>OY283151.1:67856653-70282773 GCA_958299815.1 Sarcophaga carnaria | reverse complement strand
TACAAGCTTGCTAGTATAGCCAGTATAGCTAGTACAGCTTGCTAGTATAGCTAGTACAGATTGTATAGCTTGCTAGTACAATCTAGTACAGCTTGCTAGTATAGCTGGTATAGCTGATATAGCTGGTATAGCTGGTATAGCAGGTATAGCAGGTATAGCTGGTATAGCTGGTATAGCTGGTATAGCTTGCTAGTATAGCTGGTATAGCAGGTATAGCTGGTATAGCTGGTATAGCTTGCTAGTATAGCTGGTGTAGTGTTTCATGCGAAGAGGTATGAAAGTAATGAAAAAAATGGTTATAAACTACAGTCAAAAGAAAAACACCTAATCAGTGTAAGATTGGAAGAAGATTTGTAGACAACTTAATAAACAAATTATATGTTGAATTACATCCACCTGGTTATCAGTTTTGTGACCTGATACAAAACTTCAAAACGAATAGCAAGAATAAAGGAAATAAAGGAATAATTTATTGGATGCAGATGTAGAAAGCACGATATAGCGTACTCAAAATCAATGGATATAGACACAAGCCATCAAGCAGATCGTGATCAGGTATAAATCAGATCGTGACCAGATAGCAAGCAGTTCGTGATCAGATATAAAGCAGATCGTAATCAGATACAAAGCAGATCATAATCAGATAGCGAGCAGATCATAACCAGATCAAATTCAATAAAAAAACTATTATAATGTCTAAAAATTACATAATAAAGTGTTGATTGTAAAGACAAGGGCTGTTCTAAAGAAAAAGTTAAAAAATATTAAACTGAATCAAATAGATAGAGTTAATTTATTAGAAGATACCTTTCAACCAATAACAAAACCACTTAAAAAAATCATTGGAAAACTTAAAGATAAATATAAGGATATAGACAACACTATTAATGATGACGACGATTATGATGATGTAAATGATGATAATGAAAACATCCCAAAACTTGAATATAAGCATAAGGATGTAGACAACACTATAGATGATGAGGAAGATTATTATGACGTAAATGGTGATAATGAAATCATTGGAAAACTCGAAGATAAGCATAAGGATACAGACAACACTATTGATGATGATGACGATTATTATGACGTAAATGCTGATAATGAAATCATCGGAAAACTTGAAGATAAGCCTAAGGATATAGACAACACTATTGATGATGACGATGATTACGATGATGTAAACGGTGATAATAACGATTTTCAGTATGAAAATATTTCAACTGATGATAATGATGGTGAAAAAAACTATGACCATAATAGACCTGTATCAAGTACATGTATCAAGAACTTGGAAAGAAAACAATGTTTAAAGCTGACGAAAAGCTCTCCATTATTTGAAAATATACAAACACTTATTAATAATAAGCAATTGGATAAAATTTATGGTTTTAATCAAGATGTAGACGGTAGTTGGAGATATGGCAAGGAAAAATTAATATTTAATAGAGATAATACTATGCAGATAGGGAATATGAAATTGAAAATGACGCCTGGATTATTTGAACTAGTATTTCATAAAAAACCTCTCCATTATTCTAAAAATGATTTGAAAAAATATAAAGAGATTTTAATTAATACCAATGCACATAAACGTCGCTATGAACCTAATGAACAAGTGAAAGGAACACGAGCCTTCAAATATATACGAATAATTAAACATTTATTCGAAACAACAACAAACATTTTAACAAAAGGCAATGGTTTAATGCTAAAATTACAAAATAATCTGAAATCAAATTACATACATTGGGATGATCCTAATGAACTAGTTGACAGACTACGTTTACTTCTTTCATCGGAAGGTTCTGGTCACAACAATCATCAAAACGAAATAATCTCTATTATCGAAGAACTTAAAGAAGCTAATATAATTTATTAGAAGAGTGAAAGAAATGTCTTATATTAATAAATTTGGAGAAGGTTTTAATAAATATAACCATAAAAACAAAAATATTGCAATCGAAAAATATATAACACAAATATATGATGATCTAGCTGATCAAATAAACAATTTAAACATTGAGGTAGAACATGTTTATCTAAAACCTGGTAATGACAAAAAAAAATTATAAAAAAATTAAATTAAAATAGACAAAACCAAAAACCAAAAAAGTAGATCGTTATCAGATATAAAGTAGATCGTGAGCAGATACAAAGCAGATCGTGATCAGATGTAAAGTAGATCGTGATCAGATACAAAGCAGATCAAAATCAATATCAAAAAATTAACATACTGAAATCATATAAATTGCTGTATATATAGGAGATCGTCTTGATTTCAGCTATTTTTGCGAAGAGGTATAAAAGTAACGAAAAAAAATTTGTTATAATCTAGGGTCAAAACAAAACCTCAGCCAGTGTAAGATGAGAAGAGGATTTGTAAACAACTTAATAAATAAAGTACCTGTTGAATTACATCTACCTGGTTATCAGTTTTGTGGACCTGGTACAAAACTTGAAAAACGTTTAGCAAGAGGAGATAAGGGTATAAATTTATTAGACGCAGCTTGTAGAGAGCACGATATTGCATATTCACAATCAAAAGATATAGACTCAAGACATCAAGCAGATCAAATATTAGCTGAAAAAGCCTGGCAACGAGTTAAATCTAAAGATAGTGATATTAAAGAACGTGCTAACGCGTGGTTTGTGACAAACGCTATGAAAGCTAAAGTGAAATTTGGATTAGGTTTGAAGGAGCAGAGACATAAGAAAAGAAAAGGAAAAATGAATAAGTGTAATAAGAAATTATTCACAGCTACTGTGAGAAAAACTTTAAAACAATTGAAAGAACAGAAACCCCTTGATATAAATGATGCTGTTAAAATATCACAAAAGGCTATTCATTCAAATTTTAAAGGGAAAAAACGACCAGACATTATAATACCGAGAGTTATACCTGTACCGAAAATTGGAGGATTTCTTCCACTTATTCCCGTACTAACAGCATTGTCAGCGCTTGGTGGTTTGGCAAGTGGATGATCCGCTATTGTCAAAGCAGTAAATGCTATCAAAAATGGAAAAGAACAATTGGCTGAAGCTAACCGTCATAATAGATATATGGAATCAATTGCAATGGGTAAAGGGTTATATCTCAAACCATATAAAACTGGATATGGTCTCTACTATAGTCCAGCTCCAAAAAACTATTAGATAACCTACCTAAGCGTCCATTAACAGATCTGAAATCATATAAATATTAAAGATTATTCACATATTCTGCACATGAGCATACAATAGCAGTAGATTAACATACAATGATTTTAAAGGAAATATACAACTTTTTAAAATCATTCTCACACATAATTTCTGACATAGATAAAACTAAACTCATCAACATACAAACACAACTGGAGTATGTAGACAACCTGAAAAGAATAAGAAATAGACATGGTGAACATTTCGAGGATTGCGAATGGTCGAATGAAAACAGTACATGTGGTCCTGACACCTGCCCCTGTATACTTTATAAACATAGACTATATCAAGCTGAAAATGAAGCTAAAAATATAATTAATTTTTATAATCTTACTAAATGTAAAAATTGTGTTTTCAATAAATTGTAATTTTCAATATTTGTTAACACTTAAGTTATTTAATCTGTATAAACGTATTTTTAAATTCGAATCCTGTAAAAATCTGAAAAAAAAAGAAATATGTAATAAAATTTTCAAAAAATAAAAAACTAATTTGTTTTAATTAATCCCTTTATTCTATAATTTCATTTATTTAAAACAGTAAAACTAAAAAATTCTAAATCCTTAAAAACAAGTCTATTTATACTCTGGGGTGTTGTAGATCAATCAGTAAATTCAATTATGTGAAAACAGATATTACTTATACTTATGCGTGAAAAAAAAAACGCACAGGCACAACTATACATTTCTTTCTCATCAAATTAAAAACAACCGCACAACCAACCTACCCTTTCTTATTAGTTTATATTTCTATTTCTTCTACCTGTGATCATGAGCAATACGTGCACACATTCATTCTGTCCGTCCAATCATTCGAAAAGCAATACAAATACAATGAACATGTACACTCATGTTTCTACTTAGGTATACGATGTTATTTATTATCCCAAAAAAAAAAATTTTACACAGGTGTTCATCTCTTTCTTATCACATTTAAAATTAAAGATCCTTCTAATTAAATATACAAAAAATAAAATAAAAAACACACAACAACTATATAGGTGTAGATCCCTTTTCTATTTTTTCAGCATTGAGTATGATAATACGTGCCAAGAATTTACTATTAAAAAACGATCATACACATTACATGTTATGCACACACTCATTCTGTTCGTCCAAACATTCGTACATAAATTTTCACATTACATGTTACAAACCTATCGACTAACCGACACTACCGACTATAGCGTAGGCATGAGCCAAATTTTGTATGAAATAATTGAGCTAGAAGCGGCATAAACATACTACTATACATATTGTATTTGAATAAAATCTATAACTACTTAAATACATACAGATACAGCCTTAGTACTTTAAATAGTAAGTTTTATTGAATTAGTTAGAGTGAGAATTCTGAGTTAGAGAATATTACAGCCCTGCAAATTTTGACTTTTTTGTGCAAATAAGATGGCTCCAGGTGTTTCCAAAGGCATTTTGCGCGCTGAACACGAATCTGGTAAATGTGATTAATTTTTATAAACCTCGACCACCAGATTGGATCCGTCATTTTAATTTTTTTAAATCTGAATGAAGATCTGTAATCAGCGACCCCAAAAACCCCTGACTAACAATTTTCAAGTAAATCTGATTAATTTTTAATGACCTCTGTAATGTAATTATTTTTCTATTGCACCCCCTACTTTAATGGTGCATGCAAACAATTTGGCTTTGGGCTTATTTTAAAGAGAAAATATCAATTGTCAATTTCTAACAATAGCGATGGTTCTAGCAAGTCAGTGTTTAGCTCTATAATTTTTCAAAAATGGCCAAAAACTGTATTTTTAGGGGTTTCAACCCTCTTTTTATCGTCTTGGAAAGTTTTTGAACCCCAATTCGTGGTCAGCAAAATGCCTTCGGAAACAGCTGGAGCCATCTTATTTGCACAAAGAAGTCCAAATTTGCATGGCTGTGTAATGCAAACTTCTTTAGACAATTATAGCTAATCCAATAAAAAATCCAACTGCAATTGAATTTCATAGATCGATTTCACAACTACCATTGAAAGGAAAGCTTTTTGAAAAATTATTTAAAATTCGAATACAAAAATAAAAACTCCATATAGAGACTTATAGACATCAAACCCAAGTAAGGGCCATTGTGCACTGCCATTTCTTTCTTTTCCTTTAGTCTAATGTGTACGGGTTAAGAATCAATATTAATTTATTGTTCTAATATTTGCTTTTTACTCATTCGAAACCACTGCTTACGGTTTATTTATATGTTAGTAGGGTCACACACAACTGTATTATATGTATAAACATTGTTTCACAAGAGAATCCTATCAACATGTTGCTAACTTACTTGTTGCTATAGAATTAGAATATGTTTCTAATATAACGGTATATGAGAACTTGTAAGATATAAAATTATATGAAAATAAGACAAGTTTTATTTATTTTCCCCTCTAGAGAGTGAGGATTAAACAAACTTTAAAATTAAGTTACACTCGTTGTCTCATTATACTCAATTGCACAATAAAATTCCAGTTTTGTTTAGAACCAAAATTCAACCAATTGTCCCCTTTTTATCAATACTGTACCCTGAAAACCTGAAAGCTCCGGAATCGCATAATAAAGTGGCATTTAATATTATATGGCGGAATATTCAAATAACTTAAATCAGATTTGATTTCTTAATGTGGCATATATGACAGAAAATTATTGAATTGATTTCTCCTCAGCATTCACACATTTGTCTCCATTTGCAGGATGTTTCTGCCTTGTGTGAAACCTAGGTATCTTAAAATGCGAATCCACAGTATATTCACATATTTGGATATCAACTTCTGTTCTCTTTTCATTTTCATAGGAGGTTATACTGTACATATGTAATGAATTTGTGTCCCAACTTCATTTGGGTTAAATATAACGCACATCATTTCTATACATAACTCCGAATGGGCAAAGGCGGGTTTATATTTCTGGTTTTGACTCTCTTTCTGATTGCGTATTCAGAATTCGTAAGGATTGCCTGGAAATTGTTGATGCTGGTGATTTCAATGTTCGCAACTCCTCTTGGCGTAACCATTCAATCATATATCTCCAAAATAACAATGTGCGCACAATCACTTTGCGTTAATTAGTTAATGGACCAACTTATATAACTCCCTCTACCTCTTCCTAACTTCTGTTCCTGAAAAATATGAAGTGAAGAGACTTGCACCTGTCGGAATCTCGTTTCATTCTCTAAACTTCATGAAGTTTCACCGTCAGCTATAAAACGATACATTTTTGTATACGAAAAGCGCATTGGACAGAGCTCAATGATTTTTATTGGAATTTTAACTAAAAACTGAACCAATTGCTGATGCATTGGGAAAGACGATTGAAAAAATAGCATGTCTGGGAATGAAAGCTTTCGTCTGTAAAAAATCATTTCGATTAAGTCAACACAATATTGGTTTAATCAGACGTGTAAACTTGCAGTCCGAACAAGAGAGGAGACATTCAGAAATTAGCGCAATAACACCTGTGGGCAAACTGATCTGCCTCGCAAGCAGTCGAGAATTTCCTGCGCCGCAGTACCTTTATCTAAAGTTCCCTCTTTTCCTAAGGGAACTTCGAGCTTTTGGTCATTCATTGAAATGGAGGGGAAAAATGCTAGTTAGATCTCTAGTTCGATCCATTCTAACTTGGATTCATTTCAGCCTGGTTGAGAAAGCTAAACATTTAGATGCAACTTTTTGTAAATAATTCCGGTTTGTTTGATAGCAATCAACCACTGCCTATATACTGAAGGGTTTTAGTAATTATTCTTAGTATATTATATTGAGGTCGCGCAGTTATAAGGGTTCTTATAGATCGCAGCATAAGCAAGTTTTCTGGGCCGGATAGTATTCCAACACTAGCTCTGAAGAACTGTTCTTTGACGCCCGGTCGCCCGGTTGTACCGGTATTTTTGTGTCCTGCTGGAAGGTGAATAATGTAACGCCTACCCCCAAAAAGGGTTAGGCTAATAACTATGGGTACTACCGAGCAACAACCAAGTTATGAAAATTATTATAAACAACCTTCTTTGTGGTAGGGTATCCAGAAGATATTTGAAACTACATGTACTTCGAAATCTTGCAGGTCTTCCGGGAATTGATAAAACGCATATTTGGTGAGAACAAAATTTTATATTTTATTGTCAGTAATAATGTACTCGAACTGGTTTGATATAACCTAATTCAAAATATGAAAAAAATATTTCTTCGGCGACTGCCTCTCAGCAGATTTCTGGCAAAAACTCTGAGAGCAAATAAAACTGCCATGAAAACTTTCTCAAAAATCTGTCGTTCGGGATCGACTTTAAACTGTAGGTCTCGCCATTCATGTATAAAATTAACGCACACAACATAAGTGGTGTGAGAAGCTATGTCGTAATCCCGACTGAAGAATTCGATCATTTGTTTTTATTTTAAAAATATTGTTGGTTAATCAACAATATCACTTCCATTTAATTGTGTAGTTAGTTTAGTTATTTTGTGAATTTGCATTTTTGCTTGTTTCCATTTCTTTTTCACTAAATTGCTAATTTAATAAAAATGTTTGGAAAATCTGGAAAAAATTTTATTTGCAATAGCTTCTCTGGGGTCCTAATAAAAGGAATTCCTTAGGTTCAAGGTTATCGACTAGTTTTGAGACAGGAATCAGATGCCGCTCTTAACTTGGTTTTGAGAGTAAAATATGATCGTTTAATATTTCATTTTATTTTGTTAATGTCGGCTGTGATTATGTTCTTAACGTACGTAGTTTTAACATCCGTTGAAATTTCGGATCATTGAAAGGTAACTCCTATATGGGTTCATAGGTATTCCGATTGTCTATCAGGATATTATCCTCCTGTTTGTCCTTTTGGTAGGCATGTTGAAAGGCTTAACATCTGGGAAAATGACTTCTACTAGAGCTGTGAGACTGAAGAAGAGACTATCTTCCACCTCATGTGTCAGTGCCCTGATCTTGGCCTAAAAAATCCAACGGTTTTTGAACTCTCACTTTCTGACATCCTTTACCGAGCTTCCTAATATAAAGATTGCCGCAATAGCAAGTTATAGCAAGTACTAGGGTTGGTTTCCTTTGGTTAATGTTTGATCTACGAGTATAATATTGATTGTGGTATCACAATGGGCTTAAACGTTGACTTAAAAGGCATCTTTTCCTTTAAGAAGGTCTGCAAACTTATCTCACCTAACTTTAGGTATAATGTGAACAATATTTTTGTCCAAAAATTTTGTTGATTTTTGTATTAAAGTTTTGACAGCTATGCTGCGCTGTGCTACGAACAGATAGACTGGAAGAATAAGTTTCGTTAAGGTACTGAAGGTTATTATTTACCCGCTTGAATGACTGAATTACTACATAGAAAACCTTATTTTATGTATTTTACAATTAAGTGCTCAAGTCTTATATGAATTTTTATTTCTAATTATTTTGCAATGGCTGTTTCCTTTTTTATTAGTTTGCATTGAAATATTATCATAATCTGGGAAGAGAATACACTTGACAAGGGCTATGATGAATCGACATACATATAAGACCATACTATAAATAATATTGTTTTTTTTCTTACGGAAATTTTATAAAACATTCAACTTTTTTGCCTCCTAGAAAATTCCATTGTAAAGGATAAGTGTTTATGCTCTGCTTTAAGGATAATAAGAAAATTCTAAAGAAAATTAAATATTTGCACATATTTACGGATGGATTATTAGTAAGTAACAAGAAAATCTTCGATAATGTTTTAAATTAAATTAAAATACAAATGTAAAACCTGGTAATTACATTTGTTAAGTACTTTTCAATAGAATTAAATTTCAAATTAATTGGCATGAATATGATAAAAATAAATCATACATTAAACATATACGTCATAACAAATGTTTGTTATGCCCTACGACCATATACAAATTGTTGACTTTGAATTAATTTTTTAATAGAGGTACCATTCAGATATCCAAGTTCAGATGACATTATTTCTCCTAAGATTCAAAATGGAAAGGAATTTATTATTCCCTGGTCTCCGTTTCGTGCTGATTTTGGAGATATCATGGATTTCAAAATTTATACAGTGTCGGGGCCATCTGTATGTATATCCGTTCGGCGTATTGAATTCCTTTCTTTTATATACATACATAAATAGAAAGTAGTCTTGTATGATAACCAGCACATGGTTATTTTATTTCGGCTCCCCTAGTTTTTACGGTCGTTCCTCATTGGATTTCCAGATATCGTCGTAAGGTTGGAAAATTTATTTATAGTCGTATATAAATCACCACAAATCGGATTTTGGCTGATCTTTGGCTATCTCGGCGAGATTGTTCCAGCACAGTTGTTTGTATAAATGTGGGCAAATTTTATTAAGAAAAATTATAAATTAGAGCCGAACTAACCACAAAATAATTTTCAACTGTAAGATCGAAGAAGCCGCCGTAGTCTAGTAGGTATTGTGTTAGCTTATTAGACGTGAGGCCACGATTCAAACATCAGGTCAGACATCTCCAACAAAACGAAATATGAAAAAATAATTCTTCCTTTCTTTCTTCATATTCCTGGCAAAAAATCTGAGAGTAAATAAAATTGTCATGAAAAGTTTCTTCAAAATCGTCGTTCAACGACGTCACTCACGTATAAAATTAACATACACAACATGATGTGAGAAAGAAACTAAGTCGTAATCCTGACTAAAGGCTTGTAATGACCAACTAAGTAAGTAAGCAAGTAAGATCGATTGCTAAATCAATCTTATCACATTTAATTTGACTTAATATGGAATTAATCTTTGGAGTGTTGCAGTACACTAAATTGTTAACAACACGATTATAATTAAACAAAAAATAATAAATGAATAGCCCAGGAACCAGACTATACTTTACTAAAGGTTTCGGGTGGATATTACGTTGTGAATAATTTTTTATTTTTGAAATTTAGCTGATGCAGTTAATATTGGGAATCTTTTTATTCAAACCCCCTTTGGCATTTTTATGTTCCGATAATATCGATGAATGAACTGCAATCCAGACGAACCTCATTGTTTTAATAAGATTTGAATGAAAACGCTAAAGTAACGGGATTTCAGAAAAAATTAATCCGCGATATAATATCTAATCGAATATAGCCGATAATCGTTTTTTTTTGTGTTTTTATGATGTCTCAAAAACCTAAGCAGCAGCCTTAGATCGGATTTGAACTCAGCACACCAAAAGCTTTTAGACAAATGTTGTCTGGTTTTTTTATTACAAATCTTGCCTGCCTCTGTGTTTGATTGACCTAAAAAAAGCATGGTAAAGAATTGATTAAAAAAATTAAAGAAATTCATATCTAAACTTAACGTTTAGAGTTTCGCCTCGTATAATTTTAATAAAATTTTATTTTTAAATCGTGTTGTTGTTATTGTTTAAGATAGTGTTGTAATAAAAAATCCATATAAACAAAATACATATATTTTCCATATAAACTGTATACAGATATATGTAGGTATTACGTACGATATATGTATGTCTGTATGTGTATGCTTTTGTAACAGTAATTAAATTTCAATGTTTACGATTTAGTTGGTAAATACGGTTTTTGTGAAATTTTATAACATTTTTATTGTGTCCATTTGTATGTTTTCAAGAGTAATTCATGCTTATTTTAGCAAATAATATTTCTATACTTTTACCATACATCAATTTTTATACTCACGTACATATATAAATATATGCGTAATAAAACGCATCCCATTTCACCGTACATTACCATAAAATAAACATTCAGAAGGTTTTTAATTAATTTTATAAAAATAATTAAAAGCAACTATTTGATGGTTCATGGAATTTTTAAGAGAAATGAGCATATTTTAACTTTAATTAATTTATAAAAAAATATCGTAAAAGATGTTTAAACATTATGTAGGTAAGTGGGTTGTAGCAATAGATCAATAATTCTGAACTCTTAGGGTCATTATTACAACTTGCCGTTAAAGTTGGGTTTAGTTAAAGGTTACTATAGCTAAAGTAAAGTTTAAAGTCAACTTTAACTTCTTTTCGTTATTACAACCTAATGATAATATAAAGTTAACTTATTCAAAACTATGGCAGTCTCGGAGCAATGTCGATAACACTGCTCAAATTAAACAAGCAACGACGGGCGACTTATTTTTGTTGTATTTGCTAATTTTGTTTATATTTGAAGTTGTGATATTGCAAATAATATAAAATATGACAAGTTTAGACATAAACTTAACTTTAAAAGTTACCAGTAGGATGATCTTCCCACTTATAATAATGAAATACAATTTATCTGTCCGTTAAAATCCTTCCTTTAGTTAACGGCATGTTGTAATAATGGCCCTTAGTCTTGTGAATTAACTTTTGCAACAGTTCATTGGTATTCTATAAATTCACTAATGTATGAAGATTTCCTCTAAGATAGAAGCTACTAATTCTAGCATTCGAAAAAGCCATCTATGTACGGTGATCGGATAAGTACAACTCACTGACTGATTGAAGCTGTAATGCAGAAAAAACAAAAAAATGCTACTGATTAAATGAATGACTGACTGTTGAGGAGCATAAGTGTATTACAATAAAATGAACAAAGAATGCGTAAAATATCTCTTATTTTTATTGAGATCTGAATTTTATATAATCTTTTTACAAAATACGAAAAAATTCTTCATTGTTAAATCGGGTTTAAACAAAACAATCTAACCGATTAAGGCCGAAATTTTTAAATTTAATATCGACTTCTGAGTTCTTATTTTGTTTATTTAAGACTTGCAAGTGGGACAATTTCACTGTGGTCCACTGTATATGGTCTAGTTTTCGATCTAATGAGTCCTGTAGGACTTCTAACGATATAGGGAAGAAGTGATGATGTTCTCTTTGAGTTAAACTACCAAAAATTGTTAAGACAAAATTCTCCTTTTTAATTGAATCTGTAGGAATGATCTTACATACATACATACATAATTGGTCATTACAACCCTTTAGTCAGGATTACGACCAAGTTTCTCACACCACTTATGTTGTGTGCTTTAATTTTTATACATGAGTGCCGGGACCTACAGTTTAAAGTCGACCCCGAACGACAGATTTTTGAGAAACTTTTCATGGCAATTTTGTTTACTCTCAGAGTTTTTGTCAGAAATCTGCTGAGAGGAAGTCGCCGAAGAAATATTTTTTCATATTTCGTTCACTTGGAGATGCCTGATCTGGGATTTGAACCGTTGCCTTACGTCAAATAAGCCAACACACTACCTACTAGACCACGGCGACTTCGGAGGAAGGATCTTGAGCTTCATAATAAAATTTACTGCTTAAAGGTGTTTTTTTTTATTTGTTCACATTTTCGCTGAAAGGAAAATTGTCCGATCTTTTCAATTTATTTACTTATTGTGTTTAAAGTTTACAACATCGTTGAAGTCTAATAATTTCAATTCATTGTATTTTATTTTTTTATTTCAATCCATTGTATTTTATATACATACATACATAGCATAGAACAGTTTTATGTTTTTTATTTACAGTTCACCTTTTTTTGTTTCTATGCAGATACATACATACATATATTTTTGTGTATATTTTGTTGAAAGAACATTTATGAATATGTATTACGAAAATGTTTTTGCACGCATATGTGAGCATAAATTCTCGCATAAAATTATTGTTTCCAGCATATGAACATGTTTATTTATTAGAGTGTCTGTGTAAATTTTTACAATTCGCTGGAAAACTCTAAAATATTTATTCCGCTGAAGCTCCAGTACCGCCATCTACCATTGGAATAGATATGTATTCACACCTCCATTAAATGCTTTTACACAGATTTTACTTTTCTCTTACCATACATCGGAAGTCGCCGTAGTCTAGTAGGTAGTGTGTTGGCTTATTAGACGCAAAAGCCTGGGTTCGAGCCCCAGGCCAGGCATCAAAGATAAAATACAAAAAGTATTTTTTCGGCGACTTCCTCAGTAGATTTCTGGCAAAAACTCTGAGAGTAAATAAAAATTGCCATGAAAAGTTTCTCAATAAATAAAAATCTGTCGTTCGGAGTCGACTTTAAAATGTAGGTCCCACCACTTATGTATAAAATTAACACACACAACATAAGTTGTGTGAGAAACTAGGACGTTGTACAATGGGTCAATTCGACCTCCGGGTAGTGTACTTGTCTTAATTGACAAGTACACGTCCTCTAACCTAACCTAACCTAACCTACCATACATCGTATAATATTTTCTTTTTTACGAGTTTTCACCACAACGAGAGCTAGGTTTTCGTTTTGAAAATAATTATTTCATTCGAAAGTGTCAAACGAATATTAGAAATGCTCGCTAGTCCTCAGTGTATTGTGTTCGTTATGTTGATTATAATTTAGTAAAAGGTTTAGTGTTCATGCCATCCATGCCTATCATTGTTTTATTTTCATTTTTCTTGTTTTGTTTTGTGCTGATGTTGTTTTTTTTTTTGTTTTGCTTGTAAATTTTGCTGCTGGTTCTTTTGTAAAACATAATTTAATTTTTCAACATCCCTACCTTCATGGGGTCACATGTAGTTTCCGTTAAAATTTATGTTTATAGTGGCTATACACTGTAATGACTGCAGTAAGGCGGATCATTACAAAGTTGAATACAGACGATTACGAAGGGAATGTTATCTGGATAAAAGAGGTTCGGTTTACATGGAAAAAATCGCTTGAATTACTATTGATGAGTTGGCTCTTTTCGAGATAGCTGGTCATAATTTGGCCATTTATTTTTCTCGACAATTATTTTCTAATAATTTTCACTTTCTTTTTTCTGTTGATGATAAATCAAATATAATATCAGACAAACAATTAACAATCACAAACATTCAAAGTCACTGGTGTGGATCGAACCCACGGCCTCTGCACTTGTAGTTCTGCACACTGCTAACTTGACTCCCCTTTAACTTTTAGATGCTTTTGTTGTTGTTTGTTTTAATCCTGCCTCAAGGAAACTATCTCTTAAACAACGCTGAATCATGTTGATGATGGTAAACTTGGAGATCACTTTCGAGTCACTGAAAGCCGAGTTACAAGAACTGCCTAAAATGTCGCAAAAATACGAAACAGCAACATCGTAGGCAAAATTACTAACAACTAAAATGACTCAGATATGCCGAAACTATGAACTTCTTAGGTCTGACTAAGAATAAACTAAGCTGCGAATGTGACAAGGACATCAAAACAATGGAACGCATTGTGTACTCAGAAAGTCGCCGTAGTCTAGTAGGTAGTGTGTTGGCTTATTAGACGTAAAGCCAGGGTTCGAGCCCCAGGCCAGACATCAATACAAAAGTATTTTTTCGGCGACTTCCTCTCAGCAGATTTCTGGCAAAAACTCGGAAAGTAAATAAAATTGCCATGAAAATGTTTCTCAAAAATCTGTTGTTCCGAGTCGGCTTTAAACTGTAGGCTCCACTACTATTTTAACACACACAACATAAGTTGTGTGAGAAACTAGGATGTTGTACAATGGGCCAATTCGACCATAACCTAACCTAACCTTCTATACTATATATATACACTAAATCATTTCCATTAATTTCTTCTAAATTTCAGGAATTTATGTTGAAAGATCAATTTTCAATTCAAGTATTGTCCACTTATTATGGCCACATAGGCTTCTCTTTATATCGTAAGATCCTCCATCCATTAAGAGTTCCACCTGACTCAAGCTCTTCCCAATACATAGACAAAATTTTGGTATGTTCTTAGTGTCTTTTATTTTGTAATCGTTTGCTCTAATACTCTATCAGCCATGTGAACATCTTCCTGCTGGCAAGATCATCTATCAGCACATTGTTGTGAATTTCCGCATGACTTGGTATGCGTCAGAGAGTGACTTTATTCCCACTACATAGCTGATTCAGCTTGCGCTTACTAATCTTGAGTTATCCTCGTAGGAGCTGAATGCTCTGATTGTGGCCTGATTTGTAGGTAGCAATGGTGTTTACTTCCTGTTCAAGTTGAATTGAACACATATTTACCTGGTGTAGACTTCCTCGCTCAGCTCCTTTTAAAGTGCAATCAGACAAAGGCCGAGAAACCTCTTAAAATAAAATTAATTGCGGCTGACTTCTCTTACCGCCCTCACATTATGCACATCTAGTACACGTTTTCCTATAGTTACCCGTTTAGATTACATTTTTAGGAGTAAATGCCATTGAGAAGGATAAGGATAGTATTGTGTAACAGTTAAAGGGAAGCATTTGTTTAAAATTTCCATTCTAGATTACGTGATGGCTAGATTAGCAAGTTAATGGACCTTAACCTAAAAAAAATTTTATTTGTTATACTAACTTGGTTCGTTAAGTATACGCATACAATCATTGTATGTGCCCCCTTATTATTTTATTATATCATTTACATGTGCTTGTGTAATATACGTAAAATATGTATTCATGGTTTTTGGGTATGTAAAGAATTTTTTATTTTACTACGTTACGTTTATTTAAGTTTTAATGCGTTTGCAACCTTAACGTGGGATCATTTCAACTTTGTCGATGCTATTCTTTCACAAGTTATTTTGCCTAAAGCAGGACAACATGAAAATGCGTAAAGCTAAGGACAACATCGTCCCTCAACGTCAGCAAACTTTTTGGCCTTGTCCTGTCCATGGGATTTCCTCACTGCTGCCATTCACATCTATGAATTCCTTTTATTACAGAAACTCATCCTTGTTATGAATACCAGCAAACATACTAGTAAGGGTACTTTCATTTGCTTTGTAGAGAGAATACAGGTAGGATTTTCGGGTTGTTAAATATGAATGGTACGTACATACATATACATATGTATGAATACTTATGTAACATGTGTTTTTTACAAGGTTTTAAAAGCATTAAGGTAATAGACATCGTCGTAAAGTTTTCAGCAATTGGATGCCGTGATTAGAGTTGTTTACATTTTTATAAGACTTACATACTTTCTTTTATCGAAAGCAAATGTATTCATATTCTAATAATTTTTATTATTTAAGAATTTGATACAAGATATTAAGGTATTCATATAAAATGTGAGATAGATATGTATGTATGTATGTAATAATGCCAAATAAAACCGATATTTTTATGAGGAAATAATACACGTTGTTGTTTCAATTGTATGAGTTTTAGCAAACTGTCTAGAAGTGTGGAATTGTTTTTTTATGGTATAAACACCATTAATCGTTTAAAATCCTCTAATAAGAGCGTAGTAGAAACATTTTAAAATTACGTTGTTTTCATTTTACAACACAAGATATTTTGTTTTAAATCAAACGTTATGGGTGGAAATTATAGTCTAACCGTAGATCGAGCCTTAAAAAAACTTCATAATTCTATCTTATATATCACTTTTGATACATACTTGTAGTACATAGAACTGTCACGATTATTGATAGATTATGTTAAGAAATTTAAATGTTTTTTATTTATTTCAATTCGTTGTAATAAAACTATTTTATATTATTGCATTTTATTATTACTTCTATGAAATTTACGTCAAAATTTTTGGCATAAATAAATGCAGCATGGTTTTTTGCATAAAAATTGAAATTTTCATTTTCATGATGAGGCAACTTATTGTCACAATTTTCGAAAAGGCGTATTAGGTGTAATTATCATCACTTCCGAGAATGATGCTGTTATCTCATACGTACGTAATTATGCCTATCTGTCACTTGAGATAAATATCGCTAGTATAATTCGCAAAGACGCTGAGTCTACTTTTCCCAAAATTGAGATTTTAATGCAAAACGGTAACACTATACTAATTACATATTTTACGACAACAAAAAATAACGATATAAGAAGAGCAGTAAGAAAAACTCTACAACATTTCAAGAAACAGCTACTAGCAATCTGCGTGAAATTTGGCGATAAACATCCTAATGTCATATTTATTGCAGCAAATACTTTCGTTAGTTTATAAAACGAGCTCCTGTTTTCTTCTTCTTTAGAGTCTTCAACAGCAGGAGTATTACATACATACATACATAATCAGTTATTACAACCTGTCGTTGTAAATTGGAAGGAGATTTGAACTTTGGTCTGAGGTCTGATAAACTAATATGCTACATACTAGACTACGACTGTTCACTTTTATCCAACACTTAACTTTCAATTTCTCCTCAAATACCATAAATAATGTATAATTTATGATAAAACTTAATAAAATCTTTGAGACATAAAAAAAATTATATACACATGTCATTTGGATGGTCGAGTGGGAGGTTAACTCAACCGTTATTCCTTACAAGAATGAAAAGACTGTTCTTTTATATAAAAATGAGTGTTTACTTCAATAATGTTTAATGTACCTCTTTTCTCGAAAGACTGATTCTGCCAAACAAGAACAATATTGTCGTTACCAATTAAAATTAATTATCATTTGAATCCCCTAGTTGCATTCTGTCTAGCAACCAGAAGGGTTACCAGATGAATAAATTAATAATATTCAATTATATAAAGAATAAGAAATGTTACGTTGAGTGACACACAACACCAAAAATAATACATTAGCCAGAATTATGAAGTTTTTAAATTTTTTAAGTACATTTTAAAATTTCCTTTTCTTGTTTATTATCAAATAATTGTATTTAAAGTACTAACGAATTAAATAATATCAGGAATGTAACTTTTTCTGAATTAAAGTTATAGCGTCTCAAAAATTGAAATGCATCATTTTTGATACAAAGCTCGATTTACGGTTAAAATCTTAAATTTCTCATCTGTAAAAAATCGTGTAGGATTTCTTCTTTAGGATGTTTGAAGTGGTCTTTGAGTTTTTTTTTAATTTTATGGCAAATTACTATAAAATATTCTGAGATAGAAATTTTATGCCAACAAGTTAAATAAATTTGTAACCAAGTTAAACAAAAATGCTACTTAGTAGAAACATACATAAACACAGCTACAACAGTTGATTTACACTCAATTCCATAGAAAAATTAAACATTCCACAGGATTATCACATGAATTATGAACTATCTGTAAAGTACAATTCTATATGAAGAATTTTAAATTATTTTAGTTTTCACATTGCAGAACTATATCGTACTTTAAGCATTTTTAAGCGAAGTTGAAGAAAATATGATAATTTCAAAACGCTACGTCTGCACGGCATTAGTTAGATGTTCATCCAGCGGAACCGAAGAAATATTTGTTCATATTTCGTTTTGTTCGAGATGTCTGACCTGGATTGTGAACCTTGGTCAACATACTAGGTACTAGACTACGGAGACCTCTAGAGGAATTAAACCTCTTTGCTAAATAAAATATTTCAATATATGTATGTATTTAAAAATTAATTTAGTATCATATACCAAACTGCACTGGCAAGTAAATACACTATGCGGCAAAATACGAAAATTTAAATACACCTGAGTAACTACCTAGTCTAAGTTGTTCAGTTAGTTAAGTAGAACTCAAGAATACTTTTTTATTTTTCTCGAACCATCCAAACTGGTGTTATTTGATAAAAACTGTTTTTTTTTTGAACTTTACGCACAAATTTATTGATTACACAAATATGTTTGCACCCATGTCCAAAATTGAAACCTTATTAGAAAGGAGAGAGATGGGCCTTTAAAACGATGTACACATATATTTAATTTATCTGCTTTGATGAGTTAAACTTGACGAATGTGAATTATTTTCACATATTTTCAAATTTGTCAGTTCATAGTAACTAACTTTAATTAAATATATAAAATAAGTGATAAAATTCTGAAAATGCATTATCTTGTAAAGAGGTTGACACTTAGTTTGGTCAAATTGGACTAAAAGTACCGTTGATATTATTTAAAGAGTCGAGTTATATTTTTCATATATACATTTTTTCAAATAAACCTTTAGTTGAAACACTTTCAGAATTTTTGACGGCTCTTGATTGTTTATCGCAAAATGTGTCAATTCCACGTTTGAACGACCATCAGAAGTTGGCCTATGTTTGCGCAAAGCGAAATAATAATATTTGCAAAAACACAAATATTAGCCGACTTCTGGTAGTCGTACAAACGTGAAATTGACGCATTTTGCGATAAACAATCAAGATCGATTAGAATTTTTTAAAATTTTTGAAATGAAAGTTCATTTGATAAGATGACAAAGGTAAACATATGAGGCGACTGTTGTACTATTTAAATTATAACTACGGTGATTTGTGTCCGATTTGATCAAACAAAGCGTTCAATCTCTTCACAAGAGAATGCACTTTAAGAATGTCTCCACTTAGTTCATATTCTTTAATTAAATTTTACAATTAGGAATGGCCATACATGAAAAAATAAGAAAAAATAATATATTGTAAATAATATTTGCAGTTTGAACAAAACGTCTATGTATACCGTTTTAAAGGCTAATCTCTCCCCTTTCTAAAAAACTTTGGATTTTTAAAATAGGTTCAAATATATTTGGGTAATCAATAATTTTGTGTGAAAAGATCAAAAAAACTGATTTTGTCAAATAAAGCAAGTTTGGAGGGTTCGAGAAAAATAAAAAAAGTGTTTATGAGTTCTACTCAACCTAGTGAGTAACTTATATTATGTAGTTTCTCGGGTGTTTTTCACTGCCGCACCGTGTTATTAGTAAGGCTTTTAATGACTTTAGCGTAGATTAAATTTACTAAACAAGAAACCAGAAAAATTTGGAATTCCTTTTGCTGCTATCACCATAATAGGTAGGAAAATAAATAATATAATGTAAATATTATGTTAATAAACAAAATCTGATTATCAAAAAGCAAATATGTATCAGCTATGGCCATTATCTACATCTGTCCCGTAAAAGATGTAAAACAGTGGGTATACTGAATACCATAAATGGAAAGCATGATGAAATTCTTATAACTTATGAATTGAACTTGTGTAATATTTAAATAATATTTCATAACTTCACTTAAAAATATATTTAACCAAAGAAATAATAGATTGAAAATTATTTCACAAGAGTCTTAAATTGCTAAAAATTCCAAAGTGCAACATCAGACATAATCGTTTGTCTATTTGCCAGCGTCACATTTACTTCTAACGTTTATTACCACATTTATTCGAACATAAAAGAAAAATAAAAAAATGAGAAAACATATCTGATGTGATTTAGAGAACATTAATTTATTACAAAAAAAACAAGAACTTTAAAGATGGAATTGAAAATAACAAAAAACAAAGACGAAAAAATGTAGTGCTTGAAAGAATCTAACAACATGCTTCAAACGTTGCTTACATTTATTATACCAAGACAATAAAGATTTATGAATACATTTACACTTATATGTCTAGGATATACCATACGTACAAGCATTTGTTGCACATACTATGGTGGATTCTTATACAGCTATACCATATATAGTGGCGAGCATAAGTGGCCACACATATTATATTTACAACGTATTTCAAGTTCGGTAAGTAAGAAATTGTAAATTCCGCACTGCCGCTCTATGTGGCATTTACCCTGAAAAACTGGCCAAAAAGGCAAAACTGAATATACAGAAATTTTAGAAATTGCGATAGAATACAAAATTCTTCATTATATATTGAATTTCCAGATTTGTAGACTTGAGATGATGTCAGGAAAGTGAAGAAAATTAAATTCGTTTTTGGTGTTTTTTTTTAAATTTTAATAGGTTTATATGATATTTTTTTGTGGCTAAACAAATAGAGGTTTTATATTGATTTTTTTTATTTGAAAGGTATGAACAACTGCTACTTTTAGTTTTATATATATATATATCTCATATATTAATGTTAAAATTATTCGTTCAAAATTTAAAAATAATAAAAATTTCACATTTTTTTACCCTTTCTAAAAAAAGATAAGGATTTTAAAGGTGAAAGTAGTTTTTCGTAGTTTAACGTTATACACCACAAGAAAATATGAAGTCTCTACATTCAGGAACAAAAAGAAAAGTTTGCGCAAATTTGCGCAATTATTTTTGGCGATTTTTTGAAAATCTTACTTTTTTTGAAAAATTAAAAAAATTAGACGTAGTGTAATAAAGCCATAGGCAATAAAGCCATATGGCGTACGAATTATGCAAGGAAATTTAGTAGAAGCGATACCAATCGAGATGTCCTGAATAGGTTACTTTTAACCAGTGACCCTTTTATAAGCTGCAGTACACAAAAATTGCGAAGGAATTCAGATATTATTAAATTACTCCTTCGAGACATTGATGATGAAAATGATAAGGATTTTAACGATTGTAGATGGTTTCACTTTTTAAGTATTTTTAAGTTAAGTATTAAATAATGTAAAATAAATATTATGAATAAATATTAATTATCATAGAACTTTAAAAACTTAATTACATACAGTGTCTCCATCGCATAATCGGACAAGCATTAGTCTGATATGTATGTGCTTAAAACTTAAATAGAAAATATTAAATATATGTTTTTTTTGCTTTTATTTACACTCTACATTATAGCCTTTTAGATTAATAAAAAAATAACAACATTTTTCATGATAACAGTAATTTTATAAAGGAAAAGAAACGCATAATCGGACAAGGAAGAGCACCATTGCTAAAAATGACGAAAGAGAACAATTAATACTTTGTGGCATATCCTTTAAACGTTTTGGAATTGATTTTATCAAATTGTAGCATATCTCAGGTTCAATGGAGTTCCACGCTTCCAGTAAAGCCGCTTTAACCTGATTCAAATTTTTAAATTATTGTTGGTATTCTCTTCTAGCTAATTCTTCCCAAAGATGTTCAATTACGTTGAGATCAGGGCTCTGTGCAGGGGTTTCTATAAGTTTGGGGCAATTATGGATCAACCAAAGCTTTTCCACACCCGAAGTTTGCTTGGGATCATTGTCCTGGTAAAAAGCAAAATCATTCGCAATGCCTAATTTCTCGGCACATTGCTTTACATTTTCCTTCAAAATGTTGTTGTACATTTTTTTAGTATTCAGGTTTTAGTGGTAAAGAAAATATTTAAAATTTTTTGTGAGACTTAGGGCCATTATTACAACAAAATAATCATACACAACAAAAAAAAAAAGAGTAAATACACTGCGTTTAAAAAAAATTGTTTAATTGGACAATGTTATCGACATTGCCTCGGCACTGCCATATTTTTGGAAAAGTTAACTTTTTCTACCTTATTGTCCACTTATAATATCCAAAAACAATTTATATGCCCATTAAAATATTATTTATATTATATTATATTATTAAAATATATATATTATATATTAAAATAGTATTTCTTCTCTCAGCAGATTTCTTGCAAAAACTCTGAAATCAAATAAAATTGCCATGAAAAATTTCTCAAAAATCTGTCGTTCGGAGTCGACTTTAAACTGTACGTCCCACCACTCATATATAAAATTAACACACACAACATAAGTGCTGTGAGAAACTAGGTCGTAATCCTGACCGAAGGGTTGTAATGACCAATTATATATGTATGTATGTAATTTTCCTTAAAAAGTATCTACCATACAGATTGTTTTATTTTTATTTTAATAAGTAAAATACAAATATGGAGTTCATATTTTTTTCCCACTTTTAATCGCCAGTCTAATCCTTTTGTAGACTTTAAGATTTATTTCGAAGTTTTCCACTGACATTTTTCAAACGAACAAAAAAGCAGAAAATGAAAACTATACTGCTGCTTATCCATGCACACGCATAATTACATAAACGTTTCTAAATGTCTATGTATAAGTTTAACGAGACTGAAAAAATGGGCTAAGATGAGATGCACGTGTTTGTGTGTTTGACAGAATTTTTCACAGCATCAAGTACTTTTTCCTCTACAAAATGAATTCAAATTCCTTTGCAACTTTTTTGAATCATTTAGAGCAATCTTATCCTCAACTATATGATAAACACATTCGAGTTCAAGTCGAATTTTATTCGATGTACAACATTTTATACAACTGAATTTTTTAATGATTTATTTCATAATGATTACCATGTAGACAATGTCAAATACAATGGATAATAGCTTTGGGTTAATAATTTCCAGCTGCTGTGCTTCAATTGTTGTGTATACATAAGATAATGCAAGATCTAATCGGCGTCATTTAATGGAAAATCATAGCAGATGAGTATTCATAGTTTATTGCAAATCTCAAAGAAGAGTGTACCAAATCTGTCATTCGGAGTCATGTAAACTATAGCTTCCGCCACGATATGGATGGTTTGAGTAGCTATGCCGTAATCCTCAATAAAGGCTGCTAATGCCAATAATAATGTATGTTTATATAAGCTGAAACAAAAGGCATTTTGTTTAATTTGGAGAGTAACGTCGGATCCAATAAAATTAAACTTTATTATAAATTCAATTAATAAACTATTTATACTTTTGCTTTCTACCAAGTGTACAAAATGTTTGAATGTATTCTATGTATTACGCTTCCACATATCTCTGGCTCCCAAAATTTATTCTACTTGGAGATCATTCACCGTCCACCTCCACGACTATTTTCGCTTACAGCCAAATCCGTTTTTGGCATTTTGTCATATTAAAATTTATATACCAAAGCTTGAAATATCTCAAGTTCCGTTCTCCTTCTATCACCTTCTCTGTGACATTTTCCGGGTTATCGACTTTAGTTCCATGGCAAATGGCTTGCCTTGTCATCGATTATACTGGAAGGAGCTATGCTCTTTGAATTAGAAATAGATGAAGTCGCCGTAGTCTAGTAAGTATTGTGTTGGCTTATTAGAAGTGAGGCCACGCTTCAAACACCGGTTCAACAAGATGAAATATGAAAAAATATTTCTTCGGCGACTGACTCACAGCAGATTTCTGGCAAAAGCTCTGAGATTAAATAAAATTGCCATGAGAAGTTAAAATTGTGAGTCCAATCACTCTTGTATGAAAAGAACACACACAACATAAATTGTGTGAGAAGCTAGGTCGTATGAATGTATGTAAATATACATATTTAAGAAATTTAATATTTTGAAAAATCATATGATATAACAAAAAGATTGTCTGGTATTTGATCCATTCTAAGTTACGCTATAAAGCGGCACTTCCAAATGCTAAAATTAGAGCATAATGTGGATTTTATTTCAAAACTGTCTTAGATTTTCAGAGAGATATTAAAATCACCGGGCATACGTTGAAAAAACAACAAGAGAGGGTGATTAGATAATCCCGTCTGTCTGCTTAGAATTCAAACAAATTTTTTTCATACTGTTGATAAGATATTTATTTATGGTTGACGATTCCATATCAATGATAAATTATTAAATCTCAAAAACAAAGCTATCTTTCTATGTCTGATCGACATCAGGAAATCATTCGGTTTTCGGTGTTTCTTAAATATTATGTTGAAGCAATATTATATAATTTGTGAGATGTCCTCCATTTTTAGAAGAATATACCATAATATCTAAGATGTTACGAGTCAGGGCATTCGCATGCAATTGGAACTTCTTGCAAATATTTCACAATCTGTGCTTTCAGATCTGAAACAGATCTTATTTTACAATTTTTGATGTAATACGGTACTGCTGTAATACATAATATCTGGTTTTGTCGTCTTTGTCGTATAGGAGAAGCTGAGGCAGTTCCCCGTAATTGATAGATACAATTTCGGTTTTAGGAGCAATTTGTATAGCAGAAGCTTGCAACCTAATTTCATTTGGGAGTTATTACCAATTAGATAATAAATTCCAAGACATTTGAATTTGATTTCAGCTAATTTTGCTTTTATATGAAATTTCCAAGTGAACCAATGCTAATGCCAAGATTTATTTATTTTTTTGTTTCATTTTTTTTTATTGAATCTTCATTAATAATGAACTAATAATAATTATTCAAATCTTAAAACTACAAAGAAAATCTTAAAACTAAAAGAAAATCTTAAAACCAAAACAAAAATTATATATTTATTTAGCCATTGCCAAATAAGATAAAGTATTCAAAAATAATAATTGAATGCCAAGATAACATAACTGTTGCTTTGCCATATCTTGAACCATTTCTAAATTCAGTAAATGTGTTCCTGAAGGTACCGAGAAAGAGCAGAACTTTTTCTCTCCAAATGTTCTTCTAATGATCTGCACCAATCTATAGGTTTATTCAAGGGTTAGGTTAGGTTAGTAATATTGCCATAAACTTAGATTTCGATCGAAACTTAGATCGATTCTAATCTAAAATATCACTTTTACTAGAGTGGACTTCCACTTTTGAGGGCAATATTCGAATAGTTAAATACGTTCAAGTTAAAAATAAGTCTTTAAAAGCATCATGTTGCTGATCTAATCAAGTCTAAAGCATTTTTTGGATTTAATTTGGTTCTCTGAATATCTATAAACTCGAATAATATTTCAGGGTCAATGGAATTTTGATGAAAGCAGTGTCATGTCTTTGTGAAGCCCTTGCGCTGACCAACTTCTTCCTCTTCCCTGATTTTGGTGGAGCTTGGTCACTACAGGGACTGCGTTCACTCGTAGCATCACAACGGGCCGCTATGTGTGTCCTAGTGTCATTTCTGGACCATCGCCGTTGGAACTTTGTCAAGAACGTTTAAAGCCTTTTAAGATTCCTATATGCGCGCCACAATGTCAAGTTAGACACTGGAGTAGCATTAAAGCTTTCGAAATATTTTCCAGATTCCAGATGTTCTTTGAGATATTTTGGGCATTCCTCAAGCTCAGTATAGCCCCAAGTATACCGCTGCAGTTGCCAGATCCTTCGAGCTCTTCTTTTTGAGCAACTAACCAACTAATTAAATAAATGGCAGGTAATTTGTTTTGTTTGGCGTCTTGCAATGGGGAAGTGAAATAAGATTATTCGGATATTTCTATTTATACAATAAGATCCTGAATATCAGAGAACATCTTAGATTATTTCTTTTTAAATTTCCACTCTCACTAGCGTTTTCAATGAATGAACGGGAATGTAAACTAAAAAAAAATTATCGAATTAGGGAACGATCGCTCTATGGGGCGATAATTACCAACTTCTTTTGGCTTAAATTAATTAATCTGGACAACATCAAGATGTGATTTTAACAAGACGGCGCTACATGCCAAACACCGCAGATAAAATTGCGGACACCCTTAGTTTTAAATCTGCTGCGTGGAGAAGTCCTATCTCTGCGTCCCTATATAGAAGAACCAGAAACCAAGCATTGCCTGTCGGACTATAATACTTATATTCAAACGGAGACACGTGTGGTCAGGGATTTGATGGTAATGATTTCGTAAACTTCACATATATTAAACTAAATACGTTCCAGATAGTCAAATGACAATTAACCTAACGACATCCAGTAGGAATGGATTAAAGATCGTCCTGAAGTTTAAAAACTCGATTAAAAATTATTTCAGACATGGTACGTATTATATGGGTAGCCATCCATTATGGAGTGATTGAAAGTGATCAAGTGAATATTCTGGCTAATAGAGCCAGAGAATTACCAATCATTGGATAACCCAATGCCTTCCAGTGCACTGAAGACAAAGCTGGAAAAGTGAGCGGAGACGTCTTATCGAGTATTGAGGGATAATGACGCAGTAGGAAGAATTACAAAAACACTTGGGTCATATTGAGATGGAGGAAAATAATGAATGCAGGGCATGCGCTGATAACATAGCTTTCGTAAATTCGAGCTCAAAATATTTTGAAGATGACACTATAAGTGTCATAACTCGTCTCAGAGGAGTGGACTGGAAAAAGTTAAATAAGTTTGTACAAGTTACAGACTTCTTATAGAAAGTGAGCACATACTAAGCCTGCATGATGGCTTAGGTGTATGATAGCCTAGTTATTCTCCACTTCTTCAACCTATCTATCCACCTACCATAGTCAGGTTTTTGAGTTAAAAATTCTTACCGGTCTGTGTAATTCTTACTACATATGCACTACTACCTGAATTTATCAGAAATTTACACTAATTTTATCGCAATCATGATGGCCAGTTAAATTAGTAAGAGTTCCGTGATATAATTCGTTTTGGAAATCGTTGTTGCAATTAATCGATTGTAGCATTCGAGGTATGGCTGATGACGCCGTCTTTCCAGATTCTTCGAGATGTCGTTTAGTTAAGGCTATAAGAACACCGTTATCATCTTTCCGAAGCGAATGTAGATCACCGACACTGCAATTTAGGCCTCATCCGAAAAAATGTAAGTGCTGGAAAAAGTTAAGCAAATTCGTACTTACTTTAGAAGGTAAGGCTGGTTTTTGCAGGCCTAATTTAAAGTTCTTTAAAAATAATTCCAGGTAATCCATTGCCATGTTGAGATAAATCTATTGATGAAATAAGTTTCATGTGAATAATTTATTATGAGATGTTGAAAGAAATTCATGTAATCTGGGTTGCGTTTGCGCTTACTATTTGTTGTGAATTTAGTTTGTGCCAAATGCTGCGTAAGGTTATACATTTGGAACTATTTATTGGAAATCTTAAACAGTATAAATTTGTTTAAGGATTATATTACTCGTGTAAATATGAATTTTTTATATTCGATGTTACAAAATCTTTAAACAAATTACGATATTTACGTATTTTTGGTTTGCAAAATGAACAAAAGTTTCACTTTTTAATTTTTGTTTTCTTATTATACCGCTAAAAAAGCTTTTCCATCCATAGCGAAACGTACAAAAACTGACTTTCAAGTTTATTTAAATTCATTGCCAAAAGCCAGAAACAGTGTTACTCTCGTACTTTTATATACACAGCTATTCTTAATTTTCGAACCAGCAAAATCTACACGTTAATACTGGTTCATGCCTAAGAACCAACAGATTAAAAAGAAAAAGACAGTGTTTCCTTAAAAAACATAAATCATGATAAAAGTTAATAATTACACATACATCGGGTGCCCTGGTAGTCTAGTGGTAGTGTGCTAGACTATTAGCGTGAGGGTTGTGGGTTCGATTCCCACCAGAGACTCTGGTCTGTGACACTACACCGAGCATATAGTCAAGTTACTCCGTTCGTATATAATTAGAATATAATTTGTAATTGTATTGTAATTAATAAATAAATAAATAAATAAATACACATACATATGTAATTGGCCATTACAACCCTTCAGTCAGCATTATGGACCTAGTTTCTCACACCACTTATGTGTGTGTTAATTTTATACATGAACGGCGGGACCTACAGTTTAACGTCGATGCCGAACGACAGATTTTTGAGAAGCTTTTCATGGCAATTTTATTTACTCTCAGAATTTGTGCCAGAAATCTTCTGAGACAAAGGCGACGAAGAAATAATTTTTCGTATTTCGTTTTGTCTGACCTGGAATAATTAAAACAAATTATTTATAGACAACCTTATAACCGATTTACAACTGTGATTATATATTCTATACATTCGGTGTAAAGACCAAACTCTCTTATTGGACTTGAACATACAAGGTTTACACTAGATTTTCCACTCAGACAGCTTAGTGCTTCAAAAATTGACTATAAAGTTGGGACAATAACAATCGAATTGAATTGGAAAAGAAAGAGTAACATCCCTAAAAACTCTGTGTGTGGAGTGAGTTTTGTGCTAGCGTGGTCATCGGTTCATATTTTTTGGAAACAAAATTGGTCAACCGATCACTAATCACGACGAGCACTATAGAGAGATAATTACCATCTTTTCTTGTGCTTACATGTGCTTTCAACGCTCATCACTTCCCATTGCAGCAATTTGAAGACATGGTCATATCTAGTAGAAATGATGTGAACTGATCACGGAAATCGTACGATTTATTTCCGTTAAACTTTTTCTTGTCGGGGGTATCCTTAAGTCGTAGGGTGATGACAATGGCCAGAATAATGGATAATAGGAAATTTTGAATGAACCCAGACAAGCTGCGGCAGACATTGTACAATGTTGTTCTTCATAACAATGGCATCAATAGGCCTGTCAAACAATGTTTTCAGTCAAACATTAGATATTATTGGTAAGATCGTAGATATATTCAACAGCAAAGGAAACTTTACTATTTCCTTAACTCATTTACACCGCAATGCCATTATTTCGGGAGTACAGAAAATATATCGACATTTATTAAAAAATTTATGCATTAGTAAGTAGTATTCGTAAGACCTATGAGAGTCGCCAAAGTTTAGTAATTAGGGTTTTGGCTTATTAGACACAAGCTCCTGATCAGTAGTCAGACGAAATACGAAATAATATATCTTCGGCGACTTCCTCTCAAAAACTCTGAGAGCAAAATAAAACGGTCTTGAGAAGTTTTTTAAAAAAATCTGTCGTTCAGAGTCGCCTTAAACGGTACGTCTCGCCACTCATGGGTAAAATGAACAAAAACAGCATGTGTTGTGTGAGAGGCTAAGTTGTAATTCTGAAGGATTGTAATGACCAATTCAGTAAGTAATTGAATACTATTGAAAGAGAACAGTATGTTTTGATTGAATTGTGTTCTATTACGACCAGTTAAATTAGCATTGTTTCCTAAGTTGTTTGCTTTTGGAAACAGTGTAATCATATACTGTGGCGCGGGGAGAAGAACCAGGGCACAACTGTAAAAAAGAAGCTTAAACTGTAAAAATGGTACAAAGAGAAAGAAAGTGAAGAAAAAAACTAAAAATTAGAGCCACAATGTATGCCGTATTTTTAAGTTACAAGGCAGGGCGAACTCAATTAGGTGATGGCAATAGTACAACAACTCAATTCGCAGTGTTTTTTAACAAAAACAATATGTATTTTCTGTTGTTTTTGGGTGACGATAATTGTCAAATGAAATTCGCCTTTAGCCAGAAATGACAAAGGCGAATCCATATAATGACATAAAGTTGTTATTTTATGTCATTATTTCTCTTGTTTCTTTTTGTTAAAAAAAAAATTTTTTAAAAAACAAATTTTAAAAAATAATTTTTTTTAATACGAGCTGATTTGCGCTACCACTAAGGCATGACGATCTTCAGAAGAATATTGGGAAGCATAAAAGTGGATTCTGCAAGAAAAGTTGTGCCCAAACATCCAGAATATTTAAATAAGTTATAAATTGTGTAGAATAGAGATGTAAAAGGAAATAAAAAATAAATAAACAAAATAATGTATATACAGTGAGCAAAAAAAATGTGTACACTTATTGTAAAAAACTATTAAATAAATTATTCCACAGGATTTTGTTTAAGATGACTTTCTAGAAAAACCGTTAGCCATAGTTAAAAAATCACCACTTTTTTGCCTAAAAATGTGTGAATTTCTTAGTTTCGACAATTATTTTCTTTATATGTAACCAATAGAGAAATGTTTATAATCAGAATATAGTTTTTAAACTTTTTTAGCCTTAGAATATAGTTTTTAAGCTTTTTCAGTCTTAAGGACAATAAATTTCTTTTTATGGATAATTTTTTGTTCATAAGTTATTTCAAGGTAGTAAGTATAAGTTTTTTTTGCTCACTGTACGCAAACAAAATATGTGACATTTATGTGAACTGAAAAAAGCAATCAGCTGGGCTAATAACACCACCTATTATGAATTCGTCTTGTTACAAGGCTTCTAGAATTTTCAAAAAATTTCTTTTTTATATTTTATTTTTATATTTTTTGCTTTTTTGTACTTATATATATTTTTCAGCTTTTGCATTCAGTTTTTTTTTTTTTTTTTTATTTATTTATTTATTTATTTATTTATTTTATTTATTAATCATAGCACAACAAGATAATAATCTTATAAATGAAAGTGCTATGGGAGGACATCAAATAGGAAAAAGTAATAACAAATTGCTCATTGCATGAGTAATGAATTGTTTGAATTACAGTATAAATAAAAATGAATAAGAATAAGAACATGTTTTAACCTCAGGAAATAGCAATCGATACAAAAAAATTATGATAAGAAAATGAGTATTTGTAAAAAACTAAATTAGGAAAGATACAAATATAAAGAAAAATACAAACAAGGAAATATATTCGTATAATGAGATACAATGAAACTTAAATAATAAATTAGAAAAATGAAAATAATTAATCACTAATAAAAATGAAGAGTAAAAATGTATAAAACAATCAAAATATATTACAAACTACTTAAACAGATTGTATAACTCCTTTTTGAACTTAGTTGCATTGCCTATGTTCTGAATATAATTAGGTAGTGCATTCCAAAGACTGATGGTGTGTATAAAGAACTGTCGTTTCGACAAAAGAGTCCTATGCCTTAATTGGATAATTTTCCTACCGCGGTTGGATCTAGCAAATCTAATCCTGCTAAATAAGTATACTGGCTGTTCCAAAGTAATAATCTTATGGAGGAGAATTAGGCACTTAATATTCAATAGATTATCAAAATGAATACCACATATCTGGTAAGAAAATTGTGATATATGGTCCCGACGTCCCTTAATAAATACATATCTGGCTATGTTATTATAAGCCAAGTTGAGTTTCCGCCTATCATCCGCATCACAGTTTGCGAAAATTTCCGATCCATATAAAAGAACAGAAATCAAAAACGTTTTTGCCAGTTGCAGGCGGATAGCAAAAGGAGTCGAATCTATAACAGCCCATAAGTTCCTAAGCATACCATAAGCTTTACCAACGATGACATTAATGTGGCTAGACCACGTTAGCCGACCATTAAAGATAACACCCAGATTAGATGCCGATTCAACAAAATCAATTTTATTCCCCCTGATAATAATTTCCGGCACATCAAACGCTCTCTTAGACCTGGAGAGCAATAAACATTTCGATTTAGAGGGATTAATACAAAGTCCATTAGCACTAGCCCAGTTGTCAATTTTCCGTAAATCATCGTTAATCGTATCTACACATAGTCGGATATTATCAATACAAGCGCTCCTATAGAGCTGAACGTCATCAGCGTACATATGTACGCTACAATTATCCAAAACATCAGGTAGGTCGTTAATGTATATACAGAACAAAAGGGGCCCTAAAATTGATCCCTGAGGAATACCTCTTCCAACGTGTACCGAATTCGAGATGTTGCCGTTTAGGTAAACTCGTTGAGATCTGTTAATGAGATAGGAACGTATAAGGCTGCAGGCTGAATTAGAAAAATGAAAGAGGGTCTGTAGCTTTCTCAATAATATTCTGTGATCAACTGTATCAAAAGCCTTAGTGTGATCCAAAAGAATCAAAAACGCTATGTAATTTTCATCCAGCTTCAACCTAAGGTCATCAACTACTTTGACTAAAGCAGTAGTGCAGCTCCTAGCTTTCATAAATCCCGACTGTTTATCAGATAAAAAATTATTACTCGTGAGATAATCGTTCATTTGTCTAGCTATGAGGTTTTCCATAACTTTGGACAGGAACGGAAGAATGGCAATTGGCCTGAATTCATTGTTAGATTTAGGAATTGGGATGATTTTTGACCGTTTCCATTCATCAGGGAAAGAGGACATAGTTAAGACTGAATTGAATACATGAGTAAAATACGGTAAAAGTCTAGGTGACAAAGCTTTTAAAAACAGAGGATCTAAGTCATCGGAACCAATCGCATTCGATTTCACAGAAGATAAGCATTCCAAAACCTCGAGCTGACTAACACAACGAAAACTAAAGGGGTTTTCTAGCGGAACAAAACAAAGGTCATCATATAGGTTACTGTCAGGTGTAGGAACATTAATATTAACAAATTTGTCATTCAGACCGTTTACATCGACATCAGGAGAAGTATTATGGCATTTATGTCCAATACCAATATCGCGGATTACCTTCCATTTAGCTCTATTATCTAATGCGGAAGCGAACTTCCTGCCGTAAAACAATGTTTTTGCAATTTTAATGTGTTTGGTAATCTCACTACGAGCGGCTTTATGAACGGCTTTCAGATCATCCCTTCTGAACCTCTTCCATCGCCGATAGGCAATGTCGCGCTTATGAATTAATGCTTTAATTTCAGCATTAAACCACGGTTGGTGTTTGGCTTTAACAAGTTTTGTTTTGATAGGAACACAGCTGTCATATAGCAGACGCACATTTTCCTGAATTAGTGCCACCTGGTCGTTTACATTACCCAGTGAGTAGATTTGATCTCAACAGATATCTTCAACACTTCTGTTCAAAACTGTAAAATCGATACTTTTAAAATCACGGTATGTAATATACCTGTCCTCATGACTCGTAGACAGATTATAAGTTAAGAAGAGAAGATCATGATTGGAAAAGCAAGAGGCTGAAATTTGAGTACTTTAGTCATATCATTAACAAATACTAGATCGATTAGACTACTGGAAGAAGAATGGAAGTGAGTTGGCAAGGACACATTCACAGGATTAAGATGGAGAGACAACATTGAATCAGATAGCGCATTATCAAGTAAGAGATTATTATTAAAGTCACCAATAATAATAATGTCATCATATTGAATAGAAATTTCCTCAAGAATAGAAATAAAGGGATCAAAGTTTATATTAGAATTCGGTCTATAGACACTACCTAATAAAACCTTCTCCTTATTGGTGGATGAAATATCAAGAAATAAATATTTTATTTGACTACCAATTTCTGTTAATAATTTTACCTTGCACGGAATACCGTTTCGAACATAAATTGCAACTCCGCCACCTTTTGCCCTGGTTGCCATATTGTTAACTAAGATCTTCCTGTCTGACCGGAAAAGCCTAAAGCCCTGTAGATTGTACACCGAATCCTGAACTTCCAGAGGAAACCAAGTTTCGGAAACGCAAATAATATCGATTCCTGCTGCCACAAATAAACGCCTAAATTCATCAATTTTATTGTTCAGACTCTGTGCATTTATATGATATATTGTTATTTTGTTCTGTTATATTGTTCTGTTATTTCTATGAGCAGTTTGTTTTATTTTATATTTCTATGTTTTTTTATAATTTTTCATTTTCCGTTAGTGGAACAGAAACTTTAACTAACGAATGTAAAACGTTCAGTTCTAGTTTTTTTTTATGATAATAATTTTAAAAATGAGTGGCGGGACCTACAGTTTAAAGTCGACTCCGAACGACAGATTTTTGAGAAACTTTTCATGGCAATTTTATTTACTCTCACAGTTTTTGCCAGAAATCTGCTGACAGGAAGTCGCCAAAGAAGTATTTTATCATATTTCGTTAAATTGGAGATGCATGACCTGGGGCTTGAACCGAGGCCTCACGTCTAATAAGCCAACACACTACCATCTAGACCACGGCGACTTGAACACGAACTAAATTTTTATCAATTTTTGATTATACACTGAAATGATTTTCGTTTTTAATTTTAATATTTTATTCAAAAGAAGATGCAGTTCTGCTTTTGAATATTTATGAATATCCAAAAGCATCCTTGAATTTTATTGATTGAAGCATTTGCTTTGAAAATGTTTGAGTTGATGGACCATTTTGTAATTGGTTGTACATACATACATTGATGAATAAATTTTTAAAATTTCACTTTTAAAAGAAAGCTTTTTCGGCAAATTAACTTCAGTTGTTATCTACAATTAGCTTATTAATGTCAGAATGTATCCTCATAGACATAATAACATGCATTTATTCAAACAGGTGGTATTGATTTTAAGATAAAAAATAGTGTTTGTGTTATGTGTACAACGCAGATCTTTTCAACGGTGATCTTCGAGCCACGCGCAACGCGTCTTCACACAAGACTGAATGAATTCTTACTGCTCGTTGCCTACTTTGTCTTTAGACTTTTATATGCCCACGTAATCCGTTTGATGAATGTTCTTGAAGTCGAATATTCGTGTGTTCGCCTTCTCGAGAGCTCTATATCGACTTCATTGTTGTCTGTGTATTTTGTTCACGTTGCTTGTTGTTGCGTCCTCTCTTACTTGTCTATCCCCTTTTCTTTCATACCAATGTTGTTGGTTTACTTGTAACAAGTTCGTTGTATTTGTTTGTGATATTACACCTTTTCCATTTTTGTAACAATATTTAAAAATGGTTAAATATCTGTTGATTTCCATGGTCTGCCTTAATTTTTTTGGCCTATATTTTCAATTCATTCCATTTCAAAACGACACGCAGATTCCTGTTTCGTATTTCCGACATCATCAGTGAAAGTAGGTCTTTCCATAACATGTACTAATGGCAACTAATTTACTGTAGGTTAAGGTAAGAGTTGTTAGGTGTAGTACGAATTTCTAACACTAATAGTCTACAAGAGGATTATCCTCCCCATGTTTCTTTTTGGCGCAGAACATGGACGCTTTTAAGCACTGATGCAATGAGCAATGCGAAAACTCCTATGTAAGACACGATCCAGCAATGTGCTCCTCAACGATATGGACGTTGTGCAGTGCGTTAACATCCAGCAGTTGTGCTGGTTCGGCCATGTCTTTGGATTGGAAGAATATCCTCCGGTGAGACGAATATTTAATGCGGGGATTTGTGGTAGTCGGCGCGGAGGTCCTTGACGACCAAATGGAGGAAGCCCTGTCATCGATTGGTGTGACCAACTGACAAACGCACGCTAGAAGCAGAGGCGCCTGTCGGGTTGTTATTGGCCAATTAAGTAAGTAAGCAATACGAACTTTTAATATTTTGTATTTCGATATATTTTGAACTTGGCAACTTATGTAAATACATTTGAATACCTTTTATTTATTTATGCAGATCAACATGTCCTCGCACCATGACATATTTACATACAAAGTCATGAAATTTGTGGAGCGTTATGTCTTACAATGGGTGATGGTGGAGGTATAGGAAAATTAAAAAAAAACACATTAAATTCAGAAAAATGCATGAAATCTTTATTTGAATCTATAGTACGGTCCATAAAATTTAATGTTTGAAGATTATTTCATGCAAATGTTGACCGCGACTGCGCCTAAAATGCTCCATCCGTTTAGTCCAATTTTGGCATTCTATTTCCAACATTTCGGCCGGTATCTCACGAATAAATGCTTCAATATTGTCTTGCAATGCATCTATTTAAGCGGGCTTGTCTGTATAGCCATGAGCTTTAACATAGCCCCACAAAAAATAGTCTAAAGGCGGTAAATCGCACGAGCTAGGTGGCCAATTGACCGGTCCGGAACGTGAAATAAAATGTTCACCGAACTCGCCTCTCAATAAGTCCATTGTTACGCGTGCTGTGTGGCATGTGGCACCGTCTTGTTGAAACCACATATCATGCAAGTCAAGCTCTTGCATTTTGGGCAAAAAAAAGTTGGATATCATCTCACGGTAGCACTCACCATTCACAGTTACGTTACGATTCACAGCATCTTTGAAGAAGTACGGTCCAATGATGCCACCAGCCCATAAACCGCACCAAACTGAGACTTTTTCTGAATGCATTGGTAGCTTTTGCAATGCTTCTGGCTGATCTTCACTCCAAAATCGACAATTCTGCTTATTTCCGTATCCATTGAAACAAAAATGAGTTTCGTCGCTGAACACAATTTTTCGATAAAGAAGTGGATCTTCGGCCAACTTTCCAAGAGCCCATTCAGCAAAAATTCTGCGTTGCGGTAGTTCGTTCGGCTTTAATTCTTGCACCAGCTGTATTTTGAAAGGCTAAATCCTTCCGCAATATTTTCCACGTTGTTGAGTAACAGAGGCCTAATTTCTGCGAACGGCGACGAATCGATAATTGATGGTCATCATTTACACTGGCCGATCCAGCTTCGATATTTTCTTCAGTTCGCACTCTACGTAAGCGTGTTGGTGGTTTAATGTCCAACAATGTAAATTTGGTGCAATGGAAGAAGCGCGCGATGAACAGAGCACGCATTTTGATAATAAAATTCAATGATTTGCAAGCGTTGTTCGTGTGTAAGACGATTCATGGTTAAATTATAGACCAAACTGAAGATGTTTGACAGTGAAACAAAACACGAAACGTGCGTTAGCTGTTTAAACCAGTGCTGCCAAAAAGATAATAGCTAAAAAATCACCCGTTATGTTGTCCGTAAAAGAGAATTGCCAAACTGTGAAAGTGTTGAATTCAAATTGTCTGGTTCTTCCATCAGTTTCTTGTCTACATGGTGTCGTGATTGCAGTGTTAGACTTTTATGGTGTTTGTCAAAACCATTTGGTAGATAACATTCATATATTTACAATATTTCTTATCGTTGTTCTCATTTCAAAAGCATGTACTTATGAAGGATGCATCATTTTCTGTATGCAAAAAAAACCAAGAAAATAATGTTTTTGACAATAATTTTGCTTATTTGCTTCATTCTACAAAGAAAATTGTGACATTTTAATGTAACATAGCCGTGATATGCCTTCATGGCAGCTCATTCATTCATGTATTTATTCATTGCCTAGTAAGCCTATAGTTTCGCAGAGGCGTGAAAGTGCAAAAATTACATTATTTAAACGAAATTTGCAAAGGGGAAAAAATAGGGAGGCAGAAGGCAAATACTATATACTACAAGTGTAGTTCAGACAATAAAAAATTATGATGCAATTAGAATATTGTTTATGTATGTATACTCGTAATTGTTGTGATCATTGTGAACCATTAAAATGAAATTGAACAGCGTATTTGTGTGTGCTGAGAATGATTAAGATTTTATGAGATATTCAATGAAATTTGTGCGTCGTCCTAAATTCGTATTCTTAAAATTCTTCAAAAAGTAAAACAGAAAAAGTTTTTTTCAAAAAAAATTCTAGGCGAAAACACTCATATCGAAATATATACAACGGCTTTTTAAATTTTGCTATTTATGGTATAGAGCCCATCTCAGGCAGTCTGTTGTTTGAATGATAATCTATTCTTTTGTTGTGTTTTGAAGTATAACCAGTTGGCCTTCTTGAGACGTTCAGTATGGTTTGTTTAATCATACCTTTCCTCTTTTCACTAATCATTTTAATCGTGCGGGAAATTGTCTTACTATTTAAGTTCATTCGTCTTTTCGCGAGTCTAATGCTACTTGCTGGTGAAGATTTGACGGCATGTTCTATTTCATCAGGCAACATCGTCCCAATATTTTTGCAGTCATATCCGCACTTTACGACAAAATTGATTGTCTTGTCTTTCTGATTCCGTAACCTCAGATATTTTCTTAAGAATGGGTGACTCGAAATTTCTGCCTTGATCGGAATGCACTTGTAGTGGAAGATGACAGCCTCTCTTAGAATTATTCACTAATTCACTGGGCTGGTGAGAACGCCATTGGTTCGATGAAGATTGGTTTATGTGCTGCGTTCACCGTCAAGGTGAAATCTTAATTGCAAATGCCATCACTGAACGGCTAGAAGTTGAAACGGTCTATAATCGGACGGTCTACAACTAGATAAACATTATATTAAGATTTGAGCACTTACAGTGATAGACTGCCATTAAACGAATATGTTTTTGCGCCAACGGAAAACTATGGCAGAAATCTTTTTAATTACATTAGCACCAGAGGAAGAGAGGGCAAAATGGGCTTTGAGTACAGGGCTCCGCGAAAGGGTGGAATATTTCCTGTTCTATTACAAAGAGACCCTTTCCAGGGTGGTGTTTATTCCAAAAGTTTTAAAAAAGGAAACTGCACACCCATAACCCTTAAGATCATTTATTCTCACATCTTTGATGTCAAAACACTTGAAGAGGCTCTGTACGACATCATTCAAAAATGTCTTGAGATCGCAAATCTCTGTTGCACAATACTACTATTTACAAGAAGAAGAAATCTCAAAAATCGAAGAATATTTGGCTTCTAGTTTGGACAATATCACAGACAATGGAGATAAAATATCTGAGAGTATCACAGAATTATCGGAAAACGTATTCAGAACCTGTGAAGCATTATTCAATCGCAATAGGAATGGCAGCTGATGTTATTAGTTGAGGATAACCAGTATATGAATTTTTGGCACTATATTATGATTCTGTGTAGATTTGCTGACGGTGTTTGCAACTAACCAGGTTTCATTTGCAACATTAGACTTGACTTTACACAAGCGTTAAATACTCTACGCTTGGTCTGTTTAAGTATTCTGAGTTTATCTAAACCGATTGTATTTATCCGAATCCAGCTATCATTTTATTGAACATGTTATATATCTCTATTTCCACTATACTGTCCAGAAGCTTTCTACGTAAGTACTTGTAGCATGATGTGTTAACATCTATGCTAATTTGTTACTTCTCAAGGCCTATGATTTTCTTGATATTATTACGAAAATGAAAATTGTGTTACATCGTTAAACATTACAATGATAAACAAAAGCTACAAAAACAAAAACAATGGACTTGTTTACATGATCGACGAATAATAAAAAATATAGCAACAGCATCAGTATAAAAATGGGGATAAACAAGTAAACAAGAAGCAACAACAAATAAATAAATGTAAACAAAATATACACATAATAATGAATCAACGATGTTTACATTTACAGAGATTTCGAGAACGCGAAGTCATTCTCCTTCAAGAGCATTTATCAGACTGTTTACCCAGCGATATAAAACGCAAGACAAAGCAGGCAACGGAGTCAGTAAAAATTCAGTCAGTCTTGTGTGAAGACGCTTTGCGTGTAAAGAGAATAATTGTGGCATAATAACAAGGCAGAATAAGAAACGAAACAATTGTTGTTGTTTACATCAAGCTGTGAACAGTGGCACACAGAATTGTGCGAACAATAAAGAAATTATTTAAAACTGAACACAAATTTATTGTTCTTTTTATTGCGTTTTCAAAAGGTAAAAACGTAACAATATTCATCATCACAAGTCTAACCATATTTAGTCAACCTAATATTTCCCTCGAGAAACTTTTGTCAATTGCAAATCGTTTGCAATGAAAATTTAGTTAAATTTCATGACAAACTATTTTACAGAAAAATAATTTTAAAATGGCTTACAATTTATTTTATTTTCACTTTCAAGTTTTTTTTATTGTTTTTATTATTATTTTTTATTTTATTTTGTTGTGTTTGATATTTAATACCTAGTGTTCAATGTACATATGTATATGTATTTAGAACATAGTAATATGTTTGTAAAACTACATGTTCAAACGATGTGTATGTACTTACATATGTATTATTATATGAAAAACAATAGTAACGGCACAAAATCGCGAAAAAGTGGGCAAAAGGTGTATTTTCAAAAATTTTTGTTTCGTTTAGAAAATTGTTTAAATTTATTGTGTCAGACGCAAAAGTAATAGACAGACACAAACACAATTACAGTCAGATTTGGCTTTTTTATACAACGCTAGCTGTACCCTGAGCGTGTTGCTGCGCCACCAACTAAAATAAATTTGAAGGAAAGACATTACACAAATGTCCAATTAATTTTGAATCATTTTATTGACTTTGTTTCCCGTTGTCCTGATGATTCAGATGAACGGGCCTGAGTAGTACGCATTCAATCAGTTTCTAATCCACTTGTCGTTGTTCAAGTGGAATGGGTCTCAGCGACATACACTTGAAGATTTTTCAGTCTCAATGCTCGTCTGATTCTGGGTTCGTTATGCTCTTTTCTTCCGTGCTTGAGGTGTAGGTCGACCAATTGCTTGTCATTCATTTTGAATAATTTTCAGTGACGCCATCCATCGGAAATTAATTGCACCAACATCAGTCGACTCATGCGCAACAACTTTATTGAAGAACGCACAGTTTACGATTTAATACATTTTAAGTAATTTTCAGAGGCACCACCTGCCGGAAATTAGTCATACTAACTTAGAAACCTTCGTCGGCTCTTGCGCAACAACGTTGCTAAAGATCATAACATGATCAAAGGCACAGTTTACGATTTAATTGATTTTGAGTAATCTTAAGTAGCGCCACCTGCCGGAAATTAGTCATACCAACTTAGAAACTTTCCCCGGCTCATGCACAACAATTTTGCTAAAGATCATAACATGATCAAATGCATAGTTTACGTTTCTATAAGGTACATACAAACAAACATTTTTTTATATGGGTAAGTGGGCGTGGCACCTCGCCTACTTGAAATTTTAAAATAAAAAGTAGCCTATAGTTCCTTCCAGAACAGGAAGGTAGTGTTTAAATTTCAAGAAAATCAGTCTAGCCGTTTAGCCGTCTATAGACTTCAAACAAAGCCTCACACAATTAAACACACATTCAGAAGAAGAAGAAGAAAAAGAAAAATATAAGATTACATAGAGCTGACGGGTGACGTATACGTTATATTTTGTTAGGCAATAACACTCATACTTTTTGTTTATTTATTTTATTTTATTTTATTTGCCTATTTCAACATACAAAGTAGCCTATAACTCCTTCCAGACACACAGGAAGATACTGTGAAAATTTCAAGAAAATCGGTTCAGCCATTTAGCCGTCTATAGACTTCAAACAAACCCACAAACAAATAAACACACATTCATTTTTATATATGAGAAGATTTAGCAGTGATTGGAATATTATATGACCTGTTGTTTTTGTTTGCTTCGCTTCACTTGTGTTTTTAATTATTCTTGCTTTTGGAAAAATATTAGAAAACTGAATTGAAAGCCATTAATTTTTGTTTTCCTATCAATGGTTACAATACGAATACAAGTAAACATTCATGTCATTCATACAAACACACCATGAAAATAGCGAACATATCAATACAAATTCATTCATTGCATAAACTAACAACAATGTAAAAAATCGAATTGAACAGTAGTATGCACGTACCACAATGCATTTTACAGCACTACAGATTTAATCAGTACTTTTGCAATTTCGAGAATTATATAATACAAGTTTTTCAATACACGTCGTCCGACCGACCGACAGACAGACAGACAGACGGAAAAATAAACAAACAAACGGACTTTATGTCTGTGCGTAATGGATGCATTGATTTCAATTTCATTTTACAACAGTGTTGGTAATCACAAAATGAATATATCATGCCATTGCCAATGTATGCAAATTAATTTGTACTGTGATGTTTTTCTCTTGTTAGAATTAAAACCAGAGAGATATCGTATATCGTGTGTACATTTACTACATACAGAAATATATTTCAACTTTTAACAGAGAAACTACGTAAACTGATTAATAAGTTTACAGACCCTAAATTTGCAAAATAATTTGAATGCGAAAAAATATTGTATCTGTAAACAATTGTAACGTCGTATCACCAGAAATTGAAAAAGGTATGTACAGTAGTTAAACTGTATTCGACAAATAGCTTAAAAAACAGGCATTGCCTCAATCGGTTGAACTCAATTTTACTACAAAGATACAATGGAAATGGAAGAGGCGTTATTCTACAGACAAGTTTTAATATAAAAGGTTAAAGTTAAAAATGATGTTTTCCTATGTTTCAGCTCTATGAAAACTCCTGATATCGATTACAGCTGAGTATGTCCAGTAAGGTTTCGCTAGTTATGGACAATACCTCCAAATTGTAAAAATTTACTTTGAAGAAATAATAAAAAATCTGTTAACCAAGTTCATAGAGCATAATCAGTCTAATAAGCAAGCAATTCAAATCAAATCTATTGAGAAAAATCCCATAAGTATTATATAAAATTATATAAGGGCGACCTAAGTATGCCATTTTACCGGACACTCCGCCTTACAATGTACACCGGAACCATATTGCCGTGGTGGAAAATGATAAATGCAGGGCATGCGGTGAAGACATCGAAAGGATGGAACAGTTTTTGCATTAGCTTTTGTAAAATTGGGATTCAAATATTTTGAAGATGATACTATAAAAGTCTCAGAGAAATGGACTGGAAAAAGTTAAGGAAGATTTCCTATAGAAAGTAAAGTGATATTTCTTAATGAAGCGCGCACAACAAGCCTACATGATGGCTTAGGTGTATTTCGATAGGCATTATTGGTTTCCTGCTCACCTCTCTATATAGCGTCAGGTTTTTGTGGTTAAAATTCTTGCCGGTCTGCGTAATTTTTAGTACTTATGCATACTTATCACATGTATGTATATAAACTACTACCTACATTTATCAGTATTCCGCCCAGATCTTGGCGACCCATTTGTCAGAATTCCGTGCGATAATCTGTTTTGGAAATCGTTGCTGCAATTAATCGATTGTAGCATGCGCCGTATGGCGGCGTTTTTCCAAATCCAAGTCGTTTAGTTGAGGCTAATGTTTTAATGTTTCTGTTGTGACTGTCTTTCACAGACACTGTAATTTCGGCCTCGTTTGTAAAAAAATAAGTTCCGTCTGACAGTTGCTCGTTGTGACTTCTTTTGTAATCCTGGATTGCATGAAGATTTCGATAATTTTGTTTATTTACTAGACCATAGGCATAAGCCAGAGTACTACGTTTAATTGAAAAATTGTTGAGAATGGTGTCGAATTGATTATTTCAGGTTTTTTGTAACCACACAATCATTTCAGGCAGCAAAGTTTTGGGTACGTTAACCCATAAGTGTCTTAATATCTATAAACGGCTTAGTTTCTTCAAATTCTTTAACACTGGGCCTTTGACCAATGGACTTTCACAATTATAACGTGTTGTACTTTCGTAAAGCGCTGCATACCTATTCTTCCCATTATGTTGGCTTGTATTAAAAAAAAAAATAATATGGCATGAGTTATGTTGTCTATGAAAACTGCTGTGGTTTGTAATTTATTCACATACACCTGTCACACAAGAGAATTCCTCAGAAAAAATCTGACGGCTTCACATCGTACGATTTGGGTAACCAGTTCACCTTATCTTTAAGTGAGATGACCATACTCTCAAATCACAATTGATAATCATAGACCTACAGTATTCCATTGACTGATGCTTTTGCATCTGATGTGGATTAGTATCGTTCCTAATTCGTTAATAATCTTGTTTATTCACGTAACCATTCATTCAAAAATAGGCCTCATTGCGGGGGATGATTTTGTCAATAAAAATTAGGATCAGTTGCCAGAGGATTCACAGCAAATTCAGCGAACACAGGTCATTGTATGTGGTCCACAATGGGGATTTGGCAAAATAAACTGAATAAATGACGGCTGATATGACAAATGTAGCTTCAAAAATATGATATGACCTTATTAACTGTTATAGTGCGGAAGACTGTGTTGGCTCTATAGAAAGGTTTTGAAATTAAATTCAAATGCCTAAATTCACGAAGCACACATGTCTGGAATTCTGTAGAGATATCTAATTAGAATAATTTAATATCTTCAATTCCAGTCTTCTTTGTGGCTGCACAATGTGGAAGATACATAAGTGAGTCAATATCTTTAAAACTAAAAGTGGCTGTGAGCATAGGTGCCAGATTTGACGATTTATCGTCATTTTGACGATTTTGTGCTCCAAAAATATCATATTGACGATTTGACGATTTATGCCCTTATTTTGACGATTTTAAAAAATTAAAAATTTACATCATATTCTTTACTTTAGTACATTAAAAGCCACTTTAAGATTTGTAACTCACTTGAAATTGTTACTATTCTGAAAGAGGTTTCAAATTCAAAAAACTCAATTAAATTTCGTTTTAAAAGAAAGTAGGGACAGTATATGATACATTTTCTCCAATTTTTCTATGAAGTTTTGTATTCAATTTTGAAATTTCGATTCTCGTAAAAATATTCTGAATTAAATAGAGAACCGTTTAACATTTAAAACTTAAACAACAGTCTGTTTACAGTTGCCATGTAAAAAATGTAACGGAATCCTCTTACAATGTATCGCTATCTGCAGTTATATTGCAAGGAAGAATTGGTTTAAATTCGTGTTCTTTTACTATTTGGCGCCTTTTACTTTTGATTGTTAAGCTAAAGCAGACAAAAAATTAAGGACTCTGAACGGAAGGAAGTGCTAAAAACCGCCACACATACAAATGTTTTAACACAACCAAGTACAAAAGTATTAATGTACTTACATCATGATCAATATATGTATGTAGTACTTGAGTATATAGCGATGAGTATTCGATATCGAGTACATAAAATGTGGCCACATAAGGACATTTAAACACAAATATTTATTTGTACATATGAACACTAGTACAATACCCCGAAGTAAAGTAGATGTGTTAAATGTTTACGTTTGTGCTACAGACAGTGTAGACTAAAAAACAGTGAAATTGAGTAGACGAACATGTGATTCAAGCGTTGAATGTTGAATGATATACATAGTTCTGAGAGACAATTCATGCATGTCTTTACGACATAAACCCCTATAAAACCAGAATAGTATCTATTATGAGATGGAGAAATCTTCATAAACAGAAAACTATTTAAACTCTTGGGTGAGGTAAAATATCAGGGTATATCACTATAAATAGAAGACTCATTTAAAGATCATTTCAGTAAAAGACTTGTTTATAGCGGGCAGGCAACCAAATATTGGAGTATAGACCAACTATTACGTACTAAATATTGATGTTAAGCCAATAGTGACCTGTAGAGCCATTGTATGGCTAGGCAGAACAAATAAAAAAAACTCAGTTCAGATAGAGTTTAATATGACTCAGAGACTAGAGTGTTAGTACAATTGGACAATAAAAACCTGTTTTACAGCGACGCTGCAGGTTCTGCTCTTATGAAGTTCACTTGAAAGCAGTATGGGCAAGCTAATTCAGCTAGATAGGGGAAATATGGTCACCGTTAGTGAATTTTGTTATCAATTCGTGCGTTTCCATTAAAAAATTATCTTTAGAGATATAACTTAGTTTTAGATCAAAGTGTGCGTCAACAAACACAACGACACGATTTGGTGTGACAGAAGCAGTTGAAGAGCTGTCAATAATCCTTAAAGATGCTACTATAATACTTCTGCAACAATATCGAAAATCTCAATGTTACAGTCAATGCAACAAAACACCGAACGATAATTACTCGCATTATTTTGTCCAAAATGGAAGAATTGGATTTGGTTGGCAACAATACAATATTTCAAGAAAGTTCCTAAAAATGCTTTCAGCAGCTATCCAGCACAACATGAGAAAATTACATCAGACGATGAACTGTTTCGTCATTCCAAAGTAGGTTACGATCGAAAAAGTTTACTAATATTGATAATTGATATCAGTGTGGAGAGAATATATCGGGGAAATCAGTAAAGTCTTCACAGAAGAAAGTACTGAACAAAACGAAATTGAAAACAATAGCTTGCCTATATAAATAAGATAAAAGAAGCCATTGACGAATTAAGACACAATAGGGCAACAGGTGAGAATTTAGAAGTAGTAGATATCCTAAGGATTAACCTCAAAACTGTAGATGATCTGCAACCTCCAACTTGAAAATAGGGAATAATCGTTATCGAATTGAAAGACTTAAAAGACTGCATTAACTGAAAACGAATTATTTACTCTGCTTGACACTAAATTTTAAATATTAGCAGTCATAATACAAGAAAATAAAATGGGAAACAAATGGGTAAATTTCCAATTAAATGGAAGCGGAGTGGATCAATCAGTGAGATCACCGAATATTTTTAAGAAAGCCTTCGATGCGATCAAGGGTACTGTCATATTGCTGTGAAAGTTTTGACTGATTAAACCGTAGTTAAACTACAAAATGACTAGTTTGGGCCATAATGAACCAGTTGAATGGTAATCTAGTCATCATAGAACAACGCAACAAAATTGAGAATCTCTAACAATTTGTATTAAATGGTAGATTTTTCGAGAAAAACACCGAACTCCACCACTCAACTTCGAACTCCACAGCAACTCAATGGCTTCCACAGTTCTCCAGAGAACTTGGAATTATTAGCGCACAGTGCTGAACTTGAGATTAACAGCAGAGAAATGAAAGGCATGAGAACTAACATTGTTAGTACTGATCATCATATCGTAGAGCGCTTAGAATATTATACACTTGTTTAAAGTCAATTATATTATGCTAAAGTGTATTCTGATTGGTTTCGAACACCATTACTCAATATCTTCAGCAAGTGTAACATAATAACGTGTGGATTTGGAACTCTACCTACGAAGACCTAATAAGTAAAATATTAAATTTGAATTGACCATTGATATCAGAAAGAATTATAATAAATCAAGAAGCCGAGGTCGGCGGAGAAGGTACTTAGAGACATACGATAATCCAGGAACTAAGCCATATGCAGCAAAGTTTAACGAAAAAAATATTAATTTGAGCCTCTCTATTTACTGATGGCAAAAGTAACCTACACTGTTTGCTTTTAAATGGAACTGTTTTTTTGTTCCTAGTAAAACAGGTTAAATTTTTTCCCTTTATTTATATGATATCGTAAAAAAAGGACCTGCATGAACAAAATGAAATGGAAATTTATGGCTTTGTGTGATTTGTTTTTGGTGGTAATTTGGGTTTTATACTGTACTTATAAAGGATTTTCGTGTATAAAGAATAAAAGAGCCCTATAATAGGCATACAGAGAAAAATGTCAGTTAATCACAGAAACTGAAATACTTTGCAAGCTTAAGTGAAAGTCGCCGTAGTCTAGTAGGTAGTGTGTTGGCTTAAGAGACTTAAGGCCGCGGTTCAAGCTCCAGGTCAGACATCAAAACGAAATATGAAAAAATATTTATTCGGCGACTTCCTCTCAGCTGATTTCTGGCAAAAACTCTGAGAGTAAATAAAATTGCCATGAAAAGTTTCTCAAAATTCTGTCATTAGGAATCGACTTTAAACTGTAGGTCCCGCCACTCCTCTATAAAATTAACACACACAACATGCATGGTGTGAGAAGCTAGGCCGTAATGCTGACTGATGGGTCGTAATGGCCAATTATATATGTAAGGAAAAATTTAGAAACATCCACAAATAATTTAAAAATTTCTTGCTTTATTATCCTAATCGATAACAAATGATTTTTTTAAGATTCTTCTCATATCTTTTGAAAACTAATATTTAGTGAATGTTGTTAATACCGCATAAAGAATAATAAAGCGGCGTTCAAATATCCGCATTTAGTTGCCGCAATTTATTTCTTTGCAAAATTATAGGACAAATTTTATGCTTTGTTTGCACTATTGGCCTAAAATAGCGTGTTGGCAGTGGTGGAAAGCAATTTTAAATTTGAATTGCAAAAAATTAAACGTTGTATTGATTCAAGTAAAGTTTTTTCAGTTGTTTTTATTACACCGTTTATCTATTCCTCTTTTATAACCATTTAAGGCGAACATGGCTTCTAGTTTGTACTTATTAGTGTGCAAAGAAATAGAGTATCCCTGAAAATAGCGTTAATTTTTTTTTTTTTGAGAAATCAAAAAAAATTCTTTTTAATATCGGTCATCATTCAAGTCTTTTTCATTATATTTGCCTGAAACAACGCTATGCACAATGAAATAGTGTAAGTTATGAGTTTTGTTGAATAGAACTTAAATTATTTTTTTTATAATTTTTGAACCCTCCAAACTGTTTTTTTGGACTTTAAGCACAAATTTATTCATTACAACATTTCTGAACCGATGTTCAAAATTTAAAACTTATTAGAAAGGAGAGAGATGGTGTAACGTATTTATTTATTAAATTTTATTTTGTGCACTCAAGGAGCACTATCAAATAAAAAGATCAATAGTTTTAACTAAGTGCAGCTGAACCGCACTATTTGGTTAAATTTTATTGATTGACTTCTTGAGGGAAAATGTCCCTTCTTTTATACTAAATTTTGGCTGATTTGACAATTCCAAATCAAACCCTTAATTCTAATACAATTTTGTATTGACTTAATACTATAACATATGTTTGTGTGTACATTATATGTTTAACTATATTATATTGGTTTGTGTGTGTAATAATTATGGGACAAGTGGATGTTATATGACACGCGCCTATTATCCACAATAATTCCCACGGTAAAGTGTAAAGAGAGCTACACACGATCACCAGCAATGCCATACAACAACAACACACATACTACATATTATATGCAAACCAATGCAGTCAGCGGCCTGACAACAAAGTATCAAATGATCGTTGCATGTGCGCGACGGTCAATAACATTAAGTCAAGTGGTCGCTGCTCATATGCAATTGGATATTCTTTTGTTTATGCATATGAAATGTTGTGCCAGTATTGACAACTGTAAAATCATGCTACACCTCCACCCTTTACAAGAATGTTCATATAACTTTTGTTCTATGGACATTCTTTTACACAACACAGTACAATGATTTTACGTCTATTTCAAATTATATTTTATTAGTGAACTTAAAATGTAAAGTATTTATTTAAATGACTAGGAATGTTTTACATATTAATCTTAATTTAACGTAATCCAATCTTAATATTATTTCTTATTTAATTTTAATATTTATTTTGTTTTTAATAAATGTTTAGTGATAAGTTTACTTATGTAGTTAAAAAAATCTTATCTTAAAGATTATTATTTCACTTTTCTGATCAGTTTAGTGTTATAATTAAAACTTATTTGATATATAGCTTAAGTCTATTTTTATGAACTACTTGCTCTTTATTATTTTCCTTATCAACTATAGTTACATTATTTCTTAAATCTATATTTTTAATTTTGTATGGACCTTTATATGATTCCTCTAGTTTATGTCCTGTATTATTCCTAAGTAAAACTAAATCTCCTATGTTAAAATTATAATCTAATATATCCTTATCATAGTTATTCTTCTGTTTGATTTTATTTATTTCTAATAAATGTTTTGCTCTCTTAAGTGCAAGTTCTAATCTAAATTTTGCCTCTTTGGCATAATCGTCTACATTGTATAGTGGAGTAACTGTGTCTACCTCATTGAAATCTTTGAAACTGTTTGGTACTTTGCTAAAAACCAATTCAAAAGGACAATAATTATGTACAGTTGATGGTGTTGTATTAAAACAATATGTGAAATTCCTAATCCATTTATCCCAGTCATCTTTTTCTACAGATATGTAAGAACGTACGTATTCATTAAAAGTTCTGTGACTTCTTTCTATTGTACCTAAGGTCTGGTGATGATGTGCTGTTGATGTTAGTTTCTCGATTTTTAACAAAGTGCACAATTCGTTTAATATAGAATTCTTATATTCTGTACCCATGTCCGAAATGAACGTCTTCATTGGGCCATAGGTAAGTATAAAATTTTCGAATATCGCTTTTGCGATCGTCTTAGCCGATTTATTTGGTATAGGTATTGTTACCAGGTATTTAGTTAAGTCGCATATTAATGTGATTGCGTACTCATTTCCATGTATTGATCTTGGAAATGGTCCAATTGTGTCTACATACACTGTATCAAACGGTTTGTTAGGCGTTTCTGTTATTATCATCAGGCCTTTAACGTGTTTGGTAGTTTTCGTTATTTGACATTTGTGACATGCTTTTACATATTTAGCTATGTCCTTTGTCATATTTTTCCAGTAGTAGTATCTTTTTATTTTTTCTGCAGTTCTATATATGCCGCAATGACCTCCTTCGATAGGGTCATCATGATATTTCAGCATGACTTCTAGAATTTCCTTAGAATTCTTTATATCAAGTATCTTTATTTCATTTAAAAGCGCTATTTTAATTCTATTTAGTACCTTATTGCCCATATTTCTAAATTCATACTTTGAGACAAATTCGAAAATTTTCTCACTAGGTGCTACTTGTAGTTTATTGATATTTAATTTACTGGCCGCTTTCTCGAGCCTAGAGAAAAATTGTCCTAAGTCAAGTTCCTCTTTAGTAAATATATCATTTATATTTATGCTAGCTAATATTGATTTTCCCTTCTTTATGTAGCATTTATTGGGATAAATCTTTAATTTGTAATACTTTCTGACGTCACTATTCTTAATTGGTACATATATATTGGGCTCATTTAATACATCTGTTTTAATTGCTCTATGCTTATTATTTATCATACCACTGTCTTTTTGCTTAGTCACTGACCTTGTCGTGACTCCCAACACACGTGATACCTTTCTATTCATTTCCTTAAAATCGTCTATAGTAACTAACGCATCCGCGATATAATTGTCCTTCCTAAAGTATAATATAGCGTTTTGTTGCCCTGTTGCTTTAGTGCTACGAATTTATTGGCTGTTTTTTTTTTTTAAACAGGGTTCATATTTCAATTGCATATTAAAGTAATGAAAACAATTTTTACTTTAAAGCATAGAGGCTAGATTTATATATAAAAAAAAGTTTGGCTTGGTGACGTTCATGTTTAATGTATGTAATTTTAGATTAATAGAACACACATACAAAAATTTAAGCCAACCTTTTAGTCAATTTTTGGCATTGGCTCCATCAAATTCTTCAATCCTATGTTTGTTCTTTATGAATATGAAAGTGGACATGCTGGAGATGTTGTATTCTATGGCAACATCCTCGCAGTCATCAATATTGACCCTGATAAAGACAATTCTGTCAGCATAGTCCCTGGAGAGTTCCTCCAAACTGGGGGCCATTACTTTGCAGGGGCCACACCAAGTGGTACAGAATTTGACCACCACCAACCTATCACCAGCATTTTCCAATTGCTGATTGAAATCGGACTTGTTCCTGATAGTATAAACCATTTTGTTGCGAGCAGACACAGACAGCAGACTGTGATCATACGCTCCAACTTTTACCTCATTAATGCCCTAAATCAATTTACTAATAATTAATGCTTGATTATCTTAATATTTATCTAAAATTCTTGTCTATTAAAGTCCAGTATTTCCCTAATGTTTTCTTCCTATGTATTATTGCAAATGTATACGTATTTATTTATTTATTTTAATAAAGTGCACTCAAGGAGCACTTTCAAATAAAAGACCAATAATTTTAACTAAGTGCAGTTGAACCGCACTATTTTGTTAAGTTTTCTATTTCACTGCAGTAATTGTTTGCAGTTTTATTATTTTGTCTAGTATTCATAATTTTAGCTGTCAGTACTTCTACCGACTCGCCCTTGACCCTAGCGCGCAATTTACTGATTATTTCCAATATTGTACCTTCATTTTCAATCAGATTCCTAGCGGTTCCTTTTAATTTTGTCTTTATTAAAGACACTGCTATCGCTTCATTGTCACCTTTAATTGTATTCAGCAATTGCAAGGAGTCTATAAATGCTCTCAGGTTTTCTGACCTGCCATCAAAGTCGATTACGAGCTTTGATGCTGTGTTTAGAAATTCTACTATTGTCTGGGTCATGTTTGTTGAAATTATTTCAGGTTTTGTTTCCTGATTATACAATAGAACCAATGTTTCGTTAGATTTTTGGTCTGTCGTTAGTTTATAAGATACTTCCTCATGGAATGTAGTTGGTAATTCAATATATAAACCTTTTTTTGATAAAATGCTTATTAGCCTACTCCTTACATCAGAAAAGAAACATTCGGCTGCTGCTTTGTGGGCTGTTGTAAGCTTACTGAAATTTACATTAACAACTACTCTGATTCTTTCGAATCTGTCAAACAAAGTCCTCAGATGCTTTACTACCGTTTCGTCCTTTATATTTCTTTCTAAATTTAAACATTTATATGATTTGTCAAAATCGTCTTTTAACAATCTTAACCTTTTAATTATTTCCTGCCAGTCCATTTAGATATTGTCCAATTCATTGGCTCTACTTGAATATCTCTTTCTAAGTCTTCTAGTATGCATACTGTATACCTTTAATACAAAATTCAATCCTAACAAAATTGTTACTATAATCAAACAAATTTCAGTCTTATCTAAGTTTATTTTATTTTGAAGTACTTCTACCTCATTTATAACATTGGCCGTTGGCCTATCTAACTTAGTTTGTGTCTTGCACATATTCAAAGAAAAAGGAAGAGAAAAGAAATTATTAAATTTTAAAATGTCTTAACATCCTAATTGTTTCTTCCTATGTATTATTAAAATTTTTCCTTATTAATAATTTAATGTATACTAACTTATTGATAAAAATCTAAATATATGTAAGTATTATTGACAAATCTTATATTAAAAGTCCATGTATATGATTTCTAATTGTAATATTATATTGTTTCACTTGGAAATCATAAATATTGTAGTAAAAAAAAATGTTCGTAGCAAGTTTCGACTTAAGATTTTTTTTTTTTGATATTAATTTTGCCTCGAGCGGTTAACGCTTATAGGCCCTGCCAGTGCAACCCTTGAGGAGCACGTTGGTTTAAATAAAAATTTTTTTTTTATTTTTGTTCTGCAGCGGCGGTAGAGATTCTGTTCGACCTTAAACCATATGCGGGTTGTCTTCTTCATGTTTTTGTTCTTTTTGGTCCTTGATTCTTGAGGTCCTTGGTGCCTCTTGGCCAGGCGGTACTTCCTTCAACGGATCCTTGGCTGTCCGTCAGGATAAGCAAAATTTATTTTGGGTGCTTTTGAGCACACCAGTTGTTGTTATATTTTTTTTCGGGTCCTTGGGAGCTTTAAATTTTAGCACACCAAGGCCCAGGCAGGATTGACTTGCTTTTTGGTGCTTGATAAATTAGCACTCCAAGACTGGCAGGATCACTGTTATATTCTAGGTGCTAATAACTGGAGCACTTCTAGAATAGTGGCAGGATCGCCATGTAACGTATTTATTTATTAAATTTTATTTTGTGCACTCAAGGAGCACTATCAAATAAAAAGATCAATAGTTTTAACTAAGTGCAGCTGAACCGCACTATTTGGTTAAATTTTATTGATTGACTTCTTGAGGGAAAATGTCCCTTCTTTTATACTAAATTTTGGCTGATTTGACAATTCCAAATCAAACCCTTAATTCTAATACAATTTTGTATTGACTTAATACTATAACATATGTTTGTGTGTACATTATATGTTTAACTATATTATATTGGTTTGTGTGTGTAATAATTATGGGACAAGTGGATGTTATATGACACGCGCCTATTATCCACAATAATTCCCACGGTAAACGGGTGTAAAGAGAGCTACACACGATCACCAGCAATGCCATACAACAACAACACACATACTACATATTATATGCAAACCAATGCAGTCAGCGGCCTGACAACAAAGTATCAAATGATCGTTGCATGTGCGCGACGGTCAATAACATTAAGTCAAGTGGTCGCTGCTCATATGCAATTGGATATTCTTTTGTTTATGCATATGAAATGTTGTGCCAGTATTGACAACTGTAAAATCATGCTACAATGGGCCTTTAAGACGATGTACATATATATACATATATTTGGACTTAATATGCTATGAGGTTTGATGAGGTAAACTTGACAAATGTGAATTTTTTTTCACATGTTTTCAAGTTTGTCCTTTCATAGTAGCAAACATTAATTAAAAAATATGACATAAGTGATGACATTCTGAAAGTGCATTATCTTGTAAAGAGATTGACACTGTGTTTGATCAAATCGGACAAAAATTACTGTAGTTATTGTTTAAAGTGTCTAACAGTCGTGTTATATTTTTTATATATGTCATCTTATCAAATGAACTTTAGTTCAAAAATTTTCAAAATTTTTAATGGATCGGAAAACGTTTCAATTTCCTCTTTGAAGGACCACCAGAAGTCGGCCAATGTTTGCGCAAAGAGAAATAATAATATTTGCAATAAACACAAATATTAGCCGATTTCTGGTAGTGGTGAAAAGGCGAAATTGACACATTTTGCGATAAACAATCAATATCCATCAAATTTTTGAACTGAAAGTTCATTTGATAAGAAAACATATATAAAAAAATACAACGCGACTGTTATACTATTTAAATAATAACTACGGGAATTTTTGTCCGATTTGTTCAAGAGAGGTGTCAATCTCTTTACAATTTATTTCATATTTTTTAAATAAATTTTGCAAATAAGAATAGTTAAACTTGAAAAAAGGAGAAAAACAACTTATTTTCCAAGTTTACCCGATCAAAACTCATAACATGTAAGTTTGAACAATACGTTTATGTATACCATTTTAAAGACTCATCTGTCCCCTTAGGATTTTGGAAATATGTCGAAAAATGTGTGGGTAATCAATAACTTTGTGTGAAAATGTCGAAAATACCGTATTTGTCAAACAATACAAGTTTGGGGGTTCTACTCAACAAACTCACAACCTACGCTGTCATTAGCTGGGTGTATTTTAACTGTCGCACTGTGTAATTAATAAGGGATAATATTGGTACTTTAAGAGTTATTCGTGTCATGTTGGGCTTTTAATTTGTTCTTCGTATTTCAGTTGGCCAATAAATTTTGTATCCTATAGACAGAGTTATGTGCCGTAAATAAATTTTTTTATCATTTCTCGTGTCTTCCAATCGTATGTATCGCAATATGCAAGAGACACCCTAAATATGTGGTTCTCTTAGATATTATGCTACTGATTTAGTATGTATTCATACAAATTCATGCACATTAATAAGTACATTACATCCATACATTTCTCAAAAAGGACGAATAAGTATTTTATTATACCCTCTATTACGTTACGTTTTAGAGGCATCATGGGCAAATGCGAATAATAAAACTTGCCAGCGGAAGAAAGTTGTTAAAATTCTTTTTTTATTGAATTTTTTATTTTCTTTTATTTTTCATTCCGTTTTCTGTTTTTGGTGTCTTTCTGTGTGTTCAGTTCCATTTCTTTGAATTTTATCTTATTTTTATAATTTTTCTTATGGTGGCTAAATTTTTTGTGGCCTAAATGTACATTTCGATAATACGGTTGTGCTTCGTTTAGTTCCTTTACCTGTCCTAAATTTATCTATTTGATAAATAATATTGTTGGTCAGTAAATGTCCAGTATTTATAGTTTTAAAGTTAATTTGTGTATGCACAGTAAGAAAAGAGAATGTTTAAGGATAAATCGATTGCCATAATACCATATATACAGGCTTTGAGCGCTTCCTATCAGTAAATGTTAATGGACTTCTTAAGAACTCCAGTCGTATGCTCAGTGTCATTGCCCTGGTAACAAATCAAGTGTTTGCTCTATCGCAATGATTTTATATTCTTTTCAAATTTTTAAAATGCACTGACGTGCTGGGCAAGCACCATACACCAAGCCCTTTACATACATAATTGGCCATTACAACCCTTCAGTCTTATTACGGCCTAGCTTCTCACACCACTCATGTTTGTGTGTGTTAATTTTATACATGAGTGGCGGGACCTACAGTTTAAAGTCGACTCCGAACGACAAATTTTTGAGAAACTTTTCATGGCAATTTGATTTACTCTCAGAGTTTTTGCCAGAAATCTGCTGAGAGGAAGTCGCCGAAGAAATACTTTTTGTATTTTATTTTGATGTCTGGCCTGGGGCTCGAACCCTGGCTTTTCATCTAATAAGCCAACACACTACCTACTAGACCACGGCGGCTTCACCAAGCCCTTTACCATGTTTAATTATAGAACACAAGTGCCTGGGATTAATCTACTGATCGCTGTTTCTCCAAATATATTTGTATTTGAACAAGACAAGCTTCCAAAAAGAAACATTTTTCCCAACGATAAGTGAACTACAATCGAATCCTTTTATTTCTTTCTAGTTTGCGACGCTGCCATTAAAATCATATAAATTTAGCTTGTGTGTTAAGCGGAGTTCCGCCTCCACTTCTCTGGAATCTCGCAGTCAACTCACTTTTGAGAAGGATCGAATCTTCTGGTAATAACGCCATAGCTTACGCTGACGCCATTTCTGCGTCGCGAATATGTCCGCAGACGCTTTCTGAGAAGCTGAACTTGGCGCTGTCGATTGTACTGAAGCGTGTCGGGATTTTGAACTGTCTATTAACCCCTCCACACCGATATATTTCTTTTCACTAGTAGATACAAGATTCCGACCTTTACCCTTCCTACCATAAGCGGGACCAGACTCACGTTGAGTGCCGAGGTTAAGTGTATGGGCCTGATCCTCGTTGTCAAACACAACTGGAGGGTAAGTCTATCTGCTAGGGCCCGCAAAGCGTCTTGTGCGGATTACTGCTGCAGTAGAGCAATTGGATCCAGATGGGGTCTCCGCTTAAAGGTGGACAGTTCTGAATAAACTACCTAATGTCAGACTTCTTGACAAGGTTAGAAGGTCTGCAGCTATTCATATCACTGGGGCTCTACGCACCACCCCTACAAAAGCCTCGTGCGCATCGTCCCTTCTGGTCATTCCTCTATTTTGTGGCTCCACTGAATATCGATTATCTCCCTGTGGAATATTATTTTGACAGCCGTGTTTATTTCCTGATTCCGAGCAGGGACGACCGAGGCCCTGACATGATCATCCTCCGGAACCCCTGGATCTAAACTCGATAATGGTGTTGGTAACGGAAATTGGGCCTAAAAATTTCTCTCCGACTGTCGGATTACTGTAGCGTGTTCCAGGCGAAATTAATGGCTATCTACCGGGCTGCTCAATGGATCGTCATCAACGGTGCTCGTTCACCCGCATCTCAATCTTCTCTGGTTACTGTAATTCAGGCTAATATAACTCAAAGGTCGTTATTGAATGGCGCCGCTTTCGCGACTTTCTTTCTGAGCGCTTCAGTGTCTCACTTGTCTGGGTCCCTGGGAACAACTATATTTCGGGAAACTGCAGAGCCGACGATCTCGCCAGGGCTAATGCATTCCTACCGGAATCCTCTTTTACCTACTTGGGTGTGTCACTTACCTCGGTCAAGCTGGTCATCGCGCGAATATCCTTTCGGGACGCCAACTTGTCCTGAGTCAAACTGTCCTGCTCCAGCGATGGATAGCTGGCGGACTTGATCATCTCGATAACAGTGGCCATGTTTACAGGTCATTGTGTTATTTAAAGACACGCGGAAAGAATGTTGTCTCCATTTAACGACTTCTGAGTAAACTGTTGTCCACTTTATTTGTCAATGCCCATCTCTTGCGCGGTTATTTGGCTCTCCAATCTTTGTCAGTTTGATGGAGCTATCATCCATTGATGTCAAGAATATAGCCTCGTTTATCAAACTTTCGAGCTGGTTTTCCAGCGTAGGGTAGTCGTGCTTTTAATGTGTAGCCCTTGCACTAGCCAACTTCTTCTCTAGTTCGTTGGAACTCGATCAGTACAGGGACTGCGTTTACCTGTGGCGTCACAACGGGCCGCTATGCGTGCTCAAATGAGCTTTTGGTATCAAAGCTACCACTCCAACCTTTGTTTTGCAATGTTTAAATTGTTTAAAAATATTTGCTTAAATCTGTTGAAAATTCTGTCCGCTTTTGGTAATAACTTTACAAATTCTGTACAATTAATTTATGCACAGAACGTACGTACATATTATGCAATTTCGCTTTTGAAACTAAAATAGAAAGAAGCTTTTGCATTAGCGCTGTTCAATTAGTTCACCATTTTGTAATTAATTGCAGAAGATAACGTTCAATGGTCTTACAATTAGATTTTCTGAAATGGTAAAATAGAAATTAATTTAATTTAACATTTTTGATTAACACTTTTTGCATTTCGTTATCAGTGCAGGAAAAAGGGGAGAGATTTTATCAAAAGTTTTATACATTTAATTATGGTATCACCACCCTTCTCCAATTGATTAAAGAACTGCAACTTTATTTTTTTTTTATTTTTTTTTATATTTACTCTGTTTAAGTATAAAATACGAAAAATTAAATGATTTTTGATGAAAATGCTTGCAGAAATAAATTAATTTTAAAATGATTGTAGGTCAATATGTCCGTGATTTTTTGAATATGCTGGTGCTTACTTGAAACAACACAGCACTGCATCTGTTAACAGGCATCTGCCAGTTCACTTCTGTCAAACTTCAAATTTCATACATACATACAAAATTGGTCTATCGAAGTCGCCGTAGTCTAGTAGGTAATGTGACATTTCAACAAAAGGAAATATGAGAAATATTTCATTGGCTACTTCCTCTCTACAGATTTCTTGCAAAAACTCTGAGAATAAATAAAATTGCCATGTAAAGTTTCTCAAAAATCTGCCGTTTGGAGTCGACTTTAAACTTCATGTATAAAATTAACACACACAACATAAGTGGTGTGAAAAAATAGGTTGTAATCCTAACTGAAGCGTTGTAATGACCAATTATGTATACACATAACAATACATAATTGGTCATTACAACCCTTCAGTCAGGTTTACGATCACTTATGTAAGGTGTGGTAAATTTAAATTTGGTCATGAGTGGCGTGACCTACAATTTAAAGTCAATTCCGAGCGACAGATTTTTAAGGAACTTTTCATGGCAACTTTATTTATTCTCAGAATTTTTCCCATAAATCTATTGAGAGGAAGTCGCCGATGAAATATTTTTCATATTCCGTTTTGTTGGGATGTCTGATTTGGACTTTGAACCAAGGTCAACATACTACCTACTGGACTACGGTGACTAGGCAAATACAAATCTACAATAAGTGTTCAAATCAAATTTTTGGCCAAACTGAGTTAATAAGAAAAAGTATTTCAGATGAATAAAAAACCCTCAGAATCTGGATCGGTCACATCAAATCACATAAATCAGGCTGAAATTGTATGACGTCGTTGAATACGTTGGCTTTGAGGATAGTTGTCGTTTGCGGGTTATTCGCATACACCAGCGACTTAAGAAAATTCCACTAGAATCTAACGCCCTCATGCCCTCAATTCTCTTTGGTGCTCGCCTGCCCAATATCGTAATCAAAGAAATATGGACCAAGAAAAAATTGGATGCCTTATATTTTTATATACATAATAATACATTATTAATGGTATTTGAGAAGGACTTGATAGTTAAGTGTTGGATGAAAGTGAAAAGGTTGAACTCTAGGTTTTGGACATATTCTTGATATTGATTGAAGTAGTCGTCTAGTATGAAGCCTGCTAAATTATTAGACGTCAGACTAAGGTTCAAACCTCAGGTCGGACATTTCCAATTTACAACGAAAGCTGAAATAATCGATTTTGTATGTATGTATGTAATTTTCATGCTGCTGTAGACTCTGAAAAAGAAGAAAACAGAAGCTCTTCCTATGTACTGATGAAAGTATTGACAGCAAGAAACGTGACAGTGGGATGTTTATCGACAATGATGGTACTACTTGCAAGTTTGAGTTTCTTGAAATGTTGTAGAGTCTTTCTTACTGCTCTTCTCATATTTAACTCACGTGACAGACAAACATTAGAAAAAAAGTTTTTCGTTCTGTGTTTTATTTCATAGATTTTACAGATGATAATATTTCGGTAATCCGGTGTTATTCGGAAATGATGATGATGATATTCCGACTTTTCGAAAAATGAGCTGAAAATCTTTCTGCTTTTAATAATCCCAATAATTTTGTCGCTTTAGATTAATAACTAATCGAATTTTATGGTCATTATAAATTTTGTGGTCCACCGAAATCGAATTGGCAGTTTTAGATTCAAGTACATGCTACGTGCGTATCAACTACTTGGGGAAACTTTGAGGAATCAAAGAGAGAGCATTGTTATTGATATTATCGATGTTTTATTGCAACGGGAAACTTTTTTACCTCATATGACATTGGCAACAAATTTTTCTAATGAAATATTGCAATGGTTGACAATAATTTGCCCCATCAAAACAATTGGAAACTTATAAATCGCCTCAAAGCAGGTGTGCTCGATGTTGAGTTGTTACCATTAGAAAAAAATAAAACCAAGCTGACGTGGAGTGTTTGATTTTTATGCAAAAAACTGCAGTATACATTATGTCAAAAATTTCGACGTAAATTTCATAAAAGTGATAAAATGTAATAATATTTATTTATTTATTTATTTATTTATTATAATACAATTACACCAGGGTCTCTGGTGGGAATCGAACCGACGAATTTCACGCTAATAGTCTAACACACTACCCACTAAACTACCAGGGCGCCCAAAAGATTTAATATTATAAAAGTAATAATAAAATGTAATAATATAAAACGAATTAAAACAAATAAAAATATTTAATTTCTTTTTACAAAATCTATCAATAATCGTGAGAATTCTCTGTACTACAAGTATGTATCAAAAGTGATACATAAGCTGGAATTATGATCGATCTATGGTTAAACTTTAAAACTTTGTATATTCAAAGTTTGTGTAAAACATGTAATTTTTTTGTACAGTATTGTCAACTTCATTACAGGAAACGGAATTAATTTTTATAGTATGTGAGGTGAATTTAATAAATTATAAAATTTTTGATACTGATTTATACGGCACGATTATTATTGAATCTTGGTACATTTTAATACAGAGAAAAATAATCGTTCATTTTTGCTAAATGCAAGGTACTGATTTCATGAGATTTAATAGAAATCGTATACCATTTTTACCGGTAAACAGTGAGCGTGTTCTGTGAAAATTAAAACAATAATTTTTAATAGGATAGTAAGAAATATTTTATTTGAAGTATTGACCATTGCTGACTACCCACTTTTCCCGTCTTTTTATTTTGAAGCCAACCAATTAGTTACTCAATTTTCAACTTCATCGTAGTAATCCCAATACTGCTCAGACAATATGTATCCCAGCGATAAATACGGTGATTTGATTGTGTCCTGAACCGGTTTTATTTTGTGTGCATGTACATTGTTATATTGCAAAATCATCTAGCCGTGTATTGTGGTTCATTCTTGTCGTTTCTCGATTAATACACGGCTCAAACAAATGATTTTTTTGCGGATAACGGTTCCACCGTTCTATTACCACCAGAAATACAGCATTCTCTTCCTACCGAATCGATTTGGTTTTGCAGCCAAAGTTGATGGTTATTCTGGATTAACCTTTGACTTTTTTCAGTTTAAGATTCAGAAAATACATCCTTTTTGTTTTTGAAGCAAAATTTCAAAGTGGTTTTTAGATTTACCATCATTCTGTCATTGAATTCATCTGGCACGCATATTTCAGACTGTTGGATTTTTCCCATAGCTTTTAAGCGATCAGAAATTATTTCCAATGCAACATTTCCAGTTCAACATTTTTGACACATATTTCTGACTCAGTAATTAAATAATTTTTCTTTAATGTAAATTAAATCTTCTTATACGTAGGACAAATTATCATAATTATTTTTATTCTAAAATTTTCTTCATATAATTTAAATTAAATTTTAATGAGTAAAAAAACGTATTTGTTGGTACAAAAGTTCCGAGTTGCCGCCATTAAATTTCCTTTGTAGAAGAAGCAAACAAATAAAAACATTTTAAAAATTAATTTCATTAAACTAATTTAAATATTGCCCTTCTTTTACTTTTTCTTAAGTTTTTTTTTTCGTTCTCTTACCTCCTTTTGCTAAGCGTTGGTGTTGCTCTAATTAAAATGTAATTTAACGATATAGAAATATACTGGGTATTGTACACGTAACGTATACAATACAAGCAAATAATTGAAAATTGCGTTTTGTGCCACTGGAATTTGGAAACATACCGTAACAAATGAACACATTTGTGGAATATATTTAGAAGATAAGGAATTTTGAATCATATAGAATGATCCCGATTGGATTCTAAAATTGTGAAGTCGCCGTAGTCTAGGAAGTAGTGTGTTAGCTTATTAGTACGTAAGCCCACGGTTCAAACCTCGGGTCAGACATCTTGAACAAAATGAAATAAGAAAAAAAATTTCTTCGGCGACTTCGTCTTAGCAGATTTCTGGCAATAACTCTAAAAGTAAATAAAATTGCGATGAAGAAGTTTCTCAAAAAGTTGTCGTTCGGAGTCACCTTTAAATTGTAGGGCCCGCCACTCATGTATAAAATTAACACACACATACCATGAGTGGTGTGAGAAGCTAGGCCGTAATCCTGACTGATGGATTGTAATGACCAATTAAGTATATGTATTGTTCTAAGTACACTTGACTGTTGGTATGTTATGATCGGAATGTAACATGATCACCAAATGATTATGTGTCAACATTATTATCTTTCTTCAGTTTGTATGTCCGCTCGGGTGGGCAACCAATTTATCGCCTTTTGACTGACAGAAAATTCCAGATGTTATATCCGAAGACTCGATCAAAATTAAAGCATCGCTGGCTCAGTTACTATTTCAAACCTTCATGACATTATAGCGCCTAGCATTAATAAATGTAACGTGAGTAAATGTTTTAATTGGCTAAGGTTCAAAAATATGTGTGTATAGTTGTTGAAAATCACGCACAGGCTGCTGTCCGTGCAACATGTATCAAGTCACTGATTGTACGCAATAGAGTTTGTCTGTAGTCGTGGAAAGAATGATATCTGAAAAAAGAAGAGAGAGTATTAACAGCACAGATCTGCTTTGCATAAAGTTCGACTTAAGGAATGGACAATACTTTTAAGGCGATTCCGACAATCTCTAGAAATGGCAAAATATCTGTAAGGTCTTGATAATCAAATAGAGTCTATTTATACACCGAAGCGTGCGACTAGAAATCTTAAAATGAAAAATTAAATTTGAGCGAGATTATGAGACCCAACTTTTTCAAAATATTCTTCCGTTTTTACCTTTTTAAAAACGTTTAAAATGTAAGTTCGTTGATTGCAAACAAAATAAAAATAAATTGGTGTTTAAGTTCAATTATACTCTTTATTGTTCGCACTACTTTTGTGTGACACCGTTTACAACTTAACTAATACAACAATAATTGCTTGTTCGGTATTCTTCTTTGCTTACAATGCAGATCTTCTCAATGGCGATCTTCAAACCACGACTGTTCTCTTCACACGCAACGTGTCTTCACACAAGACTGACTGAATTCTTATTACTCCTGCCTGCTTTGTCTTGCTTTTTTATATGCAGAGGTAATCAGTCTGATGAACGTTCTTGAAGTCGAACCTTCAGGGTTTCTCTTTCTCGAGAAGTTTATCGCGACTTCATTGTTGTTTGTGTATTTTGTTCACATTGCTTGTTGTTACGTTCTCACGTACTTGTCTAACCCCTTTTCTTGCGTACTGATGTTGTTGGTTTACTTGTAACAAGTTCATTGTTTTTGTTTGTGTAGCTTTAATTTATCATTTTAATTTTATCACCTTTGTTATGTTAACACCTCTGATACCCCTTTGGTGGTTTATTCTAGTATAGTAAATTTACCTAAATTTCATGTAAATAAACATTTGTCAATTTTTTTTTTCGCCGAGGAACCGCACCATAGAGGAAGTCGTCACATCCTCCGTGTGTGGGGCCCCCACCCACTAAATCCCCCCTCGCCTCCTGTGGACTCGTTTGTGCCCACTCCGGAACTACGGTGGTATTACTTCGGAGTGGTGTCCTTTTGGCCCTTTGGCCTCTTCATGTCCATATCCGCGTCCGGATTGCGAATCGAAAGTTGAGGAGTCATCTAAGCGTCTCCTTTCGTCTAAATCATCGTCTCGGTCACGCTTGGCACGTGTGACAGTATCACCTATGCCGACATGCTTAGGTTCGTTCTGCAGTCTCAAGATATCACTTCTTCCGTCTCAGAATGCGCTCTACGTAATTCACTACCGAGGTCCAATTTTCACTACTCGCAGTCATAACCCCGACAATAATAGCAGCTCTGATCGTTCCAACTATTGACGTCAGTACAGAGCGATAGCTCTGCCAGCGTGCACACTCGAAAACATTTGTCAATGGATACAGTAATCCCTGTGTTAGCTACAAAAACTTCCGCCATTGCACTAGTGCCGAATTTGATTCACCCGTCAACCACTTGAGATCCCAGGCATTAAGTCGAGGCACACCCGGAAATCACATTCCTTGGTCAGGGGACATGATTTCGAATCATGATCGGACATACTACCACTATGCGGAATGCTTTTTAGAACTTTTATGTGACCGCAATCCAAGAGTTCCATCCGCATACCGAGCGTCAAGTTATGATCAGACAAGCCTGTTCTTGAACACAGCGTAGTCATTTGCGAGGTGAAATCACAAGAAAATATTGTACGGGACTTAAAGAAATACCGCGTTAAAACAATTGTCACCGTCGTTAGCTTATTCTACGTTTGTCATTCTTTATGTTTGGTTATCCCTAAAAATTATCCTAGCGATGGATGCAATGCATACGTTTCTGGTCACATTTCAGTTATTCCGTGTATAGGTTTTCCTATTTGACCTATTGATCTATTTTTTAATTCGACGGAACTTTTGCTGGAAAATTTGTTTCAAAAATTCTTTAGACGCTGAGATACATATTTGTCAATGCAGTGCACGGTTAGCACCTACGGGATGATTTAAGCTTTTGTAAACAAATGACTGAATCAAATTGTGTGCATTTTTTGACCTTTCAAATGACTTCTAACCATTGTCGTAAACTATCGAAATTTTGATCGATTTAAACTTTCTTGCTGTTTTTCTATTAAAACTCTAATGAAGCTATTGATGCAAAAATAACTCACATTAGTTCACATAACATTTCTAATAACATCTGCGTGGTAAACATTTTTACCCCATAATTGTGTTACTAATGTTCGCCGCTTCTGTACAAAAGTGCTAATTTTGCAGACACTTCTTCGAAGCAAATCCTAATGTACTTTGAAAGGATAATTACGGAAAATTATTTTGCAGACGATGCAAATAACACTCATACATACATATCAAAAGTTTACAATCCAAGTTGAAAAAGTCGAGGTAAATAGTAGAATCGTATGAAAGAAGTGTTTAAAGGAGGCAGCATTAGCACACACTACGTTCTTACCCTCCAAGCATGCAAATAATTGGTGAAATGCCTTCGTAGTAGCTGTAGTGAAGTAAAGTATGAACGCCGAGGTGGTAGGGCATAAGATAAAATTGGTTTTATAAAAAACAGAAATGATTAGATAGCTCAAAATACCGTTACTTTAAGATGTACGTCTAATAAATTAATGAAATCAGGATGTGTTTTCTACTACACTAGTTAATACGTTTGTGTAGATGCGGTTTCTAAGCATGTGTTGGTATTTAAAAACATTTTTTTTCTCAGCTTTTCACACGAACCTTGATAATTTCACTTAATTAAGTATTAGTTTAAGAAGACTTCGGTTGTTTGCTTGTATGGGTGTGTGTGTATTTGTTTAGCGGTTTGTTGATTTATTTTTGGGGGGTGTTGCTGTGGCTAAAATAAGAACTTCTGATGGAGCTGTTGGTTGGTCTTGTTGTTGATGTTACACTCAACTCTTGTAATATTTACGTGCAGCAATTGTAGTGGTATTTGCTTAGTGTAACAGCATAGTGCCACGTTTACAGGGCTTTAATACACACAAACCATGTTAGCAATCAAATAAATTTGCACATGCAAGCGAAAGTAAATGTCAATAGAGACTGGGACTTAAGTTAGCAAATACAGTTGATGGTAATTTAATTTAATTAATTAATTTAATAATTTAATTTTAATTTATCGGCGACTTCCTCTCAGCAGTCTTCCGGCAAAAATTCGGAAAGTAAAATAAAAATCCAGCACACTTCGTACTAGACTACGTTGGTTTCCAAATGGTAAATGCTAAGTGGGAAGTAATCCTACGCCTAATATTACCGCTAGCGTCAGAAAAGATTTTGAGTAGCCTCTTGGTCAGAAGTTTGAGTAGCCTTTGCTACCGAAGTTATTGTAAGCTAACTGTCGCTTTTGGGCGTGCATATCTAGCCACCAAGATCATGTTGTGACCGCTATAAGATCTTAAGTAGATTTAATGCAGATCATGTCCTCCATAAATAAATAAAATATCAGATATCGAAATCAAAACCTTAGATGTTGATGTGACCATGGTTTCTGTGCTTCAATGACGTTTTTTTAATTTTCTATTCGCAGTTACTAGTTTCGACAAGGAGTTTGGTAATTGGTTGCCAGTTAGGAATAGTGAACAATACTTTAGATGGAGTTATTAAATTAGAGTTGACTAAACCAGGTGGAAGGGAATTGATTTGATTACAAGTTGTACAGCCAGTATATTAAAGTATTTTGCTTTAGTTTCAAATACCAGTTTTAGTTTGACCAATATAATCCAAAAATATTTGGTAATATCGAATGATATCGTATTAAAGAAGAAAAAGAACAGATAAAGAAGAAAAGAAGAAAATTTAACTCTTAAGGCGGTCACATTACTATTTTCCAAAACATGGAACTTTAAATACTGGTGTATCAAATAAACATGCGTGATGTACGAATTAATAGAGGTTAGAGTAGTATTAGACGTGCGCCCATTGTTCAAACACTAGTACAGGCATATCGAACAAAACGAGATGTGAGAAAAAAACTCTGACAGTAAATAAAATTGCCATGAAAAGTTTCTCAAAAATCTGTCGTTTGGAGTCGACTTTAAACTGTCGCACAATAAACAATAAGCACAACATAGTGTGAGAAACTACGTTGTAAAAGTTGTTGTTGAAGTGTGGTAATGACTTATGAAGTAATTAAGCAAGTATGTTTTCACTAAAAGGGCTCCAAAGGAGGTGTCAACTGATCCTAATTTTCATCGAAACGTCATCTTTAGCGATGATTCATATTTTTGGAATTTGAAATTTTGGAATTTGAGATGATTCCATATAGGATACAATAGTATGCTATGCTTATGCTCTTTTATTTAGTCGTCGATCAGACTGCGGCGAGTGCACATGTCAGCGGATGTTATAACATTTTTTCAGGTTTATACTAAAAAATTTTTATTTTTTTTACAAAATTCTTTTATTAAAAAATTCTTATTTATTTTTATTTATTATCCAATGTCCTATATGTTCTTAAAGGACATTTTAAGTCATTTAAATGATAAGGAAAGAGAACAGCTCTTTTGTAGACATAAATCATTTTTTTTTTTGAATAATTACAAATTAAAATATCTAAAAAACATTCCCTAATTTTTAATCAAAGGTGTATAACTTAATGTATGTTGATGAAATGAAAAGCAAAATAAGGTATATTACTAACACTCTTCTTTTACCGTAAACAAATAAATTCTCTCAATTTATTGTCTCTCTTACTCACTAATACAAAACCAAAAAAATTTTTTTGGTAACACCTGATCTAATGTATCCAAAAAAACCCACGGTTTTTTGGGTGCCCTGGTAGTCTAGTGGGTAGTGTGCTAGACTATTAGCGTGAGGGTCGTGGGTTCGATTCCCACCAGAGACTCTGGTCTGTGACACTCACCGAGCACATAGTCAAGTTACTTGGCTCGTATATAATTAGGATATAATTTATAATTGTATTGTAATTAATAAATAAATAAATAAATAAACCCACGTTTTGTTGTGCATTTTGTAATGGAGGCACTATTGGTTCATGTTTCTTTGAGAATAATGTTAACCAGACAATCATTGTCAACTTTGAGTATTATTACCTTCTTTTGTCCTAGATTGGATGATCTGAACGCCGAGGACAGGTTGTTTTCATAGGACAGCTTTACGTGCCATAAAGAACGAGCCTTAAAATTTTTCTTGTGTGGTTTTATTAAATAGCAATGTTAGGGGAATAATCGCGCCTAGGCTAAGTAATAAATATCATCGGTCAAATTCAACCTGATTTATGCTCCAAAAATGTAAAAAATTGGACACTATGCATGCACTTCTCACGAAGAAGCGGTAGCGGATGTTTGAACGTTATTATATGCCACAGGTAATTTTTATTTAATATTAAAGGAAGGAAGCGTTTAAAAAAATCCTATTCTTATGTAGAACATAATAACTACTCGTTTTTTGTTGCTACTAGTAGTGTATCCATATGAGTTTTACTCAGCCCTAAACTTATAAAAGACATGCATAACAATTTTATATACGATAGCGAAGAATTGTATGTACGTTATAATCTTTGTATCGCCTTCGAAGGCAACTGTATGGAATTATAAATTTAAATTTTATATAAAAAAAAACTATTTTCTATGTTAGTTAGTGAACGTTTTAGCCCAACTGTTACTTTAGTACGTTTTAGTTGGTAACAACTATTTGTAATTTGAATTTTAGTATGTTTAACCAAAAAACTGGCAAGCAAATATGGGATACAACTCTAGTACAATCGCAAAAATTCTGATGTCAATTGTTAAAATGATTGTGTAAGTTTATGTTTAGATACATGAGAGTGTATATTTTACTAACATTTTCTTATTCGGTCGGATTGTATATTTCACTAATTAAAGGTCCTACTTTTTATCAAAAGCCAAAAATTCCAATTATTGTTTTGTTAATTATTTTCCATTTATTTATCACTATTAGGAAGGCGTTTTGTTATAAAAAGGAGTACATTTACATGACAAGAATTTAAAAGAAAATTTTACATGTACGTAAAATTTTCAAGTGGATGTGCTTTCAGACAGAGTTGTTCCTTTTTTACATTTTGCACTACACTGAAAGAAATAGAAATTATAATTTGGTGCTTGAACAAATGCATCAATTTAAATTAAGAAGTCAGTCGTCCAAATCCAAACCCAGAAGTAAAAAACAACCTTCCTATTTCGAAAAAAATGGATAATACTTCTGCTGAACTGTCCCAAACAGAAATTGTATATACGCCAAAAAATGCGCGTTTAACAAATATAGAATCTGCCTGTTCTTCGAATGTAGAATCTCCTTTTAAATTTATGCAGATTATAGATAAAAGGTTTGATATTTGAATATGTTTAAGCAGTATGAGGAACGTCTATTGAACGAAATAGAAAAAATGCTAAATATGGCGAAAACCGAACTGGACATTTTAACAGAACGGGTGACTCAACTGGAATGTTGCATCGGTGACATTAAAAATAATAACACTGAGAAGGTTGTTGACCTCACCAATGAGACAAATAACGTAAAACAAGAAATTGCTCACCTGAAAGCAGTCAACAGGAAACATGACAATGCAGTTGTTGCTAATGAACTACGTGTTATTGGTGTTCCGGAACAACAGAATGATGATCTTACTACTCTATATTCAAAAATATGTGAGACTATTGCCATACGTCCTCCGGAAATTATTGGAGCCTTCAGATTAAGAAAAAAGAAAAATCTTCCGGGCAGAATTTCTGCTAATAAACAACCTAAGGTTGACCCATCAATAATCATAAAATTGAAATCGCCGCATGAGCGAAACGTAGTCCGTAGGTCCGTTTCATCCTATATAAAGATGCGTAAGGATGTTTTGCGATTAAACAAGCTTGGTTTTGATAGCTCGGTACCGTTCTACGTCAACGAGAATTTAACCTCAGAAAATTATCATATTTTCCAACGGGCCTACAGCTTGAAGAAAAAAAGCTAATATTTGGAGCCTTTACCAGCCGTGGATTGGTTTACATTAGGCGCCAAGAACATGAAGAGCCAATATATGTGAAGGACACAGACGACTTAGATCTTTTTCGTGATGCACAAGTACGCATATAATAAATACCATCGTAAATATACTCTAATTTTAAATTTTGTTTATATTATATATATATTATTTATGTTTTTATCCTGACATTAATTTTATTTGTTGTTAGCTTAATTATTGACATTTTTATTTCAAACTTTATTTGTATTATTGTCAATTTTAATTGTATTCTTTTAGTTTGCCTTGTATTGTTTGTTAGTGTGTGTGTTTATCTGTTTACTGCTTGCAAGTACATTGCTTACATTGCTTTTTCATTTTTTGACCTTAAATTTAACTTCTCAGCTTGATCGGGAGGAAGTTGGTTACCATGACAGTCTCTCCATCTTGCTGCGAATTCTTTGCCGACAGACAACAGGTCTTATATATGCCATTTGAATGCGCAGACAATAATAAAATCGTCGAATTCCGCTATACATTTGAGAACTCGAAAATGGACGTTATTTGTATTTCGGAAACTTGGTTTAATTATAGTTCGCCCGACAGCATACATGGACTGAATGGATATTGCCTTTACCGCTCTGACAGACTTTCCAACGGTGGTGGTGTGGCAATTTATGTGAAATCCCACATTCAATGTAAACTGGTTGGTAGAAGTTCGGAAAATAATACCCATACTCCAAATATTGAATACCTATTTTTGGAGATAATTAACTGTGGCAGAAAGCTTTTACTGTGTACTGTGTACAGACCTAATAGGACTATCGACATTGGACCACTGATCGACGAGTTAACTAATGTTTGCATCGGTTACACTGACATCATAATAACCGGCGACTTTAATGCAAATGTTTTAGTGGACAGGAGATTAATGTTTGACATAAGTGCCATAGGTTTGGGATTAGTAAATGAGGTTATGCCCACACACTTTACGTCATCTTCTGCTACTCTACTTGACCTTATCTTTGTTGACAATTGTTCTAGTGTGTTACTATATGACCAACTTTCTGCACCGGCTTTCTCCAGACATGATCTTATTTTCCTGTCTTATGAGTTCAAAATATCTTCGAAGGAGAAGAAAATAACTTTCCGGGATTTTAGAAATATTGACGTTCCATCATTGGAGAATGGAGCATACCCTGGAAACGGGTTTTCTATATGCCAAATGTTGACGATCCGGTGAATTTTTTACACGGCAATATTCAGAGTTTGTATGACAAATATGTACAGATAAAGAAGAAAACAATGCGTGCCAACGAGAATCCATGGTTCTCGAATGAGATAAAGTAACTGATTACTAGCAGGAACAGAGTCTACGAACGCTGGAAGAGATGCCGAACTCATGAACTTAGGGAAATTTATAGGAATTATAGAAGAAAGGTGAACTGCGAAATTAGGTCCGCTAAGTGTAGAAATTATGGGGATAAATTTAAATCCGCTATGTCGTCCCGGTGTAAATGGAGGGAAATTAGAAATATGGGTGTCTTGGATAATAATGATAATAATACTAGTCATGATGTAGATGTAGACTAATTGAATTTTGAATTCTCGAATATCCCTATACCTAAATCGAATATCAGTTACTATAACTATAACCTTACGGATCCAAGTGTTTCTTTTGATCTGAATGACAATGGCTTTCAATTTTCGAACGTCAACCTTGGGGACGTGTGTAGAGCGTTTAGAGGCATCAAATCAAATTCAATTGGCTACGATGAAATGCACCCGAGGTTCCTGAAAATTATACTGGACTACATTATAACACATTTATTTAATACTATTCTGACGATGTCAGAATTTCCTTCAATGTGGAAGCACGCGAAAATTATCTCCTTACCCAAACCTGATGGAAAGTACAGACCAATTGCGTTTCTACCTTACTTGTCTAAGGCTTTCGAACGTTTGGTTCTTGGGTAAATTAGCAAACATTTGTACGACAATTCATTACTGGCTAACAGACAGTCTGGTTTCAGACCCAAACACAGCTGCGTTACGGCATTAGTGGATGTTGTAGATCAGTTGAGGTCAAAAATGGATCAGAACATGGTGTCTATTGATACTGCTTCTGATACTATTGATCATGACATTCTTTGTCACAAGTTGATGGAAACCTTTAAATTTTCAACATCAACATTAAAACTTTTACGTACATACCTGTATAAGAGAAGTCAGACAGTGCACTATGGCGATGCAAAATCATTTAGCAGCATGGTTCGGAGAGGTGTACCACAGGGTTCAATTCTCGGACCACTGCTTTACATAATGTATTCTAATGACCAACTCTACGTTAGCTGTTTTAGAACTGACATCGACAATTTTATATTGAAACTGAACCAGGACCTTGACAGTATATTTAAATGGTTCCAGAAACAGGTGTCTGAAAGGCACTTTTATGTTAATGCAATTCGTTCATGGAACCAACTTCCGCCAGAAATTCAATTGAAAAGCAATGTAATGCAATTTAAAACTGCAATTTAAACACACTTCTCTTGTCTTTAAGGTTTACCATTTAATTCAATCCAATTTAAGGCTAACTTAAATTTAATTAATATAATTTTTCTTTCTATGTGAAATTTACATACAAATATATATATAACTATTACCTTTAATCATAACATTATATAAACAGTACTATTAACTAAGATTAAATGCTTGTTGTACTGAAGTTCATCAATAAATAAATAAATAAATAATGAAAAGCTTACACCAAGTGTAGGCCAAAGTTAGCCAACCACTGTTCAATACGATTGAATTCGAATTCTATTCAGATTACTTCTAATTTATAATGCTCGTCACTATGAAATTTATTTCGAGAATTTTTCTTTTAAAATTTATAAGACCCCCATGTCTGCTTATGTAAAAAATTGTGATACTTCAGTAAATCAGTACTTCTCTTCGATATATTCAAAAATTTTCTCAGTGGGAAAGTTCTTTAATTACTATTACAACGTATGTACGTATGAATACCATACCAATCGAATCAAAAAGTAACTCTAAATTGAAACAGAAATAAAATATAATAGCAGATGCAAAATGAGAACGGAAATTTGGTTACAGATGCGCAAGAGGTGCTGAGGTGATGATGTACCGAACCCAATCGATGATGATGGCATAGAGATTTCGCCGTCTAGCCAGAAAAGAACAAAATAGTAATTTTGCGACTTAAGGTCAAAAAAGCTGCAGATTCTGATAGTCTTCACGCTAAATCGTTTATAGCTTATTTACTAAAATTGGCTAGCAGAAAGTATGTACTGAAAAAGAGAGACGCATAGGTATAAGCTTCCGCCCTATCACATATATATGTAGCTCCTATGAGCATATCGTGTGAACGGCTGTAGCCACTCGTCCCAACACTAACTGGACTTTATCAGTGCGGCTTAAAACCTGGTATGTTCACCATCAACCAGATCTTCGCATTACGTCAAATTATGGAGAAGATCAATGAAAAACTAGTCGTCGCACAACATCTTTTTGTCATAAAAGGAATCGAGATTTTGCAGAATAAGACAAATATTTAAGTGACTATGAATTATATAAAACACAAATTGACAATAGACATTTATTTATTATTTTAAGAAAATAATTTTTTTACATAAAGATCAATAGTATTCAGCTTTTGTTTGTTTTTATTTGTTTTTGTTTGTTTGATTTTGTTCTATTCAAAAGCAAATTGTTGTGAAACACTTTGAAATTTTTGCTCTCCAGTTAAACTCCCACTCAAAAAATGAAAACTCAGTTAACTGAAGATAAAATTTAACTGGAGATCAACTTAATCTTGAGTTTAAACTTGCTTGATACCACAATTATAATTAGAAATTTAACCCTTGAATACCACAAGAATAGAGCAAGTCAAAGGTAAAAGAAAAATCATTACTAAAGCACAAACAGCAGTAACATCATTCAGTTAAAAATGAACGACAAGTTAAAAATGACCCAAAACTCCGCTCTACAATGAATTGTACGGAACGTGAAGAAAGATGGAATGTCAAACAAATCGAGTTCAAATATCCCGAAATTTTAAGATATTGCTTTTAAAAAAGCTAAATATGGTAATGAGGTCCTAATTGTTCAGAGTTGTTGAAGGACATATTAACAAAACGTAGTACTTAAAATTTTGAAAGAAACCCTGTCAATGCCATAATGTCAATTTGGTCAACCATAAAAAAATCCATACATATAAATGACCCATCCCTTTTCACGTCTAATAAGCCAACACACTACCCACTAGACTACGGCGACTTCACATTATATTGTTACGATAATGAAGAGTCTAGACACTGGTGTTTGGCTTTTACATCGCTTAATGTTAAAATTATAAACAAAAGCTACAAAAACAAAACAATGCAGTAAACAAACGTGTTTACAAATTATCGTACTGCTGATATAACAACTAACACCAGCAGAAAAAAGGTAAACAAGTAAACAAAACTTCACAAACAACACTACAAGAATAAATGTAAACAAAATACCCAAACAACAACAATGAATGTTAACAAGGAAGCTTACACTCAAAACGATTTCGAGAAGGTGAAGTCCCGAACATTCGCCTTCAGGAAAGTGCATCAGACTGTTTACCCTGCCACATAAAAGGCAAGGCAAAGCAGGCGAGTGAGTTAATGGAGTCCAATCAGTCTTGTGTGAAGACAGGGTGCGTTTGAAGAAAGTAATCGTGGTTTGAAGACCTCCGTTACACAGATCTGTCGAATAATTGTCTAGTAATTGTTATTGTTTACGCAAAGGGTATAGACAGAGGAATAACAAAGAAAAACAATTGTGGTTGTTACATCAAGTTGTGAACAATGGCACACAGAATTGTGCGAATTATACACATACATAGTTGGTCATTACAACCCTTCAGTCAGGATTACGACCTAGTTTCTCACACCACTGATGTTGTGTGTGTTAATTTTTATACATGAGTCGACACCGAACGACAGATTTTTGAGAAACTTTTCATTGCAATTTTATTTATTCTCAGAGTTTTTGCCAGAAATCTGCTGAGAGGAAGTCGCCGAAGAAATACTTTTTGTATTTTGTTTTGATGTCTGGCCTGAGGCTCGAACCCTGGCTTTTCGTCTAATAAGCCAACACACTACTTACTAGACCACGGCGATTTCATTGTGTGAATTATAAATAATTTTAATTAAAACTAAACACAAGTTTATTTTAATTTTATTTGCAATCTACGAGCTCATATTTTAAACGCTTTTCAAAGGTAAAAAGTAACAATATCACAACAAATTATCATTCAATACTAAACTCCTTATTATAAAGAGAAATTTAAGTATAACCGTTAAGAATTCAATGAGACGATCATCTTGAATTGCACTTTTGTAATTATAGGAGAAAATACACATACATACATACATAATTGGATTACGACCTAGCTTCCCACATCTCTCATATTGTGTGGTTAATTTTATACACAATTGGCCGGACGTACAGTTTAAAGTCGACCCCGAACGACATATTTTTGAGAAACTTTTTCATTTTATATTTACTCAGAGTTTTTGTTAGAAATCTGCTGAGAGGAAGTCGCCGAAGAAATATTTCTTCATATTTGGTTTTGTTGGATATGTTTAACCTGGGGTTTAAACCTTGGGGTTACGTCTAAAAAGCCAACACACTTCCTACTAGACTACTACGAAAATAAAATGATATACATATGTATGTCAGTGATGGTACAAAAGTAATAGTACTTCGTTTGGAACTTTTTTTTCTTAATTAGTTCTTCGCATATGATTAATCCAACATCATGCTAAGAAGTTGCTACTGCCCCACATCGCCATGTTTCCGCTATCATATTTAATTGTTTCGGTGGTATATTTGGAATTAAGGCGTTAGTTAACTGTAGGTTCGCAAGATCCATATTTACTGTTCGGCAAGATTTAAATTCCTCGCCTAATAAAATATTTTTCGAGTTCTCTTCGTGTTTTGTTTGGCAAAATCCAATTGGGATTCAAAATATTTTTTCTTAGATGCAATAGGTTTTTGCGGTGCGATACACCCTCGTAAGGAAGCTTCATTAAGGCGCCCTTTAATAATTCTACATGATATATGCAAACAAAATGGTGACGTTAATTTAACTTTTAGCTGCTTAGACCTTTAAAATGGGTCAGTTATTGGATCTTCCGGCGTTGTAGTTTTATGAACTTTAGGTGTTCTGGGTACATTATTTGAGGTTCCAAAATGTATTAAAATTTTTCATTACATTAAAAATTTTTCCTCTAAAGCAACCAAGTAACTGAGAAATTTTTTGAACGCCTTCCCGGCTTCTCTGAGGTTGAGTATTACCTTCCTTTCTTTTTCGAAACAACTTGATGATTGATTTTTGTACACATTTTTTCCGATTCCCAATAAATTAAAAAAGCAAAATAAATCTCACATAAAAATCACATTATTAAAGTAGCAAAACTAAACATTTTTTAATTACGTGTCCACTTGAAAAACAACAGTTTCACCAAAAATTGTCTTATTTGGTAAGAAAATTTCATACAATAGAACAAAAGAAGGAATCAAATGTAAAAGAGATCAAACTTATTTTGCCAGTGAAAAAGTCCCAGTCAAATATCAAGTGATCCTATAAAAAAAATAGAATAAATGAGATATTATACTACTGTTTTAATAATATTGTTACGAAAATGGAAGCGGCAAACGATGTACAGTTTAACAGTAAAATGAGCAAAAGCTACACAAACAAAAACAACGAATTTGTTACAAGTAAACGAACAACGTCAGTATATAAGAAAAGGAGAAAGACAAGTAAGCGAGAACGCAACAACAAGCAATGTGAACAAAATACACAAACAACAATGAATTCGCAATAGAGTTCTCAAGAACTCGATACACCGAACGTTCGAATTCAATAACCTTCATTAGACTGATTATGTGGGCATATAAAAAGGCAAGACAAAGCAGGCAACGAGTAAGAATTCAATCAGTCTTGTGTGAAGACGCGTTGTGTGTGAAGAGAACAGTTGTGGTTTGAATATCGTCATTGTAAAGACCTACCGAACATTTGTTTGTGTGTACGTCATCGAGTTGTAAACGGTGGCACACAAAAGTATTGCGAACAATAAGGAGTTTAATTGAAACTAAAAACATATTTCTTTTTATTTAGTTTGCAATCAATGAACTCATAATTTAAACGTTTTTAAAAAGGTAAAAATGTAATAATATGTCCACCACTGTATTTCTTTAAGGAAATGCGTGAATGTTGAGTTCCGTAGGGTATTTTCGTCCACCACCAGTTTTATTGATTCGGACTTTAATGCATTAACCTCAAGGGTTTTCAGAAGGACAATGTCTTCATTAATTTGATTTTAATTGGCATCTGTGCTTGCAGAATAAAACAAAATATTCAATGTTCTCTCTTTTACAAGGAGATGCTGAAGAAATTCTTTAATAGTTCGATGGATATGCCTGACCCTAATTACTAACTAAACTAATAATAGTTAGTTGTAGTCATATTGTTTGAGTACTGTTTATCAAATATCAAATTATTTTAATTTTATTGCAAAGCTCAATGGCTTTTATAATTGCTGTACAGTATAGCATGAAATTAAATGTTCAAAATTTAAGTAAAAGGTGATACTGACAGTTTCATCACCTTTTAGATAAGCAACCCCTAAACATGGTTCAATTTAAAGCTACACAGTCGTTTACCTAATTAGTAGTCACTCTATATTTGACCCACAAATAAGGTGCAAGCAGATGAAATTACTTCAGCTTCTTTTACTTCAGTATTCTTGTACTTTTTAATCATTAATATTATGCCAGATGACAATTATAAATTCATGTTGATGTTTAATAACGTATTTAAGATTAGTTGAATTACTTTAAATTTGCATTCTAATTTAATACCATGATATTCAATTTTATTTATAAAGTAAGTTCAGGTAATATTATATACCTATTTGTTATTTGACTAATTCTTAAAGTTTTTACTCAAATCTAATAAATTTTCGTCAAGTCTTACCTTAATATCTATGAAGTTATGAAATAGGCTGCCTTCCAAAATGTTAGTTGCTTTGTGTTTGAAAAAAGTATCGTATTTCATAATGCCGCTGTACAAAATATGTACAAAATATGTACAAAACGTCGTCAATGTTTATTTTTAACGCAGTCAAAAAGCAATCAGGTATCGGATTTATAGTTTGTTTGGCGATCAAGCGCACAAAAACAATTATTACAGACCATTGCCTTCTTGGTAGATATGCCGAAAGACTCGGCATTTCGGCAAATAACTTCCGCTGTGGACTTGAGGAAAATAAGAGACTGACTTACACCTCATGTGTCAGTGCCCTACTCCCGTCGTAAAGAGACGGAGGTCTCTAATATAAATATTGCTGCAATAGCAAAATTTATTTTGGTCCAGAGTTTGGCCTATATCGGAACCCCTTATCTTACATAACCTAATTATATATACATATATAAATACATACTTACATACATACAGCTGCGTGCAACTAATTAAGGACACGAAGCTTACATGTGTGCTTGAAGCAAAAAATACAAATGGTTGTATGATATTGTTAAAATTTGTCCAAGTTTAGTTAATTAAACTGTTAGTCGTAGAAAATAACTACTTATTGTGTCAAATAAATTATTATTTATAAAGCTGTGAGCCATTTTTTTAAAGAATATTGATTTCAGTCGTGCATATAATTAAGGACACACCGTAAACTTCATGAAAAACATGTATTTATTAGAAAAAAAATCAATATTTTGTTGCAAAACCATTGTTGTCGATAACAGCTTGACATTTCCGAGGCATCGAGGTAACAAGACTTTCATATACGCTGGTTGAAACGGCCTCCCAAGCTTCCTTTGTTTCGGCGAAGAGAGCATCAAAATTGCTTATTTTTACTGAGCTTACTTTGGTTTTTACAACTTGCCATAAACTCTCAATCGGGTTGAGATCTGGACTGCATGAAAGCCAATCAAGTACAGCGACCGAATTGTTTAAAAACCATTGTTTGATGTGACGAGCCGTATGCTTTGGGTCATTATCTTGTTGAAATGTCCATGTTACTGGCATATTCTCGTCAGCATACGGCTTCATTGCATCGCTTAGGATCCTTACATATTGGAACTTGTCCATGTTTCCGTCAATTTTGTGCAGCGACCCAACACCGCATGACGACATAGCACCCCAAAGCATAATATAACCTCCTCCATGCTTTAAAGTGGCCCGGGTGTATCTTGGATCAAATTCTTTTAACTTTGGCCGGCGAACATATTGTTCTCCATCGGGAGAGACTCTATTAATTTTTATTTCGTCCGAAAATAACACTCTTTTCCATTCCACAGCGGTCCAATGGCGGTATTTTTTGCGAACTCTATTCGCTTCTTCCGGTTACGCTCAGACAAAAACGGTTTCATTCGGGAAACTCTTCTAAAGAGCCCAGCTGCTCGCAATCGACGTTTTACTGTGTCTACACATGGTTTTGCTCCGTTTTCACCAAAGACTGCAATCCGAATTTCATTTGCTGATTTATGCGGATTTTTTTTCGACTCGTGGACAATCAGTGCATCTTCACGAACTGTCGTAATTCGGCTTCTTTGTTTACGAGGCAGCTTTTCAGCTTTCGAATGTCTTCTGAAATATTGAACCGCTTATGGCAAGTTGTAAAAACCAAAGTAAGCTCAGTAAAAATAAGCAATTTTGATGATCTCTTCGCCGAAACAAAGGAAGCTTGGGAGGCCGTTCCAACCAGTGTATATGAAAGTCTTGTTACCTCGATGCCTCGGAAATGTCAAGCTGTTATCGACAACAATGGTTTTGCAACAAAATATTGATTTTTTTTCTAATAAATACATGTTTTTCATAAAATTTACGGTGTGTCCTTAATTATATGCACGACTGAAATCAATATTCTTTAAAAAAATGGCTCACAGCTTTATAAATAATAATTTATTTGACACAATAAGTAGTTATTTTCTACGACTAACAGTTTAATTAACTAAACTTGGACAAATTTTGACAATATCATACAACCATTTGTATTTTTTGCTTCAAGCACACATGTAAGCTTCGTGTCCTTAATTAGTTGCACGCAGCTGTACATAATTAGTCATTACAACCCTTTAGTCAGGATTACGACCTAGTTTCTCACACAACTTATGTTGTGTGTGTTAATATTATACATGAGTGGCGGGCCCTACAGTTTAAAGGTGACTCCGAACGACTGATTTTTGAGAAACTTTTCATGGCAATTTCATTTACTCTCAGAGTTTTTGCCAGAAATCTGCTGAGAGGAAGTCGGCGGAGAAATTTACGTCTAATAAGCCAACACACTACCTACTAGACTACGGCGACTTATCACAAAATACGATCATTTGGTAATAATTCACAGGCGTTGTTCGTTTGTGAGTCCATTCATAATAAAATGGCAAAACATATTGAGTATTTTAGGGAAAGCCTCATTCTTTTTTTTATATAGAAAAAAAACCGGATTTGTTCGTTAAATCATGCGTAATATTTGTGGCTATAAGAACGAATAATGAACTCTAGAAACTTTTGTGTGACCTAATTTAGGCCCACGATTTCCGACTGCTTCTATGGTGTGTTGAGTAACGCGTGCGAATTTAATTTTAGTTTTTTCACGATTTTTCATTAAAAATCTATTAAGGTGTTATCTTGTGTAAAACCTTTGCTCAATGTTAAATGCCTCAGAAAGGTTTGCGTTAATTTTGACAAAATTTTTAGTGCTTGAATGGACCATTTACAAGGTCGAGGAATAATCAGATTGATACCAAGTTTAAATATGGCAATGTACTTGTACTTTTTATGACTTCACAAGTCCAAATATGAAAATTCATGATTTAAGAGATTCAACCCGACAACCGTTTGTGTATCACTGCTTGAAGATTTTACTTGCTTTTGTTGAACGTTCTTACCAAACTGAAACTGGACACACCCTTTGAATTTCCGTTTGAGTCATGTGTGTGTATTAAATGTGTTAATTCATGGCTTTTAAAATGTTGGCCAAAATCTGAACATATTTAATATTGCATATTTAGTTTCAGTATATTTTCCATTCTGTACGGTTTTTAAACCCAACATAAATAATTCACTATTTGAAATTCTTGGAAAATTAGAAAGAAGAGCCAGAAGAAAAAAACAATTCATATAATTTTACACATCTGGTGTCTGCCTTCAGTTTGAAATCGTTCAGTTTTTTTTTTTTTTTTTTTTTTTTGTTGAGTAGAAGAGTAAACAAAAATATATAAAAAGCCAAGAAGCATTCACTTGTAGCTGTTGGGCACATTGTGAATTTACGAAATTTAAGCCAAAAAAATTTTCAAAGTTTTTTTTTTTTTTATTGTGCCAGTACTACTTTGCTTAGGGTTTTTTGGACATTAGTTGCAACTATCTAAGCCATTTTGACATAACGTAATAACATTTACTTACTTTTTATATTTGCATCTAGTATATCGTATCGTATAAAAACTTTCTGTGTCCATATATGTATGAGTGTCTGGGCATGAGAAATGTAAGCAGAAGGCAAAAAATGTAATTTCGGTCAATTTATCGTAAATTAGATTTTGACAGGCATTGCTTTCCTTTTTCTTCATTTTTTATAGTAGTTTGACTTTTTTGTCTTCCAAAGAAAATTTTCTTTTTTTCTGTCTATAATAATAGCATAGGTTTTGTTTTTGTACATGCAAATTTCATATACAATATAATAAAATGTAGAGATTTGGCCAAATAAAATTCTTACCGCAAGAGGAACAGGAGCAACGGGTGTCCTTATTTGCCGTATATCAAAGTGAAATTTAAATTTGAAGGAAATTTATTTCTTTTTGAGAGCCAATAAATTATTTTCAAATGGAATGAAATGAGAAAATGGAATGAAAAAAAATAAAAATTTTGTCTTAAGTATTCAAAAATATTATAGAAAATGCAGTTGACTTACTGAACTTCCCTTAATCTTTTTGTTAATATGGTCAAGTTTTACATGTATGCATATACACATATTGTTGCTTTTTTAAAATTTATTATTCTACTGTTTGTAACAAAATAGGCATACATTTAAATCAAAATAAATATGCGAGAAAATTTTATATCAGAGAAAAATTAAACAAAATAAACATAAATTCGATCATCGAGGAACAAAAATTGTACAACTGTGTACATTGTTGGTCATTACAGATGAATAGGAGGTTATGGTACTGTGATAACGATAACAACTGAAAATGTCAAACTGTGTTATAAAGTGCGACAAGTTATCATTAATCGTTTAACGCCAAAACAATGATTCCAAAATGTAGAAATATACTTAAAAAAAATATTGATAAATCTGTGCTTTACATAATCCGCCTAGTGAACAGTGAATTAACGATCCGAAGAATATAGTCGTGGATAAGTTGACAAAATGGCAATTTTTCGACCATAATATCTGGCGAATTTTTACTGATCGCAGATGAGCATTTTCACCAAAGAATGATATTCAGTGTGAACGTAATATCTAGTTAAATGGCTGCGTCAATAAGTAAAATTGATAGATTTGGAGCGAACACAATTCTCAAGCCGTTAGAGAATCAATATTTTGATTTATTAAAATCAACTTTTTTGAGCGCTTCATCATTACCGAGAATCGTAAAACCTGACGGATTTCTAGTTCCCAAAAAGCAATCAGCTAAGCAGCAATGGCTTAACAATCGATTTAATGCAAAATCAATTTGGTGACAAATTGGTATTACACTACCAGTATTCCAATATTCAAAACACCATTGACTTCATACGACCATATTTGTTAGAAAATGTAGTGGCAAGTTGGACAAATCGAATGAAACATATATATCGCAGCAGCGTCAGACATATGCCGAAAGTGTTATTTAAAAAACAAATGCCACGAAATTAGCAGACTTGAATAAAAACAATTTCATTTCTAGCTCTTAGATAAGACACAGTACTCGCTATTCAGGTTACCTAATACTGTACGCGTTTTCGTACTTAATCCTTTCATGCCCGATGTTGCCTATAGGCAACATTGTACATTTTTGTTCATAAATTCCGTAATTTTTAATTTTTTTAAAAGATTTTTTTTTTGCAAACAAGATTGCTTAAAAACGTGTAAAACCAGAATACGTAGGACTCTGAATTTAATATCACTTCATATTTAGGCCATGACTAACTAACACATGTCCTTAAAAAAATTTTAGCTCAGGCCCAAAAAATTCGGGCATCAAAGGGTTAAAGCCATTATTACAACTTGCCGTTAAAGTTGGGTTTAGTTAAAGGTAAAAAGGTTTAAGCTAAAGTAAACTTTAAGGTTACCTTTAACTTCTTTTCGTTATTACAACCTGTAGTGTGTTGGTCACACTTATCCACTGTTGTGTGTTGGTTACGTTTGTGTATTTGAATTGCACGCCGCTTAGTTATGGCTAAAAAGCCGCAGTTTGGTGAGAATAAAAATCAAATCTTTATCAGCTAAAGAGCCGTTATGATCATCAATTTTATTCTAAATTATATCAATCAGCTTACAGCTATTTATACAAATTTCTTAAGTCTAATTTCCTACATATTAATATTTATGACCTAATTTAGTTTTTTTACTTAAGTCTAATTTCTTTACATAATACTTATGACCTAATTTAAGTTTTACTTAACATAGAGTGTGCATGGTCAGCATTTTGCTACTTTACAATTATTACGTACTGAAAATTTGTATAATGCAATTTGATACCTCGTGCCATTGGTCATTGACAGTTTTGTTTATATTATTGAGGAATGTATCAATATGCATTTTTAGGTAGCACAAACGTAACCAACACACAACAGTGGATAAGTGTGACCAACACACTACAAACCTACAGATAAAATATGGTTAACTTTTTTAAAAATATGACAGTGCCGGAGCAATTGCGATAACACTACTCAATTAAACAAGTGCTTTAAAAACGCAATGACAACGACATGCCTTCTTATTTGTTATGTTTATTCATTTTGTTAATAAAATTTGTGTTTTGGGGTTTAAGCGTTTTTATTTTTGTGTTTTTTTGCTTTAAAATAAATATAATGAATACGTCAATATCCATTTTGATTTGAAATACTATTAATATATTAACGTTTATTTTTCATGTTTATATTTGAAGTTGCCATATTGAAAATAATATATGATGTGATTTTGCAGAAAACTAAACCCATTTTCCATCGTCAGTAACAATTCAATACAACACTGATTTGCTATCGTGTCTTTGAAGCAAAATTTTACAATTTGTTTTTCCCGTGACACCCATATACCAGACTTCTAGATATTTCCCATAAGATTTAATCTGTCAGAAATTGTTTGCTGTGCAACATTTATTATTCCTACATTTGCTTCTGAATTAAAGTGTCATTTTCTGCCAATACATACATAATTGCTCATTACAACCCTTCAGTCAGGATTACGGCCTAGCTTCTCACATCACTCATGTTTTGTGTGTTAATTTTATACATCAGTGGCGGGACCTACAGTTTAAAGTCGACTCCGAACTACAGATTTTTGAGAAACTTTTCATGGCAATTTTATTTACTCTCAGAGTTTTTGCCAGAAATCTGATGAGAAAAATATGAGAAATATTTTTTTATATTTCGCTTTGATGTCTGATCCGGGGTTTGAACCGTGGCATTACGTCTAATAAGCGAACACACTACCTACTAGACTACGGCGATTTCAATATTGTTTCTTCCAATATTGTTTCTAGTTTTGTTTTTTAAAACTTTTTTTGGTGGTCTTTCAAATTCTACATTTCTCACATGTTTTCTCCAAAGAGTCGAAACCATCTTCTGCATTTTGGATGCATGCTCACCATATGCCTCAACAAACATTCGTTTTGACTTTCCAGCGCTATATGCTTTTCTCAAATCTTTATTTTCTTGTTCAAAATTGGTCACATATACGTATACATACTGAATATGTTTGATGGCACTGGCAACTTCTAGAACTACGTTATTATTACATTTTTCGTTTTTATCTCTTGTGCTTTTTGAATGTAATTTTGCTATCGTATCGACGATTGCTTATTACAATTCATGTAATATTTTTTCGTTTTATGATTGTTTGGTTTCTTGAACTTTTTTTATAATATAAAATAATTCCCGTTGTTGAATAGTATCCATAGAGAAAAAAGAAGCATAATTGTTCATAATGTCTAAGGATTAATGTCTTCAATAACAAGTCTTGCTTTTAACATTATTCCTTGAAAGTTTTATTTATGCTTAAAGCTTCATCCTATTAGAAGGATGTGAGAAGTGGCAAGTATGGCACAAACCAGTTTTTAACATTGACACTCGTATTATTCTTATTCAAACAATCTATTGCCAAGCATAAGGCGAAATATCAAATAAGATTTTCTATTAACCCTTTCGGTGCCTGGTTTTATTTTTAGCCTTAGAACTACAATCTTCTCATTTATGTTTCTGAACCATGTCACCCAGTTCAAACGAAGTGCCAATCTCTTCACAAGACAATGCACTCTCAGAATGTCATCACTTATTTCATATTTTTTAATTAAAACTTGAAAAAATATGAAAAAATCAGCATTTGTCTAGTTTACCTCATCAAACCCCATCTCATATTAAGTCAAATTATATATACTATATGTTTACCGTTTTAAAGATCAATCTCTATCCTTTCTAATAAGGTTTAAATCAACAAATTTGTGCGTAAAGTCCAAAAAACAGTTTTTGTCAAATAAACCAAGTTTGGAAGGTTCAAGAAATATAAAAAAAAAATAAATTTGAGTTCTACTAAACAAAATTCACAACCTACGCTATGTCATTACCTGGGTGTTTTTAATTTTTTTGTTGCATAGTGTAATCAATAACATTTTTTAAATGTGGTTTCAAGGTAGCAATTTCGAATACTCTCTTGTAGTCATATTGGTGCTTTGTAAAAGGGTAATACGGCAGTTGGGATTTTGGAATTTAGATCAAATTTTCACATTAGCACCAGCATGATTTAGTAAATCTTTTTAATATATTGGGCCATTGAATCTTAATCTTACTCTGAGTTCATCTTGGGATACCTATACTTTTGCGGTGCATGGAATCACCAGGAAGTTTTCCTTATTTTCCTTATGCCTTATGAAAAACTTTAAACATTTTTTGTTTTATTATAAAATAGAAAAGAATTAATAAAATAAATATAAAAACATCAATTATTCTTAGAAATTATTACATAAAATTGCTTACAAATATTGGCTTATCTAGACTTTTGCTGTCCACTCTCGGTTTTAATTATTAAAATTGCCCGATTTATGAAATAACAACGCGTTATAATTGTGAATATGTGTTACAAAAATGTGTAAATTTATGCTGAGTATACTCACTAATGTAATAAAAATTCGAAGAGTTGTTAACAAATTGAAGGCTGTGGGTCGGTTATAAACAATAAGGCTCATGTGCGCCAACCTAGCACTCGGTCCCTATAAAATATTGCTACTATAAGCGAAAATGCGTAAATTTTTAAATTTTTACGAAAGACCTTCACCTTTATCAGAACGAAATTGAACTAACTCATGGATCAAACCTCTAAACTATGTTAACAAACTGCGTAATGCAGCAACGTATAAAAAATACTCATGCAGTCCATGTTGAAGATGATGTCGAAATTGCAGTGACTATGAACGGTGCAGTCTAGTGTTTTGCCTTATTAGTCGTGGTCCAATCCACGGCTCGAAACATTTTGAACAAAACGAAACGTGAATAATTATTTCTTATGCGACGCACTCTCAGCAGTTTTATGGCAAAAAAAAGAATAAATAAAATTGCTATAAAAGTTTATCAAAAATCTGTCGTTCGGAATCGAATTTAAACTGTAGGTCATACTAATTATGGATAAAATTAACATACACAACATAGGTGATGTGAAAAACTGGGTCCTAATTCTGAGTAAAGGGTTGTAATTAAGTGAACAAGAAGAGAAGAGAATGGCGTTCGTTAGAGCATTCGTTACAGATAACAAGGAGCTACAACTCGGCGGCATAGTTCTTAACCATGCGTGATTTTTTCAAGTCGGCGCTATCTACCACACTGCACGTGCAACAATAGTTTCATTGCAGTAACGATTACCAGAACAAATTATCTTAAGAAATTCAAACGTCATGTGGTCACTAAGAAATCTCAGGTTTATTCAAATAAACAATAATAAGTAAACCAGGAAACAATTCATGCGCTGTAATCGAAGATCTAATCTAAGTCATGAAAAAGGTAGCGGTCTGTCATTAGGTCCGTGGCGGAACTTATGTCTTTCCAATTTAACAAAAATCAATACTATGTACATATATCAAATATCGTCTTTTTATTTTTAAATGAAGAAGTGTATTCTTGAAACTAGAAAATCCTACATTATGACTGAGACTGATGAAAACTGAAAATAAAATCATACTCACTAACAACTTTAAAGGAAATTGTTGCCACATTGCTCTGCTTAAACCGAGAAAATACTTTGATCAAACGAAGTGCCAATCACTTCAAAAGATAATGCACTTTTAGAATGTCGTCACTTATTTTATATTTTTTAATAAAATTTTGCATTTAAGAATAGCCAAACTTGAAAAAATAAGAAAAAATATAAAATTTTGCAAGTTTACCCCATTAAAACTCATAACATATAAGTTTGAACAAAGCATTTGTGTAGAAAGTTTTAAAGATTAATCTCTCCCTTTTCAAAAAACTTTGGATTTTTAAAATAAGTTCAAACATAGTTGGGTAATCAATAATTTTGTGTTAAAAGATCAAAAAAACCATTTTTGTCAAATAGAACTAGTTTGGAGTGTTCGAGAAAAATAAAAAAAATTATTTTTGAGTTCTACTCAACCTAGTGAATAACTTCGATAATGTAGTGGGTGTATTTTCACTGTCGCGCCGTGTAATTTGAATGCTATGATCCCTTAAAGCATCAAAATACCAAAAGGGTTAAAACGAGAAATGTAAGTTTTTATGCAATAATCGTCTGAAAATGTCTGCTTGTCAGTGTAATATTTTATTGTATTATTGTAGGCAGATTTATTCATGGATTTTTTTTGCTTAATATTTCTCGAAGTATATTTTATATGCAGATGTACGAAAATATGTATATTCTTTAAGTGTCAACATCTGCATTTTATTTCACCATTTATTTCAACATATTTTGCTTCTATTGTTTTAGATTTTTATTTTTTTTTCATTTTTCGAGCATTTTAAAGGCTCTGTTTGGCAGTACATACTAAACATTTCTAGTCATAAAAACCCTCCAGAATGACTAAGGAGCAATGACATAAATCCATAGATATTACTTGATGTTTATAGTAATACTAGCAAACCTGGGCAAACGTTGTTTTGCCTTCGAATTTTATTTTCACTGTAAGTCTGGTTTCCATGCAAAGTCATGCCTAATTGATATTTAGAAGAAGAATGAAAGGTGCACTAAATCGACATAGCAATTATTGTTCAAATGGAATTATATATTTTTGATAGCTGGGTCCGATCCGCGTTGCTGGCCCCAAATTTTTCTTTTATTTTGAACTGCCTCTCGAAGAAAATCAAAATCATTTACTTTCACTAACACCTTGGGTTAATTTATTAAAATGTATGTAATATTTAATTTAAATAAATTAATCTTCAATTTAATAAATTCTTTTTTTCGTTTGACACCCACGAACTTTTCACGAAAAGAGGTTATGTATGAGTCGATGTAGGTATACTTAACGCCGCTACTCGCCGCCACACACCGATTAAGCACCTAACGCCTTCAGCAAAACATAAAATAGGCTTATTGCGCAAATAGAGTTTAAAAAAGAGTGATAGATATTTATTTACTTTTTTTTAATATATTTTTTTCACAAAAAGATGTTAGGTTTCAGTCGGTATCGGGCTAATTAACGCCACTGCACGTTGATTAACGACCCAACGCCTTCAGCGAAACAAAGCATAGTGCAGTATTTCTTGAGTTACGGTGCAAAAACACAAAAAAACTAAATATTGCGTCATCTGTCGGACGAACTTCAAACTACACAGAAACACTCCTCACGCCCCATAGAGCACGTATATAAAGTTTGGTCAAAATCGGTCCAGTAGTTTTTGAGTTTAGCGATCACGAAGATACACGTCATTTTTATATATATAGAGATAGAGATAATGTATATACATTATACATATATGTATACATAAGTACATACATCCATACATATTGTATGGATACCTTCATTCAAAGTAACGAGTTTAGCCTGTATATTGAGTGGCATATGAAAAATGAAAATTATTTGATTACAGGTTTTTAGTGCAATATAAATATTTTATTACACGTTCTAGTGTTGCTACATTTTAGGGAAATTCTATAATGTATTTTTTTTTTTGTTTATTATGGATTTATTACATTTCCTATAAAGAATTTAATATGCTTTAAGGCTAAAATTATATTTTGTTGTAAAAATAGTTATGGTTGGAGTTAGTGTACTAAAAAAAATACACTCATGAAGAGAAGAACGGAAAACTGATTTTCTAGTTTATCGTTTATTTTAAAATAAATGAACCAATATTTCTGTTGCTTAATCGAGCTCAACAAACTTCAGTAGTTTGTGCTTCAAATGCGACAAATTTTTTAGGAAAGTGTCCTTTCAATTTAGGGTAAATTTCAAGCGAAAGTAAACTAAGATGCTTGCATAAAACCAATCACAAATCAGAAAAATTCAATTTTTAATTAGATATTACCTTCACACTTAACACAATTCTTTGGCGAAAATGATCATCTTCGATCAATAAAAATTCGCCAGATATTATGGTCGTTTGCCTTTAATTTTTGTATTTTAAGCCAGCATCTATAACTAAAATTTTTAACGCATACGAAGAATAAAGTCCAACAAGTTGAGAATGGCGAAAAAACTTATCCACGACTATATTCTTCGGATCGTTCATTCACTGTTCACTAGGCGGATTATGTAAAGCCGACGAAGTGCTCTATGAATTTCGCGAACAGATTTATCAGTGTTTTTTTAAGTATATTTCTACATTTTGGAATCATTGTTTTAGCGTCAAACAATTAATTATATCTTGCCGCAGTTTATAACACAATTTGACATTCTCAGTTGTTATCGTTATTATAGTTATCGATATCCATAACCTCCTATTCAGCTGAACAAATAAGCGATTTTATACCGCATGATGGTAAACCTATCTAGTGGTTTGCTAGTCCTAAAACTGTCAAATCCGTCTATCGTCTTACACGTCAGTATATAGACATTTCAAAACTAATCCCATAACAGTTTGTGACTGACATTAAGAAAATAATCAATAGTTGAACTAGTTCGTAATGAAATAAATTATTAAATTACAGGAATTATCAATTCAGGCGCTGATACTCACAGGTTGCAAGAATATGTTCTGATCATGCATTCTCACCATCACAGAATCTTTGTTTTCATATGTTTAAGCGAGTGTACAGTCCTGTCAGAAGATTGTGTTCTATGCTGGATAATCTGGCGTATAAATCAAATTTCATTATATTGATATTATCTAACAAGGGTTTACTTTACCTCAACACCATTAATTTTGAGAAGTGCCGCCACCTCTCTCTATATTCCTTCAAAAAGAAGTAGAATAAGAATAAAAATAAGAATAAGAATAAGAATAAAAATTAGAACAAGAATAAGAATAAAAGAAAGATCAATTAATATCTCAAGAGGTACAAAATTAAAAAATAGGTGAAATAGGTGCTTCTTAGCGATTGCAAAACACGGAGTCCAATCGTTTGTCAATCATTGCAAGAGAACGATAATAAGTACATACTGGTTACATTATCAGGCTATAACAAACCTCTATTTTCAAAGAACTCGCTGTTAAATAAGACCTTTTCCATTTAGATGTCTGTCTACATGCTGCAAGAGATTTAATTTGGTTCGAGAAATGGTGAGCAATAATTGTTAGTGTATTTCGAAGTACATATCTTAAATGAATTCTGTATCATAAAACTTATAAAACTCCCTGAAAATAAATGCGTATTGAAATTGATTGCTTCTTGTCGAATTCTAATTTCAACCAAAAATAAATGAAATCTGAAGGATTGGTTGAACAAGTCAAGTTGATAAATTTGAGTTGACACGATGGCGTAGATTAATTTTTACAAAAGAAAGAGATAGAGAGATAGAGAAAACCAAGTACTTAATGCTTGTGGAAAAATATGTCAAAGGGCGTTTTGACGTCATCGATTGACTAGAATCACAGCCTTGACGCGTAACATGCAAAATGATTTACCAACACCGAAGTTAACGTTTGTAAATTCAACAATTAAAGTGACATGTTTACGGACTCTACCAAGAATGGTCAACAAACATACTTTTGCACATATACCATACATATACACACAAATAGAGGGAGAAAAAAGCTAAAAATTTACATTTTCTACCAGCGCATGAAGGCCAAATCGTAGACCCTGTCCACTTGCAAAAACACATCTGAAAGCATACAAGCTCAACTCAACACTAAATTATATGTAAATTGTGGGGGCGTATTAACATCCGTTGATTTGTTTCAAGCACATCGAACAAAAAGAACGACAAGAAAAATGTAGAGAAATTTCATTAACAAGCAGCTGATTGTATTCTTGGGAGGGATTTTATAGGAAAATGATATGATTTTCCAATATTTTCTTTACAGTTTAAAGAAGTTTAAGAATAAAATTATATTTTTCCCCGCCTTGTCTGCTCATACCTGCTATGAGTACGCTTAGGTACATCACAATGTACGTGTATATTTTATTTCAAGAACTAAAAGATAAATATGCATATACCACATGGATAACATACTTCTTTTCAAGGATTTCATATCAGTTTCGCTAAACTTTTGCTTAAGACGAACTCTGATCAGGAAATATTTGTCGTTTTTACCCGAGATATCTGCTTCACACAACGGAAATCTTCAAGGACAAAAAAGTTTTACACAAAGACCTCAACGTGCCATAGAATAATATTCTGCAAACTATAGAAGATCATATTCTAACAAAATGACTCTTAACCTATTGAGCATAAAAAAGAGAGGCAAAGTAGCCATAAGTCACCGGAGTCTAGTAGGTAGTGTGTTGGCTTATTAGACGTAAAGCCAGGATTCGAGCCCCAGGCCAGACATCAAAAGAAAATACAAAAACTATTTCTTCGGCGACTTCCTTTCAACAGATTTCTGGTAAAAACCCTGAGAGTAAAATAAAATTGCCGTGAAAAGTTTTTCAAAAATCTGTCGTTCGGAGTCGACTTTAAACTGTAGGTGGCGGAACCTATAACTTAAATTCGATTCAGAGCGACAGATTTTTGAAAAACTTTTAAAATTTACTTCAAACAACTGATTATTAAGAAACTTTTCATTGTAATTTTATATACAGTTTTTGGCAGAAGTCGGCTGAGAGGAAGTCGCCGAATAAATATTTTTTCATATTTCATTTTGATGGAGTTGTTTGACCTAGAGATTGAACCGAGTCCTTAATTCTAATAACCCAACGCACTACCCACTAGACTACAGCAACTTGTTCTTCAACCACAATACTTTAAGCAATATCGCGTGGCAGGACATACCGGGTGTGATAAAACAGTAATTTGTAATGAGAAAGTAAAGAATATTTTATTCAAAGTATTGGTCATTGTTGGTTACACATGTGTTCCTACTTCCAGACAGTTGGTTTATTCCACGTCAATAAAACTGTTTGTATTTTGAAGGAAATTCTTTATTCTACATCTTGGTAGGAAACAAAGTGCTGTTCAGACAATGCGTGTTACATCGATGAAACCAAATAGTTGTTGATATGAAGCCAAGTCTTTTGAATACGTCGTTGTATTCTGAACCGGTTTTGCTTTGGTGCAATATCGTGTTGCAAAGTTATCTTGCAGTGTTTTGTGACCCATTCTGTTCGTTTTTTCAATCAATACATAGTTAAAAGTTAACGGTTTCACCAAGTTATAGGAGCTCGTGCTACAACACACCTTTCTGATCCCACCAGACACTCAGCATTGTTCTCCTTCCGAATCGATGTGATTTTGCAGAAAACTAAACCCATTTTCCATCGTCAGTAACAATTCAATACAACACTGATTTGCTATCGTGTCTTTGAAGCAAAATTTTACAAGTTGTTTTTCCCGTGACACCATATACCAGACTTCTAGATATTTCCCATAAGATTTAATCTGTCAGAAATTGTTTGCTGTGCAACATTTATTATTCCTACATTTGCTTCTGAATTAAAGTGTCATTTTCTGCCAATACATACATAATTGCTCATTACAACCCTTCAGTCAGGATTACGGCCTAGCTTCTCACATCACTCATGTTTTGTGTGTTAATTTTATACATGAGTGGCGGGACCTACAGTTTAAAGTCGACTCCGAACTACAGATTTTTGAGAAACTTCTCATGGCAATTTTATTTACTCTCAGAGTTTTTGCCAGAAATCTGCTGAGAAAAATATGAGAAATATTTTTTTATATTTCGCTTTGATGTCTGATCCGGGGTTTGAACCGTGGCATTACGTCTAATAAGCGAACACACTACCTACTAGACTACGGTGATTTCAATATTGTTTCTTCCAATATTGTTTCTAGTTTTGTTTTTTAAAACTTTTTTTGGTGGTCTTTCAAATTCTACATTTCTCACATGTTTTCTCCAAAGAGTCGAAACCATCTTCTGCATTTTGGTTCTGATAGAGCATGCTCACCATATGCCTCAACAAGCATTCGGTTTGACTTTCCAGCGCTATATGCTTTTCTCAAATCTTTATTTTCTTGTACAAAATTGGTCACATATACGTATACATACTGAATATGTTTGATGGCGCTGGCAACTTCTAGAACTACGTTATTATTAAATTTTTCGTTTTTATCTCTTGTGCTTTTTGAATGTAATTTTGCTATCGTATCGACGATTGCTTATTACAATTCTTGTAATATTTTTTCGTTTTATGATTGTTTGGTTTCTTGAACTTTTTTTATAATATAAAATAATTCCCGTTGTTGAATAGTATCCATAGAGAAAAAAGAAGCATAATTGTTCATAATGTCTAAGGATTAATGTCTTCAATAACAAGTCTTGCTTTTAACATTATTCCTTGAAAGTTTTATTTATGCTTAAAGCTTCATCCTATTAGAAGGATGTGAGAAGTGGCAAGTATGGCACAGACCAGTTTTTAACATTGCCACTCGTATTATTCTTATTCAAACAATCTATTGCCAAGCATAAGGCGAAATATCAAATAAGATTTTCTATTAACCCTTTCGGTGCCTGGTTTTATTTTTAGTCTTAGAACTACAATCTTCTCATTTATGTTTCTGAACCATGTCATAATAATAACACGGTGCGACAGTCAAAATACACCCAGCTAATGACATAGTGTAGATTGAGGGTTTTGTTGAGTAGAATTAAAAAATTTCTTTTTTATATTTCTCGAACACTCCAAACTTGTTTTAAAACTGTTTTTTGATCTTTTACACTAAATTATTATAATTATATACATAAAAATATATATAATATAAATTATAAATTATATATATTATTACCCGAATATCTTTTGACCTATTTTCAAACTCCTAAGTGAAAAGGGGAGAGATGAGCCTTTAAAACGGTACACATTAACATATGGTTTAAATTTGCATGTTATGAGTTTTGATCGGGTAAACTTGGATAATATGATATTTTTCTTATTTTTTAAACTTTAGCTATTCTTAATTAATAATTTAATTAAAATATATGAAATAAGTGATGCCATTCTGAAAGTGCATTATTTTGTGAAGAGATTGATACTTCCTTTGATCAAATCGGACAAAACTTACCCTAGTTATTATTTAAATAGTATAACAGTCGTACTATATTTTTTTATATATGTATGTCATCTTCTCAAATGAACTTTCAGTTCAAAAAGTTTCCAGAATTTTTGATAGATCTTTATAGTTTATCGCAAAATGTGTCAATTTCACGTTAGCTCGACTACCAGAAGTCGGCTAATATTTGTGTTTTTTGCAAATATGATTATTTCTCTTTGCGTAAACATTGTCCAACTTGTGGTGGTCGCTCAAACGTGAAATTGAAACATTTTCCGATAAACTATCAAGATATATCAAAAATTCTGGAAATTTTTGAACTAAGAGTTCATTTGAAAAAAAAAATATAAATGAAAAATTTAACTCGACTTTTAGACTCTTTAAATAATAACCGATTTGTTCAAACGAAGTGCCAATCTCTTCACAAGAATATTTTAATTATAATTATTAAAATATTTCTCATATTTTTCTCAGCAGATTTCTGGCAAAAACTCTGAGAGTAAAATAAAATTGCCGTGAAAAGTTTTTCAAAAATCTGTCGTTCGGAGTCGACTTTAAACTGTAGGTCCAACTACTCATGTGTGAAATTAACACATAACCAATTATATATATAAAGTAGCCATATTTGCTACACGATATACAAAGTTGTTTACAAATACAGTCCACCAGGGACTTCCGAACTTTCAAGGCCATTAAGGCCATTAAGGTCACATAAATTGTCATTTACGTGTGTAGATTTTGCGATATCACATGCAAACAATAAAATTATATTTGTCACAGACACGATCCGAACGGGAAATATACTTCGCACATTTTATGATCGCCATAATCGTTGTATCAAGAGAACTCTTTTCAATGTGGTGGATAAAATTTAGTTCATTAGTTCAGTAAACGATCGATCAGCTGTTTGTCGACGAGGTTTCAAGACCTTCACAATTTCTCAACCTTTCACAGACCACAACTTGGCTAATTTTGCATCGTGATTTGGACATACAAAATTCAACTGATCCAGGAACGAAGTGAAAAAATTTTGAATAAGCTCTGGAGCAACAGACCTTAATTTCCATTTCTGGATAAACTGGTATGTCAAAAATGGAAATTTTCGACTTTAATGTAGAATTTGGTACCACATGATATCCAAGGGGGTCCAATGTCTTCCCAAAAAGTTACTGTTTTATGTAGATTTTGTGTTGGCAGTGTCATCAGATCATATTTCTTCTAGCTGGTATACACACAGTTATTAAAGTATTTCACAAATTGTTTAACTAATCCGTTTTCATTGAAAATCTTTATAGTTTCCTTGATGTTAAGATGGTCTTTTGCATTGGTTCAAAAATTTCTGAAATTTGTTATCCGTATGTATACTTTTGTGACTGATTGTAGTTTTACAAAACTATCATAAGCCAATTATAATTACTGAAAAGGTTTTATTCTTCTGTGGTTGGTTACGACATCTGTTCTGAAGATTAGATTGGATCGAATGATAAATGAGTTTGACAAAAAATTTCTAGTTACAGGAGTGGAAAATGTTGAGTTGATAATTTAAAAACTCTCGGGCATATAAGAGAACAGACAATCTTCATTATATATACGAATTCGATCATCATGGAAAAATTTGATCATCTGAATACGTATCAACCTTCGAATGTGTTCTACCACTATTAGTGTTTTCCTATGTTATAGGTGCACTTTAGAAGCGCATAATTGGCAACAGTTATGCACGATCTAATGAATTGTTTTAATCACTTGACAAGTGCGAATTATTTTGTAGCCTTTTTGATATGCAAAAAACTCCATAGAAATTAAAATCAATATCTCCAATTCCAAAGTGACAGGAAAGAAATCTAATATCGTTTGATTCTTTATATCTTCTGCACTCCAATCTAATGTTCAAAAAATTTCAGCAGAATGACAACAGAGAACAATGGAAAGACGATTAAAACTGTACTGGCGTAAAATCATTCATAAAATATGGAAGCAAACGTTTAATTCGCTCGAAATAACACTTTTCAAATCTTGAGATTTTTTCTGTTTTATTTTTGATGAAGAACGAAATAAAATAAGAATTCTCGTTAATCTCAATATCATAAGAATTGTTGAAATATTACGAATATAAGAACAAATCCTGCATTGAAATTCGTAGGCTAAAATTTGGTTGGATCGGTTGAACATCGGTAACCCCGTTTATTTACAACCCGAATGAAAAAAAGGATTCACACTGAAAGAAACTAATTCCGCATTGCATTGCAAGAAACTTCGATAAGATTGAAGACCTTACGAATTTCACTTCACGTTGATAGTGATACCTTTCAGATGTAGAATGAAGAGCCAATTGTTATTATTTTCCAGGTAAACTTTTGCTTTCTGTATCCATTGAAATAACCCATATGTGTGTTAACTTGAGCACCGTGTTTGTTTAAGAGCATACATATGTATGTAGTATGGTAGTTTCTGCATGCATATACGTTTTGGTGACTTGTTGTTCGTACAACGTTAATTTGTGAATGTTGTTTGTTTTCGTTTCATACAAATTTTTTGTTTTTGTTTTTTTTTCGATAAGATTTTTGTCGTTTTTCCATTCTTCCACTTGTTCGTATCGCTTTTGCAAATATTTGTTTGTTTTATTTTTGCTGCCTGTATAGTGAAGTTTATAGATTCCCTTTATGCCCTTTAGTTCTGTGTTCTGTTAACATTAGTGGGTGCGGGTTTGTTTTGTTCTGACCACACCCTCCTATATGTTGCGTTAATGCTTGATTCATGCAACAATGTTGTGGGCTTGTTTACAACCCTTGCTCGTGAAATTATTTAAAATTATTTTTCCATTTAATCTACTGAAATTGTCCGGCATAATTTTCAGTTTGTATACTAGATTGCCTCAGCTAAATATTAAATATTCATGTTATTCATATTTGTATAATAAAATTTCCAATACAATCTAATTAAAAATATTTTGCAAACTATGCAAACTTTAAAATGGAAATATATATGCATTGTGCATCGGCTTATTTTATATTGTTACTGATTTTTCGTTCATTCATTGGACGATTGTTTACAATTTGCAGGAATGTTGAGTCAAAATTTCTAGGTCAGTTCAGGTTTCATTAAATAGTAAAAGTATTCTTAGAACACAAATACACCAATAAAATAAAACACAAATTTTTAATGAGAAAGTAAAAAAAAAACATTTTTTCAATTCAATTTATCCATTGCTAGGTGAACATTTTTTCTACCCATCAGTGGCCTGCTCGTCTTCCAATTTTCGACTTCCTGGTAGAAATCTATGTGTTGCTTAGCCATTGTGTGACCCATCGCAGGAAGCACATAATCGAAAGGAGTCTGGTCTGGTAAATACCGAGGGTGGAATGTCTACTCCCAGCCTAATGCTGTTATTGTATTCTGAACCGATTTTGTTTTGTGTTCGGGTGCATTATCATGTTGCAAAGTTACTTTGGCCATGTTTTGTGGGCAATTCTGGTCGTTTTACGATCAATGGATGGTTCAAATTGATCATTTGTTGTAGGTAGCAATATGTATTAACGGTTTCACCAAGCTGTGATATATCAAACTTTTCAAGTCCAACTAGACACAGTATTGTTTGCAGCCGAAGTTGGTGGATTTTCACCGTTTAGGATTCTGAAAATAAATCAATTTTTCATCGTCAGTAACAATTCAATGCAACACTGATTTTTAAAGTGTCCTTGGGTTGCCCTGGTGGTCTAGTGGGTAGTGTGCTAGACTATTAGCGTGAGGGTCGTGGGTTCGATTCCCACCAGAGACTCTGGTCTGTGACACTACACCGAGCATATGGTCAAGTTACTCCGCTCGTATATAATTAGAATATAATTTGTAATTGTATTGTAATTAATAAATAAATAAATAAAGTGTCTTTGAAGCAAAGTTTTAGAAGTGATTTTTTGATTTTCTAGTTTTTTGATTCTATCCATTGCTTTTAAACAGTTACAAATTGTTTGTTGTGCAATATTGAATATATTTACCGTTTATTTCTGATTCAAAGTCTCATCTTCATTCAATATAGTTTCTGAGTCTTCAAAGTTTTTTGGTCGTCTTCCACGTTCTTCATTTCTTACATCACATTTCTGCTAATTTGGATAAATGCTGATTTGATGCAGTGTTTATCAACCACATTGAACTCAGAAACATATTTGGAACTTGTGGAAAATGCCTTAATTACGAAATTTGTGAAAATCACTATATATTTCCATATGACGTCACGACAGTTCGCATTTCGCCTAAGAATATGACATGGTCTTCTATCGTGGTCAGCATGTAGTCCCGATAGCAATTCAATTGAAAACTTATAGGGAATCTTAGCAGTTAGAGTTTTCCGACCACAAATAAGCTGAAAGCGAAATTTGCTGAAATTCGAAGCCGCATAAGCTACATGCTAAATGGAACATTTTCAATTATTAATAGTATACAGTGGATCATGGTCAAATTCGTCCATTTGCTTTTAAGGACTTAGATGTACAAAAACTAAAAAAAAACTAAGGAAGTTATATTAAATTTAAAAGTTAAAAGCTATGTTAGTTAGTTTAAGTTATTTAAACGATAAGTAAACAAATAAAAGTAATTTCAATTAAAGTTATATAAAAAACTGAAAAACTCTGGTAAGAAAAAAGGGCCCGTTTAAGCTTTTGTATGTTAAATACATACATTATAGAGAAAAATGAAAACGTTTTCAATACTTAGTTGGATAGCATTCTAGATGAATGATATTTGTCATATGTTTTGATACAGGTTCAGCAAAAATTTCTGCATATGGGGGCTTAATTTATTTCGCTCCTTCAAAAAGTTAGTTACATGCTCAGGTTCCTTACACTTGTACAAATCAAATGTATGCTTTACCTCAAGCGATTTATATCGGTTTTTCTTTTAAAATTTTTAATTACCGCATTTTGTCCATATTTCCTTCAACGTAATGCAATTTACCAGCTGTTGTTAAACAAGCAACCCATACAATAATGACTCTTCACCATCTTTGATAGTAAGAAGCAAGAAATATGAAAAATATTTTTTCGGCGACTTCCTCTCAGTAGATTTCTGGCAAAAACTCTGAGAATACATAAAATCGCCATAAAAAGTTTCTCAAAAATCTGTCGTTCCACTATGTGGCATTTTGCCTGAAAACCTGGCCAAAATTAATAGAAGTGTTTCGTGAGTTAATGGCTGCAATTTTTTGATAGTGTTAGTGATAATTAGGCCCAAGAATGAACCCAACTGATTTTGGTTCAAATAGGTCCGTGATTTCGCCTAGCCCCCATACAAATTCCCCTCGAAATTGCACTTATTTACACATAATTATGGTAATTATGCAACAATCATGATAACATTTAGCACGAATCAGTTCTGTGTACTAAGAAATCATGGTGTAAAGCTTGGTGAAAATCGGATCACATTTGACCCTGGTCCCCATATAAAGTCCCCTTTAGAAATTCACGTTTACGCTTATAAATGGCTTAAAAACATCGATATCGTGATGAAATTCAGTATGAACGTGTGTTTTGTAAATCTAAATCATATTACCAAATTTTGTTATAGTCGGTCTATAATTGCCCCTTGGTCCAAAATAGGGCCCCTTAAGAAAATATGTTTAGCAATTATGATTGGCTTAAAAATTTTATTACCTCGATGAAATTCGACATGAACATGTTAAATGTGAATCATTTATGATCACATTTTATTATGATCGGATCATAAGTGCCCCTAGGTACCACATACGGTCCATTAAGAAAATCTAACATACATCTCATATTGTTATAATAGTCGATATACATATGTAATTAAGTTTTTAAACTTCTATGATAATTAATATTTATTCATAATATTTATTTTACATTATTTAATACTTAACTTAAAAATACTTAAAAAGTGAAACTAACTACAACCGTTAAAATCGTTATCATTTTCATCATCAACGTCAGGAAGGAGTAATCTGATGAAAATGCTTTTCTATTCCTTCCCGATTTTTGTGTGTACTGCAGCTTATAAAAGGATCACTGTTTAAAAGTAACCTATTCAGGACATATCGATTGGTATCGCTTCTACTGAATCCATATAGTTTTATTTCTCATTCTATTGAGAAATACGGCCATATGGCTTTATTGCCTATGGCTTTATTACACTGCGTCTAATTTTTTTAATTTTTCAAAAAAAGTAAAATTTTCAAAAAATCGCCAAAAATAATTGCGCCAATTTGCGCAAACTTTTTTTTGTTCCTGAATGTAGAGAGTTCATATTTTCTTGTGGTATATAACATTAAACTACTAAAAACTACTTTCACCTTTAAAATCCTTATCTTTTTTTTGGGTAAGTTAAAAAAAATATGAAATCTTTATTATTTTTAAATTTTGAACGAATAATTTTAACATTAATATATGAGATATATATATATATATATATATATATATATATAAAGTGAAAGTAGCAGTTGCTCATACCTTTCAAATTAAAAAAAAATCAATATAAAACCTTTAGCCACAAAAAAATATATTATAAACCTATTAAAATTTCAAATAAACTTCAAAAACGCATTTAATTTTCTTCACTTTCCTGACTTTGACATCGCCTCAAATCTACAAATCGCAACTTAAAGTCGTGAAAATTTACTATATAATGCAGAATTTTGTCTATCGAACTGCATACTCAGTTTCTTAAATTTCTTTAAATTAATTTTTGCCTTTTTGGCCAGCTTTTTAGGGTAAATGACACATATTGCGTTCGTTAAACTGTAGATCCCACCACTCATGTATAAAAATTATCGCACACAACATAAGTGGTGTGAGAAACTAGGTCGTAATCCTGACTAAAGGGTTGTAATGACCAAAATTATGTAACTGACTAAATAAACAACTGTTTAAAAGCGCAAGTGTATTAAGATAAATAAACCAACGTATGTATGTATTTTTGTTTATTTAAGCCTTAAACAAAATGATTTAACCGCTTAAAGCCTAATCTTTAAAATTTAATATCGATTTCTGAGCTTCCTTTTTTTAGTATATTTAAGATCTTACTTCCAAGTGAATGAATTTCATTGTCTATCCTTTTAAATTAATTAAGTTTTTGAAACATAGTAAATGTTTTCTTTTAATTTTTAACTCTTTTTTCAAAATAGATTTAAATTTTCAAATGTATGCCGTTAAAAACGGCATTTGATATATTTTTTCAAAGTAAACATACATTTGCATTCCGACTATTTTTATTCCATTATTAGTACACTGCTGCATCTTGTCGCATATATACTACAAATATGCGAAGACTTTTATCATTTAATCTCTCTTATATATATTCCCTTTCACTTTTGTACGTTCATTTCATTAAAGAAACTAGTGGTTCATCAAAAAAGTGAATAATAAAGAAAAAGGACATAGAGACGTCGCTTTGAATATTTGCGCAGCGTCAAGTGTTGCGAAGGTGTTTGAAAGGAATGTTTAAAAAAGAATTTTCTTGGATTTTATAGAAAGTGAAGGAATTTTAGAGAACGCAATGAGAAATCAATCAATCATGATAAAGATGAAAACTAGGTCACATCGTTTAGTGTTGTTATTAAGTTATTGAGTCTTATTTATTTCTACTTCATGTTGTGGAATATTTTATAAGCGAAGTTCATTAACTTAAATTATTATGTATTCGAAACTAAACTTAATTTAAAGTTAATCTTTTAATAGTTGGCCACTTGTGGTTTGTTGGTTTCATATCATCCAGACTAAGACACTTCCACGTTCTGTATGGCCTGCCTGGATAACAGCACTACTCTAGAATTTCTTCCGAGAATTTAAAGTCGATTCCGAACAACAGATTTTTGAGAAACTTTTCATGGCAATTTTATTTACTCTCTGAGTTTTTGCCAGAAATTTGCTGAGAGAAGTCACCGAAGAAATATTTTTTTTATATTTTCGTTTTGATGTGTGACCTGGGGATTGAACCGTGGCCTTACGTCTAAATAGCCAATACACTACTTACTGTACTACGGCGAGTCTCTCCACAATTATGATTACTAAAACTGTGGACAATGTTCAACATGGTAGTGCAACTTTAATTTTGCAATATGAGAGGATTTCTTCACATTACAATGCTGTTTCTGTGTGGGAAAGGACCTGCTAAAAATAGCACAGCTTGTAGTGAGTCTTCCCTAGCTGTCTTAAATCGTTTACAATTTTGCATTGCCGTCTTAACCACACTAGGCATGCTGCATATATTCTAATAAATATAAATTATATTTTCTTATTTCATTATGTTGAAAGCCAATAGGAAATAAAATTTATTTTGCTCGTTCGCCATTTATAATTTTCTGTATGTTTTAAAATTTAATTAAAATCTTAGAGGTTAGGAAGCAAAACAACATTTTTATTGCAATTATTTCAATACAACGCATAATTGCTTTTTTGCATTAAATTTCTTGCCTAACGTTCCTTGAAGACTTGTTGTTTTTAAATCATTGTTCACGTCATCTTGCCATCATAATTAAATGTGCCACTTTAAGATTTGCTTATTCAACCATTCACTCCATCAAAATCTTCGTCGCTGTGTTTTCACCATAAACTGAAAATTCTAGCCGTACAGTGTCGGTCAAAACAATTGGACAGAAAATTGTGATATACTGTGTCTTCAGAGAAAACAATACTAATTGCTTTCACAGAAAAACCGTAAGGCGCGCCTAAAATTTGCTCGAGAACACTTGAACTGGACAGTTGGACAATGGAACACTGTTTTGTTTTCCGATAAATCCAAATTTAATTTTGTGGATTTTGATGGAATGAGAAGAGTTCGAAGGCCTGTCAGTAGCAGACTAAATCCGAAATATTGTTCCGGAACAGTTAAGCATAGAGGTGGCAATGTTATGGTGTGGGGTTGCTTTTCTGGGGAAAGCTTAGGACCTCTACAAAAAATCGACGGTATTATGGACAAACAAATGTATACAAATATTTATATTTCATATTTCAACACGACAACGACCCGAAACACACATCCAAATTGGTGAAAGGGTTTTTGGAACAAGAAGGCGTTAATGTCATGCAGTGGCCTGCACAGTTACTCGACCTTAACCCTATAGAAAATTGATGGGAAATAGTAAACAGAAAGGTAAATCGGGAATCGGCACATCGGGATCCAAATAATTTATATCAAGCTATAAATGAGGCATTGTCAGCTATTCCAATGAATATAATAGAGAATCTTATTAGTTCTATGCCGAAAAGAGGTGCTGAAGTGTTGAAAAATCGCGGTTATGCAACAAAATATTAGATTATGCTGCATAATCCAATATGTTTTGTCGTATGAATTTTTTATCCTTATTTACCTTTTTGTTTAATTTTTAATAAGATCATAATAAACACTGATATCAAATTTTATTTTTAACTATACTAGGGATGTATTTTTATTTTAGTATGTATTTGTTGTTTCTAAAATATCTAATTTCTTATATTCATTTGACAGCTGGTCAACAAAACAGCTGGTTGTTTTAACAACATTGTTTTTATTTTCTTTTGTTGTTTTTTTTTGTTTGTCGTTGTTGACATTTGAGTTGTCAAATATCAGCAGAAAGTAATTGGGTAATTGTATTATGCGCACTTTGACTTATGACAGTGCTGTATTTTAAGTTTTACTGAATATTATAACAATTTGCGTATTTATTGTATATTGAGCTCAATAACGGCGTTTATTGCGATTTACGCAATAAAGGTGCATATCTGAACATCGTATTAGATTAAATTCATTTACATTAAACAGTTCCCTGTACTGGGTCCTATGAACTCGATGGAAGAATAATTTGTAAAATTATAAAACAATTTAACCTCCAATATAATCTTAATTTAATATTTGTCGACTATTTGGAGTCCAGCAAATATGACTCTACTACGTTGTACCCATATGTTGCGATCAATTAGCTGTGTTGGCTGTCAGTAGCTGAATTTCACTGGATCTATAAACCCACGCGTCTATTATTACAAACAAATTAATTAGAAGAATAGTTACAAAAAATTTCTGAATGCTTCATATCGCCAAATAAACCATTTTCTCATTATCTAGTGATTACTCCCGTTAGAAACGGATTAGGCTTTATAGAGTCCCTGCATATTTAAGTGCGTTTCGCAGCGAATTTATTAATCATATTATATTATAGCAAATATAGCATCTGTTAGAATAAGGAAGAGAAGGATTGTGATTTAACCGGTCTATGGAATATTAGATTTTTTTTTCAAAAATATGTCAGAATGTGTCTAGTCAGATTTGTTACGAACTCTATTTAGTTTCCGCTAAGAATACGAAGGTTATGCCATAGCTTAGCTCCGTTTTAAGCTTTTGGTGGGACTCTGTATGTTGTAATGTATTGCTCTGCGTATGGGCTTTCGATATTACGATTATTGCTCGAATGCGTTTTATGAATATGGGAGGAGACAATCGGATAAACACTTTTTGTGTGAAATTTTTGCTCTGTTGGAATATGATCTAAGCTGCGTAGGTATTGGATGTTTGGTCTGTTCAGAGTTTATTATGGCATACATTTTCAGTTCAATTGTACAGAAACCACACTATTAAAATGAACCCGTAGGTCAGAAGAATGGAAGGAGATCAACAGTAGAGCTAAAAGTCTCATTCCAATCAGTGCACACCCAAGGCATCAGGTTGGCTTGTTGTGACAATACTTTTTGTAGGAACTCTACTTTGAAATGAGTCACGTCTTAGAATAATGTTTTTATTGGCATCTCGAGTTAACGAAATTCGCGCAACGACAATAAAGTACTCCAGAATTAGTCTGGGAGTTGATACCTCAGACGCAGATTCAACTATCGACTATTATGTGTTTTCATTGATGGGACACGCATTGCTTGAGCAGCACTTCAGTTGCTAGGAGGAAGTTGAAAATTGCGTGACTAATTGGTTTGCTTCAAAAGAAGAACAGTTTTATTGGTATGTAATACACAAATTCTTTTGATTTTTCGTAGTCTAGAAGGTAGTGTGTTGGCTTATTAGACGTAAGACCACGGTTAAAACAACAGGTCGGACATCAAAACGAAAAATATTAAAATATGTCTTCGGCGACTTCCTCTCAGCAGATTACTAGCAAAATCTCTGAGTGCAAATAAAATTGTCGTGAAAAGTTTCTTTAAAATCAGTCGTTCGGAACCGACGTTAAACTGTAGGTCCCGCAACTCACGTATAAAATTAACGCAAACAACATGAGTGGTGTGAGAAGCTAGGCCGTAGTCTTGACTGAAGGGTTGTAATGGCCAATTATGTATATATGTACATACTCTCAGATTTGTGTTGTAATCATACTAGGGCACAAAACCCTAATAATACTATATCGTAATAATAATAATAATGCAATCTCTGGAAATATTTTTACGCACCTTCAAAATCAATTACTTCCAATAAGTTGAATCCTTGACCTCTAGGTGTCACAAGTCACTCATGTATAAAAATTAACGCACACAACATAAGGGGTGTTAGGAGTTAGGTCGTAATCCTCACAGAACGGTTGTAATGACCAATTATGTACGTATGTTTTGACTTTCCTATTATAAATTAGTATTTATTGTCACAAAAATAAACGCTCATTTCTTACCCGTACACCTGTTATGTACGTAAACAAAGCCTTTTTTGTACAATGTTGCAGTTGGAAAATTTGATTTTATAATAATTCAGCTTGTTAAATTCATTTTAGTTTACCTTCTGATTTTGTTAAGCAGAGCGATTTCATTTTGCCAATATTTGAATGAAAAGGTTTTCAAGATATTTTCTATTCCACTTTAAGGTGCACGCAGTGAAGCACAAAATATATGTACATAGTAAATGTACGTATAATTATAACGTTAGGAACATTTTTACCTTTGCAATATTGTGATTACAAAGGATAACATCATTAGCAAAAGGCATCATTAAAGTTTAAGTGAATATACAAACAATTCAAATACTTTTCATGATGAGATGGTAATTGTATTGGTGCCGTGGTAGCACTACGTCTAAAAGATAACTAATCCCAGTGTACACCAAAGGTAACAGTTAATGAAAAATGAAAATTTAATGCGGAGATGAGAAAATATTTTAAAATTATTTTAATATTAATTTATTGAATTCACATTAATAATAAACATATCGAAAATCTTAATCTACTTATATGTACAGTGGGGAGCAGAAATGTATGCATATGATGTACCTATAAGAGCTTATATATTATATTAAAGGAGGGATATGATTTTTTAAGTTGGCTTCTATTTATATTTCTCTTTTCAATATAACTAAACTTAAAAATATTAAAAAATTAACAAATTCACTGCAAAATTAAGACTAAACTAAAAAAACTTATAAGTACTCAATTTTGCACCTTTTGCAAAACATATTAAATAATATAAAATTAGTATTTAGTCCAAAGACCTTTATTTTTTAACACACTATTTATGCGTTTAGGCATACTTTCTGCAAAATTTTTTATTATTTCATCGGGAATTTTCTGCCACTCCAAATGTACACACTCCCAAAGCTCATTTAGATTGGATGGAGCTGTTCGATGTTGTCCTAACCTTCGATTCACTATTGACCATAAAATTCGGATTGAGGTCAGGACTTTGTGCAGGCCACTACATTAATTGAAAATTCTGCTCATTTAACCATTCCTTGACGATTTTTGCGGTATGTTTGGGGTCGCCATCCTGTTGAAATATAATTTCATTTTCAGGGTAGGCACACCTGTCAACAAAATTGGGGAGATGGGTCTGCAGAATATTCAAACAATTCTCCTTTCTCATAATTCCTTCGATTTTTTGCAACATACCAATTCCCCACCAAGTGAAACAACCTAACACCACGATATTGCCTCCACCATGTTTCACAGTTTGTTTAACGTGATGAGTCTGTATATTTTCATTAGCTCGGCGCCAATAATATTTTTTAGCATCGGACTGAAAACGGTTGAATTTCGATTCGTCTGACCAAATTACTCATTTCCAGTCCTCAACGGTCCAGTTTTTGTGCTCCTTTGCAAATTTCAAACGAGCCGCAACATTTTTATTTGACAACGGAGGCTTGGGTTTCTTTACTGCTGCTATGTAACCAATACGTTGAAGTACTCTTGCTGTCCATCTGCTAACATTTTTATTTACTGTCAGGGAAGCTTCTTTTAGTGTTAACAATGTGTCCGCTTTCATCCTTCTCATCATAAGACGTGCATCTCCGGCTGTCAATAATTTTCTTCGACCTCTTAGATAGTTTTGTGGGACAATATTTCGTCTCTTTAAAACCCTAATGACGACAGATTGGATTATATTCAGTATTCGGCTACTGCTTGTGATGACATGGGCTTCTTTGTCATATAAATTATCTGGCCCTCTATTTTTTTTAAGGTTTCCCCATGTTTTTATTCGACGTATGGAAAATTATTTTATTTGTAAATAATTCTTGTTTGGACGAAAAAGCACTTATGAAAATCATTGCAAAACTAATATGCTACCTGCCAGTAATGTAAATAACAAAAACTTAACACAAAAAAAAATAAATAACGGTAAACTAAACTTGTTTTTTCCATATGCTAGCGATTACTACATAGTTGCAAAATTGAGTACATATGATTTATTTTAGTTCTGTGATAACCTGTTCTAAATTAATCTTTATTGGTTTTGATTTAAATGAAATTTTGTTCAGAACTGACCTATATTTCTATATAAATAAAAAAAATAGGATTTAGTAAATGGTAACATTTTTATGAAAATTAAAGTAAAAGATTAACCAACTTGTACTCACTTCTCCTCCCCACTGTATGTATAGAAATTTGTTGTTCCATGTTCGTCATTTTATAATTTGAGAATTACTCTACCGATTCTGTTGGACAGTCATATTGTCACTGAAGAGTTTTTTTTTCATCGAAATATCGAAAAATGTCTACTGATATGAGAGCGTAACGGTATTGTTACACGAGAATTTAAAAGAATCTTAGAATTGAAAAATATAAGATTCCGATGGAAAACAATTTTTATTTAATCGTGGTTTGGTATTGGTAGCTGGTGGTTTCACTCAATCATTTACCTTATAATCAATACCAACTGATGATAGAAATGTATCGCTGAGAGGAAACAAACAACATGGAGAAACCGAGAAGCGTACACAAAGCCGACTTTACTCAGAATACCAATGTAGTAGGATATGTTACCATAAGTATTGATAAAAAGAGCAATTGAGTCAAATCTGCAAATTGGAAGACGATTGGCAGATAATGAAGTTAGAAGTGAACATAGATAAAAAGTCGCCGGGAGGAGGTAACTTGATAATCTTTCATATACCGAGAAACAAACTGGCAATATCCTCACTGACCAAAGGCAGATGCTAGGAGATTTGGTCAGCAATAATATATTGGAGAACATTGGAAACCACTGGTTGGGAGCTTTGAGGTCATGAACTGTGGGTAAATAAGGCCTAGTTGATTATAATGCTGGTATAACAAAAAATGCGAATACCATCAATTATTCATAAATAATATGAGCAGAGAGGCGCGTAAAATTTACAAGGGAATGTATACTCATTGTCGTTGGAAACCACAATAATAATTTCAACGTAAGTAAATAAGTGATCTTCAACAGGTACTATGATCGGGAATGTACTTTTATCGGATTGTTTACAGAACTGGCCAGCCATCCCATGACAGACAGCATGACGTTCTTCATATCAAGGCTATCTTTTTCAAAATCGGATGAACAACTTACTGTGCTTTTTCTTTAATGGTCTTCTTCTCACATTATTTATATTGTGTGTGTTAAATTTATACACAAGTGGCAGAACCCATAATTTAAAGTCGACTCCGAACGATAAATTTCTCAGAAACTTTTCAAGCCAATTTTTATTTACTCTCAAAGTTTTTGCCAGAAATATGCTGATAGGGATGTCTAATCTGCTGCTTGAACTGTGGCCTCACGTCTAATAAGCCAACAAACTACTTACTAGACGGAAAGAAAAAGGAAATACCAACAACCATAAAGGACTAAATTTTAGCAACTCTCTTGAAAACCTGTTTCTGGAGAAACAACATCATAGATCTGAGATTCAATCTGAAACAAATTGGGGTTAATTAATTTGTTTATAAATTTGCTTTGAATCTCTTTTAAAGAAATCGATCTTTAGGAAATGTGGATTATAATTACTCGTAAGTAAATATAATCGTTGAGATGTGTGAAGAGAGAAATAAAAGGAAAGAAATGGAATTAATTTCAATTTCTGGAATGTGAGATATTGAGAGAGAGAGAGAGAGTCTTACCTTTTATTTGCGATGAAGTAACCCTTTTGTGTTTTTTTTCTTTTAGTTTTTCCAATAATGAACTGATTATATTTTTGTATTATATATTATATAGTGTAATTCCAATCAATGTTTTATTATATGTACAAATTTTAGGTAGGTATAATTTCATATAATCTTCGGTAAGTATGTATGTAAATTTCAATATAGGTATACAGTTTAATTTAGGTAAGTATAATTTGAATCACTATTTCAATATATGTAGGTACAAAATTTATTTTGAGTAAGTATAGTTTTATAATATTTATTTCACTTTACAATTTAATTCAAAATCACTTAAGGTAAGGTTTCATTTGTGATAAAATTTAAATACAGTATTTTAATTTAGTTTTAATATATTTTCATATACATTTTATTTTATTTGACAATATATTAATTCATTTTTCTTTTTCACTTTTTGTTCTTTTAAGTATTTTGTTTGGAATATAATTTTAAGTGTAGAGAAATAGATTTAGTTATTAAATTTAAATTATAAATTTCAAATAAATTATTATTAATTATATTAGTTTTAGGTTTTGCTTTTTAATATTTTTCCTTTTTGTTCCTTTTTTTATTATTTATTTCTTTCTTTTCACAAACACTTCGAGAACACTCTTTATTTTAAGGTAGTTGAATTGTTGAAAGTAAGAGATGAAGTGAATTGTGAATGTGATTTTATTTTTTACTAAACCTCTGCTTTCCTTACACAACTTAGTTAACGGTGCATTTTGGAGACATTCCAAATTATGTACAAAAACTTTGGAGACATTCCTTTTGATATATGGGAATTATCTGAACACAAAAAATAAAAAATGGAAATGATCGATTCAACCTATGTTATTTAACATAGAATTATCAAATAAAAGATAATGTTTTGTTAGATAATTTTAGTGTTCAAACCTAGTTTGAACACAATCTCTAATTAATAAAGATAATATACACTTTGAAGTCGCCGGTATAAGTGCTTTCTTTAAAAGCATTTTAAATAATTTTGTTATGAAAAGACAAAAACAAAACCGCCCCAAAGCTTTTAAAACTTAAATGAAATCATTAAAAGAAGTGAAGAAATAAAAAAAGTTTGATCTGTACGATTATACATAATTGTATGTGAAATGAAAAACGTTTAACAAATTGCTATAAAAATGCAGTGTTAGCACTTTAAAGCACAGACAAAAAGTGGATATCTTTCTGTTACATCTTCATACTTATGTATGCAGTTTTCCGTTTTCCGTCGATGCTGAGTTGTCCATAGAAACACTACCAACGGCAAAAAGTAAATGAAGAAGAATTGTAAAAAATTGCTTGACTTGTTTGCTGTTACGCCTTCAAGGAAAACGGAAATTCCTGTTGAACCACACAAGAAGTGTTTTAAAAGAAAAAAAAAATTACGAAAAGAAAAATTTTAAATACAATAAAATTTAAAAGCTAAATGCTCTTTTAAGTCGTTTTAACTTTAGTTTCTGCATAAGTCACAAATGGTATATGTAAGTGTGGTCGGACGAGTCCATTTTCTATCTTAAAAAAGTTTATATTTGATACGGTTTAGTTTAGAATCTCTGTTTCTCGAGCAAAGGGAAGTGTATATTTCATACATAGATAATTGGTCATTACAACACTTCAGTGAGGATTACGACCTAGCTTCTAACACCCCTTATGTTGTGAGTGGTAATTCTATACAAAGTGGCGTGACCTACAGTTTAAAGTCGACTCCGAACGACAGATTTCTTGAGAAACTTTTCATGGCAAGTTTATTTACTCTCAGAGTTTTTGCCAGAAATCTGCTGAGAGGAAGTCATCGAAGAAATATTTTTTTTATATTTTCGTTTTGATATCTGAACTGCTGCGATTTCATTGCAATTCCTGTAATTATAAAATATTTTTCTCATTCCATTGGCACACGAAGAATAATTTGTGTAACGAATTATATTCAATAACACAGCCCTGCAAATTTGTAATTTTTTGTGCAAATAAGGTGGCTCCAGGTGTTTCGAAGGCATTTTGCGCGCTAAACACGAATCTGGGTTCAAAAACTTTCCGTCACGTCAGGTTTTCGAGAAAAAGGTTGAAACCCCTAAAAGTAACGCTTTTGGACATATTTGAAAATTTGTAGAGCTAAACGCTGACGTGCTAGAACCATCGCTATTGTCAGAAATTGACAATTGATCTTTGCTCTTAAAATGAGCCCAAAGGCAAATTGTTTGCATGCACCCTTAAAGTAGGGGGTGGGTTTATGTCAAGGGGTGCAAGAGAAAATGACACACATTACGGAGGTCCTTAAAAATTAATCAGATTTACTTGCAAATTGTTACTCAGGGGTTTTTGGGGTCGCTGATTACAGATCTTCATTCAGATTTAAAAGAATTCAAAATGTCGGATCCAATATGGCGGTCGAGGTTTATAAAAGTTAATCAAACCACGATTATATTACGAAACACCCGATCCAAATCATGCCTATGTCTGCATATAAAAATAATCCAGAAATTTAGTTTGTTTTGGGTGTAAGTAAGGGGATGGACATTTTTATAATCCTTTTATGTACATACACACCATGAATCATATGCACAGTGTCGATTAAAACTCACTGAACCAAGAACACTATTACATTAAATGTAATGTGCTATCTTGTTAGTATGTTCCCACCGTTCCTCTCGCCAACTGACTTTTGTTGAATTAATCCCCTAAAAGGATATCTTTCGCTACTCTATCAGGAATATTATCGCCAAAGATCTGGGTATGCCTTGAAACCCAACATAGTGACATTTTGTTCACCGCACCGATTTACTTAAGACACATCACATCGGCTATGATCGAAAACTCTACCACGCGTTTCGATATCATTCAAAGGCCTCGACCAACACTGTATGTATGTTCATATTCATAAAATCAAACAATGCTTTTAATATTTTTAAAGCTTTGTTAACAAAAAATAAACCACAAAAAAATATTCTTTTATGTTGAAAGTTACATATGGATTTTTGTATTTTTATTTATTTGTTGCATGGAAAATATACAAAAAAAAAAATATATATACAATAACGAGAACAAAAAAAGGAACAAAATTGTTACATGTTAATAACCCTCTGGTTATTTTTTGATTACCAAATTAAAACAACAGTTCTTTACGCTTTCATTTGAATTTTTGTACATGAATTTTTGTTTAAATCGATCGGAGAAATTCAAAAAAAAATATAAAATTAATTTCAATATTTCTTTAATATTCGTTTTTCTGCACGTTTTTTTAGCTTATTTTCTTTCAGGTACTGATTTATTTCTTTTGGCTATAAGTTTTGGAAAAAAATATTAAAATAATTGGTTCACATGTTTTGAAAAGATTTTTTCATGTTTTGAAAAGAACGCTTTTTTTAATTAAAAAACTGAGATACATATAACACACTCGTATATACTATATACACTTTTACACTATATATACATATATACTATTATACATGTACATAAAAATATTACAAATATTACAATTCCATACGTGTATTTATAATTTTTATTCCTTGTTAATGTGTAACTACTTTTAAATAACAAAATTTTATTAATACAGTAATACGGTGTTCAGATATGCACCTTTCTTTCAATTAATAATTGCACAATAATTACGCAAATTGTTATAATATTGAGTAAAACTTAAAATGCAACAACAACAATGTTGTTGAAACAACCAGCTGTTTTGTTTACCAGCTGTCAAATGAATATTGAATAAGCAGTTGAACTGCGTATATTATTATGCCTGAACGCTAAAAATATTGTACTCAATTAAACGAATATTGACTCAATAAAAGTGTATATCTGAACATAGTATAACGGTACTTACACATAGATACATACATAATTGGTCATTACAACCCTTCAGTCAGGATTACTACCTAGCTTCTCACATTAATTATGTTGTGTGTTAATTTTTGTATATGAGTGGCGGGACCTACAGTTTAAAGTCGACTCCGCACGACAGATTTATTGCTTGAAATCTGCTCAGAGGATATTTTTTATATTTCGTTTTGTTGGAGATATCTGACCCGGGGGTTGAACCGTGGCCTTACGTTTAATAAGAAAGCGCACTACCTACTAAACTAAGGCAACGGTACCTACCCATATTAAGTAATGGTGTTTATTATACACTTTGACAAATAATTATACGCCAAGTAATAACAGACCGCCTTTAATAACATTTGGTGAAATATTAAAAATTTTAAAGCTTTTTCTTTTGAACATTAAATGAAAACGTAGGTAAACAAGCTTCTTCCACTCAAGGTGATATTTTATTATTTTATCTTTTGGCTAAATTTCATACAAATAATTTTTACTTGACGGAATGCAGTCAAGCAGTACCCGGATTCCAAAAGGTTCACTTAAATTCTGTTTTACTGATCGTAACGTAAATATATCCTCTGAACTGGTATAACAACAACGGATGATTGACAATTTAGCGTCAAACTCCAAAGAGGGTATGGGTGATAAAACTAATATCTACCGATCAATAGCAATACGTTTCAGACTTAAATACGATCATCTTGTGAAATATCAAGATATCTCATAATTGGAGTCCGATTTTCATAATTCTGAGCTATTGGCACATTCTCTTAAAGGTGTTCTCAGCATTCAGCCATTTCCAAGAAGATTATTGCCCGAAAATTTCTGAAATTGTCATGAACTAAGATTCTAACCAAATTACGTAATATGGACCTTGGTCTCTATTCGTAAGAAATTTTATTAAAGCTGTTCGACAAAATTGGGCGTTGAGGTTGTATTTTTTGTACAAACTGCAGGCACGGTTTCTGGTCGTTTAAAAGCTATGGGAAAAATTAAAAAGTCTGGTAAATGAGTACCGAATGAATTGAGTGACAAACTAATTGAAAAACGGACAAATCACGAGTGTAACTTTGCTTAGAAGACACGTTAAAAAGTCAGTGTTGCATTGACTTGTTACTAATGCTAGACGGAAAAAATCACGTTTTAATCCAGTACAATCATCAGCTTTGACTGCATGACCTGACCAATTCGACAGGAATTGTGTGTCTTGTGGAACTAGAACGGTGTAGTATACCACGATCTCCTAAAACCTAGTGAAACCATTCATGCAAGTCGGTATTAACAACAAATGATCAATTTGAATCATGTATTTTTCGAAAAACGTTCAAAATTGACCAAAGACACGGATTGGGAGCTGCTACCCCACCTGCCATATTCACCAGACTTAGCTGCTTTAGACTGTTATGTGTTTTCATCGATGAGACACACATTGGATGGGTAACATTTCGACACCTGGAGGAAGTCGAAGTTTGGGTGACTTCAAAATACAAACAGTTTTATTGGTATGGAATCCACAAATTGTCTGAAAAATTAAAAAATTGTTAATCATTTGAATAAAATCTGTTTTTTGCTTTCCAATTAAAAATTACTGTTTCATTTTTACAAAAAGCCGCTCATATCATACCCTGGTATATATTATTACGAAAATGGAAACGGTGTAAACCGTTTAACATTAAAATGAGCAAAAGCTACACAAACTAATAAAACGAACTTGTTAAAAGTAAACTAACAACATTAGTATGAAAGAAAAGGGGGTAGACAAGTAAGCGAGAACGCAATATCAAGCAATGTGCACAAAATACACAAACAACAATGAAGTTGCGATAGATCTCTCGAGAAGGCGAAAACCCGAACATTCGACTTCAAGAACCTTCATCAGATTGACCACCTGGGCATAGAAAAAGACAAGACAAAGCAGGCAAGGAGCAGTAAGAATTCAGTCAGTCTTGTGTAGAGACGCGTTGCGTGTGAAGAGAGCAGTCGTGGTTTGAAGATCGCCGTTGAAAAGTTCTGCGTTGTAAGCAAAGAAGAATAGTGAACAATCAATTGTTATTATATTCGTCAATACAACAATAGAGAGCTTAATTGAATCTAAAGTTTAGATTCTAAACACGTTTTTATTTTTCATTTGTTTGTAATCAAAGAACTCATATTTTAAAACGTTTTTAGAAAAGTAAAAACGTAATAATATTTTAATTTAAATAAAACTTCGCTCAAATTAATGCCTTCAATTTTAAACATTTTATGAATGTCTTTTAATAACAATGTAACAATGTAAAATAAGTTTCATTCAATATTTTAAGCTAGTAAACAATCAAATTAGTTGGTTAATAAAAATTGTGTATTTAAACGAAAATAAATCCAAAGAGCTTTTTGTAGCCTGGTATTTCTTCGCTTTTAACTCGATATGGTTCCATTGCAAAAATCCATTGCAAAATCGTTAAATTTCTAGTTCACCATTCTAAGAATTTTTAACAGGTATATTCATGATGTTTACTTTAACCTGCGCTGACCAAAAACGCAGCAAGAAAAATTTCTAATTTGAGTTTTAATTGTATTCGTTTCGAAACATGTAACGAAAGATAAGGCATTCGTTGCAATGTTTTCCTCTGAGTACCTCTTAATATGTATCCAATGACAGGGGAAGCTGTAAATTTCTTTTTCTGTTTTCAATTTTTTTATATTTTATTTCAAGTTAGACTGTATGTGACAACGCTGTCGTTCAGAGAGCACCAAAATTAAAAATGGTACTCAAAAAAGAAAAATAGAAAAGATAACCGTGTTGTTTCCTACATTTTTCGGCTCAAGCTGCAATTAATCAGTTTGTTCAGCAACAAAAAAGTAACCGGAAAGCATAAACTACTTCAAATTGAAATGTGAGAGTGACGTACTGATGAATGCAATGAATGAACAAATGCGATAGCAGAGTATCTAAAGCTATAGAAAAGTTTAATACGACAACAAATTTTCATTACGTAAAAAAAGAAAGGTGAGTGACAACGCGAGCTAAAAAATTTTTGGTGTTTGTTACAGTCTATTTTCTTTTATTATCATCCGTAGCAGTGAAGTGTGCATCTCCTTGGAACAAGTTGCTAACAATTTTCCTTGCAGAGTTCAAGTCTTCATTCTACTCATTACAAACTCTTTACAGTACCTTTAGCTCTCAATTTCCGCTTTCATTCATAATTTTCATTTCATTCATTATTAAAGCCAGGAACATACTTCAATCTATTTCGACCAGTTTCCTTTCAATCTAAGTTAATATTTTATTATCTTCTTCTGCCATATGAAATTCTGCAAGGATTTAACATGCAGCTGGGTAATTGGTTGAGAATGAGAAAAATAAAATTATTTGAAAACAGAAACCGATTGATTTAATATGACATCAGCATTGTATTCCGCTATGCAAATGCCAATAATCTTAAAGAATTAATGTTTTTTGATTGTTTATTGTTGATAAAATTATTTTGGGCTTTTAAACCTAACATCTGGAGATCCTTAAAGACTTGTTGCGTTTAAATTTTATAACAAAATTGAATATAATTTCTGCCAGCTAGCAAAAAATCAAAGCAATCAAAAACTAGATGAACTTGCTGAGTTTAAATCAACAATCGTGATTTAAAGTTTAAATTTTAATAATTGCAACACAGTTTCCAACACTTGTGTAGCGCTGAAAGCAATAATAGAAACAATTTCATTCTTCTCAGTAAGTTGTTGTAAAATTATCCGTAATTACCAATTGCTGCAACTCGCCGTAAAATTCAGTTAGAATTTCCAATCTTACTTCTCTATTGTTCAGTTTTTAGTCTACGCAAGTGTAGGAAGCAGGAAAACAGTTTCCTTAAGCATTTTTCACAATATTTCTTAAACTTTGGTTTTAGGAGCGAATTATAGTGTAGAAGTTTGCAATCCAATTTCAGGCATGAATTTCTACCTGTAATCCAATTAATATAGGTTCTACCATACATTTATAAGAATCACAAAAGAAGTATCATTCGCGTACGAACACTACAATACCCACTAGAAGGTTGTGTGTTTGCTTTGCTTGCTGTTTTTGTCTTTTTTCTTTTTTGCAAATGCAACAACAACTAAGATTAATAAACTTATAAGCCTTATGACTTATAAGCCGTATGATATACTATTTTGGATCTTGGTTAGGGGTAATGCCGCTCTATCAGCAGCATATTGCAAATCAACCGGTTCTTCAACTAGATAACTGTTTTTCGTTTTCAACACCATTACTGGCCCAATCACTGATTGCATTTCGTAAAGGTTGTTTAAGGTCACCGTTTCCAAAATGATGATTTTATCATATTTTTGATGATTTTTGAACCAAAATATGATTTGATGATTTTTTTTCTTAAATTATGATTTCTAATTTATAGAAATTATGATTTTTTTAAATCAAGTGTGTAATATTTTCGTTGTAATTGTACTACATAGTAAAGTTAAGTTTTGTATCAGCTTGTTGTTTGTTGTTTTTATTTACTTTACACTTGTTACCCTGTAACAGATACATGTATGTGTGTGCATAAAAATGCATGCAAGATATTATTAAAAATATGAAACCCTTTATTTATTATAGTAATAGTTCTTCATAAAACTTTTTCATAGTACATGTACTTTTTAATATGAATTTATTTTTTGTTAAGCTTTCTTAAATAAGTAAATATTTATTTATATAAATACATACAGTTATTGTTTCAATGAAATCAGTTGTGTGTTTTTCTGTTGTTGGTTGGTGAAAGTGTGATTTGTCACCATATAAACATAAGTACACGTTTCTCCATAAATGCTTTAAACGACAATAATTTAAATGCATATCGTTAGTATAATTCGCAAAGACGCTAAGTCCACTTTTTTCCTAAATTGAGATTTTAATGCAAAACGATGACACTATACAAAATACATATTTTACGACAAAAAAAATGTCAATATGTTGTTTAAAGTTGTTGTAATTTTGTGGTTTGCAAAAACGCTAAGTCCACAAAACTACGAAAAATATTAACAGCACGTACTTACTCCACGCATATTAATTATTCTTAATTTTTGATTTAGGTCATTTGAAGAGAGCTATTTTGTAAAAATAATTGTGTTTAAAAAGTTTACAAATTTTAAAAACTGAAGAACCCGCAATGTTTTTTGTGTCTCCTGCCAAATTTGAAAAAAGGGACTTAACACATTTGCGAATGAGACTAACGATATGTTGATATATTTTAATTATAATTTTTAAATAAAATTTTGTATTAAAAAATGATGATTTTTTAACATAAACTTCTTATCAAAGCTTCTGGCAACGCTATTTAAGGTTATTACTAGAAAGCAACATCGAATAATTTTAGCCGTTTATAGAATTCTGTGCTTCCAAGTAACTTGCAAAAGATGCCAACTTTTGGGATTTATAAACCAATTATATCTGCTAATTATTTAAATATTCCACAAAAATACCACAAAAATACACAAGAAAGTTGTAAGGCAATAGGTTCTGTAAACTCTCAAATATAAATAAAATAAAATCAAGTATAAATTAAGTATATACAATATGGTATAAATTAAATAAAACAAAGTGTGTTTGAGATATCATCAAACATTTGTTATGTGTGCATATAAAATCATTCAAATGTCCACCACGGCTTCACTAGGTGGAAAGCATCCGAAATTTTCAATTTTTCATAACTCTGGAGTATAACTTGGGCTTAATTTGACCAATGGCATGGGTTATATTTACACCTGCAATTTAAGATGATCTCATAAGAAAAATTCTAACGGAATCAAATAGCACGTTTTTGGTGACTAGTTCAAATCACTCCCACTAAGTATGACCAAATCACACGTTCAGAACGTTCAATGTGCTACAAGACGTGTAGCACGTAGCGCTATAGTGTTGAAATTAAATGTTGTTGGCCTCCATATCATATAATTCAGATCAGATTCAGATCTCGCATACGACACTGGACCGATGACGATAACCTATGCTCAATTCAACAACTTTATTTTTTCACCTACACATTCATCTACTACGGACCTCATCGACACGCCACGACTCAAAATTCGCCAAGTTGTGTTCTTCTAAATGACGACTTCTCGTCAGCGAAGCACTACAACATTGTGATCTCGATAAGACAATTACAGGATTAAAAGAGAGATATTTTTATCGAACACCCACTTTGATAAAACAGTTATATTAGTTGTATCCATCCGTGGATATACAGTGGTGGCCACGAATTTAAGACACGACATATGACTGACTTAGTTGTGATAATATTTACAATCATGTAATATCAAAATTGATATTCTTTATTCTTCTATGTACCCTGTAATACTAAGAAAAAGTACCATTATTTTATTTTGTTTCTTTTTACATTTTGTTGCTTTTTGATCATATTATTTTAAAAACGTTCATTTGAAATTGGCCACGAATTTAAGACATTTCAGAAAAATCTGGTTTTTAAGTGATTTTTTGGTGGTTTTTGAAGCTAAACGTTGAGTAACGAATGTTTTATTTTATTTTATGCTGGAACACATAGAAATATTTAATTATAAATGGTCAGAGGTAATTGAAATACCGATGCCGAGCGAAAACTGATCCAACAACTAAAATTTGATGGAAAGATAATAATGGAGATATACAAGCTTAAATGTTCTAGATGCAAGATTTACAACGTGCTGGAACACATCAAGCATCATGGTACCACCAAAAACGTCAAACAGCAACCTAGAGCCCGAAAAACCACACAATAAAGTAGCTGCTAATAATCCTTTCACGAGCTCAAGTAAAATAAAGAATAAAATTGTATTGGATTTTGGTATCGATATGTCGTCTAGGGCAATAAGAAGATGTCCAAATAAGAAAAACTTGCGTGGGTGTATTACACAACGTAAACCACTTGTGTCAAAAAAATATCAAATCCCGACTAGCATTTTGTCTTGATCTATATAATATGTAAATAAAAATTCTTAACTAAATATAGGTAGCAAAATATTATTAATTTCTCTTCCTAATATTACTAATATGTTAAGAAAAATATCATGGACCTCAAATTATTTTTGATAAGATGTAAAAATTATCACAAATGTATAAATAAAATGTGGTGTCTTAAATTCGTGGCCACCACTGTACATAATAACATAATTGGTCATTACAACCCTTCAGTCAGGATTACGACCTAGTTTCTCACACCACTTATGTTGTGTGTGTTAATTTTATACATGAGTGGCGGGGCCTACAGTTTAAAGTCGAATCCGAACGACAGATTTTTGAGAAACTTTTCATGGCAATTTTATTTTCTCTCAGAGTTTTTGCCGGAAATCTGCTGAGAGGAAGTCGCCAATGAAATACTTATTGTATTTTGTTTTGATGTCTGGCCTGGGGCTCGAACCCTGGCTTTACGTCTAATAAGCCAACACACTACCTACTAGACTACGGCGACTTCATCTGTGGATACATGATAACTAATTTTACAGACAACAAGATGGCCGTCGTCAAATGTTAAAGTTCGGAAGACCTCATTTTGTAAGATCCGATATGATTGAAGAAAGTTTAATATTTTTAAATTACACAATCGAATACCTTACAGTTACATATTAAAGTTTAGTATCTGCTTGTCATTATCACTAGCCAAACTGGAAGTAAAATAAAGAAAAAATATTAAAGGAATCTAATAAAATTATGAATATATTATTAAACAGTTTAATTAGAAATAATAAGATTTTTTAATATACTTTTTACCTTACTGAAATCTGTATATAAAATGAATTAAAATTGGTTTCTATTGTTTTATGGCCAATCCACAACCAACGTCATGTTTTAACCTCCAACAGGGTCAGCTAAAAAAAATTAAATGCGGCTTTGCCGCACTCTGTTAACTTACACTCAGAGAACTATAGTTAGTGAGACCAAAGAAAAGATTTTTATATTCTATAAGTACATACTATATACAGTGGCTCCATCGCATAATCGGACAAGCACTAGTCTGATATGTATGTGCTTAAAACTTTAAAAGAAAATATTAAATATATGTTTTTTTTTTGCTTTTATTTATACTCTACATTATAGATTTTCAGATTAATAAAAAAATAACAACATTTTTCATGATAACGGTAATTTTATAAAGAAAAAGAAAATTAACTAAATTTTTTGCGCTCCCAGTCATCTGGAAATTTCAACAGGACAAAGATCCAAAGCACACGGCCAAGATAACAAAGAAGTTGTTACTTAATTTTTTACGTAATTAGTCATTACAACCCTTCAGTCAGGATTACGACCTAGTTTCTCACATCACTTATGTTGTGTTTGTTAATTTTATACAGGAGTGGTGGGACCTACAATTTAAAGTCGACTCCGAGCTACAGATTTTTGAGAAACTTTTTCATGGCAATTTTATTTATTCTCAGAGTTTTTGCCAGAAATCTACTGAGAGGAAGTCGCCGAAGAAATATTTTGTCATATTTCATTTTGTTAGAGATATCTGACCTTTGATCCTTGGCCTTACGTCTAATAAGTCAACACGCTACCTACTAGACTACGGCGACTATATAACTTTTGACTTATTTAGAAAACTAACACGAAGAGGGTGTGTTCTGATTTTTAATATTCTTTTAGTAACATAGACTTTATTTAAAATTATGGTAGATAAGTAAAGATGGATTAGCCCACGTAGTGCTCATTGTGAAACCATAGTTTCCCAATATTAATTTGATTTCAATATTAATTTGACAGCTGTTAATTGTAATATGCTCACTAAATACACTTATGACAGCGCTGCATTTGAAGTTTTGCTCAATATTATAACAATTTGCGTATTTATTGCTCAATTATTAATTGTAACTTTATATGAAATATTGAGCTCAATAATGGCGTTTATTGCGATTTACGCAATAAAGATACATATCTGAACTCCGATAAGTCTTTAACCACTGCCAAACATGGTAAATTAACATTTTGTTAATTAACTCAAGGCTAACGCACTCCAAGGTTTTCACGCCATCTATATTGGTTTCGTTAATTTTATCCGCAAGTGGCAGAACTTGGAGCTTAACTTCGATTTCGAGAGGTAAATATAAGAAACTAGTTCATGACATTTCATTTATTCTAGAAGATCAGCGAAAGAAATAATTTGCTTTTGAATTGTTATTTTTTCAGGATTTTAATGTTGAGGAGTCTCCTCCAGTAGCCAACATCAAATTGATTAATTATTGTAGAGAAACATGTCTTCCCTTTGTCATATTTTAAAAGACCTTTATGTGGAATTATTTATTAAATCAATTCGTTATTAAAGCGTTAAAGAAATTTTTTTAAGTTAACTTTATATCCATCAAGCCAACCAACATTTGCCCTCGAAACAAATAAAAACTCAAGTAACAAATACAAGGCTACTGTAGATAGATACACGTTTTTTTGTAGATAAAAATGAAAATATTTACAAGTGCCAAAAAAAATATTCCACAACAAAGCCCATAATATGATTAAGAACATGATTGGCATTATGAACGCTGACATCAAGAGAAGAAAAAAATACAGTTCTTATAAGACATAAATATGAATACACAAGAGAATGAAAAAATAACGCAATTCCGTAATGCTAAACCAAATTCATTTGAGTGTTTTTAAGCAGCCTTCAACATATTTTCTTTATCACATTGCTTCATATTATTCTGTGAATTAACACGTGTATTGGCATGAATGCGAAAGAAATGTTTACATATTATCTATATTCAACACGTTTTCAGTTTTCTACAAACAAGGCTCTGTCAAACAAGCATATACATATTTATTTAAATGAACCCAAAAGACACAAAAGTTGTGAAAATAAATATATAAATGTCATATGAAGAAAATCAATAAAATATTTGCTTTTATTTGAAAATCATATTTATTTGTCATGTGTTTTGTTGGTTCACTATGTGTCATCCAAAGAAAGTTGATCAAAAAACTGATTTTCACAGGTCAAACACAAGACATTCTAATTCCAGGTAATATTGACCCTGTTGTTCAAGGAGGAGACATTGTAAACGATAGTCTTTATGATAGAATTAGCCATCATATTCCTATTGCGTTTTGCAGCCCTCTTCGGAATTTAACAGACATCAAAACAATTGATGGCTTAAAACTGCAAAAACTAGGATACATAGTGAATGCAACAAAACTGTCTAGTAAAGTTCACAATTTTCAAGGTAGGTAACTTTTACAAAAATATGACAATGCCGGAACAGTGTCAGTAATACTATGTTCAGATATGCACTTTTATTGAGTCAATATTCGGTTTATTGAGGATTAAGGGCCATTATTACAATTTCCCGTTAAAGTTGGGTTTAATAAAAGGCAAACTTACCTAAAGTGAACTTTAAAGTCACCTTAATTTTTTTCGTTATTCAACCTAATGATAAAATAAAAGTAATTTTTTCAAAAATATGGCAATGCCGGAACAGTGTCAGTAATACTATGTTCAGATATGCACTTTTATTGAGAAAATATTCCGTTTATTGATTACAATATTTTAAGTGTTCAGGCATAATAATATACGCAGTTCAGCTGCTAATTCAAAATTCATTAAGAGCTGGTAAACAAAACAGCTGGTTGTTTCAACAACATTGTGTTTATTTATTTTTTTTTGTTTTGTTATTTTGTTGTTTTTTTGTCGTTCCGTTAATTGTAATATACTCACTAAACACATTTATGACAGTGCTGCATTTTAAGTCTTACTCAATATTATAACAATTTTCGTATTTATTGCGCAATATTTAATTGAAACTTTATATGAAATATTGAGCTCAATAATAGCGTTTATTGCGATTTACGCAATATAGGTGTATATCTAAACACCGTATTACTATATGTTACTATAAAAATGAAAAATTCTGATTAAAAGTTGTCAAAGCAAAATAAAAAGTTGAAAATAAAAATATTAAATGCTATTTCCTTAGCGAAGTTAGATTTGGATAAGTTTTGTCGTTTTTATTAAACGACAGCCATCTCACAAATTGTTTCACCTGCAAGTAAAGCCTTAAATGTAAAAACAAACTCAGACGTGGATAGTAAATAGATAAGGCTTAGATCGTTTAAATCATTTTGTTTAAATCTTAAATAAACGATAACACGTAATTTTAGTAAAATTTTTCTTGGCATTTTGTAAAAGGATTGAAAGAAATTTATGTCACAATAAAAATGGGACTTTAAAACGATATACATACATAACATAATTGGTCATTACAATCCTTTAGTCAGGATTACGACCTAGTTTCTCACATCACTTATGTTGTGTGCGTTAATTTTTATATATGAGTGGCGGGACCCACAGTTTAAAGGCGACTCCGAACGACAGATTTTTGAGAATGTTTTCATGGCAATTTTATTTACTCTCAGAGTTTTTGCAAGAAAGAAGCCTGACCTGGGGTTTGAACCGAGGCATCATGTCTAATAATCCAAAACACTACCTACTAGACCACGGCAACTTTAAACATTTATGCGTTAAATAAATCATAGGGAAAATTTTAGTTGAATTGACATACTTCAAATCACAGGTAAAGCATTTCCAACAAAACGAAATATTAAAAATATTCTTTAGCGACTTCCTCTCAGAAGGTTTCTAAGAGTATCTAAAAAATTGCCACGAAAAATTTTTCAAAAAAAATCAATCTGTCGGAGTCGACTTTAAACTGTAGGTCGCACCACTCATGTGTACAAATAACACACATAACATAAGTGGTGTGAGAAAATAGATCGTAATCCTGATTAAAGGGTTGTAATGACCAATTATGTATATATGTGACTGAACCCTACATCTTTAAATTTAATACATTTTTTTAATTTTTTTTTGTACATTTAAATCCTTAATGGCAATTTGACCAATTTCACTGTGATCCACTGTAGGTGGATTGGTTATTCCAATAATATTAATTTTCCGTAGGAAGTTACTCTCATGAAACCAGAAAATGTGTGTATACCATAGTAGGAAGTAATATTAGACAAACTTTCTAAAGATCCTAATTGTGCTGCTAGTATCATTCAGCGATAGCGGACTAACTTAAGTGATGAAATCTTTATTTAAAAGGTAAATGGAAACACTGCATAATACATTAACATTAAATTATTTATGTTGTTTCCAGATAGATATTAAATTGACAATTTACACAGAAATTCACAAAGAAGTATTTCTTAACAACGACGCAGGATTGCTTCAGTAAAGAAGGTGCATTTCTTTAAACTTGAGAGCTTCTAAGAAGATTACATGTTGGGTTCGGTTTTAAAATTGTTTGTATATTTTTAAAGGTTAGTATATGTATGGTATACATACATGTAATCAAATAAAATTCTTGTGGTAGGCATCATCTACAAATAACATTATTTAAAAGCGCAAAAAATTTTTATTTTTGGCTGTGTGTTTGTTTATTTGAAAGTTTATATACATAAATAAAGCTTATATAAATACGCCAATATTCTTGAAATTTCCGAATTTTTCTCTTTTATTTGTCATCATCTAAAACGAATTATTTCTTTTGATGTTTTAAACTAAAACGAACATTAATTGGCGAATATGTACGTAGAAAAGTTGAAAAAACGTAAACTTTAAATCTTGTGAAAGATACAGCCGGATCTGCGAAGTCGAATTTTATCGTTTAAAACGACAAACGAACGATTTCTTTCTCGTAAATTTCAATTAAGTTTCCTTTCGACGTGTTAGGTATGTTTTCAACATATTTGCATATTTTTCGATGCATAAGAATTATCAATATCGACAACTATAGTTTGATAGCTGAGAATGTAAAAATGGGTTGATATTTCTGTTCAATAAGGTTCCTCACAAATTGCTTAACGCCAGCACAATGACTCCAAATTATGGAAATTTACTTTAAAAATCTATTAACAATTTGACTAGTGAGCAATTATCCGTGCTAATATTAATCGTTTTTGTACTTATTTTGATCTTCTCTTTAAATATATACATCAAGAAAACGAAGCCCGTCATTGCCACTGCGTTTAAAAAACTTGTTTAATTGAGCAGTGTTATCGACATTGCTCCGATACTGCCATATTTTAGAAAAAGTTAACTTTCATTATTAGGTTGTAATAACGGAAAGAAGTTAAAAGTGACTTTAAAGTTCACTTTAGCAAATGTTAAAAACCCAATTTTAACTGGAAATTGTAATAATGACCCTTAATGTGATAATTTATTGTAGACTCCGAACGACAGATTTATAATAAACTTTTCATAGCAATTTTATTTTACTCCGAGAAGAAAGGCAAAGGAAGGCTGAAAGAAAGTCACCGAAGAAATATTTTTTTCCCTAGTTTGTTCTGCTCGAGATGTCTGACCCGCAGTTTAAACACACTACCTACTAGACTACGGGGTTTCAAGAATTTGAGTGATTATATGTGTTGCGCACACGAAATTTACTTTTTTCCATATTCTTCTTCGAACACGAGGCATCTGTTGTCAATGTCTATTACACATACATAAACTAAATGGCGAAGCACTTAAATTTAATTTTGATAGAAGGAAATCCATATAGGGCAGTTTAAAGGGAAAGTGTTTAATTTACATCAAATCCATTAAATGCAAATCCATTATAGGATTTATTTCTGTTGTTCAATATTTGATCACTTATTCTAATAAATCTAACTGTATGGCTTCAATGGAGGGCCCCCGTGAACCAACTTGCTTTTGCAATTAAGAGTTGTTGGAACTAAATGTCACCGATGTTTAGATAATTTTTGTTTGTTTTTTTGATAGTGTAGGGTATAACAAGACCTTGTAATTTTGCACCAACAGTATGTTTCACACAAATTATTATAAAGCCTATGGTTAATACGTGTCAAATATTATAAATTCATAGATTGACATCTGAAGAAAAAAAATATCAAAAGCTAGACCAAAAACGTAAAAGATAATAATAAAAATAAAATAGCAAAATTCCTTTAATGACTCAATAATATTTACGCTGTTTTATGTTGAACATGTGCACATTAATGTGGAAAATGTCGACTGAAAAGTATTACATTATTAAGCAAAAATATCGTATGAAATCAAAAGCCATAAAAGATTTGCCTAAAAATACCAGGTAGAAAGGTTTGCTATTTTTATTATAAATAAACATGAGACAATAATAAAAAACCACTTTCAAAGATTAATGACATCAATTCAAATTATTGAATGGACGTCACAGCGCGAGGTTTTAAAAATAATCCTCTGTTAAAAGCTGATCATATGGCTTTTTGAATTTATAAGAGATGAGAATACAAATATATTTTATTAAAAAAAAAAATAAAAGAAATAAAATAAATAAACTGTGCGCAGTAGGCAGTAAACATATAATAAAAATATATAAAAAGTAGCCGTTAAAGTTGGGTTTAGTTAAAGTAACTTTATCTAAAGTGAACTTTAAAGTCACCTTTAACTTCTTTTCGTTATTTCAACCTAATGATAAAATAAAGTTAACTTTTTTTAAAAATATAGCATTGCCGGAGCAATGTATATAACACTGCTCAATTAAACAAGTTTCTTTTTTAAACGCAGTGGCAACGACGGGCTTCGTTTTTTTGTTGTATATGATCATTTTGTTTATATTTAAAGTTGCCATATTGAAAATAATATATTATATATATGTCGTCTAGGGCAATAAGAAGATGTCCAAATAAGAAAAACTTGCGTGGGTGTATTACACAACGTAAACCACTTGTGTCAAAAAAATATCAAATCCCGACTAGCATTTTGTCTTGATCTATATAATATGTAAATAAAAATTCTTAACTAAATATAGGTAGCAAAATATTATTAATTTCTCTTCCTAATATTACTAATATGTTAAGAAAAATATCATGGACCTCAAATTATTTTTGATAAGATGTAAAAATTATCACAAATGTATAAATAAAATGTGGTGTCTTAAATTCGTGGCCACCACTGTACATAATAACATAATTGGTCATTACAACCCTTCAGTCAGGATTACGACCTAGTTTCTCACACCACTTATGTTGTGTGTGTTAATTTTATACATGAGTGGCGGGGCCTACAGTTTAAAGTCGAATCCGAACGACAGATTTTTGAGAAACTTTTCATGGCAATTTTATTTTCTCTCAGAGTTTTTGCCGGAAATCTGCTGAGAGGAAGTCGCCAATGAAATACTTATTGTATTTTGTTTTGATGTCTGGCCTGGGGCTCGAACCCTGGCTTTACGTCTAATAAGCCAACACACTACCTACTAGACTACGGCGACTTCATCTGTGGATACATGATAACTAATTTTACAGACAACAAGATGGCCGTCGTCAAATGTTAAAGTTCGGAAGACCTCATTTTGTAAGATCCGATATGATTGAAGAAAGTTTAATATTTTTAAATTACACAATCGAATACCTTACAGTTACATATTAAAGTTTAGTATCTGCTTGTCATTATCACTAGCCAAACTGGAAGTAAAATAAAGAAAAAATATTAAAGGAATCTAATAAAATTATGAATATATTATTAAACAGTTTAATTAGAAATAATAAGATTTTTTAATATACTTTTTACCTTACTGAAATCTGTATATAAAATGAATTAAAATTGGTTTCTATTGTTTTATGGCCAATCCACAACCAACGTCATGTTTTAACCTCCAACAGGGTCAGCTAAAAAAAATTAAATGCGGCTTTGCCGCACTCTGTTAACTTACACTCAGAGAACTATAGTTAGTGAGACCAAAGAAAAGATTTTTATATTCTATAAGTACATACTATATACAGTGGCTCCATCGCATAATCGGACAAGCACTAGTCTGATATGTATGTGCTTAAAACTTTAAAAGAAAATATTAAATATATGTTTTTTTTTTGCTTTTATTTATACTCTACATTATAGATTTTCAGATTAATAAAAAAATAACAACATTTTTCATGATAACGGTAATTTTATAAAGAAAAAGAAAATTAACTAAATTTTTTGCGCTCCCAGTCATCTGGAAATTTCAACAGGACAAAGATCCAAAGCACACGGCCAAGATAACAAAGAAGTTGTTACTTAATTTTTTACGTAATTAGTCATTACAACCCTTCAGTCAGGATTACGACCTAGTTTCTCACATCACTTATGTTGTGTTTGTTAATTTTATACAGGAGTGGTGGGACCTACAATTTAAAGTCGACTCCGAGCTACAGATTTTTGAGAAACTTTTTCATGGCAATTTTATTTATTCTCAGAGTTTTTGCCAGAAATCTACTGAGAGGAAGTCGCCGAAGAAATATTTTGTCATATTTCATTTTGTTAGAGATATCTGACCTTTGATCCTTGGCCTTACGTCTAATAAGTCAACACGCTACCTACTAGACTACGGCGACTATATAACTTTTGACTTATTTAGAAAACTAACACGAAGAGGGTGTGTTCTGATTTTTAATATTCTTTTAGTAACATAGACTTTATTTAAAATTATGGTAGATAAGTAAAGATGGATTAGCCCACGTAGTGCTCATTGTGAAACCATAGTTTCCCAATATTAATTTGATTTCAATATTAATTTGACAGCTGTTAATTGTAATATGCTCACTAAATACACTTATGACAGCGCTGCATTTGAAGTTTTGCTCAATATTATAACAATTTGCGTATTTATTGCTCAATTATTAATTGTAACTTTATATGAAATATTGAGCTCAATAATGGCGTTTATTGCGATTTACGCAATAAAGATACATATCTGAACTCCGATAAGTCTTTAACCACTGCCAAACATGGTAAATTAACATTTTGTTAATTAACTCAAGGCTAACGCACTCCAAGGTTTTCACGCCATCTATATTGGTTTCGTTAATTTTATCCGCAAGTGGCAGAACTTGGAGCTTAACTTCGATTTCGAGAGGTAAATATAAGAAACTAGTTCATGACATTTCATTTATTCTAGAAGATCAGCGAAAGAAATAATTTGCTTTTGAATTGTTATTTTTTCAGGATTTTAATGTTGAGGAGTCTCCTCCAGTAGCCAACATCAAATTGATTAATTATTGTAGAGAAACATGTCTTCCCTTTGTCATATTTTAAAAGACCTTTATGTGGAATTATTTATTAAATCAATTCGTTATTAAAGCGTTAAAGAAATTTTTTTAAGTTAACTTTATATCCATCAAGCCAACCAACATTTGCCCTCGAAACAAATAAAAACTCAAGTAACAAATACAAGGCTACTGTAGATAGATACACGTTTTTTTGTAGATAAAAATGAAAATATTTACAAGTGCCAAAAAAAATATTCCACAACAAAGCCCATAATATGATTAAGAACATGATTGGCATTATGAACGCTGACATCAAGAGAAGAAAAAAATACAGTTCTTATAAGACATAAATATGAATACACAAGAGAATGAAAAAATAACGCAATTCCGTAATGCTAAACCAAATTCATTTGAGTGTTTTTAAGCAGCCTTCAACATATTTTCTTTATCACATTGCTTCATATTATTCTGTGAATTAACACGTGTATTGGCATGAATGCGAAAGAAATGTTTACATATTATCTATATTCAACACGTTTTCAGTTTTCTACAAACAAGGCTCTGTCAAACAAGCATATACATATTTATTTAAATGAACCCAAAAGACACAAAAGTTGTGAAAATAAATATATAAATGTCATATGAAGAAAATCAATAAAATATTTGCTTTTATTTGAAAATCATATTTATTTGTCATGTGTTTTGTTGGTTCACTATGTGTCATCCAAAGAAAGTTGATCAAAAAACTGATTTTCACAGGTCAAACACAAGACATTCTAATTCCAGGTAATATTGACCCTGTTGTTCAAGGAGGAGACATTGTAAACGATAGTCTTTATGATAGAATTAGCCATCATATTCCTATTGCGTTTTGCAGCCCTCTTCGGAATTTAACAGACATCAAAACAATTGATGGCTTAAAACTGCAAAAACTAGGATACATAGTGAATGCAACAAAACTGTCTAGTAAAGTTCACAATTTTCAAGGTAGGTAACTTTTACAAAAATATGACAATGCCGGAACAGTGTCAGTAATACTATGTTCAGATATGCACTTTTATTGAGTCAATATTCGGTTTATTGAGGATTAAGGGCCATTATTACAATTTCCCGTTAAAGTTGGGTTTAATAAAAGGCAAACTTACCTAAAGTGAACTTTAAAGTCACCTTAATTTTTTTCGTTATTCAACCTAATGATAAAATAAAAGTAATTTTTTCAAAAATATGGCAATGCCGGAACAGTGTCAGTAATACTATGTTCAGATATGCACTTTTATTGAGAAAATATTCCGTTTATTGATTACAATATTTTAAGTGTTCAGGCATAATAATATACGCAGTTCAGCTGCTAATTCAAAATTCATTAAGAGCTGGTAAACAAAACAGCTGGTTGTTTCAACAACATTGTGTTTATTTATTTTTTTTTGTTTTGTTATTTTGTTGTTTTTTTGTCGTTCCGTTAATTGTAATATACTCACTAAACACATTTATGACAGTGCTGCATTTTAAGTCTTACTCAATATTATAACAATTTTCGTATTTATTGCGCAATATTTAATTGAAACTTTATATGAAATATTGAGCTCAATAATAGCGTTTATTGCGATTTACGCAATATAGGTGTATATCTAAACACCGTATTACTATATGTTACTATAAAAATGAAAAATTCTGATTAAAAGTTGTCAAAGCAAAATAAAAAGTTGAAAATAAAAATATTAAATGCTATTTCCTTAGCGAAGTTAGATTTGGATAAGTTTTGTCGTTTTTATTAAACGACAGCCATCTCACAAATTGTTTCACCTGCAAGTAAAGCCTTAAATGTAAAAACAAACTCAGACGTGGATAGTAAATAGATAAGGCTTAGATCGTTTAAATCATTTTGTTTAAATCTTAAATAAACGATAACACGTAATTTTAGTAAAATTTTTCTTGGCATTTTGTAAAAGGATTGAAAGAAATTTATGTCACAATAAAAATGGGACTTTAAAACGATATACATACATAACATAATTGGTCATTACAATCCTTTAGTCAGGATTACGACCTAGTTTCTCACATCACTTATGTTGTGTGCGTTAATTTTTATATATGAGTGGCGGGACCCACAGTTTAAAGGCGACTCCGAACGACAGATTTTTGAGAATGTTTTCATGGCAATTTTATTTACTCTCAGAGTTTTTGCAAGAAAGAAGCCTGACCTGGGGTTTGAACCGAGGCATCATGTCTAATAATCCAAAACACTACCTACTAGACCACGGCAACTTTAAACATTTATGCGTTAAATAAATCATAGGGAAAATTTTAGTTGAATTGACATACTTCAAATCACAGGTAAAGCATTTCCAACAAAACGAAATATTAAAAATATTCTTTAGCGACTTCCTCTCAGAAGGTTTCTAAGAGTATCTAAAAAATTGCCACGAAAAATTTTTCAAAAAAAATCAATCTGTCGGAGTCGACTTTAAACTGTAGGTCGCACCACTCATGTGTACAAATAACACACATAACATAAGTGGTGTGAGAAAATAGATCGTAATCCTGATTAAAGGGTTGTAATGACCAATTATGTATATATGTGACTGAACCCTACATCTTTAAATTTAATACATTTTTTTAATTTTTTTTTGTACATTTAAATCCTTAATGGCAATTTGACCAATTTCACTGTGATCCACTGTAGGTGGATTGGTTATTCCAATAATATTAATTTTCCGTAGGAAGTTACTCTCATGAAACCAGAAAATGTGTGTATACCATAGTAGGAAGTAATATTAGACAAACTTTCTAAAGATCCTAATTGTGCTGCTAGTATCATTCAGCGATAGCGGACTAACTTAAGTGATGAAATCTTTATTTAAAAGGTAAATGGAAACACTGCATAATACATTAACATTAAATTATTTATGTTGTTTCCAGATAGATATTAAATTGACAATTTACACAGAAATTCACAAAGAAGTATTTCTTAACAACGACGCAGGATTGCTTCAGTAAAGAAGGTGCATTTCTTTAAACTTGAGAGCTTCTAAGAAGATTACATGTTGGGTTCGGTTTTAAAATTGTTTGTATATTTTTAAAGGTTAGTATATGTATGGTATACATACATGTAATCAAATAAAATTCTTGTGGTAGGCATCATCTACAAATAACATTATTTAAAAGCGCAAAAAATTTTTATTTTTGGCTGTGTGTTTGTTTATTTGAAAGTTTATATACATAAATAAAGCTTATATAAATACGCCAATATTCTTGAAATTTCCGAATTTTTCTCTTTTATTTGTCATCATCTAAAACGAATTATTTCTTTTGATGTTTTAAACTAAAACGAACATTAATTGGCGAATATGTACGTAGAAAAGTTGAAAAAACGTAAACTTTAAATCTTCTGAAAGATACAGCCGGATCTGCGAAGTCGAATTTTATCGTTTAAAACGACAAACGAACGATTTCTTTCTCGTAAATTTCAATTAAGTTTCCTTTCGACGTGTTAGGTATGTTTTCAACATATTTGCATATTTTTCGATGCATAAGAATTATCAATATCGACAACTATAGTTTGATAGCTGAGAATGTAAAAATGGGTTGATATTTCTGTTCAATAAGGTTCCTCACAAATTGCTTAACGCCAGCACAATGACTCCAAATTATGGAAATTTACTTTAAAAATCTATTAACAATTTGACTAGTGAGCAATTATCCGTGCTAATATTAATCGTTTTTGTACTTATTTTGATCTTCTCTTTAAATATATACATCAAGAAAACGAAGCCCGTCATTGCCACTGCGTTTAAAAAACTTGTTTAATTGAGCAGTGTTATCGACATTGCTCCGATACTGCCATATTTTAGAAAAAGTTAACTTTCATTATTAGGTTGTAATAACGGAAAGAAGTTAAAAGTGACTTTAAAGTTCACTTTAGCAAATGTTAAAAACCCAATTTTAACTGGAAATTGTAATAATGACCCTTAATGTGATAATTTATTGTAGACTCCGAACGACAGATTTATAATAAACTTTTCATAGCAATTTTATTTTACTCCGAGAAGAAAGGCAAAGGAAGGCTGAAAGAAAGTCACCGAAGAAATATTTTTTTCCCTAGTTTGTTCTGCTCGAGATGTCTGACCCGCAGTTTAAACACACTACCTACTAGACTACGGGGTTTCAAGAATTTGAGTGATTATATGTGTTGCGCACACGAAATTTACTTTTTTCCATATTCTTCTTCGAACACGAGGCATCTGTTGTCAATGTCTATTACACATACATAAACTAAATGGCGAAGCACTTAAATTTAATTTTGATAGAAGGAAATCCATATAGGGCAGTTTAAAGGGAAAGTGTTTAATTTACATCAAATCCATTAAATGCAAATCCATTATAGGATTTATTTCTGTTGTTCAATATTTGATCACTTATTCTAATAAATCTAACTGTATGGCTTCAATGGAGGGCCCCCGTGAACCAACTTGCTTTTGCAATTAAGAGTTGTTGGAACTAAATGTCACCGATGTTTAGATAATTTTTGTTTGTTTTTTTGATAGTGTAGGGTATAACAAGACCTTGTAATTTTGCACCAACAGTATGTTTCACACAAATTATTATAAAGCCTATGGTTAATACGTGTCAAATATTATAAATTCATAGATTGACATCTGAAGAAAAAAAATATCAAAAGCTAGACCAAAAACGTAAAAGATAATAATAAAAATAAAATAGCAAAATTCCTTTAATGACTCAATAATATTTACGCTGTTTTATGTTGAACATGTGCACATTAATGTGGAAAATGTCGACTGAAAAGTATTACATTATTAAGCAAAAATATCGTATGAAATCAAAAGCCATAAAAGATTTGCCTAAAAATACCAGGTAGAAAGGTTTGCTATTTTTATTATAAATAAACATGAGACAATAATAAAAAACCACTTTCAAAGATTAATGACATCAATTCAAATTATTGAATGGACGTCACAGCGCGAGGTTTTAAAAATAATCCTCTGTTAAAAGCTGATCATATGGCTTTTTGAATTTATAAGAGATGAGAATACAAATATATTTTATTAAAAAAAAAAATAAAAGAAATAAAATAAATAAACTGTGCGCAGTAGGCAGTAAACATATAATAAAAATATATAAAAAGTAGCCGTTAAAGTTGGGTTTAGTTAAAGTAACTTTATCTAAAGTGAACTTTAAAGTCACCTTTAACTTCTTTTCGTTATTTCAACCTAATGATAAAATAAAGTTAACTTTTTTTAAAAATATAGCATTGCCGGAGCAATGTATATAACACTGCTCAATTAAACAAGTTTCTTTTTTAAACGCAGTGGCAACGACGGGCTTCGTTTTTTTGTTGTATATGATCATTTTGTTTATATTTAAAGTTGCCATATTGAAAATAATATATTATATATATGACAAGTTTAAACATAAACTTAACTTTAAAAGTTACCGCTAGGATGATCTTCCATTTAGCTTAACGCTCACTTCTACGAATTTGTCCACTTATAATAATTAAAAACAATTTATCTGCCCATTAAAATCCTTTATTTAGTTAACGGAAAGTTGTAATAATGGCCCTAAATCTAAAAATAAGCCATCCTACGTTCGCCATTTTATAACCTGATGACCACTCACCGCAATTGCAAACAGGGTTCACGACTACTGGCTTTATATTTTATGGAAATTAGTGAAAATAGCTGCGGATATACGTCATACGAACATTTTTTGCGATGGAGAGTTGTTTCCAAATATAAAATGTGCGAATCCACAAATTCGAAAAATTAAATAAAATTTGGTCCAACTATAATTTTGTTTGATGGAGGTTTTGGGCTAAAACTATATGTTGCATGAATAACAATTCCAGCTAGTGAAATTAGTGCTTGATTGAAACTATAAAATCTATAGAGACACGCAAAAAGTTTATCGATGGCAACCTAATTTTAGCTGGCAACTATATATTTGTAGTTGCTAAAAAATATGACTTTTAAAAGTGAATGTTTAGAATGCCGGTTGTCTGTTGCAATTGACATAAACGCATAAACGAACTGAGAATAAGCTCCAATGCAGGTGCGGAAGTGTAAAACATTCAGCTGGACCACATTTGCTTTTAATAAGTCATTTCAATGGATAGTTATTGCTTCACAACAATTTTAAGAGATTTTTGCATTTTGGTACAATTAAAAGAAGATCTGAAAGTCTTCCCGAATATACAACTACAATTCAAAAATTACACTTAGTTCAGTGAAAGAGCTATAACAGCAGGAACAAATTAGAATTTTAATGATTGGAATTTCATCATTCAATCCCAATAGTTGTCTAGTAGAATCAAGAACACTGAGTACATTATCCAACTAAATTATAAAATTTTCTTGATTTGTCTCGGATGAAATCGCATATTTTAAAATAAAAAATTATTTATTCTTTGTAATGTAAATAGCTATTAAAAATTTGTGTATTATGTAGGGTCTTCCATTAGGCGATTCAAATCTTCAAATCATCGAATTTTTTATTCGTTTGAAAGAAATATTCATTATGTGTGAAATAGAATATCGTTCAAATGTTCGTGGAGTGTATCCTAAATGTCTAATGTTCCATGACTCTGGCGCATTAAACAGACTGAGTTGAGTTTTATAAAAAAATATTCATGAAAAATGGTTGACTTTATAAACTGTGGTCCAACCATTAATCACGATGATAATTATGAGTCCACCTTAACGTCAAGTTTTTTGCATTTCTTTGATTCAGTGTTTGATAAATTTAACCATGAAGAGATACACAATAGAGTAGTGCGTTAAGATTGTTGAAAACTTTTACGAAAATTGGAGTTCAAATCAAAATGCATTTCGTGCACCTCATTTTTTTGGTCAGTATAATCTAACAAATGAGCATAGTCTTCGGAAATCATTGCTGCTGTTTGCCAACCAGTCAACCTCGACTCACCATAATGCCCAACAATTGAACATCTCACGAACATTACTGAAACGAATATTGAGTTGGGATGCACGCAAACAAGGTAAAGTTTATCACTGTGGTCAACATGGCGACGTCTAGGACGATCCTTGTCTTACCGTATTCAAGTTGACACGCATCCTCCTGGTGGACTCTCATGGATGGCATACTAGCACTCGCTTGATGTTAACTAATGGGTGCAGCGATGTCCAATCCCCTGGACTTTAAATTTAGGTTGTACTTAGCGCTTGGAACAAAGCATATAAAAATGTTATCCAATGAAAACCAACACACAAGCCTCTATAAAGATCCCCTCAAAAGTGGACCACGGCAAGCGTTTTAGAAGACTATGATTTACGAGTAGGCACATGGAACGTCCGTACCCTTTACAGAGTAGGCGTTTCCGCCGATCTGGCGGATGGCCTCATGAAATGGAGGACGGACATCACTGCCATACAGGAAATGCGATGGATAGGAAAATGATGCAAAAGACTTGCATCTTGCGATGTACATTACAGCTGCTACTCAGATCAGCACGAATTCGGATGCGGATTCGTAGTTAATAAAAGATATCCCCATCTTGTCTTTGGGTTCGCTCCTGTGAACGAAAGAATAGCCACTATCCACATCAGGGCAAAGTTTTATAACATCAGCCTTATTTGTGCTCACGCCCCGATGGAAGAAAATTACGATATGGTTAAATGTGTCTTCTACGCTACCGCAATAGCGCTTTGAGGTCTGTGCGCTCTGGTACGTTCCGAAATCTGGACGTCAAGAAGCTGCGATGAAAAAGGACAGCGGAGGCGTTCTCCGCTCAACTCTCGGATAAGCTTCGTCGTTCCCCATATAATCTCAGCGACATTTGTGAACTGTGGGCCAACATCTCTCACTCCTTGCGCACTACTGCGGAAACAGTCCTTGGTCTCGAGCGCCCACCCCAACGAAATCAATGGTATGATGAAGACCGGCTCGAGGCAGCTGCACCGAAAAACGCCGCATACAAGAAAACATTGCAGTCAGCCGCTAAGCGAGCCATTGTCGGTAACTATAGGGAGAGGAAAATCGATCAGAGATGTCTTTTCAGACGTAAGAAGAGGGAGTAGGAAAGGCGAGAGCTTGAGGAAGTCGAGATATATAGATGTAGGACTGACGCTCGAAAATTCTATCAAAAGGTTAAGCATCTAACCGAAGGTTTTAAGCCCGAATGTTCCTTCAAGGATGAGAATGGAAACTTGGTAACAGATTTGCAGGGAGTGCTGAGGTTGTTGAGGAAACACTTTCTACTGTGCTACAAGGCGATGACAATACCAAAACCGCCTTTAGAGATGACGTAATGAATTCCATCGATGATGGCGGCGTGGAGATTCCGCCTAGCCATGAAGAGGTCAAAGTTTAAGACCGGAAGTACTGAGTTTGTAGGGCGCGTGCACCAGCTTATGTATAAAATATGACTAGAGGAAAGTACGCTCAACGATTGCAACCTCAGTGTCCTCTTTCCTGTCCTGAAAATGTGAGACCCTACGATAGGCGCCAACTACAGGGATATGAGCCTTCTCTTTATCGCATATAAAGTCCTTACGGGCGTATTGTGTGAACGACTGAAGCCACTCGGCAAAACACTGATTGGACCTTATCAGTGAGGTTTTAGACCTGACAAGTCCACCATTGACCAGTTCTTCACACTACGTAAAATACTAGAAAGGACCCACGAAAAACTAGTTAACACACACCTTCTTATTGTCGACTATAAAGCAGCTTTCGATAGCTCTACAAGGAATAGTGTTTTGCCGCAATGTCTGAGCTCGGTATACCTGCGAAGTTGATAAGGCTATGCAGAATTGACGTTGAGCAATTCCTGCAGCTCCGTCCAGGTAGGAATGGACCTCTCCGAACCTTTTGCTACTGCTCGAGTTTTCAGACAAAGCGATTCCTTATCATGTTACCTCTTCAACTTAGTCATTGAGAGTGATCTGCAGAAGGCGGGAGTGCATCGCAATGGCGCTATTTTTCAAAAAAGCGTCCAGTTGCTTGCGTACGCTGGCAATATTGACATTTTTTTATTTTTAATTCATTTATTTATACTAAATATTAATTTACATAAAAATTTGGTCCCAGCGTCTCTTTGACATTGTTGGGACAAGTTGGCATCAAAGGATGTAGGATGAAGGAAAATCGAGGCAGACCTGACAAATATTGGTGTGACCAACTGGCGTAGGCGCGTAAGGAGCAGAGGCGGCTGGAAGGATGTGTTAAGGCAGACCGAAATCCGTTAATCGGGTTGTTAATGGCCAATTAAGTAAGTAAGTGACTATTTCAAGTGCCGTCACTACGCTGAATGGTTGGTTGAACAAACAGAAGTGAATGGTGACTTTCTAAAGAAAATTATCTTCAGCGACGAGACACATTTTCGCCTCTGTGGATTCGTTAACAAGCAGAATTGCAGCATATGAGCAAATGTGTGGTAAGGCTTGTTCTACTGTTATCAGTAATTCCAACAACTTATTGTAGTAAAATTGGGCAATTATTGACTAAAGAAAAAATGTTTAATAAATTTAAATACAATTGTCTCGCACACGTAACCTATGTATATCCTTAAAATATCTCCTAATACTACATGCACCATATATGAAAATATACATACATAGTTTGGCATATAAATTCAAATATAATGATTGTTTTAGTACAGCGCTGAAAAGGGGTTTATTTTCATTTTCACTATCACTTTATCAATATTATCCTACTTTTATACTTTTTATGTTGAAATGGCTTTGTGAAGTATTGTTACGGCAAAACTGCAATTTACTTGTAAATACGTTTAAGATTGTGTGTGAGTATCTGCTTGCAGCCTTAATGACATTCGCCACACCCATTTGCCACATTAATTCATTTGCTTCACTACATTTTAAAACCACAAGTAGTTCGAAGTGTGCCAAAATTCAAATCAGGCATTAAAGCAAACTGGTTATTGCACCCATAATGCAAGTGTGGGTATAACTGTAAGTACTTGCAGAGCAAATACGAAGTAAATATACGTGGTGCGGATATATTTATTCAGTATGCCTTTGCAAGATTTGGAGATACCATTAAATGGAGAGGGTCCTTACCGGATAACTTAAACGCGACTGAATTGAAATTGTGTTTGAATACATTTTGAAATCTCGCGACATTTGTATGAAATTTAATAAATTTGCAACATTCACAGGGCTGCTCCACATAGAGTCACAGAATTCAGCAATACTACTAGACCTCCATCTTCGTTTAGAATTATGCATCCACTTGAATATGTTATTCGTATAGCCGGCTATCGTTGTGAATTTCTTAATTGCGCCTATTATTTGACTATCACACAGAAAATTTGTATTGACTGTCAGCAATACCTTTAACCTCCTTTTTAAGGTGTTGTTTCAAATGGTTATAGATCTCTTGTACTGAAATTTTTTCCACAGGATTGGACATGCAAAGTGGCCAATAAGAACTCTGAAAGCCACCAGGCGCTCCCGGTTTTGGTAATAAGAATAATTCTATAATTTTCCATATTTTCGGAAAAACTAAATTCGAAAACAATTTATGTAAACATACATCACATACATACAAAATTGGTCATTACAACCCTTCAGTTAGGATTACGACCTGGATTCATATACCACTTATGTTCTTTGTGTTAATTTTATAATTGAGTGGCAGGACCTACAATTTAAAGTCAACTCCGAATGACAGATTTTTGAGAAACTTTTCATGGCAATTTTTTATTTACTCTCAGAGTTTTTGCCAGTAATTTACTGCGAGGAAGTCGCCGGAAAAATATTTTTTTGTATTTCGTTTTACTGTAGAAGTCTAACCTGGGGTTCGAACCGCGGTCGCACGTCTACTAAGCCAACACACTACCTACAAGACTATGACCTGGAAATTTACGAGGTTAGCAGTACTAATGGCGAGAACGAAGAGGAGATCACAGAATATTGTCAATGTCATTGTCCGGAACATGAGATTTATTTCATATTCTTCTGTACCAGTTGTAGCTGTATAAAGTGAGCGCGATTCCAATAGTTCAGGGATAACGAATGAAGAGCGAGGAAGACTACGAACAAAGTTAGAAGACGCTGAATTGAAAACAATATTGGATGAAGATTGCACGAAAAATTGCCGAAATATTTAATGTTGCACAACAAACTATTTCTTAGCATTTAGATCTATGGGAAAGATCCAAAACTCTGTAAAAATAAATACCACACGAATTAAATTGCAGACAGGTGGAAAACAGATAAACCACTTGTGAAATTTTACTTCAAAGACGAGATAGAAAATCGGTGTTGTTTCGAATTGTTACTGGCGAGAGAAAACTGAATTTATTTTCAGAAAACTAAACGAAAAAAATTTTGGCTTGATACGGCACTGCCATTAAGTTCGGCTGCAAATCGATGCGGTGTAAAGGCAATACTGTGTATCTGGTGAGACAAAAAAGGGTGGTTTACTAAAAGCGCCTAAAACCTTGTGAAGCCGTTAATACATACCGACCTACCGACAACAAATGGTCAATTTGAACCATGTATTGATCGAAAAACGAGACGAAATAGCCACAGTGCACCTGAGCACAAAGTAAAAGCGGTTCAGTATATAATTAAAGCATTATTAACACTTCCCTATCCGGTTTAATCACCAGACTTGGCTCGTTTCGGCTATTATTTGTTTTTTTTTATCGATGGGATAAAAACCATTCCATACCGGTAATTTTTACAAAATATTTTCATAGTTAATATTTAGTATGAGACTTTTAAATACTTCAAAAAAGTTGTTTTTTAAATTTTTTATTGTTATCTCTCTTCTTATATCTCTTATTCACACTATCCACGCACTCGCGTACAGTATACTTCAAACACGTTTTTCTTTATTCCTTTTGCAGTAACAGACACAAACGTGACAAACTTTTTAAAGTTTCTTTTGACAATTTTTAGTCACGTAATTGTGGGGTGATGGTAAGTTATGGCAGAGGATAAAGATGCTAAAACTTTATTTTATTGTAAAGCCTGTGAAGTTAAAATCAAAGAAATGTTATATATTTGCCTACAACAGATATCCAGCCAAACTGAAAAACCGCATAAGTGAACAAAAACAAACAAATACTTCGACAAGCAAGAGACAAACAGTCTGGTAATCTGTTGAACTTCCACAAATATGCCGATGAATCGTTGGCAGGTTATCAAGCAACATATTTACCCACACAAAACCGTAATTGGCTCCCGTGCTCAACAATTAAAATGAATGATAAAAAATATTAAATTATAGTCTTTGCTTAAGATATGAATAAAAAACTCCTTAGTGCACTAACCAGTAAATCCGAGAAGAATATGCAATAGCATTGAAAAAAAAAATTCTTTGAAACCACTCTGATTATTTGACTCATATGTGTCCTGGTCTATTAGTCGATTAGTGTAAGTGGGTTAGAGATTATGATCTGTTATAACGAGCATATGGTATTAGTTTCCCCATTTGTAATAACTATAATATAATTTGTTATTGTATTGTACTATCTGGCTCAGACTTGTTTAAACAGCAACAAGAGCATTGATAAACTCGAAAGAGCATTTTATTTATGGCTCTGATACAATAACACGGTGCGACAGTGAAAATACACCTGAGTAACTACATAGTCCAAGTTATTCACTAGATTGAGTAGAACTCAAAAATATTTTTTTAATTTTCTAGAACCCTCCAAACTTGTTTTATTTGACAAAAACGGTTTTTTTTGATCTTCTCACACAAAATTATTGATTACACAAATATGTTTAAACATATTTTAAAAATACAAAGTTTTTAGAAAGGGGAGAGATTAGTCTTTAAAACGGTGTACATAAACGTTTTGTTCAAACTTATATGTTATGAGTTTTGAAGGGGTAAACTTGGAATATATTATTTTATTTTTAATTTTTTCAAGTTTGGCCATTCTTAATTGCAAAATTTAATAAGAAAATATGAAACATTCTGAAAGTGCATCCACTTGTGAAGAGAATGTTACTTCGTTTGATAAAATTGGACAAAAATTACAGTAGTTATGATTTAAAGTGTGTGAAAACTGAGATATATTTTTTATACATGCTGTATCATGGAATGAAGTTTATGTTAAAAAATTTCAAAATTTTTGATGGATCTTAATGTGTCCTTTTTCCATTGGACCAACCACCGGTTTGCCAAAAGCGAAATAATAATATTTGCGAAAAACGGAAATATTAGACTACTTTTGGTAGTCGTTCAAACGTGAAAAGAGCAAATTCTTAGGTAAACAATCAAGATCCAGCAAAAATTTTGAAAATTTTTGAACTGAAAGTTCATTTGATAAAATGACTTATATAAAAAAAAATAAAACGACTGTTATACTATTCAAATAAAAACTACGATAATTTTTGTCCGATTTGATCAGACGAAGTGTCAATCTCTTCACAAGATAATGGACTTTCAGAATATCATCACTTATTTCATATTTTTTAATTAAATTTTGCAATTAAGAATACCTAACTTGAAAATGTGATAAAAAAATCATATTTTCCAAGTTTACCCGATCAAAACTCATAACATGTAAGTTTGAACCATATGTTTATGTATACCATTTTAAAAGCTCATCTGTTCCCTTTTCAAAAAACTTCGGATTTTGAAAATAGGTTAAAAAACATTTGGGTAATCAATAATTTTGTGAAAAAAGATCAAAAATACAGTTTTTGTCAAATAAAACAAGTTTGGAAGGTTCGAGAAATATAAAAAAAAATATTTTTGACAAAACTCACAACTTAATCCTTATGTCAACAGATACATACCCAGGTATGTTTTGTGTTTTTAAATCGCCGTATCTCAGGAAGTAATAACTGTATTAACCTGAAATTTTCTGATATCCACACTAGTAGTGTTTTCTACCTTATTCCTAGACTTGAGTAAAAATGGTGGATGGTGGTCAAAATTCCTAGCAACAAAAGAAATTGCATATAAAATGTATGAACATACCCGGGTATGCTTCTGTTGACGTAAGTATAATTTTTTATCTGTTGACATAAAGGTTAAACCTATGATATTAGCTGGGTGTATTTTGACTGTCGCACCGAGTCATTAATAAAATACATATAAAAAATATCAATTATTTTTACATACAATTGCTTAAAGTTCATGAAATTGGTCAAATATATGGAAGTACCTAGACATTTGCTGACCACTGTATTCTGCTTAGCCTTAGAGTTTTTTTACATTTATATTATGAAAAAAACTGTTTAATGAGGCTAAAAGAAAAAAATCTATCAGGAAGGCAAACAATTTTTAGAAAGCTTTTATCAACAAGTCTTACAATAGAATGTCATACTCAAAAATCTGATGGATCCTAGAGTATCAATATTTAAGGCATCCGGAATCGAAAGATTCTATAAGATATTATAGTTTCTATATTTCATTGCTTTTCTAAGCCCTGTTATAATGATCACAACCATAAGGTTTTCTAGATATAAACCCTACCTACACATACATTGCTTACGGTTAATAGAATTGGAGTATTAAGCCAATGCGAGATGGTGCTGTTGCTCGAACCTAATCATGAAAATATCTTAGTTCCTATTATTTGCGTCTCGTGGCGTTAATAACCACTCTATATATCAAGGAAGGCAGTCAAAGTAATTATATTCCTGGTAGCATAGGGTTATGAGAGAAGCCCAGTTTGGTCTTCTTGGTATAATACTATCAAAATCCAGGAATTTAACCGGATAGAAGCTTTGCAATGTCCAATCTAATGCGATATTCTCAGAACGATATACATTATGTATCGAATATCATACATAAGACAAGGGCCGGTGAATAGAGTTCTTGACACCATGTAATTGGTACTCAAGATGTACGTGGTGGGTGTCTTTAACATTATCAAAGATATCTGAAGATAAAATGGTATTTGAGGCCTGTTGATAAACTCTTTCCAAGCCGATTTGTATCGGAAGAACTTTCTACATTGCTACAGAAATTCTTTCATGATTGTCTCTTTGCTCTGAAATTTTTGCACTCATTATATGGGGATTTGTATGTAGGTAGGTTGGAGTGGAATCTTTGACCCCAAAAGCACACTTGAGCGCGCATAGCTGCCCATTGTGACGCCATGGGTATGGATTTGTATGTTGTTCATTATCCGTTTTTTTGCCTAATTTTTAATGTCATAGATGTAAGAAAAAAACTTTAAGGCTAGGTTCAGGCGTATGCTATATATGTACGTACATACATACATGCAATGTACGTACATTGAATCTAAAGTTCGACCTCAAAGCTGCACGTGTTAAAATTGAAATGTCGATTTTAAATTTTTACTGATTACTTTTTTTAATAAAGAGAACAATTAAGAGGTTCCCAATAGAAAAATTAAAAAAAAATTGGGTATCTAAAAACCAGTCTACTAGTTTAATAAAAAAAATAGCCTGCCCTTTAACTAAAACTTTACTTTTATTCGCAAATAATATGCTTAAATTGTTTTTTGTTTATTTTTCATTTTCAGTCTGAAACAGCAATAGCAGCATGCAATATCATTTTACGCTTCGTTTCTGTTCAACACAACCGTAAAATTCATTTTTTTATTGCTGGTCTCTTGTACATTTTCATACACTGTGGAAATAACCCACATGAAAGCTAAATTAAGTATAGAATCTCTTAACAAGCTGAACGAAATCTCAATCAATTCCGAAACATTCTTTTGTGGTCGATTTATTTATTTTGTTTCATTCTTTTTTAACATACTTTTGTTTTCCTCATTACAACAAAAATAGCCTAAGAGCTTGAAATACAATCTTTAGTATGTTTATTACCGAAAAATAGCATGATCCCTTATTCGGTTTGAATGGATTGCTTTTACATTGGAGCAAAACATTCCAAACAATAATACATAGTTTAGTATTTATCTTCTTCAATCACTATCCCCATTGAAAAGTTCACCTAAGAATTATCTATTGACTTTTGTTATTTGTTTATACATTCTGGTTTAATTTTTGTTTGTGCTTAGTTTCGTATTTTATTTTTTATTATTGTTTCTGTCGACCACACAAACAAATGTTAAAAAAAACTGAAAATGTCTACTGATTCTGCAGGAGTGTTTTCTCTTTTCTGACAATTTCATGACATACGAGGTGTACCGGTTTGAAGTGGACGAGATTTATTTTTTTATGTTGGCTATGACATCTATCAAACATAGGTTAGGTTAGGTTAGAGGACGTGTACTTGTCAGTTAAAACAAGTACAGTACCTGGAGGTCGAATTGACCCATTGTACAACGTCCTAGTTTCTCACACCGCCTATGTTGTGTGTGTTACTACGGCGACTATCAAACATAGTTACATATATAATTGGTCATTACAACCCTTCAGCCAGGGTAACGACCTAGCTTCTCACACCACTTATGTTGTGTGCGTTAATTTTATACATGAGTGGCGGAACCTACAGTTTAAGGTCGACTCCGAACTACAGATTTTTGAGAAACTTTTCATGGCAATTTTATTTACTCTCAGAAATCTGCTAAGAGGAAGTCGCCGAAGAAATACTTTTTATATTTTGTATTGATGTATGGCCCGGGGCTCGAACCCTGGCTTTACGTCTAATAAGCCAACACGCTAACTACTAGATTACGGCGACTTATTAGAATCCTAGAAGGAAGTCGAAAATTAGGTGAATAATTGCTTTGCTTCAAAAGGCGATCAGATTTATTGGCGTGGAATCAAATTAGCTGTGTAGCTAGCAAAGGTCATGACTTTGAATGAAAAGTTATTTACTTTCCTATTAAAAACTATTGCTTTATTAAAAAAACCGGTAAATCTGGTACACATCTTATTTTGAAATTGTACCTAATAGTCAGCATAATATTTTAGTTCTAATCTTGAAGCACTGCTTTTTTCTTTTTGTTTGTTTTAACATGCATCGTTTTTATTTATTTCTTGCCACTATGCATCTCTAATAATTTCGTAAGCGTAATGAACGACCCGATATACATATTACTTACTTTTTATTTAATCTATATACATTTTTAATTTGTCGAAAATTACTGAAATTACGACTGAGAAGGTTTATAATAGGTTATCAAAATATTCAAATGGTTGTACAAGGTTGAATGTGTGTCCATGCGCAATAATACATTATTATCTCTCAATTTTTTATGAATCTCTCAGTCGCATTGTTAGACTGACTTAAAGTTCAAAATCGAAGACTTTTTAAAGTTTAAAGTTTTTAAAATACATGTTGAATTTTCTAATTGTATGTGAATAAAACGATGTAGCTCTATTTGTCTCCGTCTTATTACTGAATGCCACTGATGAAGCAGTCTGAATTCAACGAGCGTTGAACAAGCTCATAGATTTTAAGAACACTTTTACTTGAATATGAAAAAAGTCTATTTGAATGGTAAGGGCGTTGGATATTGGCGAAAACAATTTATTATCCGAACTTACACCCTACATATAATTGTAATAACCCCTCAAGATATTTCACATTCATTTGGAAATTACTCATTACTACTTTACTACCAAATAATGGTTCTCAGATATCTTGTTCGGAGTCAGCTTTAAACTATAGGTACCGCCTCCATCAGCTGAGAATATGGGGAACAAAATTACTCTTCAGATGTATTTATAATTATTTTCCGTATTTACACGAGACCATTTTCACTTAAAATTTTTTTTGCAAAATTTTAAATTATACTTGACTGCGAAGGTATTAGAAAACTGCACCAAATCATTCGTTAATTGCAGTCGAAAATGAACTCAAATTGGTTCTAAAATTAATGTGTTGGTCAACTTTCTCACCTGAGATATGTATGAACATTAATAATTTTGTATTTTTTAGTTGAATGCACTTGAGGAATTCATATACATACATACATACATTCATATATCCTATAATTTTTTTTAATATTTTCTTCGTTGACATTTAATACACTGTGTCGTACCCAGTAACAAGATAATGTGAAATAGAAAAATTGGATAAAACATTCAGATTATCATTTAAATTTAAATATAATATTAAAAGAATATAGACGTTTATATTGTAATATGTGTACATCGTTATTGAAAATTGAGCAAATATAAGTTGGCCATTGGGACGGTTTTTAAGTTAATTTTTTTAAAATAAATTTATTTTTTTTTTCTGATTAGTATTCTGTATGGCCTTCTTTGGCAATAACTATAGATGTATGTGTATGGTGCGGCATACTGTTCACCTAATTTTTAGAGTTTTTGGACGTATAATATACCACGTTGTTCGCACAAAGATCCACATTTCTCCAATGTTTCCACGATTACAGGCAATATCTCTTTTGAGAAGTTCCTGGAGGTGTCCGCCGATCAAGACCATTTTAGCGGTTGTTATTTAACCATTTGTTTTGTAATCGGCATGCTTAGGTTAATTATCATATTCGAAAACAATATCCGCCGTATCATCGTACCAAATATTTTGTAGACCTATCCAATTCCCTAAGCCGCCATGTAACTTTATACCGTTACGGATACACCGCCAAAATTTAAAACTGAACTGACAAATTTTCCTGACTTTTGCCAATACCATTCCTAGCCATCTGACCCCAGACAATTAATTTTGGTTCCATCTGACTAAATTACTTCCTCCCAGTCATCTGCCATCCTCGCAATATATTTTTCTGGAAAGTCTAAACGGAAAAATTATGCTAGCAAAATATGTCAGATCAACTTGAAAAAGAAGAGATCAATCAGCAAAAAAATTTGACACAAACAAAAGTCGTTTGATTTCGATTATACGAACTGTTTTTTATGAACGCATAAACCAAGATCAATACGTAAAAATCGGAAAACTAAAGAAAATTAAATACAACGACGAATAGACATTTAGGCGCCTTCTAGACTTTTTGTAATGGTTTTGAATCGAGGGAAGTAAAATTAGTACGAAAACAATTAATAACTAGAATAACTATGTTTTCATTAGGACGTGAAATCGACGAAGTGGTTCATGAACTTCACGAACATATTCATTTTTTTTTTGTATAGTTTCAATTTTTAAAAAGTTGATCCGGCAATGATTTGATGATTTGTCGAACCTCACTAAATAGAAATGTCAACACAGTTTAATATTGTGAGTTGTCGAAGCTTAGTTATCAATATCGATAGTTGTGGCCATTAATACGTAATTGTTGAAAATTTAAGTTCGTATTAAATTCATATTTAAACTGACATTCTAAATTTTGCCGAAGATTTTTAAAAAATAATTTATGCAAATTCTAATATTTACTCTACTTGTTGCCTGATTTCTGTTCTTGGAGACGGGGATATAGAAGATAAGAACAAAGTGTGCGCACTTGCTAAGGCTGACAACACGGAAAATTATAATAAATTCCTACAAGAAATTGGGGTTCCTCTACATAGAGGCAAATAAATGGTCTATCAGAAACTCTATTTATTGGCAAAGTTAAGATGAGACAATGAACCCACTTGTAATGACACTAGACAGATATGGACCAACATGGATATTTGTAGAGCAGAATTTAGGTTCAACTTATCAAGAGGGCCCACATAGCAGTGACAAGGACAGTGGCCTCTGAGTGTTCTGCCAGAAGATTGGGATAATCTGCAACACCAGTCAGTTTTGTCTAACCTAACCAGTTGCCTACCTTTAACTGTACACTCAACACTCAACATGCAATATATAGCATCACTTAGGTAAACTTGATTAATATTGGCAGGTAATATTGTTACGAAAATGGAAATGGTGTTTTGCTTTCACATCGTTTAAATTGCAAACAAAAGCTCCAAAACGATGAACTGGCTTACATGATAAACAAGTAAACAAAAATATACCAACAAAAAAAAAAACACAATAAAAAAGGGGACTAGTAAAAAAAATACACAAACAACAATAACTTAAACAACATGTTTACATTTATAGAGATTCCGAGAAGGCGAAGTCACTCTTCTTCAAGAGCATCGATCAGACTGTTTAGCCTGCGATATAAAAGTCAAGACAAAGCAGACAACGGGGTCAGTAAAAATTCAGTCAGTCTTGTGTGAAGACGCGGTGTTTGAAGAAAGTAATCGTGTTTTATAGATCTCAATTAAAGGTTTTAATCCTTTGGTTTAAGATGAATGAAATTTAATTTAAAATTTCATAAAAGTTCTGTAAGCATGTGAGGGGAATAGTATGAAATGGAAGAAAAAAATAGAATTTATTATTCAAGGATCAAATATTATTTATTACTGGTAGGCTACAGGAGAGAATATGTGAAGGAGGCGATAAGAGAAGTTTTCAAGATGCATGCATACAATGCTCCGTAATGACCCCGACATTCATGCTGAACGTTTTTCTTTAAAGTTTAAGTAGCCTTGTAGCTTTTGCTTGTGGATTTTTAGATAGATTTCAAAAGTCATGAATTCATGGGCTTCGGTTACCAATCTCTTCACTGGAACTGGAGTTGGATAACCGATTAGATCATGCGTCATGTAGCTAGCGGAGTCTAGTATTGCTTACCATTATTGTAGTTGGGTCATTATGCTATTAAGTTATTTTTAATATACAGGATGTGGGCTACCTACATATTTGACATTAATCAGCCTGTATTTTTTGTGCATAATCCACTGCCGTTTTTAGCTATAGACCTTTGGCGATGTCCTCTCCTCTGTTTACCAACTATTGTTTCATCTGTGATCGTCTAGTGTGTTCTATTTCCGCAAGCTTATTTTTGGCTCAGGCCAGCGATTGCATATACTTTGGATTTTTGAAATTCTTGCAAGAACACACCTTATCGCTCTCTGAAACTCTGCTTTTTTCTATATTTTGGATAAGGAGATGATCTCTACAAAGCCCAGGTACGGCTGCTTAATCCTAGAGAGCACCCAGTATCCAGGATATGGTGTGTTCGCGCCTGGAAAATTTTTAGATGAGCTTCCAGCCAGTTAGACTCTCGGCACATTTTAGTTCAGCCTATATTTCTAATTATCGGCAGGAGCCATAAGTCATAAGATCATAGAGTTATAAGTATAGGTTCGCACTGATTCTAACCATACCTGTTAAGTAATGATTAGTAATCGTAATGATTAGTAATTTGATTACTTTTTTTTGAATGGTGAAATAATGATTACAATTACGATTATTTTTGTTAAAATAGTTAATAATTGATTACGATTACAAAATAATCAAAAAATAATCAGGATTACTGGCTATTAGTCTAATAATCAAAAGGAATCAAAAGTAATCCAAAAGTAATCAATTTATTTTCAATAATTACTTTGAACTCTTTTTGAATATTTGAAAATAATGAAAAAGAATTATTGAAAAAAATTTGATTACTTTTCGATTACTTTTGTATATTTGAAAATAATCAAAAAGAATTATTTAAAACAATTTGATTCTTTTTTAAACTTTTTTTGATTCTTTTTGATTATTAGACTAATCGTCAGTAATCCTGATTATTTTTTGATTCTTTGGTAATCGTAATCAATTAGTAATTGAAAAAAATTGTTCATAGAATTATATAATCATTACGATTCTTTTTAAAAAGTAATGTAATTGATTACTAATCGTAATCGAAATTTAACAGGTATGATTCTAACTGATGGTTACCCTAACAACCTACATTCCCAACTGAAACCCACTAAAATGTTTGGTAGAGCATTTGTGTCAGCACGCGGCGTATTTAAGCGTCTCTATTTTTGTTCGCGGAACGGATAAGTGCTATCAGTATAGTAACTTCCCTTCTTATTTGTTTAGCTTACACCAAGCGCTGTCGCCTTTAAAATAATTAAAAGGCATCCTGCGTGGCGGAAGCCCAAATTGGAGCATTTGGTGTCTCTTATGTCTGACAATGAATAGCAAACCTGAAGTTAAACAAATAATAAGTATGCAAGTAAAATTTAAAAAGAATTTAGTTTTTCGAAATGGAATTTGCCTCGGGAATTGATGTCAGGCAATAATAAGGAAAAATTAAAGTCGATTAATTTCGTAGCAAAACAACCTGAGAATAATGAGAAAAAATATTTTCGGCTGATGACCATTTTCATATTAAACGGTTACGTCGTTGTCATTCCAAAATGCTAAGATGCTTTTGTATTTCCCTTTTTTATTTTTCTTGTTTCGGTTTGATAAATATATTGTGAAATATGATTATGATTCTTGCCATTTCACCCACAAAATAATGAATTTGCTTGGAAAAAACTTTCAGGAAAATGACAAGGATTTCTGAAATTATTTCTAATCAAAGATCTCCAGATGTACATACGATCTATGGATTATTTATTTTAAGGACAAGTTAAGTTAGCTTACGTAGACCGTGATATTATAATTAAATAGGTCTTTAAGAAATTGCACAGAATTTGAAAACACAGAATTTGAAAACACTTATCTGCAGGCGGTTGCCCGGCAAACTGAATCGAGACTTTTAAGGTTTCAATTTAGAACCGGTTTTCTCAGATTGATAATCACATGCAACGCATGCAGCGGGAAGTTTGCAGTATGTCTTAATGCGACCATACTACTGGGATTTAATACATCGCCGTAGTCTAGCGTTTAGTGTGTTGGCTTATTAAATGTGAGACGTCGGTTCAAACCCCAGGTCAGACATCTCCAACATCACAAAATATAAAAAAAGTATTTCTTCGGCGACTGTCTCTCTCAGCAGATATCTGGCAAAAACTCTGATAGTAAATAAAATTGCTATGAAAAGTTTCTCAAGAGTCTATAGCTCCGAGTCGACTTTAACACACAAAAGTGGTGTGAGAATTTAGGTCGTAATCCTTGCGTTTGAGCCACATGAAATGCAAATGGCTTTCTTACTTTCTCAAAATTTCAATCTCCCATCAGCCACATACCGACAAATTTTTTAATGGTTTCAGGTGTGGAGAATGTTTAGCATCTTCCAAACGAAAGAGTATTTTGCAGGTAAAGTAAGATTAGTTTTAAGGTTTAAACTTTGTGTTCGACAAGTTTTTATACAAGCGTTTGAGTAATGTTGGTCTTTCAATTAAAGAAGAAACTTATTGATGCGCGTGATCCTATAACTTTTATACAAACGTCCATTTTTGGTTTCAAATGATTAGCATTTTGTTTATTTTATTAAAGAAACATTTTTTTTTAAATAATCGAAAAGAGTAGAATCAATCTTAAACAAAAAATGGAATTCTTATGAAGTTTTAAGATTTTCTGAATTTCTTTAAATTTAAAAAAAATCAATTTTTTTATGTAAAAAAATAGGAAATGTATACCATTGTTGCTTTTATTGTAAAAAACAAATGTTTATTTTTTTTATTAAACATTTACAGAATAAACAAACCAACTGTTACGGCATGCATTTTTACACGACATAAAAAATTGAAACGAAATATTTTGAATAAAAAAAAACAAACACAACAAACAAAATGCGTTTGAAATTGAGATTCGCATTTTGAATGCTTTTTCGTCAACTGCAAAAAAGCGAACTTTAGCAGTGTTCAAATGCAGTCTTTGCATGATTTTTAAAAAACACTTGACAGTTTAAAACATTGTTACGTTTTTACCTTTTAAAAAAGTGTAAAATATAAGCTCGTAGATTACAAATAAAAAATAAAAATAAATGTGTGTTTAGTTTTAATTAAATTCTTTATTGTTCGCACAATTATGTGTGCCACTGTCCTCAGCTTGATGTAAATAACAACAATTGATTTGTTTGTTATTCCTCTTTGCACTCTTTTGCATAACCACTAACAATTACTAGTCACTTGTTCGACAGATCTTTATAACGGAGATCTTCAAATCACGCTTCTTTACACAAGACTGACTGAACTTTTTCTGACTCCGTTGCCTGCTTTGTCTTGCCTTTTATAAGCCAAGGTAAACAGTCTGATAAACATCGTGGTTTCATTATCGTTGTTTGCGTATTTTTGTTTACATTTATTTTTGCAGTGTTTGTTGTTGCATTTTTGTTTACTTTTTTATATTGGTTTTTGTTGGTATATTTTTACTTGTTTATCATGTAAACAAGTTCATTGTTTTTGTACCTTTTGTTTATAATTTTAATGTTAAACGATGTAGAAGCAAAACACCGTCTACATTTTCGTAACAATACATACATACATAATTGGTCATTACAATCCTTCAGTCAGGATTACGACCTAGAGTCTCACACCACTTATGTTGCGTGTGTTTATTTTTTATACATGAGTAGCGGGACCTACAGTTTAAAGTCGACTCCGAACGACAGATTTTTGAGAAACTTTTCATGGCAATTTCATTTACTCTCAGAGTTTTTGCCAGAAATCTGCTGTGAGGAAGTCACCGAAGAATACTTTTTGTATTTTATTTTGATGTCTGCCAACATACTACCTACTAGACCACGGCGACTTCGTAACAATATCTTTTTAAAGTAAAGTAAAGTAAAGTAAGATAAAATGAAGTAAAGTAAAGTGAAGTAAAGTAAAGTGGAGTAAAGTAAAGTAGGGTAGAGAAGAGTAAAGTTAAGTAAAGTAGAGTAGAGAAGAGTAAAGTAATGTAAAGTGTAGTAAAATAAAGTAAAGTAAATTTTTTTTAATTAAAATACAAATATGTTTCTAAGGTAACGATATATTATGAAACTGTTTTATGATTTTATCAGCTAAATAAAAATTTGGCTTCTTTTTCATGAATATGCCTAATAAAAGTATTGTTGCTACCTACTACCTACTGTATGCAGCTGCCACACGTAAATTTGAATTTTGAAATCAATAAAAATGTGGTGTAAAAAACTACTGATTGCCTCAAGCAAAAATACACAGATGCATTAAAGTTCAATATTTGATTAAAATTGTTGTTGATGATAGTATTTCAAATCATGTACGTTAATAGTTTTTTACATCGATGTCACTACACTACATATTGTACTTTACATCCCAAGCGGCAGTAAAATTATTTCTTTATATTGTTTGTTCTTGTGATGATTTTTATTTTTAATACAGTCGAATAGATTGTAAAACCAATAATCTTTGGTGAGGTCTGACAAAAGAAATTATAACTTTAGAAAGATATGAATACGTACGTAGTTGGTCATTACAACCCCTCAGTTAGGATTACGACCCAGTTTCTCACGCCACTTACACTATGTTCAGATATACACTTTTATGAAGTCTATATTCGGTTAATTGAGTACAATATTTTAAGTGTTCAGGCATATAATATACTCAGCTTAGCTACTTATTCAATATTCATTAGACAATTGGTAAACAAAACAGCTGGTTGTTTCAGCAGCATTCTTTTTATATTGTTTTTTGATTTGTTGTGACTAATGGCAGTGCTGCAATTTAAGTTTTACTCAATATTATAACAATTTGTGTATTTATTGCGGAATAATTAATTGAAACTTTATATGAAATATTGAGCTCAATAATGGCGTTTATTGTGATTTCGCAATAAATGTGCATATCTGAACACCGTATTATGTTGTGCATGTAAATTTTATACAAGAGTGGCGGGCCCTACAGTTTTAATTCTACTCCGACTGACTGATTTTTTAGATACTGTTCATGGCAATTTTATTTATTCTCAGACAAAATTCGCTGAGAGAAAGTCGCCGAATATTTTTTCATATTTCATTTTGTTGGAGATGATTGACCAAGGGTATGAACCGTGGCTGCACGTCTAATAAGCGTCTAATACCTACTGGATTACGGGACTACAGTAGAAAACGTATGAGTTATTATGAATGAGTTTTTAATTATTTTAATTATTTTGTGTTGACAATAGAATCTATCAAAAAAAGTTACAGATGCGTTTCAAATGCTTGTCAAGGCATAAGGTAACCGTGCTCTATCAGAAGCAACCTACGGAGTACGTTTAAATGGTTTAGAGTTTACGATTTTGATGTGAGAAATGTAGTATGAGGATGACCACCAAAACAGTTGTGAACTTGATGGGAATAGTGTGGCGTTCTTGGTTCTGCTTGATTACTCTAAGGCTTTTGATACAGTCGATCATGCGGTTCTATTGAAAAAGCTCCGAAACTGCCTGTAATCTAATATATTCTTATTTGACGAACAGATTTCAGAAGGTTCATTTCAATGGCAAAGTTTCGGATCCACTTACTATTAGTAGAGGTGTTCCCCAGGGGTCTATACTTGGACCTTTGCTGTTTTGCATGTATATAAATGATCTACCTGATATTTTGGTTAACTGTAATGTTCACATGTATGCTGACGATGTGCAGCTTTACACATATACTCCAAGAGAGAATATTTATTCTTGTTTGGACTACATTAATCGTGACTTAGCAAGGATTGACGGTTGGGCCTCGGCCAATGGACTATGTATCAATCCTTCTAAGTCTAAATGTATTACACTTTCGAGAACAAACGGATCATTTGTCATACCTGAATTGAGTATCAGGGGAAATAAAATTGAATTTGTCAGGTTGGCTACTAATCTGGGTATTGTCTTTAATGACAAATTATCGTGGTCTACCCATATAAGTGTCATTGTTGGCAGAATTTATGGCATGCTTCGAAATTTGTGGGCTGTCATAGATTCAACTCCTTTTGTCATTCGCATGCAACTTGCTAAAACGTACTTGATTCCTGTACTTTTATATGGATGTGAGATATACGCAAATTGCAGTTATGATGACAACCAGAAACTTAACCTGGCGTACAATAACATAGCCAGGTATATTTTCCTTAAGGGGCGTCGGGATCACATTTCTCATTTAGCTTACCTGATTCTTGGTATCAAATTTGATAATCTCCTGAAAATTATATGCCTCCTTCTACTTTATAAAATAATTTACACGAAACAGCCGAAGTATTTATATTGTAAAATTAAGTTTGCCAGATCCCACCGGGGTGTGGGGATTATACAGCAACGATTCAGGACTCTTCTGTCTCAGCGACAGTTCTTTATACACACCATTAGTCTTTGGAATTCCTTACCAAATAACATCCAAAATCTGGGCAATGCAAACGCGTTCAAGAAGGAGTTATTTAAATTATTTTCATAATTAAAATTTTAATCTCATATTTGTAAATTTTGTGATTTTATTTTTTAGGTCATCATTATTATTATTATTATTCTTATTATTGTTATTATTATTATTATTATTATTATTTTTATACTTTACCTTATTAATTTAATTTAATATTTATATACATAAATTAACTTTCTCTAATTTTTTATATTTAATTAATGTTAATTTTTTATACCTTATTGATTGTAAACATAGCACTGTCACTTATAAGATTTAGTATCTTGTTGTGCTATGTAGATCATTATAAATCAAATAAATAAAATAAATAAATAAAACAATTGGTCCATAAAAAAAAAAAATGTCCACAATTTTCACAATATTTGTTTTTATTGCAAACTACGAACTCATATTTCAAACGTTTTTAAAAGGTAAAAACGTAACAATATGTAGCCTGCACTGGCCAATAATTTGAAGAATATGTTTCTTACTATTTCAAACAAAAACTGGTATTTGTTTTCACAAAAAACTCTCACTTTATATTGGTACAAAGGATCTGTATCAGAAAAGTAAAGTATTTTCTGCAATGTTTTACCATCTGATTCTGTATTTGTTAATATACTGTTAATAGAGTGATCCTAACGCTATTGCTCTTATGTTCAATATGAAATTTAATATGTAAACTATTGTGGCACCAAGCTTTTTATATTGGATTTAGAAACTTTGTGGTCTAGTCTAATATTTAGGATAATTTCTGAAGTAAAGTAAACTAACCATTGTGTCTTAAATTCATAACAGATTTTTGTTAATTGCTGGCAGATTTATATTTCTTTTTTTAATCAAATAAGGAGCTCATATTATTTAAAAATTTTAAGTTTTAAGATAAAATTTATTTTTTTTGTCAAACCGAAAAATGTCTGCTTTAAGCTTCTTATGTTCCAAACCATTTGCAGCTTTACTTCGTTGTTTGATTTTGGCAATGCCAGCATATTTATGAAGTTTTGAAAAATTTATTATTCAAAAAGCTGATACATTTTAAACTTTAAATGCCCGGCCATTTGTTTAATAGCCTAAAAACATTTTCGACTTGGGACAGTTGTTTTTTCGAGTTTCATACAATATTGTCATGTAAATGCAAAAGTTACCAGCAGTGTACAGTGAATGCTAAAGAAAATAGAAATTTGTCTTTTACTTTTATTTGGCCTTTTTGAGAGGCTTTTAGAATTTTTGTCTACATTGGTTTGCTGCTGTTATTTGTTGTCATATCCAGATGCAGCTTAGTCGATATCTTCTTCTTAATTCAGGTTAAGGTCTTGAGGTCCGAGTTTATGATAGTGCTGCGCCAGAATATTCTACATATTCTTTCTGAGGCGCTTGTAGATTAAAACTTCCGATATTTACGGTTAAAATGAAAACTGCCCAGCTTTAACTTTTATGCATTGCAGCAGACTGACACATGCCTTGTATGTGTCAGAGTTTGGTTCGTCTGGATGTTGGTAAGTTTCTTCATACTAATTGTTATCCTTCGAATTTGGCACGCGCTTCGTTTGTGTCTGTTTCCGGCCCCCCATTGCTTGCCTCTTTACTGTCTAGGTTGCAAGAGTTACCAACATATTTAATTGGTCGGACTTGTAGCATGATGTTCTCTGTGCTAACGTTGTTTATTACCATAATTTTAGTTTTCTGATATGTGCCAAATTTCCCGATCTTAGCGTTTTGCGATTCTACCATCCGCAAAATTTAATTCCTCGAGTTGGATAAAGGAATAAGAATTACAGAAGTATCCCTACAGCTGCTGGAGTAATGGTTACGGATTAATGATCCAAAGATCCGTGTATACCGCTATGAAATTGAAGTAGTAGTAGATTTTTAGATGTATACCTGCATGTGTCAAACGAACACCAGAAGGCCCTTGAAATAACAAAGGCAACACCGTCTGCTCTTTGCCCTCGTATGAATAATTCTACAGATTTCCTACTTTGCGGAAAAATTTCCGAGCAATAGGTTACTGTTACTATATCCACTGCAAACTTACAAGTAAATTTGAAGTAAAACAGCGTGTGATTAACTTTTATGTTGAAACAAAGATTTTTTATTTCCCTTTCAAAGGCTTCTGTATTACTGTATTTGGTGATGTAATAAATTATAAATGGTGTGATAAGTAATTCTACCTAAACTCTCCAGATGCTGTTGACAAAGTTATAAAACTTTTGTTTTCACTTTTTCGTTTATTTTTTTTTTTTTTGTTTTCGTTCCTGTATTCTTGTTATTCGTTTATAAAATTACTGTGATGACAAAATTGTTGTTTATGCTGATGTCGTTTTATTACAATATTTTTTAAGTTAATTGAACAATTTCCAAAAAAAAAAACAAAAAACATTGAAAGCAATTTAAAGTTTAAAATAAAATCAATATTTAATAACATAAAATTTATTCCAAACAATTGTGATGAGGGTTAGAAAATTGTATGAATTAAATTGATTCAATTGATTAAAGTTGGTAAATTATGTATGTTGAATATGAAGTGCTGTATTGAAGTTGTTAAAAACAGAAAAGTCTTTAAATTAAGTTTAACAACGATTGTGTTTAAATAATGGCGTTGAAAGTGTTAAATTCTAAAAAAAATAAAAAACAATTTTTTGATGTTAGCAATCCAGTAAAGCACTGAAATTACAAATGATTTTTTTACGTTAATATTGTTACGTTTTTACCTTTTTAAAAACGTTAAAAATATGAGTTCGTAGATTGCAAATAAAAATAAAAATAAATTTGTGTTGAGTTTTGAATAAAATCTTTATTGTTCGCACAATCCCGTGTGCCACTGTTCGCAACTTGATTTAAACAACAACAATTTGCTTTATTTGTTATTCTTCTTTACACTCTTCCTCGTACACGCTAACAATTGTCGTTAAATCTTTACAACGGAGATCTTCAAACCACGATTATTCTTTTCACACGCAATGCGTCTTCACACAATACTGACTGAATTTTTACTAATCCCGTTGCCCTCTTTGTGTTGCCATTTATATCGCTGGGTAAACAGTCTGATGAATGATCTTGAAGGAGAATGACTTTACCTTCGCGAAATCTCTGTAAATGTAAACATGTTGTTTACGTTATTGTTGTTTGTGTAGTTTGTTTACGTTTGTCCATGCAGTGTTGTTGTTGCCTGTTTATTTACTTGTTTATCTCTTTTTTATACTGATGTTGTTGCTATATTTTTGTTTATTCGTTGATCATGTAAACAAGTCCACAGTTTTTGTTTTTGTAGCTTTTGTTTATTATTTTAACGTTAAACGATAACACCATTTGCATTTTCGTAACAATATCTTATATTTAGAGTGGGGCCTATGTGGTCCTAGAGTGTCTATCCAATAGCCACTACCTACCTAATGTTATTTTGCAAAGTATTTTATAGATATACAGACATAACGGGAAATCTTTTTAATTTAAATTTAATTTTTTTTTGCTGTGTTAGGTTAGCTAGGTCGCCTCAGTGGACGCATCTAGCCCTACATATAATTATTATTACAAGTTGACATCCCTCAACCACTCCGAGAGTATTATGAATGTGTGGAGTTTTCTCAAATCGCCTTTGGTGCGACACGTTTAGTCACTAATTTCGGAGTATCCTAGAAATCCTCTTCAAGAGACGGACAACGACAGAGAAAATCTTCTGTGGTCTCCAGTTCTTCTCGTTCATTTTAGCAAGTGCTTCTTGTTTTTACTTTCGATGACCCCATGTCCAGAAACCCAAATAAAGCTAAATTTCGAATGTGTCGCTATCGCCTCCAGAGACACCCGGCATATTTGGCGTTCTCGCACAATCTTAGATGTAGTATACACATTCTTTAGAAATCTAATGGCAGCATTTTTATTGTAACCCATACCTGTTAAATTTCGATTACGATTAGTAATCAATTACAGTACTTTTAAAAAAGAATCGTAATGATTATATAATTCTATGAAAAAATTTTTTGAATTACTAATTGATTACGATTATAAAATAATCAAAAAATAATCAGGATTTCAGGCGATTAGTCTAATAATCAAAAGGAATCAAAGGTAATCAAAAAATAATCCAATTGAACTGCCTTGAGGTGTTATTTTAAGGTTTTAATTCCATCATTCGTGCCACTGTTCGTTCGTCCAGAGATACTTACTAGTTCTGGCTGTTAAATGCTACAATGAATGTTAAGCGGAAACGCCTTTCTAGCCTGTTGATTTCGGTTTTCAGAGCAGTTTCTTACCCAAAATAAGTACAAGGAAGTCCATCTCAATGCTAAGTCCATAATGCGCCCCATAAAACTCCAGTGGGAAAAAGATGACGTTTTGTATTACCTGAATAATAGTACGTGCACTGTTTTCTCGAGATTTCTGACTAATTTCTGACTTCGCACAGAGTAAATGGCTTAGTTCTTAGCGATATCCCTCACCGGCCCTGATTCAAAGTCTTTAGCAATTCGTTCAATAGGAGGCGAAGAGCACCCCTTTTTGGTTCTACTTCCGTTATTTTAGTGATTATGGTTGGGTATATTGTCTTAAAGATATAATAATTCTTGTTAAATATTTAAAAAAAGAAATGATTTGTTCAACTTTCCCAATTAATTCATTTTCTGTCAAAGTATACTTTTATATGGCACTAGTCAAATAAAATTTCCCAAAATTATTTATCCTAAGGCCATGCATTGACTTAAATATTGCAATTACGTTGTCGTACGAACAACATTAACATCTGCTCACACCCATGACGTTTAACACTTTAAACATGTCTGACAACGAGAGAAACTCTATGGCAGTGTCAACCAGTCAGCTGGGGATAGGATAGAAGTGTGTGGTATTTTTGTCAACGCCAAGTAATCACTGTAAACGACAACCACCACTTCAAGACGTAGTTTGTCATTGATTCGTAGTGGCATTATTGATGTGAACAAGCAAGTTTGTGAATTTAAAATGATAACACTAGGCAGATATATTATTGAACCGATTTTTTTTTGTTTGGCTTTCATGGTGTGGTGTCTTTTTTATTCTTTTTCTCAAAGAAATTGGCCGTGAAACGTCAATTGTAATTTAAATACTTACTTATTATACTTCAAGAATTGCTGGTTTATCGGCATAAACCAACTACTTAAAATAACCCCACAAAAAGTAAACCACAGGCGTTAAATCGCACAAACGAGGTGGAAAGAAACTTGTTACCAAATTTCATTTTGCACTTTATAGCGCTATAAAGCAAATAATACTATGTCGTTGTCTTTGAGATTTAATTTATCAATTTTTGTAAATAAATTTGTAGTCGGCATGGCTTCCTAGTGGGGGAGTAATGGGAAAGTGAAGCGTTCAAAAGACACGTAATTTTTCTAACAACCAATCCTTTCCAAAAGTCAACCTCACCCACTATTCTTCAAGGGCAGATACAAGGTCTAGTCAGTTCAGATAGTAGCCATCTTAGCGTGTATGCCTGTTTGTAGGACCGTTTCGACGGTAGCTTTACAGGTCTTGTTAGGTGTAGCATCCCTTGACTTGGAGGTGATACGACGTGCTATCACCTTCAAAATCAAGAAGGGACTACCACTTTTAGATCATGATTGGGTTTCTGCTTCTGACCTGCTGAATTTGGAGAGTAGGGAAATAAAGACACTCTTAGATGAGTGCCTTGTTTGAAGTTGGCGGACCCGATGAACCAATGCAGACGAGGGTAGGGTAACGTATGAATTCATACGTGATGCGGACTTCGTACGTCGACGTCCGGACTTTGGCTTCGCTTAAATCTGGGTTGTTTACTGATGGAACATGGCTCACTTAATGCATTTTCCGACTCTCCGGAATGCGGAATGTGTAGGGGACCTGAGACTGTCGAACACATTATTACAATGTGTTTATACTATGATGACATTAGGAGCTTAGATAGTATGGGAATAGCCCATACTGGGGAGGGTTGGGATTATAGTAGGGCTTTTGACAGCCGGACTTTAGTGAAGTTGGGCGATTTTGCCAATTAAGTATTTGTTATGTATTTGTAGTATAGTGGAGGCAACCCCGATATGTGATCACCCTTCGTATTGTACTCCTCGTCGTGCGTTCCTTGCTCCTCTTGCCGCTATCGTCCGTCACTGGGCATAACCCAGTTAACAGTTTTCAATCGATTACTACTGGTTCTTCTGCTCCGCTTCGCCGTTCCTGTTGCTGCTGCTGTTGTTAAAGTGCTGGCCCAGATTGCCCCTCGCCCTTGCTGTCATCATCCCCGTCATCCCCGTCATTGCCGCTGCCTAGCCTGCTGCGTTGTTTTGTATTCTCCTGTTACGTTCGATTTGTCCACTCCTGGTGCCACACCATGTGGCCGAAGTCTCGTCCGTGAAGACGCTGTTCAATGTTAGTATTGTAAGTGTTGCCCTTTATGTCGATATTTGTTTAGTGTGACGCTGTGGGCCAACAGTCCCGAACTGTTTGGAGTTCAACTGGTAGTAATCGATTTGATAACGAAGTCTGACCGGAGAATTAATTCTGGTACCACGGGAGTCGGGAGCCCCTGGAACCTCGGTTCCAGCCTGGCTGTTGGTGTAGCCCCTTTTGGGAGCATCGTGGGAAGAGTCTAGTCAGTAGGCTGGGTGTGGAGTTGTATTCTCAACCGGGTGCCGAGACCCAAAGATCGGAAGGAGTTATAGATAGGCTCCGCTCCTAACCAAAGGGGAAGTCATGTCCAAATACATGGCTTCGAATTGGTACTCAGGTGTAGCAGTCTGCTACATCTGGGGGCGTTGGTAGACGCATTGTATTTCATCCTATAGGAAGAGCACCGTTGGATTAGGCCCACGCGGACAGGTACCCACGTTAAATCAATCCTCGTTGTCCTTCAAGGGCTTGGTATCCCCTGCCACGCTGACGAGGTTCTTGTGACTTACAAGCTTACCTTTCTTGGGCTTTGTCAAATCAGTTGATGTGAGTCTGGTGAATTCACAACATGAAATGGCCTCATCATTATCTTCTCTGGTAAACCATCAAATGAGCTTCCCCGATCCAATAGAGTTGGAATTGTTCTTTCTAAGCAGGTCAATCCTGCGCTTATGGACTGAAAGCCACACTCAGCCACATGCAGAACTAATGACCTTGTTATTGGCGACACTCTATTCTCTCATCCGAGGATTCATAAAGTTACCTGGTTACCATCTTCTAATCGCTTATATCCGCGTTAAAATCGCTGCGATCAAAAATAATTCTCTCGTGACACAAAGGAAATTTAACGTGTTGAAGTTAAAAATGAAGTAATTTCCAACGCTTTCACTAGCGAATTGAAAACATATACAACAAACAACAACTCTGAACGCACGTGACCGGAACTCAAAGATATATTTATCAAAGCTGCATTCCAAAAGGAATACTAATACAATACTAAATAGAAATTAATTCAGGACAGAAAGGGGGCCAAAGCTGCCCTAACTCGAGCAGAACTCGTTCGAATAAAATCAAGCACCAGGAAATGTATAACCGATTTAACAGAGCTGTTAAACGTAATGCGTGACTCGGTAAGCGAAATTGTAGCAAACGAGCTACAAACAACAGCAGCAACCCATCGCACGAGAGACCGTCTGGCAAACCCCTGATAAATGACGTTAAGGAATTTGTAACATAAAAAATGCAGCAACTTAGCTTATGGGAAAAATTTTACGCCAACATGCTGAATACAACGTCTGCTCCGCAAGATTCAATCTGCACTTGCACCTCTCACGTGTTGAATCAAACCATATCTGCTGAATGTCCAGGAATCATTGAAATCAGCGAAGCAATTGGTTCAATTAAAAACGACAAATCTTCTGGACTGGACAATATTCCCCAGAACTCCTTGCAACCGACCGCGTTACTAGCGCTCGCTTATTGGAACCCGTCATAAGGGCATTCTGGAATCCATACCAGACGAAATAACTGCCGGCGCAATTATAAATCTTCCCAAACAGGCGATTTAACCGCCAGAAATAATTCGAGAGGCGTAACTTATTGCGTATTGTGAATATAATAAACAAAAGACTGTCAAAAGCACTTCTTCTCAGAAGGGAACAAGCTGGCTTCCGCTCCAAAAATCTTGCGTCGACCAGGTCAATAGTCTCAGGATTATTATTGTGGAGCAGACAGTTGAATGGAGATCGCCTATTTATCTCGTATTTGTAGACTTCGAAAAGGCTTTTAATACTCTCAATCACGCGGCCATATGAAGCGCTCTGGCATGCAAGGGTGTCTCTACTAAAATAATAAACTTAATAAAGACACTGTACAACAATGCAACATTCCGCGTATTACATGACAAACAACTGGGTAAGAGCATCAAAATAAAAACCGGAGTCCGCCAAGGCTGTATGCTGTCACCACTCCTCTTTAACTGTATCCTCGATGTAGTGATGAAAAAGGAAGTCATAGGAGAGGAATTACGTGGGGTTTGCAAGACAGATTGAAAGATCTGGACTATGCGGATGATATATGCTTACTAAGTCATTCTTTCTCCGACACATGTAGTCAAAGCTAAATCTAGTTAGCGAATCCGCAAAGCTAGCTGGACTGAAGATGAATATCCACAAAACCGAAACACTCAGAATAAATGCTAACGCAAATCGAAAATTCCTAATATACATACATACATAGCTTCTCATATATATGGCAAGGAAATTGATGAAGTGCTATCTAGGCAGCAATCCGGATGTTCATCAACAGATGTTGCCAGCATAGCTGCCAGATTTGACGATTTATCGTCATTTTGACGATTTATCGTCATTTTGACGATTTATCGTCATTTTGACGATTTCGAGCTCCAAAATATCATATTGACGATTTGACGATTTATGGCCTTATTTTGACGATTTTGGGAAATTAAAAATTTACGTCATATTCTTTACTTTAGTACATTAAAAGTCACTTTAAGCTTTGCATTTACTTTGCAATTGTTACTAATCAAATTTTCTATCAACACATTCAGCAGGTATTTGAATCCTTATTTGTTTACCCTGTAATATTCCTGGAATCTGTAAAGGACACATGATTTAACGTCAAACATAAATATTTTAGTATGTATAATTCTTACTTTATGTCAGGAAGTGATAGTGGATTCGATTCATGTCGAATATATCTTCCCTACAACCTTTCCATGGATAGTTTCTCCTCTTCTAGCACCAAAAAACGAAAATATACGCTACTCGTTTTTTAATATTTGTATTTTTCTTCGAAAAATTGTTGAGAGGTAATTCACAATAAAAAATTTTTGTTTATACAGCATTTATAACTAATTCACAATAAACTAATTTATTCCCATTATATTCGTAATACCGATTTTTTTGTTATGTGGAAAAAAGTTTGCTTCCAAATAACTTATTCCCATAATATTCACGATAAGGGAGATTAAGTTGAATTTAATATTATGATATTATCAACGATTTAATATAATAATTTCACTGATTTATAGTGTGACTTAACAGTTATAATTATTGAGTAACTATAACACGTATTTAAATTTGTTCAGTTCCTAGTGACTGTAATACTGTCACATATAAAGTTGTTCTGGCAACACATTATTTTTATGCTAGTGGTACCACACGTAGGAAAACAATAATCAAATCGTTCTATTTAAAAACATAGCAACAATAAGATGTTTTATCAAATTATTGCCATATGTGTGCAATTCTGGAGCATTCAAAAATCGTTCACGTATTCATTGAAAAATACATTTATGACCGTAAATATATCCAATAAATTCCGAAAAACCTACAGTTTGGTTAGTATTTTGGTCTGGCGGCAACATCGGTCCATATTTCTATGAGAAACCGGTGAGCATTATAAGCCAATGATTACAAAATTCTTCTACCCTGAATTAGATGATCTGGCCACCAGCGGCAAATGGTTTCAACAGAACGACGCTACGTGTCACACAGCTCATGCCACGTTGGATATCATGCACAAGCTATTTGAAGGCATGTTAATCTCACGTGGAGGTGACCTTAGCTAGCTTGAGGAGTTTTCTTGAGTTGCAGTTGTATGCGAATAAGCCGCAAACTACAGCTGTTCTCAAACCTAACATAACCCATGCCATCAATAAAACTTGGCCTGATATCATGGAAAATTAGACGTTTTGAATGCGATACACCCAGACAAAAGTCTGTCATGGATTTTTAAACGATGTTATATTCCACACATAATTGCTATTTCAAATGAATAAAAAATATCAGTGATATCCAACACACACTTTCCTTTATTTAAACTAAATGGGACTAAATAGCGTTTGGAAATGAGACTTTATAGCTTTGTGAATGAATATTCATTAGATTGGAAGATTTATAGTCACCGGCAGCATATTCACTTCTGACATGAGATCATTAGACCCGCTGGGCCACTTTAAAAGTTTATATTTAAAAATGAAATAAATCAAAAACGGTTTGAAATTTTGTAAAATAAATTTTTTTGTTGTGAAGATGTTCAAGATACAGACTGTGAAGATACAGGTCATGATGTATTACCTACTAGAATATAGCATAGAATTGCATAAAATCGAAAAATCATGTAGCTTTATTACTCATGCGCATCACTAGAATAGTTATCCTGAGAAGTATGCAATAAAAAAACTTCGATTTTGTCGTGTATGAATTAATAATGGAATTAAATATAACTCATACGTCACATATGTTCCCTGCATTATGAATTTCACATATTAGATATGAGCATAATGTGAATAAATATAATGGGTTGGCGATCGAAAAGTTTAAATTTAAAAATGTAATAAACGGCAATAGTTTGAAATTTTGATAAATTTATTGTTTTGCTGTGAACTACAACTGCTCCGGTTGGAAATGGATTTTTATTTTTTTATTTATATGGCTGCAGCGGATTTATGCTCTTATTTTGCCGATTTTTAAAAATTAAAAATTTAGATCATATTCTTTACCTTAGTACATTAAAAGCCACTTTAAGCTTTGCATTTGCTTTGCAATTGTTACTATTGGAAATTTATGTTAGTAAAAACAAGGAGTAAAGTATTATATTTTTAAGTTACTTTCGAATACCTGTGACGATTTTTCTGTATTTTATTCCTGTTTAACCATTTAAAAGCTGAAAAATTACAACTCTTAAATAACCTCGTAGTTGAGAACAATATATCACTTGTATTTTAAAAATTCTGGTATAGCTTCTAATATTGCCATCGGAAGAGCAAAGGCAAGCGCCGTTATTTTTTTTTCGTACGACCAACACTCAGATGATGGATGGCATTGAGTTTGGAACTATGTTATGAGAACAAGGAAAGAGAACAGTGTTTATGGACACTAGGCTTGTATATTTTTAGACCATAAGTAACAGGATAGGCCCCTGCAGGTATTGAGTTCCACATACCAACACAGTCCGACTAAAAACCGTATTTTTACTGTAATGCAGTGTGCGAGACACTGGCCAATCGATCACATACGGATGTTCTGGCCGAAAAAGACGAGCGTTATGTAGGAATATACATATACTTTTCGGGAAAAGTCCCCTTATTTCGTTCAAGCAAAACCATTTTATAGTAGCGACAGAACAGTGAAACACAAACACTATCGTCATTAACGAGATACTATGGCCTCTCCTATACACGGTCAAGAAACCGCAAAATAGATGTTGAGGCACCAACACAAACATGAGATTTGTATTCCATTCTCTATCAGTTATAAACGTTGTAAATAGTAAGATCGGATGATAAGAACTTAAGAAGGAACTGAAGAATGTGTCAGCATTACACTGAATTTTCATGCTTAGAACATCAAAAGCTTCTGACTCCCTAATATCTACACCGCCCATAGATACAGACGATGTAATATTATTGCTGCGCCTATGTGTCAATAAACAACGTTGGGATAGATTGTTTAAACTTTAAACAAGTTTTTCCTGAAAATGATCCAAATTTCTCCATTTTTGGAAAAAAATATTAAATGAATTTAATTTCCAATAAATTCTTAAATGTTTTAATTTAAACTCAGATATGTGGATACATTGACTTCATATATTTTACTACAATAGAAATAATTTTGGTTTTTAAATAATTTTAATTTATTTATTTATATTTTCTGACGATTTTTTTAAGATTTTAATAAACGTCTTTGACGATTTTGACGATTTTTTCTCAAATATTTGACGATTTGGTGCCTCATTTATCTGGCAGCTATGGTTGTCAGTCGAATTAATAAGGCACGCAATGCTTTTGCCCAACTTAACCCTGTTTGGAAATCGTCTAACATATCGAGACGCACCAAAATTAAAATTTTCAACTCCAACGTTAAATCCGCATCACTGTACGGGTAGATCTTCCACTCAATTATTATTGATTATTGACATTTAACGACTATTTCAATAACTTTCGTCAGGAAATTTGCATAGGAAAAGCTGATTCTTATCGATATTGTTCCAGCCTACTACATGAAAAGACGAAAACAGAATACAACTGAAGACAGAAGTGCCCAAAATTTTAAAGATATAAATAAAGAAATTTAAAACTTGGCCCATGTACACTGGTACAGAAGATTGCTGATCATTTTAACTTGGATCATAAACCAGTTACTTAGTAAAGACATAAAAACTTCAAATATCGTGACTTATAGAGACAATTCACGGATTCCATTCGCAAAGCTGTCTGAAACCTTGACTGAGTAGAAAAGATCATGCAAAGGAATTGAAGAGGATAAGGAAAGGGTTGAGATGGCAAAGACAATAATAAAGTCTAGTTTTATGATTTTTTACAAATTTTACTCGAGAAAGAACATTTTTTCAATTTCTCTAAAGGTATGGTTTCTATTTTCAAATTTTCATTTGAAGAGCATCAGTTATGGCTTTGCTGTTATCACTAAATCAGTTTTGTAGTGCAGTGTAGTCTTTATTATATTCTAAGAATGTGTAGCGATTTTCATATAATAAATGTTGAAAAAATATGTCTTTCAACTTAAAAGCAAACAAGGAACATTGAACATAATAAGCGCTCCAAAAGTAAATTATTTTATAACTTAAATTTCACTTAGAGAAAACTGGGGAAACTAGAGGGAGACCGTTCTAAAATTAATTTGAATTTAAAATAGTCTTAAAAATAAATGGAATGTAGTTAAGAAAGATGAAAAATCGTTTCCATCAAAACGCATATTATTCAAAATACACAAATCATAATGATTTTTTCATAATGATAATAGGAATTACTGTTCCTATATAAGTAGGTAGAGGTGACTGTCCACCCAAGATTCTCCTAGGCAACATAGGTCCCATTGTGATTGCACAGTTTACCGCTATCACTTGCTAGTCCCGGAACCATTCGGAACTTGTGATGAAGCGATACAGACTGCCAATGTCAATGCCAGACAGTTCCTCCAGATCACCTACATAGTAGAAATCAAGGTGTATTTTTCTCGTTCGACATAGTGCCTGTCGGACACCTACGCAGTGAGTGAAAAACAGTCTCCTGTTTTATCTCATCTCTACAGTTTCGGCATAAATGATTTCCAAGGTGCCCAAGACCATTATGTCTCGATGGCGTACCTTTAAGCAATGTCCGGTAATGAACTAGACAACAACAGATATGAAATGCCTGAACCTTTTATCTGTTTTACAGTTACATGGTTACATACTGGTACCCATATGATATGGACTTCATACCCTTCTTCTACCTCATTGAGATATCTGCAATAGCTGGAAGCCGTCTTTGAGTTCATTACATTGTAATGCAATACCCAATGCAATGCCACTTAAGAATTTTGGAGTTTCCAAAAATTTTCGACGCAGACTGCAGTGATTTGGTAGCTTTATAAACTATTTCAATCAATTCCAAAAATATTCCACTTCCCACAATTCCGCTCAATTTGGAGCCATCATTGTAAATTTATTCCCAATTTTCTGAATATTCTATCGTTCAATATGCTTTTCAACTTTATGCAGCATAACGATATTAAACGTTTAGCAAAAATAGTAATTTCATTGTTTCAAGATTTTTAAGTATTATAAATGATGTGGACAGTTTACACGCTGGCCCTTAGCTTTATCTAGAACCTCTGGGTTCTATAAATAAATAAACTAACTTATTTTTAGCGTAAACATTTTATTTAATTTATTTAACTATCAAAATAACAATTTTAAAAATTATATTTTTATTATTAACATAGTTTGAGTTTTTACAAAAAGTATTGCAGCAATTGAAATCTTATTTTTTACTATAAATAATGCTTTTCCATTAGATATATGTTACATTTATAGGGAAAAAGATAGTGAAAAACCTATTAAATTTTATAGAAATTTTAGTGTTGTAATCTTCTCTCACCTTCATTGTCGAAGGTTTGGAAAATATACACACTCACAAATTCCTAATTAAATCGTATTTAGAAGATCTGTTTCGATCCTCAAAGCTTTTTGTCAATTTATTGATAACTTCGTTAATGGTATCTTGTTTGTAGCATTTATGCAATCGAATTGTTGAGAAACGCCTTGGTAAGTTGTATATAATTTTAAGGTTCTTGTTTTGTATTATTTGCAGCTTTTTTCGGTAAGTTTTTGCCACTTTATTGTACCAGACTTGAGAACCAAAAATCATAATTGGTCGTATGCACATTTTATATAACAGTAACTTATTTTTAGTATTGAGAGTAGATCTGCGATTTAAAAGAGGGAAAAGTGCACATCCACATTTAATAGCCTTTTCGCTCGCTTTCAAGACCTGGCTTTTGAATATTAGTTTTTTATCTAAGGTTATACCCAGATATTTTACTTCGTCTCGTAAAGAAATTTCAGCACCCTGTATGTGTAGTGGAACGGTTGGGATTCTTTTATAGGACTTATTAAATGGAAAGATGATAGCTTGAGTTTTTGTGTCATTAATTTTTATCTTCCATTTGGAGAAATATTTATTGGCATGCTCAAGAGCTCTTCTCATATTTTTAATTATAGCATTAGAGACTTTCCCACTTGCCATAATAGCGGTATCATCAGCGTATAAGGCTGTATGTTGATCCTTTAAAACTTTAAAATCGGACGTAAAGAGCGAATACAAAATGGGTGAAAGCACAGTGCCCTGTGGAACCCCAACTGGAATATTTCTTTCTGTGGAGTGACATCCATCAATGGTTACAATAAACGTCTTATTAGTCAGGAAACCCTTAATAATTTTTTGCAGGTACGTAGGAAAACCTAGAAGGTTAAGTTTATATATGAGGCCGTTGTGGCATATAGCGTCAAAAGCTTTCTCAATATCAAGCAACACAATTCCCGTACTTCGCCTGATACGTTTATTTTCCTGTATAAAATTAACTATTCGTTTGACTTGATGAACTGTTGAATGTTCTTTTCTAAATCCAAACTGTTAATTTTTTATTAAATTATTTTCCTCCGTAAAATTTAACACTCGTTGTAGTACAATTTTCTCAAAAATTTTGTCAAGGCAATTCAGCATACTAATTGGCCTATAACTTTTAGGTGAATTTGGATCTTTTCCTGGCTTAAGAATTGGAATTACCTTAGCCCTTTTGAAACTATTAGGAAAGTAACCGTTTTTTAGACACCAGTTGAAAATGTTTGTAACTGAGGTAAAAAATATTTCAGGCATATTTTTTAATATAATTGGGGTTATACCATCAATACCAGGAGCTTTACAATTTTTAAGTAAAGTGCGATACCTACTTATCTATTTTGTCATTACAACCGCTTAGTCAGGACTACCGCCTAGCTTCTCACACTACCCATGTTGTCTATGATAAATTTATCCATGAGTGGCGTGACCCGCTGTTGAAAATCTACTCACAAAGATAGAATATTGAGAAACTTTTGATGGCAATTTTATTTACTCTCAGAATTTTTGCCAGAAATCTGCTGAGAGGAAGTCGCCGAAGAATTACATTTTGTATTTTATTATGATATCTGGCCTGCACCTTGAACCCTGGCTTTTCGTCTAATAAACCAACATACTACATACTAGACCACCGCGACTTCAACATGTGTACAAATCAGGGCATTCTAAATCGCACGTGATTTTTTTATATGCCCATGTCTCCCAAACTTGTCAGTTTGCAACATGTCGCTGTTCCTGCGTTATTGCAATCTAAGCCCTCTTTTCAATTGAAATAAAAAAATAAGTATAAGAGGAAGAAGACTTAACTTCAGTTGCCTGTATTCTCACGTCGGCCGTCGTAAGTCAAGCAACTATCAAAAAATGATGCGCCGTTGTCAAAATTAACTTCTTCAGCGAATTTCCTGGGGCTACCGTACTGCAGGCTTAATTTATTTTTAAAACTTTTAAAACGTTAAGCGCTTTAGAAATATAACAAAAAACGTTTCTCAGTGCTGAAATTCAAAAATTTATTTTTGATTATACCGCGACGTAAGGCAGCACTTAAAAAAGGTCACTATATCAATAAGGGATTCTGTTGGTAGAATACAAGAAAAATGTTTAAGAAAAATTTTAAAAATGTCTAAAGAGCACATTAATAAACACAAAATTATTTTAAAAAGTACCACATTGAAGTGAAAAAATTTGAATATAAGAAACGAATTTCCATACAAAAAAGTCCATTATCACTAAACTTAATAAAATGTTAATTTTAATTTTTAAAGATTACTTTCTGAATGCCTTCAAAATTGATGCCGATATAATCCAATTAAAATTGCTGCTATGGTACCCTCCAGCCCTATAGAACCAAAACAATGCTGGTACTAGCCACCTTAGGAAACGGAGAAAAAGAGTTGAAAAAAAGATTACAAATGCACTGGAGAGCTTGATGTCCCAGATACTCTCAGCCTCCTTATATTACTTATAAATTGCTGGTGGTTCCTAATGTCGGATCTCGACAGAGAATTTAAACCCGTGTCCAGGTTTCTCAACCTAATCCCACTAAGGCTTGGACAGTAGCGTAGGAGGTGTTTGATAGTCTCCATCTCCTCCTCGTCAACACATCCGTACATACATAATTGGTCATTACAACCCTTTAGTTAGGATTACGACCTAGCTTCTCACACCACTTATGTTGTGTGCGTTAATTTTTATATATCAGTGGTGGGACCAACAGTTTAAAGTCTACTGCGAACGACAGATTTTCTTGAGAAACTTTTCATGACAGTTTTATTTAATCTCAGAATTTTAAACAGAAATCTGCGAAGAGGAAGTCGTCTAAGAAATATTTTTTCATATTTCGTTTAGTTGGATATGCCTGACCTGGGGTTTGAACCGAGGCCTCACGTCTAATAAACCAACACACTACCTACTAGACCACGGCTACTTCTCGTCAGCCCCTACCTCGCAATATTTCGACTGGGATCTGTTCCAGATACTTTTTATCGGTCTAACCTTGCAATGGCTTGTAATAAACCCAATGATGATTCTCAGCCTAACCTAATTAAAGTACAACAGGCTATAGATTTCTAAATACATATCAACCCGATCCATCTGCCCAATACTTCTGTTCCTTTTGCTCGACCGTCCAGTGACGAAGCAGTAGAATTGGCAGATTTGGGCATCAGGATCGACTATGAAATCGCTTTCAGAGCAATAGTATCCGCATTCTCGTTACCAGGTAAACCGCTAAGGGCTGGAACCCAGCTTAATCGGTTACGGTCTGATCCAAAGGCATTCTTAAAGACTCCTTGCAATCACGAACAAGACGTGATTTATATCAAACAGACGCAATTTCTCTTAGAGTAGCCTGACTATTTGCGCATAATTTTGTGTTTTAGAAGACTCCCTATTTATGTCTAAAATTTAAGTGATAAAGTTAACTGTAGTGTTAACAAAAAAAAAATTCTGGGTATTAATAAAATAATATTCAATATTAAAACCACATTTCCAATACTAGAGCAGTATTTGATATTCTTGATGCGCTTGCCTTAATACACCCCGTTAACCCAGATCCTAAGGAAGTCTCTTCATTTGAACCCCAAATAACTTGTTGCGTCTGAATTATTTCCAAGCATTTTGTTTAAATTAACAATTTATTCACAAAAATAGAGAGAGATAGAGATATTAAAAATAATCATTCACAAAAGGAACGTAAGTAGTATGTTTATGTACCTTCTCTCGCAGTTTCTCCATACAAATTTAGGAGCACGCATAGCTGTAAAAGAGTAGAAACATTGCAGAATTGTGAAAATGAATTGTGTGCAATCGGTCTTTAGGTTTGTAACATGTATTATGAAAAGGTAATGCTTTTTAATGTTTATGTGTGTGTGTGTGTGTTAAAATTTGAGAGCATGCATATCTGGAAAAGAATTAAATCATTTTAATTTTCATTTTTTCCATACAAATTTGGGATCATACCTGCTTCTTCTTGGTCCTTTCATTTGTATTGCTTTGCAAACGAATGACTGGACGGACAGAATGAGGGTGTGCACGTTTCCTCATCTACATCCCAGAGTATAAATAGACTGTAATGTGAAAATGTATGTACGTATGTACGAATGAACGGACCGAATGAGTGTGTGTGTAACATGTAATGTGTATGATCGTTTTTTTTTTAATAATAAATTCTTGGCACGTATTGCTCATGATCACAGGTAGAAGGAATAGAAATATAAACTGATAAGAAAGGGTAGGTTGGTTGTGCGGTTGTTTTTTATTTTTTGTATGATTTAATTAGAAGGATTTTTAAATTGATAAGAAAGAAATGTATAGTTGTACCTGCGTTTTTTTTTCACGCATAAGTAGAATATCTGTTTTTACATAAATAGAGTATAAATAGACTTGTTTTAAGGATTTAGATTTTTTTTAGTTTTACTGTTTAAATAAATAAAATTATAGAATACAGGGATTAATTAAAACAAATTAGTTATTTTTCTTAGGTATACATATTTTATTTTTAGATTTTGTTATTTTGTACAATACAATACATATATCTATTTAACATAATAATAGTTAAACATTCGTTTATACAGATTAAATAGCTTAAGTGTTAACAAATATTTTTCATAAAATGTTTGGCATCTGCAAATATCAAAAGATTCTGAGTAAATTTTTTCACGATAATACAAACGTATGACATTATTAATACATAAAAATGGATTACTTATTTTACTAATGTTGCATATTCTTAGTTCATTTATAAGGGTTAAAAATTAATCTATATGCTCTTTATCAATCTGATTACTATGTTTTGTTAGTAAATAGTTTTTCCAATTCAGCTGATGTTACCATTTTTGTTCCCCTTCTTTAAAAATTTAATAGTGGGTTGTGTTAGTGCGGGACGATGTACTCTGAATTATTTCATTTCAATTTATATTTATTGAATAAAAATTTTAAACACAAGTGCCCATAATTAAATGTATTAAATTTTTGTTTTCGTTCATAATTATATTCATGTCATCTAAATTAACAATACCGCATTCTCGTTTGAATGGTTTTTCAGGTAAAGAATCAAGAATGAAAACACCCCTAAAATGTTTAAAATGTCTTCCATATTTATTCAAATCCAAATCTGTTAATGGGCGATGATGGTCACGATCTACTCTATATCTGATAACGATCTACTTTTTTGGTTTTTGGTTTTGTCTATTTTATTTTAATTTTTTTATTATTTTTTTTTTTTTTGTCATTGCCATGTTTTAGATAAACATGTTCTACCTCAATGTTTAAATTGTTTATTTGATCAGCTAGATCATCATGTATTTGTGTTATATAATTTTTTTTTTATGATTACATTTATTGAAACCTTCTCCAAATTTATTAATATAAGACATTTCTTTCACTCTTCTAATAAATTATGTTAGATTCTTTAAGTTCTTCGATAATAGAGATTATTTCGTTTTGATGATTGTTGTGACCAACACCTTCCGATGAAAGAAGTAAACGTAGTCTGTCAACTAGTTCATTAGGATCATCCCAATATATGTAATTTGATTTCATATTATTTAGTGATTTTAGCATTAAACCACTGCCTTTTGTTAAAAGGTTTGTTGTTGTTTCAAATAAATGTTTAATTATTCGTATATATTTGAAGGCTCGTGTTCCTTTCACTTGTTCATTGGACTCATAGCGACGTTTATGTGCATTGGTATGAATTAAAATCTCTTTATATTTTTTCAAATAATTTTTAGAATAATTGAGAGGTTTTTTATGAAATACTAGTTCAAATAATCCAGACGTCATTTTCAAATTCATATTTCCTATCCGCATAGTATTATTAATTTTTCCTTGCCATATCTCCAACTACCGTCTACATCTTGATTAAAACCATAAATTTTATCCAATTGCTTATTATTGTATATTTTCAAATATTGGAGAGCTTTTCGTCAGCTTTAAACATTGTTTTCTTTTCAAGTTCTTGATACATGTACTTGATACAGGTCTATTATGGTCATAGTTTTTTCATCATCATTATCATCAGTTGAAATATTTTCATACTGAAAATCGTTATTATCACCGTTTACATCATCGTAATCATCGTCATCATCAATAGTGTTGTCTATATCCTTATGCTTATCTTCAAGTTTTCCGATGATTTCATTATCACCATTTACGTCATAATAATCATCATCATCATCAATAGTGTTGTCTACATCCTTACGCTTATGTTCAAGTTTTGGGATGTCTTCATTATCATCATTTACATCATCATAATCATCGTCATCATTAATAGTGTTGTCTATGTCCTTATGGTTATCTTTAAGTTTTCCAATGATTTTTTTAAGTGGTTTTGTTATTGGTTGAAAGGTATCTTCTAATAAATTAACTCTATCCATTTGATTCAGTTTAATATTTTTTAACTTTTTCTTTAGGACAGCCCTTGTCTTTACAAGATCTTCCAACACTTTATTATGGTAATTTTTAGACATTATAATAATTTTTTATATTGATTTTGACCTGGTTATAATCTGCTCGCTATCTGATTATGATCTGCTTTGTATCTGATTACGATATGCTTTATATCTGATCACGAACTGCTTGCTATCTGGTCACGATCTGATTTATACCTGATCACGATCTGCTTGATGGCTTGTAGCTGATATACCTGGTATAGCTGATATAGCTGGTATAACTGATATAGCTGGTGTAGCAGGTATAGCTGGTATAGCTGATATAGCTGGTGTAGCTGATATAGCTGGTATAGCTGATATAGCTGGTATAGCTGGTATAGCAGGTATAGCTGGTATAGCTGGTATAGCTGATATAGCAAGTATAGCTGTTGTAGCTGGTATAGCTGATATAGCAAGTATAGCTGTTGTAGCTGATATAGCTGGTGTAGCTGATATAGCTGGTATAGCTGATATAGCTGGTATAGCTGGTATAGCTGCTATAGCTGGTACAGCTTGCTAGTATAGCTAGTACATATTGCATAGCTTGCTAGTATAGCTAGTACAGCTTGCTAGTATAGCTAAAACAAACAAAAAAAAACCTAATCAGTGTAAGATTGGAAGAAGATTTGTAAACAACTTAATAAACAAATTATATGTTGAATTACATCCACCTGGTTATCAGTTTTGTGGACCTGGTACAAAACTTGAAAAACGTTTAGCAAGAGGAGATAAGGTTATACATTTATAAGACGCAGCTTGTAGAGAGCACGATATTGCATATTCACAATCAAAAGATATAGACACAAGACATCAAGCAGATAAAATTTTAGCTGAAAAAGCCTGGCAACGAGTTAAATCTAAAGATAATGATATTAAAGAACGTGCAAATGCATGGTTTGTGACAAACGCTATGAAAGCTAAAGTGAAATTTGGATTAGGTTTGAAGGAGCAGAGACATAAGAAAAGAAAAAATTCAAAAAGAATGAGAAAAGGAAAAATGAATAAGTGTAATAAGGAATTATTCACAGCTACTGTGAGAAAAACTTTAAAACAATTGAAAGAACAGAAACCGCTTGATATAAATGATGCTGTTAAAATAGCTCAAAAGGCTATTCACTCAAATTAAATAAAAATAAAGGGAAAAAGCGAGCAGACATTATAATACCGAGAGTTATACCTGTACCGAAAATTGGAGGATTTCTTCCACTTATTCCCGCACTAACAGCATTGTCAGCGCTTGGTGGTTTGGCAAGTGGAGGATCCGCTATTGTTAAAGCAGTATATGCTATCAAAAATGGAAAAGAACAATTGACGGAAGCTAACTGTCATAATAGATATATGGAATCAATTGCAATGAGTAAAGGGTTGTACCTCAAACCATATAAAACTGGATATGGTCTCTACTATAGTCCAGCTCCAGAAAACTATTAGATAACCTACCCAATCGCCCATTAACAGATTTGGATTTGAATAAATATGGAAAACATCTCAAACATTTTAGGGGTGTTTTCATGCGTGATTCTTTACCTGAAAAACCATTCAAACAAGAATACGGCATTGTTAATTTAGATGATTCAAATGGTATGGGAACACATTGGGTAGCGTATTATAAAAACCACAACTATAAAGAATACTTTGATAGCTTTGGAAACTTACAACCACCACTTGAGATTGTCAACTACTTAAAATTTTCTATTGAATATAATTATGAACGAAAACAAAAATTTAATACATTTAATTGTGGGCACTTGTGTTTAAAATTTTTATTCAATAAATATAAATTGAAATGAAATAATTCAGAGTACATCGTCCCGCACTAACACAACCTACTATTAAATTTTTAAAGAAGGGGAACAAAAATTGTAACATCAGCTGAAGTGGAAGAACTATTTATTAACAAAACATAGTAATCAGATTGATAAAGAGCATATAGATTAATTTTTAAGTCTTATCAATGGACTAAGAATATGCAACATTAGTAAAATAAGTAATCCATTTTTATGTATTAATAATATCATACGTTTGTATTATTGTGAAAAAATTTACTCAGAATCTTTTGATATTTGCAGATGCCAAACATTTTATGAAAAATATTTGTTAACACTTAAGCTATTTAATCTGTATAAACGAATGTTTAACTATTATTATGTTAAATAGATATATGTATTGTATTGTACAAAATAACAAAATCTAAAAATAAAATATGTATACCTAAGAAAAATAACTAATTTGTTTTAATTAATCCCTGTATTCTATAATTTTATTTATTTAAACAGTAAAACTAAACAAAATCTAAATCCTTAAAACAAGTCTATTTATACTCTATTTATGTAAAAACAAATATTCTACTTATGCGTGAAAAAAAAACGCAGGTACAACTATACATTTCTTTCTTATCAATTTAAAAATCCTTCTAATTAAATCATACAAAAAATAAAAAACAAGCACAACCAACCTACCCTTTCTTATCAGTTTATATTTCTATTCCTTCTACCTGTGATCATGAGCAATACGTGCCAAGAATTTATTATTAAAAAAAAACGATCATACACATTACATGTTACACAAAGACTCATTCGGTCCGTTCATTCGTACATACGTACATACATTTTCACATTACAGTCTATTTATACTCTGGGATGTAGATGAGGAAACGTGCACACCCTCATTCTGTCCGTCCAGTCATTCGTTTGCAAAGCAATACACATGAAAGGACCAAGAAGAAGCAGGTATGATCCCAAATTTGTATGGAAAAAATGAAAATTAAAATGATTTAATTCTTTTCCAGATATGCATGCTCTCAAATTTTAACACACACACACACATAAACATTAAAAAGCATTACCTTTTCATAATACATGTTACAAACCTAAAGACCGATTGCACACAATTTATTTTCACAATTCTGCAATGTTTCTACTCTTTTACAGCTATGCATGCTCCTAAATTTGTATGGAGAAACTGCGAGAGAAGGTACATAAACATACTACTTACGTTCCTTTTGTGAATGATTATTTTTAATATCTCTATCTCTCTCTTTTGTGAATAAATTGTTAATTTAAACAAAATGCTTGGAAATAATTCAGACGCAACAAGTTATTTGGGGTTCAAATGAAGAGACTTCCTTAGGATCTGGGTTAACGGGGTGTATTAAGGCAACCGCATCAATAATATCAAATACTGCTCGAGTATTGGAAATGTGGTTTTAATATTGAATATTATTTTATTAATACCCAGAATTTTTTTTTTTGTTAACACTACAGTTAACTTTATCACTTAAATTTTAGACATAAATAGGGAGTCTTCTAAAACACAAAATTATGCGCAAATAGTCAGGCTACTCTAAGAGAAATTGCGTCTGTTTGATATAAATCACGTCTTGTTCGTGATTGCAAGGAGTCTTTAAGAATGCCTTTGGATCAGACCGTAACCGATTAAGCTGGGTTCCAGCCCTTAGCGGTTTACCTGGTAACGAGAATGCGGATACTCTTGCTAGGTTAGTTTACTCTCTGAAAGCGATTTCATAGTCGATCCTGATGCCCAAATCTGCCAATTCTACTGCTTCGTCACTGGACGGTCGAGCAAAAGGAACAGAAGTATTGGGCAGATGGATCGGGTTGATATGTATTTAGAAATCTATAGCCTGTTGTACTTTAATTAGGTTAGGCTGAGAATCATCATTGGGTTTATTACAAGCCATTGCAAGGTTAGACCGATAAAAAGTATCTGGAACAGATCCCAGTCGAAATATTGCGAGGTAGGGGCTGACGAGAAGTCGCCGTGGTCTAGTAGGTAGTGTGTTGGTTTATTAGACGTGAGGCCTCGGTTTAAACCCCAGGTCAGGCATATCCAACTAAACGAAATATGAAAAAATATTTCTTAGACGACTTCCTCTTCGCAGATTTCTGTTAAAAATTCTGAGATTAAATAAAACTGTCATGAAAAGTTTCTCAAGAAAATCTGTCGTTCGGAGTAGACTTTAAACTGTTGGTCCCACCACTGATATATAAAAATTAACGCACACAACATAAGTGGTGTGAAAAGCTAGGTCGTAATCCTGACTAAAGGGTTGTAATGACCGATTATGTATGTATGGATGTGTTGACGAGGAGCAGGAGAACATTAAAAAGCATTACCTTTTCATAATACATGTTACAAACTTGAAACTGCGCTAGAAGATACATAAACATACTACTAACGTAACAAATAAAACAAAATACAATTATATTAAAATAAATAAATAATCAAAGGCAAAATTTTCATTTGCACTAAAGCTTCAAATTTACTTAATAAAGTTTACTTCTTATGTATCAGCAACAATGTTTATAAACAACTAACAAGTTAGGTGAGATTAAACATGCTTGAATGCATTCTTACTGAAAAAATAAAGATTCACCATGCACCAAACATGCTGGTTGTCGATTTACGGAGGGACTTTAATTTCGATATGCATCTTGTATTTGTGGTTACAAATACTTTCTTGAATTAAAATTAAAAGGGGTTCAATTTTCATAAAGTTTTCAATATAAGTTGCATGTTTTTAAAGTTAAATAAGACTACATTAATTTATACCTGATCCATAATAGGGCGCTGTTTCACCAATGACAAAAGTAACTTTGCCTTACATTGCATGGATTGTGTTCCCATACTAGAGCGATTTCCAGTGACCAATAAAAAGTAAGCCACAATATGGAACAATGGACTATTCCAAAAACCGATATTAGCTCACTTATCTTGTACCTCTATAAGTATGTATCTGTCATTGATATTATGTGTAAATGGCTAGTAGCATGTGCACTCAATTTGTTAATGCAATTCTTCCAATTTGGACGACAGAGAGTTAATAATCAACTCACATTCATTGCTATTGTAGAAATATGGTGCATTGCCAACTCTGAAACTACATCCGGCTGCACTTCCCACCAAATTCGACAATTCTGTTTAGTTGATATAGAAGACTATAACGAAGAATAATGGATTTTTGTCCAACCTTCCTAAAGTTTAAAACAAATTACTTTGTAGTATTTTACCTTGCTTTAGTTTTTCAAGCAATTATATTTTGTGTCGTTACATAGCCCTTACATAGGTCTACTGTACTAGACTTATGTTCATATTACTTACTATAATATTTTAATATTATTAAAATTATTAATATTATTAAAATTTATATTTAATATTATTAAAATTATAATAAATAAAAAATAAAAATAATTACAAAATCATATAAAAGATTATGATTGCAAAAATTGTAGTTGCTCTTATCTTTACCTTATATAAATATCCTTAAGCGCCAAACGTGAGTAAACACCACTGAAATAATTCATTTTCTTATGATAGCGAGAAAAGTAAATGAGAATAGTCGAATAAATTTCCAAAAATAAAAACGTTTATTTATTACTTATAAAATGTTAAAACATTATTACTTATAAACTTTGTTTATACTTTTTTATATTTAAGAACAAAACTGTTTTATACTTAAGAACAAAAGTGTTGACTCACTTATGGCGCTCAGCGCATATATTCGTTTAGTAATCAACATGTTGACATGACTGAGCAAATAAACAATGCTTATAGAATCAAAAAAAAAAATTAAAAAAAAAAATTTAAATTTAAAATTAATTCAGTTAGTAAAGAATCAGTTCAAATCGGCGAAAAATGTTATGCTGCATTCCATTTACCGTACCAAAAATCAAACAAACAATAAATGTGTACAGGGTTTTTGGCCTTTATTACTCCAAAATCTGCATCTTTGATTAATTTGTGTCAACATAAAGGATGTTTATACATGAACATAGCATGCAGATAACAAAATCGAATAATTAAAAAAATAAAAAATTAAGAATTTTTATTATTTATTTATTTATTTATTTATTTATTAACTACAATACAATTACAAATTATATTCTAATTACATATGGGCGGGATAACTTGACCATATACCAGACCAGAGTCTCTGGTTGGAATTTAATCCACGACCCTCACGCTAATAGCCTAGCACACTGCCCACTAGACTACCAGGGCATCCTAAATTTTTATTAATTTAGTAAAATTATAGAAAAAACATAAACACTTCTGCTTATTGTGTGCAGAACAATAAAACTATGCAAAAAAATAAAAAAAATTAATTACACCCGAGTAACTACCTAGTCTAAGTTGTTCAGTTAGTTGAGTAGAACTCAAAAATACTTTCTTATTTTTCTCGAGCCCTCCAAACTTGATTTACTTGACAAAAACTGTTTTTTTTGCACTTTACGCACAAATTAATAGATTACACAAACATTTCTGAACTCATGTCCAAAATTTAAACCTTATTAGAAAGGAGAGAGATGGGCCTTTAAAACAATGTACATATACAATATATATTATTTGACTTTGTGATAAACTCAGGCTTATATTTAAACAATAAGAGTTTATCTTATTTAATAAATTTTATTTAATGCTTTTACTTTGCTTTACAAAACGGGAATGAATTTTGGTATTTAAAAAGATTACTTAAGAACACAGCAAAAGGGTTACAGTTATTCTTTTGCTGTTGTTGTTGTCATTTAATATATACAAATAACTTGTTTTAGTGGAGTGCTATTTACAAATAAGATGTTAAAAAGCTTTACTTAATTGAGTGATATCTAAAGCTTTACTTAATTGAGTGATACTTAAAAGTAATTATTCCTTCATAAGTCAATACACTACAATCACCCCCTTCACAAATTTGCTTCTCATCCAATATAATACATTTTTAAAATACTTCATTTCATTTAGCTTAACAATACATTAAATATACTTGCATATACATATAATAATAGTTTTTGGCTAAATAATATATAAATTCAGTATAAATTTTACATATAATTTATATTTTTTTAGTTTTTCTTTCTCTTAAATTATATTTAACAATTTCTGTTGATGATTCATTTTCCTTTGAATATTCTTTAGAATTTATATTTTCTTCTTTATTTCTGATGTAATCTGATTGAACCCTATCTTCAATACTTTGTTGGATACATGGAGCAATTTTTTGTAACGGATCTAAAAGAGTTGTTGGAATTTCACTTTTTTCATTTTCAGATTCAGTACACAGCACCATTTGGTTAGCATGCCTTTTCCAAGTTCTTTCATTTTTTGTTTTTATTAAATAGGTTTGCTTACCAAGTTTTTTAAGCACTGAACCTCTAATCCAAGAAACTTTTCCTGGAATTGAATAATCCTTGCAAACAACATTATCGCCTTCGTTAAAAATATTTTTCTTTTTACCTTTATAAAATTTAATTTGACTTTTCTGTTTATTTTTTACGTTTAATTTTACTTGATCGGTATTAACGTTAACTATTTTTCTTTTTGGATTGATTAAATCAAGCCTTGTTCTTACTTTACGCTTGTTAAACATTAACTGAACTGGTGAAACACCAGTACTGGAATGTACAGCGTTTATATAATCCAATAAAAATCTACATAGTACATTATTGAATTCGGATATTGGTACATTATTTAGACTGCGCTTAAGAGCATTTTTAATAGTTTTTACTGCATTTTCAGCCTGTCCATTAGTAGCTGGATTTCCTACAGGAGTTGTAATGTGTTTAATACCATTAAGTTTTAAAAATTTTCCAAATTCGTTGGACACAAAAGATGTACCATTATCCGAAACGATACATTTTGGCAAACCAAATCGTGCAAATAATTCTCTTAAAACCCGAATGACAGCGTTACTAGTTGTATTAGTACCCATGTCCAAACACTCAATCCATTTACTGGTACTGTCCACCACCACAAGGCACCAACGTTTTACAAATGGTCCAAAAAAATCTATATGTAATCTTGACCACACTTCCTCCGACCTCGGCCAAGGAATTAACTCCTGCTGAGGTGGATTAGGCCGTGTAATCAAGCATGAGTCACACGCCCTAACAATTTCCTCTAAATCTTTGCTTTGATTTGGCCACCAACAGCATTCGCGAGCCATAGATTTCATTTTCACTATGCCCATATGCGACGCATGTAACAAATTAACAACTTCACTCCTCAATTTCGTAGGTATAATCACCCTATATCCCCAAAACAAACTATTCGACTCACACGACAACTCAGTTCTTCTCACAAAATATGGCAGTAATTCGGGTTCTGCACACTTAGCAGGCCATCCTAATTCAACATACCTACGTACTCTTTTCAGTAGCTCATCCTTTTCCGTTTCTGAACAGATGGTTTCAAAATTCAAAAATTTTGTCTCGTTTTGAAGCTCCTTTACGTAATTGACGTATAAATCAGTTGGCAAATCATCCAATTCTAAATCCGATTGATTTGGATGTCTTGAAAAATAGTCAGCAACATTGCTTTTCGATTTAATATGGACAATATCAAATTGATAACCCGACAACGTTAACGCTATACGTTGCAATCTATTTGATGCCATAACCGGAATTCCCTTTTTGGGGTTAAAAATGTGATGCAATGGTTTATTGTCCGTAACCAACGTAAAATGACGGCCGTATAAATACTGGTGATACTTCTTAACACCAAACAAAATGGAAACGGCCTCACGATCTAGTTGCGAATAACGCTTTTCCGTATCTGTCAATGTCCTAGAAGCGAACTCAACTGGCCTTTCCTCACCCCTATCATTTATCTGTGACAACACAGCACTTACCCCGACAGGACTGGCATCTACAGTCACCCTTGTCCTAAAATTAGCGTTAAAATGTGCCAAACATTTTTCCGATACTAGGCATTTTTTCAACTTTTCCACGGCCTTCGAACAGTCTTCAGTCCATTTAAATTCTGTATTGGCCCTGAGTAATCCATGCAATGGATGCAGTAATGTGGACACATTTGGCAAAAACCTTCTATAAAAATTTACAACCCCTAAAAATGCCTGCAGTTCCTTGACATTTGTGGGATTGGGCATTTTAGAAATATCACTAACTTTTTTGGGATTCATGTGTAAACCCCGTTTGTCGATTACGTGACCCAAGTATTCTATTTTCTTACAATAAAACGCACATTTTGCTGGTGACAATTTAAAACCTGCATCTCTCAATATGTTCAAAACTCGTTCGAGACGCTCATTATGAAGTTGACGATTGGGAGCACTAATTAAAATGTCATCTAAAAATACTACAACACCATCCAAACCTGCCAACAGTGAATCCATGATCCTTTGAAAAATCGCAGGGGCTGAGGCTAAGCCATATATAAGCCTTGTATATTGAAAAAGACCTTTGGAAGTCGATATAGTAGTATATTTACGAGATTCCTCATCTAGCTCTATTTGCTGGTAGGCCATACTTAAATCAAGTTTTGTAAATTCCTCCCCTCCATGCAACTTAGAAAACATTTCCTCTATCCGAGGCAAAGGATACCTTTCTATCATTAAGTTCGGATTTAACGTTACCTTAAAATCCCCGCAAATCCTAACATTACCGTCTTTTTTCAATATGGGCACTATTGGCGTCCCCCACTCGCTATAATCAACCGGTTGTAAAATTTTCATTTTCACCAATTCATCTAATGCTAATTCAACTCTCTTTTTAATGGTCAAAGGTAAAGGTCTCGGTCTGAAAAACTTTGGGACAGCATCCTCTTTTAGCTTCAACACAGCCTTACTCAACTTAAATAGACCCAAACCACCATCAAACAGTTTATTAAATTTCCTAACAATAGGATAACCTTTAATCATATGAAGTTCCGATGCATGATTTATATTACAGATCTCGATTTCAAACGCCTTTAAAAAGTTTCGACCCAACAGTGGTGGACCACCATTTTTTATCACAATAATAGGAATAAGTTTCCTCTTATTGCCGTACTGAATACACACATCACAAGCTCCGATAGGTATTATATTTGTACCATTATACGCTTTCAATAACATATCTATTTTACGCAGACTGTAATTACTAAAATTAGACTTGTATGTTTTCTCTGAAATAACCGTATTTTCTGAACCAGTATCCAACTCCATATCAAATGGTTTATCATTAATCTTAACTCTAATTTTAATAGGTCCATCTTTTAAACTTGTAACAGAAAATAAGCTTAAATCTCTATGCACATCTTCTAAAAAATTAAAGTTTTTTGCCTTACACATTTTTTTTAAATGCCCTCTTTTTTGACATTTGTTGCACTTGTAATTTCTAAACTTACATTGCTCGCTTTTGTGATTTTTATAACCGCAGACTTCACATTGCTGATCATTTCTTTGCTGAGCACCCCTTTGCGATTCCCTTTTACTTCGTCCGCCATTTGCTTTTTTTATAAAATTAACGGGCTCTTCCTTGACCGCTGCCGTGTCATATTGGTGTTTTGCATACTCAACATTATTGGCTATTTCCACCGCTCTGTCGAAAGTACATTCTACTGATTCTAAGAAAATTTTGTCCCGGGCCGGACCTTTTTCCAACCCCATTACAAATTTATCCCGAATCGCTGTTGCTAAATTTGCACCAAACTCGCAGTTCACTGCTAATGACCGCACACGTACCGACCACTCGTTAACTGTCTCCGTAGGTGCTTTTGAAGCGTTGTAAAATTTGTACCTTTCTGCAAAACCTGATGTTGGTGGCTTAAAATGTTTTTTCATTACCACCACACACGACTCATAAGTTGTTGTTGCATCTTCTATTTTCCTCGGACTTATTAAATTTTGTAACAGCATATAGGACGTTTCGCATAATGACGTCAGTAAGATCGCCTTCTTTTTGACGCTATTATTTATGTCATTCGCCACTAGAAATTGTTCCATTTGATTTTCGAAAATTGACCAATTGTTTTGCGTGTGATCAAAACTTGGAACTTTACCAATTATTTGTGCAATTTGCGTAGTCATCTTTATCTTCGATTCAAAAGAAACTTTCAACTGCACCGGTTTACTTTTATTTTTTATAAAAAAAATTATTTTAATATTGTTTTGCCTCGTCGCCACTGTGATAAACTCAGGCTTATATTTAAACAATAAGAGTTTATCTTATTTAATAAATTTTATTTAATGCTTTTACTTTGCTTTACAAAACGGGAATGAATTTTGGTATTTAAAAAGATTACTTAAGAACACAGCAAAAGGGTTACAGTTATTCTTTTGCTGTTGTTGTTGTCATTTAATATATACAAATAACTTGTTTTAGTGGAGTGCTATTTACAAATAAGATGTTAAAAAGCTTTACTTAATTGAGTGATATCTAAAGCTTTACTTAATTGAGTGATACTTAAAAGTAATTATTCCTTCATAAGTCAATACACTACAGACTTAATATGTTATGGGATTTGATGAGGTGAACTTGATAGATGTGAATTTTTTCATATTTTTTCAAGTTTGTCAGTTAATATTATCAAACTTTAATTAAAAAGTATGAAGTAAGTGATAACATTCTGAAAGTGCATTATATTGCATAGAGATTGACACATCGTTTGATTAAATCAAACAAAAATTACCGTAGTATTATTTGAAGAGTCTAACAGTTGAGTTATATTTTTCATATATATATTTTTTTCAAATGAACATTTAATTTATAAATAATTTTTTTTAATTTTAATAATAAAAAAATTTTAACTATAAATAAATATATAGTTATGAGTATTGACTTTTAATTTAATATAAATTCATAATTCACTTTTTTAATTAACACGAATACATTGCAGTGTTAATATTAAGCCTATGGCAGACTGACAATGTACGTAAGTCAAATATATCTACAAAGAAATTAAAAGAATATTTGAATTGAGTAGTCCAGTTAATGGTAAATTGTATAAAGAGTATCACCACATATTCCAGTAGTTCGAGCTTTAGAGACAGCTCCACAGAAGTTTCACTCCGTAAAAGAATATATTTTTTACTTATAAATTATGGCGTTCATTAAAAAATTATTTTATTTTTTTAATAACATGTTAACTGTACGAATTATATGAACACAGGAATGTCTGCCTGCATGCGAATACGTTTTCATTTATAGAATGACCCCAATAGGATTTGGACACGTGTGACATCAGAGTAGACACACTAAATTAATAGAATTTATTTTGGGCTTCATCTGAGGCTAAAGTAATATTTATAATTGAAGCACAGATCCTGAGCTTGTATGCGAAAAAGTCATTTTACACATCTTAATTCCCACAGGAAATATTCGATTTTCATTATATGCGTGACGGACAATGTTTGATTGAATATTCCTACGCCAAAAATCTTCAAATTTAATGTTGACTTTTATCTATTATAATAGTTTTTTATTCCAATTAATCCTTTATTTGTTATAATTTTAACACCCTCTTTAACTCATCAACTTACAACTTTAAAATTCGCTCAGGAAATAATATTACAGCGTATATAGGCATACAACCAATGTTACTTTTCTTTCCTTTTTAGGTTTAGGTTTTTAGGTTATTACATTCACTCGATGGCCCATTGTGTTACCCAGTGTAAGGTAAGCATCCTTGTCATAATCCGTTAATGGCGGGTTTGAACCACCACGAGCTTCGGATGAAACTGGCCACCTTCCTTCGTAACACGTTCGCCACCATTCCCAGAACTTCAAACCGATGCCGCCTATTTTGAATTGTAGGGCAGGCACTCACATAAAAGGTGTTGTACCAATTCCGTTTCTTTCACATCATGGCAGCTTCTGCAGTAATCCTTGTGAGGCAGACCAAGCTTGTTAGCGAAACTGTCAATAGCGCAGTGTCCCGTTATAATGCGAACCGTTCTCTAGTCGAACTGAAGTAGTTCCTTGGCTGTCCACTGCTGGACACAGCAATTTTGAAATTCGGCAAGCTGGTGTATTGGACCAATTGCTTGTTGAATTCTATGCTGCTTTTTCAATTTCCTCAGATACCCACAATTCTTTCCGTGCCAGTTTTTCCGCCTTTTCATTTCCTGTTATTGCACAACGGCCCGGAACCCAGTAGGCGGGTGTTGTGTCAACGTATACGGTCTATGAAGTCTATGCAAATCTCGTCGCATATTAATTTGACGAGGTGGTATCCCACCGCTTTGTTTGCTGCTTGACTGTTCACACATATGATCAAGTTCGAAGGAAGTTGGTTCCTAGTTTCAATCATACATTTAGCTTGTTCAATAGCAAAAATCTTCGCCTGAAATACGCTGGCCTTGCTAGGTAATCTGTATGACCCGTTCCGTGTCAGTTTATCGGAATAGACCCCAGATCCAGTTCCATATTCCATTCTTGAGCTCTAGGTGAAGATCGATATGGCACCATCACCGATGACAGCTTCAGCAACTTGTAAATTACATTTACAAGTTTCATTGCGAACGGACGTGTTTTTTTGAATGCTCTTGAAAAAGTGTGTTTTTTAATTCCAAATTTTCCAAAATTAAAAAAAATCATAATCTAACTTAAAAAACAAAAAGCTACAAATTGATGCCAAAATCGTGTTAAACTACCTTTTGATAGTGAATTTAATAAATATTCATAATTAAACAAATCTCATAAACAAATCTCAGAAACAATCATAATAAGCAATAGCAAAAAGCAAAAAGAAAAAAAAATTATAAAAAAAATGAGTACCACTCTCTGTAATACATTTAAAAATGCAATTACAACAACTGCTTTTGTAAAATGTTATAGTTGTAATTCAAATTACCACTTCTCCCCCTGTTGCCCTTTATCCGAGGCTACATATTCGAGCATGTATGGAGAGAGGAAAACAAATTGGAACCCTACCGTCAAATGAGTAGCTAACTACAAAAAAAACTAACTTTAAGTTTGCTTGTATAGACTAACTTAAAGCTAACTACTACGCAATGCAAAATTTACATTAACCAAAGAGTATACAAACACTCCAATTCTTAACGCCGTTGGATATAGATAACTACCCTGCCGTCAAATGAGTAGCTAACTAAAAAAAAACTAACTTTAAGTTTGCTTGTATAGACTAACTTAAAGCTAACTACTACCCAATGCAAAATTTACATTAACCAAAGTGTATACAAACACTCCAATTCTTAACGCCGTTGGATATAGATAACTAACGTCTTAGACATTTGATTAGTAAACAAAACCGCGTGTCATCTTTTCGCTTTATATTTTTGGTTAAAAATTTATTGTTTGCGTAAAATAATTTAAAAAAAATACACTAAATTAAAAAATACATAAATTCGAAAGGTTTGAACTGTTTTTATTTGAAGTGAAGTGAAACAATATTAAAGGGCCGCTTGCCAAAAAAGCTTACGGAAATTATGTCACCAAACTTGTGCATGGACATAAACTTGGATGGTGTTCATGGTAAAAAGCATTTAAAAGACTTTGCTGCTTTTTATGACGCCTTAACAGGTAAGTGCTAATTTGAAAATATAAGTTTTAACCAAGTCTTAAAACATGTAAAAATGTATATACATATTTTTAAACAGCTGCCTGTCGATCACTCGGCTCTCAGGATGTGGAAACTGAGCTGCGCAACGCCTTAAAAATAATAAAAAAAAAAATCGTTGTATTCATGCTAAGTGCATTAAAAATAAGAACGCAAATCAAAAAAATTAAAATATTTGAAAATGTTATATTTAGAAACTCTTTTTATCTTTTTTTTTACCAACAAATGTGCAAAATATTACTTGTGATGTATTGAAATGAATTTATTTTATTTATTAATTTTTTTATTTATTTATTTTATTAATTTATTTATTTTCTTTTTACATGAATAAACTTTTGTTTTCTATTAAAATATAAATTTTAAAAAACTGTTTCATTTCGAATAATTAATATGATAGGTTATTATTGTGAGTTTAAAGCCAACGTGTAAATAACTGACTTTTCATTCACTGATATTTAGCTAACTTATAGTCAGTTTAAAAAAAACTAGCTTAAAGCTAATTAAAAGTAGTAAGTTTATAGCTAGCTACAAATAGGTTTACTTTAAGTTAACTGCTAAGTAACTAACTTTAAATTAATTTAAAAGTAATGCAGAGTCGAACAATTGACTACTTCCTAGGACATCACAATGTTAAAATAGTTAGTCATTTCCTTATAAAAGTAATCCAAGTGTCAACCACCACTGCTTGAGAAATAGTTGGTTTTAAGTTAATTTAAAGTCAACTGAGTGTACGACAGGGAAGTGTCAAGTATGTAAACCACGATCCAAATCTACCAACACTTTATATCAGACTGTAGTATTTGAAGAATAAAACCAACAACGCAAATTAAGAGATGATGATAATGAAGATTGTGAAGAAAACAGAGTAAAAATATTCAAAGATTCATTTTCTCTTAACACTGTTAATTCGACCTTATGCTCGGTTCAATCCGATGTCAATGACCTTAAAACAGATATAAAAGATATCAAAACAAATATAGAGCAATTAACAATAAGTGTTAAAAACTCCCACATACAAATGAGAGATGAATTAACAACTGCACTCTCCACAATAACAAATACCCTTTCAAAATTAGTGGATCAAGTAAAAGAGCTCACTGAAAAAGATAAACAAAGGGAGAAACAAATTGATACGTTGGAAACACGCATAAATAAAATTGAACAACAAAATATTGTAAGAAATATTGAAATAAAAAACGTTACAAATGAAGAGATGACTCCAAACGAAATAATAACAAAAATTGCTCGCTCACTAGATGTAGAAATGAGAGAATCCGACATAAGCAAGGCATATAGACCTAAAAAGAAAAACGATAAGATTGTAATCGAATTTACATCTCTCGGCAAAAAAGGAGAGTTGATGAGTAAAATCTCACGACACCGACTAGATGCTAATATTGTAAACAATACCGAAGAACAACGCTCTAGCAATAATAACAAATATATTTATATCAACGACCAACTTACTTTTAATAATCATCGTTTGCCTTGGATAACAAAAACAAAAGCAAGAGAAGCAAATTGGAAGTATGTTTGGGTCAGAGGTGGCCAAATATTTGCCTGCAGAAACGAAAATTCGTCATTTATAATTATAAACAATGCTACTGATATTGAATTAATTATTCCTACAGCAAATTAATTTTTATGTGCTACATCTTTTTCTTACACTCTAATCCAAAAAAAAAAAATAAATATCCGTAAAACAGTACACATACATATCTATTTTAAATTCAAATTACAAAAATTAATAATAAAATCCAAACTTTACATAATTTTAACAAAATCGATAAACAATGCTTAAGTTATCCCACATCAATTATTTGTACTAACATTCGTTCACTCAGACTTAATTTCTCTTCATTTATAGTGAGTATAAATCAAATAATAAACAAAGTAAAATTTATAGTACTTGTAGAAACTAATATAAGCGACAGTGAAAGCTCTCTCTATAACATAAAAGGCTTTAGTTCGATATTCTTTAATAGAGAGGGAAGGGGAGGAGGAATCGTTGTTTATGTAAGAGAAAACATTCCATTTACACAAATCTCTCCGAACACAAAAACTTTTGGACTCTTACGTCTCGATTTTAAGGCCCCTGGAGACGATCAAATAAATTCGTCAAATAATGCATAAGTGTGAGTGTAGTGTGATTGAAGTTTAAAATAAATTCGTCAATCGTCATTTGCATTTTGATTTTGTAGTGTGCGCTTCACAAAATGTCTTCATCGGATGACGATTTATTTATTGCTTTTAACTTCTTGTGCAATTTATTAAGAGAAAAAAAACTTTGGATGAAAAATTTCATATTATTTTCTCTATTACTTTTTTTTCCAGTTTTACATGCAACATTAATATTTTGCAATTAATTCTAATATACATACATAATTTTTTCATTTTTGCACTTATCCATGATGGCAAAAACGTTTACCAAACACAATTTAACATCTTAAAAATATAATAAATAAAATATACACACACAAAATACATATATACACACAAAATATAAAATATTCATTCACAATGAAAAAAATATTTCTTTGTTAAATATTACATTATTCGCAATAAAAAAATATTTCTTTGTTTATCCGCGCATTGATGGTGTGTTCATTACGACGATATCGAAGCAAATGAGATATTGCTTGTCAATCAGAATTGGAGACGATCAAAAAAAAATTCGTCAAATGAAAAAATTAAAATGTTTTGATTTTCATCAATCAAAGCCGACAACGTATACGTATATAACGACAACACGCAGACATATAAGACGTTGATGATTTTATTTGATCGTCTCCAGGGCCCTTTAAAACGAACAACAAAACAATTACCCTTCTTGCGTTGTATCGTCCACCTAACCAAAAAATAACTGACTTCATAAACGAGCTAGAAATAGAAATAAACAAAAAACAAAAATGTGTATTGGTTGAAGATATCAATATTGATATCTTAAAACAAAGTAAACCAACAACAACATATCTTGATATGATGCTAGCGAATGGTATGCAAAGCATGGTAAATGAAAACACACGAGAAGATATAAACAAAAACACATTCTCTTGCATTGATCACGTGTTTATAAAAAATAAACAAACAAATGCACATACCTATGCAGTAATAATAACAACAAATATAAGTGATCATTACACTCTGTTTTTTGCTAAGCATAACGAAGAAAACAACCAGAGTAGTGCAAATATAGGTACGCGTGAGCATATTAAAATATTAAATAATATAAAAATAAATAATAAAATTAAAGAAACAGACTGGAGCGAAATGATGTATCGAGCAGAAAACGCTAATGATTTGTATTTTAAAATATACTCACAATTCTGTGAAATTTATAATAAATCATCGAAATTATTAAAAATTAGTAAAAAAAAAAGATCACCAAACCCATGGATAAGTGAAGAATTAATTAAATACTGTGATTATCGGGATAAACTTTATAAAAGATGGCGAAACAATAAAAATAATAATAACTACGAACTTGAATATAAAAAATTTAGAAATTTAGTAAATAAAAAAATAAACTTTGAAAAAAACAATTATTTTCGAAAAAAATTCATTGAAAATAAAAATAATATGCGTGTGACATGGCAAATAATAAATGAAATAATAGGAAATAAAACAAACAATGTCGATGAAATCATTACAAGAAATTTTGAAACCAATACTATAAATGAACTATTAAACAATTTTGCAACAAATTTTAAGCCTAACATAAATAAAATAATACATACTTTTAACATAAAAACAATAAATAGTGTTGAAACTGTGCTTCAAAACTCCCTATATTTGGAATATGCAAATGAGGAGGAAATTTTCAATATTTTAAGGACTTTAAAATCCAGGAAAGGCCCAGGAATGGACGGTATTAGACCATCCGATTTGAAAAATAATGCGAGTTACCTTACCCCAATCCTAACAAAGTTTAGAAAATGGCATTATACCAAATATACTGAAAACTTCGTAAATACGACCCATTTATAAAAGCGGATGCAAGTCAGACTACAACAACTACAGGCCTATTGCTATTTTACCAGCTGTTGAAAAAATCTTAGAAGAAGTCGTTGTGAGAAGATTAACTTCCTTCCTAAGGAAATATAAAATTATAAATAAAAATCAATTCGGCTTCCAAAAAGGGTTAAATATAAATAAATTATTGGGAAACTTCTCAAATCTTATCAATAGTTGCCTGAGTAAACATTTACATTATCTATTGCTATTCGTCGACTTTAGCAAAGCTTTCGACACACTCACACATAACAAACTACTACAAATGCTAGAGAGAATTGGAGTTAGAGGAAACACATTAAATTGGTTTAAGAACTATCTGGATTGCAGAACTTACCGTGTGAGAATATGTGACAAGCACAGCGAAGAAGTGGCAATAAATTGTGGTGTACCACAGGGCTCAAAACTTGGACCAATACTGTATTTAATATACGCCAATGAAATGATAAATGCACTTCAAGGAAGTACAACTTTTGCTTACGCTGACGATACCGCAATAGTGGTCTCAAATAAAAACATCGAATATGCCACAGAAATAATACAGAATTATCAACGCGACAAAAACGAAAATTATGCACATAAAACCTCCACATCTTACACAGTCAAATATATACATAAAATTTCACAATTACGAATGTCTTCACAGAAGAGCTAAAAACCCTAATACAACAGATGATAGGTTTGACACAAACATTGAATTAGTGGAAACGTATAAATACTTAGGAGTATATGTTGATAATAAGTTTAAGTGGAAGACCCATATTATAAACCTACAAAAGAAACTACGCAAATCGGCATATATGCTTTATCAATTAAGTTACTGCTCCTCTACATACGATGTACTAAGGCAAGCGTATCACATTGTCCGAATCTTATATAAGACACGGTATCACTACATGGGGAGGTTCAACACATTGCAGAATACTACAAAATACACAAAACCAATTATTAAAAATTCTTGAAAAAAACAACCATTTCTTCAACAATAGATATAACCACAATCACCCAATAAATGATAGCAGCAACAACATTCAAAGTAACACAACACTTTACTTCAATACTACACTTAACATACCTAAAAACATACGACCAAACGCAATACAAAACAATATTTCCCTCAATACAGTAAACAACTCGTCTTTCAATAACAACTCAACAGTAACTTGGAATTTGCAAGCAAACAGCACATCTTTAACAACCAACAATACAACAGCAAGAACAATAGATAGAGCAACCAACATAGCAACAACAATAGGCACAACAGCAAGTACTACAACAACGAACATAACAACAAACACAACTACAAATACAGCAATAAACAATCCGCAAAGCTTTGCTAGTTTGCTTTTTGTGTACTATTATGCAGTGAAGAATATGTCCAAATTTTTAAGAGGCATTCTGTTATGCTTCAATATTTACTTATTTGTTAAACGTTATTAATAAATGCAAGTATGTACATATAATGATAACACAGCCCTGCATGGGTTTTGCAAATAAGATTGCTATAGGTGTTTCCGAAGGCATATTGTGCGCTAAACACGAATCTGGTTTCAAAAATTTTCCATCACGTCAGGTTTTCGAGAAAAAGGGGGTTGAAAACCCTAAAAATGGCGTTTTTGGCCATTTTTGAAACATTGTGGAGCTCAACGCTGACGTGCTAGAACCATCGCTATTGTTAGAAATTGACAATTGATCTTTGCTCTTTAAAATGAGCCCAAAGCCAAATTGTTTGCATACACCCTTAAAGTAGGGGGTGGGTTTATGTCAAGGGGTGCAAAAGAAAACGATACACATTACGGAGGTCCTTAAAAATTGATCAGATTTACTTGAAAATTGATACTCATGGGTTTTTGGGGTCGCTGATTACAGATCTTCATTCAGATTTAAAAAATTCAAAATGGCGGATCCAATATGGCGGTCAAGTAAATCTGATTAATTTTTATAAACCTCGACCGCCATATTGGTTCCGCCATTTTGAATTTTTTAAATCTGAATGAAGATCTGTAATCAGCGACCCCAAAAACCCATGAGTATCAATTTTCAAGTAAATCTGATCAATTTTTAAGGACCTCCGTAATGTGTATCGTTTTCTTTTGCACCCCTTGACATAAACCCACCCCCTACTTTAAGGGTGTATGCAAACAATTTGGCTTTGGGCTCATTTTAAAGAGCAAAGATCAATTGTCAATTTCTGACAATAGCGATGTTTCTAGCACGTCAGTGTTGAGCTCTACAATGTTTCAAAAATGGCCAAAAACGCTATTTTTAGGGTTTTCAACCCCCTTTTTCTCGAAAACCTGACGTGATGGAAAATTTTTGAAACCAGATTCGTGTTTAGCGCGCCAAATGCCTTCGAAAACACCTGAAGCTATCTTATTTGCACAAAAAAGTCCAAATTTGCAGGGCTGTGTAATTCTTTAATGTAAATAAAATTTCAAATTAACATGATGTAAATATCTACCTCTCTTTCACTGTCGAGGAAGTAACACAATTAATTAAATGTTTGTGGCACACAAGCAGTATGTGCAGCAATGATGCTAGTACAGAAACGTTTGTTCGTTATCAATGTGGTTTTGGTATGTAAATATGAAATTTATTATTGTAAACCGTTTGAATAAACATGAGAAAAATTCGAATGAATTTATTACATAAAAATGAATAACTTTATGAAATATATGAACCTTCCATTTTATTTAATATGCAATATTTAATTAAAATAAGAAATATTGTGTTTCTTTCATTTGTTTTTTGAAATATCAAACAAAAACATTGATTGACTTGCATCCGTAAACTTTGAGATACATTGTTTCATAATCAAAATATTTCTCAATTAGAGTATTTTAATTTAAAATGTCACAACAAAAAACAATAAAGTGAACAAAAAAAAAAACTTGTACACTTACAACCTCAAATTATATTTTTGACAAAACATGATCAAAAAAAGAAAGTTTATTGGTATTAATATCAAATTAAAGTCTGCAGACTATATTTTGGTTATAAATAAAAATAATTTTTTGGGTGCTCTATAAAGAGAAAAGTGTCAATAGTAAGAAATATCAATATTTGTTGCCAAAAATAAATCTCGTACAGAAAATAAAATATCAGGTAACCAAAAAAATTTACGAGTATAGGCTTAAAAGTACTGTTACGTTTTCACCTTTTTAAAAACGTTTAAAATATGAGTTCGTTGATTGCAAACAAAATAAAAATAAATTGGTGTTTATTATCAATTAAACTCTTTATTGTTCGCACTACTTTTGTGTGCCACCAATAATAATTTGGTCTATTCGCGTACGCACTAAAAAATGTTCGGTAGATCTTTACAACGACGATCTTCAAACCACAACTGTTTTCTCTACACGCAACGCGTTTTCACACAAGACTGTCTGAACTCTTACTACTGAAAGTCATCGGCTAAAAAATGCAAACTGTCAACCAAAAATGCAAGTCGTCAACCAAGTACTGCAAGTCATCGATCAAAAATGCAAGCAATCGACGCCAAAAAATGCCAAAACTTAATATATTTAAAACTCATTAGATGCCGAAAGTAGTATGTTTATGGCGTTTCTAGCTCAATTATTTCATAAAAATTTTGGAGCATGCATAGCTGTAAAAGAGTAAGAACATTGCAGCATTGTGAAATGAATTGTGTGCGATCGGTCTTTAGGTTTGTAACATGTATTATGAAAAGGTAATGCTTTTTAATGTGTATATGTGTGTGTGTGTGTTAAAATTTGGGAGAATGCATATCTGGAAAAGAATTAAATCATTATCATTTTCAATTTTTCCCTACAAATTTGGGATCATACCTGCTTTTTGTTGGTCCTTTCATTTGTATTGCTTTGCAAACGAATGACTGGACGGACAGAATGAGTGCGTGCACGTTTCCTCATTTACATCCCAGAGTATAAGTAGACTGTGAAAATGTATATATGTATGTATGAATGTTTGGACGGACAGAATGAGTGTGTGCGTAACATGTAATGTGTATGATCGTTTTTTTTTTTTAATAGTAAATTCTTGGCACGTATTGCTCATGATCACAGGTAGAAGAAATATAAACTAATAAGAAAGGGTAGGTTGGTTGTGCGGTTGTTTTTAATTTGATGAGAAAGAAATGTATAGTTGTGCCTGTGGGTTTTTTTTCACGTATAAGTATAAGTAATATCTGTTTTCACATAATTGAATTTACTGATTGATCTACAACACCCCAGAGTATAAATAGACTTGTTTTTAAGGATTTAGAATTTTTTAGTTTTACTGTTTTAAATAAATGAAATTATAGAATAAAGGGATTAATTAAAACAAATTAGTTTTTTATTTTTTGAAAATTTTATTACATATTTCTTTTTTTCAGATTTTTACAGATTCGAATTTAAAAATACGTTTATACAGATTAAATAACTTAAGTGTTAACAAATATTGTGTATAGAATGTTTGACATCGACAAATGTTGAAAGATTGTGAATAAGTATTTTCACAATAATATAAACGTATGACATATTAATACATACAAATGGATTACTTATTTTACTAATGTTACATATTCTTAGTTCATTTATAAGTTTCATAAATAAATCTATATGACTTATTAATAGTTCTTCCAATACAGCTGATGTTACCATTTTTGTTCCCCTTCTTTAAAAATTTAATAGTAGGTTGTGTTAGTGCGGGACGATGTACTCTGAATTATTTCATTTTAATTTATATTTATTGAATAAAAATTTTAAACACAAGTGCCCACAATTAAATGTATTAAATTTTTGTTTTCGTTCATAATTATATTCAATAGGAAATTTTAAGTAGTTGACAATCTCAAGTGGTGGTTGTAAGTTTCCAAAGCTATCAAAGTATTCCTTATAGTTGTGGTTTTTATAATATGCTACCCAATGTGTTCCCATACCATTTGAACCATCTAAATTAACAATGCCGCATTCTTGTTTGAATGGTATTTCAGGTAAAGAATTACGCATGAAAACACCCCTAAAATGTTTGAGATGTCTCCCATATTTATTCAAATCCAAATCTGTTAATGGGCGATTGGGAAGGTTATCTAATAGTTTTTTGGAGCTGGACTATAATAGAGACCATATCCAGTTTTATATGGTTTGAGGTACAACCCTTTACCCATTGCAATTGATTCCATATATCTATTATGACGGTTAGCTTCAGCCAATTGTTCTTTTCCATTTTTGATAGCATTTACTGCTTTGACAATAGCGGATCCTCCACTTGCCAAACCACCAAGCGCTGACAATGCTGTTAGTACGGGAATAAGTGGAAGAAATCCTCCAATTTTCGGTACAGGTATAACTCTCGGTATTATAATGTCTGCTCGCTTTTTCCCTTTAAAATTTGAATGAATAGCCTTTTGAGCTATTTTAACAGCATCATTTATATCAAGGGGTTTCTGTTCTTTCAATTGTTTTAAAGTTTTTCTCACAGTAGCTGTGAATAATTTCTTATTACACTTATTCATTTTTCCTTTTCTTTTCTTATGTCTCTGCTCCTTCAAACCTAATCCAAATTTCACTTTAGTTTTCATAGCGTTTGTCACAAACAACGCGTTAGCACGTTCTTTAATATCACTATCTTTAGATTTAACTCGTTGCCAGGCTTTTTCAGCTAATATTTGATCTGCTTGATGTCTTGTGTCTATATCTTTTGATTGTGAATATGCAATATCGTGCTCTCTACAAGCTGTGTCTAATAAATTTATACCCTTATCTCCTCTTGCTAAACGTTTTTCAAGTTTTGTACCAGGTCCACAAAACTGATAACCAGGTAGATGTAATTCAACAGGTACTTTATTTATTAAGTTGTTTACAAATCCTCTTCTCATCTTACACTGGCTGAGGTTTTGTTTTGACTGTAGATTATAACAAATTTTTTTCGTTACTTTTAGACCTCTTCGCAAAAATAACTGAAATCAAGACGATCTCCTATATATACAGCAATTTATATGATTTCAGTATGTTAATTTTTTGATATTGATTTTGATCTGCTTTGTATCTGATCACGATCTACTTTACATCTGATCACGATCTGCTTTGTATCTGCTCACGATCTACTTTATATCTGATAACGATCTACTTTTTTGGTTTTGTCTATTTTATTTTAATTTTTTTTTTTTTTTTTTTTGACATTACCATGTTTTAGGTATACATGTTCTACCTCAATGTTTAAATTGTTTATTTGATCAGCTAGATCATCATATATTTGTGTTATATGTTTTTCGATTACGATATTTTTGTTTTTATGGTTATATTTATTAAAACCTTCTCCAAATTTATTAATATAAGACATTTCTTTCACTCTTCTAATAAATTATGTTAGCTTCTTTAAGTTCTTCGATAATAGATATTATTTCGTTTTGATGATTGTTGTGACCAGAACCTTCCGATGAAAGAAGTAAACGTAGTCTGTCAACTAGTTCATTAGGATCATCCCAATGTATGTAATTTGATCTCAGATTATTTTGTAATTTTAGCATTAAACCACTGCCTTTTGTTAAAATGTTTGTTGTTGTTTCGAATAAACGTTTAATTATTCGTATATATTTGAAGGCTCGTGTTCCTTTCACTTGTTCATTAGCTTCATAGCGACGTTTATGTGCATTGGTATTAATTAAAATCTCTTTATATTTTTTCAAATCATTTTTAGAATAATGGAGAGGTTTTTTATGAAATACTAGTTCAAATAATCCAGGCGTCATTTTCAATTTCATATTCCCTATCTGCATAGTATTATCTCTATTAAATATTAATTTTTCCTTGCCATATCTCCAACTACCGTCTACATCTTGATTAAAACCATAAATTTTATCCAATTGCTTATTATTAATAAGTGTTTGTATATTTTCAAATAATGGAGAGCTTTTCGTCAGCTTTAAACATTGTTTTCTTTCCAAGTTCTTGATACATGTACTTGATACAGGTCTATTATGGTCATAGTTTTTTTCACCATCATTATCATCAGTTGAAATATTTTCATACTGAAAATCGTTATTATCACCGTTTACATCATCATAATCATCGTCATCATCAATAGTGTTGTCTAAATCTTTATGCTTATCTTCAAGTTTTCCGCTGATTTCATTATCACCATTTACGTCATAATAATCATCATCATCATCAATAGTGTTGTCTGTATCAGTATGCTTATCTTCGAGTTTTCCAATGATTTCATTATCACCATTTACGTCATAATAATCTTCGTCATCATCTATAGGGTTGTCTACATCCTTATGCTTATATTCAAGTTTTGGGATGTTTTCATTATCATCATTTACATCATCATGATCATCGTCATCATTAATAGTGTTGTCTATATCCTTATATTTATATTTAAGTTTTCCAATGATTTTTTTAAGTGGTTTTGTTATTGGTTGAAAGGTATCTTCTAATAAATTAACTCTATCTATTTGGTTCAGTTTAATGTTTTTTAACTTTTCCTTTAGAACAGCTCTTGTCTTTACAAGATCTTCTAACATTTTATTATGATCATTTTTAGACATTATAATAATTTTTTTATTGAATTTGATCTGGTTATGATCTGCTCGCTATCTGATTATGATCTGCTTTGTATCTGATTACGATCTGCTTTATATCTGATCACGAACTGCTTGCTATCTGGTCACGATCTGATTTATACCTGATCACGATCTACTTGATGGCTTGTGTCTATATCCATTGATTTTGAGTACGCTATATCGTGCTCTCTACAATCTACATCCAATAAATTATTCCTTTATTTCCTTTATTCTTGCTATTAGTTTTGAAGTTTTGTATCAGGTCCACAAAACTGATAAACAGGTGGATGTAATTCAACATATAATTTGTTTATTAAGTTGTCTACAAATCTTCTTCCAATCTTACACTGATTAGGTGTTTTTCTTTTGACTGTAGTTTATAACCATTTTTTTCATTACTTTCATACCTCTTCGCATGAAACACTACACCAGCTATACCTGCTATAACAGCTATACCAGCTATATCAGCTATACCAGCTATACCAGCAAGCTATACAATCTGTACTAGCTATACTAGCAAGCTGTACAATCTGTACTAGCTATACTAGCAAGCTATACAATCTGTACTAGCTATACTAGCAAGCTATACAATCTGTACTAGCTATACTAGCAAGCTATACAATCTGTACTAGCTATACTAGCAAGCTGTACAATCTGTACTAGCTATACTAGCAAGCTGTACAATCTGTACTAGCTATACTAGCAAGCTATACAATCTGTACTAGCTATACTAGCAAGCTATACAATCTGTACTAGCTATACTAGCAAGCTGTACAGTCTGTACTAGCTATACTAGCAAGCTGTACAATCTGTACTAGCTATACTAGCAAGATGTACAATATGTACTAGCTATACTAGCAAGCTGTACTAGCTATACTAGCAAGCTATACAATCTGTACTAGCTACACTAGCAAGCTGTAGTAGCTATATCAGCTATACAATCTGTACTAGCTATACTAGCAAGCTATACAATCTGTACTAGCTATACTAGCAAGCTGTACTAGCTATACTAGCAAGCTATACAATCTGTACTAGCTATACTAGCAAGCTGTACTAGCTATACTAGCAAGCTATACAATCTGTACTAGCTATACTAGCAAGCTGTAGTAGCTATATCAGCTATACCTGCTATCAGCTAGTATAGCTAGTACAGCTTGCTAGTATAGCTGGTATAGCTGATATAGCTGCTATAGCTGATATAGCTGGTATAGCTGGTATAGCAGGTATAGCAGGTATAGCTGATATAGCTGATATAGCTGGTATAGTAGGTATAGCTGATATAGCTGATATAGCTGGTATAGTAGGTATAGCAGGTATAGCTGGTATAGCAGGTATAGCTGGTATAGCTGGTATAGCTGGTATAGCTGATATAGCTGATATAGCTGGTATAGCAGGTATAGCAGGTATAGCTGATATAGCTGATATAGCTGATATAGCTGATATAGCTGATATAGCTGATATAGCTGATATAGCTGATATAGCTGATATAGCTGGTATAGCAGGTATAGCAGGTATAGCTGATATAGCTACTACAGCTTGCTAGTATAGCTAGTACAGATTGTATAGCTTGCTAGTATAGCTAGTACAGCTTGCTAGTATAGCTAGTACAGATTGTATAGCTTGCTAGTATAGCTAGTACAGCTTGCTAGTATAGCTAGTACAGATTGTATAGCTTGCTAGTATAGCTAGTACAGATTGTATAGCTGATATAGCTACTACAGCTTGCTAGTGTAGCTAGTACAGATTGTATAGCTTGCTAGTATAGCTAGTACAGCTTGCTAGTATAGCTAGTACAGATTGTACATCTTGCTAGTATAGCTAGTACAGATTGTACAGCTTGCTAGTATAGCTAGTACAGACTGTACAGCTTGCTAGTATAGCTAGTACAGATTGTATAGCTTGCTAGTATAGCTAGTACAGATTGTATAGCTTGCTAGTATAGCTAGTACAGATTGTACAGCTTGCTAGTATAGCTAGTACAGATTGTACAGCTTGCTAGTATAGCTAGTACAGATTGTATAGCTTGCTAGTATAGCTAGTACAGATTGTACAGCTTGCTAGTATAGCTAGTACAGATTGTATAGCTTGCTAGTATAGCTAGTACAGATTGTACAGCTTGCTAGTATAGCTAGTACAGATTGTATAGCTTGCTAGTATAGCTGGTATAGCTGATATAGCTGGTATAGCTGGTATAGCAGGTATAGCTGGTGTAGTGTTTCATGCGAAGAGGTATGAAAGTAATGAAAAAAATGGTTATAAACTACAGTCAAAAGAAAAACACCTAATCAGTGTAAGATTGGAAGAAGATTTGTAGACAACTTAATAAACAAATTATATGTTGAATTACATCCACCTGTTTATCAGTTTTGTGGACCTGATACAAAACTTCAAAACTAATAGCAAGAATAAAGGAAATAAAGGAATAATTTATTGGATGTAGATTGTAGAGAGCACGATATAGCGTACTCAAAATCAATGGATATAGACACAAGCCATCAAGTAGATCGTGATCAGGTATAAATCAGATCGTGACCAGATAGCAAGCAGTTCGTGATCAGATATAAAGCAGATCGTAATCAGATACAAAGCAGATCATAATCAGATAGCGAGCAGATCATAACCAGATCAAATTCAATAAAAAAATTATTATAATGTCTAAAAATGATCATAATAAAATGTTAGAAGATCTTGTAAAGACAAGAGCTGTTCTAAAGGAAAAGTTAAAAAACATTAAACTGAACCAAATAGATAGAGTTAATTTATTAGAAGATACCTTTCAACCAATAACAAAACCACTTAAAAAAATCATTGGAAAACTTAAATATAAATATAAGGATATAGACAACACTATTAATGATGACGATGATCATGATGATGTAAATGATGATAATGAAAACATCCCAAAACTTGAATATAAGCATAAGGATGTAGACAACCCTATAGATGATGACGAAGATTATTATGACGTAAATGGTGATAATGAAATCATTGGAAAACTCGAAGATAAGCATACTGATACAGACAACACTATTGATGATGATGATGATTATTATGACGTAAATGGTGATAATGAAATCAGCGGAAAACTTGAAGATAAGCATAAAGATATAGACAACACTATTGATGATGACGATGATTATGATGATGTAAACGGTGATAATAACGATTTTCAGTATGAAAATATTTCAACTGATGATAATGATGGTGAAAAAAACTATGACCATAATAGACCTGTATCAAGTACATGTATCAAGAACTTGGAAAGAAAACAATGTTTAAAGCTGACGAAAAGCTCTCCATTATTTGAAAATATACAAACACTTATTAATAATAAGCAATTGGATAAAATTTATGGTTTTAATCAAGATGTAGACGGTAGTTGGAGATATGGCAAGGAAAAATTAATATTTAATAGAGATAATACTATGCAGATAGGGAATATGAAATTGAAAATGACGCCTGGATTATTTGAACTAGTATTTCATAAAAAACCTCTCCATTATTCTAAAAATGATTTGAAAAAATATAAAGAGATTTTAATTAATACCAATGCACATAAACGTCGCTATGAAGCTAATGAACAAGTGAAAGGAACACGAGCCTTCAAATATATACGAATAATTAAACGTTTATTCGAAACAACAACAAACATTTTAACAAAAGGCAGTGGTTTAATGCTAAAATTACAAAATAATCTGAGATCAAATTACATACATTGGGATGATCCTAATGAACTAGTTGACAGACTACGTTTACTTCTTTCATCGGAAGGTTCTGGTCACAACAATCATCAAAACGAAATAATATCTATTATCGAAGAACTTAAAGAAGCTAACATAATTTATTAGAAGAGTGAAAGAAATGTCTTATATTAATAAATTTGGAGAAGGTTTTAATAAATATAACCATAAAAACAAAAATATCGTAATCGAAAAACATATAACACAAATATATGATGATCTAGCTGATCAAATAAACAATTTAAACATTGAGGTAGAACATGTATACCTAAAACATGGTAATGTCAAAAAAAAAAAAAAAAAAATTAAAATAAAATAGACAAAACCAAAAAAGTAGATCGTTATCAGATATAAAGTAGATCGTGAGCAGATACAAAGCAGATCGTGATCAGATGTAAAGTAGATCGTGATCAGATACAAAGCAGATCAAAATCAATATCAAAAAATTAACATACTGAAATCATATAAATTGCTGTATATATAGGAGATCGTCTTGATTTCAGTTATTTTTGCGAAGAGGTCTAAAAGTAACGAAAAAAATTTGTTATAATCTACAGTCAAAACAAAACCTCAGCCAGTGTAAGATGAGAAGAGGATTTGTAAACAACTTAATAAATAAAGTACCTGTTGAATTACATCTACCTGGTTATCAGTTTTGTGGACCTGGTACAAAACTTGAAAAACGTTTAGCAAGAGGAGATAAGGGTATAAATTTATTAGACACAGCTTGTAGAGAGCACGATATTGCATATTCACAATCAAAAGATATAGACACAAGACATCAAGCAGATCAAATATTAGCTGAAAAAGCCTGGCAACGAGTTAAATCTAAAGATAGTGATATTAAAGAACGTGCTAACGCGTTGTTTGTGACAAACGCTATGAAAACTAAAGTGAAATTTGGATTAGGTTTGAAGGAGCAGAGACATAAGAAAAGAAAAGGAAAAATGAATAAGTGTAATAAGAAATTATTCACAGCTACTGTGAGAAAAACTTTAAAACAATTGAAAGAACAGAAACCCCTTGATATAAATGATGCTGTTAAAATAGCTCAAAAGGCTATTCATTCAAATTTTAAAGGGAAAAAGCGAGCAGACATTATAATACCGAGAGTTATACCTGTACCGAAAATTGGAGGATTTCTTCCACTTATTCCCGTACTAACAGCATTGTCAGCGCTTGGTGGTTTGGCAAGTGGAGGATCCGCTATTGTCAAAGCAGTAAATGCTATCAAAAATGGAAAAGAACAATTGGCTGAAGCTAACCGTCATAATAGATATATGGAATCAATTGCAATGGGTAAAGGGTTGTACCTCAAACCATATAAAACTGGATATGGTCTCTATTATAGTCCAGCTCCAAAAAACTATTAGATAACCTTCCCAATCGCCCATTAACAGATTTGGATTTGAATAAATATGGGAGACATCTCAAACATTTTAGGGGTGTTTTCATGCGTAATTCTTTACCTGAAATACCATTCAAACAAGAATGCGGCATTGTTAATTTAGATGGTTCAAATGGTATGGGAACACATTGGGTAGCATATTATAAAAACCACAACTATAAGGAATACTTTGATAGCTTTGGAAACTTACAACCACCACTTGAGATTGTCAACTGCTTAAAATTTCCTATTGAATATAATTATGAACGAAAACAAAAATTTAATACATTTAATTGTGGGCACTTGTGTTTAAAATTTTTATTCAATAAATATAAATTAAAATGAAATAATTCAGAGTACATCGTCCCGCACTAACACAACCTACTATTAAATTTTTAAAGAAGGGGAACAAAAATGGTAACATCAGCTGTATTGGAAGAACTATTAATAAGTCATATAGATTTATTTATGAAACTTATAAATGAACTAAGAATATGTAACATTAGTAAAATAAGTAATCCATTTGTATGTATTAATATGTCATACGTTTGTATTATTGTGAAAATACTTATTCACAATCTTTCAACATTTGTCGATGTCAAACATTCTATACACAATATTTGTTAACACTTAAGTTATTTAATCTGTATAAACGTATTTTTAAATTCGAATCTGTAAAAATCTGAAAAAAAGAAATATGTAATAAAATTTTCAAAAAATAAAAAACTAATTTGTTTTAATTAATCCCTTTATTCTATAATTTCATTTATTTAAAACAGTAAAACTAAAAAATTCTAAATCCTTAAAAACAAGTCTATTTATACTCTGGGGTGTTGTAGATCAATCAGTAAATTCAATTATGTGAAAACAGATATTACTTATACTTATACGTGAAAAAAAAACCCACAGGCACAACTATACATTTCTTTCTCATCAAATTAAAAACAACCGCACAACCAACCTACCCTTTCTTATTAGTTTATATTTCTTCTACCTGTGATCATGAGCAATACGTGCCAAGAATTTACTATTAAAAAAAAAAAACGATCATACACATTACATGTTACGCACACACTCATTCTGTCCGTCCAAACATTCATACATACGTATATACATTTTCACAGTCTACTTATACTCTGGGATGTAAATGAGGAAACGTGCACGCACTCATTCTGTCCGTCCAGTCATTCGTTTGCAAAGCAATACAAATGAAAGGACCAACAAAAAGCAGGTATGATCCCAAATTTGTAGGGAAAAATTGAAAATTATAATGATTTAATTCTTTTCCAGATATGCATTCTCCCAAATTTTAACACACACACACACACATATACACATTAAAAAGCATTACCTTTTCATAATACATGTTACAAACCTAAAGACCGATCGCACACAATTCATTTCACAATGCTGCAATGTTCTTACTCTTTTACAGCTATGCATGCTCCAAAATTTGTATGAAATAATTGAGCTAGAAACGCCATAAACATACTACTGCCGAATATTATATTTATTACAAGCACTATTTTTGGAAACAACTGTAAATTGTTAGCCAATCGAAACAACATAGAGCCTCATTTCATTATTTTTTCTTTGGAATTGTTAATTACATTTTATCAGGTATGAAAAATCTTAGAATTTGAATTAATTTCTTCAGAATTGCGAAATATTACAGCTGGTAGTATTTCCACCAAACACATGACTTCAGTTGCCGAGTTAATTCAGGCCATAAAACTTAACGATATTCCCAAGGGAAGAAACAACCTAAACCGTTCTTGTATACACCCCGCAGTCTTACAAATCTACCTGAATTGTTCGGTCTCTCTCTGTCTGTGTCTCTCGGGACACTATAAATAATCGAGAGAAATTGTGAAATCCAGTTAAAAGGATTTTGAATCTTGGACAAAGAAGTCATTCAGACACATCTTTAAGAAAAGTAAAATATTTGAACACATGGATGCATCACGTTATTGCGATATTTTGGACGAAATTATTGATGTGGAAATAATTGAACAACCACATGCTGATGCAATCATTGAAAATATAAATGAAGATGCAGATGAATCAGGTTTTGATATCTTTGACGAGGATTATTCTATAGAAGATCTAGAACAAACATTTAGTGATACAAGCTCCGAATATATGGACGAAAGTGATGCTGAATCTATACCAGAAGAGAACAATGTGGTCATAGCAGAACCACCTGAAAATTTAGATGACAGTCTTTTTATTGCGCATTTTTCGATAATGCTGAAAATAATGAAGCTTTACAACAGGGACATAATTATTCGGATGAAAGTGATCGCGGATCAGATATCATAGGTGCAGTCCTTGATAATATCTATGGTGACAGTGATAACAGACCAGCTCATTATAGATTTTTCCATGATGCGATCGAAGAAAGTGATTTAGAAGAGTTACGATGAATCGTATATATTTTTTGCCTCAAAAATTAAAAAAAAAAATAAAAAAAATAAATAAAAAAAATAATAAAACTGAATAAAAAATAAAAAAAAAATATTTTTTGCCTCAAAATTAATAAAAAAAAGAGTGTGAGTTTTGTATGTTCGTCCGAAAATGGTCTTTGATACCAAGTAGACGCATCTAAAAGTAGTACCTTTTATACATACATAGCTCATCAATTTTCAGTGTGGAAACTTCTAGAATCTTACTGTAGAAATATAGTGATATTATTTTTTATCTTTCATGCAAACTTTTTTCGTAATTTTCGTATCGGAATTTGTTCTTCGTTTTAGCTTTTTTTGTTGGTTTTTCTTGTTTTTTCCCCAGAATAAATATTTAGTGTTCATTCTATTTTCTCAACGGTATACTTAGGTATGCTATAAGTTTTGTAATCGCTTGACTCAGATGTGTTTGCACAAACTGAAAAATACTTCTTTCTCCGATTAAGTCGATAACGCTTTATGTTAGTCTCATCGTTACTGCAGCGATAATCATAATGTGAAGAAGCAGAGCCCACTGTTGTTTCGATTGAGTAGGAATTAAAACATTGGACTGAAAACATAATTGAAATAACTTAGTAAACCACTGCTTATCCTTAACAAAATTAATCAATTTAAGAAGCAAAGCTAACTGGGTATGGAATAAAAACAGTTATGTTTAATCCATTATTCAAGTAGTTATGTTTGTTTCGTTGAACCGGTATTAACAACAGTCTGACCAGGCAAACGGCCACGAAGGCTTTGAAGTGCAATAAAAAGTGAAATAAATTTCAATAAATTAGACTAACAATAAGTACGCAAATGTTAACTCTAAAATAAAAATAAATTATTCCTAGCGAATACCAGGAATATGCTCAGCTTGCGTAGTTATTCATCATGCTGAGAAAAAGTAATCTGTAAACATATTTCTTTCGAGGACCTCCACTTAGTATTTTGCTGGCAAAAGCTCTAAGAGTAAATAATTGCCATGAAAAAATCTTTCGTTCGGATTTGACTTGAAAGAATCACACACATGTGTGATGTGAAAACTTAAGCCATAATCCTGATTAAAATATTGTAAGGTTGTGACGTCTGTTTGATGAAGTTTACAGAAAATTATCTTGTACCCATCGGAAGCAACTCGTTCCAAGTATCGATAGTAAAAAGCGTAAAAAGGTTTTTCGCTACCAAGTGATCACCGCTTGATCTGTCAATGTCAAATAATTTGTTTTTGTGATAAAAATTTAATTTCTCTTGTTCAAATATGTATATCTAAAAGAGGTAATATGCCTTTTAAAGAATCTTTCCAACTATGCTAAATGAAACCTTTAATTTCATTCAAAGGAAAACGGACACTTTTTACCAGACCTTATATCTAATTAATCTTCCATTTAAATTTAAAAAATTTATCATATAATATTATAAAATATTCTCTTTGGAGTGAGGTCGAAAATACTTAATATTGAACACTATTTTTAGGGTCAACTTCTATTGTGATTGCATACATACATAAATACATAATTGACCATTACAACACTTCTGTCAGGATTAGGGCCTAGTGTTCATGCGGGCCACCCTACTTTTAAGTCTTGGATATAAGTTTAGTTTAAGTGTATAAACCACCCCTGTGTTAGCATAAATCAATTGTGAATTATAAAGAATTACTGAAAAGAGATCATTACCCGATCCACCCCCAACCCGAAGGTACGTTTTGTGTACAATAAATAATATTTGATTATTTAAAACTAATACTTTTGTATTTTATTTACCCCAACTCTCGCCAAATATTTTATTTTATTGCTTCCCCGCTCACCCCCACATTTTGGTCCAATCGAGCCGGATAATCCCCTAATAAAATAAAATATTTGCCGAGATTTTATTTGCAGAGTTTGCCTCGAAGATCGCCACATTGGTTTTTGTTGTTGGACAAACCACACCCCTAATCCTAATTATTTTCTGGTTTTTATGAAATAAATTATTTTAATAATCTTTTACCCGCATTTTATAAGGTACGTAAAATAATTTGTAATAGGTGCTTTAAGTGGTGCTTTTAAAAATAAATATATCCAAAAGTGCAGTGCAAGTGAAAGAATATAAGAAAGCATAAAATAAACAAACCGAAAATATACAAACAACACAGTGTATCAATATAGTCATGTTGTTGTTGTTGCATACTCTTTTTATAAACAGTTGGAAGATTTTCACAAATTAAGGTGGCCGCTGTTTTTTGTTGAATTTATTTGTGATTCTTATATTCTTGCACTAATATAAATCGAAATATAATTTTTTTTTAAATCCTTCAATTGAGATTGTGATAATTTTTATCACAGTAATATATACAAATATTTTTTTGTTATTTTAAATTAATAATTTGATTTTTTATAAATTATATATATATAAATTATATATATATATATATATATATATATATATATATATATAAAATCATAATCATATATATATATATATCTACCCTACTTTTTTGAATATTGTTTTAAATTTTCGCTAACCCTTTTTTATGATTTTTCTACCCATTTAAAATTTTGTTTCAAATAGAAGTAGGTTTTTCATACGTTTGTTCTCCACCTTTCAATTTTGTTTGATAAACCCTGTTCTTTAGAGTTTTCCTGAACTTTTAAGAATTATTTAAATTAATTTAGATTGAAATTTTTTCCCCAATATATTCATTAGTAAAACCCGATTTCGTAAAATGGTCACTTTAAGAAATTTAAACAGAAATTATAATCGCTTAAGCGATTTGGAAAGCTTTATTCAAGCTATTCCGCGAGAGGAATATTCGGTTCACTCTCTAGGTGTTCATCGGCAGGAGTTGACCCGTTTGTGGGAAGTCTTTCGTGACAGTTACGAAGACTTGTTGGAAAATGCCGAAGAAACCAAAGTCTCAACAAAAGACGCGAAGGCCAAATATATGTCGGGATATACCTTGTATTTTCAATCTGCCTCATTTATTGATGGGTTAATTGATAGCCTTAAGAGTAAGGCCACAAACCCGATTACTAGCACTATCCCAATTCACCTTCCCCCATGTGACACCCCAACCTTTTCTGGCGATTATGCGTCTTGGCCAACATTTCGAGATATGTTTTCGGCCATTTACGGAACTAACCCCCATATTAGCAACATCCAAAGGATGTACTATCTCTTACAGAAGACAGAAGGTGAGGCGAGGGACATTATTCGAACTTGCCCCACAACGAATGATGGTTTCGACATGGCGTGGCAGAACCTGGTGGATAGGTATGAGAATAAACGAGTTTTGGTGAATTCTCAATTGAAAACCCTCTTTAACCTCACTTCCATATCTAAGGAATCTGGCCCTTCCATTAATAGTTTGCAACGAACAATTAACGATTGTATAACGAATTTGTCGTTGCTGGGCATCGAAACTAAAAATTGGGACATCATTTTTGTATACATTTGCTCCACTAAACTCCCCGAACAAACCCTAAGTCTTTGGGAGCAATCTCAAGGGCCTTGCTCAGACCTACCCAAGTGGAGCAAAATGGATGAATTCCTGACTGCTAGATATCGAACTCTGGAATCGGTTTCGGACATTATCGGCAGCCATAATTTTACCCAATCTGCAGTTCGAAATGATAGTCAAGGCATTTCTCATAACCCCCAAAAATTTAGGACTAGTGACACAGTTGCCCCGAATATGCCCCAAGAAAAGTGCCCCATTTGTAATGGGTATCACCCTATCCGTTTGTGTCCAGCTTTTCTGAGAATGCCGATTAGTGAACGCTTATTATCTGTCAGAGATCATAAGTGTTGCACAAATTGTTTGGCGGTCTCCCATGAGTTCAAAAGATGCCAGAGCTCAAATGTTTGCTACATTTGCAAACAAAAACATCATTCGCTACTTCATCGTATCGAATCTTCCTCCCGGGAGGAACCGAGGACTGGAACTAACCCCGCTAACTCTTATACCCCACATAGTTTTCCAGAAATCCCTCGGCCTTCTCCTGCACAAAAGCGAAATGAAGTGGATAATGGCCCATCTACCTCCGCTGCTGCTCAACCTTTTCAGAACTTCGCTACCCGACTACAGTCCACCCCGTCTTCAACAGTTCTGTTAGGAACTGCCCACGTGAATATAGAATTATATCATGCCATTTTCTCTGCGAGAGCTCTGATGGACCCAGCGTCTCAAGCTACTTTCATTTCTCAAAAGTTGCAACGGAAGATAAATCTTCCGACCTATTCGGCACCTGCTGCCACTATTGTGGGCCTTAATGGCGCAGTGGTAGCAAACTCTAGAAAAGTTTGCATTATTTCTCTGGGATCTCCTATTGATCCATCGTTTAAATTGATTACGGAAGCGTATGTTGTGGAAAAACTCAATTACCCTCATGCTCGTTAGCGAAGAATGCTGATTTTAAAGCACCCGAACTCCCGTTATCAGATTTTAAATACACCCACATGGATTTGCTATTGGGTGGAGATGCTTTCTGGAGTTCGTAAAGACCCCAAAAACCCTCTGATCGCCCAACAAACCGTTTTCGGTTGGATTGTGACTGGCAAAATACGTCAGTCAAACTCGTTTCCATTTAAGTCCAAATTCCCTATGGACTTGAGTCTTGGTTCATCTTATAAGGGTGCATTTGCTCAAAATGTGAGATGTGATTGCTACAGAGCCCCGAGATTAAAACCTATAGGAAGAAGTTATTGGGGAATGCCCGTCCCTAGACCACACACCGACCATGACTCTATTTTATTCTCCTCTTAACCCAACTTTACTATTTACCCCATCATGTCGTTTTAAGTCCCAACACTCATCTTTTTTCTTATGCATCCACTAGTTTCCTAATTTTTGAAATTGTCAGACGCCAGCACCGCTAAAACTCTGGATTTCCGTTGGAATGCGAGCATTGAAACAATTTGCTTCAAGCCAGCTCCAACGGCCTATTTCTCTATAGTCACAAAACGTTCTGTCTTGTCTCAAATAGCCAAAGCTATTTGACCCCGTTGGGTGAGTGGCACCTCAACCGTGGTTGCTAAGATTATTTTATGCGACAAATTTGTAAATGCAGAACAAATTGTAACGAATGTTTGGAACCCATGACGTTTAACAGATGGCTTGAGTTTGTCGATGATTATTCGTACATCGACAGGATTAACATCCCCCGTTGGGTTAATTTTAACCCTCTGCGTGAAGTACTTCATGTAATTTGTGATGCTTCAGAGAGCATCTGTTGCCATCCTGTGTAGTAGAGTCCTAACCCCGTTTGGTGAATATGTCACCCACTTACTCGCTGCCAAAGTAAAGTTGTGCCTGTAGAAGTGCAAACTTTACCCCGTTTAGAGCTCTGCGATGTAACTCTATTGGCAAAAAATGGTATTTTCACTTCATAAGAAGCTGAATCTTACCAGATCGGAAGCCTTTGTGGGACAGTTTCGACTATCGTTCTGTTCTGGCTTCAAAACCCCCCCCCCCCGTGCCATTGGCCAACTTTGTGGCATATCGAGTATCGTTTATTGTGGACCAGGTAGGCACTGACAATTGGAATCACGTGGAACCTCTGCATAGAGTTGACACTCTAGATGACCGTTTTTACTCGTCAGGATAATCACCAGGAAAATTTTGTTATCGATCACGTTGTCATTCGTCGTGACAATTAACCACATAAAGATCGGTTTTATTTTGTCCCTGATTCGAAGTGCGAGTGGCTGAAATTCGAACTGCCAATGGCGTTTTAATATCGGCAATTGAGAAGCTCATGCTGCTCCCTAATTAAGAGCAAAACTAATTCGTTTTCCTGTTTTTCTCTGTTGTGTGTTTGTGGTTTTCATTTACAGATATTCCAATACCCCGTAGGCTAATTGTCGAACGCCTGAGAAACAAACACCACGAAAATAGACGTTGGCAACGAAAAGCAGTCTACACCTACAGAACGCAGAAGAAGAGCACAACCCACAACCAGGCTTTTGTTATAACCCATTCACTTCCCGCAAAACCTTTTTTTATATTTTATCCTAATTTATTGTTATACACAAACATTGTATTATGGATTTATGCACCCTGAATTGTTAATTTTTTGATCTCTGGCCAGGTGACTTCTCGGTCCTCTTGTTGCAATGTTGCAAGTCTTAGATATAAGTTTAGTTTAAGTGTATAAACCACCCCTGTGTTAGCATAAATCAATTGTGAATTATAAAGAATTACTGAAAAGAGATCATTACCCGATCCACCCCCAACCCGAAGGTACGTTTTGTGTACAATAAATAATATTTGATTATTTAAAACTAATACTTTTGTATTTTATTTACCCCAACTCTCGCCAAATATTTTATTTTATTGCTTCCCCGCTCACCCCCACACCACTCATGTTGTGTGTGTTAATTTTATACATGAGTGGCGGAACCTACAGTTTAAACTCGACCCCGAACGATCGATTTTTGAGAAACCTTTTCATGACAATTTTATTTACTCCAGAGCCTTTGCCAGATTAAAGTAAAATTTCCTTTATCATATTAAGTTTAGGACTTATTTGGATTATATTAAATAACTTATCCAGTCATATAATAAAAAATGTTTTTTTTTATTACAATTAGCTACTATAAGGAACCGATGACTGTCAAAAACCATCTCCCCCTTATCGTATTAAATATTTCGTTTGTTTTGTAGAGTTGGCCCATCTGTCTTTTTCAAGAAATGTTCAATTGAGATGTTCATACATGCATACATAATTGGTCATTACAACCTTTCAGTCAAGATTACAACCCAACTTGTTGAGATTTATTCCGTTGTTATACTGAGTTAAGTGGGACATTGCTCATTAGTCCTGCTTTTTCCAGAATAAGATCTGCCTGACCTTCTTTGCACGTTAGAAATGGTGTTATTTCCGTTGTGGTTAAAGAATCGGGGCTCGCAAAGCTTTGCTAGTTTGCTTTTTGTACTATTATGCAGTGAAGAATATGTCCAAATTTTTAAGAGGCATTCTGTTATGCTTCAATATTTACTTATTTGTTAAACGTTATTAATAAATGCAAGTATGTACATATGTTGATAATTCTTTAATGTAAATAAAATTTCAAATTAACATGATGTAAATATCTCCCTCTCTCTCACTGTCGAGGAAGTAACACAATTAATTAAATGTTTGTGGCACACAAGCAGTATGTGCAGCAATGATGCTAGTACAGAAACGTTTGTTCGTTATCAATGTGGTTTTGGTATGTAAATATGAAATTTATTATTGTAAACTGTTTGAATAAACACGAGAAAAATTCGAATGAATTTATTACATAAAAATGAATAACTTTATGAAATATATGAACCTTCCATTTTATTTAATATGCAATATTTAATTAAAATAAGAAATATTGTGTTTCTTTTATTTGTTTTTTGGAATATCAAACAAAAACATTGATTGACTTGCATCCGTAAACTTTGAGATACATTGTTTCATAATCAAAATATTTCTCAATTAGAGTATTTTAATTTAAAATGTCACAACAAAAAACAATAAAGTGAAAAAAAAACTTGTACACTTACAACCTCAAATTATATTTTTGACAAAACATGATCCAAAAAAGAAAGTTTATTGGTATTAATATCAAATTAAAGTCTGCAGACTATATTTTGGTTATAAATAAAAATAATTTTTTGGGTGATCTATAAAGAGAAAAATGTCAATAGTAAGAAATATCAATATTTGTTGCCAAAAATAAATCTCGTACAGAAAATAAAATATCAGGTAACCAAAAAAATTTACGAGTATAGGCTTAAAAGTACTGTTACGTTTTCACCTTTTTAAAAACGTTTAAAATATGAGTTCGTTGATTGCAAACAAAATAAAAATAAATTGGTGTTTAGTTTCAATTAAACTCTTTATTGTTCGCACTACTTTTGTGTGCCACCAATAATAATTTGGTCTATTCGCGTACGCACTAAAAAATTTTTGGTAGATCTTTACAACGACGATCTTCAAACCACAACTGTTTTCTCTACACGCAACGCGTTTTCACACAAGACTGACTGAACTCTTACTACTGAAAGTCATCGACTAAAAAATGCAAATTGTCAAACAAAAATGCAAGTCGTCAACCAAGTACTGCAAGTCATCGATCAAAAATGCAAGCAATCGACGCCAAAAAATGCCAAAACTTAATATATTTAAAACTCATTAGATGCCGAATATTATATTTATTACAAGCACTATTTCTGGAAACAACTGCAAATTGTTAGCCAATCGAAACAACATAGCCTCATTTCATTATTTTTTCTTTGGAATTGTTAATTACATTTTATCAGGTATGAAAAATCTTAGAATTTGAATTAATTTCTTCAGAATTGCGAAATATTACAGCTGGTAGTATTTCCACCAAACACATGACTTCAGTTGCCGAGTTAATTCAGGCCATACAACTTAACGATATTCCCAAGGGAAGAAACAACCTAAACCGTTCTTGTATACACCCCGCAGTCTTACAAATCTACCTGAATTGTTCGGTCTCTCTCTGTCTGTGTCTCTCGGGACACTATAAATAATCGAGAGAAATTGTGAAATCCAGTTAAAAGGATTTTGAATCTTGGACAATGAAGTCATTCAGACACATCGTTAAGAAAAGTAAAATATTTGAACACATGGATGCATCACGTTATTGCGATATTTTGGACGAAATTATTGATGTGGAAATAATTGAACAACCACATGCTGATGCAATCATTGAAAATATAAATGAAGATGCAGATGAATCAGGTTTTGATATCTTTGACGAGGATTATTCTATAGAAGATCTAGAACAAACATTTAGTGATACAAGCTCCGAATATATGGACGAAAGTGATGCTGAATCTATACCAGAAGAGAACAATGTGGTCATAGCAGAACCACCTGAAAATTTAGATGACAGTCTTTTTATTGCGCATTTTTCGATAATGCTGAAAATAATGAAGCTTTACAACAGGGACATAATTATTCGGATGAAAGTGATCGCGGATCAGATATCATAGGTGCAGTCCTTGATAATATCTATGGTGACAGTGATAACAGACCAGCTCATTATAGATTTTTCCATGATGCGATCGAAGAAAGTGATTTAGAAGAGTTACGATGAATCGTATATATTTTTTGCCTCAAAAATTAAAAAAAAAATTAAAAAAATAAACAAAAAAAATAATAAAACTGAATAAAAAATAAAAAAAAATATTTTTTGCCTCAAAATGAATAAAAAAAAGAGTGTGAGTTTTGTATGTTCGTCCGAAAATGATCTTTGATACCAAGTAGACGCATCTAAAACTCGTACCTTTTATACATACATAGCTCATCAATTTTCAGTTTGGAAACTTCTAGAATCTTACTGTAGAAATATAGTGATATTATTTTTTATCTTTCATGCAAACTTTTTTCGTAATTTTCGTATCGGAATTTGTTCTTCGTTTTAGCTTTTTTTTGTTGGTTTTTCTTGTTTTTTCCCCAGAATAAATATTTAGTGTTCATTCTATTTTCTCAACGGTATACTTAGGTATGCTATAAGTTTTGTAATCGCTTGACTCAGATGTGTTTGCACAAACTGAAAAATACTTCTTTCTCCGATTAAGTCGATAACGCTTTATGTTAGTCTCATCGTTACTGCAGCGATAATCATAATGTGAAGAAGCAGAGCCCACTGTTGTTTCGATTGAGTAGGAATTAAAACATTGGACTGAAAACATAATTGAAATAACTTAGTAAACCACTGTTTATCCTTAACAAAATTAATCAATTTAAGAAGCAAAGCTAACTGGGTATGGAATAAAAACAGTTACGTTTAATCCATTGTTCAAGTAGTTATGTTTGTTTCGTTGAACCGGTATTAACAACAGTCTGACCAGACAAACGGCCACGAAGGCTTTGCAGTGCAATAAAAAGTGAAATAAATTTCAATAAATTAGACTAACAATAAGTACGCAAATGTTAACTCTAAAATAAAAATAAATTATTCCTAGTGATAGGTATAATTATTCCATTATAATTATACCAGGAATATGCTCAGCTTGCGTAGTTATTCATCATGCTGAGAAAAAGTAATCTGTAAACATATTTCTTTCGAGGACCTCCACTTAGTATTCTGCTGGCAAAAGCTCTAAGAGTAAATAATTGCCATGAAAAAATCTTTCGTTCGGATTTGACTTGAAAGAATTACACACATGGGTGATGTGAAATCTTAAGCCATAATCCTGACTAAAATATTGTAAGGTTGTGACGTCTGTTTGATGAAGTTTACAGAAAATTATCTTGTACCCATCGAAAGCAACTCGTTCCAAGTATCGATAGTAAAAAGCGTAAAAAGGTTTTTTGCTACCAAGTGATCACCGCTTGATCTGTCAATGTCAAATAATTTGTTTTTGTGATAAAAATTTAATTTCTCTTGTTTAAATATGTATATATAAAAGAGGTAATATGCCTTTTAAAGAATCTTTCCAACTATGCTAAATGAAACCTTTAATTTCATTCAAAGGAAAACGGACACTTTTTACCAGACCTTATATCTAATTAATCTTCCATTTAAATTTAAAATATTTATCATATAATATTATAAAATATTCTCTTTGGAGTGAGGTCGAAAATACTTAATATTGAACACTATTTTTAGGGTCAACTTCTATTGTGATTGCATACATACATAAATACATAATTGACCATTACAACACTTCTGTCAGGATTAGGGCCTAGTGTTCACGCTGGCCACCCTACTTTTAAGTCTTAGATATAAGTTTAGTTTAAGTGTATAAACCACCCCTGTGTTAGCATAAATCAATTGTGAATTATAAAGAATTACTGAAAAGAGATCATTACCCGATCCACCCCCCAACCCGAAGGTACGTTTTGTGTACAATAAATAATATTTGATTATTTAAAACTAATACTTTTGTATTTTATTTACCCCAACTCTCGCCAAATATTTTATTTTATTGCTTCCCCGCTCACCCCCACATTTTGGTCCAATCGAGCCGGATAATCCCCTAATAAAATAAAATATTTGCCGAGATTTTATTTGCAGAGTTTGCCTCGAAGATCGCCACATTGGTTTTTGTTGTTGGACAAACCACACCCCTAATCCTAATTATTTTCTGGTTTTTATGAAATAAATTATTTTAATAATCTTTTACCCGCATTTTATAAGGTACGTAAAATAATTTGTAATAGGTGCTTTAAGTGGTGCTTTTAAAAATAAATATATCCAAAAGTGCAGTGCAAGTGAAAGAATATAAGAAAGCATAAAATAAACAAACCGAAAATATACAAACAACACAGTGTATCAATATAGTCGTGTTGTTGTTGTTGCATACTCTTTTTATAAACAGTTGGAAGATTGTCACAAATTAAGGTGGCCGCTGTTTTTTGTTTTTATTTGTGATTCTTATATTCTTGCACTAATATAAATCGAAATATAATCTTTTTTTTAATCCTTCAATTGAGATTGTGATAATTTTTATCACAGTAATATATACAAATATTTTTTTGTTATTTTAAATTAATAATTTGATTTTTTATAAATTATATATATATAAATTATATATATATATATATATATATATATATATATATATATATATATATACATATAGAAAAATCATAATCATATATATATATATATCTACCCTACTTTTTTGAATATTGTTTTAAATTTTCGCTAACCCTTTTTTATGATTTTTCTACCCATTTAAAATTTTGTTTCAAATAAAAGCAGGTTTTTCATACGTTTGTTCTCCACCTTTCAATTTTGTTTGATAAACCCTGTTCTTTAGAGTTTTCCTGAACTTTTAAGAATTATTTAATTTAATTTAGATTGAAATTTTTTCCCCAATATATTCATTAGTAAAACCCGATTTCGTAAAATGGTCACTTTAAGAAATTTAAACAGAAATTATAATCGCTTAAGCGATTTGGAAAGCTTTATTCAAGCTATTCCGCGAGAGGAATATTCGGTTCACTCTCTAGGTGTTCATCGGCAGGAGTTGACCCGTTTGTGGGAAGTCTTTCGTGACAGTTACGAAGACTTGTTGGAAAATGCCGAAGAAACCAAAGTCTCAACAAAAGACGCGAAGGCCAAATATATGTCGGGATATACCTTGTATTTTCAATCTGCCTCATTTATTGATGGGTTAATTGATAGCCTTAAGAGTAAGGCCACAAACCCGATTACTAGCACTATCCCCATTCACCTTCCCCCATGTGACACCCCAACCTTTTCTGGCGATTATGCGTCTTGGCCAACATTTCGAGATATGTTTTCGGCCATTTACGGAACTAACCCCCATATTAGCAACATCCAAAGGATGTACTATCTCTTACAGAAGACAGAAGGTGAGGCGAGGGACATTATTCGAACTTGCCCCATGACGAATGATGGTTTCGACATGGCGTGGCAGAACCTGGTGGATAGGTATGAGAATAAACGAGTTTTGGTGAATTCTCAATTGAAAACCCTCTTTAACCTCACTTCCATATCTAAGGAATCTGGCCCTTCCATTAAAAGTTTGCAACGAACAATTAACGATTGTATAACGAATTTGTCGTTGCTGGGCATCGAAACTAAAAATTGGGACATCATTTTTGAATACATTTGCTCCACTAAACTCCCCGAACAAACCCTAAGTCTTTGGGAGCAATCTCAAGGGCCTTGCTCAGACCTACCCAAGTGGAGCAAAATGGATGAATTCCTGACTGCTAGATATCGAACTCTGGAATCGGTTTCGGACATTATCGGCAGCCATAATTTTACCCAATCTGCAGTTCGAAATGATAGTCAAGGCATTTCTCATAGCCCCCGAAAATTCAGGACTAGTGACACAGTTGCCCCGAATATGCCCCAAGGAAAGTGCCCCATTTGTAATGGGTATCACCCTATCCGCTTGTGTCCAGCTTTTCTGAGAATGCCGATTAGTGAACGCTTATTATCTGTCAGAGATCATAAGTGTTGCACAAATTGTTTGGCGGTCTCCCATGAGTTCAAAAGATGCCAGAGCTCAAATGTTTGCTACATTTGCAAACAAAAACATCATTCGCTACTTCATCGTATCGAATCTTCCCCCCGGGAGGAACCGAGGACTGGAACTAACCCCGCTAACTCTTATACCCCACATAGTTTTCCAGAAATACCTCGGCCTTCTCCTGCACAAAAGCGAAATGAAGTGGATAATGGCCCATCTACATCCGCTGCTGCTCAACCTTTTCAGAACTTCGCTACCCGACTACAGTCCACCCCGTCTTCAACAGTTCTGTTAGGAACTGCCCACGTGAATATAGAATTATATCATGCCATTTTCTCTGCGAGAGCTCTGATGGACCCAGCGTCTCAAGCTACTTTCATTTCTCAAAAGTTGCAACGGAAGATAAATCTTCCGACCTATTCGGCACCTGTTGCCACTATTGTGGGCCTTAATGGCGCAGTGGTAGCAAACTCTAGAAAAGTTTGCATTATTTCTCTGGGATCTCCTATTGATCCATCGTTTAAATTGATTACGGAAGCGTATGTTGTGGAAAAACTCACTGGTCAATTACCCTCATGCTCGTTAGCGAAGAATGCTGATTTTAAAGCACCCGAACTCCCGTTATCAGATTTTAAATACACCCACATGGATTTGCTATTGGGTGGAGATGTATACTCCCGAATAATGCTTTCTGGAGTTCGTAAAGACCCCAAAAACCCTCTGATCGCCCAGCAAACCGTTTTCGGTTGGATTGTGACTGGCAAAATACGTCAGTCAAACTCGTTTCCATTTAAGTCCAAATTCCCTATGGACTTGAGTCTTGGTTCATCTTATAAGGGTGCATTTGCTCAAAATGTGAGATGTGATTGCTACAGAGCCCCGAGATTAAAACCTAATAGGAGGAAGTTATTGGGGAATGCCCGTTCCTAGACCACACACCGACCATGACTCTATTTTATTCTCCTCTTAACCCAACTTTACTATTTACCCCATCATGTCGTTTTAAGTCCCAACACTCATCTTTTTTCTTATGCATCCACTAGTTTCCTAATTTTTGAAATTGTCAGACGCCAGCACCGCTAAAACTCTGTATTTACGTTGGAATGCGAGCATTGAAACAATTTGCTTCAAGCCAGCTCCAACGCCCTGTTTCTCTGTAGTCACAAAACGTTCCGTCTTGTCTCAAATAGCCAAAGCTATTTGACCCCGTTGGGTGAGTGGCACCTAAAATCGTAGTTGCTAAGATTATTATGCGACCAATTTGTAATGGCAGAACAGATTGTGACGAATGTTTGAAACCCATGACATTTAACAGGTGGCTTGAGTTTGTCGATGATTACTCGTACATCGACAGGATAAACATCCCCCGTTGGGTTAGTTTTAACCCTCTGCGTGAAGTACTTCATGCAATTTGTGATGCTTCAGAGAAAGCACATGTTGCCATCCTGTATAGTAGAGTCCTAACCCCGTTTGGTGAATTTGTCACCCACTTACTCGCTGCCAAAATAAAAGTTGTGCCTGTAGAAGTGTAAACTTTACCCCGTTTAGAGCTCTGCGATGCAACTCTATTGGCAAAAAATGGTATTTACACTTCGTAAGAAGCTGAATTTTACCAGATCGGAAACCTTTGTGGGACAGTTTCGATTATCGTTCTGTCCTGGCTTCAAAAATCCCCTTGCCATTGGCCAACTTTTGAGACAAATCGAGTATCGATTATCGTGGACCAGGTAGGCACTGACATTTGGAATCATATGGAATCTCTACACGAAGTTGATACCCCATGATAACAGTTTCTTACTCGTCAGAAAACTCACCCCAGAAAATTTTTTGTTGTCGATCATGTTGTCATTATTTATGACAATTAACCCCATAACGACCGAAAATTTATTCGAATCGAACGAATTTAGTTTGTCGCTGTTTCGAAGTGCGAGTGGTCTTAGTTCGAACTGCCAGTGGCGTTCTAAAACGGCCAATTGTGAAGCTCGTGCCGCTTTTTGATCTAGAGCAGTATTAATTCGTTCTCTCTTTTTCTGTTGTGTGTTCGTCGTTTTCATTTACACCCCGTGAGCTATCTGTCGAACGCTCTACTAACGACAACCTCGACATGATTATTGTTGATCCCAGCCCAAGAAGAAGAGCACAACCCACAACCAAGCTCTGGAAAAACCATCCACGTGTGTTGGTCGACCTCCTACTTCCGGTTAAGGGGCAATAATGGTAGCATTGAATGCGTCTCCAGGGGCTACAATCGTAATCAACGTTCTGGGCAGATAATTTCTTCGTGATGACTCTATTATTCTTATTTTTATTTTTTTTATTTTTATTATTTTTTTATTTATTATTCAATAATTTTGTGTGAAAAGATCAAAAAAACCGTTTTTGTCAAATAAAACAAGTTTGGAGGGTTTGAGAAAAATAAAAAAAGTATTTTTGAGTCCTACTCAACCTAGTGAATAACTTGGACTATGTAGTTACTTGGGTGTATTTTCACTGTCACACCGTGTAATTTTTATAAATTTGCCAAAATTTTCTTTTCGAACAGCATTAGTTTTTTAAATCAAGCTTTCAATTCGATTTTCCTTCCCAAAGATGCATATTTCATTTTTGCTTCATCACTTCATGGGGTAAGTAAAAGCAAACGTGTAATCTTGTAATCTTGTAATCTTTCAATAACACATTGAACTGATGATATTGGTTTAACACTGTTAACACTTTTCCACAAAACTTGCCGTTTAACAATCAGCTCTTTTCATTAGCATCCTGTACCCATAATTGTTTGAGTCAGTGTATTTTTATCCGCGTTATATTGCAAAGGAATCTGTAGCTGCCATAAATTTGTATCAAAAACTGAGTACAGCCCTCATGTGATTAAAAGTTTATGAATGAATTTCAATTTATAAAGCATGTTTTCTCATATATTTTCTTCTTCTCCTTTTAATCCTAATGAAAGGTTCAATTTTTGTTGTTTGCATTTGTATTTATCATACATTCGCCGTGCATACATTTTGCTCCATTTATTTTCAGTTCATTATTATTTTTTGGACATTTTTCATACTCATGTCAACGGAGTTAAAATTTTTCAATTAAATTCTATCAATAGCTTGCAGCACTTGTATGTGTTAAATGCAAGAGAAAATACAGGTAACGGTTATGTCCTAGTACGTTATACCCTACATACATACGTAATAACATAATTGGTCATTATAGCTCTTCAGACGGGATTCGGACCTAGCTTCTCACATCACTCATGTTGTGTGTGTTGCCAGAAATCTGCTGAGAGGAAGTCCAAGAGGAATATTTTTCATATTTGGTGTTGTTAAAGATGTCTGACCGACACACTACCTACTAGAGATCCATTATAAAAATACCAGACCAAATAAATTTCTGAAGACCCTGAAGAAGCGAGTAGAGCTTGGTTGGAATGTTTTGATGAATCCGCCATTTAGACCAGACATGGACATAAAGATTGTCATATTTTCCAAACTATGTAGAACGGTTTTAAAGTTATAAATTTAGGTCCTGTATTAGTTTTTCGATCAGAAAACGCTTCAGGCAAGGGACTGGCTGAATTAGTAACACCTGTGAATACATAGAGCATTTCATCCTTTTTATGGTCACCATAATCGTGCTAATAAGCAAGCAATTCGTGCAGTTATTGGTTGTTTTCTCACGAATTTAACTTTTTCGATTTTCTAGAACAAGATGGTTTCGAGGTTTTGCATTACTATTTATCAATGACAAAAAGTCATTGCAACTTGCCTCACAACACGCGTTCTCTCTTACCAGAAGTGGTCCAGTTCTCTGGTTCTATCGTTAGTGCGATTTAACGCGTCTGGATTACTTTATGTGAGGATACGTTAAGTGTAGAGTTTGTGTCAATGGCTACGCTATTAAGTGGTCCTTCCATAACTTCGAATTTGGGCATATATTTTCCCGTATTTTGGCAGGTAACTCATCAATGGCAATTGATCAAAGTTCATTTGATAAGATGACATATACAAAAATTATAACAAGACTGTTATACTCTTTAAAAAACAACTACGGTCGTTTTTGTCCAATTTTGTAAAACGATGTGTCAATCTCTTTAGAAAATAATGCCCTTTTAGAATATCATTATTTATTTCATATTTTTTATTTAAATTTTGCAATTAAGAATGGCCAAATTTGAAAAAATAAGAAAAAAAAGTAATCTTATCCAAGTTTCCTCCATCAAAACTCATAACATATAAATTTGAACCAAATGTTTATGTATATCGTTTTAAAGGCTAATTCCTCCCCTTTCTAAAAACTTTGGATTTTTAAAGTATAATTTTAGTATAATTTTATGTGTAAAGGTCAAAAAAAAAGGTTTTTGTCAAATAAAACAAGTTTGGAAGGTTTGAGAAAAATAAAAAAACTATCTTTGAGTTCTACTCAAACTAGTGAATAACTTAGACTATGTAGCTCGGGTGTGTTGTCACTGTCGCACCATGTTACTTACGAAACTCGCCACGTAATATGTTCACGACAACCTGTGCAGGCATGAGATACATATGTGAGACTGAATTTTGGAATCCTAATTTTTCCATTTTGGTAAGTGTGTAACTTCGGTTCTTTAAAAAATTATGATTAAATGATGTTCGCAAACCATTCTAAATGGGGCACGTTAGCAGCTTTGAATTGCTTCTATCTGCTATTTACTCTAAATTCATAAAGAATGAGCTTCGTTAGTCGAAGTTAGTCTTTCGATAGAAAAATGGAAACAAAGTTCTCACACACCATGAGTCTACTTTTTTTTTCAACTGAAGAAAATAACATTGAGATCTTATACGCAAAAAAAAAACATTACGAGTATATTACTTTAGACCTGGGAAAATAAGTGCATTGTTGAACGGTCGTTAGCAATTGCTTGGTTTGGTTTTTCTGCAAAAGTGGTCAAAACTGCAAGATGATTTAGAACTTACTGGAACCTGCTGAATATAGCGTATAACTTTTAGTCGGAATGAACAACATGTATTATTGATGTCTTATAAAAACAAAAGTGAAATACTCTAAATTGCAAAACCTGGAAGATTTTTCTTGTCCTGACCTTAAGCATATTGTAAACGTTTGCAGCGGAATATCAAATTGAAATTCTCAGGAGTTATTATGTTATCTTACCGAGTAAATTATTTATTTTTAGCAAGTTTTACTAACTAATTTTACTGAATTTTATTGCGCAGAAGTTTATTATGAATTGGAAGAAATAACTAAGTTTCCCTGTGTAGGGTAAAAAGAACTTTAGTTTTGAATTATTTAATCTACCTAACCGACTGTGAAATTGTTTTCCATTTTTAAAATTATTCCCATTAACAATGCAAAAGTAAATAAAATAAAATTGAATTAAATTGTATAAAATATTGAAATAATATGGAAATATTTATTACATGTTATCAAGTTTGTTTTATTAAATTTAAATCTAATAACAATTCATATAATTTTTAATGGAAATTTATAATCTCGAGGGGTTTATGTGACCACACACAATTGAGTGCTACACTACAGGTTGATTTCTGTTTTACACAAACTTCGTAGTAACTGCATAAATAGCAACTGATTTATAGGAAATTAATTTTATTTTTATTTTGTGCAGCATTTTTGATTACAGATAAATGTTAGTTTGTAAGGCTTTACGTAGTACGTTAAATAAGAATAATATTTTAACACTAAATCCACCGATACTTCATGTATTCCTATTCCTACCAAAGGGGGTCAAATGACCCGTCTGCAAAATGTTACATATATTACTATGTCTTGTGAGAAATATATCAAGGCTAAGCTAATTGAAATAAAAATTGCTGTCTAGAGCTTTTTTCGCCGGTTGTTTCTCTGTATAAATCCCAACATGGAAATTTATAATCTCGAGGGGTTTATGTGACCACACACAATTGAGTGCTACACTACAGGTTGATTTCTGTTTTACACAAACTTCGTAGTAACTGCATAAATAGCAACTGATTTATAGGAAATTAATTTTATTTTTATTTTGTGCAGCATTTTTGATTACAGATAAATGTTAGTTTGTAAGGCTTTACGTAGTACGTTAAATAAGAATAATATTTTAACACTAAATCCACCGATACTTCATGTATTCCTATTCCTACCAAAGGGGGTCAAATGACCCGTCTGCAAAATGTTACATATATTACTATGTCTTGTGAGAAATATATCAAGGCTAAGCTAATTGAAATAAAAATTGCTGTCTAGAGCTTTTTTCGCCGGTTGTTTCTCTGTATAAATCCCAACAGGTCAAGAATATTGAAAAAATTCTGCACAGGCCATCTTTGCGATTTCGATTTCACAGTGTATTTTCTGGCCATTTGATCCGTCATGTCTACATATGCATATATGGTGTAATAATTATGTACCGTTATTTTTAGCTTGTTTCTCTTTTGGTGAAAACTAATGCATTGTGATTATTTGACAGAATGGTACATATAAGGACATGGGAATTATTAGAGTAATAATATACAAGCATATTATAGATTAAGAAGAGTGTATATAGCTAATGTGCTAACCTAATGTCCACCACTGTATATCACGGAATAGCAAAAGTGTTCAAAATCACAAGAAATTGCAAATCAAGAAACAGAATCTTTGCATGGGTCAAATGACCCCTTGCGGAATTTAAGGTAGAATTCATATATTTCTCGGTAAAAAAAAATTATAAGAGTAAATCTTGGAAAACACATTCGATGTATTTTGTAATAAAAGTCGTAAAGGCAAATGGCGATTTGATAATGTTATTTTCAAGAAATTCTGACAAAAAGTTCAAAATGGGTTATTTGACCCGTCATGGTAGGTTTAGTGTTAAGTTTAACCTCTTCACGCCCTTGGCCACATTCAGTGGACAGCAAAAGTCTTAGTACTCTAATATATTTTTACAAAAAAGTGCGCACAGGCTTAATAGTCTTGCACAAAGTTCCGAAATGAATTCAAGAGAGTATTTAGGAGATCATTTGAAAGAACGGTTACGTAATCGTAAAACCTCAAACAAAAGTCAACCGAAAAACTTGCTCATGGTGCCACCAGAAAACATTAAGCAAAACTTGTACATTCAACCAAAAATGGGTTAAATGGAAATTTTTACCTTAAGGGATATTCTACTAAATACAAAGGATAACATTTTCATATATTAGGCCCTTAAATTTTAAATTTACACAGTGTTCTCCTTGGGGGTACCTAAGGAGTCAACTGAAACTTTTCCATATGTTTCTCTTGTTTTATGAAAAACATTAAAAAATTCTTTATTTTTTAATAAAACAGAAATAAATTAATAAAATAAATATAAAAACCTTAATTTTTTATACAAACTGTTGGTTCCAATTCATGAAATTGTCGAAATAAGACTTTTGCTGTCCACTGTGTGTATGTGGACGTTTAATTTTTTATAATTATAATAATAATAAAAAGAACAAAAATTTGATAATAACTTATTGACTATCGAATCCTCCAACAAGGGAAGTAAAAATTTTACCGTTTGTCTGCACTGGTGATATTATTTCCGATGTAAAGTTAGTTACATAAAAAAAAACGTGAAATATTTCTTCTGCAATCTGTTTTATTGGATTATATCAAGAAATCGTTAATATTTGAAAAAAAAAAAATAATATCAGATATATTTAATATAATAAATTTTACCAGCACCACCTAAAAAGTCCAAAAGCTGCACTAAAGTTAATCCTGGAATTAGACTGGACGGTATAGGTCATTATCCTGTGTAAGACGAACTCGCTACAATTGTGATAAATGTGAAGAACTGATATGCCCGGAATGTATGACATCATTTCACACATAAATTACCATTAACACTAATTTGCCACAAATGTGGACGTTATTCCTTTTCGTGAATTTTTATTGTTTTGCCCTTTTTGTGTTTTCTGAATTCCGATTAAAATTAAATTAATTAATTTAAAAAAACAAAATCCATTAATTTCTTTGTCACCATAAAAAAAATCATCCCTCAAGAGGTTAAAACCATTTCAATGACAACCTATAGAACTGTTCCTCTTTGTCAGTTGTTACTATTCTTGAGGATTATATTTTACAATTTAAGCAACCATATCTTCTCTACTCCCGTTTTGTAGAGGCGTATTATGTAAAAGTACATCTATCATAAGGTGGCCAATAATTTATATAATAATTTAAGAATCTGTCTTTTTTGGTTTTGACTGCAAAAAGAATTTCAGACAGGTTTTCCCTTTCATTTTAGACAGAAAATAACGCCTCTAGATTGTGTTTATTGGATGCTAACAAATCATTGTTTAAAGATGAATCTTGCTTTAGTGACAGACTCTCTAGGCTAAAATTGGGTAGAAAAGCTTTCTATTATTACCAATAATCTATTTAAATAGAAAGAAAATTTAAATTTTTTACTCACGGGCCTTACCGTATTGCATAGGTATGCACAAAGACACCGTTTGCAAACATTTCTCATTTGGTATATCCCTTCCTGATAGTCTAATGGAGATATCGTTACTTGATTTTTAAACGATGGACATATTTTTTTAACGATCTTTAATAGATGACAGTAAAGAGTGTCAGAAGCTTCTAATGTGCTTCTGCTCATGAAAATACAATGCTATGTTCTATCACATTCGATGTTCAAGTACCGAATTAAGCATTCAAGAGTCTATGTTTCTTAAAACAGTGTCATGATTTGATTACTATTTACATTTCTTATAATTGACCTTAATCCCTTTAGGGCTTCGCGACTTTGTGCAAAACAGAGCTAAATTATTAATTAATGACAATAGAACATCCAAATCTATTGTCACCGCAATGTAGCTGTAGTATCAAAGGTTTTTCAACGGAATGTGCACATTCCCGAAAATTTCGTCTACACGCGTTTCACATACGTCCATAGCAGATTGACCAGTGGATGCATTGCACAGAGAATTCGTTCTTTAGTCGCACTATCCGTATGTTGAACTCTCTGCTAATTATTTTCCTGCCACTTTCAATACATACATACATAATTGGTCATTACAACCCTTTAGTCAAGATTACGACCTAACATCTCATACCACTTATGTTGTGTGTTGTGTTTGAGGAATTTTTCATGGCAATTTTATTTGCTCTCAGTGTTTTTGAAAGAAATCTGCTGAGAGGAATTCGCCGAAGAAATATTTTTTCATATTTTCGTTTTGATGTTTGACCTGGGCTTTGAACCGTGGCCTTACGTCTAATATGCCAACACACTGCCCTGATAGACTACAACCACTTTCAATACACATAGATATAATTCTGATATCTATAAATACAACTCCCTCTTTCGCCCTACCAGAATTTGTCGGTTAGTTTCAGGTCATCGGTTCTCATGTGGTATCACAAAATAGAGCCATACGCACTCTAGTGAGATTTTATTTCAACAAAACTGCCAATATCTCCTATTCTATGCCATCTGAAAAATCGGAACAGTTATATGTAGCTTTCAAACTAATACACAATTGTAAATGGAAATACCTGAAAGACAAATAAATTATATTCAACATTCCCCTGACCAAATTACTTTCTATTTTATTTATTTATTTATTTATTTATTTATTTATTTATTTATTTATTTATTTATTTATTTATTTATTTATTTATTTATTTATTTATTTATTTATTTATTTATTTATTTATTTATTTATTTATTTATTTATTTATTTATTTATTTATTTATTTATTTATTTATTTATTTATTTATTTATTTATTTATTTATTTATTTATTTATTTATTTATTTATTTATTTATTTATTTATTTATTTATTTATTTATTTATTTATTTATTTATTTATTTATTTATTTATTTATTTATTTATTTATTTATTTATTTATTTATTTATTTATTTATTTATTTATTTATTTATTTATTTATTTATTTATTTATTTATTTATTTATTTATTTATTTATTTATTTATTTATTTATTTATTTATTTATTTATTTATTTATTTATTTATTTATTTATTTATTTATTTATTTATTTATTTATTTATTTATTTATTTATTTATTTATTTATTTATTTATTTATTTATTTATTTATTTATTTATTTATTTATTTATTTATTTATTTATTTATTTATTTATTTATTTATTTATTTATTTATTTATTTATTTATTTATTTATTTATTTATTTATTTATTTATTTATTTATTTATTTATTTATTTATTTATTTATTTATTTATTTATTTATTTATTTATTTATTTATTTATTTATTTATTTATTTATTTATTTATTTATTTATTTATTTATTTATTTATTTATTTATTTATTTATTTATTTATTTATTTATTTATTTATTTATTTATTTATTTATTTATTTATTTATTTATTTATTTATTTATTTATTTATTTATTTATTTATTTATTTATTTATTTATTTATTTATTTATTTATTTATTTATTTATTTATTTATTTATTTATTTATTTATTTATTTATTTATTTATTTATTTATTTATTTATTTATTTATTTATTTATTTATTTATTTATTTATTTATTTATTTATTTATTTATTTATTTATTTATTTATTTATTTATTTATTTATTTATTTATTTATTTATTTATTTATTTATTTATTTATTTATTTATTTATTTATTTATTTATTTATTTATTTATTTATTTATTTATTTATTTATTTATTTATTTATTTATTTATTTATTTATTTATTTATTTATTTATTTATTTATTTATTTATTTATTTATTTATTTATTTATTTATTTATTTATTTATTACAATACAAGTTATATTCTAATTATATACGAGCTGAGCAACTTTGACCATATGCTTGGTGTAGTGTCACAGATCAGAGTCTCTGGTGGGAATCGAATCCACGACATTCACTACTTTCTATTTTAATTCATTCTTCTTTTTTTGTGTTTGTATTTAATTTAAACGATTTTCCATGTCATTGAATTTGAATTAATTTTTAAAATTTTTTTATACAGCGATTCATTTAAAAGAAAATAAAGTCAACTTATCAATAATACGGTACGACAATGAAAATACACCGGCTTAACTACACAGTCTAAGTTATTGACTAGGTTGAGTAGAACACAAAAATACTTTTTTATTTTTTTCGAACTCTCCAAACCTGTTCTATTCGACAAAAAAAAAATTATTGATTACCAAAATACGTTTGAACCTATTTTAAAAATTTAAAGTTTTTTAGAAAGGGAAGAGATTGGTCTTTAAAACGGTGTACATAAATATTTTGTTCAATCTTATATGTTATGTGTTTTGATGGGTTAAACTTGGAAAATATTATTTTTTTTCTTATTTTTTAAGTTTGGCCATTCTTGTGCGACATTCTGAAAGTGCATTATATTGATAAAATTGGACAAAAATTACCGTAGTTATTATTTAAATAGTAGTGTTTATTATTTAAATAATAGTCATGTTATATTTTTATATATGTTCATTTGATAAGATCTTTTGTTTAAAAAATTTTCAAAATTTTTGGTGGTTCTTGATTGTTTACATGAGAATTAACTCTTTGCACGTCTGAACGACTGCCAAAAGTCGTGTAATATTTCCGTTTTTGGCAATTTCACTATGCGCAAACCACAAACCTCCGGTGGTTGGTCCAACGGAAAAAGGACACATTTTTCAATAAACACTTAAGATCCATCAAAAAATTTTGAAAATGGTTATCTTAAAGTTCATTTGATAAGATAACATACATAAAAATTATGACTCAGCTGTTATACTTTTTAAATAATAACTGCGGTAATTTTTGTCCAATTTTATCAACTGAAGTATAAATCTATTCACAATATAATGTACTCTCAGAATGTCGCCACTTATTTCATATTTTTTAATTATTTTTTTAAATAAGAAAAAATAATATTTTCCAAGTTTACCCCATCAAAACTCATAACATATAAGTTTGAACAAAATGTTTACGTATACCTTTTTAAAGGGTAATCTCCCCCCTTTGTAAAAAACTTTGGATTTTTAAAATAAGTTCAAACATTTTCGGGTAATCAATAATTTTGTGTGAAAAGATAAAAAACCGTTTATGTCAAACAGAACAGGTTTGGAGGGTTCGAGAAAAATAAAAAAAAATATATTTGAGTTCTACTCAACTATCTGAACAACTTAGACTAGGTAGTTACTCGAGTGTATTTAATTTTTTGTATTTTGTCGCATAGTGTAATGTAGTTTAGTGTAATTTTAATTGGACGATAATGTTTTTATGTGCATAAAATAATTTACAAAGATAACAAATATAGAATAAAACTTAAATAATTGTGTAAATATATGTAAAACATTAATTAAATAATCAAATGATTGAGAAAATATTCTGGTAAATGTTGGATTCTTACTAACTCGAATCAACACAACCAGAAATCATAACTGGCTTTTGGGAATATTTCACAGGGTTGATCTGATAGTCATCGTTTATCTCAAGTATTGTAGACTGATTTAAACGATTGCCCGTGCACCAATCAGATGGCTACTATTTTCACAATATTTCACAAACTACTTACCAGATTTGAATAATAATGTTACCATTACAGTGCGAGCTCGACAATCGCAACACCGATTTTCATCATTCTGTAGACTGTTTAATAACATCTGATTGTTCCTGGTTAATTTAGTGATAATCTGATAAATTCCTTCAATGGTAATTAATTAATAAAAAGTTTGATTGCCTCAAACCTATTTGCCTCACTTTATCTCCATCTTTCGTTGTGTAAACCTTTCCAGATACCTGTCACCAAAGCACAGAAAGCTAATACCAGAGCTGTGAAAAGCAGTCTCCTTAAAGCTCATTTGCTTGCTCGTTATTGCGTTTTTTCATATGACCTGAACTTAGCAAAGTGTATCGCTATTTTCCTACCTAGCTGATTAAGATTCTCCAGATTGTCGCATACTACTGCCATGTTCAATGTTTTGTATATTCCAAACAAGACGTCTTTTCTTGGTTTACTTTCGGTCGGAAAATACTCGCGTGTTATCCATGGACATACAAATATACCCTTTAGTCAGGATTACGACCTAGTTTCTCAAACCACTTATGTTGTGTGCGTTAATTTTTATACTTGAGTGGTGCGACCTACAGTTTAAAGTCGACTCCGAACGACAACTTTTTGAGAAACTTTTCATGGGAATTTTATTTACCCTCAGAGTTTTTGCAAGAAATCTGCTGAGAGGAAGTCGCCGAAGAAACTAGGCCTCACGTCTAATAAACCAACACACTACCTACTAGACCACGGCGACTTCAAGATCCTTTCTTGACTCATCCGAAGGCCACAAAATAGTCTCTCTTTGTAAGAGTATATAGCTTCCACATTCACTTTTGTTACTTAGTGTAGTTGTGAATTACTTTTTAAAAATAACAATTTGTCAGGTCAGAAAACCCCTAATGAATTTTATATTATCCATTATCCTAACGGTAGTCTCCAAAGCTCTGGTCTTCATTGCCCTGTGCAGTGTTATCCATTATCCTAATCGTAGTCTCCAAAGGTCTGGCCTTCTTTGCCCTGTGCAACACCGCAGTAAAACATCCCTATAATACTAATACACGCTATTATCTGTATCTTGTTCCATTACATTTTAGATGTTTTCAGATTTGTTCTGTCTGCTTAGAAAATGATACGACTCTATTGATCTGACCGTCATGGCTGTCATGCAAGCATTCTGCAAATCATTATGGCATAGCTGGCTTTATGTTTTTATATGAGCCCTTCATGTCAATTTACTACCACTGATATTCCAGATAGTTTCCCTCCAGTTTCTATGATGCTATCTCATCCAGGAGACGTTTTTTGCAGTGTAAGATTATTTTATTATTTCTTACTATTTTTTCCTCATTTCCAATTTAAACCTGATAACCCAGCTGACCAGTACACTCAAATTCTTTAGCATTTTGCTTTGTAGTTTGGAAAGATAAATTGAAATGTCTTAAACACAAATACTCCCTTAACTTCATTGAGCGCTCCATTTGCACTTTTACAAAATAATCGCCATCAGCATCATTTCATGCATCGTTTGCTTAATTCATCATTGATGGAACCGAATGTCCGTGTTCATAACTAACATAGGCAGATAAAAGGCAAGCACAAGTAATGAAACGCGATAGAAAACAAATGAAAAAGACAGGATAACTCACAATTTCTGATTACTCTTTCACTCCAGGAGTATCTTGTTATGTTTTTCTTCGCGTTTTTCGCTTTTTCATGAAGCATCTTACATAATATAGAAATTAAAACAACAAATATTTAAAGTATGTACAGGCCCACCTGAATTGATGATGCATTAATGTTTTAACATATCGCGCAAAGCATTGGTACAACTTAATTACCATATATAATTAATGTAAAATGAAAATGATTCATAGGTTAGGTTAGGTTAGGTTAGAGGACGTGTACTTGTCAATTAAGATAAGTACAGTACCCGGAGGTCGAATTGACCCATTGTACAACATCCTAGTTTCTCACACCACTTATGTTGTGTGTGTTAATTTTTATACATGAGTGGTGGAAACTTCACTTTAAAGTCGACTCCGAACGACAGATTTTTAAGAAACTTTTTCATGGCAATTTTATTTACTCTCAGAATTTTTGCCAGAATCTGCTGGCCGTAGAAATACGACAACTTCTAAAAAATTATTCATAACCCGAGGAAAAACTTGCAACGATGTTACATCGTATAGACTAATAGCATTACTACCCCTATCGGAATGTCATTTGAAAAATTCACACAACACTAAACGATAATTATTACATACAAACAACATCTAAACTTACCTCTAGAATGATGGCCACAGTCAATAACTTTCAGTTACCATTATTTGGATGTTTAAGTGATAAATGGTCCAAAGTTGAAAGATTATTCACATAGACGGTCTTTGACGTACCGACCGATTGCGTTGTGATAATCTTCAATTTCAGGAGAAAAATAATCAGTTATCAAACGGCCATAACTTCTTCCAGCGTAATATCTCCGAACGATTCTTTCGAAGAATAATACGCACCAAACATTCACTTTTGCTACAATCGTGCTTGCGTTCTCATAGCTCTACATACACTAATTTTGTTTATTGACACAATCACCAATACCAGTTAGAAATGAACTTCATTGCTGAAAATATATTGTTTAGGGGATGCCATTATTAATGACTCTGGGAGTACTCTAAGCTATTTTGTGTCTGTCTCCGAGCTGTTCTTACAGGCATCATCTTTCCGCGCCTGCGGGCAGTATTCTCTTATCCAATTATCATGATCTTGTTATTAATTGGCTACCAATGTGAAGTTATTCTTAATGAAAATTTCTTATGCAATGAAGTTAATGTGGGTCCTGTTGTGGGGCTCATCTTATTCCAAACCACTTACAGTCCACTTCATAGTCTTCAATTGCTGGTCAAAAAAAGTCGTTTATACACGTTCACAATCTTCTGAATTGACGGTAACGGTTCTTCAAGACCAAACAATCAGAATCACATCAAACAATCACACTTTTCTCAGATGCAATGGATACTACGAGACTCACGTGCCACAATATTGCTTGTTGGTATCAAGTTAAAAAGATGCATTTTGCTTTAGCATCCAATCAATCAATGGTGAGCGGTTAGTCGGCATTAATTGTTGTTATACTATGTTCAGATATGCACTTTTATTGAGTACAATATTCGGTTAATTGAGTACAGTATTTTAAGTGTTCAGGCATAATATACATAGTTCAGCTTATTCAATATTCATTTGACAGCTGGTAAACAAAACAGCTGGTTGTTTCCACCACATTGGCTTTATTTTGGTCGCCATTTTTTGTTTGTCGTTGTTGACATTTGAGTTGTCAAATATCAACAAAAAGTGTTCGGTTAATTGTAATATGCTCACTAAACACACTTATGACAGTCTGCATTTTACATTTTATTGCGCAATTATTAATTGAAACTCGATATGAAATATTAAGCTCAAAATTGGCATTTATTGCATAATCTGAACACCGTATTAGTTAGACTTTATGTCAATAGATGAGAAAATTTAAAAAGCAAAAAAACCCATAATAAGCCGAATAATAGACACATTGTTGAGACTGCCGCAGAAACAAGATTGTGTACAATGCGATGACAGACCAAATGTGTAACGTTTACCGTATTTTCTTCCAATGTCACATATTACATGCCGTATGGCCGACTTATGTGACCGTCTAGCTCTTAAATAGATAACCAATTTCAATTATTTTTAATATTTTTATGTAATATTTAAATGTATTGCCTCTTGTCATAATACATAAACATTGCTTTCCTATGCTTTAAATATTAAATTATATTATTGTGCGGAAATTAAGGAATTAAATAAATTGAAAATTGATAAGTAAATAAAAAAAAATTTTGACAAATGATGCTTCAATATCCATCAATAATAATTTGTTTAAATGCTTAAGTTTATTCCGTAAATTTTAAATTTATTTTTACTATACCTTCTTAGCTTCCATTGCTGTTATCTATACCTGAAGTTAGCGCACTCACTCTACTATGGGAGGAAAAAAACTTTGCTTTCAACACCGGCTTCATTAGCACTTTTTCCACTTCATTTAGATCAAAAAGTAGAAATAGAGGATTTCTTTTTAGATTTGGCTTACAAGTGCAATTTTACATTTCAATTTGAAATTCACAGAATTCTCTTGATTAAGCAAAAGAACTATCATCTGTTGAAATTTGAAAAGTATCCAGAGAAGATTTTTACATTAGATTGACTGTGACGTACAATACTGATGAGTGAATATATTTTCAAAATGATACGTGTGGGGGTTTAATTTTATTTTTTTTTTGGAGGAGAATTATTATTTTTCTGGTCTGTTATTATTACAACAATGTTATGTTACTAAAATACTCACGTTAAGTATGAAGGAAGTCATAGGCAACTCCTTTTGGCATCAGCTTAAAAAATTAAAATCCTTAAATTAAAATTTTAAGCAACATACATACTTATTGGAAAATTTATTACCTGACATCGAATTGATCAAGCTAAATTGCACATGAAAGTATCAATGATTTCAAGAAATTCTTCCACCACACGAACGCTCTTCGTATTTGTAAAAATAATTCATGAAGTAAACGTATGTATATGAATACCCCCAGTACTCATGATTTTCGTTTTTTTCACGTTATAGAGAACGGCTGCTTTCCAAAATGTTAGTTGCTTTGTGTTTGAACAAAGTATTGTGTTTCACAATGCCACTGTACAAAATATATACAATGTATTCTATTTCAAAATGTCGTCAATGTGTATTTTTAACGCCAGTTAAAAAGCAATCAGGCATCGGATTTATAGTTGATGCATTGTTTGGCTACTTTGCATATCCACATTTTCTTATACATATAAAAAAATGAATGTGTGTTTATTTGTTTGTGGGTTTATTTGAAGTCTATAGACGGCTAAACGGCTGAACCGATTTTCTTGATATTTTCACAGTATCTTCCTGTATGTCTGGAAGGAGTTATTGGCTACTTTTTATGTTGAAATAGGCAAATAAAATAAAATAAAATAAAATAATATAAAATAAATAAAAAAGTATGACTGTTATTGTCTAACAAAATATTACGTATACGTCACCCGTCTATGTAATATTTTATACACAACAGTAATTGAAATATGTATGTCTATGTATATAAAAATGAATGTGTGTTTATTTGTGGGCGGACCGATTTTCTTGCAATTTTAAGAGTACCTTCCTGTATGTCTCGAAGGAACTATAGGCTACTTTTTATTTTAAAATTTCAAGTAGGCGAGGTGCCACGCCGACGTACCCAATAACTATTTAATGTCGTATATCTCATAAACTGCAATAGCTAGAGTCCTCAAGTTTTGTATGGACGACTTTGACGTATATGTGAACAAAATGGGCGGATTGACTATAGTTGGCGTGACACCTCCCATATAAAAATTTTAAATTGGTGTATCTAAGAATATATAACAGTAAGAATCCTAACATTTTGTCGACTTTAATATCAATATGAATATTTTAGACAAAAATGGACTGACTAACAATAGGGCGCGTGACACATCCCATATGAGTCTATATATATAAAAATTAATGTTTGCTTATTTGTTTGTGGATTTGTTTGTCAGTTTGTTTGTTTGAAGTCTATAGACGGCTAAATGGCTGGACCGATTTTCTTAAAATAACTAACTAACATGAAAAAACTTTTCATGGAACGAAATATGAAAAAATATTACTTCGGCGACTTCCTCTCAGCAGATTTCTACAAAAAAATCTGAGAGTAAATAAAATTGCCATGAAATGCCACCACTCATCATAAAATTAACACACACAACATAAGTGGTGTGAGAAACTAGGACGTTGTACAATGGGTCAATTCGACCACCGGGTACTGTTCTTGTCTTAATTGGCAAGTACACATCCTCTAACCTATCCTCTAACCTTTCATGGCAATTGTATTTACTCTCAGAGTTTTTGACAGAAATCTGCTGAGAGTAAGTCGACGAAGAAATATTTTTTCATATTTCGTTCAGTCGGAGATGCCTGATCTGGGGTTTGAACCGAGGCCTCACGTCTAATAAGCCAACACACTAACTACTAGACCAGGAGGACTCCATAATAAGAGATCGTTTTGTCTAAACCCACCACGATATCTCCATACACATCGGCAAATTTCTTTCTGGCTTGAACGGCATTTTTACCCTTTCTGTAACAAAAGAGTAAGATATACTGCTTATCGCTCTGCATATTTAAAAGGGCACCAACCAAAAACTACTGCGTAGAATTAATTGGAATTTTTCACACACAAGCCTTACGATATGTGCTCTCAAAGCATATACAAATTATACGGCTTAAGATTGAAGTTGGGTGCAAAAAATACAATTAAATCCTCTGTGGGGGAAAAACGAAATTACTTTCCGAACAAGCCAATAAATAAACAACCTGTTAATTAACAATTTACTTTAGTTTTTCGAATGAAGAACATTTATGTGTTGGTTTAAATAATTGTTAAAAAAATAACATCATATTAAAATGTAAATGAGAATAAGGTAAAAGGAATTCCGTCGACTTGACAGATTGTAAACTACAGCAGCATACGCAAAAAATATTTGTACGCCTACTCCTACATACTGAAACAATCTTCCCTTCATTACTTTAACTTTATTCACTTTCTTATTTGAATTACATGAATACACATCTGCATTTCGTCCCTCAAAAATTTCTTACCTGATATTGAGTCAATCAGATTAAAATGTATTAATGCATATGAAGCACATGGATGGTGTCAATAATTCCAATAAATTCTCGCAGCATACTATTGCTCTTCGCATTTGTGAAAAATATATAAAGAGTGGTCCAACCATAAAGTACGATGCTAATTGTGAGTCACGCCTTTTTTGATTTGACATTTCTTTGTTTCAGTTTTTAAACGACGCTGTGCCTAGACGAATAAACTCAGTCATATCCATTGGGTTCAACTGTGTCAAGCGCGCAGTCGGTACAAATCGGGAGTACAAACTATGTACTACCAATCCACCTTCCTTCTTTTCTCTATATCCACCACCTTTCCAGTAGCGTCAGTCCCACATTGGGCAGCTGCTTCTGGCCCCAGTTGTGCAGCAGTTGTAAAAATCTGACAATTGTTAAGATCATTGAAACCTTTTAAGATAATGCGTATTCAAATCAAAATACATTTCGTGTACTTCGTGTTTTTTTGGTCAGCATAACCTAACCAATAACTAAATGTGAACACAATTGGAAGAATTGAGCGCAAATTCAAGCAAACAGGGCCTGTAGGAAATGTAAAAACACGAAAGGATGATTGCTCCGTTTGTTCTGTTGAAAACATTGCTGTTGTTCACGATAGTGTAGCAGAAGTGGCGGCAAACTCGAATCGTCGTCGTGCCCAACCATCACGAACATCACTGATGCGAATTTTGAATAAAGATTTGAATTTACACGCTTGCAATGTTTAATTGACCCAAAAGCTGAACATTTCGTCTCCATACGCCGAATGTTTGGTTGAACAGACAAAAGTAAATGATGATTTTACAAAGAAAATTATCTCAAGCAACGAGGCATATTTTCTTCTCAGTGTATTCGTTGAAAAGCAGAATTGCCTCATTGATTGCCAATTGATTGTTGAAAAGCTGCCACATCCACAAGGAATGGCAGTTTAGTGCGGCGTCATCATGCCGTACTTCTTCGAGAATGCGGACGGCCAAGGAGTTACCGCTAATGGTGTTCATTATCGCGAGATGATAACGGATAACGTAGTTCCAACAGAATGGTGCCATTTGCTACACAGCTAATGAACACATTGCCCTTTTGCATGAGTAATTCAATGGCCGTGTTATCTCACATCGTGGCGATATTAATTGGCCACCACGAACATGTGATTTCACATTGTTTAAAAAGAGAAGTGTACGTCAATAAGCCAAGAACAATTCATGAGCTAATGTATGACATTATTCGGCATATTAATGACATTGAACTTCAATTATGTCTCAGAGTTATTAAAAATATGGACCATCGCATAAAGGTATTCCACCGAATCCGTGGCGAGCACATAGCCGATATTTTGTTTTACACATAATGGTCATAGACCCCCTTTTATCATAATAAAAACTATTGAGGGAATTCTCTTAAAACCTTTTTTGATTTACAATTAAAATTGTGCGTTTGGGTTGGACCACCCTTTAGGTGTGGACATCTGTAGTATTCATTATTTCCGTATGCCGACATTAAACGAGATGTTGTATCTTCGCACAACATGGCATCGTTTACTAATGGAATGATGCTGAGTGCATATGATATCGAAACATTGCTGTCTGACAACTCAAAAAGTGTTCATAAAAATGCTGCCAAAGACTACAAAAATTTCATGAGGTTTGTGCTGCTGTTTGTAACCTTATAGTACTACTATCCAAAGTAATATTTCAAAAAAAACCTGCTTACATTTTTTGCAAAGTAAATTCGGAACATTGAAAATTGATATGAAATACTTTCATTTCATAAAGTATTTTTGCGTTATTTTCAAATACATTTCCGTTTGAAGCCATTCGTCATATAAATACAGGAGCTTCAGATGTTCGTCTGTATAGTTCTGTATGGGAAGCTCTTTTTAATTCCTTCTTGTACAAGGCACATGCCTATTTTACATACTTAAAATGCATCCTCTTGAGGCATATAGTTTTCAAAAAATGTTTCTTCGCAGCAACCAAGTGAGACAAATACCAAGGGAAGCATACAATTCTGCACCAAATAAATACATCGAGTATTTCTTTTCTGATTATTTTCCTTTGTGTTGCGTTTGTTACTTTCAAAGCAATCCAACGAAAAATACATATCAAATCTTACGTGCGGTGTTTACTTTTTCCTTTGCAAACAAATGTTGATGTAAGCTAAAATAATACATAAATGGTCTCTAAAAGGCAGAAAGGTTTCTTCATTTCATTCATCTATATAGCCTTATATACGCAAACCTTTACTTCAGAACCTCAGTATTCTCTGTCCTGTCCAGAAAAAGGTAGACCCACTACATGTGCCTACTACTGGAGTACAACCCTTCTCCTTATCGTATACAAGGTTATTACGAGCATATTGTGTCAAGGACTAAAGGCCTGTTTGAATTTAGACCAGGTAAATCCACCATCGAGCAAATCTTCACATTATATCGAATCCTGGAGAAGGCCCATGAATAACAAGGTAGCCTGAGATGTCGCGAAAAATAATCGTATTTTTGTCGGTATTCCTGCGAAGCTGATAAGGCTATGCAGAATGGAGTTGAGCTTCTCCTGCAAGTCCGTGTAGGTAGGAATGATATTTCTGATATTGTGCGGAGTTTTAGACAAGGCGATCTATTATTATGAAGTTGTCGTAGTCTAGTAGGAAGTGTGTTGGCTTATTAAGCGTAAGGCCGAAGTTCAAATCCCAGGTCATATATCAAAACGAAAATATGAAAAAATATTTCTTCGACGACTTCCTCTCAGTAGATTTCTGGCAAAAACTATACTATCGATATTGTCAGTGTATCTTGAATTTTATCTTGGCTCCACCATTACCAGTCGGGTCACTTCTGGAAGAAAGTTATCACCAAATTGATTCTGAAAGAAATCGATTCTTAAGATCGCTGTATTGTCAGGTACCGTTGACGTTTAACTGATTAATTTTTATAACAAATCTTCAGTCAGCAAGACTTGATATTGATCTCCATTTACCGTAAAGGCAGCTCCTTTCTCATTTGGAAATAAATAAAGGCCTATTCAACCATACACAACAATGAATTTTAATGGTTCCGCTAATGATTTGGACAGTGACTTTACTCCAAATACGATAATTTGTCGTATTGATGCAGTAACTAAAACACACAATTTTTTAATATTCGGCCAGTTTCAAGTGCCATTGCAGCAAACTTCTGATGGTTTTGAAAAGGAAAGAGTAAAATTAATGCGAAAACTATTAAAAACTGCAGAAACTGCATGCTCATAAATCCGATTATGTTTGCGTAAAACGGACGATGTGCTATATGAACCTTGCAAACAGATTTATTACTTTTTTTTTTAATTTCCACAATTTGGAAGCGATTAATAAAGACTTGCTAAATCGCACAAGGAAAATTCATCCTTTAGCCGCATTCTTCCAGAAGCTTAAATTATGTTTGAACTACAAGAGTATAATCATCTGTCTTCATAAGGGTTCAGTGGAATTTTTGCCTGTAGAAATAATTTGAAGACGACCGTTGTTGTTGTTGTTGTTTCCTTATAATATTGAAAATATTTTATTCTGCAAAAATACTGGGTTGTGGAAAGTTAAATGGTTAGAAATCCAAATAGCCTCTATTTAATAGCCAAGGCAATATGGCATTCATATGCTGATGATAACGTTTATTTGTAAACATCATGAGTTTGAAAGTGTCACCATCTTCGCCATCACCTAAAAAGTTATCACATGTAGACATTTCTGAAGAATCAACGAGGGCCACAGCCATTACACCAACAGCGGTACTAAAGCCTGCAAGAATAATAATTTTATCTTTACTTGGTACATTACTTATCAGAGTACCCATACTCACCCCATATGCCATATTAGTGCAACATTACATATGTGAATATCCTTTAACGTGGGTAGTTTCTTGGTATATTTCAATAGCTGATTTGACAAGATTTTCATGATTGTATTAGATGATCAAATTGTTTAATTTTTATATCAATTTGCAAAGATGATATTATAAAATATAATAAAAAGTGTGCAGGCGAACCATATTTAGGAAAGGAAAGAACGTATCCAATAATTGACCATTGTCAGTTCATCCATTATGCAGGATAAAAGTTTTTCAATACAAATTTAAAGCAAATAAATTCCCAACTTCAATATATTTACTCGATTCATTCCAAACTTACCAATTTATCTCTATACAACTCGTAATTATCATAAAAATGTAAGCATTTTAAAATATATTTTGTTATGCCCTCAAAGAATAGACTCATGGATTTACGACCAACACCAGTGTAAAGAGCAGTTTTATACGATTCCTTATGCATTGCCGATGCTGCATGCCAATATGCCATTTTCTTTAAGACCATTTTTACATGATGCATATCCAGACATTCTAAACGATTGACATTATTAAAACCCTCTTGTTTTAAATCCTCTAACAACAGATGACCTTTCGCTACAATTAGTTTGTAAAATCTCGCACCGAATTTCACAATTTCACCAGCATCCTGATATAGTTTTTCGAAGGATTGCAAAATTTCTTGATAAACTTTGAGTTCCTGAGTAAAACTGTCAATATCATTTGAAAGTTCTTCAAACAGTTCAGATTCATGCTCAGTTTTAAGCATAAAAAATTGGATTTGCATGGTATCCTCTGAAGTTTTAAGTTCACAATTAACCTACAAGTTCATATTTTAAAAGAAATAAATTTAAATTTTGTCAAAATATTCATATTGTTACTGTTTTTTCCTTAATATTTTTTAAGGGCAATATTAATTAAGCAAATTATAATTAAATAAAAAAATTGGGCACTTAGTGAATTTAAAAAAACACTCGCGGAATTAAGACCAAAATTTCGAATTAAATGAGAAGACCGAAGACGTTTATGTTTTTAGTTCAACTGAATTCATTTATTTCATATTTCTTAAATCTAACTTATTCTATGTATTTAATCCTAACTGTGTTATGTATTCAGCAACTCCGTTGCTTTATCTAACCTTGGAATACCTATATTCTATATTATATGTTCATTCACCTTAACGCTACTTTATTAATTATATTATTTTACATTAGGGTAGTTCCTACTTTTAGTATTAGTATTATTATTGTGTTATAAATTCATTTTTTATTATTATAGATATTAGGTATTACTTATATCTAGAGGTTATTTATTTATATATAAAAAGTTAGTATATTATATTGATGGGAGCCAACAGTTACGTTTTTATCTTTTAAAAACCTTTAAAATATTAGCTCGTAGATTGCAAATAAAAATAAATTTGTGTTTAGTTTCAATTAATTTCTTTGTTGTTCGCACAATTCTGTGTGCCACTGTTCACAACTGATGTAAACAACAACAATTGCTTTGTTTGTCATTCCTCTTGCACACTTTTGTGTAAACAATAACAATTACTAGTTAATTTTTCGACAGATCTTTGTAACGGAGATCTTCAAACCACGATACATAAATACATAATTGGTCATTACAACCCTTCAGTCAGGATTACGACCTAGTTTCTCACACCACTTATGTTGTGTGTGTTAATTTTATACATGAGTGGCGGGACCTACAGTTTAAAGTCGATTCCGAACGACAGATTTTTGAGTAACTTTTTATGGCAATTTTATTTACTCTCAGAGCCAGAAATCTGCTGAGGGGAAGTCGCCGAAGAAATAGTTTTTCACATTTTTGTTTTGATGTCTGACCTGGGATTTGAACCCTGGCCTTACGTCTAATAAGCCAACACACTATCTACTACACTACGGCGACTACTATCGAACATAATATTTGCCTAAATTTGGATTCTAAACCTCAATTCGCTCTCCAAACCAATATGCTGCTATGCAATATAATTATGGGAACCAAGTTTTGCTTGTAATATTGTAGAAATTCCAAAACACCACAGCACTACATAGACCCATCAATACAGCTGCAGAGTAGTATATTTAGAACTCAAAAATATATAAGAATTTTAATATATTTTGTATATACTATATACAATGATGTGAAAAGTGCCTGAGGAAGCCTCTATTGTACCTTAACCATTTGGACTTGCATTTATGGGGAGATACACGTCCGCATAAAAAATCGAAACTGCAGTTCTCGTCTTTATACACTGTGAGTAATCGTGTCCAAATGTAATTGATTACCTTAGCTGAATATATGCCTTACAATGATCATGCATATACATAGGTATCAGAGATCAGCAATGAATATTCAAAAAGATGAGTAGATTCGAATCATACTCATAATTTCTGATACTAATACTCGCACGCATTCATACTTATTTTAATATTATACTCATACTACTCATATTCAAAGTTTGAAGTACTCAGCGTACTCATCCTTAACAATACGTATGATGTTGTTTATTTCGACTCTCCATGACACAACATTTACAAAAATCACAAAATAAGTATGATTCGGGTACGAACACTACAATACTCACTAGAATGTTGTGGGTTTGCTTTGCTTGCTGTCTTTGTCTTTTTATTTCTTCTTTTTTTGTAAATGCAACAACAACTAAGACTGTAAATTTTGTTGAATGATTCGAATCAATCTAATCATTTATGAGTATTATAAGTATTTTTCTAAATTTATGAATCTGAACGAGTAGGCGTATGAATCAAACATATTTCGAATGTTATGAATTTGATGTCAACGTTGAACTCATACAATGATCTCAATGAACACATGCAATGATCAATCAATGTGGTAGTGAGTACGAATGAATCAGATTAGTTGAATTTCAATATTACATGAGTACTTATGAGTATCGAAAAAACGATTCATTTATATTCGTATATATTTTCTTTTTTGAGTTAAGATTTTTTAATAAATTTCAAAAATCGAAGAGAGTCGTGCGATTACCAAATTTAAATTTTCATTAAAACATTAAAAGATGCAAAACATCGCTAGGATACATCAATGTTATATCAGGAACTACATCAAAAGGTGATAATCGAATACAACAGTCCTGATAATTGTTTGATTGATGGACAATTATGTTGTTACAAACAATCGTTATGTAAAAATACAATATAAATAATAATATTATAAAAAATATAAGAGAAAAGAAAACTTTTAACTTAAAATTTTCGTGAACTTTCTTACTGGAAATATAATTTACCTGGCATCGAGTCATTCGAATAAAAATGCATATGCATTACTTGTACGAGTAATTCCAAGAAATTATTACAGCACAAAAATCCTGTTCCAGTTCGTGAAAAGGATTCATAAGGTAAACATCTCTACGATTCATTATTTTCGTACATCCTCATTGAAGAAAAATTAGTTATCTCTGTGCAATATGGTTTCCTTTGCTGATGGAATGTTGCTGAGTACATTTGTTTTCGAATCATCATTGTATGACAACTGAAGATGTTTTAATAAAAAATGCATTTTTGAAGTACTGAAGCCGAACTAAAAGCCTACAATAATTTATTAAATACTTGTATAAGGTCTTTTTTAAACGCTTCATATCCAACTGTCGTTCAAATGTTCACCACAGTTTATCTGTGTCTTCCGAAATTTAAAATTTTTCGTTACTCTGGCACATAAATCAGGCTGAATTTAAGCAATTGCGTTGTTTATGTTGGCTTTGAAGACCGCTGTTGTTTGTGGCATATTCACTACACCTGCGATTTTAAAAATCGTAAAAGAAAAAATTTAACGGCTAGTTCACATCACCTTCACGTGAGATATTGCAGAATATCCAATGCTTAAAGCCGTCCTGTTGAAAAGGACGTAATAATCGTTTTATAGTTTTTATAGTTGATAGTGAAGGTCTGTAATTCTCAAAGAAATATGGATCGATAATGCCATCAGCACAAAATCCACACCAAACAGTGACTTCATCGGGATGCATTCGACTTTATTGCACTTCAAGTGATTTAGTATCACCCCAAATTGTTCGCTCATCCAGAAATTGTTTTCATCGCTGAAATTGTTTTTTGTGATTAAAGCGCGCGATACATTAACTTTTTTTACAATAAAACTATTTTATTGAACGCTACATTCGTCCATGAATTTGAGTGATGTAGCCTCAACAAAATGATGGTCATGTTGGCTTATTAGACGTGAGACCACGGTTTAAAACCCAGGTCAGACATCTCCAACAAAACGAAATATGAAAATATATTTCCTTGGGCGTCTAACTCTCATCAGATTTCTGGCAAAAACTCTGAGAGTAAATAAAAATGCAACGAAAAGTGTCTCAAAAATCTGTCGTGTGGAGTCGACTTTAAACTGTGGGTCCCGCCACTTACGTATAAAATTAACACACCCAACATATGTGATGCGAGAAACTAGATCGTAATCCTGACTGAAAGGTTGTAATGAACAGTTATGTATGTACATACGTATGTAGGAAGCGCTTAATGAAAAACTCGATATTTGCTTACTTACATACATACAAGATCCAAACATATTTGTTTTCGTTTTTATGTGTTAATATATTGAAACAATACACACTCATACATTAATTCGAAATTATGAGTTAACAAAAGGTAACCGTAACACTGCGCCATGCCGAGATGCATTTATCAATATTGGCTTCGAACACTGAAACGTATATAAAATATTTCTTAAGAGAAAAATGTCGACAGTACAAAAAAAAATTAATTATAAACTGAAGGGCAACAAATTCTGAAATTTTATGTGCAATGTTCTCAGGGTGCCATACCATGCGAAGTGAATGTGTTGTTCATATAGTTTTTCATTTCAGCACGAAAGGTAGGAAGTTAAAGATCTGTTGGTAACAGATTGAAATTTAAAGTTCATAAGCTCTACTCTACTAACTCTCTCCTTATCAACTAATTTTTTAACACTGAACACTTGCTAATCTACAACATCTTTAATATTTTATTTTTTGTAAATAAAATATTTGCACTTGGACAACCTGATAACTTTTAACATTAAATTTCTATTGATATTGAAAGCATCACATACAAATTAGACTCCGCCAATCTGAATTCTTGGGTTCTCCACAATTTGTCATAAATGTTTTAATATTTACATTTTTCTCCATATTATTTTCTGTGAAACCAACTGTTTGTTGTATTCCATTTAAAAACATAAATTAATGTCACATGATAATTTCATGTAAACAAATTATTTGGTAATAAAATTTTAGGATGAATAGGTTTCAGGTTTCTAGGGACTATGTTTATTGAACGAAATTTAACCCCTTGTCAACTCCAATTTATCAAAAATATTAAAAAAAATCAAATTTCATTAGGGTTTTATAAATTTTTTATTTTAAAACGGTAAAGTAAGACGGTGAAGTCGCAGTAGTCTAGTAGGTAGTGTGTTGGCTTATTAGACGTAAAGCCAGGATTCGAGCCCCAGGCCAGACATCAAAACAAAAATACAAAAAACATTTCTTCGTCGACTTCCTCTCAACAAGTTTCTGGCAAAAACTTTGAGTGTAAATAAAAAATTGCCAAAAATCTGTCGTTCGGAGTCGACTTTAAACTGTAGATCCCGCCACTCATCTATAAAATTGATGCACACAACATAAGTGGTGTGACAAACTAGGTCGTAATCCTGACTGAAGGGTTGTAATGAAAAATTATGTATGTATGTATGTAAAGTAAGACGGCGGTACAAGGTTAAATCACTATATCGTATGCAAGGTATTTAGAAAGTAACGGATTACTATATTTTATCGATTACTTCTATATTTCATGCTAAATTATTTCGAGTAAAAATATGTCACATCCCAACATATTAATGAGTCTGAATATACTGCAAAGTGCACTAAGAAATGGTTCGTAGAGAACAATGGCCCGCACTACTTATGAAATATAGTAAAAACAACAATATCCACAAATCGTGATAAGCTGTTTCAATTAATTCAAACTATGATGAGCAATAATTCTATACGCCAAAATCATGTTGATCTTATGCTTAGATGACATCTGCCAGTTTTAAGCTACAACGAAGTCTCTATTATTTTATTAACGACTCTAGAAAATTAGAACTTGAATTAGTGCAAATGTGTTTTTTATTTTAATTACTTCTTTATAACTTTTTCAAAATAAAAGTGGAGTGTCATTATTATTTTCACAGAGTGAATTTCTATTTAAATTTAATAAAAATTAAAAAATAATTAAAAAACCACAATGAAATTTGTTTTGCAGTATAAAAGCTAAGAGTAAACTCAGTTGCTTTTCAAAAATTCTCTCATTTTACTTACTTTCTCATCAAATTTTTAAGGTCACATTGTTTTCATAATTTTTCACAGCACTGTACGAGTATGTGTTTATAATAATTATTTCTAAAATATGTACACTTTATCAGTATAACTTATGAATTTTTTTTCGTTCTTATTCTACAGGAAAAACAAACCTTTGTTATCAGTTAAGTCGAAATACTTACTTAAATGGTCATTGTCAGGATTGAAACCTAAATTCTCTTCTTTTTGATACCCATTACAATATTTCTGTGCTTCCAAGCATTATACTTGTTCAAGCATGAATTTTAATTGCGTCAATAGTCGTTTAATTGACAAAATTATTTTAAGTGTTCAGGCATACGCAAATCAGCTTATTCAATAATCATTTGACAGCTGGAAAACAACAACAATTTTTTTATTTTTCTATAACAATTCATAAATTTAACACTAAACCCACCGTGACGGGAAAATCTACTCATTTAAGATCTTTTTATCAGAATTTCTTGAATATAACATTATAACACCGCTATTTGCCTTTATGACTTCTATTAAAAAATACATCGAATATATTTTTGAAGATTTACTTCTATCTTGCATTTTTATTTACTGAGGGATGCATGTAGTCTGTCCAACTACTGCGTTAAGTTATTTGCCCTGAGCACAGGTTCTGTATTTGGATTTGCATATTTTGTGACATTTTTGGCATATCCTAGTATAATTCGGTATATTGAAGTATATTGTTTGTTTTCTGGCAGATGGATATTCACACTACTCCAAGCGAGTATTACAGTAAAAATTTCTAGTGCTATTTTGTTAATAAAAGTTCGTATTACATTGTTTTGTTATAGTCCTTATCCCCAAAATTTCTAAACATTCAAAATATTTGAAATCATTAACAATTTTAAATAATATATAGGAGAAAGAGAATGGAATAACAATAGAAACATAAGAAGTATCGGTAGACTTAGTGTTAATATAAATAAACTTACCTTCCACCTCACTCGCTATTTTTATATTTGTATTTTCAATTATCAACAAAATTTGTTCGCATGATTTGTGACGTTCTCGCTGAACATGCTTATGACAGTGCTGCATTTTAAGTTTTACTCAATATTATAACAACTTTCGTATTTATTGCGCAATTATTAATTGAAACTTTATATTTAATATTGAGTTCAATAATGGCGTTTATTGGGATGTACGCAATAAAGATGCATATCTGAACACCGTATTAAGTCGACTTAGGTGAATATACCATATTCTACTACTAAAACTCTATATTTACGTGAAATACCATTCCTCTAACAATTTTTTTAAATTATTAATAAAAAACATGTAGACCTGAGTCGTAAGAATTTATAATAAACGGTTAAATATAAAAATTTTATTACACACACTTCTATATATAAAGTGCTTAAAGCCGCAGATTTATTGTGAATGATTTTTCAGCATTGAAAAACGATTCGCGACATGTGATAATACCAAAAATACTGAGTGTTGCTGGCTATTTCACTGTAAACAAACAAACAATAAACAACGCTTACAAATAATTAAATTTATAATTGAAATAATCAAGCGATTGAGTTTTTATGACATCATACAGTTCTACTATTTATTACACTTTATATTGCAGCAGGTGCGCCATAAAGAAATTAACTTTTTTTTTTTGTGAAAATCAAACACCAATTCTTAATGGTAAAGTAAAAAAAATCTATACAAAGTACACATTTTTTTCATTTTTCAGTCAATTTTTGGATTTCATGCTAGTGAAACTGTTCTCATTCAATTTTCGACTTCCTCGTAGGAGTCGAAGTTATGCTCACCCAATACGTGTACCAACTATGTAAACAAATAGTTCTCGAAAGAACCAAGTCTTGTGAATACAGCGGATGAGGTAGCAGATCGCAGTTTAATGCTTTGAATTATTGAAATTTTACTTTCTGTCATGTTGCAAAATCATCCTGCCTTGTCTTTTCTGCCAATCTAGTCAATCCATGCATGGTTCAAATTTATCATTTGTTGTCGGTAGCGATCTGTAATAAAAGTTTCACCAGGTTTATGGTATACCACACCTTTCTGGTCTCACCAGATTCACAGCATTGTCTTCATGTCGAACCGATCTGGATTTGCAGCCGAAGTTGATGGTTTTACTTGATTCAACTTGCTTTCAGGTTTCTGAAAATAAATCAATATATGATCGCCAGTAATAATTCGATGCAATAATAATTTCTGTCGTATCATTGAATCAAAATTTTACAAGTGGTTTTTCAGTTTTCCATCTGTCTGTCATCAAATTCATGTGGCGCCTATTTTCCAAACTATTGGAACTTTTGCTTCGTTTATTGTGCAACATCATCTAATACATACATAAATACATAATTAGTCATTACAACCCCTCAGTCAGAATTACGGCTCAGCTGCTCATACCATTTGTATTGTGTGTGTTCATTTTATACATGAATGGCGGGACCTACAGTTTTAAGTCGATTCCGAACAACAGTTTCTTGAGAAACTTTCCATGGCATATTACTCTCAGTGTTTTTGCCAGAAATCTGTTGAAAGAAACAGATTTCGTTTTGTTGGAGATGTCTGACATGGGAATTGAACCGTAACATCATGTCTAATAATCCAACATACTATTAACTAGACAACGGCATTGTTTGCATTTTGGTGTCTTGAAACTTTTTTGGTGGTCTACCACGCTCTAAATCGAAATCATCTACTACATGTAGTTTCTGATGGAGATTGATCGCCATATGGCTCGACAAGCATTCAAAGCGATTCTCCAGCATTTTTCTTCAAATCATTTTCTGGCACAAAATTCTGCATTGTTAACACGATAATATAATATAATCATACATACTGAATAAGTTTGACAGATGTCATCGCAAACAAAACAAATTAAGATAATTACACAACATTTGTATAATGACGCTCACTTTATATTGGTTCATCTGGTATGTTGCAAAAACTACTTACTTGTCCTGCACACATTGAAGCCGATATTTTATTCAGTTTTTTTTAGTGAATTATGCAGCAAATTAATCTTAAAAAGAAAATACCCATTTTGTTTTGGTAGATTACTCTATAAGATCTACACACAGAAACAAAAGTGAGTGAAAGTCAACGATAATTTCGTCACGGTTTTGAAATTATTACTGTTTGCTTTATATCGCCTAAAAATAATCTAAGAATTTAATTTTTATCGTTATTTCGATGACTAAGTTTATTCATTTTTTTAAATATACTTAGAAGCTGGAATGCTAAAAATATTGACTAACTTTTGATACAAGCCTTGTATTTTTAATTCAATTACAGTCAGTATAAATATTGTTACGCAAATCGAAACGACCTAGTATCGTTTAACAACAAAAACGATAAACAAAAGCCACACGATACAAATACACACTAACACAAGGAATACAATGAACGTGTTGATTATCTAAAGCTGCACACACACATATGTATGACGAACCTGGTTACGGCCAGTGCCAACAACATCATAAAGCAAACCAGCTACGACAAATATGTAACGGACAACATAAGCAAAGTACACAAACAACAATGTACTAGCAATAGAGTTCTCGAGAAGGTGCGAGCGAGAACCTTCCACATCGAGAACGTTCATCATACTGATTACGTGCGTGCGGACCAGTGTTGCCACCAACAGCTTTATGAATTACACACAACTGGCATCGAAATTACACATATGAAAAAAAATTACACACAAAATTCTGTTTTCACAGATATTGCATACATATATTATGTAAACAATAAAGTTACATATTCATATACATACTTAAAATAATATACCTATAACATTTCCAGCTTTTAAAGATTTGCTTCTATTTAATTGTATATCGAGTTCCGAAAAATAGGTAAATGTACAGTATTAAATTAAGTGCAGCAGCGGATTTATGCATGCATAAGTATATGTATGTATTTATAAATAAAAATGTAACGTAAAGCTCAAATAAAAGTATTTTGCTCTTTTTCTAACAAAAGACATGTAAATGCATATGTGAGCTCTAGGAGTCTACTAAACTCCTAGGGTCTATAAAAATCGGTTGAAGAATGGGATACGTATGTTCTTCTGGAAATCCCCCAATAAAATAAGAAGGCGTTTTGTTTAAACTTAGCCTTTATTGCCTTAGTGGAGGTTTATTAACAACTGATGGTAATTATTTTCAACAGGTTTTACGTAAACAATAAAAATTTTGAATTTACCAATATATAATTCATAAAGTCGCCATAGTCTAGTAGGCAGTGGGTTGGCTTATCAGACGTAAGGCCACGGTTCAAACTCCAGGTCAGACATCAGAACGAAAATATGAAATAATATTTCTTCAGCGACTTCATCTCAGCAGATTTCTAACAAAAACTCTGAGTAACTGAGTAAATAAAATTGTAATGAAAATTTTCTCAAAAATCTATCGTTCGGAGTCGACGTTAAACTGTAAGTCCCGCCACTCATGTATAAAATTAACACACACAACATAAGTGCTGTGAGAAACTAGGTCGTAATCCTGACTGAAGGGTTGGTTGAAATGGCTAATTATATATGTTATGTATAATTCATAAAATATATAATAAAAAACAAGTACGTAATATTCGTAAACATTAAAAATTCGATTAAACAAAAAAAAAAAATAATTCACAATATGTTTGTACTACACTAAGAAAAATATGTTGAACACAGTTCAACAGCATATATCAAACATTATCCTTACATGTATTTAAATTAGTAAGAGATAGATGTAGGTATTTATTTTTGCAAACCAGTGTTGGAAATTACAATAAATTTTCAAAACAAATCAGTGTTAACAAATATACTGTAAAAAATTAGCGATTAAAGAAAAATGTGACCAAAAAATAAAATTACACACAAATTACACACGAAGCTAATTACACACACGCTACACACACAATGAAAAATTACACACAATATGTGTAATTACACACAAGGTGGCAACACTGGTGCGGACTATAAAAGGGCTGGACAAAGCAAGCAGCAGTCAGTTATAATTCAGTCAGCCTTGTGTAAAGACGCGTTGCGGTTTGAACGTACTAGTGGTATTGCTTGCAAAAAGGTTGTAAGCAGAGAAGATCTAACGAACAGTTGTTAGTGTTAACGCGGACAGAAGTGTGAAATAGAATAGTGTACAAGCAAATTATTGTTGTATCGTTTAGTATAAAGAGAGTTAACTGAAATTAAACCCATATTTGTTTTTACTTTGTTTGCAATTAACGAACTCATATTTAAACGTTTTTAAAAAGGTAAAAACGTAACAATTGGTGTCAGAAGTGGGATTGCAAAATCCAAAAGTAAAAATAAGTAAATAATTAAGAAAGAGAAAATCAAAATCAAAATGAAACTCTCCGAGTTAAAAGTGGAACGGCTTAAACGAGAGTTGGATGAACTCAAGCTGTCAACAATGGGCACGAAGAATGAATTGCAAAAGCGGTTAAGGGAACAACTGCAGCTTCAAGACATCGACATCGATGCCTACGAGTTCGACGATGAAGAGGAACGAGAGTTAAATGCACCTGCAAACCCTAGCGGTGTTGACATAAATTTGTTGCTAGCTGCTATGATGGAGAAAATGGAAGTAGCAAACCAGAAGCTATTCGAAGCTAAGTTAAGGTTAAGGGAACAACTGCAGCTTCAAGACATTGACATCGATGCCTGCGAGTTCGACGATGAAGAGGAACGAGAGTTAAAGGCACCTGCAAACCCTAGCGGTGTTGACATAAATTTATTTGACAAATATGTAACGGACAACATAAGCAAAGTACACAAACAACAATGTACTAGCAATAGAGTTCTCGAGAAGATGCGAGCGAGAATCTTCCACATCGAGAACGTTCATCATACTGTTTACGTGCGTGCGGACTATAAAAGGGCTGGACAAAGCAAGCAGCAGTCAGTTATAATTCAGTCAGCCTTGTGTAAAGACGCGTTGCGGTTTGAACGTACTAGTGGTATTGCTTGCAAAAAGGTTGTAAGCAGAGAAGATCTAACGAACAGTTGTTAGTGTTAACGCGGACAGAAGTGTGAAATAGAATAGTGTACAAGGAAATTATTGTTGTATCGGTTAGTTCTGTACGGTGGCACACAAAAGTAGTGTAAATAATAAAGAGAGTTAACTGAAATTAAACCCATATTTGTTTTTACTTTGGTTGCAATTAACGAACTCATATTTAAACGTTTTTAAAAAGGTAAAAACGTAACAATATATTTAAAGACCGAAGAGCATTTAAAAAATTTGAAACATTCAAGGCTTTAATTATTTAAGTGGATTTTAAAATAAATGTATTTGGTATTGCATTTATTTTCCTGACTTTAAGTCCACTAGTTATTACTCAACATGGTGGAAGGACTTCAATCAATCAATTAACCTACGAACTTTTTCGGCTAAAGGAAAATGTTGATAATCTGTCACACCGCGAAAAAACTTTAAACGATAAATAAGACAAATAAAAGAAATAAATGCATATTTATCATATATGTATGTAGAATGTATGTTTTGTATATTAATTGTCATATCTTCAATACTAGTATTTACTTGGCGGAGGAAAAACGCGATGGTTTATGCCATAACGTAACCGATAAGGTTAGTAGTACACTTAGACACTACATAGAGAATCAAGTGGTTTCAAAACTAGATACGACTTACAAAGAACAAGACAAGCGTTTAGAAAACCTGGAAGAGAAATTAAATGTTCAAACCAGCAAATTGGATAAGTTTGGGGAGACTCAAATATAGATTTTACAACAAATCAATGATAAATTGAATGAAAATCAAAAAATGCTCCAGAAGTATGAACAAGAATTAAAAAAAGTTTAAAATTTAATTCAAGAACTTTTTATACCACGATGTCGAGTAGACTACAATTTCGAATGCGGCTGAAGTAATTGAACAGGGATTGTTGATACCGCCGGTATGCGAAAGTAAGTCCGGTTATTTAAAATTTCTAGATATCTACACCCCGTAAAATATGATATGTATTGTAAAAAATTACGTTATCTTATGTCATTAAAAATACAAGCTTGAGTGGAGTTATTTAAAAACTACATAATTGACCTAAGGTTTGTTATTCAGAAAATTGTCTTCAAAAGCGCTCCCTGTAATTTGCAATGAGTGTGTGATATGGTAATACTTTTAAACATATTTTATATTTATTTTATACTTCGATATTCTCAATAGAAAGTCACATTTACATTTCGACCTTTTCTTGTGACATTGGTTTTCAGAAAAAAAAAAATGAAAACCTCCCCGAACTCTTTGGTTCCTGAATGATTACATATTCTAGCAAGTTAAAATGAATTAACAAAAATTTTTCAACGTAATAACATACCACAGTGTCTCAAGATACATATGGGGAATTTCGTGTCAATTGACCCAATTTTTAAAATCGATGTCTTCCGATTTGGATGAAATTTACACCAAGGTTAGTACTATTGGATAGTAGGCCAGACACAAATTCAGCTCTATCAGTCAAGAACTGCCGGAGTTAGAGGGGGCCAAAGTTGGACGTTTTGGTCATACAGTGTTTTTTTAAAATGTGTATAACTTTTCACCTATTGGTCCTAGCAAAAATGTTCCAAAGGATATTAGATAGCTATTTCTTCAATCTTTCCAAAAATAATTTTTTTAATTTAAAACAATTATTTTTTTTTTTTTTGATTAATTTTTTTAAAATTTTTTTTCAAAATGGGTCTTTTTTTTTGCTCAAAAGAAAGCTTACAGAATTTCCTTTAAGGCCTTTATAATCGCTTAATGGGATGCGAGTGGGATATCTATCAAAAAAATTATTTTTTAATTCATCCAAAGATTTTAAAAATTGGGTCACTTGACACGAAATTCCCCATATTTTAAAATGCATACTGACTTGGAAATGGCGCGTATAAGTAAATTTAGCATAAATATGTTGAAATTATGAAAATAACGATTTTTTTCATTATAAAAAACAGATTCACAACATGTGGCAGTGCCAAAAAATTTCAATAAAGTTAACCACTTAACACATTAATCTCTGAATTTTATTATCAAAATTATGTGGTTTGTGAGAAAGTGTAGGAGCCCATTTGTGGCTCAATGGGTACGTCAACAAACAAAAGTGTCACATATCGACACTAAAGAACAGATAAAGACAGTGGAATAACTTCAAATGCACATTTTGGTACGGTTTATGGACCAGCTACATCATTGAACCGTACTTCTTCAAAAATGACGAAAATCGCAACGTTTAAGCCCACGTATGCATACTACAGACATAACATCATTGGTCCTTCAGTCAAGATTACGATCTTGTTTCTGAATACCGCTTAAAGGTGTGTTAATTTTATCTACAAGTGGGTAGGTCCCGCCAGTTTAAAGCCGACGCCGAACTACAAATTTTTAGAAACTTTTCATGGCAATTTTATTTACTGTCAGAGTTTTTTTGTCAGAAATTTGCTGAGAGGAAATTGTTTTGTTCGGCATGTCTAACCTGGGGTTTGAACCGCGCCATAACGTCTAATAAGTTAACACACTACCTACTGAACTACGACGACTATTTGTGCGATGATTATTTATTTATTCATTTTTTTTTTAAATGTAAGCATTTCACTTGGTTTGGTTTTAGTTTCAATAAGACGGAGTTGTATAACACACTTGACGTGCTACCATGAACCTATCGAGAGACGGGTTTAATGAGCAATTAATCTCATATTTTTAAGTTCAATAATTTTCATTTGACTTGACCTCACTGTGCTGTTTTTGAGAGAGTACGTGGAAAGTTCTTGATAAAATATGCCAAAGCTATAGGTCATAGATGGATAATTTGCAAGAAACAGTCTTTATAAAGCTAGTAGAGGGTATTCATTACAGCCCCAAATTTTTATTTACTAAAATTAAGCGTTTAACAAATCATCCGTTATATTTATTCCTTACCAGAAAACCATGTCGGAGATTGGACCTTAAACTCTTAATGCATAATTACCTTCTAAAGCTAATATAGTGCCAGTGCATCCTGTTATTGGGAATTATTAGAGCGTGCCAACAGTCGATACAAAGATTGGAAAATATTAAGAATATTACAGTAAAATGTAAGTATAATTCCTTAAACAGTAAGATTTTTAATTTTCGTTGTCATACATACACACATAATTGGTCATTACAATAGTGCAGTCAGGATTACGACTTGGCTCCTATATGTGAATTTTATCCATAAACATAGCTGCCAGATTAATGAGGCACCAAATCGTCCAATATTTGAGAAAAAATCGTCAAAATCGCCAAAGACGTTTATTAAAATCGCCAAAAGTCAAAGTGAAATATAAAGTAAATATACATATGTACATATCTGAGTTCAAAAATCAATTATTTAAAAAAATATTTTAGAAATTAAAAGCTAGCGTCCCTCATCTTCATTTATTACATTTTTTAACAAAATAGAGAAATTTTATATCGTTTTCAGCAAAAATTGTTTAAGGATTATACAATCTATCCCAGTGTTGTTTATTGACACATAAGCGCAGCAATAATATTGTATCATCTTAATCTATGGGTGGTGTAAATATTAAGGAGTCAGAAGCTCTTGACATTCTGAGCATAAAAATTCAGTGCAATGTTGGCTTCAACCGACACATTTTTCTGTTCCTTCTGGTCGGTGGCTCAACGTCTATTTTGAAGTTTCTCGATCGTGTACAGGAGAGGTCGTAGTAGCTCGTTAATGAAGGTAGTGTATTTAACTCCATTGAATCATTGGAACATCGTGGCAATGTGGTTTGTGTTTCAGTGTTCTATCGCTTCGACAAAAGGATTTTGCTCGAGCGAAATAAGAGAACTTTCTCGAAAATCATATATTCCTACGTAACGCTCGTCTTTCTCGGCCACCACTTCCGTATGTGATCGATTTGCCAGTGGATCGCACACTGCATTACAGTAAAAATAGGTTTTTAAGTCGGACTATTCGTATGTGGAGTTCAATTCCTGCAGAGGCTTTTCCTATTACTTATGGTATAAATATATACAAGCTAGTGTCCATAAACACTGTTCTGTCTTTCCTTCTTCGCATAACATATTTTCATAGTTCCAAACACAATGCCATCGATCCCCTGAGTGTTGGTCGTACGAAACAAAATAACGGCGATTGCCTTTTTTCTTTCGATGGTAATATTAGAAACAAAACTCGAATTTTTCAAATTTTCTGCAACGATAAGTGATAAATTATTCTCAACGATTATTCTACGAGGTTATTTAGTAGTTGCAATTTGTTAGCTTTTAAGAGGTTAAAAAGGAATAAAATACAGAAAAATCATCACATGTATTCGAAAGTAAATTAAAAATATAGTACTTTACTCTTTGTTTTTACTAACATAAATTTCCAATAGTAACAATTGCAAAGTAAATACCAAGATTAAAGTGGTTTTTAATGTACTAAAGTCAAGAATATGTCACAAATTTTTAATTTTTAAAATCGTCAAAATAAGGTCAAAATAATCGTCAATATGATATTTTTGGAGCTGAAAATCGTCAAAATGACGATAAATCGTCATATCTGGCCGCTATGTCCATAAGTGGCGAAACCTACAATTTATAGAATGGATTTCTTTGAGAAACTTTTCACGACAATTTTTTATTTAGGCTCAGAGTTTTTGCCAGAAATCTGCTGAAAGGAAGTAGCCGTAGCAATATTTTTTTCATATTTTATTTTGTTGGAGATGTCTGACCTGCAGTTTGAACCGTGGCCGCACGTCTAATAAGCCCACACACTACCTACTAGACAACGGCGATTACAACATTCACATCCGCTAAATTAAGAGGAGTACTGCAGCTCTTATGTCTACATAAAAAATATCAACAACATGTGCGAAATGAACCTGTCACTGCGTGGTTTTAATTATTGTCATCACACTCTACTTCAGAAACCGGATAAAAGGAAGAATTAAAGAATCACCTTTCTAAAGAAATTAAACACTATTTTTAAAGGAAATTATCTAAGAAAAACACTTTAATAGTCCCTGAAATTTATAGAAAAATAATTCCAAAAATAGCGAAAATAGTGTAGGTTGACATGACTGACGGCAATAACTTACTTACACAATATCTAAATAATATAAAAACTCATCCATGAAATCATTTATTGTGTTTGATGTGTGAATTTCCTTCCATCTTCTTTTTCCAAAACTTCCTGTCAATAAGTCATTCATGCTTAAGTACAATTACAATTGACAGAAAATCTTACAATAAGTCTGAACTGCATTGAATGAATTACGCGATCCATTTGCCCAAAACAAATTTCTATAGAGATTTCCTGTTCCTTTTCCAACAATTTTTAGTTGTTGGTGTTTGATTTTCCTGTCATTTATTTTGTATTTAGAAAAGTGCAGATATTTTATCATCAAAATACAAAAGAATACCCACATGCAAAGTACTAGAATAGCAATCAAAAAAAAAAAAAAAAAAATTAAGAAAACATATCTAAATAAGCACATACGAGGGAGGTGTGTTCAGAAAAGGGATGTATAAAAATCTCTCCAATAACACAAAAAATTGCTAAATATGAGCCAACTTATTCACGTCCAAACGACAATCATGACCTTTCCTAATATATTTGAGAGTAAAAGCTAAATAAACAAATAAAACTAGAGAAAACGTTCTCTTATAAAATATCTGAAAACGACCACAACAACAATAATTTTTCAAAGTGATGTATACATGAATCTTATTTTCTTATGTAAAAATGAATGTCTGTTTATATGTTTGTGGGTTTGTTTGAAGTCTATAGACGGCTAAACGGCTGAACCGATTTTCTTGAAATTTTCACAGTATATTCCTGTATGTATGGAAGGATTTATAGCCTACTTTTTATGTTGAAATAGGCAAATAAAATAAAATAAAAAAAATAAAATAATATAAATAAAAAAAGTATGAGTGTTATTATCCAAAAAAAATATTACGTATACGTCACCCGTCAGCTCTATGTAATATTTTATACACGACAGTAATTGAAATAAATGTGTGTTTATTTGCTTGTGGGTGTGTTTGTTTGTTTAAAGTCTATAGACGGCTAAACGGCTGGACTGATATTTTGACAGTACCTTCCTGTATGTCTGGAAGGTACTATAGGCTACTTTTTATTTTAAAATTTCAAGTAGACGAGGTGCCACGCCAACATACCCTATAAATATTTAATGTCGCATATCTCATAAACTGCAACAGCTCAAATTTTTTGGACGACTCTGACGTATATATGAACAAAATGGGCAGATTGACTATAGTGGGCGTGTCACCTTCCATATACATAAAAATGAATGTTTATTTGTATGTACCTTATAGAATCATAAACTATGCATTTGATCATGTTGTGATCTGTAGCAAAGTTGTTGCGCATGAGCCGGCGAAGGTTTCTTAGTTGGTATGACCAATATCCGATAGGTGGCGCCACTGAAAATTACTTAAAATGAATTGAATCGTAAACTGTACATTTGATCATGTTATGATCTTTAGCAAAGTTATTGCGCATGAGCCGACGAAGGTTTCTAAGTTGGTATGACCAATTTCCGACAGGTGGTGCCACTGAAAATTACTCAAAATAAATTGAATCGTAAAATGTGCATTCTTTAACAAAGCTGTTGCCCATGAATCGACGGAGTTTGGCGCGATTAACTTCCGATGGATGGCGTCACTGAAAATTATTCAAAATGAATGACATGCAATTGGTCGACCTACACCACAAGCACGGAAGAAAAGACTGGAAAATCCTCGAGTATATGCCGCTGAGACCCGTTCGCTTGAACCACTTGAACAACGAGAAGTGAGATTAGAAACTGATCGAATGCGTATTACTCAGGCCCGTTCATCTGAATCATCAGGACAACGGGAAACAAAGCCAATAAAATGATTCAAAATTAATTGGACATTTGTGTAATGTCTTTCCTTCAAATTTATTTTAGTTGGTGGCGCAGCAACACGCGCAGGGTACATCTAGTACAATATAAACCTAAAAAATTAATAACAACACGAATCTGAAAGCGCAACAGGTGCAAATGAATGAAAGATTTGTTCTCTTAGCTCATAAAAAATTAAACCAAACAAAATGTATTTTTTAAAATACATACATACACGTGTGCATACATACTTATTATATGTTAACATTAACAACAAATTATGAAAATAAATAAAAAGAGAAAATCAAAATAAATGAAAACGATACAAGTTTGATAAATACTGCATTATTGTACAAACAGTTTGAAGCCGTCGCAAACCAGAAGTATTTTTAAATTAAAAACGTAACAATAAAAAAATTAAAATGTTTAAGAATAAATTCATAGTTTTCTTCTCTTAATTTTAACTCCATCGGTTGTTGCCGTTTACTCCAGTTAGTGAAATGGTGCCGCGGATTTTTGTGAAAGTTTGTCAAAATGTTTGTTGTCGTTTTAATTAATATATCAACGCTGTGGTGCGCTGTTGAGTGTTGCCGTGCCCTTCCACCAGCAGAAGAAGTTGAAGACATTGTTAAACGGTCAAATAATTTAAATGTTATCGATAACGAAAGTAATTATTTTATTTGTTGTCACTACAAGTGGTTTTACAATTCATGGCCGTGTTAATTGAACAAGAAAGGCAATTAATTGCAAACGTTCTCAAAGCCATTGTATTTTTAGCACACATTAAAGAAAAATCTTATTATATTTTTTGTTTTGTTTCTTCTTATTTTTTCTTAAGTTTAAGTAAAACAGAAACAAACGATTTAAAGAATAATATTGACATTCAATAAATTTCAATTACAAGTTTGATCAAAAATTTGATTTTGTTTGACGTGAACTTTATTAAACCAATTATGTTTGTTTTGATTGATCACATTTTGTAATGTTTGTAGTAGGTATTCGTTCTCTGAGCGAAAAATTATTCACATTGCCTCTACGGAATTTATAATTACACCATTAAGAGAGTTCTGTGGAAATTTACTACGAGCGTCAAATGATGAAAGTAAACACGTCACATTATTTGAAGAACGTATAGCTTAGAGGACGTGTACTTGTCAATTAGGACAAGTACAGTACCCGGAGGTCGAATTGACCCATTGTACAACGTCCTAGTCTCTCACACCACTTATGTTGTGTGTGTTAATTTTATACATGAGTGGTGGGACCTACAGTTTAAAGTCGACTCCGAACGACAGATTTTTATTTATTGAGAAACTTTTCATGGCAAATTTTTATTTACTCTCAGAGTTTTTGCCAGAAATCTACTGAGAGGAAGTAGCCGAAAAAATACCTTTTGTATTTTGTCTTTGATGCCTGGCCTGGGGCTCGAACCCAGGCTTTTGCGTCTAATAAGCCAACACACTACCTACTAGACTACGGCGACTTCCAAGAACGTGTATATTCCTGCAGAGATGAATACGGAAACTTGGTAACATATTCTCAAGGGGTGCTGAAGTTATAGAGACAGCACTTCTCTGCTTTACTACGAGGCGATAACGACAATGGTGATGTACCAAATCCAATCGATAATGAAGGCGTGGTGATTCCGCCGAAGAGATTCTGAAGAGATCAAAGCACGATTATACAACTTAAGTAGAATAAGTCTGATGGCCTGCCCACTGAATTGTTTAAGACCAGAGATAATGAGCTAGAAGGGTGCATATAAGGTTCTTACGATCGTATTGTGGAACGACTGAAGCCATTCCTCAAAATACTTATTGCACCTGGTAAGTCCACCATCGACCACATATTTACAAGAAGACCCATGACAAACAAATCGACACACACCATCTTTTTGTTGACGACATGGCAACCTTCTATAGCTCGGGGCTACTGTTTTTGTCGCAATGTATGAGATCGGTGTGTCTGTGAAACTGTTAAGGGAATGCAAAGACTATGAGCAACTCATGTAGCTTCGTTAAGGTAAGACTCGACCTCTCCAAAGGTCCCTTATCAGGCAACCACTTCAAAATCGTCATCAAGAGTGTTCTGCGGAAGACAGGAGTGTAACGTAATGGCACTATTTGCCACAAAAGTGTCTAGTTGCTTGCGTCGTCGTGGTCTAGAAGTTAGTATGATGGTATACATACATCTTGTTAGATGTAAAGCCATGGTTCAAACCCCCAGGTCAGACACCAAAACGAAATATGAAAAAAAAATATTTCTTCGGCGACTTCCTCTCAGCAGATTTCTGGTAAAAACTCAGAGAGTAAATAAAATTGCCACGAAAACTTTCTCAAAAAACTGTAGGTCCCGCCACTCATGTATAAAATTAATACACACGACATGAGTGGTATGAAGAGCTAGGTCGTAATCCTGACTGAAGTATTGCAATGACGAATTATGTTATGTATGTCCATGGGTACCATCGCAACATTGACATCATAAGACATACCAAGCGAGATGTTACTGAATCCTTCAGCGCTATTGAACGGGAATCAATAATGATGAGTCCGACAGTAAGTGAGGGCAAAAAGAAGTATATGTTGTCCACAAGTAGAGACATGCGGCGTATTGAATCTCAGATTACGAGCGATGACTATACTTTCAATGTTGTTAGTGAATTTATTCATCCGCCTTTACCAGTAAAAATGATTTTAGTCTGGAGGTACGGCATAGGATCACTTTTACCAATAGGTGATTCTATAGTCTACGTTCAATAACATTTCACAGAATAATAATAGATAGAGAGAGATATAACTATGCATGTTCGACATCTAAATTGTGAAAAACTAATTACAGGAAAAAGTTTTAATTATTAGAGTTGCAGTGTATAAACGATAAAAATTATTTGATGTTTTAATTTGAATTTAACATTTATATTAATCAAATTAATTAATTATTTATTAGTATTTATATTTTGAATTTGCATACATATTTAATTCATAAAATTTGGGAAAATTCGTTTGACTGCAATTTCATTTAAATTTATAAAAAAATCGGAAAATTTACAAAATTATTTCTAAAGTTTCTTAATAGTCTACACTTTACGGGACCACCTTTATTACTAATAACAGAAAATATTACATTTATCATGGAATTCACGATGTTTTGAAGAGTTTGAATTTCTCTACACTATAGACAGTATTAGAACATTTACGGTCGTTTGCAATCTGTGTACGCACTGCGTAAACTTTAGCAACAAGACGTTCCTAGAAGTATACGATTAAATTGCAGTTGTGACTGCATACCGCCCATGGGAGAAAACCATTGCATACTATTATACGTACCATGTACAACCCCTGTATCTAGTAAAAAAAAAATATGTTGACCTTCACAATTTTTTTCAAGTTTTATGATAAGGATATCTTCTAGAAGTATCCAATATGTTGTCGAATTCATATTGGTGCTAATGCAGCAAATGGGAAGCTTAAAGTTTGTAAAAAAAATCTCTCAATATCATAACACTTTTTCCACTTGCAGATAACGACTGTAACAGTTTGGGCCAACTAAATATAACTCTTTTCGTGGTAAAAACTAAATTCTCTATATTCATCGATCAATGATCAATGTCATATCTTAGAGGCATAATGTCGTATTTGTTTTTTCTTTAGAAATTTATTTTTTGTTGGAGCTTTAATTCCAAAGTTTTGCCAATTTTATTTTGTTTAGACTGCATTATTATTGTAGCAATTTTTTTATTGGAATCTCGCTTTTGCTTTAGATTATCAATTAAGTACTTTTCGGTGTCATCCAACCGCCTTCCAGAGTCCACTTTCAAACATTTTACATTTAATTTTAATTTTTTTTTTATACATACATACAACCTCCGTCGACTCATGCGCAACAACTTTGTTAAAGAATGCACATACAACATACATAATTGGTCATTACAACCCTTTAGCCAGGATTACGACCTATCTTCTCCTACCACTGATGTTGTGTGTTTTAATTTTTCATTTGAGTGGCGGGACCTACAGTTTAATGCCGATTCCGAACGACGGATTTCTTGAGAAACTTTCGAAGGCAATTTTATTTACTCTCAGAGTTTTTGCCAGAAAGGGGAAGTCGCCAAAGAAATATTTTTCACATTTTCGTTTTGATGTCTGACCTGGGATTTGAATCGAGGCCTCACATCTAATAAGCCAACACATTACCTACTAGATCACGGCGAATTTTTTTTAGATAAAATATTTAATTTAAACAGACAATTAGAAAAACACTTGTTTGAATATAGTATGGCACAAATTAATGAATTTTTTGACCTGTGCGGTTAAATTAAATGTCTTTTTAACAACAACAATAAGTCTTTTTAGTTTAAATAATATTAAGAAGCTGTTAGATCATCAATGGTAATCGTTTTGTATACTAAGCTGAATCAAAGAAAACAACAAATGAAGTGCGGTCAAACGATTGTCTATTACTGTATATAATCATATACATATTTCTAACTCAACCCAGTATTATCCAATTGCACTTCTAGTCAAGTAGCGATTGTAGAATTTTTAAATTCGATCACAATTAACATTCTTAATTAAGCTATAGGAGGAGTTAAGTTTTACTTCCAACGAGATTAAAATATTGTTAGCAAAAATATAAAAATAAGGAAAAAATCTTTATTAAAAGTTTTTTTACATTTGTCGTTCACATATTTTCAATTTCTTTTTCAAAAAAAAAAAAAAAAATAAAAAATGAAAATAAAAATGGATCTCTTGTAGTCGATATGTTTAAAGTAAAACAATAAAAGTAGAAAGCAAAACATTCCAACATGTGTTAATTTAACAATCACCCCATTAACCCACATTAATAATATTTATTTAACGTGTATTGTTTTTCTCGCCAATTAAGGTCCTCCATGTCTGCTGGTTGTACAACAGGATTTTCCAAAGAAAAATACAGCACAGCCTCTGTATATTATACCCGATACAAATGAATTTTGGCTACCGAATGCACGCGGCCAATTGCAAATACCACGTGGAGAAGCTGTTGAACTACATTGTATGCAATCATTTGCCAATGCAACGGACTACAACAACAATAACGACACCAACAATGCTACCAAATTTAACAATGTCCTTAAATTGGCCAAGAACACAAGGACTGTGCGCCCACGTTGCTTGCATGATAAAACATTCCTTTGGCAGGGAGAGAAGTACGAGTTTCAGCAATTTATTTGCCAACAACCGTCCAAATACCTGGTTGAACAGCTGCATGAAAAATGTCCAGCTATGATGGATGACCTAGCAGCCATAGTATCACAAATGTACCGTGTTGGTTTTAACATTACAGGCGGACGTTTCCTTGAAACTATGCGTATTTGTTATGATGATACGCTAGTGCGGGCATTTTATGTGCAACATATAATGTTGCATGCCAATCTGCATTTTCAAAAATTCATTAATCGCTTGAATTTCAGCAAAGCCGGTCATTTTAAGGATATCAATATGAATCTGCTCTACACACAAAATAACCAACGTGAACAGGCAGCCATGCTGTTGCAGGGCAAACATGCACATCTTTTCGGCAACAATACACTGTTTTTGGCTCGTGGCCATTTGGTTGCTAAATCTGACTTTATCTATGGCAATCAACAAAGAGCCACCTTTAATTTCTTTAATGTTGCACCTCAAAGGCAGGCATTCAATGGTGGCCAGTGGGCAGCACTTGAGGATGAAGTGCGTAAGTTTGCCGCAAAGTCTCAACTGTAGCTGGATTGTTACACTGACACATGGGGCATATTGCAATTACCGCATAAAATAAGAGCAAATAATACACAATACCGTGACTTCTTTTTAACAGTAGACAGTAATAATAATGGCATTTTGCGTGTTCCTCAGCTATACTATCGGGTTCTAGTTGATCGTTCACGTTATCCCAGGCGTGATATTGCTTTGGTCGGTGTTAATAATCCTCATGTCACGTTAAAAGTCATCAATGCTTCGTATATAATCTCTGACGATATACGTAAACAGGTGGCTTGGTTACGTTGGAAGCGGAATAAAGATTTAAAAAAAGGATTCTTATATGCCTGCCAAGTGCCAGATTTTGTTACAGCTGTCGGCCATTTACCCAAAAGTCTCTTAAACGTAACTGACATTTTAATTTAATGTATGTCTGTTTGTGTGCATGTGTATGTAATAGAAAATGTTTTATTAGTTATATTTATTATCACATTTATTTATTGTTTTATTTTAAGTAGCCAATGAATATTTAATAAAGCGAAGCGAACTCTTTTTAAACGAAATCGAAATTTATTTCTTAGGATCAACAGTCAGGATATGACGTCTACTGATGCATTGAAGGGAGTAGAATTTTAGTCTGTTAGATTTGAATCTACTTAGATCATAAGTGACAGAGTTCCACATAGGAATAGCGCGTCTAAGAAAACCTAAAAAGTGGCAATATTTTGTATACATTTTATTTCGGCTGCAGTATGGACAAAACAATAGCCACTTAACAAAGATTGTCTATTAAATCATTAGCATTTGACCTTTCGCTTTGAAAAGTTAACCTGCGTTCGACGGAACGACCTATACGTAAGGGTCGTATTTCATTTCGATAAATATTGAATTTCTCATTAAGCGCTTCCTATCTTTAAATTTAAATAAAACAAAATGTGATATCATAGAAATTTTAAGTTTTCAAAAGATTTTGTGAAGTTTTATTGTAAATAATACATTATTCATGATATTTGATAAGGAATTGAAAGTTAAGTGTTGGATGAAAGTGAAAAAGTTGAAGTAGTGATTTAAGTAGTCGTAGTCTAGTATGCACTATGTTGGCTTATTAAACGTCAGACAAAGTTTCAAACCTCAGCTCTGACATTTCCAGTTTAAAAATGAAAGGTTGTAATGACCGATTAAATATGTACATATATGTAAAGGGTGTTTTTTATAGAGGTATAGAACTTTAAGTTGCAATAAAACAACGATGGATTATTCGATTGATATGAATTTTATTTATCCGAAAGATAACTCAATTTGTCTCAAGCGTTGTCAGTGCTTTTTCGTTTTCTAAGGTGCGAAGATGTGGCCAACTTGTATACTTTTGGGTTTTAATGTGCTCGAGTTTTTTCTTCTTCTGTCAGCAATATTTTTGTCTGCGTTTCTTATTTTGGAGGGTCTTTTACACTTGATATTATTTGGCCGACGTTAAATATGTGTGAAAAGTGTTGTGATGTTTAATTTTTAATTGTTTTGTGTTGAAGTAGTTGGAGTAATCCAAAAATGTATAATAATGTGCACCATTTCCCGAGTAGGCCTATGAAAAATAAATCCATCAAAACTAATGAAATTAATTAGAATACTACAGCCAATAAAATTATAATTATTATGTAGTGTAATACCACAAAATTTCTGGTGAGAATGGGACCAGTAATCCTCACGATAATAGTCCATCACATTACCAACAAGACTTTCAGGGCACCCAATTAATAATTAAATTATAATAAAATAATTCTAATGTAAAAAAAACATTATTTTCTGTCTATCAAAAGGTAAATATGGTAAAAATGATAAAAATAATTGTTAATTTAGTGGAAATATAAAAATTAATTATGTTAAACAATTATGTTAAACAATAATCTTGTGGCATTACATTTTAAATATGATTTCTGGCATATGACCGCCACGGCTGGCGCGGATGTAGTCCAATCTGGACGTCCAATTTTCGATGACTTTTTCCAACATTTGTGGCCGTATATCGGCAATAATACGGCGAATGTTGTCTTCCAAATGGTCAAGCGTTTGTGGCTTTACCGCATAGACCAATGACTTTACATAGCCCCACAGAAAGTAGTCAAGCGGTGTTAAATCACAAGATCTTGGAGGCCAATTCACAGGTCCAAAACGTGAAATTAGGCGGTCACCAAACGTGTCTTGCAATTAATCTTATACGAGCTGTGTGACATGTTGCGCCGTCTTGTTGAAACCACATCTCCTGGACATCATGGTTATTCAATTCAGGAATGAAAAAGTTAGTAATCATGGCCCTATACCGATCACCATTGACTGTAACGTTCTGGCCACCATCGTTTTTGAAAAAGTACGGACCAATGATTCCACCAGCCCATAAAGCGCACCAAACAGTCAGTTTTTCTGGATGTAACGGTGTTTCCACATACACTTGAGGATTACCTTCACTCCAAATGCGGCAGTTTTGTTCGTTGACGTAGCCATTCAACCAGAAGTGCGCTTCATCGCTAAACAAAATTCGCTTATGAAAATCAGGAACAACGGTAATCTCGTTTTGGGCCCATTCGACGAATCTATTTTGGAATCTACGAATCTATTTTGGATTTTGTAAGCACGCAAACCAAGAGCCTTCCTTCCATAAAGTGGATGGACACAGATCCAATTCCTTTTCTCGATGGCGGATGGACTCATTCGGGTCTTCCTCAATGCTACGCTCTACAGCAGCAATAGCGTCTCTGGGGATGCGAGTTATCAATAAGAGTAAACGTGGTGCAAAAACGTTCCATGGTTAATCGAATTAACTGCTCTGATGGACGATTTTGTCGACGATAAAATGGACGTAGTGCGCGATACGTTTTCCGCACAGAACCATTATTTTCGAAATAAAATTGCACTATTTGCAAGCGTTGTTCAGGCGTGAGTCTATTCATGGTGAATTGCCAAACCAAACTGAGAATAAATCACTTGACAGCTGTTAAATCGGTCACCATCTTGAAAAGTAATGCCAACTTAAAGTTCTATACCTCTATAAAAAACACCCTTTATATGTAATATTCCTACTACTGAATATTCTGAAGAAGAAGAAAACAGAAGTTCATCTTGTGAACTGACGCAAGTATTGACAGCTGCAATCATGACCATAGGACGTTAATCGAAAAAGATGGTACTATGTACTTGGAATAGAGAACCGTATTAGTAGTTTGGGAACAAAAAATATTACAAAAATACAAACAGGTTGCTAGCAGATGTCACATGAAATGTTGTAGAGTCATTCTGACTGCTCTTCTCATATTTATCATCCGTGACAGACAAACATTAGAAAAAGTGTTTCGTTCTATGTTTTATTTCATAGATATTACAGATGATAGTATTTCGGTCAACTATGTACGTATGAGATAACAGAATTATTCGCTTTGATAACGTGCTACTCGGAAATGATGATAAATTTACACTTATTACGCCTCTTCGAAAAGTGAGCTGAAAGATTTTCAGCTTTTAATTTTTCCAAAAATTTTGTCGCTGTAGATTAGTAATTAATTCAAATTTATGATCGTTATAAATTTCGTGGTCCACCGAAATCGAATTGGCCGGTTTAGATATAAGTGCATGCTACTTGCATAGCAACTACTTATAGCCGTATTTGGAGAAACTTGTATCCGGGACACCAGAGAGGAATGAAAGAGGGAACATTGTTATTGACATAATCGATGTTCAATTGCAACAGGAAACTTTTGTACCTCACATGTCGTCTACAATAAATGTTTCTAGTGAAATATAATAATGGTTTGTGTCATAAGGTTTCAGCTAGCCCTCGATTGGGAGCGTTACTGATGGGAGTGACAATAAGCTGCCCCATCTAAATATTTGGAAACTTACAAATCGCTACAAAGCAAGGGTGCTGGATGTCAAATTGTTACCATTTATAAAAAAATAAAACCAAACTGGTATCAAGTGTTTAATTTTTACTTAAAAAACCCTGCTGCAGTGTACAACATGTCAAAAATTTTGGCGTTAATTTCATAAAAGTGATAATGAAATGTAATAATGTAAAATAGTTTTATTAAATTGAACTAAAATAAATAAAAACATTCAAATTTTGTAACAAAATCTATCAATAATTGCGATAATTCTATGTACTGCAAGTATGTATCAAAAGGTATATATAAGATAGAATTATGAAGTTTTTCTAAGGATCGATCTAAGGTTAGGAACAGTCATTTGGCTTTAGCCAACCAAGCCAATACAGTACATGTATATTTTCTGTACTCTAACCTCAGGCAGTTCTGTCAGAAATGTGTAGAATTATGAGATTTTTGTGCAGTAACACAAATCGCAAATTGCTTGACACTGTCGTAATTCAGTTTAAATTGGCACTTCACTTGCCTTAAACATAGCTTATTTAGCTACTGTCAGCTCCATCTGTAATACCAGTATACCTACTTCAGCATAAGACCACAATTGCTAGTGGATTTTTCCAATCACTAAAGAAGTTCTGTCAATAAATTCTAAGTGACCTTTTAAGGATATGTTTTTTATATTAATACATCAGTTTAGACCTATTGCCTTTTTTTAATGGTTCTGGACTGTATATTCAAATTCCAGTTTAAGTTACTGTCCCATACAATACCAATAAAAAAATTTTCCTCAATTTCTATTACTAAACAACAAAATATTTTCTCTTGTTTAGGATATTATCGTTTTAGTTTTTTTTAATAACTTTTGCTGGTTATGTTGTAATGACCATAATATTGTTGTTTTCGTAGTGATTATTACTTATGTTGTTATCATCAGGCAATGTTGACGTTTGTGTGTTTTATTATCACATATATATAGCAATGAAATGTTTTTACATAACATACATATGTACAAATTTAGATACATACATATTTGTAAATATTTAAAATCTATAACAAACACAATTAAAGACAGGCACACAAATGAACAGAATAATTAAGGAAATTGTTGGCGGCCAGTTCCGAGTACCTTGTAGCCTACACTGGAAATTTTTATGTACAGACTCGTTATGAACTTTGTACATATTGTTACGTTTTTATCTTTTTAAAAACGTTTAAAAATATGAGTTCATTGATTGCAAACAAAACAAAAATAAATTTGTGTTTAGCTTCAGACAAATTCTTTATTGTTAACACTATTTTATGTGCCACTGTTCACAACTCGATGTTACAACAACAATTTGCTTAGTTTGTTATTCTTGTTTACACTTCCGCTTGCGTAAGCACTAACAACTGTTCGGTTGAACTTTACAACGGCGATCTTCAAACCACGACTGTTCTTTTCACACTCTGCCTTTTTATATGCCCACGTAAACAGCCTGATGAAGGTTCTTGAAGTCGAACGTTCGTGGTTTCGCCTTCTCGAGAATTCTATCGCAACTTCATTGTTGTTTGTGTATTTTGTTAACATTGCTTGTTGATTCGTTCTCGCTTACAAGTCTATCCTCTTTTCTTTCATACTGATGTTGGTTTATTTGTAACAAGTTAGTTGTATTTGTTTGTGTAGCTTTTGTTAATCATTTTAATGTTAAATGATGTTACACAGTTTTCATTTTCCTAACAATATTATGGCAGATAAATTATTTTGAAATATTTGTGTGACATTTTATAAGAAATGCTGTGTGCGTTATTGAGAAATTTAAGAATTCCTCATACGAACCTATCTGATCCCAACTATTAATAATGATTTTAATTCGCATACAATTTCAGTGGCCTTCCACTTATAATACTAAATTCTTCCAGAAGATCTACACTACGTAATAGCAGTTGGCAATTTAATATGATGACTATATGGGCGTCATAAACAACATTTGCCCTAAAGCGACTGTTGCCACCCTATACAAGTCTAAAATCGATTTGGATCCAGTTAAGTCCTCAACTTGTTACTTATTCCTTTGGACACAATCAGTGTCAGAGTGTGGTAAGCACAGGTATCCTGCAAGATCAGATTGTCTCTGCACTTCACTGGAAATTTGCGCTTAACACGCTTCCTGCTCGACCTCATTCCTAGTGCAACAAAGTCGTTGCTTCAAAATCGTCATCAAGAGTGTTCTGCGGAAGACAGGAGTGTAACGTAATGGCACTATTTGCCACAAAAGTGTCTAGTTGCTTGCGTCGTCGTGGTCTAGAAGTTAGTATGATGGTATACATACATCTTGTTAGATGTAAAGCCATGGTTCAAACCCCCAGGTCAGACACCAAAACGAAATATGAAAAAAAAATATTTCTTCGGCGACTTCCTCTCAGCAGATTTCTGGTAAAAACTCAGAGAGTAAATAAAATTGCCACGAAAACTTTCTCAAAAAACTGTAGGTCCCGCCACTCATGTATAAAATTAATACACACGACATGAGTGGTATGAAGAGCTAGGTCGTAATCCTGACTGAAGTATTGCAATGACGAATTATGTTATGTATGTCCATGGGTACCATCGCAACATTGACATCATAAGACATACCAAGCGAGATGTTACTGAATCCTTCAGCGCTATTGAACGGGAATCAATAATGATGAGTCCGACAGTAAGTGAGGGCAAAAAGAAGTATATGTTGTCCACAAGTAGAGACATGCGGCGTATTGAATCTCAGATTACGAGCGATGACTATACTTTCAATGTTGTTAGTGAATTTATTCATCCGCCTTTACCAGTAAAAATGATTTTAGTCTGGAGGTAAAGCATAGGATCACTTTTACCAATAGGTGATTCTATAGTCTACGTTCAATAACATTTCACAGAATAATAATAGATAGAGAGAGATATAACTATGCATGTTCGACATCTAAATTGTGAAAAACTAATTACAGGAAAAAGTTTTAATTATTAGAGTTGCAGTGTATAAACGATAAAAATTATTTGATGTTTTAATTTGAATTTAACATTTATATTAATCAAATTAATTAATTATTTATTAGTATTTATATTTTGAATTTGCATACATATTTAATTCATAAAATTTGGGAAAATTCGTTTGACTGCAATTTCATTTAAATTTATAAAAAAATCGGAAAATTTACAAAATTATTTCTAAAGTTTCTTAATAGTCTACACTTTACGGGACCACCTTTATTACTAATAACAGAAAATATTACATTTATCATGGAATTCACGATGTTTTGAAGAGTTTGAATTTCTCTACACTATAGACAGTATTAGAACATTTACGGTCGTTTGCAATCTGTGTACGCACTGCGTAAACTTTAGCAACAAGACGTTCCTAGAAGTATACGATTAAATTGCAGTTGTGACTGCATACCGCCCATGGGAGAAAACCATTGCATACTATTATACGTACCATGTACAACCCCTGTATCTAGTAAAAAAAAATATGTTGACCTTCACAATTTTTTTCAAGTTTTATGATAAGGATATCTTCTAGAAGTATCCAATATGTTGTCGAATTCATATTGGTGCTAATGCAGCAAATGGGAAGCTTAAAGTTTGTAAAAAAAATCTCTCAATATCATAACACTTTTTCCACTTGCAGATAACGACTGTAACAGTTTGGGCCAACTAAATATAACTCTTTTCGTGGTAAAAACTAAATTCTCTATATTCATCGATCAATGATCAATGTCATATCTTAGAGGCATAATGTCGTATTTGTTTTTTCTTTAGAAATTTATTTTTTGTTGGAGCTTTAATTCCAAAGTTTTGCCAATTTTATTTTGTTTAGACTGCATTATTATTGTAGCAATTTTTTTATTGGAATCTCGCTTTTGCTTTAGATTATCAATTAAGTACTTTTCGGTGTCATCCAACCGCCTTCCAGAGTCCACTTTCAAACATTTTACATTTAATTTTAATTTTTTTTTTATACATACATACAACCTCCGTCGACTCATGCGCAACAACTTTGTTAAAGAATGCACATACAACATACATAATTGGTCATTACAACCCTTTAGCCAGGATTACGACCTATCTTCTCCTACCACTGATGTTGTGTGTTTTAATTTTTCATTTGAGTGGCGGGACCTACAGTTTAATGCCGATTCCGAACGACGGATTTCTTGAGAAACTTTCGAAGGCAATTTTATTTACTCTCAGAGTTTTTGCCAGAAAGGGGAAGTCGCCAAAGAAATATTTTTCACATTTTCGTTTTGATGTCTGACCTGGGATTTGAATCGAGGCCTCACATCTAATAAGCCAACACATTACCTACTAGATCACGGCGAATTTTTTTTAGATAAAATATTTAATTTAAACAGACAATTAGAAAAACACTTGTTTGAATATAGTATGGCACAAATTAATGAATTTTTTGACCTGTGCGGTTAAATTAAATGTCTTTTTAACAACAACAATAAGTCTTTTTAGTTTAAATAATATTTGCTATTAAGAAGCTGTTAGATCATCAATGGTAATCGTTTTGTATACTAAGCTGAATCAAAGAAAACAACAAATGAAGTGCGGTCAAACGATTGTCTATTACTGTATATAATCATATACATATTTCTAACTCAACCCAGTATTATCCAATTGCACTTCTAGTCAAGTAGCGATTGTAGAATTTTTAAATTCGATCACAATTAACATTCTTAATTAAGCTATAGGAGGAGTTAAGTTTTACTTCCAACGAGATTAAAATATTGTTAGCAAAAATATAAAAATAAGGAAAAAATCTTTATTAAAAGATTTTTTACATTTGTCGTTCACATATTTTCAATTTCTTTTTCAAAAAAAAAAAAAATAAATAAAAAATGAAAATAAAAATGGATCTCTTGTAGTCGATATGTTTAAAGTAAAACAATAAAAGTAGAAAGCAAAACATTCCAACATGTGTTAATTTAACAATCACCCCATTAACCCACATTAATAATATTTATTTAACGTGTATTGTTTTTCTCGCCAATTAAGGTCCTCCATGTCTGCTGGTTGTACAACAGGATTTTCCAAAGAAAAATACAGCACAGCCTCTGTATATTATACCCGATACAAATGAATTTTGGCTACCGAATGCACGCGGCCAATTGCAAATACCACGTGGAGAAGCTGTTGAACTACATTGTATGCAATCATTTGCCAATGCAACGAACTACAACAACAATAACGACACCAACAATGCTACCAAATTTAACAATGTCCTTAAATTGGCCAAGAACACAAGGACTGTGCGCCCACGTTGCTTGCATGATAAAACATTCCTTTGGCAGGGAGAGAAGTACGAGTTTCAGCAATTTATTTGCCAACAACCGTCCAAATACCTGGTTGAACAGCTGCATGAAAAATGTCCAGCTATGATGGATGACCTAGCAGCCATAGTATCACAAATGTACCGTGTTGGTTTTAACATTACAGGCGGACGTTTCCTTGAAACTATGCGTATTTGTTATGATGATACGCTAGTGCGGGCATTTTATGTGCAACATATAATGTTGCATGCCAATCTGCATTTTCAAAAATTCATTAGTCGCTTGAATTTCAGCAAAGCCGGTCATTTTAAGGATATCAATATGAATCTGCTCTACACACAAAATAACCAACGTGAACAGGCAGCCATGCTGTTGCAGGGCAAACATGCACATCTTTTCGGCAACAATACACTGTTTTTGGCTCGTGGCCATTTGGTTGCTAAATCTGACTTTATCTATGGCAATCAACAAAGAGCCACCTTTAATTTCTTTAATGTTGCACCTCAAAGGCAGGCATTCAATGGTGGCCAGTGGGCAGCACTTGAGGATGAAGTGCGTAAGTTTGCCGCAAAGTCTCAACTGTAGCTGGATTGTTACACTGACACATGGGGCATATTGCAATTACCGCATAAAATAAGAGCAAATAATACACAATACCGTGACTTCTTTTTAACAGTAGACAGTAATAATAATGGCATTTTGCGTGTTCCTCAGCTATACTATCGGGTTCTAGTTGATCGTTCACGTTATCCCAGGCGTGATATTGCTTTGGTCGGTGTTAATAATCCTCATGTCACGTTAAAAGTCATCAATGCTTCGTATATAATCTCTGACGATATACGTAAACAGGTGGCTTGGTTACGTTGGAAGCGGAATAAAGATTTAAAAAAAGGATTCTTATATGCCTGCCAAGTGCCAGATTTTGTTACAGCTGTCGGCCATTTACCCAAAAGTCTCTTAAACGTAACTGACATTTTAATTTAATGTATGTCTGTTTGTGTGCATGTGTATGTAATAGAAAATGTTTTATTAGTTATATTTATTATCACATTTATTTATTGTTTTATTTTAAGTAGCCAATGAATATTTAATAAAGCGAAGCGAACTCTTTTTAAACGAAATCGAAATTTATTTCTTAGGATCAACAGTCAGGATATGACGTCTACTGATGCATTGAAGGGAGTAGAATTTTAGTCTGTTAGATTTGAATCTACTTAGATCATAAGTGACAGAGTTCCACATAGGAATAGCGCGTCTAAGAAAACCTAAAAAGTGGCAATATTTTGTATACATTTTATTTCGGCTGCAGTATGGACAAAACAATAGCCACTTAACAAAGATTGTCTATTAAATCATTAGCATTTGACCTTTCGCTTTGAAAAGTTAACCTGCGTTCGACGGAACGACCTATACGTAAGGGTCGTATTTCATTTCGATAAATATTGAATTTCTCATTAAGCGCTTCCTATCTTTAAATTTAAATAAAACAAAATGTGATATCATAGAAATTTTAATTTTTCAAAAGATTTTGTGAAGTTTTATTGTAAATAATACATTATTCATGATATTTGATAAGGAATTGAAAGTTAAGTGTTGGATGAAAGTGAAAAAGTTGAAGTAGTGATTTAAGTAGTCGTAGTCTAGTATGCACTATGTTGGCTTATTAAACGTCAGACAAAGTTTCAAACCTCAGCTCTGACATTTCCAGTTTAAAAATGAAAGGTTGTAATGACCGATTAAATATGTACATATATGTAAAGGGTGTTTTTTATAGAGGTATAGAACTTTAAGTTGCAATAAAACAACGATGGATTATTCGATTGATATGAATTTTATTTATCCGAAAGATAACTCAATTTGTCTCAAGCGTTGTCAGTGCTTTTTCGTTTTCTAAGGTGCGAAGATGTGGCCAACTTGTATACTTTTGGGTTTTAATGTGCTCGAGTTTTTTCTTCTTCTGTCAGCAATATTTTTGTCTGCGTTTCTTATTTTGGAGGGTCTTTTACACTTGATATTATTTGGCCGACGTTAAATATGTGTGAAAAGTGTTGTGATGTTTAATTTTTAATTGTTTTGTGTTGAAGTAGTTGGAGTAATCCAAAAATGTATAATGTAAATGTATTTCCCGAGTAGGCCTATGAAAAATAAATCCATCAAAACTAATGAAATTAATTAGAATACTACAGCAAATAAAATTATAATTATTATGTAGTGTAATACCACAAAATTTCTGGTGAGAATGGGACCAGTAATCCTCACGATAATAGTCCATCACATTACCAACAAGACTTTCAGGGCACCCAATTAATAATTAAATTATAATAAAATAATTCTAATGTAAAAAAACATTATTTTCTGTCTATCAAAAGGTAAATATGGTAAAAATGATAAAAATAATTGTTAATTTAGTGGAAATATAAAAATTAATTATGTTAAACAATTATGTTAAACAATAATCTTGTGGCATTACATTTTAAATATGATTTCTGGCATATGACCGCCACGGCTGGCGCGGATGTAGTCCAATCTGGACGTCCAATTTTCGATGACTTTTTCCAACATTTGTGGCCGTATATCGGCAATAATACGGCGAATGTTGTCTTCCAAATGGTCAAGCGTTTGTGGCTTTACCGCATAGACCAATGACTTTACATAGCCCCACAGAAAGTAGTCAAGCGGTGTTAAATCACAAGATCTTGGAGGCCAATTCACAGGTCCAAAACGTGAAATTAGGCGGTCACCAAACGTGTCTTGCAATTAATCTTATACGAGCTGTGTGACATGTTGCGCCGTCTTGTTGAAACCACATCTCCTGGACATCATGGTTATTCAATTCAGGAATGAAAAAGTTAGTAATCATGGCCCTATACCGATCACCATTGACTGTAACGTTCTGGCCACCATCGTTTTTGAAAAAGTACGGACCAATGATTCCACCAGCCCATAAAGCGCACCAAACAGTCAGTTTTTCTGGATGTAACGGTGTTTCCACATACACTTGAGGATTACCTTCACTCCAAATGCGGCAGTTTTGTTCGTTGACGTAGCCATTCAACCAGAAGTGCGCTTCATCGCTAAACAAAATTCGCTTATGAAAATCAGGAACAACGGTAATCTCGTTTTGGGCCCATTCGACGAATCTATTTTGGAATCTACGAATCTATTTTGGATTTTGTAAGCACGCAAACCAAGAGCCTTCCTTCCATAAAGTGGATGGACACAGATCCAATTCCTTTTCTCGATGGCGGATGGACTCATTCGGGTCTTCCTCAATGCTACGCTCTACAGCAGCAATAGCGTCTCTGGGGATGCGAGTTATCAATAAGAGTAAACGTGGTGCGAAAACGTTCCATGGTTAATCGAATTAACTGCTCTGATGGACGATTTTGTCGACGATAAAATGGACGTAGTGCGCGATACGTTTTCCGCACAGAACCATTATTTTCGAAATAAAATTGCACTATTTGCAAGCGTTGTTCAGGCGTGAGTCTATTCATGGTGAATTGCCAAACCAAACTGAGAATAAATCACTTGACAGCTGTTAAATCGGTCACCATCTTGAAAAGTAATGCCAACTTAAAGTTCTATACCTCTATAAAAAACACCCTTTATATGTAATATTCCTACTACTGAATATTCTGAAGAAGAAGAAAACAGAAGTTCATCTTGTGAACTGACGCAAGTATTGACAGCTGCAATCATGACCATAGGACGTTAATCGAAAAAGATGGTACTATGTACTTGGAATAGAGAACCGTATTAGTAGTTTGGGAACAAAAAATATTACAAAAATACAAACAGGTTGCTAGCAGATGTCACATGAAATGTTGTAGAGTCATTCTGACTGCTCTTCTCATATTTATCATCCGTGACAGACAAACATTAGAAAAAGTGTTTCGTTCTATGTTTTATTTCATAGATATTACAGATGATAGTATTTCGGTCAACTATGTACGTATGAGATAACAGAATTATTCGCTTTGATAACGTGCTACTCGGAAATGATGATAAATTGACACTTATTACGCCTCTTCGAAAAGTGAGCTGAAAGATTTTCAGCTTTTAATTTTTCCAAAAATTTTGTCGCTGTAGATTAGTAATTAATTCAAATTTATGATCGTTATAAATTTCGTGGTCCACCGAAATCGAATTGGCCGGTTTAGATATAAGTGCATGCTACTTGCATAGCAACTACTTATAGCCGTATTTGGAGAAACTTGTATCCGGGACACCAGAGAGGAATGAAAGAGGGAACATTGTTTTTGACATAATCGATGTTCAATTGCAACAGGAAACTTTTGTACCTCACATGTCGTCTACAATAAATGTTTCTAGTGAAATATAATAATGGTTTGTGTCATAAGGTTTCAGCTAGCCCTCGATTGGGAGCGTTACTGATGGGAGTGACAATAAGCTGCCCCATCTAAATATTTGGAAACTTACAAATCGCTACAAAGCAAGGGTGCTGGATGTCAAATTGTTACCATTTATAAAAAAATAAAACCAAACTGGTATCAAGTGTTTAATTTTTACTTAAAAAACCCTGCTGCAGTGTACAACATGTCAAAAATTTTGGCGTTAATTTCATAAAAGTGATAATGAAATGTAATAATGTAAAATAGTTTTATTAAATTGAACTAAAATAAATAAAAACATTCAAATTTTGTAACAAAATCTATCAATAATTGCGATAATTCTATGTACTGCAAGTATGTATCAAAAGGTATATATAAGATAGAATTATGAAGTTTTTCTAAGGATCGATCTAAGGTTAGGAACAGTCATTTGGCTTTAGCCAACCAAGCCAATACAGTACATGTATATTTTCTGTACTCTAACCTCAGGCAGTTCTGTCAGAAATGTGTAGAATTATGAGATTTTTGTGCAGTAACACAAATCGCAAATTGCTTGACACTGTCGTAATTCAGTTTAAATTGGCACTTCACTTGCCTTAAACATAGCTTATTTAGCTACTGTCAGCTCCATCTGTAATACCAGTATACCTACTTCAGCATAAGACCACAATTGCTAGTGGTTTTTTCCAATCACTAAAGAAGTTCTGTCAATAAATTCTAAGTGACCTTTTAAGGATATGTTTTGTATATTAATACATCAGTTTAGACCTATTGACTTTTTTTAATGGTTCTGGACTGTATATTCAAATTCCAGTTTAAGTTACTGTCCCATACAATACCAATAAAAAAATTTTCCTCAATTTCTATTACTAAACAACAAAATATTTTCTCTTGTTTAGGATATTATCGTTTTAGTTTTTTTTAATAACTTTTGCTGGTTATGTTGTAATGACCATAATATTGTTGTTTTCGTAGTGATTATTACTTATGTTGTTATCATCAGGCAATGTTGACGTTTGTGTGTTTTATTATCACATATATATAGCAATGAAATGTTTTTACATAACATACATATGTACAAATTTAGATACATACATATTTGTAAATATTTAAAATCTATAACAAACACAATTAAAGACAGGCACACAAATGAACAGAATAATTAAGGAAATTGTTGGCGGCCAGTTCCGAGTACCTTGTAGCCTACACTGGAAATTTTTATGTACAGACTCGTTATGAACTTTGTACATATTGTTACGTTTTTATCTTTTTAAAAACGTTTAAAAATATGAGTTCATTGATTGCAAACAAAACAAAAATAAATTTGTGTTTAGCTTCAGACAAATTCTTTATTGTTAACACTATTTTATGTGCCACTGTTCACAACTCGATGTTACAACAACAATTTGCTTAGTTTGTTATTCTTGTTTACACTTCCGCTTGCGTAAGCACTAACAACTGTTCGGTTGAACTTTACAACGGCGATCTTCAAACCACGACTGTTCTTTTCACACTCTGCCTTTTTATATGCCCACGTAAACAGCCTGATGAAGGTTCTTGAAGTCGAACGTTCGTGGTTTCGCCTTCTCGAGAATTCTATCGCAACTTCATTGTTGTTTGTGTATTTTGTTAACATTGCTTGTTGATTCGTTCTCGCTTACAAGTCTATCCTCTTTTCTTTCATACTGATGTTGGTTTATTTGTAACAAGTTAGTTGTATTTGTTTGTGTAGCTTTTGTTAATCATTTTAATGTTAAATGATGTTACACAGTTTTCATTTTCCTAACAATATTATGGCAGATAAATTATTTTGAAATATTTGTGTGACATTTTATAAGAAATGCTGCGTGCGTTATTGAGAAATTTAAGAATTCCTCATATGAACCTATCTGATCCCAACTATTAATAATGATTTTAATTCGCATACAATTTCAGTGGCCTTCCACTTATAATACTAAATTCTTCCAGAAGATCTACACTACGTAATAGCAGTTGGCAATTTAATATGATGACTATATGGGCGTCATAAACAACATTTGCCCTAAAGCGACTGTTGCCACCCTATACAAGTCTAAAATCGATTTGGATCCAGTTAAGTCCTCAACTTGTTACTTATTCCTTTGGACACAATCAGTGTCAGAGTGTGGTAAGCACAGGTATACTGCAAGATCAGATTGTCTCTGCACTTCACTGGAAATTTGCGCTTAACACGCTTCCTGCTCGACCTCATTCCTAGTGCAACAAAGTCGTTGCTTAAGCTGACGACCTCGCTATCGCAGCGCCGAGTATGCGTTCAAGGTATGACTTCGGTAGACAGCTGCCACTAAAAACTACAAAGTGGTATTCTTTGATAAACTGTGGAGTTCTATTGTGATACAGATGCCGAGTGCCTTATATACTGCTCCTATAAAAGCGTGCTTTTTGGAGTGCTCAATTGGTTTGTATCCAGATTATTTGCCAGACGATTGCAGAACTTGCTACAATGCCGCTAAATGCTCTGTCACACTCCTAAGTGCCAATCTGGTCTTATTCGAGTATAATCTTCAGGTCCAAACTGTCCATCTTATATAATTTTCTGGTCGCAGCAATATACCAAGATATTGTGTAGCTGATGTATTGCTAGAGCATGCACCCTCCTACCATATTTCCATCCAGATATAACAACAGGTATAACTCTTACTTCTTCTAAGCTGTCCACTAGACAAGGTATTAATTCTCTACTGAATCCAGAACTACAGACAAATTTTACTTCATTCCCAGACTTACTTGACATAAATAGAACAGGAAGTGTACCAATAACCTATTTAAACAGAATCGTAAGGACGTCTCTGTCTCTGTATTTATTCTCACGAGTTCCTACGTATTGGGTATGTACGTGAAAATAAATCTGTAAAGCTTGTAGATCGGTAGAGTACTATGACACCTCTATACGATGGCTATAAGCAATAACCCATTTAAAATGTTTCATTCAGTTAAATTAGATTAATTTCATTAAAATAATTGTAAATCGATCAGATCGATTCATCACTTGTATGGCCTTTGCATATTGCATACTATGATAATAATAACTTTTATGTATGAATAAATTTAAATATTTACATAAAACTATTACAATGTACATACAATATACATTTGTATGTGTGCAAAAGAGTGTGTGTGTTTTAGTTGTTTATGTTTTCGTATGTACATACATTATTGTTTTATGAACTCAATTGTTTTTAAAGTATTCCCTAAATGCTTTTATTATAACTAAATAAACCGCTTGCTTTTGTTTTCATTTTTGACTTCATACTCTCTCCCCCTCTCCCTCGCTCTCTCTAGGTTTGCTTGTTTATATGGTATGAATTCGGTTTGCTCTACATATTTCATTTTGGGGATTTTTGTGGTAAAAATTTACAACAGAATTCTGCTAATAACTTAAACTTTTGAATGCTATAAATACACTCCTTTGTTTATTAGATTTATAAGTTTTTACTTATCTACTATATGTATGTATGTGTTTGAATATGTGAAATTATTCATTTTTCCCCTATACTTCTGTACATGCATTTGTAGTGTTTCTTTCACATTTTGTCAGCCACTTAACTTGTTACGGATTACCTACATTATGACATTCGCAGCGTTTAATTGCCTGATAATGGAAGAGATGTTTTATAGAACTTTTTTAAATACTATGAATGCGTTAAATAAAAAATTAATTAATTTACAAGATTTCAATGCAATTGTAGTAGACTGTACAATGTCATTTATAGAGTTACGTTTTTCAGTTTCTCGAACACTTATTTTTCATAATTTCGATGATTAGTTACCTTTTTAATCTCTACTTATTTATTTCTGTAAATAAATCCTTTATTCTTTTATTTATTCATTTTAAATGTTTTATTTATTAAAAGGCCCACAGAATATAATTGATGACACTGCGTTATCAGCCTTACCGAATCGCGATCCTTTATCACCAAGACCAAACTTTCAGTTACAATATAACTTCGTCCTTTTTTACAATAAAGATTGACAACGATTAACTTATGACTACATAACTGCCAACATTGCATTTCTTTCTCTATTTATATTCTCTTATTTTATACCTGCCACCTTTTTTTCTATATACAGTGTTGTTTCTGTATTTGGTCTTTCAGTAAGCATATCCTATCTGTAAATCTGAATAAAGCAAAGTGCGTCTCTCGAACAAAATGAAGTATGAAAAAATATTCCTTTCGGGGACTTCCTCGCAGTAGTCCTATAGCAAAATCCCTGGGAGCATCAAATTATAACTGTATATTCCACCACCCATGGAAAATTAACAAACACGACATAAGTGGTGTGAGAAGCTAGGTTTTAATCCTGACTAAAGGGATTGTAATGAATAATTAAGTAAGTAAGTAATATTTCGTTGGCTTACTAAATATTACCTTTTGGACATGACACAAGTCATTGTGTTAAATACATATTGAAAACTATAGATTTTTGAACCTCATTCATAGAGTTTTCGGTTCATATATGTACAGTGGACAGCAAAAGTCTTAGTACGGCAATATATTTTGACAAAATGGTCCCCATAGGCTTAATACTCTTACACAAAGTCCCGACATAACTTCAAGAGATTATTTAGGAGATCATTTGAAAGAACGGTTACGTAATCGTAAAACCTCAAACAAAAGTCAACCGAAAAACATACTCATGTTGCCACTAGACAACACGAAACAAAACTTGTACATTCAATTCCAAATGGGTTAGATGGAGTGCTTCACCTTAAAGGATATTCTACTAAATAAAAGGGATAACATTTTCATATGTTAGGACTTTGAATTTTAAATTTAATCAGGGCTCTCTTTGGGGGTACCTATGGAAACTTTTCCTTATTTTTCTCTTGTTTTATGAAAAATATTAAAAAATTATTTGTTTTATAATAAAACAGAAATGAATTAATAAAATAAATTTATAAACTATAATTTTTTATACAAACTTCTGGCTAAAATTCATGAAATGGCTAAAATATATTACCGTACTAAGACTTTTGCTGCCCACTGTATGTTTGACAAATTGAGTATAATTTTTCAGTGTATTAACGTTAAATTCCTGTTCATTATAAAGCAGTGTGTGCGATGTCGTAATATTTGTGCGGTTTTTATTATTCCTTTATTTACTGGTATCATTTAATTTATTCACTGCATTTATTCAAATTTTCCCATAATGACAATAATTTAAAATTGTCAGTCATTATTACAGTTGCAGTCTTTGTCTTTTTGATTTATGAGACAGAACTGTAACGAATATCTCTGCTGTCCAATATTATCAGAGGAATAAAAAATTAAAAATTATCAGAGGAATATAGCCAATAATTTTATCAATCAAGAGAGTTAATGATTAAATAGTGAATTATTGAAGTATTTTTAAGCTTTCTATTCTACAATTTATTCATAGTAAATTATCATTGCATTTAGAAGAGTCATAAATACATAAATACATAAATTTTAAGCTACAAAATTAAATACAATGTTAATGTTAATGAACCAGTTTATGTACATATTTATTAACAAATATTTGTTGGAAATTGTCCGTATATGGCCTTCATGCTTAAGTCGGAGTGGTCAATCATTATTAGCCGCACGCATTTCTTCGAATGAAAATTTTAACACATTACGAATCAAAACTGTCTTAAAACATCAATATTTTAGTACCTTATATACGAAACCATGTCTTCTAAAACTCTCTACAATTCAGCGGATTCTCTCTATTATTCAGCGCATTCAAATTAAGATTGCCAAAGGGTCGTTCTTTAGAGCAGTTAAATACTGGTAAATTCTTTCGAGCCAAGTATGGGCCGAATTAGCTCTATGGGTTGGCGCTAAATTTTGCTGGAAAGTCCACAGTTAGAACATAAATTTGTTAAGTGGTTTTGCAATAGTTTCCAAAACGGTTACTTGGTCAACTTTGGCCGATGTTGCAGGAATGCAAGTCAGTGACACCATCGTAAGGGTAACTGAAGCTGAGCTATGGCTCTTTTTGACCAGAGAAATGAATTCTGATGCATAGACTAGCTGGATTCACTCATATAGTTCAGAAAAATTATTATATGTAGTTATAAATATGTATATTAAAACAAATTGAATAATTATTGTTTCAACGAAATTAAGAAAATAACACGTGCAAAAACTATTAAAAATATTCATATTTGTAATATGAGAATATAAAAAACTAAAATAACAGGGGCTTCCGAACTTTCACAGTTTATAATGGACATATTGTTGAAACCATATTTATAGTATTCAACAATACGTTCAAATAATAAATTTTTTTACTAACAAATGTATTTATCCTAGACTGATGAAGTATATGGTAACCCTGATACAACATACATACATGATGTTATTGATATGTTTCTATATAAGTGTCTATTGAAAATTAGTTTATTACCTGAATAGCTTTCAATGCAAAAAATGAATTGTCTTGTAATTTAAATAAAACAAAATAAATAAAAATTATCATAGACACGAACACTTACATTTACAGTTGCAGAGTTATTGTGTAGCGTTATCTGAGTTTGGACTTCGACCCTATCACTATCGAAGTGTGTCGCCTGGTGTTCCCGTTATGAATCACTGTTCCTCTTCCATTGACCAAACCTGACAGCTTGTAGGTGATAAATTCCTTAGATTATTCTAAATCTTGACAGTGCAAGCCCGATTTAAGTATCATCGACCCCAATCACTGTAATAAGTATTGTATCAATCAGTCTGGAATGGGACTATTTATTATAATTCACTAGAGATTTGCGGATCGAAATTCGGTCTTTTCCGTTTTCTCACATAAAACACAAACTTCGAATTTGTTTCTTTATATACCCTTACTCAAGTGATTCAAATTGGTATTGTATGTACATTATTGGCCCTTATACTATAAACCAATAGACGCAACACAGCGAGTAATTATAATAAAGGCAGCAACGGAATAGCATAAGCAAAAGAAATAAAAATAAACAGTTCATTAATTTTTTTTTTTAATGGGGCCAATAAAAAATTTTTCGTGTTATATTTCATACATCGGGTTTTTTAAACCCCTATTACTTGCCCTAACCATTAGAGGTTCGTACCATATATAAAAAGAACTCTGTTTTCAAAATTCTGTTAAAAATTAATTTTTGACGATATTGTTTTGAAACTTCCTGTTCAATATCTTGCATCAATAAGGCTATGAATTGCATCACTGAATTTAAGATAATAATTTGCTTTATATACAACAATGCTTTCAAAAATCCCTTCAATAAGGTTTTTTAAAATTGACCAAAAAAGTTCTTACCTTGTGAAAAGTTCCGTTATTTTTTTCTAGTGTTTCTCCCAAAACAATTTTGCAAGTCAAAAGGCAGGTGTGGTTATTTTTAGTAATAAAAAAATATTTTAAGCAATAAAATAAAAAAAATGTCGAGAGGTAAAACCGTATCAAAAGAAATTAGAGAACTTGTTGGACGAAAAAACAGTGGGAATCTTTTTAGTGATGAATCAAGATTTAAACTGTGTGTAGGTGATACTGGCACGAAAGTAATAAGAACAAAAAACGAGGCTTTTCATAGGGATTGCCTTAAACGCCCAGTGAATTTCCCAGCGAGCGTAATGATATGGCGTTGCATGTCTGTAAAAGGTATGGGAAAAATGTGCTTTATAAAAAATAGAGTTAATGCTGCACGGCATATTAATATTTCATACACAATATCATAACTTTAGATGAATATACTTTCCAACAAGATGGAGCTCCAGCTCATACAGCAAAAGCAACAAAGAAATGGCTCTCAGATAACAATATTAATGCGCAAGATTGGCCATCATCTAGCCCAGACCTGATTCCGATTGAAAGTGTGTGTGATATAATGAAAAGGCGGTTAAGAAATGAACCCCAAACAACTGTTGGCGGATTGAAAGAAAAATTTACTGAAATATGGAATTCTATCACACCAAATGAATGTTAAACATTAATAAATTCAATGAATCAAAGAATAAAGGCAGTTATTAATGCAAAAGGTACTAAATTATACTATTAATGCCGTACGAAACTATTATAGTCCATATTTAAAATATTTACTTTTAAGTACCTGAATTCTTTTTTATTTTTTAACACAAATGAATTTCATAATATTGGTTAGTTTTGAAACATAATAAAATTATCTTTAAAATAAATGTTGTTTGATTCAATTTGGACAATTTTTGTTTGAGTTGGAGCGATTTAAAACTCAAATTTTGATATTTCAATCAGTGGTACGAACCTTTAGTGGTTAGGGTATATGTTACTGTATTGAGAGCACTAATCCTCTTATTTCAAGAATAAATGTTCCAACTGTTAGGACTCTCATTGCTGCGAAAAAAATAGAAATTAAATGCGAAGCAGCAACATCGTTGATTGTTGTCGTGTTGCATATAAAATAATCATTTCAATATGCACCCATGTAGTCTATTTTTGAGATATTGCTGTGCTTGCTGTGTTGCATATATTCGTGACAAGTACACATTCTCTAACCTAACCTAACCTATAAATTTAAACCGTGTTTATTTTATGTCCGAACCCTACAAAATTTATTAATTTATGTACATTTACACTTATAAATATCCTCATAATTACGAGTGAAGACAACAAAACTTGTTAATACGATGTTAATACGAGTTTCGTTTTTATAGGAAACTAAGTTCTAAATTTTTATTTCTGTTAGAAAAATATTTGAAATTTTTTTTCTGTACCTCATGTATAAATGTTTACTGCCATGAGGAGCGCAGAACAATATATTCATTTTCTCAGTCTCTAATTCAATTCTCATTCCATATACTTCTCAACATACATGTGTTACACATACATAATGTATATAACATGTAGGTATATGTACATACGTTTGTATATAAATGTTCACAAATTTGCACTAATTGCAAAATATATAACTTGTACCAACCAACATATGTTCAAATGTACACATGAACACAATTTATATGTAAGTGGGTCACTTAAGATTAAAGTTCATTCCACACACCAGCTCAATTATTTGTAATTTGCTTCGAATTTTTATACCCTACACCAGTAAATATGCAGTAAATGTTCATAGTTCAACATTTCTAAAGGTTGATAAGCTTTATCCTACACTTAGAGGTTGTGCTTTAAAGATTCAAAGATTATAGCTGGAGCTGTGAGTAAAGATATCATTCCGATGTCGGCAAGTATAGCTCCTTCGATAAGATGGTGGGCTATTTCAGAGAGAAGCGGAAGAGAAGGAACATGATCAGATTCATGTCGTAGGATAAGGAAACATTTAGTTTCTGGCTTCATGATTGTGAACTGTATGTTAATAGAGTAGAAGCGGAAGAGAAGGAACTGTTCTTCATCTATTTGGAACATGAGCAGATTCATTTCGTAGGATAAGGAAACATTAAGTTTCTGGCTTCATGCTTGTGAACTGTATGTTAATAGAGTAGATCTTTTATTTCATGTACAGAGACTAGCAAAATAAATTTTTTATTACATTTTCCTGCTGTGCCGAATTAAGTGTATTTCAGTCAGTACTAGAACTCGTCTTAAACAAATTTATGCTGTGCGCCATAGTGATGTGGCGTACATTATAGTCGACCTTGATTGAGTCTTATTTTCATTTCTCGTTTATATTTTCAGACTGTTGTTAAAAATTGCTACAATTTAAAAATAGCAACAATACTAGTAACAAACAAAAGTGGGTTTAAATTAAGCCTGTAAATTTAAGAGCACTTTATTTCAACTTTAAATAAAAACGCATTTGAAAGTATATTATTTAAAAATGAAATAATATTAGAGCTACCCAGTAGGCAAAAGAAATGGCGAATCAATAAGTTATACAGATCCTCTAGTATATAACTATTAATTCCTACTGATTTAGAACTATACTTACTCTAATTACTTTTACTATTAATTAGTCAAAGTTTATACTGAATTAAAAGAATTTTTGTACGCCAAAAAATTGAAATTAAGAAAGCAATTTTTAACTATTTTCCTCTACTGTTTGTTAAATATTTTCATTTTAGCGAATACAAACAACAAATCCTCGTATGTAAGACTTATTCTATAAACACAATAAATGCTACGCGGTAAACACAGCAATTTTGCAACAACAATTTGCTTGTGTCGCATTATTTTTAAAATGAACATTTCCATTTACTGTATTCTATTTTTGTAAGGTTGCAGTCTTTGCTGAGTTTCGTTTATTGTGTTTATATCAGATGTCAGCAATGAGTATTCAAACCGATGAGTAGACTCGAATCATACTTATAATTTCTGATACTTATACGCATTCACATTTATTTTAATGTCATACTCATACTACTCATACTCAAAGTTTGAAATACTCATGGTATTCGTACTTAACAATACGCAAGATGTTATTGATTTGGACTCTCCACGACTCATCGCATACACGAATCACAAAATAAGTATGATTCGCGTACGGACACTACAATACTCACATGAAGATTGTGTGTTTGCTCTCCTTACTGTCTTTGTCTTTTTTGTTTATGTGTCTTTCTTCTCTCTTTGTAAATGCAACAACAACTAAGACTGTAAATTTTGGTGATTTTGATCACTCGAATCATTTATAAGTATTATAAGTATTTTTCTAAATTTATGAATCTGAATGTGTAGGCGTGTGAATCAAACATAGTTCGAATGTTATGAGTTTGATGTCAACGTTGTACTCATACTCATTGCAACTTATACTTATAAATCAATGGTGTAGTGAATACGAATGAATCAGAATAGTTGGATTTCAATACTGTTGACTCACTCATACTCAAAATTGCATGAGTGCTGATGAGTGGCGAAAAAGCGATTCATTGCTGATCTCTGGTTTATATGTAGCATTACGGCTTAACATACGTATAAGAAAGAAGAAATTTCTGCATTATTTTTAGTCTGACTATAGGCTACTTTTTATGTTGAAGTAGGCAAATAAAATAAAATAAAATAAAATAAATCAAAAAAGTGTGAGTGTATTGTCTAACAAAATATTACGTATACGTCACCCGTCAGCTCTATGTAGTATTTTATACACGACAGTAATTGAAATACGTCTATCTTCTTCTTCTTCTTATATATAAAAATGAATGTGTGTTTATTTGTTTGTGGGTTTGTTAGTTTGAAGTCTATAGACGGCTAAACGGCTGTACCGATTTTCTTGAAATTTTCACAGTATCTTCCGTATGTCTAGAAGGAGTTATAAGCTACTTTTTATTTTAAAATTTCAAGTAGGCGAGGTGCCACTCCCACATACCCAATAAGCTCAAATTTAATGTCGCATATCTCATAAACTGCAAAAGCTAGAGTCCTCAAATTGTGTATGGACGACTTTGACGTCTATATGATCAAAATGGGCGGATTGGCTATAGTGGGCGTGTCACCTCCCATAGCCAATATATATAAAAATGAATGTTTGTTTGTATGTACCTTATAGAATCGTAAACTGTGCATTTGATCATGTTATGATCTTTAGCAAGGTTGTTGCAGATGAACCGGGGAAGGTTTCTAAGTAGATATGACCAATTTCCGACAGGTGGCGCACTGAAAATTACTTAAAATCAATTAAATCGTAAACTTTGCATTTGATCATGTTATGATCTATAACAAAGTTGTTGCGCATGAGCCGACGAAGGTTTCTAAGTTGGTATGACCAATTTCCGAAAGGAGGTGCCACCGAAAATTACTCAAAATTAATTAAATCGTAAACTGTGCATTCTTTAACAAAGTTGTTGCGCATGAGTCGATGGAGGTTGCTGCGATTAATTTCCGATGGATGGCGTCACTGAAAATTATTCAAAATGAATGGCAAGCAATTGGTCGACCTACACCTCAAGCACGGAAGAAAAGAGCATTACGAGCCTCAGAATCAGATGAGCATGAGGACTGGAAAATCTTCGAGTATATGCCGCTGAGACCCGTTCGCTTGCACCACTTGAACAACGAGAAGTGAAATTAGAAACTGATCGAATGCGTACTACTCAGGCCTGTTCATCTGAATCATCAGGACAACGGCAAACAAAATCAATAAAATGATTCGAAATTAATTGGACATTTGTGTAATGTCAGTAATGTCAAGTACAAGTATAATATAATAAATATAAATCTAAATACCCAAAAAAGAATAAGGCATTTAATGAAATCTATTCGCATTGTTGGAAAAATTTTTAAAGTATAGGGAATCGTGGCGAAGATCGTGAAGATACTGTTCCATTCCACCCATTATCCCTTCTTAAGAAAATTTGTGTGGGCCAATGAACTCGGTGAAGGCAACTACGACTTAATCCTTACATTTGTTTAAGGTTTAATGTAATTTTTTTTGCTCTAAGGTTGTAGGCACATTGTGAAATATCGAAGAATGGAATCCGAATCGTTTTGAAGACGGAAGGGCACAAACTTAAGATGCTCTTAAATTGGAATGAATGAATGAATTTCTAAAATTTAATAAAGCTTAAAAAGTGTTTAACAAATAACATTAGAATCTGATATCATATTCATAAGAAGTCGCCGTAGTCTAGTAGGTAGTTTGTTGGTTTATTAGACGTAAGGCCACGGTTCACACCTTAGGTCAGACCTCAAAACGAAATATGAAAAAATATTTCTTCGCCGACTTCCTATTAACAGATTTCTACCAAAAACTCTGAGAGTATATAAAATTGCCATGAAAAGTTTCTCAAAAATCTGTCATTCGGAGTCTACTTTAAACTACACTTTAAAGTACAGAACCTTCCGGTCCCGCCACTCATTTATAAAATTAACACACACAACATGAGTGTTGTGAAAATCTAGACCGTAATCCTGACTGAAGAATTGTAATGCCCAATTATGTTTGAATTATCATATTCATACATTCAAGTTCAATTATAACTTTAAATTTAAAGAAAACAAAGTCTTGTGAGACATCGAAATTTTATTCGTTTGAAGGACCTGTTGATGCCACTTCGTGTGGACTATAACATATTTCAAATGTCCGCCAGCGGCTTGTTTGAGTGGAGCGCAAGCGAAATGTCTAATTTTCCATAATCTGGATAATAACTCAAATTGAATTTGACCGATTGCATGAGTTATGTTGGCTTTTAAAACTGCTTTGGGTTATGGTTTATTCCCAATCACTGAAGAAATGCCTACAAGAAAAAGTTTACCGAAGTCAAATCATACGACCGCGGCCATCACTTTACATCACCTCCACGTGAGGATATTATGATCTCAAATGTTCGTGCAGAGTATCCAATGTGGTATGGGATGTAACGCTCGTAGCGCCGCAATGTAAAGCCACATATCCTTGGTATACAGATCATTCAATTCAGCTATCCGGTAAAGGTCTTTGAAACATAGTTAATAAAAATTTACCGATAATGCCGCCAGTCCAAAATCCACAAGAAGCAGTAATTTTTTTGTGTACCTACCTATTCTACAATTTTATTTATTCACGTGCCTATTCATCCATCATTTAGTAATTAATCCTGAGCCGATATAGTGAACAGACGTCGTTGTCGAGGTTGTGTCGTTTATGGTGATTTGTCAAAACAGTCTGAATAAATTACAACTAATTTGACAGATGTCAACTATCAAAGCTCTGAAACCAGAATATAAATATTTCAACAAAAATCATAAATAAGGATTTAAGCAAAATTTTAAACATAATAAAATTATATTTAAAAGTATTCGAATTTGCGGTATTCGCATATGTAAACAATTCGCAAAAGTCACGTTTAATATTGCTTAATGGGTTGTCATTTAAACTGGGCCGGTTATGGACTGTAACACTCTTGTGCATATACCGGCAGGTATTTTGAAATCATTGCTTCTATAAACGAGAGCATCGCTGAAAATCCAAAAACATCGATTCGGCATTGTTCTTAAAAACATAAAATTTCACAAAGCACTACGCAGAGACTTTTGACAAAAGACCTCCACCTACTTGAATATGAAATTCAGCTTACGCAAGGGCTCAAATGAACAGAACATGGAAAGCGCCGCCAATTCGTTCAATACATAATGGAGCAAAGTATACATACATAATTGGTCATTACAACCCTTCAGTCAGGATTACGACCTAGTTTCTCACATCACTTATGTTGTATGTGTTAATTTTATACATGAATGGTGGGACCTACAGTTTAAAGTCAACTCCGAACGACAGATTTTTGAGAAACTTTTCATACCAATTTTATTTGCTCTCAGAATTTTTGCCAGAAATCCGTTGAGAGGAAGTCGCCGAAGAAATACTTTTTGTATTTTGATGTCTGGCCTGGGGCTCGAACCCTTTCTTTACGTCTAATAATCCAACACACTACCTACTAGACTACGGCGACTTCAAGGTATTACTATTATAATTATCATGAATGGGTGCCTTAGTGGTCCGACCGTATGGTATATTGTACTTCCATAGAATTGAATGCTCTGGTAATAACGCCATAGCTTACGCTGACGATATTACCATTGCTGCGTTGGGAATATATCTACAGACGCTGTCCGATAGGTTGAACTTGGCACTGTCAATTGTACTCGACTGGTGCGGGATTTTTGGACTATCCGTCAATCCCTCCTTTTCACTAGGAGGTACAAGGCCCCGACCCTCAACCTTCCTAGTATTAACGGGACCAGACTCAAGCCAAGTCTCGAGGTTTTGTATCTGGGCCCCAAACTCAACTGGAGGGCTAATCAGGCTGCCAGGGCGCGAAAGGCGTGTGGTCAAGGGTCATGCGTTGGTTCTACTCTGCGGTCATCGAACCCAACCTCCTATACGGTGTTGCCTTCTGGTGGACTGCTCTGGACAAGCGGTACAATGTCAGACTCCTGGACGGAGTCAGAAGGTCCGCTGTTATTCGTATCACTTGTGCTCTGCGCACCATCCCCACAAAGACCTTGTTCGCAATGCTTAACTGGCTTCCTACTGAGCTCCTGACCAAGCAGGTGGTTAAGTTCACTCCGACAAGACTCAATTAGAGATGAGCGATATTTTCAAAACTGTGATTTAATCACTGTGATTGATAATGCACTGGTAACTACAGTGATTGAAATTGCCAAATAACAGTTACTAATAATGTCGTTCTTTCAAAATTGTTACATACTCATATTTATTTCATTTTATTTTGAGCGAGGCAGAATTACTATTAGATGATGCTGATTATTTACTTTTGTCTTTTATACATGAACTTTCTGTGAAACTTAATTGTCAAACTTCATATAAAAAAAAAATACAATATATAAATAAATATAAATAAATTATTGGGAAACTTCTCAAATCTTATCAATAGTTGCCTGAGTAAACATTTGCATTGTCTATTGCTATTCGTCGACTTTAGCAAAGCCTTCGACACACTCACACATAACAAACTACTACAAATGCTAGAGAGAATTGGAGTTAGAGGAAACACATTAAATTGGTTTAAGAACTATCTGGATTGCAGAACTTACCGTGTGAGAATATGTGACATGCACAGCGAAGTGGCAATAGGCAATAGGTGTACCACAGGGCTCAAAACTTGGACCAATACTGTATTTAATATACGCCAATGAAATGATAAATGTACTTCAAGGAAGTACAACTTTTGCTTACGGTGACGATACCGCAATAGTGGTCTCAGATAAAAACATCGAATATGCCACAGAAATAATGCAGAAACAACTAAATATAGCAGCGAAATGGTGTCACGACAATGGCCTAATTATTAACGCGACAAAAACGAAAATTATGCACATAAAACCTCCACATCTTACGCAGTCAAATATATACGTAAAATTTCACAATTACGAGTGTCTTCACAGAAGAGCTAAAAACCCTAATACAACAGATGAAAGGTTTGACACAAACATTGAATTAGTGGAAACGTATAAATACTTAGGAGTATATGTTGATAATAAGTTTAAGTGGAAGACCCATATTATAAATTTACAATGAAAAACTACGCAAATCGGCATATATGCTTTATCAATTAAGTTACTGCTCTACATACAATGTACTAAGACAAGCGTATCACTCATTGGGCGAATCTTATATAAGACACGGTATCACTGCATGGGGAGGTTCAGCACATTGCAGAATACTACAAAATACACAAAACCAATTAACAACAATCACCCACTAAATGATAGCAGCAACAAGATTCAAAGTAACACAACACTTTACTTCAATACTACACTTAACATACCTAACAACAAACGACCAAACGCAATACAAAACAATATTTCCGTCAATACAGTCAACAACTCGTCTTTTAATAACAACTCAACAGTAACATGGAATTTGCAAGCAAACAACACATCGTTAACAACCAACAATACAACAGCAAGAACAATAGATAGAACAACCAACATAGCAACAAACACAACAATAGGCACAACAACAAGTACTACAATAACAAACACAACAACAAACATAACAAGAAACACAACTACAAATACAGCAATAAACAATTCAAACAATCTTGCTTCTAAACTCAACGTTTTAAACATCAAGAGTATTATTTTACATTAATAAATGAATTCCATAAAGACGATAGATTCCTCGAGGTCATCGATCACCGGTATAATACAAGACGTCGAGCTCAAGGAAGATATAAAGTAAAGCAGTTTTTGAATGAATATGGCAGAAATGAGCTAAGCGTCAGGTTACCAACAATTTATAATAAGATACCAACACATATAATTAATGAAAATAATTAATTCAGGGGAAAAAAACTTTTGAAAAAATTTTTTTTAAGTTCGCAATGAATTAATGAATTAATAAATTTATTTAATATATTAGAAAATTTTAATTGTATTTTCCTGCTGACAAGCCAATGGCTTAGCGGGTTATATTAATATTAATTTTTCAATGTATTATATTAATGATAACTAAATAAATAATAATAATAATAAAAAAAGTAGTCGCCGTGGTCTAGTAGGTAGTGTGTTGGCTTATTAGACGAAAAGCCAGGGTTCGAGCCCCAGGCCAGACATCAAAATAAAATACAAAAAGTATTTTTTCGGCGTCTACCTCTCAGCAGATTTCTGGCAAAAACTCTGAGAGTAAATAAAATTGCCATGAAAAGTTTCTCAAAAATCTGTCGTTCGGAGTCGACTTTAAACTGTGGGTCCCGCCACTCATGTATAAAATTAACACACACAACATAAGTGGTGTGAGAAACTAGGTCGTAATCCTGACTGAAGGGTTGTAATGACCAATTATGTATGTAAGTAATAATAAAAAAAAATAAAAAATTACCCTTAAAAAAAAAAAATAACATTGATGACACCACTTTGATTTTGTTTAGTAGTCTTTCCGTAGTATGTATCTAGTTGTCTCTTTCTTACGACTTATTATAATACGTTATTGTCATTATTATATTTACACATATTCCTATTTATTGTTGGAATAAAAATAAAAAAAAAACATTTTTGTTTTCTTTTGGAATACTGTGATCACAACCACTGTTTTAAAGAACAGTGATTAACAAATCACGTTCACTGAGAACAACGTTCTTCAAAAATCACTGGATCGCTCATCTCTAGACTCAATGACCAGTCTCGTTGGCGCGTCGTTCCCTCTGGTCACTCCTCTATTGTGGTGGCCCCAATGGAAGTCGATTATCTTCGTGTAGAATACTGTTTTGACAGGGGTTTCAACTTCTTGATACCGAGCAGACCCCAGACACGACCGTCCCCACGGCGGGGTGGGTAGCGGAGTCTGCTCCGGGAAATTATATTTGAACATTTCACTCCGGCTGCCGGACTATTGCAGCGTGTTCCAGGCGGAATGCATCCTCGCATACGGTGTTCCTTTCGCCCGCATCTCGATCTTTTCGGATAGCCAGGCTGCCATAAAGTCTCTGTCGAACATTGCGAATAATTCCAGGATCGTCAGGGAATGTCGCCGTTGCCTCAACCTTCTCTCTGGGCGCTTCAATGTCACACTAGTCTGGGTCCCCGGACACTCTGACATTCCGGGAAACTGCAGAGCCGACGACCTAGCCAGAGCTGGCGCACTACTCCCGAAATCCTGTTCAATCGATTTAAGCATGCCACTTGCCTCGATCAAACTGGCGGAAATTTTTCCGAGACACCAACCTATCCTGGATCAACGAGGAGTCCTGCTCTACTGCTAGACTCACCTGGCCCCGGATGGATAGAAGGCTACCAACCAGTTACTTGGACTTGATCGCGGCATCATCTCAATTACAGTGGCCATGCTTACAGGTCACTGTGTTATGGGTAGACACGCGGAGAGAATGTGGCTCCCATTTAATGACTTCTGCCGTGGGCGTAGATCTGCTGAGGAGGACGAGACTGTGTCAATGCCCATCTCTTGCGAGGTGATATAGGTTATTTGGCTCTCCGACCCTTGTCAGCTTGACGGAGCTATCGTCCACTGATGTCAGCTAGGATATATTTATCAAACTTTCTGGCTGGTTTTCCAGCGCGGGGTAGTCGTGCTTTGGATATGCAGATCTTGCGTTGACCGACCTCTCCCTCCTGGGTTCGGGGGAACTTGGTAAGTACAGGAACTGCTTTCACCTGTGGCATTACAACGCTATGCGTGCTCAAGTGAGCTTTTGGCTACCACACTAACCTAACCTAACCTCCCTCGAATTTTATGGGTATTCCTATGATGTCTCCTCCAAGCCTATCATGCATGCATGACAACCCTTCAGTCAGGACTACGACCTAGCTTCTCACACCACCTATGTTGTGTGTGTTAATTTTATACAGTAGCGGTGGGACTACAGTTTAAAGTCTACTCCGAACAACAGATTTTTGAGAAACTTTTTCATGGCAATTTCATTTAATCTCAGAGTTCTTGCCAGAAATCTTCTGAGAGGAAGTTACCAAAGAAATATTTTTTCATATTTCGTGTTGTTGGAGATGTCTGATCTGAAAACCTCCAAGGCTATTGACCTGAAAACTCAACCATATCAATTCCCTGCAACCTGAAATGCATTCATGTGACACTTGTTCCCCATCAGCCTAACCATAGTCTCCAAAGCTATAGTCCATGTGCATCTGCTGTACGATAGTTTCCCATTAGTCCTGTTATGTCAAAACACACTAGCCTCTGTATCTTGTGTAACTTCCTTTAAGCTTATTTAGATTAATTCTATCTGCTCAGATAGGTCACTATTGTTCTAATCATTATGACATACGTCTAGTATATAATACCGAGGATTTCCATACAATCTATGCCATGTTTGACCTTTCCTTATTGTCCTCATACATAACTTTTTAATTCATTTGCAAAAACCAACGGGTTGCCTGCGCTATGCAAATGAAGCACAACCAAAAAAATATGAACTTAAATGCTAACAAATATACACCTTTAGCATTTTTATGTTCCGAAAATATCGAATAATGAACTAGAATCCAGACCAACCTCATTGTTTCAGTAACATTTGAATGAAAACGCTAACGGTATTTCAGAAAAAAATAATCAGCGGTATAATATCTAATCGAATATAGTCGATAGCCGCTTTTTTGTGTTTTTGAGTTAGAATTTCTCAAAAACCTAAGCAGAAGCCTAAGATCGGATTCGAATTCAGAAAACCAAAAGCTTTTAGAAAAATTTTGTCTGGTTTTTGGGTTACAAATCTGGCCTGCTTATGTTTGATTGACCTAAAAAGAGACCTAAAATGATAAAGAATTTATTCAAAAAATTAATGAAATTTGTATCTAAACTTAACGTTTAGAGTTTCGCCTCGAATAATTTTAATACAATTTTATTTTTAAATTTTTTTGGTATTATTGTTTAAGATAGTGCTGTAATAAAAAATCCATATAAACAATATCGTTAGTCTCATTCGCAAATGTGTTAAGTCCCTTTTTTCAAATTTTACAGGACACACAAAAACATTGCGCCTTCTTCAGTTTTTAAAATTTTTAAACTTTTTAAACGCAATTGTTTTAAATTTTGACTTGGATAAGAAATAAAGAATAATTAATAATTAATATTCGTGGAGTTAGCACGTTCTGTTAATATTTTTCGTATTTTTGTGGACTTAGCGTTTTTGCAAACCACAAAATTACAAAAACTTTACACTACATACAGACATTTTTTTTGTCGTAAAATATGTATTTGGTATAGTGTTATCGTTTTGCATTAAAATCTCAATTTTGGAAAAATGTGGACTTAGCGTCTTTCCGAATTATACTAACGATAGACATATATTTTCTATATATACATATATGGAGGTATTACGTACGATATACATATGTATGTATGTGTATGCCTTTGTACCAATAATTAAATGTCATTGTTTACGATTCAGTTGGTAAACACGATTTTTGTGAGATTTTATAACATTTTTATAGTGTCCATTTGTATGTTCCTAAGAGTAATTCATGCTTATTTTAGCAAATAATATTCCTATACTTTTACGACATATCAGTTTTTATACTCATGTACATATGTATATAAATATATGCGTAATAAAACGCATCCCATTTCACCGTACATTACCATAAAATTAACATTCAGAAGGTTTTTAATTAATTTTATAAAAATAATTAAAAACAACTATTTGATGGTTCATGGAGTTTTTAGGAGAAATGAGCACATTTCAAAAAGTTAGTATTTTTAGTTCTAACTAACTTTAATTAATTTATAAAAGATGTTTAAACATTACGTACATAGGTAAATATTATGTGGGTTGTGGCAATAGATCAATAATTCCGCACTTATAGGGCCATTATTACAACTTACCTTTAAACTTGTATTTAGTTAAAGGTACCTTTATCTAAAGGGAACTGTAAAGTTACCTTTAATTTATTTTCGTTATTACACGTTATCTTTTTTAAAAATATGTGTATTTTGTTCACATCGCTTGTTGTTTTCGCTTAATTGCCTATGCCCTTTTCTTTCATACTGATGTTGTTGGTTTCATTGTAACAAGTTCGTTGTATTTGTTTGTGTAGCTTTTGCTCATTTTAATGTTAAACAATGTACACCGTTTCCATTTTCGTAACAGTATTTTTGTTTATTTAGGATTTATACAAAACGATCTAACCGATTAAGGCCGAATTTTTAAAATTTAATATCGATTTCTGGGTTCTTATTTTGTATATTTAAGACCTGAAGAATTTCACTGTGATCCACTGTATATGGTTTGGTTTTCTATCTAATGAGTCCTGTAACAATCTAGGGAAGAAGTTATGATGTTCTCTTGAGTTAAACTACCAAAAATTGTTAAAACAAGGTTTTTCTCTTTAATTGAATCTGTAGGAACTATCTTGAGCTTCATAATAAAATTTACTGCTTAAAGGTGTTTCTTGTTTCACATGCGCTGGAGGAATATTTTCCGATCTTTTCAATTTATTTACTTACTGCATTTATAGTTTACAACATCGTTGAAGTCTAATACTTTCAATTCATTTCAGTTATGAGAACAAGCACATGTACTTTAAAATCACCTCTCTCTTAATAACTATGTACATACATACATACATACATATCCAATATAATATTGTTTATCATACCGTTATATGTTTTTATTTAAAGTTCACCTTTTTATGTTTCTATGCAGATACATATATTTTTTATATATTTTGTTGAAAGAACATTTATGAATATGTATTACGAAAATGTTTTTGCACGCATATGTGAGCATAAATTCTCGCATAAAATTATTGTTTCAAGCATATGAACATGTTTATTTATTAGTGTCTGTGTAAATTTTTACAATTCACTGGAAAACTCTAAAATATTTCTTCCGCTGAAGCTCCACTACCACCACCTACCATTGGAATAGATATGTACTCGCACCTCCATTAAATGCTTTTATACAGATTTAACTTTTCTCTTACCATACATCGTATAATATTTTCTTTTTACGAGTTTTCACCACATCGAGAACTAGGTTTTCGTTTTGAAAATAATTATTTCATTCGAAAGTGTCAAACGAATATTAGAAATGCTCGCTAGTCCTCAGTGTATTGTGTTCGTTATGTTGATTATAATTTAGTAAAAGGTTTAGTGTTCATGCCATCCATGCCTATCATTGTCTTATTTGCATTTTTCTTGTTTTGTTTTGTGTTGTTTTGTTTGTAAATTTTGCTGCTGATTCTTTTGTAAAACATAATTTTAATTTTCAACACCCCCTTCATGGGGTCACGTGTTGAACGAACGGGTTATGGGGTAGGGTTAGTATGTGGGAATAGGGGGTAGGGTATATTATGCACAAACCTTTTATATTTTTATATATATTGAAATAAATGTAATTTAGTGTTTAATTTCTTTTTGTTTATTTAACACGGTATAAAACGTATTTATGTATGTGTTTGTTTTATAATATATGTAGTGTTCACAATTTGATTTTAAGTTCACAAATAGATTTTGTTCACAATTAGATTTAAAGTTCACAATTACCAGAGAAATACTTATTGAATATGAATTCATTAAATGTTATTAACAAATCACTTTTCGCATATGCGTAGACTAATTGGGTTCTTGTTTAGTGTCGCTCAAGGATCGATAATCAACTAACTAACTAGGATCAAAACAATCATGCAGGAGATGTTGATGAAAGTGTGTACGTGATGTGTGTGGTGAATTTTGATATGTATGATGAATGTTGATGTGTGTTGGTGTTATTATTGTTATTGTTTTTTAAAGATGTTTGTGCTGTCCTATTGGAAGTCAGGGTTAGGTTTGTGTATTTGTTCACTCGTGTGAACATCCTCCCGGGCCGGCAACCTGTGAATAAAAACAAATTATTTTTAATTGTCCAAAAGGTGGGAAAGGGTATTAATTTTTTTTTTCACTCGTGGTTTGAGGGTTTTCCCACGGGTACAGATTTTCAATTCCGACCTGGAGATCAACCATAGCTTCTTGTGGGGTGGAACCTGAAATTAGACTTTGGGTGGGTATTAATAATTGTGGGTGTTTTGGGTAAAAATTTGGGTAGGTAAGGATGGTGTTCGGGTGAGTAAAGGGTGTGTAACGAGGATGAAAATGTAAGATTTGAAGGAGTTAATTAGTGGGTGGGTAGGACTACGACCTTGGTTATGGGACGAGTCAAGGTTCCGTTTGATGTCCGAAGTTCAACAATTCTAGGTAGTCCATCGGAACCTGGGTGAGCTTTGGTTACTCGTCCGAGTAACCATTCATTTGAGGGTAGGTTGTCCTGTTTAATGCCAACAATGTCATCCACTTCCACAGGACGCTTAGGGTTTTTCCATTTATAACGTTTATGGAGCTCTTTCAAATATTCATCCTTCCATCTTTTGCAAAACTGATGGTGTTGAATTTTTAACCTTTGCCATCTGTTTGCTAGGGTAATATTTTCGTTACAAAAATCGGGTTCAGCGGGTGATAATAAGGGTGAGCCAATTAAGAAATGACCTGGGGTTAACGGGTTGAGATCTTGAGGGTTTTCACTTGACGGGCTTAAAGGTCTTGAGTTGAGGCATCCCTCTATTCTAGCCAATAGGGTTGCTAGTTCCTCAAAGGTATATTTACAATTTGCGAGCTTTTTAATATGGGACTTGAAGCTCTTTACGCTGGCTTCCCATAAGCCCCCCATATGTGGAGCTCCAGGTGGGATAAAGTGCCACGTCAAGTTTTGAAAGCTATTGGTTGATGTAACCAATCCCTTCAACTGTTTGAGGAATTCCTGTCGCTGCTTTTTAATTAGTTGGCTAGCTCCAACGAAGTTGGTTCCATTATCGGAATACACAGCGACAGGGCATCCGCGCCTCGAAAAGAATCGGGCAAATGCTGCCATAAATGCTTGGGTAGACAGGTCAGATGTGGGCTCTAAGTGGATAGCTTTGGTAGAAAAGCAAACAAATACGCAAACATAACCTTTGGTTATCCTACATGTTCTACCAATGTAGGATTTTATGTCAAATGGTCCGGCAAAATCAACTCCAACAGTATTAAATGGTCTGCTAATTTGGGTACGTTCGGGGGGTAATGCAGCCATAAATTGGGTAGTTTGACGATTCCTATATTTCGTGCAGGGTACGCACCTATTGACTACAGAACTGATAAGATTCTGCAGTCTCGGAATCCAAAAATTCGAGCGAATTACTCGCAACATTAGACGATTTCCGCCGTGTAGGGTTATAAGATGAACGTGTTGGGTTAATAATTTAGCAAAGGCGCTAGGGTAGGGTAATAAAATAGGGTGTCGTTCATCATATGTTAAGTTGTTGGAGTTTGCCAATCTGCCATTTGTGCGCATGATATTCTTTGCGTCCAAAAAGAGTGTAAGGGTGAGTAAATTGCTTTTCTTGGGTAAAGGGTTCGATTTCTTCAGACAAGAATATTCTTCACTGAAATATTGTGTCTGACAAAGAATTATCAGTCTATGACGGGTAGCTTTGATCTCATGCGCATCAAGTTCAATACTCGGGTGGGTTAATAATCTATTGAGTCTTTCGTCAATAGATTGTGGAATTTTTCGACCCAGAACTACGCTGTCATGTCGAATTCCATTTCTTCGAGTAACTGATGCGCGATCACAAAATCGATAGACATATGACAATATTCTAAGTGCTTTGGACCATTTAGAAAATCTTTCCAAAATGTCCTGGGTAGGGTGGGTAGAGTCCATAGATGTTTTTGGGTTCAAAGTCGTAGAGAACGACTGACAAATTTTAGCTTCAGCTTGAGTTTCGTAGGTTAAATGTGTTGTTGGCCACTTTGTTGGATCTTCCTTCAACCATGTTGGTCCATTCCACCATAGCTTGTCGTCCTTCAGTTCATCTGCGTTGCATCCACGACTGGCAACATCGGCTGGGTTATCGTAAGAGGCCACATGACTCCAGTTCTTGGTTCCTACAGCCTCGGCTATTGCAGACACACGGTTAGCCACAAAGGTATTCCAGGTAGTCGGGGGTTTACTGAGCCATGCCAAAACTATTGCGGAGTCCGTCCAGAAATGCATTGGGTATTGGCTTAATTGCAGCTGGGTAATTATGTTCTGTGCCATTTTTGCCAACAACACTGCACCACAAAGTTCTAATTTCGGTAAAGAAATAACCTTGATAGGTGCAACTCTCGTCTTAGCGACGAGTAGGGTTACGGACATAGGTCCGTTTATGGGTATAACTCGTGCGTATAAAACAGCAGAGTATGCTTTTTCAGAAGCATCTGAAAAGCCATGAAACTCAATTTTTGCTGAGGGTGAAAAATGTATCCATCTAGGAATTCGAATATTGTCAATGTTATCATAAAACTGCAAAAACTTGTGCCATTTAATAAGTGTGAGTTGGTTAAGACATTCATCCCAAGCTGTATTATCCTGCCAGATTTGCTGCATCACGATTTTGGCGGATATTATAATTGGTGCTAACCAACCAGCTGGGTCAAAAAGTTTAGCGATGTCAGATAAAACTGCTCGCTTAGTGTAGGCTGGTTTTCTCTCTATTTTCGGGGCCTCAAAGAAAAAATTGTCCTCTTTTGGATTCCACCGAATGCCTAGTGTTTTAGGGTTTTCCGATTCCGGAAGGGTGAGTAAGTCGGCATTGAGTTGGTGGTCCTTGGGTAAATTATCTAGGAGCTTTTGGGTATTTGTTGTCCACTTTCGTAGAGGAAAACCAGCAGATTCAAGTGCATTTATTAACTGTTTTTGAGCGATTTCAGCCTCTTGAGCAGTATGAGCACCGGCTAGTACATCATCGACGTACATATTCTCTCTCAAAATTTGAGATGCAATTGGGTGGGTATCTTGAATGTCTTCGGCTTATTTTTGAAGGGTTCTAATAGCCAAATAAGGAGCACAGTTAACGCCAAATGTGACTGTTTGCAGTTCGTAATCTTGAATGGGTTCGTTGACGCTTTTACGGAATAAAATTCTTTGATAGGGTGTGTGGGTAGGGTTCAATTGAATTTGCCCATACATCTTGGTGATATCGGCATTAAAAACAATCTTATAAAAGCGCCATCTCAAGATTGAAACAACCAAATCTTGTTGTAGGGTAGGACCAATGTGTAGGGTATCATTCAAGCTGTTGCCGTTCGAAGTTTTGCTCGATGCATTAAAAACAACTCGAACTTTTGTCGTAACACGATTGGGTTTAACAACAGCATGATGGGGTAAATAATAATGGGTGTTTGAAGAAGTGTTAGGGTTATAAATAATGGGTTTCATATGACATAAGTCAATATACTCTTGTAGCCCGTTATCATAATCAAGTTTTAGATCGGGTTTCTTTAGTAAATTCTTCTCATTTCTTAAATATTGAGCCATCGCTATATGGCGCGAGTTTCCTAACTCAATTTGAGGGTTACGAAATGGAAGAGTTACTTGATAACGGCCATTGGGTAAACGACGGGTAGTTGTCGTGTAAATTTTCTCACAAGTACAATCATCTTCGGATTGAATGGGTTCTTGCGGAATTTCTTCAATTTCCCAAAATTTGGTCAAAAATTGATCAAGCTTGACAGAACTATAATAAGAGACGATTCTTCGGGTAGGGTGACAATCTTGTACTGGTCCGGTTAAAATCCAACCAAATTCAGTTTCTTGAGCTATTAATGTGCCAAGAACATCTTTCTTAACACCAGCTCTGATAATTTGTGGGTAAAAATCGCTACCAATTATAATATCAACTGGGCGGCTTTCATAAAATTTAGGATCCGCCAATGGGGTAATTGGGTGGGTTTGGGTTGAATTCGAGGGTTTGCTCTGGAATACGTTTGTGGATCGGGTATCCTTCCTATTATTGTGTGTCACATTATGGAACGTTTTTACTCTTCTGTCAATTCGATTGTTGATGTCCTGGAGGAATTTGTGTTTTGGGTGGGTGTTTGGGTTAGGGTTAGGGTTACTTTCCGGAACATCATTGACAGAAGTGAGTTCCTTGAATCTATTTGTTAGAAATACATCCACATCTGTCCAGGAAGGCATTTCAGCACAATCCTTTAGGGTTTTCTCAAATTCCCTTCGGGTTTCTTTGGGTAATTTTGTCAAACAGAGATATACTATGATAGGATCCCAATTGTCCATATCTATCTCCAATGTATTCAAATTTGCAATACAGCAATTTATCTTTCTCTGCAGTTTTCTTATTGAAACACTGCACATAGTGTTTACCGCTGGTTAATTTAAAAGGGTCTTAATTTGTGCGTTAATTTGCATTCTTTTATTCTCATACTGATTTACCAGTTGGGTCCAAGCAATAAGAAAACCGTCATTAGTCAAGGGTGCGTTGTCGACTATTTCTTTAGCTTCGCCGCTGGTCTTATTTTTAAGGTAGAAAAGTTTTTCTACACCACTTAGGCGGGTATTATTGCCATAAATGGCCTTGAATAGATCTCTGGACGAGGCCCAAGACTTGAAATCCCCACTGAATGTTTGCATATCGCAAGGGGGTACGTTAAATCCAACTGATTGGGTGGGTTGTGTGGGTTGTGAGGGTTCGGGTGGGGTGGTGTTTGAATTTTTGGGTAGAGTTAAATTTTCTATAGATTCATCTATGGAAATCATAGATGACCTATAGAATTTTTTAGCCGATCTCACATTCCTGGAGAGGCCATTAAAATTTATTGAATTGGCTACTTCGGGTTCATTGAGTTGTGGCGACTCTCGGATCTGTTTGAATTTTCCGTCAATATTCGACCACAACTCTTCCAATTCATTCTTCATGAATCTCAATGCAGGTAGTGATTGAGACTTCTCTGTACTGGCCTTAAAATCTTCCTCAAAGGCACTTAAATCCTGTTGGATATAACGTAGAATATCGGCGGCTAAAGTTTTTAATTCCGACATATTTATTTCTTCCAAATTTAATACGCAGAGGATTGGAAAAAGTTATTAAATTGCGATAGTAAATCGAATTATCGCGGGTAAATTTGGTTAAAAAAATGTTTATTTCAAATTTGAAATAAAACTAATCAGCAGACAAAATTGCCTATTGGGTATCCTTTGTGTTTTTGTTGCACTACACAAAGAGAACGGCAATAGGTGTTACTCACAATATTTTGAAAATATTATCGAAAAAAAGGGTCAGTATTGGGTGGGTTTTATGAGATAATATTTTATATTGTGATTTTTTTCTTTTATAAATCCAGAAAATTCGCGACAAATTATGCGATATATATAAAAAATTGTAAATTGAAAATTTTCAACTTACCTTGTCTGCTGAGGGTAGGGTACAAACCAATTTTATTTTTCCAATTCCTCTTTGTGTGATGTTTGTTGTGTTGTGTTCGTGTGCAATGTTAATAATGTTAATTTGTTAGTAATTGTTTTTGATTTATTTTTTGTTAGTGAACTGTATTGGAATGCAATTGTTTGTGCACTTTATTTTCTTCAATTTTATAATTTTGTCACTATGTACTTTGTTGCTACTTGTTTTGAATTTTGTTCAATTTTTTATTTTTCTTTTATCACTTTGGTTCTGTTTATGTATTATTCCAAAAAATTTGCAATATGTGTTCCTCTATTAATGTGTATTTTGTTTCTATTTTTTTTGAACCTTTTTGAACTTTTGTGTTTCCTTTTTTAATTTATATTTGATTTGGGCTTTTAATTTTTTTTGCTTTTGTATTATTTTGAAAATGTATAATTTTTGTTTCTTTAATGTAATAAGTGTTTTGTTTGTATTTTTTGTAAACTTTAGTAAACTTTTGTGCTTGCCTTTTGATTTTAAATTTGTTTTTAACTTTTATTTTACTGTTCTATGTAATTTCACTTTCTTTTTGTAATTTTAATATGTATTATAATTTTAAATATGTGATGTATTATTATTTTTGATTTTGCACTTTTTTACTGTTTTATATATGTTGTTTTTGTTAATGCACTCTTTCTTTTAATGTGACCTTCCGTAATTATTGTTTGTGTTAATTGTTAATTTGTGTTTTTTGATTTATATTTAAGTATTTTGTGCACTTTGTTGTTTTTAGAATGTTTTTATGTTTTGTGTATTGTCTGATTTATGTTTTACACTGATTTTGTTAGTGTATATGCTTGTGTTTATTTTATTTTGTTTATTTATATCACTTTTGTATTGTTGTTTTATGTTTCTTTTGATTTTTAATAAAATTTAAAAATTGGGGTTTTGTGGGGTTATATTTTTAGGGTGGGGTAGAATTTGCACAAACTAGAGGGTTTTTTGTAGACTGTATACATACGCTGTCTCTTCTTTTTCCTTGAAGGACCATGAACGAACGGGTTATGGGGTAGGGTTAGTATGTGGGAATAGGGGGTAGGGTATATTATGCACAAACCTTTTATATTTTTATATATATTGAAATAAATGTAAGTTAGTGTTTAATTTCTTTTTGTTTATTTAACACGGTATAAAACGTATTTATGTATGTGTTTGTTTTATAATATATGTAGTGTTCACAATTTGATTTTAAGTTCACAAATAGATTTTGTTCACAATTAGATTTAAAGTTCACAATTACCAGAGAAATACTTATTGAATATGAATTCATTAAATGTTATTAACAAATCACTTTTTGCATATGCGTAGACTAATTGGGTTCTTGTTTAGTGTCGCTCAAGGATCGATAATCAACTAACTAACTAGGATCAAAACAATCATGCAGGAGATGTTGATGAAAGTGTGTACGTGATGTGTGTGGTGAATTTTGATATGTATGATGAATGTTGATGTGTGTTGGTGTTATTATTGTTATTGTTTTTTAAAGATGTTTGTGCTGTCCTATTGGAAGTCAGGGTTAGGTTTGTGTATTTGTTCACTCGTGTGAACACGTGTAGTTTCCGTTAAAATTTATGTTTACAGTGGCTATACATTGTAATGACAGCAGTAAGGCGGATCATTGCAAAGTTGAATACAGACGATTACGAAGGGAGGTTCGGTTTACATAGAAAAAATCGCTTGAATTGATGTTCATGATTTTGCTCTTTTCGAGATAGCTGGTCATAACTTGGCCATCTATTTTTCTCGACAATTACTTTCTAATAATTTGCGCTTTCTTTTTTCTGTTGATGATTAATCTTATATATAAAAATTAATGTGTATTTATTTGTTTGTGGGTTTGTTTGTTTGTTTGAAGTCTATAGACGGCTAAACGGCTGGACCGCTTTTCTTGAAATTTCCACAGTACCTTCCTGTATGTCTGGAAGGAACTATAGGCTACTTTTTATTTTAAAATTTCAAGTAGGCGAGGTGCCACGCCCACATACCCAATAAGTATTAAATGTGGTATATCTCATAAGCTGCAACAGCTAGTGTCCTCAAATTTTGTATGGACGACAAATGTATGGATGAACAAATTGTCGGATTGGCAATAGAGGGTGTGTCACCTCCCATAGTCTACATATATAAAAATTAATGTTTGTTTGTATGTACCTTATAGAATCGTAAACTATGAATTTGATCATGTAATATCTTCAGCAAAGTTGTTGAGCATGAGACGGGGAAGGTTTCTAAGTTGGTGTGACTAATTTCCGGCAGGTGGTGCCACTAGCAATTACTCTAAATGAATTAAATCGTAAATTGTGCACTCTCTAACAAAGTTGTTGCGCATGAGTCGACGGTGGTTGGTGCGATTAATTTCTGATGGATGGTGTCAATGTAAATTATTCAAAATGAATGACAAGCAATTGGTCGACCTACACCTCAAGCATGGAATAAAAAAGTATTACGAGCCTCAGAATCAGACGAGCATTGAAACTGGAAAATCTTCGAGAAGTGAGATTAGAAACTGATCGAATTTGTACTACTCAGGCCCGTTCATCTTGATCATCAGGACAACGGGAAACAAAATCAATAAAATGATTCAAAATTAATTGGACATTTGTGTAATGTCTTTCCTTCAAATTTAATTTAGTTGGCGTCCCAGCAACATGCGCAGGATACAGCTCGTTAAATATAATATCAGACAATCAATTAACAACCACAAACATTCAAAGTCACTGGTGAGGATCGAACTTGTTGTCTTACACACTGCTAACTTGACTGCCCTTTAACTTTTAGAAGCCTTTGTTGTTGTGTGTTTTAATCCTGCCTCCAGGAAACTATTTCTTAAATAGCACTGAATCTTGTTGGTGATGGTAAGCTTCGAGATCAAATAGGGAACAGCAACATCGTAGGCAAAACTACTAACAACTACAGTGACTCAGATATGCCGGAAATATGAACGCCTTAGGTCTGACTAAGAATAAACTAAGCTGGGAATGTGACAAGGACATCAAAACAATGGAACACATTGTATACTCAGACAAAATCATTTCCATTAATTTATTCTTAATTTCAGGATTTTATGTTGAAAGATCAATTTCAATTTTCAATTCAAATATTGTTCACTTATTATGGCCACATAGGCTTCTCTTTATATCGTAAGATCCTCCATCAATGCATCCTTTGCTTAAATTCTGACTTCAAGTACAATAATAAGAGTTCCACCTGACTCAAGCTCTTCCCAATAAATAGACAATATTTTGGTTTGTACTTGGTGTCTTTTATTTTGTAATCGCTTGCTCTAATGCTTTATCAGCCATGTGAACATCTTCCTGCTGGCAAGATTATCTATCAGCACATTGTTGTGAATTTCCGCATGACTTGGTATGCATCGGGGAGTGACTTTACGCCCACTGCTTAGCTGAATCAGCTTACCCATACTAATCCTCGTAGGATGCTCTGATTGTGGCCTGATTTGTAGGTAGCAATGGTGTTTACTTCCTATTCAAGTTGAATTGAACACATAGTTATCTGGTGTAGATTTCCTCGCTCAGCTCAATGGCCGAGAAACCTCTTAATATGAAAGTAATTGCGGCTGACTTCTCTTACCGTCCTCACATTATGCACATCTGGAACACGTTTTCCTATAGTTACCCGTTTATATTAGATCTTAAGGAGTGAATACCATTGAGAAGGACTAAGGATAGTGTTGTGTAACAGTTAAAGGGAAGCATTTGTTTAAAATTTGCCATTCTAGATTACGTGATGGCTACGTTAGCGAGTTAACGGACTTTAACCTAAAAAAATTTAGTTGTTAAATTAACTTGGTTCGTTAAGTATACGCATACAATCACCATATGAGAACCCTTATTATTTTATTACATCATTTATATGCGTTTGTGTAATATACGTAAAATATGTATTCATGGTTTTTGGGTATGTAAAGAATTTTTAATGCGTTTGCAACCTTAACGTGGGATCATTTTAACTTTGTCGATGATATTCTTTCACAAGTTATTTTGCCTTAAGCAGGACAACGTGAAAATACATAAAGCTAAGGACAACATCGTCCCTCAACGTCAGCAAACTTTTTGGCCTTGTCTTGTGCATGGGATTTCCACACTTCTGCCATTCTCATTTATGAATTCCTTTTATTACAGAAACACATCCTTGTTATGAATACCAGCAAGCATACTAACAAGGGTACTTTCATTTGCTTTGTAGAGAGAACACATGTAGGATTTTCGGGTTATTAACTATGAATGGGACGCACATACGTCCATATGTATATGTATGAATATTTATGTAAAATGTGCTTTCTACAAGACTTTAAAAACATTAAGGTAATAAACATCGTCGTAAAGTTTTCAGCAATTGGATGCCGTGATTAGAGTCGTTTACATTTTTAAAAGTCTTACATACTTTCTTTTATAGAAAACAAATGTATCCATATACTTTGAATTTTTATTATTTTAGAATTTGATACAAGATATTAAGGTATTCATATAATAATAATAATAATAATATACATATAATATACATATATGTATGTAATAATGCCGAATAAAAGCGATATTTTTATGAGGAAATAATACACGTTGTTGTTTCAATTGTATGAGTTTTAGTAAACTGTTTAGCAGTGTGGACTTGTTTTTTTATGGTATAAACACCATTCATTGTATACAGCAATAAACAAGTACACGGTACTTTTGAATGGTTATGGTAAGTAAAATGTGTATGTTCAAATATGTATGTTCAAATATTTGAAATCGTTTAAAATCCTCTAATAAGGGCGTAGTGTTAACATTTTAAAATTAAGTTGTTTTCATTCCACAACACAAGATATTTTGTTTTAAATCAAACGTTATGGAAGGAAATTATAGTTTAACCGTAGAACGAGCCTTTAAAATACTTCATAATTCTATCTTATATATCACTTTTGATACATACTTGTAGTACATAGAATTGTCACGATTATTGATAGATTTTTTTAAGAAATTTAAATATTTTTATTTATTTCAATTCGTTTTAATAAAACTATTTTATATTATTACATTTTATTATTACTTCTATGAAATTTACGTCAAAATTTTTGGCATAAATAAATGCAGTATGGTTTATTGCATAAAAATCAAAGATTTCATGTCAGCTTGGTTTTATTTTTTTCTAAATGGTCACATTTTTCGAAAAGGCGTATTAGGTGTAATTATCATCATTTTCGAGAATGATGCTGTTATCTAATACGTACGTAATTGATCTAAATATTATCATCTGTTATATCTATGACATAAAACACAGACCGAAAAACTTTTTTCTAATGCTTTTCTGTCACTTGAGATAAATATCGCTAGTATAATTCGCAAAGACGTTGAGTCTACTTTTTCCCAAAATTGAGATTTTAATGCAAAACGGTAACACTATACTAATTACATATTTTACGACAACAAAAAATGCCATTATATAGTTTAACGATATAAGAAGAGCAGTAAGAAAAACTCTACAACATTTCAAGAAACAGCTACTAGCAATCTGCGTGAAATTTGGCGATAAACATCCTAATGTCATGTTTATTGCAGCAAATACTTTCGTTAGTTTATAAGACGAGCTCCTCTTTTCTTCTTCTTAAGAGTCTTCAACAGCAGGAGTATTACATACATACATACATAATCAGTTATTACAACCTTTCGTTGTAAATTGGAAGGAGATTTGAACTTTGGTCTGAGGTCTAATAAACTAATATGCTACATACTAGACTACGACTGGTCACTTTTATCCAACACTTAACTTCCAATTTCTTCTCAAATATCATAAATAATGTATAATTTATGATAAAACTTTATAAAATCTTTGAAAACCTAAAAAAATTATATACACAACACTTATGTTGAGTGGCGGGACCTAAAATCAACACCGAATGCTAGATTTTTGTAAAGAAACTTTTGATGGCCAAATTTTTGCTGCTGAGAGGAAGTTATCGAATAAATATTTGTTCATATTTCGTTTTGTTCGAGATGTCTGACCTGGATTATGAACCTTAGTCAACATACTAGGTACTAGACTACGGAGACCTCTGGAGAAATTAAACCACTTTGCTAAATAAAATATTTCAAAATATGTATGTATTTAAAAAAGAATTTAGTATCATATATTAAACTGCACTGGCAAGTAAATACATTATGCGTCAAAATACAAAAAATTAAATACACCCGAGTAACTACCTAGTCTAAGTTGTTCAGTTAGTTAAGTAGAATTCAAAAATACTTTTTTTATTTTTCTCGAACCCTCCAAAAGGGTTTTATTTGACAAAAACTGATTTTTTTTGACTTTACGCACAAATTTATTGATTACACAAATACGTTTGAACCCATGTCCAAAATTTAAACCTTATTAGAAAGGAGAGAGATGGGCGTTTAAAACGATGTACACATATATTTAATTTATCTGTTTTGAAGAGTTAAACTTGACGAATGTGAATTATTTTCACATTTTTTCAAGTTTGTCAGTTCGTAGTAACTAGACGTGTGCACAAAACATCTTCCCTTCACTAAATGCAATACTGAATTGTTCTCTTTTTTGTTGGTCTTGATTATACGAGTACACTGAAATGTGTATTTCTCTTTTATTCAAAGTATACAACAGTACTTATTTATCTGTGAAGTAACTGGAATATGCTTTGTGTTGTAAGAGAAGATTTCACTACTGAAACTAAATTTTCAGTATTGTCAAATGAATTTCAGTAGTGTTTACGTTGAAAAATATGTTAAGTGTTTCTATAAATTCTTTGCTTTTGCCAAATCACAATCTCTCTTCAAATTGCTATGTTAATATTCGTCGATGTTCGTGTCCTATGTGTGTAAAAAGCCGAAGATGTTCGACCCCCGGGGCTATTGGTGCCGACGTCTGTTATTGAATAAATACTCCTTCTTTATTATAAAAAAAAAAAGAAAAAAAAAAACATTTTTCTTTCCCATTTACTGCAAAAAGAATCGCACATTGTGGCACTATGAAGTGTACAATATTTTTGCTGCACTCTTCACACAACTCTCTTTTTTTGTTGTACAATGGTTTATGAGAACAGTTGTTTTTTTGTTCTCTTCTTTGCTCTTATTTACATTTGCTGCTACAGTAAATATTCGCTCATGAGAAAAATGCAATACTGTACAATTTTAAATGTCTTGGGCACACGTTTAGTAGTAACTAACTTTAATTAAAAATATAAAATAAGTGATAATATTCTGAAAATGCATTATCTTGTAAAGAGGTTGACACTTCGTTTGATCAAATTGGACAAAAAGTACCGTTGTTATTGTTTTAAGAGTCGAGTTATATTTTTCATATATACATTTTTTCAAATAAACCTTTAGTTGAAACACTTTCAGAATTTTTGACGGATCTTTATTGTTTATCGCAAAATGTGTCAATTCCACGTTTGAACGACCATCAGAGTTGGCCTATGTTTACGCAAAGATAAATAATAATATTTGCAAAAAACACAAATATTAGCCGACTTCTGGTAGTCGTGTAAACGTGAAATTGACGCATTTTGCGATAAACAATCAAGATCCATTAGAATTTTTTAAAATTTTTAAAGTGAAAGTTCATTTGATAAGATGACATAGGTAAAAAATATTAGGCGACTGTTGTACTATTTAAATTATAACTACGGTAATTTGTGTCCGATTTGATCAAACAAAGTGTTCAATCTCTTCACAAGAGAATGCACTTTAAGATTGTCTCCACTTATTTCATATTCTTTAATTAAATTTTGCAATTAGGAGTGGCCAAACTTGAAAAATAAGAAAAAATAATATATTGTAAATAATACTTGCAAGTTTACCCCCTTAAAACTCATTACATATAAGTTTGAACAAAACGTCTATGTATACCGTTTTAAAGCCTAATCTCTCCCCTTTCTAAAAAACTTTGGATTTTTAAAATACGTTCAAATATATTTGGGTAATCAATAATTTTGTGTGAAAAGATCAAAAAAACTGGTTTTGTCAAATAAAGCAAGTTTGGAGGGTTCGAGAAAAATAAAAAAAGTGGTTTTGAGTTCTACTCAACCTAGTGAGTAACTTATACTATGTAGTTTCTCGGGTGTATTTTCACTGTCGCACCGTGTTATTAGTAAGGGTTTTAATGGCTTTAGTGTAGATTGAAATTACTAAACAAGAAACCAGAAAAATTTGGAATTCCTTTTGCTGCTATCACCATAGTAAATAGCAAAATAAATAACATTATATAAATATTATGTTAATAAACAAAATCTGATTACAATAAGCAAATATATATCAGCTATGGCCATTATCTACATCTGTCCCATAAAGATGTAAAATTGAAATTGATGAAATTGTTATAACTTATGAATTGAATTTGTGTAATATTTAAACAATATTTCATAACTTCGCTTAAAAATATATTTAACCAAAGAAATAATAGATTGAAAATTATTCCACAAGAGTCTTAAATTGCTAAAAAATTCCAAAGTGCAACATCAGACATAATCGCTTGTCTATTTGGTGGCGTCATATTTACTTCTGACGTTTATTGCCACATTTATTCGAACATAATAGGCCATTCACACTACAGCGAAATCTAGTAGATTAGATTTCAAATCTTGCTCAAAATCTACATCGTTTACACTGGATTTATTTGACAGTAGCAAGATTTCATTTTAATAACAAAAACAGCTGACTGAAATTTAAAAGAAAATAATAATATTTTAGTTTAACCCTAATCAAGTCAAGAAAAATTTTTACAAATCCAGTCAAAATGTGTTTCAGAGGCACATACAAAGAATTTAGGTATTAATTTTGTTAACTTATTTTCATTTTATTAAATTTTTTCTTCTCAGTTACATAAATGAAATATTATTTATTTATTTTCGCATTTTAAGCAATCTAGAACTTTTGAACAATGCAAGTATTTTTGTGTTTAATACTGCAAGACTGCTTACACATTCTGCATATCTTCGGTGGGCACATATAACATCTACGTCTGTCTGCCTTGGCTGGTTTGAGAATTCATCCTCGTGTTGTATGGACCGAACATTGGACAAATATTTTTTATTTAATTTTAGAAGACTGCGGCAAATATTGGGTGCCAGAACTCTTCGTAACTCATTATACCTCATTATAACTCATTATTATATTTAATTTTGTTGTGCACCAACAATAGAAGTAATAGTTAGCGTTCCCATATGTGCCTCATAGACACATTTTGACATGATTAAGAACATTTTTGATTGCAACAAAATAAAAAATAAAAATAAATTAATTTATTACTTAAAATTTGTAAATTCTAAATAAAACAACTGAAAGTAGGAATTCAAGAAGCAGTAAGAACTAGAACCTATATTCAAGGAAGTTACAACATGACCAAGTGAAATATGTGTCGGAGAGGCACATGTTGACTTGATTAGGGTTAAATTGAAATGTAATTTTTTTTCCTGCTCAGCGTTGTATTTTTAAGTAGTATTTGGCAAAACACATAGTTGCATTTGTATTTTTACTAGATTTTGAGTAGATTTTGCCGAAATCTACTAAATAAGTAGATTTTGTTTTGTATGGGAAATCTAGTTAAAATCAACTAGATTTGGCTCGAAATCTCATAAGTACTAGATTTCGTTGTAGTGTAAATGGCCTATAAAAGAAAAAGAAAAAAATGAGAAAACATATCTTATGCGATTTAGAGAACATTAATTTGTTACAAAAAAAAAAAAAAAAAAAAAAAAAAAAAACCTTAAAGATGGAATAAAAACTAACTAAAAACAAAGACGAAAAAATGTAGTGCTTAAAAGAATCTAACAACATGCTTCAAACATTGCTTACATTTATAATACCAAGCCAATAAAGATTTATAAGTGCATTTACACTTACATATATGTCTAGGATATACCATACATACAAGCATTTGTTGCACATACTATGGTGGATTCTTATACAGCTGTACCATATATAGTGGCGAGCATAAGTGGCCACACATGTAATATTTACAACCTATTTCAAGTTCAGTAAATAAGAAATTGTAAATTTCGCACTGCCGGCTAATTAACTGTAAACCAAAAAAGCAAAATCAAAAGCAAATTTGTTCATTTATCCAGTTTTGCACGCTTCGCTTTTATGTTTTTAAAGCTCTTACTTTAGATTCTTTGGACTTTCTTTTTTTACATTTTTTTTAGTATTCAGGTTTTAGTGGTAAAGAAAATATTTAAAATTTTTTTTGTGGAACTTAGGGCCATTATTACAACGAAATGAGCATACACAACAAAAAAAGAGCAAATACAAAAAAGGAACCCGTCGTTGCCACTGCGTTTAAAAAAAATGGTTTAATTGGACAATGTTATCGACATTGCCTCGGAACTGCCATATTTTTGGAAAAGTTAACTTTTTGTTATTAAGGGCCATAATTACAACTTGCCGTTTCTTGTCAATTTCCAGAGAATTGTCAATTTTATTTGTGCTAATATCTTCACCTTTCACATTTAACTCTAAATTACTGATTTGCTTTACATGTTCCTTTTAATTCGTCTTGCTAGTTGGATATCCAAGTCTAGTATGATCTTGTATAATTGTAATGATAAAACCAATTCCTGTTTTTTGTCCAAAAATTTTCTATTCCATTGAAGATAGAAAGATTGACGTGGGGTACACTTTACCCATTCCTTTTTATCATCTGTACACACATGATAGATAAAATGGCAGATAAAATTGCGGACACCCTTAGTTTTAAATCTGCCACATGGAGAAGTCCTATCTCTGCGCCCCTATATAGAATACTTATACTTATATTCAAACGGAGACACGTGTAATGGTAATGATTTCGTAAACTTCACGTATAGGGATTTAAATATCTTTACAGATAGTCAAATGACAATTAAGGTAATAACATCCAGGAATACGGGATCAAATACCGTCCTGAAGTGTAAAAGGTCGATTAAAAATTATTTCAGACATGGTACGTTTTATATGGCTAGCCATCCATTATGGAGTGATTGAAAGTGAGGAAGTGAATATTCTGGCTAATAGAGCCAGAGTATTACCCACCATTGGATAACCCAATGCCTTCCAGTCCACTCAAGACTAAGCTTGAAAAGTGAGCGGAGACGTCACATCGTGTATTGAGGAATAATGACACAGTAGGAAGAATTACAAAAACACTTGGGACATATTGAGTTGGAGGAAAATAATGAAAGCAGAGCATGCGGTGAAAACATAGCTTTCGTAAATTCGTGCTCAAAATATATTGAAGATGACACTATAAGAGTCATAACTCGTCCCAGAGGAGTGGACTGGAAAAAGTTAAGTAAGTTTGTATAAGTTACAGACTTCTTATAGATGATGGCTTAGGTGTATGATAGCCTTGTTTGGTCTCCTCTTCTTTAACCTATATATCCACCTACCATAGTCAGGTTTTTGAGTTAAAAACTCCTGCGGGTCTGTGTAATTCTTACTACATATGCATATATATATGTATATGCACTACTATCTGAATTTATCAGAGATTTGCACTAATTTTATCACAATCTTGATGGCTAGTTAAATTAGTCGGAGTTCCGTGAGATAATTCGTTTTGGAAATCGTTGCTGCAATTAATCGATTGTAGCATTGGCGGTATGGCTAATGACGCCGTCTTTCCAGATTCTTCAAGATGCTGTCTAGTTGAGGCTATAATAACTCCGTTATCATCTTTCCGAAGCGAATGTAGATCACCGCCACTACAATTTAGGCCTCATCCGCAAAAATGTAAGTGCTGAATGATGAAATAATTTTTATGTGAATAATTTATTAGTGATGTAGAAAAAAATGCATGTAATCGGGATTGCATTTGCGGTTACTATTTGTTGTGAATTTAATTTGTGCAATGCTATGTAAAGTTATACATTTGAAACTATTCGTTGGAAATCTTAAACAGTATAAATTTGTTTAATGATTATATTACTCATGTAAATATGAATTTTTTATATTCCATGTTACAAAGTCTTTAAACAAATTATGATATTTACGTATTTTTGGTATGCAAAATAAACAAAAGTGTCTCTTTTTAATTTTTGTTTTCTTATTATAGCGCTAAAAAAGCTTTTCCAACCATAGCGAAACGTACAAAAACTAACCTTCAAGTTTATTTAAATTCATTGCCAAAAGCCAGAAACAGTGTTACTCTCGTATTTTTATATACACAGCTATTCTTATTTTTCGAAACAGCAAAAGCTACACGTTAATACTGGTTCATGCCTAAGAACCAACAGATTAAAAAAAGACAGTGTTTCCTTAAAAAACATAAATCGTGTTAAAAGTTAATAATTATACATACATACATATGTAATTGGCCATTACAACCCTTCAGTCAGGATTACGGCATAGCTTCTCACACCACTCATATGTGTGTTAATTTTAAACATGAGTGGCGCGACCTACAGTTTAACGTTTACTCCGACCGACAGATTTTGGAGAAAATTTTTATGGCAAATTTCTTTACTCTCAGAGTTTGTGCCAGAAATCTGCTGAGACAAAGGCGACAAAGAAATATTTTTTCGTATTTCGTTTTGTCTGACCTGGAATAATTAATACAAATTGTTTATAGAAAACTATAACTGATTTACACTTGTGATTATGCATTCCATACATTCGTTGTAACGTATAAGACCAGACTCTCTTATTGGACTTGAACCCACAAGCTGTACACTAAAAGAGTAGGACCTCACCCACACCCACTAGATTTTCCATTCAGACAGCTTAATACTCCAAAAATATGACTATAAATTTGGGACAATAACAATCGAATTGAATTGTAAAAGAAAGAGTAACATCCCGGAAAACTCACTGTTTGGAGTGAATTTTGTGCTGGCGAGATCATCGGTCCATATTTTTTGAAAACAAAATTGTTCAGCCGATCACTGACCACGACGAGCACTATAGAGAGATAATTATCATATTTTCTTGACCCGAGCTGGACACCATTATATGTGCTTTCAACACTCATCACTTCGCATTGCAGCAATTTGAAGATATGGTCATCTCTCGTAGAAATGATGTGAAATGGTCATGGAAAACGTACGATTTATTTCCGTTAAACTTTTTCTTGTCGGGAGTATTATTATGTCGTAGGGTGATGCCAACAGCCAAATCAGTCTGCTTTTTGCGCCAGATAATAGGAAATTTTGAATGCGCTACACCGAGACAAGCTGCGGCTGACCCTTAACAGTGTTTTTCTTCACAACAATGGCATCAATAGCTCTGTTAAACAATGTTTTCAGTCAAAAATTAGGTGATACAAAATGCAGCATACATTCACCAGGCTCTAGCAACTCTTTACGAAAAAGACACATATTATTGGTAAGATCGTAAATACATTCAACAGCAAAGGAAACTTTACTAATTCCTTAACTCATTTACACCGCAACGCCATTATTTAGGGAGTAGAGAAAACATATTGACATTTATTAAAAAATGTATGCATTAGTAAGTAGTATTCGTAAGATCTATGAGAGTCGCCGAACTTTACTCCAGATCAGTAGTAAAACGCAACATGAAAAAATATATCTTCGGCGACTTCCTCTCAAAAACTCTGAGAGTAAAATAAAACGAGAAATTTCTCAAAAAATCTGTCGTTCGGAGTCGACTTAAACGGTACGTCTGGCCACTCATGGGTAAAATTAACAAAAACAGCATGGGTTGTGTGAGAGGTTAAGTTGTAGTAAGTAATTGAATACTACTGAAAGGGAACAGTATGTTCTGATTGAATTGTTTTCTATTACCAGCAGTTAAATTAGCATTGTTTCCTACGTTGCTTGCTTTTGAAAATAGTGTAATCTTATACTGTAGCGCGGGGAAAAAAACCAGGGCACAACTGTAAAAAGATGCTTAAACTTAAAAATGGTATAAAGAGAAAGAAAGTGAATAAAAAAAGAAAAAAAAGAAAAAAAGAAAAACTAGAGCCACAAGTTGTTATTTCAAAGAGCAGTTTGTTTTATTTTACATTTTTATATTTTTTTTTTATAATTTTTCGTTTTCCGTTAGTGGAAGAGAAACTTTAACAAACGAATGTTGAACGTTCAGTTCTAGTTTTTTTTATGATATTGGAAGTTACATACACACTTATATTTTTAAACAATACGAACAAGAAAGGCGAAACAAAATGTGAACCAAAAAAAGAGACTATTAAGGAATTTAATGAAACGTTTTAAATGAGAATAAGAACAATAACACAAAAAGGAGCAAATGTTTAATAAATATTTTCATAGAATGATATGTATTGGTGTATTAAATCAAATCAATATGGCAGTTGAATATACATACATACATATGTATGTAAATATGTACTAGAGTAGCTAGTACTATGTACTAGTAGGTAGTGTTCACACATGAGTGGTGTGAGAAATAGGCCGTAATCCTGAGTGAAGGGTTGTAATGGCCAATTATGTACGTTATGTATGTCAATATGTTTCATCAAAATGAGCAGCAAGAAAATTAAAAGTTTATGGGCCATTATTACAACTTGCCGTTAACTAAAGGGAGGATTTTAACGGGCGGATAAATTGTTTTTCGTTATTGCGAGTATCCAATAAGATAGAAGTGATCGTTAAGCTAAAGGGAAGATCATCCTACCTTTAACATTTAAAGGTCACTTTATGTTTGAACTTGTCATATTATATATTATTTTCAATAAGACAACTTCAAATTTAAACAAAATGAGAATATACAACAAAAAAACGAAGCCAGCGGTTGCCACTGCGTTAAAAAAAAACTTGTATAATTGAGCAGTTTTATCGACATTGCTCCGGCACTGCCATATTTTTGAAAAATTTTATCTGTAAGTTGTAATAACGAAAATAAGTTAAAGGCAGCCTTCCAGTGGCAAGAATGACAGTAGATTGTAAGGAGTACTAAATGCGCGTGATTTTCTGTTAGGTGACGTACTATGGTGGCCATATAATTAAAACATTTATAATGATAGAAAATTATTCGTTTTATTTTAGAAATTAAAAATGATAACGGAATGAAAAAAAAAACAAAAAAAAATTCCATAGCACAATGAGGGTTCTCCACTAACGAAAGTACTGCTGCTAATTTAACAAATAAAGATCATGTAAAATTTAATATGGGAATAGAAAATAATTGTTAATGGTTTTATAATTATTCCGTTTTTTAAGGAAAATTAAAAAACTCATTATGATGTAATGCGGGAACCTGTTCTTTAACATACATACACAATTGGTCATTACAACCCTTTAGTCAGGATTACGACCTAGTTTTTCATACCACTTATGCTGTGTTCGTTAATTTTGTTTTTATACTACATGAGTGGCGGGACCTACAATTTAAGGTCGCCTGCGAACGAAAATTTTTTTAGAACCTTTATCGTGGCAATTTTATTTACTCTCAGAGTTTTCGCCGGAGAAATATTTTTTCATATTTCGATTTGATGGAGATGTCTGCGCTATTTTGTTTGAATCGTCGGCTGCACGTCTAGTAAGTCAGCACATATCTACTACTAGCCTATTTATTTATATTTAATACACATGCAGGATAAAAACTCTCAGAGTTTGTGCCAGAAATCTGCTGAGACAAAGGCGACAAAGAAATATTTTTTCGTATTTCGTTTTGTCTGACCTGGAATAATTAATACAAATTGTTTATAGAAAACTATAACTGATTTACACTTGTGATTATGCATTCCATACATTCGTTGTAACGTATAAGACCAGACTCTCTTATTGGACTTGAACCCACAAGCTGTACACTAAAAGAGTAGGACCTCACCCACACCCACTAGATTTTCCATTCAGACAGCTTAATACTCCAAAAATATGACTATAAATTTGGGACAATAACAATCGAATTGAATTGTAAAAGAAAGAGTAACATCCCGGAAAACTCACTGTTTGGAGTGAATTTTGTGCTGGCGAGATCATCGGTCCATATTTTTTGAAAACAAAATTGTTCAGCCGATCACTGACCACGACGAGCACTATAGAGAGATAATTATCATATTTTCTTGACCCGAGCTGGACACCATTATATGTGCTTTCAACACTCATCACTTCGCATTGCAGCAATTTGAAGATATGGTCATCTCTCGTAGAAATGATGTGAAATGGTCATGGAAAACGTACGATTTATTTCCGTTAAACTTTTTCTTGTCGGGAGTATTATTATGTCGTAGGGTGATGCCAACAGCCAAATCAGTCTGCTTTTTGCGCCAGATAATAGGAAATTTTGAATGCGCTACACCGAGACAAGCTGCGGCTGACCCTTAACAGTGTTTTTCTTCACAACAATGGCATCAATAGCTCTGTTAAACAATGTTTTCAGTCAAAAATTAGGTGATACAAAATGCAGCATACATTCACCAGGCTCTAGCAACTCTTTACGAAAAAGACACATATTATTGGTAAGATCGTAAATACATTCAACAGCAAAGGAAACTTTACTAATTCCTTAACTCATTTACACCGCAACGCCATTATTTAGGGAGTAGAGAAAACATATTGACATTTATTAAAAAATGTATGCATTAGTAAGTAGTATTCGTAAGATCTATGAGAGTCGCCGAACTTTACTCCAGATCAGTAGTAAAACGCAACATGAAAAAATATATCTTCGGCGACTTCCTCTCAAAAACTCTGAGAGTAAAATAAAACGAGAAATTTCTCAAAAAATCTGTCGTTCGGAGTCGACTTAAACGGTACGTCTGGCCACTCATGGGTAAAATTAACAAAAACAGCATGGGTTGTGTGAGAGGTTAAGTTGTAGTAAGTAATTGAATACTACTGAAAGGGAACAGTATGTTCTGATTGAATTGTTTTCTATTACCAGCAGTTAAATTAGCATTGTTTCCTACGTTGCTTGCTTTTGAAAATAGTGTAATCTTATACTGTAGCGCGGGGAAAAAAACCAGGGCACAACTGTAAAAAGATGCTTAAACTTAAAAATGGTATAAAGAGAAAGAAAGTGAATAAAAAAAGAAAAAAAAGAAAAAAAGAAAAACTAGAGCCACAAGTTGTTATTTCAAAGAGCAGTTTGTTTTATTTTACATTTTTATATTTTTTTTTTATAATTTTTCGTTTTCCGTTAGTGGAAGAGAAACTTTAACAAACGAATGTTGAACGTTCAGTTCTAGTTTTTTTTATGATATTGGAAGTTACATACACACTTATATTTTTAAACAATACGAACAAGAAAGGCGAAACAAAATGTGAACCAAAAAAAGAGACTATTAAGGAATTTAATGAAACGTTTTAAATGAGAATAAGAACAATAACACAAAAAGGAGCAAATGTTTAATAAATATTTTCATAGAATGATATGTATTGGTGTATTAAATCAAATCAATATGGCAGTTGAATATACATACATACATATGTATGTAAATATGTACTAGAGTAGCTAGTACTATGTACTAGTAGGTAGTGTTCACACATGAGTGGTGTGAGAAATAGGCCGTAATCCTGAGTGAAGGGTTGTAATGGCCAATTATGTACGTTATGTATGTCAATATGTTTCATCAAAATGAGCAGCAAGAAAATTAAAAGTTTATGGGCCATTATTACAACTTGCCGTTAACTAAAGGGAGGATTTTAACGGGCGGATAAATTGTTTTTCGTTATTGCGAGTATCCAATAAGATAGAAGTGATCGTTAAGCTAAAGGGAAGATCATCCTACCTTTAACATTTAAAGGTCACTTTATGTTTGAACTTGTCATATTATATATTATTTTCAATAAGACAACTTCAAATTTAAACAAAATGAGAATATACAACAAAAAAACGAAGCCAGCGGTTGCCACTGCGTTAAAAAAAAACTTGTATAATTGAGCAGTTTTATCGACATTGCTCCGGCACTGCCATATTTTTGAAAAATTTTATCTGTAAGTTGTAATAACGAAAATAAGTTAAAGGCAGCCTTCCAGTGGCAAGAATGACAGTAGATTGTAAGGAGTACTAAATGCGCGTGATTTTCTGTTAGGTGACGTACTATGGTGGCCATATAATTAAAACATTTATAATGATAGAAAATTATTCGTTTTATTTTAGAAATTAAAAATGATAACGGAATGAAAAAAAAAACAAAAAAAAATTCCATAGCACAATGAGGGTTCTCCACTGACGAAAGTACTGCTGCTAATTTAACAAATAAAGATCATGTAAAATTTAATATGGGAATAGAAAATAATTGTTAATGGTTTTATAATTATTCCGTTTTTTAAGGAAAATTAAAAAACTCATTATGATGTAATGCGGGAACCTGTTCTTTAACATACATACACAATTGGTCATTACAACCCTTTAGTCAGGATTACGACCTAGTTTTTCATACCACTTATGCTGTGTTCGTTAATTTTGTTTTTATACTACATGAGTGGCGGGACCTACAATTTAAGGTCGCCTGCGAACGAAAATTTTTTTAGAACCTTTATCGTGGCAATTTTATTTACTCTCAGAGTTTTCGCCGGAGAAATATTTTTTCATATTTCGATTTGATGGAGATGTCTGCGCTATTTTGTTTGAATCGTCGGCTGCACGTCTAGTAAGTCAGCACATATCTACTACTAGCCTATTTATTTATATTTAATACACATGCAGGATAAAAACTCTCAGAGTTTGTGCCAGAAATCTGCTGAGACAAAGGCGACAAAGAAATATTTTTTCGTATTTCGTTTTGTCTGACCTGGAATAATTAATACAAATTGTTTATAGAAAACTATAACTGATTTACACTTGTGATTATGCATTCCATACATTCGTTGTAACGTATAAGACCAGACTCTCTTATTGGACTTGAACCCACAAGCTGTACACTAAAAGAGTAGGACCTCACCCACACCCACTAGATTTTCCATTCAGACAGCTTAATACTCCAAAAATATGACTATAAATTTGGGACAATAACAATCGAATTGAATTGTAAAAGAAAGAGTAACATCCCGGAAAACTCACTGTTTGGAGTGAATTTTGTGCTGGCGAGATCATCGGTCCATATTTTTTGAAAACAAAATTGTTCAGCCGATCACTGACCACGACGAGCACTATAGAGAGATAATTATCATATTTTCTTGACCCGAGCTGGACACCATTATATGTGCTTTCAACACTCATCACTTCGCATTGCAGCAATTTGAAGATATGGTCATCTCTCGTAGAAATGATGTGAAATGGTCATGGAAAACGTACGATTTATTTCCGTTAAACTTTTTCTTGTCGGGAGTATTATTATGTCGTAGGGTGATGCCAACAGCCAAATCAGTCTGCTTTTTGCGCCAGATAATAGGAAATTTTGAATGCGCTACACCGAGACAAGCTGCGGCTGACCCTTAACAGTGTTTTTCTTCACAACAATGGCATCAATAGCTCTGTTAAACAATGTTTTCAGTCAAAAATTAGGTGATACAAAATGCAGCATACATTCACCAGGCTCTAGCAACTCTTTACGAAAAAGACACATATTATTGGTAAGATCGTAAATACATTCAACAGCAAAGGAAACTTTACTAATTCCTTAACTCATTTACACCGCAACGCCATTATTTAGGGAGTAGAGAAAACATATTGACATTTATTAAAAAATGTATGCATTAGTAAGTAGTATTCGTAAGATCTATGAGAGTCGCCGAACTTTACTCCAGATCAGTAGTAAAACGCAACATGAAAAAATATATCTTCGGCGACTTCCTCTCAAAAACTCTGAGAGTAAAATAAAACGAGAAATTTCTCAAAAAATCTGTCGTTCGGAGTCGACTTAAACGGTACGTCTGGCCACTCATGGGTAAAATTAACAAAAACAGCATGGGTTGTGTGAGAGGTTAAGTTGTAGTAAGTAATTGAATACTACTGAAAGGGAACAGTATGTTCTGATTGAATTGTTTTCTATTACCAGCAGTTAAATTAGCATTGTTTCCTACGTTGCTTGCTTTTGAAAATAGTGTAATCTTATACTGTAGCGCGGGGAAAAAAACCAGGGCACAACTGTAAAAAGATGCTTAAACTTAAAAATGGTATAAAGAGAAAGAAAGTGAATAAAAAAAGAAAAAAAAGAAAAAAAGAAAAACTAGAGCCACAAGTTGTTATTTCAAAGAGCAGTTTGTTTTATTTTACATTTTTATATTTTTTTTTTATAATTTTTCGTTTTCCGTTAGTGGAAGAGAAACTTTAACAAACGAATGTTGAACGTTCAGTTCTAGTTTTTTTTATGATATTGGAAGTTACATACACACTTATATTTTTAAACAATACGAACAAGAAAGGCGAAACAAAATGTGAACCAAAAAAAGAGACTATTAAGGAATTTAATGAAACGTTTTAAATGAGAATAAGAACAATAACACAAAAAGGAGCAAATGTTTAATAAATATTTTCATAGAATGATATGTATTGGTGTATTAAATCAAATCAATATGGCAGTTGAATATACATACATACATATGTATGTAAATATGTACTAGAGTAGCTAGTACTATGTACTAGTAGGTAGTGTTCACACATGAGTGGTGTGAGAAATAGGCCGTAATCCTGAGTGAAGGGTTGTAATGGCCAATTATGTACGTTATGTATGTCAATATGTTTCATCAAAATGAGCAGCAAGAAAATTAAAAGTTTATGGGCCATTATTACAACTTGCCGTTAACTAAAGGGAGGATTTTAACGGGCGGATAAATTGTTTTTCGTTATTGCGAGTATCCAATAAGATAGAAGTGATCGTTAAGCTAAAGGGAAGATCATCCTACCTTTAACATTTAAAGGTCACTTTATGTTTGAACTTGTCATATTATATATTATTTTCAATAAGACAACTTCAAATTTAAACAAAATGAGAATATACAACAAAAAAACGAAGCCAGCGGTTGCCACTGCGTTAAAAAAAAACTTGTATAATTGAGCAGTTTTATCGACATTGCTCCGGCACTGCCATATTTTTGAAAAATTTTATCTGTAAGTTGTAATAACGAAAATAAGTTAAAGGCAGCCTTCCAGTGGCAAGAATGACAGTAGATTGTAAGGAGTACTAAATGCGCGTGATTTTCTGTTAGGTGACGTACTATGGTGGCCATATAATTAAAACATTTATAATGATAGAAAATTATTCGTTTTATTTTAGAAATTAAAAATGATAACGGAATGAAAAAAAAAACAAAAAAAAATTCCATAGCACAATGAGGGTTCTCCACTGACGAAAGTACTGCTGCTAATTTAACAAATAAAGATCATGTAAAATTTAATATGGGAATAGAAAATAATTGTTAATGGTTTTATAATTATTCCGTTTTTTAAGGAAAATTAAAAAACTCATTATGATGTAATGCGGGAACCTGTTCTTTGGTCATTACAACCCTTTAGTCAGGATTACGACCTAGTTTTTCATACCACTTATGCTGTGTTCGTTAATTTTGTTTTTATACTACATGAGTGGCGGGACCTACAATTTAAGGTCGCCTGCGAACGAAAATTTTTTTAGAACCTTTATCGTGGCAATTTTATTTACTCTCAGAGTTTTCGCCGGAGAAATATTTTTTCATATTTCGATTTGATGGAGATGTCTGCGCTATTTTGTTTGAATCGTCGGCTGCACGTCTAGTAAGTCAGCACATATCTACTACTAGCCTATTTATTTATATTTAATACACATGCAGGATAAAAACAGCTGATTCGGAAAGTAACAAAACATAAAAAGCCCCGTTTATTCGCGTCGATGGAACGTAATGTGACATACGTTTGTTTGAAGAGCAATGACATTAAACTACGGTTCGTCAAGCGTTTCCATTGCTTTTCGTATTCTAATAACAAACGTACGTTCCGTGTACGTTTGGCTAATCGGCACTAAATCCTAATTCTACTTTGGCACTGCATTGAATGTGTTCCTAATGCATTAAAGTTGAAAGGAGTAAAACATAAAATATGTAATAGTAAAAAGGTACTGAAAGCGTAGCGGGGGTTCTGCAGTATTTTTGGAATTAAAAAGTACTGAAAAAAGTACAAAAGTACTGAAATTATTCAACACTGATATGAGGTAAATATTATGATAATAAAAAAGTTGAAATTCGTCGGCAAACTTAGTGCACGAAATAATAAAAAAGGAAAAGAAAAAATAATAAAATGATAAATAAGGTAGTTTTTGTTGAATACATGTTTTCATGTCCTTAACAAGTAACAATATTTTATGACAATCCTTTTAAAAAGAATGAATGCATATATTTCAACAACATAAATTAAAATATGTAAGTATATTAAAGAAAATATGATAAGAAGAGTTTTAATTTAGATTTTGAAATACTTAATGTTTTTATATGTCTTTAGGCAAAAACCTGCATGCACATTAAAGTCGATTTTGTAAAGGAACCCGAAAAGTGAAAATCCTTTAAGCATTGCCACAGTACCAACGTATTCAAGATTTCAGAATCCATTCCATATGATGAGAATTATAAATAAAAAAATATTTCCAATGTGCTAAAATGGTTGCTGCATTTGTAAAACCTCCAGACTGTCATGATTTTGTAGCAATGTTTGAGAAACACTACCCTTAATCTAGTAGGTAGTGTGTTGTCTTATTAGACGTAAGGCCACGGTTCAAACCACAGGTCAGACATCAAAACGAAATATGACACAATATTTCTTCAGCGACTTCTCAGCAGATTTCTGTCAAAAACTCTGAGAACAAATGAAATTACCATGAAATCTGGCGTTTGGAGTCGACTTTAAACTATAGGTCCCGCCACTCATGTATAAAATTAACACACACAACATGAGTGGTGTGAGAACCTAGGCCGTAATCCTGACTGACCAGTTACGTATGTATCTATTTTAAATTGTAGTCAATTTACAAATAAAATGATGACCTCTGGAGTACAACTTCTAATTAGAGATCATATTTTCAATTATAAAGTATGGGGTGGTAATCCAGAAATTCAGTTGGATAATGTACTATGTCTTCTTGATTAATATGTGATTAATTCACAACCATTTGCAATTGACCGATGAAATTCGCAACATTAAATTTCTTAAGTTTTCTTGTCAATATACATAGGTCTTTAACACAATCAATCACGAATCCAGTCGAATATTTGGAAAAATTTTATCAATTAGTTCTGCTTTTGAATATTTTTGAATGGGAAAATAATTTGTATTGATTGAAGCAATTGCTTTGAAAATGTTGTAGTTGGTGGACTATTTTCTAATTGTTCGCATGTGTAATTAGTTGTACATTGGTGAAATTTATGGACAGACAATGGATGATTAAATTTTTAAAATTTTACTTTTAAAAGTCAACTTTTTCGGCAAATTAACTTCAGTTGCTATCTATAATTAGCTTATTAATGCCAGAATGTATCCTCATAGACATAATAACATGCATTTATTCAAACAGCTGGTATTGATTTTAAGATAAAATAGTGTTTGTGTTATATCTCCGGCTAAAAATATTGTTACGTTTTTATCCTTTTAAAAACGTTTGAAATATGAGTTCGTTGATTGCAAACAAAATAAAAACAAATATGTGTTCAGTTTCAATTAAACTTTTTATTGTTCGCAATACTTTTGTGTGCCACCGTTTACAACTTGACGAATACAACAATGTTCGCTATTCTTCTTTGCTTACAACGCAGACTGTTATCTTCACACGCAACGCGTCTTCACACAAGACTGACTGAATTCTTACTGCTCGTTGTCTACCTTATCTTGCCCTTTTATATGTCCACATAATCCGTTTGATGAATATTCTTGAAGTCGAATATTCGTGTGTTCGCCTTCTCGAGACCTCTATCGCGACTTCACTGTTGTCTGTGTATTTTGTTCACGTTGCTTGTTGTTGCGTTCTCGCTTACTTGTCTATCCCCCTTTCTTTCATAGCGATGTTTTGGTTTACTTATAACAAGTTCGTTGTATTTGTTTGTTCATTTTAATGTTAAACTATATTACACCGTTTCCATTTTCATAACAATATTTAAAAACGGCTAAATATCTGTTGATTTCCTTTAATCTGCTTTAATTTTTTTGGTCTAGAGATTCAATGCAGTTCTTTTTAATTCGACACGCGGAAGCCTGTTGCGTATTTCGTTGAAATTTTTCGAAAATCATCAGTGAAAGTAGACCTATCCATAACATGTGCTGATGGAAACTAATTTAGTCCAAGTTAATAAAAGAATTAGGTGTAGTACGAATTTATAATACTAATAGAATAGACGGTCATTCTCCCCTTGCTTCTTCTTGGCGCAGAAGCATGGATGCTATTAAGCACAGATGCACCAGATTTTAATGTATTCGAGAGAAGATGCCACGTAAGATCCGATCCAGCAATGAACGACATTAACGTTGTGCAGAGTTTTAACATCCATCACCTGTGCTGGCTAGGCCATATCCTTCGAATGGAAGAGTATGTTACGGCAAGACGGATATTTGATTCGGGGTTTTATGGAAGTCGGCAAAGCGGATGACCTTGTCGACCAAATCTAGGAAGCCCTGTTATCGATTGGTGTGACCAAATGGCAAACGCACGCTAGAAGCAGAGGCATCTGAAAGGATGTGTTAAGGCAGGCCGAAATCCGTTAATCGGGTTGTTAATGGCCACTTAAGTAAGTAAGTAGTACAAATTTCTAGTATTTCCTATTTATTTTGCATTCCGATACGTTTTGAACTTTGCAAACTATGGAGATACATTTGAATAGCTTTTATTTGTTCTGAAATATTAATGCAGATCAACATGTTCTCCCACCATGGTATATTTACATACAAAATCATGAAATTTGTGGAGCGTCACATCTTATAGATTTTTCATAAAGGAGAATTGCCAAACTGTAAAAGTGTTGAATTCAAATTGTCTGGTTCTTCCATTAGTTTCTTGTGTACATGGTGTCATGATTGCAGTTTAAGACTGTTATAGCGATTGTTCTAACCATTTAGTAGATAACATACACACATTTATTATAGTTCTTATCGTTGTTCGCATTTTAAAATCATATACATACTTATGGAGGATGCACCATTTCTCTGTATGTAAAAAAAAGAAAATAAAGTTTTCGACAATAAATTTGCTTATTTTCTCATTCGACAAAGAAAATTGTAACATTTTACGAATGTAACATAGCCATGATATGCCTTCATGGCAGCTCATTCATTCATGTATTTATTCATTGCGTAGTAAGTATATAGTTTCGCAGAGACGTGAAATTCATTTTGGTTAAAACCACAAATGAAACAGAGAAAGTGGCACTAAACAAATACAAAAATTACATTCTTTAAACAAAATTTGCAAAGAGGAAAAATGGAGAAGCAGAAGGGAAGAGATTGTATACTACATGTGTAGTTCAGACCATAAAAAAATTATGATGCGATTAGAATGTTGTTTATATATGTGTTCTCGTAATTGTTGTAATTATTGTGAACAATTAAAACGGAATTGCACAGCGTAATTCTGTGTGCTGAGCATGATTCAGATTTTATGAGATATTCAATAAAATTTGTGTGCCGTATATTGGGGTTTTTGATGCCTAAAATGGGAATTAATTGGAAAATGAAATTCTTGAGTAACAAATATTTTCCACATGAGTTAAAAGTACACAAAATTCTGCATCACTATCTTAAAAAAAATGTGTCTCTAGCAAGTACCGTTACATTACTACGTCCTTTTGAAGTTTGAGTTTTTTGATGTTTCTAATATTTCATGAAAAAACTGAATTTTCAGTGTCTTCAAAATTAGTTTTCGATAAGTTTTTAAGTAAAATTATTAAAATAAAATAAAATATGGAGCTTCAACAACAGGTGATTGCTATTGATAGTTTCGTTATTTTTAAACAAAATTTTTGTGTAAGTCTATAAATTTGCAAATTTTGTTGCATATATGGAAAAATAGTTGTGAGTTAAGCAAAGTAAAGCAAAAAAAAATTTCTTCTTTAAACCTAAGACCCCTTATGAAATAATAGAAAAAAATTTTTGCACTTTCTTGCACCTGATTAAAAGAAATGAAAATATATTTGTGCACCTATATACATAATTTTTATCTATTAATTACCTAATTTTAATGAAAAGCAACACCATGCAGCGGATGTTTGCATTTATTTTGTGGATCATATTTTATAATACAAATATGTATGTAAATTAAAAAAAAAACTGGGGTTATCATTGATCGTCCGAAGCCCGGTTTTGGAAATTCTAATGACGGCAACATACATTGCTCCTTTCTTCAAAATGCATCTCTTTCATCAGAAATTACAAAAGTAGATGAAAAACCGGTAAGACGAATGCATACAATTATGATTACCGTATCTAGTGGCCTACATATTAAAACTGAAACGTTTCGAGATTTTACTCTAGATACTGCAAAAGATTTTGTAAAATTATATCCTTGGTATTATATGTCCGCAACGATGCAAAAATTTCTAATCCATGGACTAGAAGTAATAAACCACTCTTTAATACCAATAGGGCAGTTAACTGAGGAAGCGCAAGAAGGCCGAAACAAAGACTTAAAAAATTTTAGCGAGAATTATTCTCGGAGAATATCACGAGAAAAATCTAATGAAGATATTTTTAAAAGATTATTAATTACTTCGAATCCTGTCATGAGAAAACTAAAAGAAAAAATCCCTCATAATTTGTCTATAGAGGCAAAGCTTTTACTGATATTTATTCAAATCTAGATGATGAAGACGATGTCAGGGATGATGATACAGATTGTTATAACAATCAGACAATCAATCAATGTGATAACATAATATGTAACAAATATATATTGCTATATTAATATTTATTTATGTATTATTTTAGCAAATAAAGTAGCATTTATACATCTAGTAAGTATGATAACTATTATTATAAAAAGAAATTAGCTTCAAAAAATTCTAGTAACATATCGTCACCCAAAATGCAGAAGGGCGTAACAACACTTCAAAATTTTACAAGAGAGGAAAAAACCAAATAAAATGAAAACTTGTTTGATACTCAAAATGATTTTTGAGAGTAGGATTATAAAATTTTGTTCGAACATATATTTTGAAGCAGTACATCAGAATCAATCAAAAACTCAATTATGAATTTTTTGGTTGTTAGGTCCTTATGCATTTCAGGTCACGATTTTTTCTATGGATTTATCTTCTTTAAGCGAAATAAACCAACACAAGTTATAATAAGCAACCAGGAAAGCTCCCACGATTTAATTCCCATTTTAGGTATCAAAAACCCCAATTTGCGCCTTGCTAAATTTGTTTTCTTAAAATTCTTTAAAAAGTAAAACAGAAAAATCGCATTAGTCTAGTAGGTAGCGTGTTGGCTTATTAGACATAAAGCCAGGGTTCGAGCCCCAGGCCAGACATCAAAACAAAATACAAAAAGTATTTTTTCGGCGTCTTCCTCTCAGTAGATTTCTGGCAACAACTCTGAGAGTATTTAAAATTGCCATGCAAAAGTGAAAATTGCAGGGAAAGTGTTCTTTACCCTAGGAGCTTAGTAGTGAGTAAAATCCTGAGAAAACTAACTATACGGATTACATCATCCTCGTGGCAAAAGTAATAAATGAAGAGATTCTCTGTGACATTATTCAAAGAGGTCTTGAGATCCAAGTTGTTGGTGCAGAATACTTAGTAGAGGAAGTAATCTCCAAAAAAGCCGAGGAATATTTCACATCTAGTTTGACCAATATCACAGAAAATGGAGATGAAATATCTAAGAATATCACGGTATAGTAAATTAACATGGAGAACGTATATAGAGAGAATCTCAGAAAAGGTCAGGCATTCCAGGTGACCCGGAATTATATACCATGATGAGCAGACCAATAGTCACATATCGGGCAATTGTCTGGATAGTTAGAATGAATCTGAAAACAGCTCAATTTGAGTTAGACAAGATACAGCGACTATAGTAAGTTGGTATAACAGGAGCAATAATAGACTGAAGGAATCGAATAGCTTAGTAGAAAAAATAATTAGAGTATTATGGTATACAGATAATTCAAAATCGGATCTTACGACAGGAGCGGGAGTTTTTGGTCCCAGGATGAACTACACCTGGGCAAACTCGTCGAAAGTTATGTATGATATTATTCGATTGTCTGGTGAAGCTGTATCGGCTATGTAGGCACAACAGTGCTCTGCAATTGAGCTTGCAAGAGTGGAAGCTTCCATGCCGTAGATGGGGCCAGAACAGTTCTGCGAAGTGAAGGCGGATGTTTGGAAAAGTATCCTCAACGAAAGATAAGGAAAATCAAACACTCTTCTCCAACCAAGCTTTAGGTTGATAACCAACGTTTTGACTGACCACTGTCAATTTATTTAGAATGGACTCTGTCTCGAAATCAACATGTAGATTCTGCACCGGTAGGAATTAATCATCGGAACACGTCTTTAGAATCTGTGAGGCGTTAATGCATCGCAGAAGGAATGGCAACTGATGTTATTAGCTCAGGACAAACCGCGTATGAATCTTTGGCACTTATTTGCGAACATGTGTAGTTTTGCATGAGGGTGTTCGAAACTAACCAGGTTTCATTTTCGACAAAAAGCTTGACTTCACACATATATTTTAAGCTTGGTTCGTCTAGGTATTCTAAGTTTATCCATATCGACTGTATTTATCCGAATCCCGCTATCATTTTATTGAACCGTTTATTTATCTCTATTTCCAGTATACAGCCCAGAAGCTTTCTACGTAAGTACTTGTAGCACGATGTGCTAACAAACACAAACAACAATGAAACAACGATGATTACATTTACACACGTAACGTAACGCATCGTTCTCTTTTTAGCATATGGAGAACAATGTAAACGATTACCGAAACGTTCTCTCTCGTTAGCAAAACGGAACGATCTGTATAAAACAGAATTCTCCCACGTTTTTACGTGACATTTGAACATGAGAGATGATGAGCAGTGTTGCCACGAAAAAAAAAATATTGTAACCAACATTTGTGAAAAAATCACCAAATAAGGAAAAATATGACCAAAATTAAATTCTCAGTTTTTTATTTTATTTTTTTCAAATTTAAATTATAATTGAGAAAAAAAGAAACAAAAAATAACAAAATAAAATTATAGTCTTAGTAAGTAATTAATTTTAACAAACAAAACAAAAACTATTTTTGTAAGAAAAATAATAACCAAATCCGGAAAAATCTACACATTGAACAAAAAACGGCCACACTGATGATGAGTCTGTATACCAATTTCTTTCCATTGTGTTGTGTTCGATTGTGTGTTGCTTTGTGTTCTGTTTCGTTTTTATTTACATTCTTCGTTGATATATGTATGTCCCGTTTTGAACGTTCCTATACGTTACAATTATACGTTTCTTACTTTTGGGTAACCAGGGCATCAGTAAAAATTCAGTCAGTCTTGTGTGAAGACGCGTTGCTTGTAAAGAGAATAATTGTGGTTTGAAGATCTCCGCTATAGAGATCGGTCCTACAATTGTTGTTGCTTACGCCAACGAGTATAAAGCAGAGTAAGAAACAAAGCAATTGTTGTTGTTTACATCAAGTTGTGAACAATGGCACAGATAATTGTACGAACAATAAAGAAATTAATTAAAATTGAACACAAATTTATTTTTATATTTATAGCAATCTACGAGCTCATGTTTCAAACGTTTTTAAAAGGTAAAAACGTAACAATATTTATCATCACATTTAGCCAACCTAATATTTATCTCGTGAAACTTTTGTCAATTGCAAATCGTTTGCAATGAAAATTTAATTAAATTTCATGACAAACTATTTTATGGAAAAATAATTTTAAAGTTTTAACAAACAATGCCACACATAGCCAATTTATTTTATTTTCACTTTCAAATTTTTTTATTGTTTTTATTATCTTTTTTATTTTATTTTGTTTTGTTTGATATTTAATACCTAGTGTTCAATGTATGTATATGTACAGTATCGGACAAAACCTAAGCACCCCCTCAGTGCATTTTCTTAAAATGATTATTTTTTTAAGAAAACAAAGTTATTAATGTTTTATTTTTTATTTTTTTATTTATTTATATCCTTATTATTGAAAAACACAAGCTTAAGTAATTCAGAATTCAATAAAAAAAAGTTATGATTCAAAATACATTTTAAGTCGCAAATATAAGCGGACAAAACTAAAGCACCCCCAATCTAAGGTACAGATAAAAACTATTGAAATTAATATTTCTTTGCGAATACTTTCTTCTACAGAAATATATTTCAAATTAAACAATATGGAAACGGAAGAAGATCAAAAACAGGAAAAATAGAAAAACAGTTAACTTTTAACAGAGTAGCTACGTAAACTGATTAATAAGTTTAGAGACCCTAAATTTGCAAAATAATTTGAATGCGAATAATATTGTTTCGGTAAACAATTGTAACCCCGTATCACTAGAAATCGAAGTAAAAAGGTGTGTACAGTATTTAAACTGTATTCGACAAATAGCTTAAAAAAAGTTAAACTAAATTAAGTAGTCGACTAGATTACAGGCAGTGCATCAATCGGTTGAACTCAACTTTACTACAAAGCCACAAGGGAATTGACGGAGGCATTATTCTACAGACAAGTTTTAATATAAAAAGACAAATAAGTTAAAAAGGATGTTTTTCTATGTTTCAGCTCTATGAAAACTCTTAATATCGATTACAGCTGAGAATGTGAAACTGTGTGAACGTTTCTGTTCAGTAAGGTTTCGCTAGTTATGGACAATGCTTCCAAATTGTTAAAATTTACTTTGAAGAAATAATAAGAAATCTGATAGCAAAGTTCCTAGAGCATAATCGGCCTAATAAGCAAGCAATTCAAATCAAATCTATTGAGAAAAATCCAATAAGTATTTTAAAATTATATAAGGGAGCCCTAAATATGCTAATGAGCGTACTCACGGGGCACTCCGCCTTACAATGTACACCGGAACCATATTGACGTGGTAGAAAGGATGGAGCAGTTTTTGTGTCATTGAATAGTTTTTGTAAACTTGAGTAGCAGTGTGTTGGCTTATTAGACGTTAGACCACGGTTCAAACCCCAGGTCAGACATCAAAACGAAAATATAAAAATATTTCTTCGATGACTTCCTCTCAGCAGATTTCTGGCAGAAACTCTGAGAGCAAATAAAATTGCCATGAAAAGTTTCTCAAAAAATCTGTCATTCAGAGTCGACTTTAAACTGTAGGTCCCGTCACTCATGTATCAAATTAAAATATACAACATAAGTGGTGTTAGAAATAGGTCCACAATCCTGACTGAAGGGTTGTAATGAACAATGTATGTACTATAAAAAACATAACTGGTCTCAGAGAAGTGGACTGGAAAAAGTTAAGGAAGTCTGTAACTTGTACACACTGTAACTTGTACAAGCTTGCTATAGAAAGTAAGGTGGTATTCCTTAATGTAGGGCGCACAACAAGCCTACATGATGGCATAGGTGTATGTCGATAGGCATGGTTGGGTTCTTGGTCACATACCGTAGTCAGGTTTTTATGTTTAAAATTCTTGCCGGTCTGCGTAATTTTTACTACATACGTATGTATACATATACATATGTATATAAACTACTACCTACATATGTCAGTATACCGCCCCAGAGATTTGCACTAATTTTATTATACAATCTTGGTGACCAATTGAATTAGTCAGAATTCTGTGCGATAATTTGTTTTGGAAATCGTTGTTGCAATTAATCGATAGTAGCATGCGCCGTTTGGCGCCAAGTCGTCTAGTTGAGGTTACAAAAACTTCGTTATAATGTTTCAGTTATGACTGTCGTTCGCAGACACTGCAATTTCGGCCTCATCCGTAAAAAAGTATATTCCGTCTGATAGTTGCTCGTTGTGACTTCTTTTGTTTTCCTGGATTGCATGAAGATTTTTTTGCACCAAAATCGATAATTTTGTGTATTTAGGCATAAGCCAGAGTACTATGTTTAATTGAAAAATTTTTGAGAATAATGTCGAATTGATTGTTTCAAGAGACCGGTACGGTATATGTGTCTTACAATCTATAAGCGGTTGAGTTTCTTCAAATTCTTTGAACACTGGGCTTTTGACCAATGGGCTTTCACAATTATAACGTGTTGTACTTTCATAAAGCGCTGCATTCCTATTCTTCCCATAATGTTGGCTTGTAATAAAAAAATATTGCATGAGTTGTTTTTTTTTTTTTTTTGAGGTGAAAAAAATTATCGAAAGACACTGTTGCCACTGCAACAGTAGTGTAAGACTTTAACCTACTAAAAAACCACCTCTACGATTCGAACCTGTTTGTCCTATGGTACTACCGTTAAGTATTTTATCACAGGACGAGTTCTAGCCTATTGACTACTACTATTGATTTCTATCTCTTTCTATCCTACGAATACTTTCTATCCTTCTCAATTCCTGCATCACATTTGCAGACAGCATTTTGACATATTGCCAAACCTCAACAGACCGCAGCATATATTGTCTGGTGTCACTATTTCATCTACCATCGTCTCTAACAGCTCGCGTTCCAATCTAAATCTATCGCAATAAAAGAAAATATGCGCAGCATTCTCAATTCCATTATTGCAGAAGGAGCAAGATGGCCATATTTACAGAGATATTCCCTGAAGCAGCCATGCATGTCAATAACTGTGTCATGGAAAAGTCAACATGACCGTGTCTCCTTTCAACCCAACTTTGTAGATTTTTGATAAGTCTATGTGTCCATCGCCCTTTCGTCGCAGTATCCCACTGAATCTGCCATTGGTATAAACTCTTTTGTCTTTCCTCCCTTCGTTCTTCCGTAGTTAATTTTCTACCAACAATACTAACTCTATCGTATATCCTTTTCAGTTCCATAGCCATAACATCAGGGGGAGTTATACCAGATATGACACTAATAGCCTCATATGAAACTGTGCGGAAACCACTAGCAACCCTAAGGGCGCTTAGACGAAACAAAGACCTTGCAGCCCTAGCGTAGGTTCTAATACGCCGGTCCCCACACAGGTGCTGCATACATCATTATCGACTGAGTAACCTTTGCCAATAACAGTCTTCTGAGTTATGTTGTCAGCTATGGTTTGTTGTTTATTAACACACCTGTCACATAAGAGAATTCCTCAGAAAAAATCTGACGGGATCACATCATATGATTTCGGAACAAGTTCACCTCATCTCCAAGTGAGATGACCATAATCTCTAATCACTCATGCAGTTGATAATCATGAACATTCCATTAGCTGTGATGACCTGACCGACGTCGTTCTCAAAGGCATTTTGACTGATGCTCTTGCATCTGATGTGGATTGGTATCGTTCCTAATTCGATAATCTTGTTCATTCACGTAAACATTTATCCAAAAATAGACTTCATCGCGGGGGATGATTTGTTCAATAAAAATTAGGATCAGTTGCCAACAGCTCCAGAGCAAATTCAGTGAACACAGGTCGTTGTGTGTGGTTCACAATGGTGATTGGCAAAATAGACTGTTTCAACAATATGATATGGGCCTTATTAACTGTTGTAGTGCGGAAGTCCGTGTTGAAAGAATCTAGAGAAAGGTTTTGTATTAAATTCACGAGGCACACACGTCTGGAGTTCTTTAGAGATATCTAATTAGAATAATTTAATTTAAATTTAACATTTTCAATTCCAGTCTTCTTTGTGGCTGCACAATGTAGAAGATAAGAGAGCCCATATCGTCAAAACTACAAGTGTCTGCCGACATAAAATTTATATTTTGACTCAACCGTAACAAATGCTGACCTGTTTACCTCTATCAACTAAATCTCCATCGCTCACGAATTCTCAAAGAGGTTTAAAATTCAAAAAACTCTATTAAATTTCGTTTTAAAAGAAAATAGGGACAGTATCTATTTTCTATTTCTATTTTCTCCAATTTTGCTATGAAGTTTTGTATTCAGTTTCGCAATTTATATTCTACTAAAAATATTCTGAATTAAATACAGAACCGCTTAATGTTTAAAACTTAAATAACAGTCTGTTTACAGTCGCCATGTAAAAAATGTTACGGAATCCTCTTGCAATGTATCGCTATCTGCAGTTGCAAGGAAGAATTGGTTTAAATTCGTGTTCTTTTACTATTTGGCGCCTTTTACTTTTGATTGTTAAGCTAAAGCAGACAAAAAAATAAAGGACTCTGAACGGAAGGAAGTGCTAAAAACCGTCACACATACAAATGTTTTAACACAACCAAGTACAAAAGTATTAATGTACTTACAACATGATCAATATATGTATGTAGTACTTGAGTATATAGCGATGAGTATATATCGAGTACATAAAATGTGGCCACATAAGGACATTTAAACACAAATATTGGTACATACATATGTAAGTACACGAGTACATTACACTGAAGTAAAGTAAATGTGTTAAATGTTTACGTTTGTGCAACAGACAGTGAAGATTAAAAAAGAGTAAAGTTAAGTAGAACAATTTGTGATCCAAGCGTTGAATGTTGAATGATATAGTTCTGAGAGAGAGTTCGTGCATATCTTTACGACATAAACTCCTACTATATAAAACCAGAATAGTATCTTTTACGAGATGGGGAAATCTTCATAAATAGCAAAATATTTAAACTCTTGTGTGAGGTAAACTATCACTATAAATGGAAGACTCATTTAAAGAGCATTTCAGTAAAGGAGTTATTTACAGCAGACAGGCAACGATATCAACCAAGTATTACGCACTAGATAGTGATAGTTAAGCCAATAGTGACCTGTAGATCCATTGTATGGCTAGGCAGAACAAATAAAAGAACTCAGTTTAGATAGAGTTTAACATGACTCAGAGACTAACGTGTTAGTACAATTGGACAATGGAAACCTGTTTTACAGCGACGCTGCATATTCTGTTGTACATGGTAATAAGACCAGAAGGCTATGTTTAGTATAATAAGAGACAATTTTAGTACGAGATTAATTAGGAGACTTCGTTGCCTGATAATACAAGTGGCTGTTATCTCCCTCCCCAGCTGTCCCCTGGACAGAACCAGTCGACTCTATGATTTAGGTTAACTTTGTTTGCAACTGGAGTAAGTAACAAAAGTAAATAGTATAACGTAGAGGCTACATACCCTTTTAAAAGGGAGATACTTATTGTGGCATAGGGTTGATTCGAAGAAAGGGCGAGATATTTAAGCCCATAGTAAAATATTCTGTATCCGGGGTGAAGCTCAAGAGTATCTTCCAAGCGGAAGTGAAAGCCATCGAAAAATGAGCTCCATTCAACTGGACAGGAAATAGGAAGGACGAGACACAGCAATACTATTGAACAGTCAGGCAACAATATGAGTTCTCGGCTCTTATGAAGTTCAGTTGGAAGCAGTATGAACAAGCTATTTCAGATAGATATGTGGGGGAAGCAGGGTTACCGTTAATAAATTTTATTATCAAAATTCGTGCTGTGTGATCAATTCGTGCGTTTCGATTTAAAAATTATCTTCAATGATATAACTCAGTTTGAGATCAAACACAATGGCATAATTTGGTGTGGACAGCAAACAGAAGCAGTTGAAGAGCTGTCAATGGATCCTTTAAGGTGCTATTGTAATAATTCTGCAACAAGAGCGAAAATTTCATTGTTACAGTCAATGCAGCAAGACACAGTACAATAATTACTCACATTATTTTGTCCAAAATGGAAGAATTGGATTTGGTTGGCAACAATACAACACTTCGTGAAAGTTCCTAAAATTACATCAGACGCCATTCCAAAGTATGCTAGGATCGCAGCAGAGATCAGCAATGAGTATTTAAAAAGATGAGTAGATTCGAATCATACGCACAATTTCTGATACTTATACGCATTCATACTTATTTTACTATTATACTCATACTACTCATATTCAAAGTTTGAGTACGATGAGTACGTCTCATACGTGTGATGTTGTTGATTTCGACACTCGATGACTCAACATTTACAAGAATCACAAAATAAGAACGATTCGCGTACGAAAACTACAATACTCACTAGAAGGTTGTATGTTTTCTTTGCTTGCTGTCTTTGTCTTTTGCTTTCTTATTTTTTTTGTAAATGTAACAACAACTAAGACTGTAAATTTTGATTTTTGATTCGAATTACTCGAATCATATATGAGTATTATAATTATTTTTCTAAATTTATAAATCTGAATGAGTAGGTCTCTGAATCAAACATATTTCGAATGTTATGAGTTTGATGTCAACGTTGTACTCATACTCATTGGAACATGTACTTATAAATCAACGTTGTACTGAGTACGAATGAATCAGAGCAGTTGAATTTCAATACTGTTGCTGTTTATTGGAAATCAGTAAAGTCTTCACAGATGAAACTACTGAACAAAACGGAATCGAAAACAACAGCTTAACAATATAAGTGAAATAAAAGAAGCCACTGACGAATGAAGAAATAATAGGGTCACAGGTGAGGATGGAGAATTAGTAGATATTCTACGGACTGACCTCGAAACTGTAGTTAGTCTGTAGGCAAGCTCCAACTTGAAAATAGGGCAAGTTATCGAATTGTGATGACTAGAAAGACTGCATTAACTGAAAAGGAATTACTTACTCTGCCTGACACTAAATATTAAATATTACCAGTCATAATACAAGAAAAGTTTGAAAATAAAATAGAGACACCAGGCAAACAAATGCGTAAATTTCCATTTAAATGGAAGCGGCGTGAATCAATCAGTGAGATCAGTGAATATTTTTAAGAACGCCTTCGATACATCAAGAGTACTGTCATATTGCTGTGAAATTTTTGACTAACCAAACCGTAGTTAAACTACAAAATGACTAGTTTTTGGAGTAATGAACTACTTGAATGGTAATGTAATCACCCTAGAACAACGCATCAAAGTTGAAAGTCTCTAACAATGTGTATTATATGGTAGATTTTACGAGAAAAGAACCGAACTCCCCCACTCAATAATTGCTAGCAACTCAATGGCTTCCACAGTTCTCCAGAGAACTTGGAATTATTAGCGCACAGTGTTGAACTTGACACTCATAGCAGAAAAATGAAAGGCATGAGAACAAAGAATGTTAGTACTGAAAACATCATATCGTAGAGGTTTTATAATATTATACACTTGTTTAAAGTCAATTGTCTTATGCTAAAGTGGATCCTGATTAGTTTCGTACACCATCTCTCAATATCTTCAGCAAGTATAACATCAGTAATGTGTAGATCTGGAACTTTACCTACGAGGACCATCATACAATATCAGAAAGTATTGTAATAAATTAAGAAGCCGAAGTCGGTGAAGAAAGTATTTGGAGACATACGGTACTCTAAGAACTAAGACATATGCAGCAAAGTATAATGGAAAAAAGAATATTAATTTGAGCCTCTCTATTTACTGATGACATAAGTAGCCTACAATGTTTGCTTTCAAATGGAACTGTTTTTTTTTTTTCGTAGTAAAACAGGTTAATTTTTTTTTTTATTTATATGACATCGTAAAAAAAAGGACCTGCAGTAACAAAATGAAATGGAAATTTATGGCTTTGTGTGGTTTGTTTTTGGTGGTATTTGGGTTTTATACTGTATTTATAAGGATTTTCGTGTATAAAGAATAAAAGAGTCCTATAATGGGCATGTTGCGAACAATTTCTGTTAATCGGAGAAACTGAAATACTTTGCAAGGTCGCCGTAGTCTAGTAGGTAGTGTATTGGCTTATTAGACGTAAGGCCGCGGTCCAAACCGCACGTCAGACATCAAAACGAAATATAAAAAAAAATATTTATTCGGCGACTTCCTCTCAGCAAATTTCTAGCAAAAACTCTGAGAGTAAATAAAATTGCTATGAAAAGTTTCTCAAAAATCTGTCGTTCGGAATCGACTTTAAACTGTAAATTAACACACACAACATGAGTGGTGTGAGATGCTAGGCCGTAATCCTGAATGAAAGTTTGTAATGGTCAATTATGTTTGTAAGTAAAATTTAGAAACATCCACAAATAATTTTAAAATTTCTTGCTTTATTATCCTAATCGATAACAAATGATTTTTTTAAGATTCTTTTCATATCTTTTGAAAACTAATATTTAGTGAATGTTGTTAATACCGAATAAAGAATAATAAAGCGGCGTTCAAATATCCGCATTTAGTTGCAGCAATTTATTTCTTTACAAAATTATAGGCCACATTTTATGCTTTGTTTGCACTATTGGCCTAAAATAGCGTGTTGGCAATGGTGGAAAGCAATTGCGGAAAAGTTTGAATTGCAAAAAAATTAAACGTTTTATTGATTCAAGTAAAGTTTTTGCAGTTGTTTTTATTACACCGTATAACTCTTCCTCTTTTATAACCATTTAAAGCGAACATGGCTTCTAGTTTGAACTTATTAGTGTGGCTAAAAAATAGAGTCTCCCCGAAAATAACGTTCATTTTTTTGAGAAATCAAAAAAAAATTCTTTTTAATATCGGTCGTCATTCAAATCCTTTTCATTAAATATTTGCTTGAAATAATTAATATGATATAATATTAGTACTTGAAGAGTTATTCGTGTCATGTTGCGCTTTTAATTTGCTTTTGGTATTTCAGTTGTCCAATAAATTTTGTATCCTTTAGGCAGAGTTATGTGCCGTAAATAAATTTATTACCATTTCTCGTGTCTTCTAATCGTATATATCGCAATATGAAAGAGACACCCTAAATATGTGGTGGTTCTCTTAGATATTATACTACTGATTTACTATGTATATATACAAATACATGCACATTAATAAGTACATTACGTACACCTATACATTTCTCAAAAAGGACGAATAAGTATTTTATTATACCCTCTATTACGTTACGTTTTAGAGGCCTCATGGGCAAATGCGAATAATAAAACTTGTAAGCGGAAGAAAGTTGTTAAAACTCTTCTTCGTTTTTTATTGAATTTTTTATTTTATTTTATTTTTTATTTTGTTTTCTGTTTTTGGGGCCTTTCTGTGTATTCTGTTTCATTTCTATTAATTTTATCTTATTTTTATAATTTTTCTTATTTCGACTGAATTTTTGTGGCCTAAAATGTACACGGTTGTGCTTCGTTTAGTTCCTTTACCTGTCTTAAATTTATCCATTTGATAAATAATGTTGTTGGTCAGTAATTGTGCAGTATTTGTAGGTTTAAAGTTAATTTGTGTATGCACAGTAAGAAAAAAATGTTTATGGAAAAATCGATTGCCATAATACCATATGTACAGCCTTAAGCGCTTCCTATCAATAAATTTCAATTGACTTCTCAAGAACTCCAGTCGTATCCTTAGTGTCATTGCCCTGGTAAAAAATCAAATGTGTGTTCTATAGCAAGGATTTTATATTCTTTTAAAATCTTTAAATTGCACTGACGCTAGCAGCTGATCGGGGTTTCTTCAAATATTTTCAACCAGAAATATCACATTTGCTTTTGTCTTTGAACAAGACAACCTTCCAAAAAGAAACATTTTTCCCAACGCAGCGATAAGTTTCTTTTGCTAAGAAATGAATTCTAGTTTGCGACGCTGCCATTAAAATCATATAAATTTAGCTTGTGTGTAAATCGGAGTTCCGCCTCCACTTCTCTGGAATCTTACAGTCAACTCACTTTTGAGAAGGATCGAATCCTCTGGTAATAACGCCATAGCTTACGTTGACGACATTGCCATTGCTGCGTCGGGAATATGTCCGCAGACGCTTTCTGATAAGCTGAACTGCTGCTGCTGTCGATTGTACTGAAGAGTGTAGGGATTTTGAACTGTCTATTAACCCCTCCACACCGATATACTTCTTTTCACTAGGAGAGACAAGATTCCGACCTTCACCCTTCCTACCATAAGCGGGACTAGACTCACGTTGAGACCCGAGGTTAAATGTTTGGGCCTGATCCTAGCTCACAAACTCAACTAGAGGGTAAATCTGGCTTCTAGGGCCTACAAAGCGGCTTGTGCGGCTTACTGCTGCAGTAGAGTAATTGGATCCAGATGGGTCTCCGCTCGAGGGTGGACTGCTCTGAATAAACCACCCAATGTCAGACTTCTTGACAAGGTTAGAAGGTCTGCAGCTATTTATATCACTGGAGCTCGTCGCTCAACCTCCTGCGCATCGTCCCTTCATTCCTCCATTTTGTGGCCCCACTGAACATCGATTATCTCCCTGTGGAATATTATTTTGACAGCGGTTCTTATTTCCTGATTCCGAGGGACGACTGAGACCCTGACATGATCATCCCCCGCAGCTCCTGGCTCTAAACTCGATAATGGGGTTGGTAGCGGCAACTGGGCCTAAAAATTTCTCTCCGACTGTCGGATTACTGTATTGTGTTCCAGGCGGAAGTAATGGCTATCTACCGGGCTGCTCAATGGATCCTCATCAACGCTGCCCCTTCAACCGCATCTCAATCTTCTCTGGTTGTTGTAATTCAGGCTACTATAACTCAAAGATCGTTAGGGAGTGTCGCCGCTGTCTCGACCTTCTTTCTGAGCGCTTCAGTGTCTCACTTGTCTGGGTCCCTGGGCACTACTATACTACGGAAAACTGCAGAGCCGACGAGCTCACCAGAGCTGGTGCATTCCTTCCGGAATCCTCTTCAATCAACTTGTGTGTGCCACTCACCTCGTTCAAGCTGGCCATTGCGCGGAAATCCTTCCGGGACGCCAACTTGTCCTGAGCCAAATTGCCCTGCTCCAGCGCCTGACTCACTTGGCCTCGATGGATAGAAGGCCCACTAACTAGTTACGCGGACTTGATCGTAACGTCACACTATGTGGCATTTTGCCTGAAAACTTGGCCAAAATAAATAGAAGTGTTTTATGAGTTAATGGATGGAATTTTTTGATAGTGTTAGTGATAATTAGGCCCAAGCATGAACCAAAATGATTTCTGTTCAAATCGGTCCGTGATTTCGCCTAGATCCATACAAATTCCCCTCGAAATTGCACTTATTTACACAGAATTATGGTAATTATGAAACAATCATGATAAAATTTAGCATGGATCAGTTCTATGTACTAAGAAATCATTGTGTAAAGTTTGGTGAAAATCGGATCACATTTGACCCTGGTCCCCTTATAAAGTCCCCTTTAGAAAGTCACGTTTGCGCTTATAAATGGATTAAAAACATAGGTATCGTGATGAAATTCGGTATGAACGTGTATTTTGTAAATCTAAATCATATTACCAAATTTTGTTATGGTCGGTTTATGGTCCAAAATAGGGCCCCTTAAGAAAATATGTTTAGCAATTATAATTGGCTTAAAAATTTTATTACCTCGATGAAATTCGACATGAACATGTTTAATATGAATGTGAATCATTTATGATCGCATTTTATTATGATCGGATCATAAGTGCCCCTAGGTACCACATACGGTCTATTAAGACAATCTAACATACATCTCATATTGTTATAATAGTCGATATACATATATAATTGAGTTCTTAAACTTATATGATAATTAATATTTATTCATAATATTTATTTTACATTATTTAATACTTAACTTAAAAATACTTAAAAAGTAAAACTAACTAAAATTTAATAAATTAAAAAATTTTTGAAACTTATTTATACGGCACGATTATTAGTGCATTTTAATACAGAGAAAAATTATCGTTCATTTATTGCTAAAAGCAAGGTATTGATTTCATGAGATTTAATTCAAATCGTACATCATTTTTACTGGTAAACAGTAAGCGTTTTTTGTAAAAATTAAAATAATAATTTTTAATAGGATAGTAACAAACAGTGTTGAAAAATTCAGTACTTTTGTACTTTTTTCAGTACATTTTCATTTCACAAATACCGCAGTACCCCCGCGACGTTTTCAGTACTTTTTTATTATTACATACTTTATGTCTTGCGCTTTTCAACTATTAAGGCATTAGCAACATGTAAAGGTAGAATTAGACTTTAGCCCCGGTTAGCCAAACGCCCGCGGAACGTACGTTCATTTTTAGAATACGAAAAGCAATGAAAACGTTTGCCGAATAGTAACGTAATTTCGGTAAGCATTTGCATTGCGAACGTATGTTATATTACCTTCTATCGACGTTTGGGTAAACGGGGTTTTGCGTTTTGTTGCGCTCCGAATCAGCTGTTTTTGTCCTGTATGTGTACTAAATATAAATAAATAAATAGTCTAGTAGCTAGTGTGCTGGCGTGCTAGACATGAAGCCCACGATTCAAACCAAATGGCGTAGACATCTTCATCAGAATGAAATATGAAAACATATTTCTTAGGCGACTTCCTTCTGGCAAAAACTCTGAGAGGAAATAAAATTGCCACGATAAAGTTTCTCAAAAACCTGTCGGTCTCGCCACTCATGTATAAAATTAGCACACACAAAATAAGTGGTGTGAGAAGTTAGGTCAAATCCTGAGCGCCAAAATGAGTAAACACCACTGAAATAATTCATTTTCTTAGGATAGGGAGAAAAGTATATCGAATAAATTTTATTTTTTTTACTTATATTACTTATAAAATGTTAAAACAAAAACAACAATTCATGATAAAGGAACTCTTTTTATACTTAAGAACAAAACTGTTTTATACTTAAGAACAAAAGTGTTGATTCATTTATGGCGCTCAGTGTATGTATGTATATTTTACAAAAGTACCATTTGATGCACAAAATGTCAGTACCGTTTTAAAATTTCAGTTTTGCAACACTGGTAACAAATATTTTATTTAATGTATTGCTGACTACACACTTTTCCCGTCTTTTAAGCAATTTATGGATTACACGCAAAAAAATTTTCGTATTTTGAAGCAAACTAATTAGTTACCTAAACTTCATCGTAGTAATCCCAATACTGCTCAAGCAATACGTATCCCATCGTGATTTGTTTGATGTCCTGAACCGGTTTTATTTTGTGTGCAGATACATTGTTATATTGCAAAATCATCTAGCCGTGTAGGTATTGTGGTATATTGTGTATATATGTATTGTGTGTATACATGGCTCAAACAAATAATTTTTTTTTATGGCTAGCGGTATCACCAGGAAACCGTTCTGGTACCACTAGAAACACAGCATTTTTTCCTGCCGAATCGATTTGGTTTTCCAACCAAAGTTGATGGATATCCTGGATTAACCTTTGACTTTTTTCAGTTTAGGATTCCGAAAATAAAGCCTTTATTCATCGCTTGTAACAATTTGATGCAATAGTGTGTGTCTTTGAAACAAAATTTCACAAGTGGTTTTTCGATCTGCCTGTCATTGAATTCATGTGGCATGCAAATTTCAGACTTTTGGATCTTTTGGAGGTTTATTGCAGTACAGTAAATTTACTTACATTTGTCAATGGATACAGTAATCCCTATGTTAGCCCCAAAAACTTCCGCCATCGCACTAGTGCCGAATTTGGTACACCGTCAACCACTTGAGATCTCAGGCATTAAGTCGAGGCACACCCGGAAATAATTTTCCTTGGTCAGGCGACATAATTTTGAATCATATAGGATTCATATGGACTGTGATCGGACATACTACCACTATGCGGAATGCCATTTATAACATTTATGTGACCGCGATTCAAGAGTTCCATCCTCATACCGAGCCTCAAGCTGTAGTCAGACAAGCCTCTCCTTAAACACAGCCTAGTCATTTGCGAGGTGAAATCACAAGAAAACATTGTACCGGACTTAAAGAAATACCGCGTTAAAACAATTATCACCGTCGTTAGTTTATTCTACGTTTGGGATTCTTCACGTTTGGTTATCCCTAAAAATGATCCTAGCGATGGATACAATGCATTGTCTATACGCTTCTGGTTACATTTCAGTTATTCTGTGTGTAGGTTTTCGACCTATTCTTTAATTTGACGGAACTTTTGCTGGAAAATTTTTTTAAAAAATTCTTTAGACGCTGAGATACATAAATGCAGTGCACGGTTAGTATTGACGGTTGAATCACTTGTAATACTACACTGAGCACCTGCAGGGTGATTTAGGCTTTTGTGAACAAAGGACTCAATCAAATTGTGTGCATTTTTTGACCTTTTAAATGACCTTTAACCATTGTCATAAACTATCGCAATTTTGATCGATTTAAACTTTCTTGCTGTTTTTCTATTAAAACTCTAATGGAGCCATTGATGCAGAAATAACTCACATTAGTTCACATAACATTTCTAATAACATCTGCGTGGTAAACACTTTTAACCCATAAGTGTGTTACTAATGTTCGCCGCTTCTGTACAAAAGTGCTAATTTTGCAAACACTTCTTCGAAGCAAATCCTAATGTACTTTGAAAAGATAATTACGGAAAATTATTTTGCAGACGATGCAAATAACACTCATACATACATACCAAAAGTTTGCAATCCAAGTTGAAAAAGTCGAGGTAAATAGTAAAATGGTATGAAAGGAGTATTTAAAGGAGGCAGCATTAGCACACACTATGTTTTTACCCTTGAAGCATGCAAATAATTGGTGAAATGCCTTCGAAGTAGCTGTAGTGAAGTAAAGTATAATCGTCGAGGTGGTGGGGCGTAAGATAAAAGTGGTTTCATAAAAAACAGAAATGATTAGGGAGTTCAAAATACCGTTACTTTAAGATGTACATACGTCTAATAAATTAATGAAATCAGGATGTGTTTTCTAGTACAATAGCTACTACGTTTGTGTAGATGCGGTTTCTAAGCATGTGTTGGTATTTAAAAACATTTTTTTCTCAGCTTTTCACACGAACCTTGATAATTTCACTTAATTAAGTATTAGTTTAAGAAGACTTCGGTTGTTTGCTTGTATGGCTGTGTGTGTATTTGTTTAGCTGTTTGTTGATTTATTTTTGTGGGGTGTTGCTGTGGCTAAAATAAGAACTTCTGATGGAGTTGTTGTTTGGTCTTGTTGTTGATGTTACACTCAACTTTTGTAATATTTACGTGCATCAATTGTAGTGCTATTTGCTTAGTGTAACAACATAGTGCCATGTTTTAAGGACTTTAATCCACACATACAATGTTTGCAATCATATAAATTTTCACATGCAAGCAAAAGTAAATGTCAATAGAGGCTGTGACTTAAGCTAGCAAATACAGTTGACAGTAACTGAACAGACTTATTTCTTTAATTTCAAGTAAATCTGTATTCTTTAAATGTCTAGCATGCAGTGTGTTGGCTTATTAGACGAGAACCAGTCGTGGTTCAACCTTTGGCTCAGATTTTTCTAACAAAATGAAAAAATATTTTTTTAGGCCACTTCCTCTCAGCAGTCTTCCGGCAAAAATTCGGAAAGTAAAATAAAAATCCAGCACCCTACCTACTAGACTACGATTGTTTACAAATCACCATTGGCTAAACAGATTCCAAAGGTAAATGCTAAGTGCGAACTAATCCTACCTACGCCTGATATTACCACATGCTGGCGTCAGAAAATATTTTGAGCAGCCTATTCTTCAGAAGTTTGAGTAGCCTCTGCTACAGAAGTTATTGTAAGCTAACTGTCGCTTTTGGGCATGCATGTCTAGCCACCAAGATCATGTTGTGACCACTATAAGATCTTAAGTAGATTTAATGCAGATCATGCCCTGCATAAATGAATAAAAAATCAGATGTCGAAATCAAAACCTTAGATGTTGATATGACCATAGTTTCTGTGCTTCAATGAAATTTTAATTTTATATTCGCAGTCAATAGTTTCGACAAAAAGTTTGGTGATTGGTTGCCAGTTAGGGAAAGCGAACAATGCTTTAGAGTGATTAAAGTAGAGTGGAATAAACCATGTTGTCGTAAAAGAGAATTGATTCGATTACAAGTTGTACAGTTAATATATTAAAGAATTTTGCTCTAGTTTCAAATACCAGTTTACCAGTTGCCAAAATATTTGGCAACATCGAATGATATTGGATTAAGGATTATAAAATTACCTGATGAGTAGCTGTGGTCTAGTGTGTTGGCTTATTAGACGAAAAGCCAGGGTTCGAGCCCAGGCCAGACGTCAAAATAAAATACAAAAGTATTTCTTCGGCACAACTTACTCTCAGCAGATTTCTGGCAAAAACTCTGAGAGTAAATAAAATTGCCACGAAAAGTTTCTCTCAATCTGTCGTTCGGAGTCGACTTTAAACTGTAGGTCCCGCCACTCATGTATAAAATTAACACACACAACATAAGTGGTGTGAGAAACTAGGTCGTAATCCTGACTGAAGGGTTGTAATGACCAATTATGTATGTATGTATGTAAAATTACCTTCCAGAAAATGCAACTCTTAAGGCGCTTTCATTACTATTTCCCAAAACATGGAACTTTAAATACTGGTGTATCAAATAAGCATGCGTGGTGTACGAATTAATAAATGTTAGAGTAATATTAGACCTGCGGCCATTTTTCAAAGCCCAGTCCAGACATATCGAACAAAACGAAATGTGGAAAAAACTCTGACAGTTAATAAAATTGCCCTGAAAAGTTTCTCAAAAATCTGTCGTTTAGAGTCGACTTTAAACTGTCGGTCCCGCTACTCATAAATAAAATTAATATGCTCAACATAGGTGGTGTGAGAAACTACGTTGTAATCCTGATTGAACTGTTGTACTGACTTATGAAGTAAGTAAGTAAGTATGCGTTCACTAAAAGGGCTCCAAGGAGTTGTCAACTGATCCTAATTTTCATTGAAACATCATCTTTAGCGATGATTGACATTTTTGGAATTTGAAATTATGGAATTTGAGATGATTCCAATCCAATAAGGATACAAGATGCAGTGTTATTATTTCATAGCACAATTGTGCAGAGAGAATTCACACACATTGCTTATCCTCTTTTATTTAGTCGTCGATCAGACTGCGGCGAGTGTACATGTCAGCGTATGTTATAACCTTTTTTTTTCAGGTTTACACACAAAAATATTTTGTTTTAAAAACTGCTTTAATTAAAATCCAATGTCTTATAAGCTCTTAAAGGGTATTTTAAGGTATTTAAATGATAAGGTAAGAAAACAGTTTTTTGTAGCCATAAAGCATTTTCTTTTTTGGAATAATTAAAAGGTTTGCTATTAGTAGGTGAGGAAATTTGTGAAACAAAAGTAGCTCCCACCAAATATCTAAAAAACATTCCCCAATTTTTTAATCAAATATGTATGACTTTGTGTATGTTGATGAAATGAAAATCAAAATAGCGTATATTACTAACACTTTTCTTTGACCGTAAACAAATAAATTCTCTCAATTTTTTTTCCTTCTTACTCACTAATACACGACCAAAAAATTTTTGGTAACCCCTGATCTAATGTGATCAAAAAAAAAAGCCACGGCTTATTGTGCATTTTGAATGGAGGCATTATTGGATCATGTTTCTTTGAGAACTATGTTGGCCAGACAGCACGAGCCTCAAAATTTTTCTTGTGTGGTTTTCTTATATAGCAATTTAAGGGGAATAATAGCGCCTAGGCTAAGTAATAAAAATCATCGGTCAAATTCAGCCTGATTTATGCTCCAAAGGTATGAAAAATTGGACATTTTGCATGCGCTTCTCACAAAGAAGCGGTAGCGAACGTTTGAACGTTGTTATATGCCACACGTAATGACATAAATAGGTTTTTCTTTTATTTAATATTTTAGTTAGGAAGCGTTTAAAAAAAATCCTATTCTTATGTAGAACAGAATAACTACTCTATTTTGTTGCTACTAGTAGTCTATCCATATGAGTTTTACTCAGCCCTAAACTTATAAAGGACAGGCATATACATTTTATATACGATATCGAAAAATTTTATGAACTTTATAATCTTTGTATCGGCCTCGAAGACAACTGTATGGAATTATAAGTTTAAATTTTATAAAAAAACTGTTTTCTATGTTAGTTAGTGAACGTTTTAGTCCAACTGTTACTTTAGTACGTTTTAGCTGGTAACAGCTATTTGTAGTTTGAATTTTAGTGTGTTCAACCAAAAAACAGGCAAGCAACTCTAGTACAATCGCAAATACGTTAAAAAAAAAAAAAAAAAACAATTCTGATGTCAATTGTTAAAATGATTGTATAAGTTTATGTTGAGATACATGAGAGTGTAATAAGTACATGGTTGTATATTTGACAGTACTACTGTATGATTTACTAACATTTCTTATTCGGTCTGATTGTATGTTTCACTAATTAAAGGTCCTACTTTTTATTAAAAGCCAAAAATTCAAATTATTCTTTTGTTAATTATTTACCCATTTATTTGTCAGTATTAGGAAGGCGTTTTCTTATAAAAAGGAGTACATATACATGACAAGAATTTAAAACAAAATTTAACATGTATGTAATGAAAAGTTTACACCTAGTGTAGACCAATGTTAGCCAACCACTGTTTATTGCGATTGAATCCGAATTCCATTCAGTTTACTTCCAATTTACAATGCTCGTCACTATGAAATTTATTTGGAGAATTTTTATTTTAAAATTTTTAAGACCCCTATGTCTGCTTATGTAAAAAATTGTGATACTTCAGTAACTCAGTACTTCTCTTCGATACATTCAAAAATTTTCTCAGTGGTAAAGTTCATTAATTACTATTACAACGTATGTATGTAAGTATCGAATAACAATCGAATCAAAAAGTAACTCTAAATTGAACAGAAACGAAATATAACAGAAGATGCAAAAATGAGATCGGAACTTTGGTTACAGATTCACAAAAGTTGCTGAGGTGATGATGTACCTAATCCAATCGATGATGATGGCATGGAGATTTCGCCGTCTAGCCAGAAGAGATCAAAGTCGTAATTTTGCGACTTAAGATCAAACAAGCTGCAGATTCTGATGGTCTTCACGCTAAATCGTTTACAGCTTATTTACTAAAAATGGCTAGCAGAAGTATGTCCTGAAAAAGAGAGACCCAGAGGTATAAGCTTCCGTTCTATCTCATATATATGTAGCTCTTATAGGCATATTGTGTTCGCCATCAAACAGATCTTCGCATTACGTCAAATCCTGGAGAAGATCCACGAAAAACTAGTCGACGCACACCATCTTTTTGTCGACTACGAGACAGCCTTCGATAGTCCCAAAAGGAATCGAGATTTTGCCGCAATGCCTGAGCTCGGTATTCATGCGATGCTGCTAAGCTTATACAGAATGACGTGGATTCCTCCTTTGTCAAGGTGGTATACCGCTCCAAACTGTTTGACATCGTGCGAGGTTCTAGACAAGTTGATTCCTTATCATGAAGCTCTTCAACTTCGACATGGAGAGTGTTCTGCAGATGGCGGAAATGCATCGCAATGGCATTATTTTCTACAAAAGTGTCCAGTTGCTTGTACACGTTGACGAAATTGACATCATAGAACATACTAAGTTATATGTTACTGCTGCTTTTAGGGCTATTAAACAGCAGTCTATAAAGAGGTGTCTGCTAGTAAATAAAGTGGGTACATGAGGCGTATGTATTTCCAGATGGCGGCCAATAACTATAATTTCGACGACCAAGGCTTCGAGGTCAAGAGTATGATCACTCTTGCTAACATTTGCTACTATAGTCTCAATAGGCAAGCGAGTAGCGCATACATCTCTCGTACGTCGCAACGTAACTAATACTCTACAAGTAATTCATTCTCCATGTGCTTCTTTATGTGGGGCAGAAGCATAACTGCTGTAGCAACCGATGCAGTAGTTTAAAGTAAGATCTTCATAGACGATGGCATTCTAAGGACCAAATAGAGGAAGACCTGTCATCGATGGGTGTACCAACAGGCGAAAACGAGCACGCAACTGAGGCGCCTAGTTGGATGTGTTAAGTCAGTCCGATAATCGGGTTGTGAATGGCCAATTAAGTAAGTTACCAACAATTTAAAATCCCGAAGAAATTATGAAAATAGGAGTAATCAACGAAGCAGTTACAATGGAGCGAAAGACAACGTTGCCAGTCAGTTGTCCGGGAATTGCAAAAAAAAGCGCAAAGTATTCTATTGTTATTAATGTACAAAAGGCTCTTGACCTTTGTAATAAGAGATCGTGCAACACTAAGGATTTTTTAAGGAAAGTAAATAACAACAATAAAAACAAACAATTTCTCTGATTCACTTAGGGCCATTATTACAACTTCCCTTTAAAGTTAGGTTTAGTTAAAGGTAATTTCAGCTATAGTGAACTTTAAAGTCACCTTTAACTTCTTTTGGTTATTACAACCTAATGATAAAATAAAGTTAACTTTTTCAAAAATATGGCAGTGCCGGAGCAATATCGATAATACTACTCAATTAAACAGGTGCTTTAAAAACGCAGTGGCAACGACGGGCCTCGTTTTTTGTTGTATATGCTCATTTTGTTTATATTTAAAGTTACCATATTGAAAATAATATATAATATGGCAAGTTCAAACATTAACTAAACTTTAAAAGTTACCGGTGGGATGATCCTCCACTTAGTTTAACGCTCACTTCTACCATATTGTCCAGTTATAAAAATGAAAAACAATTTATCTGCCCGTTAAAATCCTCCCTTTAGTCAACGGCAAGTTGTAATAATGGTCCTAAGGTTACAATGTGTGCAGCCATTGAGCTGACAAACTTCTTCGATGAGTTTGGTGGAAGTTGGTTGGCTCTTACCTGTGGCGTCACAACGGGCCGATATGCGTACTCAAATGTGCTGTGGTAATCCAGGCTGCCACTTCGACCTAACCTAAGCAAACCAGTTTACAATGAACACGGTAAATTTAAACTTGTTTGCGTTAAATAAATTAGTGGTAGAAAATAAAACGTTTTCAGTATTGAGTTCGAATTGGTGTATCAGATTTTCAAGATGTTTTGGTACAAATACCTTTAGTAGAGTTAAGGTGAACGAATAATAAGTAGATTAATAGATAAGCAACGGCGTTGCTGAATTGAATTACACAGTTAGAATTAAGTAAAATCTTGAATTAAGGACATATGTTTGTTGTGTTTTTTTTTTATATATTATTTATTGAATCTTTCCTTTCGGAATTTACAATAAGTGTTCAAATCTTAACCTAAAATGATACAAAAATAAAAGTTGTTATTGCCACTGCAACGTACAACTAAAAGTGCTCATAAAAAATTAATTTATCTGACCAGATCAGTTGTTTAAACCCTCTTGAGACGTCTGTGACACTCGAATACAAGTAAGTCTCTTACAAGACTGTTGGGAAGTTCTGACGTAGTTGACACTTGCTATTTTTATTTCCTCTCGAGCTAGGGGCACTTTCAGATTCTTGTGGATATTACTGTTTCTTATATAATCTAAGAAGTCTAGATTGCCGCCTTTGAAGCTTCTCTACATTGGATGGTGAGGCTGTTCCCCACAGTTGGATGCCATAAAGCCAAATAGGTTTCAATACTGACTTATACAAAAGCAGTTTTAGTTCTACTTAGTTCGAATAAGCCAGTAAAGCTGTGCTGTTCTGAGTTCGACCTGGGTAATTTTGGCAGCTATATGGTGAGCCCAGGTAAGGTGACGGTGAATATGGATGCCTAGATATCTTACACTATTATGTTCTGGTACTGCCACACCATTAATCTTGATGGGCGGACAACTTCCCCTTCTCAGCGAAAACGTAATGTGCACACACTTAGAAACGTTAACTTTTATCTTCCATTTCAGCAGCCAATTGTCTAATTCATTAACATGAGATTGAAGTCTTTGAGACGCAACTATAAAATCTTTATGAATATTTAAAAACGTCGTATCATCCGCAAGAGTAGACGTGTGAGTCACTGCAGATATGCATAAGTATAGGAACGGCAGTAGAATACTTCCTTGAGGTACGTCAACAGATATCTTTCTGCGGAAAGAGATGACATCTTTCCATTTTATTTGGAAATCTATCCCATAAATAACTTTTTATTAATTTATGCACATTCGCTGGTAAAAACTGCGTGATCTTGAATAGAAGTCCTTCATGCCAGACCTTATCGAGGGCTTCAGATATATCAATAAATAAAACAAACAAATATTTGCCAAGAAATTATGAAAATATTTGCCACAGGGTGGTCACACTACAAACATTTTTGTTTGACGGCAAATAATTTTATTTGCCCAAAATGGAGGATTTTTCTGTTTGCCACGCAAAATTATTTTGTGGTCACATTATGGCAAACAAATATTTTACATTTTGTGGCAAATATTTTTTAGAGGTGACCGTACCTTTAAACTTGTTCTTTTTTTAAACTACACAGTTGTTTACCTAATTAGTAGTCACTCTATGTTTGACCCACAAATAAGGTGCAAGCACATGAAATTACTTGAACAACCTTTACTTCACTATTCTTGTAATTGTTAATCATAAATATTATGCCAGATGGAAATTATATATTCATGTTGATGTTTAATAACGTATTTAAGATTAGTTGAAATACTTTAAATTTGCATTCTAATATAATACCATGATATTCAATTTATTTATAAAGTTCAGGTAATATGGTATACCTATTTGTTATTTGACTACAGCTTTTAAAGTTTTTACTCAAATCTGATAAAGGTAAGCTGGAAAAACCCATAATCCATTGAAAAAAACCTTCGGGGAATGTGGTATACTGCGGTCTGCGAGTGTGGTATAGTATATTATTATATATGGTATACCAAATTTATTTATTAAATCACATTAAATGTGATAACTTTTATTTCTGCTCGAAAAAATAAAAGTCAAAAATAACTGTTATTTTTGCTCGAAAAAATAAAAATCAAAAAATAACTATTATTTTTTTTTTTTAAAAATAAAAATCATGTTTTTAAAAAACATCGTATTTTATAAAAATTTGGTCCAAGACAATCAAAATAGTATACTTGGTTTTGTTCTCTGACATTTACTTGCGGTTGCTTTTTTAATCAAAAATTCAAAAATAACAGTTATTTTCGGTCCCTGGAACAATGTATTGAAGTTTCATGCTGAGCTCGTGGCTTGTCAATACTTAAACGCTCGCTTATCAGTTTGCCAAAAAATTCGAAATACCCTTAGAAATACGAAAGTCTATAAAAAAGCATGAATGATGAATGATGAGTCGGCACCAGAGATCAGCAATGAGTATTCAAAAAGATGAGTAGAATCGAATCATACTCATAATTTCTGATACTTATACGCATTCATACTTATTTTAATATTATACTCATAGTACTCATATTTAAAGTTTGAAGTACTCATCGTACTCTTACTTATACTCATACGTATGATGTTGTTGACTTCGACTCTCCATGACTCAACATTTACCAAGACTGTAAATTTTGATGAATGATTTGAATCACTCGAATCATTTATAAGTATTATAAGTATTTTTCTAAAGTTATGAATCTGAATGAGTGGTATCCCCGGTACCCCTTTAAACGCCTACAGACTAAATATCTCAATTCGCTACTATCCCAGAATTTTGTCAACTCAGTGTTCTCCTTAGCGTTACTTCAGATTCGGCTTTTTAACAATAGTATCCATTTCTAATGTTCTTAAACAAGACGCCAGTATATTCTATCGTTTTGTTGTTTTTATTTCAGCTGTAAGTGTTCCTAATGGAATCACTCTGTGGTATTCATAACAAAAATTGTTGGCGGTATGGTAAATATTATCTTGATTTTCATGTAGACAATATGGTGTGTTGCTTTTGACCACATTGTGCATATGTGGCATATATTTTGGACCTGCACAACACTAACTCATCTACATCATATAATAATTTACTTATAAGAACATCTTGTTAATTTACTGATAGATATTTGGCACTAACCAAGCTCTGTATTTGTCTTTCGTGACCATGTTCCATTTTTTTTAAATTTGTGGATAATGTTCCGTTCCCTAAAATTCGTATAACAAATGCTGTCGCTGATGATACTGAAGGATGTGACGACTTTATATTTAATACAGCTATCCTCTGCACTGGCAATATATATACAAAAATATATCGAAACATTTCTGTGATTCAATTTGGAAGAGACTAATTTGTTACTACGGATTTGTGTAACCGAAAATTTCATTTGCCTTTTAAAGCTTTAAGAACAGAAACATTTACGTATTATAATGAAGAAGAGTGTATAATGTATTAACTGATGTTCATTTCTCCCTTAACGCATCGAATCACCTTCAAAGAGCTTAAGACGAAAACTGCAACGTTTGCCAACTAATTAAATGTGAATCTGAATCTGAATCCAATGAGTGAATGTTACACGTCTTTATGCACAATGTAAGCCATCGTTTAAATGCAAATGCAAGGATTTAAATAAAATTAAATTCATTTAACAATTTAAGTATCATTCATTGTATGGTTTACATCTTTTTATTGCTTTCTTTTCAACACTACAAGAAAATGTTAAAATAGAAATGGAAAATTCATTTGTTAAACCAGAAAAAATAATGCAATTTGTCGTGAAGGGGGAAGTCAGTGCAAAAGATTTTATTTATGCAGTTTCGTTTTCAATTTCAATTGAAAAGATGCGAATATTTTTGTTGTCATTGTGGGTATAATGGAAATATTGTGTGAGCCAAAAAGGAATGTTGCTTTTAACTCAATTGTATTTGTCAACAAAAAAGAAATTGCAAAGATAAATGTAGGTTTTGTTTGCCAAAAAAAATATATTTTTTTTGAACATAAATTCAAAGGATAACAAAGAAAAACCATTTGCTTGGTTTTTTTATTTATTCGGCTTCTTTTTAAAATATTTCTTGAATGGTCAGAAGAAAATTTATAAATAAAACCCGGTGTGATTCATTGCCACCATATCATGACAGTTCATACACATTTGATGAACATAAATTAAATTCCTTAACATTTAATTAAATAATGTGAGTGATCTAAGAATTAGAAATACTTGTACGCGAATGAATATTTTACACATATCCCGGAAAGGTTCTGAAAGAATATATTTTTAATTGCTCTACGTTGAGTAAACTATATGACGAAAGAATATTTAGGGCCATTATTGCAACTTCCCGTTATAGTTGCGTTTAGTTAAAGGCAACTTTAGCTAAAGTGAACTTTAAAGTCACCTTTAAGTTCTTTTCGTTTTTACAACCTAATGATAAAATAAAGTTAACCTTTTCAAGAATATGGCATTGCCGGAGCAATATCGATAACACTGCTCAATTAAAGAAGTTTTTTTTAAAATTTAATTTTTTAATTTTGCTTGTATTCGAAGTTGCCATATTGAAAATAATATATAATATGGCAAGTTCAAACATAAACTTAACTTTAAAAGCTACCGGTAGGATGATCCCCCATTTAGCTTAAGGCTCACTTCTACCTTTTCGTTCACTTATAATAAAAAACAATTTATCTGCCCTTTAAAATCCTCCCTTCAGTTAATGATAAGTTGTAATAATGGCCCTTAGATAGTTTAAATTACCATTAATATGCTCTCTTAAGCAACCGTGATTAGTTTTTAAGCCTAATGCTCCAATCTTAATATTAAAATATTTCATAAACATTTTAAGAATACTGCTGCTGTGCAAGTGATTGTTAGCAACATTCAATTTCTGTAAGAATTTAAAATCCTCTCTTAAGTTAACGGCAAGTTATAATAATGGCCTTTAGATGGTTTAAATTACAAATAAATTTAAGCATTAACTTGCTCTTTTAAGCAACCGTGATTAGTTTTTAGGCCTAACACTCCAATCTTAATCATTCACTGTTCTTAATACTCATAAACATTTTAGGAGTACTGCTGTTGTGCAAGTGATTGTTAGCAACATTCATTTTCTGTAAGAATTTTAATAAAAGTGATTAAAAAATGCTTAAATTGTATTGAAATCGACGAGTGGCTTTGGCTATTATATGTCACGTACAGTCAACCCTCCTATAACGCGGTACTCTCAGAACGTGGTTTCCATATAACTTGAGGCTGAAATTGCGACAACCCTCCTATAACGCGCTACTCTGAGAACGCGGTTTCCATATAACGCGGTTTCACAAATCACGCGAAACTGAAACTTCGATAGCTTTTCTATAACGCAGTACTCTTACTGCGCGGTTTTCGTTCAACAACATCCTATAAGTTCCTTCCGCACAGCCTGTAAATGACTCTAGTAACTAGATATTGTAAGAGTGTTTAATATCAGTTTTATTTTCGACGCAAAATCACAGCCGAGTTATATAAACAATATGTTTATATAAACATGCCAACTTATCTCATAGCCGTCTACAACATCGGTTTCAGTCATCTCAGAGCTCTTTCACAGTACATACGTTTTGTTGGTGACCAAGTCTTTCTAAAAAAATTTCTGCAACTCATATCTGACAGTGAGGATGAATGTTGAAAAATTACAAAATTTTACAAAGTTTTTCTTATTTTTGGTGGAAAACAGTCTTTTAGTTTAGTTTTTGTTTCATTTTTTTTTATTAATCCTTATATGAACTCTTTAATTCAATAAAAATAATTTATAATTATATACCATATAACGCGGTACGAATGATGTGATTTGTACTAATTCCGAGTTTCTTATAGCGCGGTTTCCATACAACGCGGTAGACGGTTTCCATAGAACGCGCTACGAATTAGACTGCTTTGTACGATTAAATCCGAGTTTCTTATTGCGCGATTTCCATACAACGCGGTACACACTCACCGCGTTATACGAGGGTTGACTGTACATGTAATGAAGGTGACAATTACAAGTTTCTTTGGACTGAATGAGAAAACTCTGGATGGGTTTGAATAAACTATTCGATGGATGATTTATCTTCACGGACAGGTCGAAGAGGATTTTCCAACTTGGAACCAATGCCAGGGAATCATAAAGTCTTCCAGCGGAATATAGTGCTTTTCAGCTCGGAAGCATTATGAACAACTCAAGAATAATAATTTATGTGGATAATCTGGTAGGCACTGAAGGTCTTGGAGGGACTCACTTTTAGGTCACATCTGTCCTGGAAATGTAAGAAGTCGATAAGGGTTCTTATAGCCTTGTGTAATTGTGACATCACTGACAACGTAGTTGCAGATGAACTGGATCAAGATCAGAATCTGCTTTGAAAGTAGCAGTAGAAGATGTGTCGGTGAAACAGTCAATTGGATTCTTCTTTCGAATTATTTACGACAGATTCGGCTTACTCAACAATTTTGAATAGAGACGTAGATGGGACTAAAGCGTCGTATAAGACTTATGGCCAACACTCCATGCTATACATGCGAAATTAATCGTAAGCATGAGTAGTAAGGAGTTGAGGACAACTCTACAAGCCTTAACGGATCAAGGCCCCATAAGACAAAGGATCAACAGGTGAAATAGGATTCTCTCTGATTTCTATAGGTTATGTGAAGATGAAAAAGGAACAGTGGATCATATTTTATATAATATAGTGTAATTGCATGCAGGCGCGTTGATAGCAACAACTAGGCAAACAATTCGAAAAGAAACTGAAAAACTATATGGATTATAAATCTGACGGTCTAACAGAGTTTGTGAACAGGTTTGACCTGCTAAGAGCATATCTTGATAATAGTGTTTGTCTACGGAATATTATAGCATCTGGTACATAATCAATAGGAGTCATTGTTGTACTTTTCATTCTTTTCCTTCTGTATTTTATACTCTTTCTTCCATTTTTTTGCTCTTCCTCCCTCTGTCAATATCAGATTTTAATTTTATATTTTTTAGTCGTCTTTTCTTTTCTTCTCTGAAAGATTTTTCCACAATGGACCGATTGGCTCTCCAAGTGGTACGATATTCTTCCTAACTCGACCTAATAAAATACAAAAAAATTACGATAATTTGCTATTAAAATTTCAATTGCCAAATTGGTGGTTGTGAGTTTTGTTGAGCAGGCTTATCTGTCGCCTTTTCAAAAAACTTTGGATTTTGAAAATAGGTTGAAAAATATTTGAGTAATCAATAATTTTGCGTGGAAAGTTAAAAAATACCGTTTTTGTCAAATAAAACAAGTTTAGAGGGTTTAAGAAATATAAAAAAATATTTTTGAGTTCTACTCAACAAAACTCATAATTTACATTATGTTATTAGCTGGGTGTTTTTTTTTTATTTTGTCGCATAGTGTTATTAACGTTGCTCTTTATACTTTAAATTGACAGTAATGCACAATATATTTTAAGATTACTCTTCTAAGGCACTGATTATTGTTTAAATATAACAAATCCAAATCTATCTTGATACCAGGTAACGTTGAAGTTTGGATTCATAAGTCGTGGATGATGTTTTACAATCTGGGGCTTCAAATGTTAAAGAATGTGTAGTAAAGTGGGAAACACAAATAAAATTTTTTTATTTTTTATTTCCGACCATTTGCTTTTAAATATTAGTACATATAAACGTTGAATACGTGTAATATGGTACAATAGATTAACGGTACACGTCAAACCTAATTACTCACCTACTCTTATTCTTATAAATTAAAAAAAAAATCAGAACGACATTTTCTCTTGAGAAAAAACAGACATAGTCCGAATTGTCTTAGGAGGTTTTTTAAAATTTAAAACATTTCTATGATGGTTAGTAAGACCATTTAACCAAAATTTGTTTTTAAAATTTAATTTTTTTTTGTGTTTTGTGATTGTCTGACTGTTGACACTATTTATATATGATTAACCGCAATAGAAAATAAAATGAGAATTACAAAGCAATTTTAGAGAACAAAAGACACGATAAACAATGTTTCTAAAAATAAATTTGTCGCACAATTTATCGCTCTTTCCTTTCTTCTATGACAATGTTTCTGTTATTCTTAAACAATTTACTGTATGAGTAGTAGTTATTTCGTACACATCCACATAATTGGTCATTACAACCCTTTAGTCAGGATTACGACCTAGTTTCTCACACCACTTATGTTGTGTGCGTTAATTTTTATACATAAGTGGCGGGACCTACAGTTTAAAGTCGGAAATCACCGAAGAAATATTTTTTCATATTTCGTTCAGTTGGAGATGCCTGACCTGGGGTTTGAAGCCAACACACTACCTACTAGACGACGGCGACTTTTTCGTACTTTCTCGAAAGACAAAAAGCTGTTTTGGTTACTATCATTAATTGCTTGAGCTCTGGTTGCGTCTTTTATAGTCTCCCGTTAAAATTACAGGCGTCTTTTTTTGAATGTTGCTCCGCTTAGTTCGAACTAGGTGAGCCATTTATCTTGACGGATTAAAATTCCTTTTTTTACGAAATGGCTCAAGATTTTTTTAAAGGAAGCAAAGAAAAACTGTGCTCTAGTAATGTGGCATGCTATACCACATTGCTTCACATGGTGTACCACATGATCTGTACATTGTTTTAAATCGTTTTTAAAGGGATTTACAATATTTTTAACTGTTGGCAAAATTTGGGCTGGCATCTAATCAACGTCTGAGAGAGACGAGAAACTTAACATTTTCTCTAAAAAATAATCCAGTGACAGTAAACCATACAATCTTGGCGGCTAAAACTCAAAACTACTTTCCCACCAAACTCTCCTTTCAATAGGTGCAAGGTATCTTGTGCTATGTGGCTCATCAAACCACATGTCAACCGAACAATTGTTTCATTTGGTTAAAAATGTCACGTTGCAATTTTCATTGTTTTTAAAGCAGTAGGGTTTAATGAGGTCGTCGGCCAACAATTTCCACCAAACAGTGTAACTCTTGAACTACTTCTGCTTGCACTTGAAAGCAAATTTGGCAACTTTGTTTATTGAAAGGAAAATGAAAAAAAGAAAAGAAAATGTTATTCACTGAATACAAAATCTGAATAAAAAACAAACAACATACATACATAACGTAATCCGCCATTACAACCCTACAGTGAGGATTACAACCTAGCTTCTCACACCACTTATGTTGTGTGTGTTAATTTTATACATGAGTGGTGGGATCTACAGTCTAAAGTTGACTCCGAACGACAGATGTTTGATGTTTTCATGGCAATTTTATTTACTCTCAGAGTTTTTGCCAGGAATCTGCTGAGAGGAAGTCGCCGAAGAAATATTTATTCAAATTTCGCTTTGATGTCTGACCTTGCAACACAGTACTTACTAGACTACGGCGACTTATCACAAAATACGATCATTTGATAATAATTCACAAGCGTTGTTCGTTGGTTAGTCCGTTCATAATAAAATGGCAAACCTTATTGAGTATTTTAGGGAACGCCTTATTATTATTATTTTTTTTGATGTAGAAAAAACCGAATAAGGAACAAATCACACGGCTTATTGGCTATATAAACTTTTGTATGATCTAATTTAGGCCTCCAACTACTTCTACGGTATGTTGAGTAATGCGTGCGAATTAAATTTTCGTTTTTTTACGATCTTGCATTAACAATCTATTAAGGCGTTGTCTTTGTGTAAAACCTTTGCTCAATGTTAAATGCCTCAGAAAGGTTTGCGTCGATTTTGACAATATTTTTAGTGCTTGCATGGATCATTTAGAGAGGCGAGGAATCATCAAATTAATACCAATGTAAAATGTTTCTTTTATCGCGATATTAAACACAGCATTTACTTTTTATGACTTTACATAGTCCAAATATGAAAATTCATGATTTAAGAGATTCAACCCGACAACCGTTTGTGTATCACTGCATGAAGATTTTTGTTGAACGTTCTTACCAAACTGAAACTGGACACATCCTTTGAATTTCCGGTTTAGCCATGTGTAAGTATTAAAAGTGTTAATTCATGGCTTTTAAAATGTTGGCCAAAATCTGAGTATTTTTAATATTGCATGTTCAGCTTCAGTATATTTTCCATTCTGTACGATTTTTAAATCCAGTATAAATAGTTCACCATTTGAAATTCTTGGAAAATTAGAAAGAAGAGCCAGAACAAAAAACAATTCATATAATTTTAAACATCTGGTGTCTGCCTTCAGTTTGAAATCGTTCAGTTTTTTTTTTTTGTTGAGAAGAAGAGTAAACGAAAACATATAAAAAGCCAAGAAGCATTCACTTGCAGCTGTTGTGAATTTACGAAATTTAAGCCAAAAAAATTTTCAAAGTTTTTTTATTTTTATTGTGCCAGTACTACTTTGCTTAGGGTTATTTGGGCATTAGTTGCAACTATCTAAGCCATTTTTACATAACGTAATAACATTTACTTACTTTTTATATTTGCATCTAATATATCGTATCGTATAAAAACTTTCTGAGTCCATATATGTATGAGTGTCTGGGCATGAGAAATGTAAGCAGAAGGCAAAAAATGTAATTTCGGTCAATTTATCGTAAATTAGATTTTGACAGGCATTTTCTTTCGTTTTTTTTCTTTTCATTTCTTCTTTTTTTATATTATTTTGACTTTTTTGTGTTCCAAAGAAAATGTTTGTTTTTTCTGTCTATAATAATTGCATAGTTTTTGTTTTTGTATATGCAAATAATAAATTGTAGAGATTTGGCCAAATAAAATTCTTACCGCAAGAGGAACAGGAGCAACGGGTGTCCTTATTTGCCGTATATCAAAGTGAAATTTTAATTTGAAGGAAATTTATTTCTTTTTGAGAGCCAATAAATTATTTTCAAATGGAATGAAATGAGAAAATGGAATGGAAAAAAATTTTTGACTTAAGTATTAAGTATTCAAAAATATTATAGAAAATGCAATTGACTTACTGAACTTCCCTTAAATCTTTTTGTTAATATGGTAAAGTTTTACATGTATGCATATACACATATTGTTGCTTTTTTAAAATTTATTATTCTACTGTTTGTAACAAAATAGGTATACATTTAAAACAAAATAAATATGCGAACAAATTTTATCTCAGAGAAAAATTAAACAAAATAAACATAAATTCGATCATCGAGGAACTAAAATTGTACAACTGTGTACGTTGTTGGTCATTACAGATGAATAGGATGTTATGGTACTGTGATAACGATAACAACTGAGAATGTCAAACTGTGATATAAAGTGCGGCAAGTTATCATTAATCGTTTAACGCCAAAACAATGATTCCAAAATGTAGAAATATACTTAAAAAAATATTGATAAATCTGTGCACGAAATTCATAGAGCATTTCGTGGGCTTTACATAATCCGCCTAGTGAACAGTGAATGAACGATCCGAAGAATATAGTCGTGGATAAGTTGACAAAATGTCAATTTTTCGACCATAATATCTGGCGAATTTTTACTGATCGCAGATGAGCATTTTCACCAAAGAATGATATTCAGTGTGAAGGTAATATCTAGTTAAATGGCTGCGTCAATAAGTAAAATTGATATATTTGGAGCGAACATAATTCTCAAGCCGTTAGAGAATCAATATTTTGATTTATTAAAATCAACTTTTTTGAGCGCTTCATCATTACCGAGAATCGTAAACCCTACGGATTTCTAGTTCCCAAAAAGCAGTCAGCTAAACAGCAATGGCTTAACAATCGATTTATTGCAAAATCAATTTGGTGACAAATTGGTATTACACTACCAGTATTCCAATATTCAAAACACCATTGACTTCATACGACCATATTCGTTAGAAAATGTAGTGGCAAGTTGGACAAATCGAATGAAACATATATATCGCAGTAGTCAGACATATGCCGAAAGTGTTATTAAAAAACCAATGCCATGAAATTAGCAGACTTTAATAAAAACAATTTCATTTCTAGCTCTTAGAATAAGACACAGTACTCGCTATTCTGGTTACCTAATACTGTACGCGTTCTCATACTTAAAGCCATTATTAGAACTTGCCGTTAAAGTTGGGTTTAGTCAAAGGTAAAAAGGTTTTAGCTAAAGTAAACTTTAAGGTCACCTTTAACTTCTTTTCGTTATTACAACCTACAGATAAAATATGGTTAACTTTTTTAAAAATATGGCAGTGTCGGAGCAATGTCGATAACACTGCTTAAATAAACAAGTGCTTTAAAAACGCAGTGGCAACGACATGCCTTCTTATTTGTTATGCTTATTTATTTTGTTTATAAAATTTGTGTTTTGGGGTTTAAGCTTTTTTATTTTTGTGTTTTTTGCTTTAAAATAAATATAATGAATATGCCAATATCCATTTTGATTTGAAAAACTATTATATATTAACGTTTATTTTTCATGTTTATATTTGAAGTTGCCATATTGAAAATAATATATATAGTGTGGCAAGTTCAAACATAAAGTGAATTTTAAAAGTTAAAGGTAGGATGATCTTCCCTTTAGCTTAACGCTCACTTTTATCTTATTGTGTGCTCATAATAATGAAAATCAAGTTATCTGCCCGTTAAAATCCTGCCTTTAGTTAACGGCAGGTTGTAATAATGGCCCTTAGTCAGAATTACAACCTAACTTCTCACACCACTTATGTTCTGTGTGTTAATTTTATACATGAGTGGCGGGACCTATAACTTAAATTCTATAATTAATTCAGAGCGACAGATTTTTGAAAAACTTTTAAAATTGACTTCAAACAACTGATTATTAAGAATTGTAATTTTATATACAGTTTTTGGCAGAAATCTGCAGAGATGAAGTCGCCGAATAAATATTTTTTCATATTTCATTTTGATGGAGTTGTTTGACCTGGAGATTGAACCGAGTCTTTAATTCTAATAACCCAACGCACTACCCACTAGACTACAGCAACTTGTTCTTCAACCACAATACTTTAAGCAATATCGCGTGGTAGGACATATCGGGTGTAATAACACAGTAATTTGTAATGGGAAAGTAAAGAACATTTTATTCAAAGTATTGGTCATTGTTGGTTACACATTTGTTCCTACTTCCAGACAGTTGGATTATTCCACGTCAATAAAACTGTTTGCCTTTTGAAGGAAACTCTTTATTCTACATCTTGGTGGGAAACAAAGTGCTGTTCAGACAATGCGTGTTACGTCGATGAAACCAAATAGTTGTTGGATGAAGCCAAGTCTTTTGAATACGTCGTTGTATTCTGAACCGGTTTTGCTTTGGTGCAATATCGTGTTGCAAAGTTATCTTGCCGTGTTTTGTGACCCATTCTGTTCGTTTTTTCGATCAATACATAGTTAAAAGTTAACGGTTTCACCAAGTTATAGGAGCTCGTGCTAAAACACACCTTTCTGATCCCACCAGACACACAGCATTGTTCTCCTTCCGAATCGATGTGATTTTGCAGAAAACAAAATTTTACAAGTTGTTTTTCCCGTGGCACCCATATACCAGACTTCCAGATATTTCCCATAAGATATAATCTGTCAGAAATTGTTTGCTGTGCAACATTTATTATTTCCGCATTTGCTTCTGAATTAAAGTGTAATTTTCTGCCAATACATACATAATTGCTCATTACAACCCTTCAGTCAGGATTACGGCCTAGCTTCTCACATCACTCATGTGTGTGTTAATTTAATACATGAGTGGCGGGACCTACAGTTTAGAGTCGACTCCGAACTACAGATTTTTGAGAAACTTTTCATGGCAATTTTATTTACTCTCAGAGTTTTTGCCAGAAATCTATTGAGAAAAATATGAGAAATATTTTGTCATATTTCGTTTTGATGTCTGATCCGAGGTTTGAACCATGGCATTACGTCTAATAAGCGAACACACTACCTACTAGACTACGGCGATTTCAATATTGTCTCTTCCAATATTGTTTCTAGTTTTGTTTTTTAAAACTTTTGTTGGTGGTCTTTCAAATTCTACATTTCTCACATGTTTTCGCCAAAGAGTCGAAACCATCTTCTGCATTTTGGTTCTGATAGAGTATGCTCACCATATGCCTCAACAAGCATTCGGTTTGACTTTCCAGCGCTATATGCTTTTCTCAAATCTTTATTTTCTTGTACAAAATTGGTTACATATACGTATACATACTGAATATGTTTGATGGCACTGGCAACTTCTAGAACTACGTTATTATTACATTTTTCGTTTTTATCTCTTGTGCTTTTTGAATGTAATTTTGCTATCGTACCGATGATTGTTTATTACAATCCTTGTAATATTTTTTCGTTTTATGATTGTTTGGTTTCTTGAACTTTTTTTTATAATATAAAATAATTCCCGTTGTTGAATAGTATCCATAGAGAAAAGAGAAGCATAATTGTTCATAATGTCTAAGGATTAATGTCTTCAATAACAAGTCTTGCTTTTAACATTATTCTTTGAAAGTTTTATTTATGCTTAAAGCTTCATCCTATTAGAAGGATTTGAGAAGTGGCAAGTATGGCACAGACCAGTTTTTAACATTGACACTCGTATTATTCTTATTCAAACAATCTATTGCCAAGCATAAGGCGAAATATCAAATAAGATTTTCTATTAACCCTTTCGGTGCCTGGTTTTATTTTTAGCCTTAGTAACTACAATGTTCTCCTTTATGTTTCTGAACCATGTCATAATAATAACACGGCGCGACAGTCAGAATACACACAGCTATTGACAAAGTGTAGATTGAGAGTTTTGTTGAGTAGAACTCAAAATTTTTTTTTTATATTTCTCGAACCCTCCAAACTTGTTTTATTTGACAAAAACTGTATTTTTGGACTTTACGCACTAATTTATTGATTACACAAAAATTTCTGAACCGATGTTCAAATTTAAACCTTATTTAAAAGGAGAAAGATGGGCCTTTAAAACGATATACAGATATATATTATTTGACTTAATATGCTATGGGTTTTGATGAGGTAAACTCGACAAATGCGAATTTCTTTTCATAATTTTTCAAGTTTGTCCGTTCATAGTAGCAAACTTTAATTAAAAAATATGAAAAAAGTGATAACATTCTAAAAGTGCATTATCCTGTGAAGAGATTGACACTTCGGTTGATCAAATCGGACAAAAATTACGGTAGTTATTATTTAAAGAGTCTAACAGTCAACCTAGTGAATAACTTAGACTGTAGTTACTTGGGTGTATATTCACTGTCGCACCGTGTAATTTGAATGCTATGGTCCCTTAAGGCATCAAAATACTAAAAGCGTTAAAACGATTATACATGTCTGAAAATGTCTGCTTGTCAGTGTAATATTTTATTGTATTATTGTAGGCAGATTTATTCATGGATTTTTTTGCTGAATTTTTGTCGAAGTATATTTTATATGGAGATGTACGAAAATATATTCCTTAAGTGTCAACATCTGCATTTTATTTCACCATTTATTTCAACATATTTTGCTTCTATTGTTTTAGATTTTTGTTTCTTTCATTTTTTCGAACATTTTAAATGTTCTGTTTGGCAGTACATACTAAACATTTCTAGTCATAAAACCCCTCCAAAAGGACTAAGGAGCAATGACATAAATCCATAGATATTACTTGATATTTATAGTAATATAACGTATATACATACATATATGTATACATACATACATCCATACATATGGTAGGTATAATTTCATTCAAAGTAACGAGTTTAGCCTTTATATAGAGTGACGCATGCAACATGAAAAATATTTGAATACAGGTTTTTGGCGCAATTTCAATATTTTATTACACGTTCTAGTGTTGCTATATTTTAGGGAAATTCTATAATGTATTTTTTTTTTGTTTATTATGGATTTATTACATTTCCTATAAAGAATTTAATATGCTTTATGGCTAAAATCATATTTTGTTGTAAAAATAGTTATCGTTGGTGTTAGTTTAATAAAAAAAATACATTCATGAAGAGAAGAACTGAAAACTGATTTTCTAGTTTACCGTTTATTTTAAAATGAATGAACCAATATTTCTGTTGCTTAATCGAGCTCAACAAACTTCAGTAGTTTGTGCTTCAAATGTGGCAAATTTTTTAGGAAAGTGTCCTTTCAATTTCAAGCGATTATAAACTAAGATGCTTTCATAAAGCCAATCACAAAATAGAAAAATTCGTCAGGATTTGAACACCATTTAAATGTGAGCATAATTGAAAGTGCTTACTTTGTTTTCGAAATTCCCAAGCATCGTACAATTTTTGGTATTAGACCAAGAATCCGCTGTTAACATATTTCATGTATTAGCATGAAGTAGGCTAAGGGCTATTATTACAACTTGCCGTTAACTAAAGGGAGGATTTTAACGGACAAATAAATTGTTTTTCATTATTATAAGTGGACAATAAGGTAGAAGTGAGCGTTGAGCTAAACAGAGAGTCGTTCTACCTTTAACTTTTAAAGGTAAGTTTATGATTGAACTTGCCATATTATATATTATTTTCAATATGGCAACTTCAAATATAAACAAAGTGAGCAAATACAACAAAAAAAGAAGGCCGCAGTTGACACTGCGTTCAAGAAAAATTTGTTGAATTGAGCAGTGTTATCGACATATTTTTAAAAAAATTAACTTATCTGTAAGTTGTAATAACGAAAATAATTTAAAGGTAACTTTCCAGTTCCCTTTAGCTAAAGGTATCTTAGGCAAGTTGTAATAATGGCCCTAGTGAGAAACCGTACGGTATTAGGTAACCAGAATGGCAAGTACTGTGCCTTATTTTAAGAGCTTGAAATCCAATTGTTTTTATTAAAGTCTGATAATTTCTTGGCATTTGTTTTTTAAATAACACTTTCGGCATATGTCCGCCGCGGCTGCGATTTACATGTTTCATTCGATTTGTCCAATTTACCACTACATTTTCGAATAAATCTGGTCGTATGACGTTAATGGTGTGTTGAGTTGTCACCAAATTGATTTTTCAATAAATCGATTGTTAAGCCGTTGATGCTTAGCTGATTGCAAACTAAAAATCAGTCAGCTTGGTATGATTAGGTCGCTATTCTCCGTAATGATGACATCTTCTCATTTTAACAGAAAAGTTTATTTTAATAAATCAAAATACTGACTCGCTAACGGCTTGAGAATTGTGTTCGCTCCAAATCTATCAATTTTACTTATTGACACAGCTATTTAACCAGATATTACTTTCACACTTAACACAATTCTTTGGTGAAAATGATCATCTTCGATCAATGAAAATTCGCCAGATATTATGGTCGTTTGCCTTTAATTTTTGTATTTTAAGCCAGCATCTATAACTAAAATTTTTAACGCATACGAAGAATAAAGTCCAACAAGTTGAGAATGGCGAAAAAACTTATCCACGACTATATTCTTCGGATCGTTCATTCACTGTTCACTAGGCGGATTATGTAAAGCCGACGAAGTGCTCTATGAATTTCGCGAACAGATTTGTCAGTATTTTTTTTAAATATATTTCTACATTTTGGAATCATTGTTTTGGCGTTAAACGATTAATTATATCTTGCCGCACTTTATAACACAGTTTGACATTCTCAGTTGTTATCGTTATTATAATTATCGATATCCATAACCTCCTATTCAGCTGAACAAATAAGCGATTTTATACCGCATGATGGTAAACCTATCTAATGGTTTGGTAGTCCTTAAACTGTCAAATCCGCCTATCATCTTACACGTCAGTATATAGACATTTCAAAACTAATCCCATAACAGTTTGTGACTGACTTTAAGAAAAAAATCAATAGTTGAACTAGTTCGTAATGAAATAAATTATTAAATTACAGGAATTATCAATTCAGGCGCTGATACTCACAGGTTGCAAGAATATGTTCTGATCATGCATTCTCACCATCACAGAACCTACATGTTTGTTTTCATATGTTTAAGCGAGTGTACAGTCCTGTCAGAAAATTGTGTTCTATCCTGGATAATCTGGCGTGTGAAACAAATTTCCTTATATTGATATTATCTAACAAGGTTTTACGTTACCTCAACACCATTATTAGAATAAGAATAAGAATAAAACAAAGATTAATTAATATCTCAAGAGGTACAAAATTACACAACTAGATGAAATAGGTGCTTCTTAGCGATTGCAGAGCACGGAGACCAATCGTTGGTCAATCATTGCTAGAGAACGATAATAATAACATACTGGTTACATTATCAGGCTTTAATAACAGACCTCCATTTTCAATGAACTCGCTGTTAAAGAAGACAATTTCCATTTAGATTTCTGTCTACCTGCTGCAAGAGATTTAATTTTGTTCGAGAAATGGTGAGCAATAATTGTTAGTGTATTTCGAAGTACATATCTTAAATGAATTCTGTATCATAAAACTTCATGAAAATAAATGCGTATTGAAATTGATTGCTTCGTGTCGAATTCTAATTTCAACCAAAAATAAATGAAAATTGGTTGAACAAGTCAAGTTGATCAATTTAAGTTGACACGATTGCGTAGATTAATTTTTACGAAATAAAGAGATAGGGAGACAAAGAAAACCAAGTACTTAATGCTTGTGGAAAAATATGTCAAAGGGCGTTTAGACGTCATCGATTGACTACAGTCACAGCCTTGAGGCGTAAGATGCAAAATGATTTACCAGCACCAAAGTTAATGTTTGTAAATTCAACAACTAAAGTGACATGTTTACGGACTCTACCGAGAATGGTCAACAAACATATACTCTTGCACATATACCATACATATACACCCACATAGGGGGAGAAAAAAGCTAAAAATTTACATTTTCTACCAGCGCATGAAGGCCAAATCGTAGACCCTGTCCACTTGCAAAACGACATCTAAAAGCATAAAAGCCCAACTCAACACTAAATTATATGTAATCTGTGGGGGCGTATTAACATCCGTTGATTTGTTTCGAGCACATCGAACAAAAAGAACGACAAGAAAAAATATCTCAAATGTAGAGAAATTTCATTGACAATCAGTTGATTGTATTCTTGGAAGGGATTTTATAGTAAAAATGATATGATTTTCCAATATTTTCTTTACAGTTTAAAGGAGTTTAAAGAAGTTTAAAGAAGTTTAAGAATAAAATGGAATCATATTTTTCCCCGCCTTGGCTGCTCATACCTGCTATGAATATGCTTAAGTACATCACAATGTACGTGTATATTTTATTTTAAGTACTAAAAGATGAATATGGATATGCCACATGGATAACATACTTATTTTCAAGGATTTTATATCAGTTTCGCTAAAATTTTGCTTAAGACGAACTCTGATCAGGAAATATTTGTCGTTTTTATCTGAGATGTCTGGGCTGGGGTTTGAATCACGATCACAATACCTACTAGACTATGGTCTCTGCTTCTTACGATACGTTGTTCTACCTCTATTCGTATTTTTTCTATGTTATAGGTGCAGTTTAGAAGCGCATAATTGGCAACAGCTATACACGACCTAATGATTTGTTTGAACCACATGACAAGTGTGAATTATTTTGTAGACTTTTTGATACAATAGAAATCAAAATCAATATCTCCAATTCCAAAGTGACAGGAAAGTAATCTAATATCATTTGATTCTTTATATCTTCTGCACACTCCAATCTAATGTTTAAAAAGTTTCAGTAGCATGACAACAGAGAATAATGGAAAGGCGATTAAAACGGCACTGGCGTAAAATCATTCATAAGATATGGAAGCGAACGTTTTCAAATTTTAGGATTTTTTCTGTTTTTTTGGATTTGTTACAGATGAAGAATGAAATAAAATAAGAATTCTCGTTAATCTCAATGTAGGAAGAATTTTTCAAATACTATGAGCTACACACTATAAGAATAAATCCTGCAGATATTAACAGTGAAATTCGTAGGCTAAAATTTGGCTGGATCGGTCCAACATCGGTAACCCCGTTTATTTACAATGCAGATGAAATAAATGATCCACACTGAAAGAAAATAAAAACTTCGATAACATTGAAGACCTTACGAATTTCGCTTCAAGTCGATAGTGATACCTTTTAGAGGCTGCTTGTAATCTAGAATGTAGAATGCAGAGCCAATTGTTATTATTTTCCAGGTAAACTTTTGCTTTCTGTCTCGATTGAAATGACCCATATATTTGTTAACTTGAGTACCGTGTTTGTTCAAGAGCATACATATGTATGTAGTATGGTAGTTTCCGCATGCATGTACGTTTTGGTGACTTGTTGTTCGTACAACGTTAATTTGTAAATGTTGTTTGTTTTCGTTCCCTACAAATTTTTTGTTTTTGTTTCGATAAGATTTTGTCGTTTTTCCTTTCTTCCACTTGTTCGTATCGCTTTTGCAAATATTTGTTTGTTTTATTTTTGCTGCCTGTATAGTGAAGTTTATAGATTCCCTTTATGCCGTTTAGTTCTGTATTCTGTTAACATTAGTGGGTGCGGGTTTGTTTTGTTCTGACCACACCCTATACATTGCGTTAATGCTTGATTGATGATGCAATGTGCTCGTGAAATTGTTTAAAATTGTACCTTTAAATATATGTGTGTGTGTATATAATTTTTTTTATACTTCTTCATTTATTCTACTGAAATTGTCCGGCATAATTTTCAGTTTTTATACTAAATTGCCTCAACTAAATATTAAATGTTCATGATATTCATATTTGTATAATAAAATTTCCAACACAATCTAAAAACAAATTAAAAATTGAAAATATTTTGCAAACTTTAAAATGGCGATATATATGCATTGTGCATCGGTTTATTTTATATTGTTACTGATTTTTCGTTCATTCATTGGACGATTGTTTACAATTTGCTCGAATGTTGAGCCACTATTTCTAGGTAAGCTCAGGTTTCATTAATTAGTAAAAGTATTCTTAGAGCACAAATACACCAATAAAATAAAACACAAATTTATAATCAGAAAGTAAAAAAAATCATTTTACTCAATTTAATTTATCCATTGCTAGGTGCACATTTTTTCTACCCATCAGGCCAATAAAACTGATCGTCTTCCAATTTTCGACTTCCTAGTAGAAATCTATATGCTGTTCAGCCGATGTGTGTCCCATATTGATGATAAACACACAGTCAGAAGGAGTCTGGTCTGGTAAATACGGAGGGTGGAATGGCTACTCCCAGCCTAATGCTGTTATTGTATACTGAACCGGCTTTGTTTTGTGTGCAGCTGCATTATCATGTTGCAAAGTTACCATGGCCATGTTTTGTGGCCAGTTCTGAATAAATTGATCATTTGTTGTAGGTAGCAATATGTATTAACGGTTTCACCAAGCTGTGATACACCAAACTTTTCTAGTACAACCAGACTTCGTATTGTTTGCAGCCGAAGTTGGTGGATTTTCACCATTTCGGATTCTGAAAATAAATCAATATTTCATCGTCAGTTACAATGCAATGCAACACTGATTTTTTAAAGTGCCTTTGAAGCAAAATTTGAATTTCCATCTATCTATCATTGCATTCATGTGGCATGCATCTTTCAGACTTTTGGATCTTTCCCATAGCTTTTAAAAGATCAGAAATTGTTTGTTGCACAACATTTAACATTTTTACCGTCTGTTTCTGACTCAAAGCCTTATCTTCATCCCATATAGTTTGCAATTCGGCGTCTTAAAACTTTTTTGATACATACAGATAATTTTCATAACCCTTCAGTCAGGATCTCACACCACTCATGTTGTGTGTGTATTAATTTTATACATGAGTGGCGGGACCTATAATTTAAAGTCGACTCCAAACGACAGATTTTTGAGAAACTTTTCATGGCAATTTTATTTACTCTCAGAGTTTTTGCCAGAAATCTGCTGAGAGGAAGTCGACGAAGAAATCTTTTTCATATTTTCGTTTGGATGTCTGACCTGGAGTTCGAACCGCGACGTTACGTTTAATAAGCCAACACACTACCTACGGTAGGTGTAAATACATGCATTATAGAGAAAAATAAAATGTTTTCAATACTTAGTTGGATAGCATTCTAGATGAACCATATATGTCATAAGTTTTGATACAGGTTTAGCAAATATTTTTGCAAATGGGTGCTTAATTTATTTCGCTCATCCAAGAAGTTTTTTTCAGTTCTGTTTGCTTCTAAATATTTTACTTTCTTATTTAAATATAAAGTTTTTGACACAAATTTTCGACGGTGATCAAATCTTGTAAATGGGGTTAAGTTTTGAATACTCAAGAACTCTAGCTATTACTCAAGATCATTACCCTCGTACAAATATATATTATATCAGGTTTTCTTTTAAAATTTTTTATTACCGCATTTTGTCCATATTTCTTTCAAGAAAATTACGATCCCTTCACCATCTTTGACAATAGAAAGCAAGTGTCTCGAATTCATCTCCCGATCGAGTTTTCTCCAAATATTTTCAACTAGAAATACATTTGCTTTCCAAAAATGAAAATTTTCTCGAACTCAGCAGTAAGATAACAGTAATCCAATCTTTTCATTTCCTTTGTTTATAAATTAATAAATCCAAGCGATGCCGCCATTAAAATCATTCTTTCGACATTATTGCTTGCGTTAAACAGGTTTTGCAAGCATATCTCACAAATTGGGATCTTGGATTGATCTTGGGCTTTTTCAAGCAGATCTTCAGCGTTTATTTTTCAAACTCTGGGTGATTTTTTCTACTTTTGATTGTGCTTAATTAACGATTTTTGCAATTTCACTTTGAATTTTTTATTCTTATGGTGTTCAAGCATTATCTTTCTAGTTTGAAGTATGGCGGAAAATAACTAAATTTTTAACTTAACTTAATGACTAAATTAATGACTGCTTGATTTTAAATATAAGTCCTTCGTTCCAGGCCTTATCGAAGCCTTGAGATATATTAATAAATAGCTCAGAGCAACACTGCTTGTTCTCAAAAGCACGTCTAATTAAATTGGTAATTCTGTGCACTTGCTGAATCGTGCTATGTTTTCGCCTAAAGCCAAACTGATGGTCGGGAACTATGACGTTGGCGAATGCGGTATTAAACTATTAAGCAGCATTTTTTCGAACATCTTAAAAAGTATTGGCAGTAAACTTATTGGACGATATGATGATACTTGCGTGATGTCCTTGCTTAAATTCTTATCCAAATCAGATAATTTCCAAGATGCAGCTAAGTAGCCTATTCGCAACATAGAGTTAAAGATGATCAAACTAAAACGCACTGCCTTCCATAAACTGTAGTCCGAGTCTTTCGTTGCGTCCAAATTTTGCAAGCATTTTTGAAGGTTCGACTCTTTGTCCTTCTGCAAAGCGTCACGCAGAAGTCTTTGGCACTGATTAAGTTGAGACTTTAGACCTGGAGAACGATATTTTTGACATTGGCGTCTTAAATTCCTTTTTTGGCGTAACAGTGCTTCTATGTTATTAGAGTAGGGAAATTTTCGTTTTCTTACCAAAGGGGTAGAGGATGTAGATACCCTAGCAGCTCCAGTTAAAATGTTAGTAAACTGGCGGACGCCGGATTCAATTTATATAGTCCCTACCACTAGGGTGTTTTGCGTCATAAGTGTAGTAGTCATTAATACTAAAGCAGTTTTTGTCCGAGAATTGTGTTTCCGATATTAGCATATATATATAAGAGCATATATATATATAAGAAGTTTTGTACTTCGCTTTTATGCTGTCTTAAGCCGTTGGCATTCCAAAAGCAGATCTTGAGGGTGTTCATGCCTTATTTACTAGAATCTGCATAAGCATATTTTAGTTTTGTAGCAGGTGTTTCAACATGTTCTGCATGTTAGCCATAAAATTATTCATTGTTTGGATTAGAGTATCAATTGAATTTTGGGAATTCGAATGGGCAGTTGGAATGCCTTCTTTTAGGGCGTCAGCATATGAAAAAGAATCTGAAAATTTACTCGTGGTTTGGGCAGCATTTTTGGAGTTTGCCTTTTGGGGAATGGTGGGCTGAAGTAAACTTGGGAAGTTTGAACCACAGTACTGATTGTATATAGGTCTTTTTACTGCCGCTTTATTTTTGAGTTCCAAGTATAAGTATATAAGCGCTTAAAGCCTAATCTTTAGAATGTAATATCGATTTCTGAACTTTTTTTTTTTTTGTATATTTTGTATATGGGCAATTTCGTGTCAAGTGACCCAATTTTTAAAATCGATGTCTTCCGATTTGCATGAAATTTGCACCAAGGTTAGTACTATTGGATAGTAAGCCAGACACAAATCTCTATCAGTCAAGAACTGCCGGAGTTAGAGGGGGCCAAAGTTGGACATTTTGGTCCTACAGGGTTTTTTTAAAATGTGTGTAACTTTTCACCTATTGGCCCTAGCAAAAATTCTCCAAAGGATATTAGATAGCTATTTCTTCAATATTTCAAAAAAAAATTTTTTTAATTTTTTTAATTTTTTTTTTATTTTTTATTTTAAATTAATTTTTTTTTAAATTTTTTTTTCAAAATGGGCCCATTTTTTTTTTTTGCTCAAAAGAAAGCTTATACAATTTCCTTTAAGGTCTTTATAATCGCTTAATGGGGTGCGAGTGGGATATCTATCAAAAAAAATTATTTTTTAACTCAAGAATAAGATTTTTCACTATTATTTCAATATTTTATGATAAAATTGAGTTACTAGAGCTTCAGTTTCGCACGCTAAAGTTTTTCCCTTCTTCTCGTTTGGAAGTGTGTGAATCCCATGCTCAGCAACCAAGTTTTTAGCAATTCTTGCTTTTCGTTGAGACGTTCCAAACTCGGTCATTATTTTTGAACAACTCCATGACGATGGGGCAAGAGTAAAAAAGTTGAATTCTTTCAGATTTACTCTGTGACGTTTTGTACTTCTTTTTTATTTGTTCAAAAACTTCTACTGCATCCTTGTGATGTTGATTTTGGCACTCATTGTTAGGTCTTATAGGTTCTACTGAAAAGATAGAACAACCATCATCTGCAAAACTGTCATCATTTTCAGAATTGATTTTGTTCTCATCTGGAATAACGTGTAATGTGTCCAACTTTCCCATCATTTTCCTGCACGATCCACAAATTAGCAAATGTTTTGAAAGCGTTGGGAATTTTTTTCAATAAGAAATTTCAGAAATATTTCGCATATCTGATGATCTGTGCTTCTTTCTGTTTAAGGGATTAAAACAAAAAGAAGTCAACATTCCTTTTTGGAAGCGGAAACCATATTGAAGATTAATTATGTAAGTAATTAGTAAATAACGCACTTCCGAACTTTAACACTGTTTATAAAAAACTAATTTTCGAATGTCCTTAGAATACAAATACTTTTTAAGATCATTTAGGTAGTGCGTTTTCATGCCAAGTATTGAAAAATCTTATTCTTGAAATAAAAAAAAAATTTTTTTGGTAGGACCAATAGGTGAAAAGTTACACACATTTTAAAAAAACCATGTATGACCAAAACGTCCAACTTTGGCCCCCTCTAACTCCGGCAGTTCTTGACTGATAGAGCTGAAAATTTGTGTCTGGCCTAATATCCAATATCGGAAGACATCGATTTTAAAAGTTGGGTCACTTGACACGAAATTCTCCATATATTTGATATAGTTTTTCAAATTAAACATATATTTGCATTCCGGGTATTTTTATTCCATTATTAGTACATTGCTGCCTCTTGTCGCATATATACTACAAATATGCGAAGAGTTTTTTTTTTATCATTTAGGACCATTATTACAACTTGCCGCTACCTAAAGGGAGGATTTTAACTGGCAGATAAATTATTTTTCATTGTTATAAGTGGACAATAAGCGTTAAGCTAAAGGGAAGATCATCCTACCTTTAACTTTTAAAGTTAAGTTTAGGTTTGAATTTGCCATATTATATATTATTTTTAATATGCCAAGTTTAAATATAAATGAAATGAGCAAATACAACAAAAAAGAGCTAGTCATTGCCACTGCGTTTAAATAAAACTTGTTTAATGTGAGAAGTTTCATCGACATTGCTCCGCCGCTACCATATTTTTGAAAAAATTAACTTTATTTTATCTGTAGGTTGTAATAACGAAAAGTTAAAAGTGACTTTTTAAAGTTCACTTTGGCTAAAGTTACCTTTAGCTAAACTCAACTTTAACGGCAAGTTATAATAGTCTTACTTAATCTCTCTTATACGTTCTCTTTCAAAATTTCTATATTCATTTCATTTAAGAAACAAGTGTTCCATCAAAAATGTGAATAATAAAGACAAAAGACATAGAGACGTCGCTTTGAATATTTGCGCAGCCTCATGTCTTGCGAAGGTGTTTAAAATGAATGTTTAAACAAGAATTTTCTTGGATTTTATAGAAAGTGAAGGAATTTGAGAGAAAGAAATGAGAAATCAATCATGATAAAGATGAAAACTAGGTCACATCGTTTAGTGGTGTTATTAAGTTATTGAGTCTTATTTATTTCGATTTCATGTTGTGGAATTTTTATTTGCAAAGTTCCTTTACTTAAATTAATATGTAATTTAAGAAACTAAACTTAATTTAAAGTTAATCTATTAATAGTTGGCCACTTGTTGTTTGTTGACTAAGACATTTTCACGTTCTGTATGGCCTGCCTGGACAACAGCTGCCAGCACTACTCTAGAAATACTTCCGTCCTGTTTGCGAATTGTATGGTCGATCCATCTGCAGTTGAAGTAAAAAGTCTACATACACCGGTGTATCCTCCTTTTCTCACCAAACTGACTACCTGGTTTTTGTTAATTTGCATATCTGTGAGAATTTAGAAGATGAGGTAGATGTCGTCTGTATAAGTCTTCTTGGTGTGCGCCAAATGATTCCTTTATTTTCTATGGTAAGGTATACATCTGTCATTATATCATCATCACCAACAGCAAGTAATACTGGGGAGAGTGAGAAACCATGAAGTCGCTGCAGTCCAGTAGGATCTGGTTCAAGTCCCAGCTCTGACATCTCGAACAAAACGATATATGAAAAAATATTTCTTTCAGCGACTTCGGCCGGAAATCTTAGTGTAATTAAAATTGCCATGAAAAGTTCCTCAAATCTGTAGTTCGTAGCCGATGTTAAACTGTAGGAAGCTTTTTCCGTTTGATAGCATTCTAGATAAATATCAGCTTCACAGTGTCAAATGCTTTGAAGTGAACAGCATTTAAAGCGGCTTGTAACATTCATTAGACTATTGGATTATGATACACGGTGTGCTTGGTTGGTTAAAAGAGCTTCGATTAGGCAGAAACCTTGCTTGCTCAATGGTATGAAGTCTCTCCACAATTACGTACATTCATTCATAATTGGTCATTACAACCCTTTAGTCAGGATTATGGACCTAGTTTCTTACAGCACTTATGTTGTGTGTGCTAATTTTTATAAATGAGTGACGGGACCTACAGTTTAAAGTCGACTACGAACGACAGATTTTTTGAGAAACTTTTCTTGGCAATTTCATGTACTCTCAGAGTTTTTACCAGAAATCTACTGAGAAGAAGGTACCGAAGAAGTATTCTTTTTTACATTTTCGTTTTAATGTCAGTCTGTCATCTTTGATGATGTCTGTCTTAAATCGATTAAAATTTTGCATTGCCGCCTCAACCACACGCGGCATGTTGCATATATTCTAATAAATATAAATTATATTTTCTTATTTCATTATGTTGAAAGTCAATAGGAAATAAAATTTATTTTCCTCGTTCGCCATTTGTAATTTTCTGTATGTTTTAAAATTTTAATTAAAACCTTAGAGGTTAGGAAGCAAAACAACATTTTTATTGCAATTATTTCAATACAAGCAATAACAAGCTATTATATGAACGCATAATTGAATTTTTTTTGCATTAAATTTCTTGCCTAATATTGCATGAAGACTTGTTGTTTTTAAATCATTGTTCACGTCATCTTGCCATCATAATTAAATGTGCCACTTTAAGATTTGCTTATTCAGCCATTCACTCCATCAAAATCTTCGTCGCTGTGTTTTCACCATAAACTGAAAATTCTAGCCGTATATGATACTTTTGATTTTGTATGCATTTCCCAGTGCCGCTTTGACAGAAACTCAAGCTTAGTACAGCTCAAAGCAATGGATTTATGTATGTCCTTACATACATATGAATGTATATAAACAAGAATATTGCATGTGACAAATTTCTTCTATAGCGTGAGTGCTGTTAAGATGTACGTGAACATAAGCGATAAACACCAATCCTCACAAACATGCTTTTGCCTCATGTATAAAGAAATGTATGAGGGGGGAAAAAAACGTTGTCCTGTTTTTACAAGGAGTTTCATACTTAATTAAGTGTAAAAAAGAAATTATTTATAATATCGTATATTTAAACATTTAATCGCAGAATATAACGGCAACTACGACTGCTACAGTAACAGATCAAGTTATGATAAGTTATACTATGTTAAGATATGCAATTTTATTGAGTCAATATTCGGTTTATTGAGTACAATATTTTAAGTGTTCAGACATAATAATATACGCAGTTCAGCTGCTTATTCAATATTCATTTGATAGCTGGTAATCCAAAAAGCTGGTTGTTTCAACAACATTGATTTTGTTGTTCTTTTTTTTTGGCGTTATTGACATATGCGTTATCAAATATCATCAGATAGTGTTCGGTTAATTTCAATATGCTCACTGAACATACTTCTGACAGTGCTGCATTTTTGCTCAATATTATTACGATTTGCGTATTTATTGCTCAATAATTAATTGAATTTTTTCATGAAATATTGAGGTCAATAACGGCGTTTATTGCGATTTACGAAATAAAGGTGCGTATCTGAACACCGTATTGGATTAAATGCGTTTACATTAAACAGTTCTCTATACTGGGACGTATGAATTCGTTGCAACATTAATTTGTAAAACTTTTAAACAATTTAACCTCCAATATAATCTCAATTTAACATTTGTTGACTATTTTGAGTCCAGCAAATATGACTCTACTGCGTTGCACCCATATGTTGCGATCAATTAGCTGCGTTGGTGTCTATTAACCCACGGGTCTATAAAATTATTACAAACAAATTAATTAGAAAAATAGTTACAATAAATTTCTGAATGGTTTATATCGCCAAATGAACTATTTTCTCATTATCTAGCGACTACGCCCGTTAGAAACCGATTAGACTTTATAGAGTCCCTGCATATTTGTGTATATTTCGCAGCGAATTTAATAATCACATTATGTTGTAGCAATTATAGCATCTGCTAGAATAAGGAAGAGGAGGATTGTGATTTAATCGGTCTATGGAATCTTAAATTTTTTACCTCAAAAATATGTCAGAATGTGTCAGATTTGTATAGCCAGAGAATAGGTAGGATATACTCTGGCTTAGCTCCGTTTTAAACTTTTGGTGGGACTCTGTATGGTTGGATGCATTGCTCTGCGTATGGGCTTTCGATATTACGATTTTTGCTCGAATGCGTTTTATGAATATGGGAGGAGACAATTGGATAAACACTTTTTGTGTGAAATTTTTGCTCTGTTGGAATATGATTTAAGCTGCGTAGGTATTGGATGTTTGGTCTGTTCGGAATTTATTAGGGCATACATTTTCAGTTCACTTGTCCAGAAACCTTTACACTATTAAAATGAACCCGTAGGTAAGAAGAATGGGAGGAGATCAACAGTAGGGCTCATGCCAATCAGTGCACACCGAAGGCATCAGGTTGGCTTGTTGTGACAATACTTTTTGTAGGAACTCTACTTTGAAATGAGTCACGTCTTAGAATAATGTTTTTTATTGGCATCTGGAGTTAATGAAATTCGCGCAACGACAATAAAGTACTCCAGAATTAGTTTGGGAGCTGATACCCCAGGCCCAGATTCAACAGTCGACTATTATGTGTTTTCATTGATGGGAAACGCATTGCTGGAGCAGCACTTCAGTTCCTAGGAAAATTGCGTGACTAATTGGTTTGCTTCAAAAGAAGAACAGTTTTATTGGCATGGAATACACAAATTCTTTTCATTTTCCGTACTCTAATAGGTAGTGTGTTCCCTTATTAAATGTAAGGCCACGGTTCAAACCCCAGGTCGGACATCAATACGAAAAACATTAAAATATGTCCTCGGCGACTTCATCTCAGCAGATTACTGGCAAAATCTCAGAGTGCAAATAAAATTGTCATGAAAAGTCTCTTAAAAATCCGTCGTTCGGAATCGACGTTAAACTATAGGTCCCGCAACTCACGTATAACGTATATAACGCAAACAACATGGGTGGTGTGAGAAGCTTGACTGAAGGGCTGTAATGGCCAATTATGTATATATGTACGTACTCTCAGATTTGTGTTGTAATCATACTAGGGCACAAAACCGTAATAATACTATACCGTAATAATGGAAATACTTTGCGCACCTTCAAAATCAATTACTTTTTGAATCTTCTGTCTACCAATAAGTTGAATCCTTAACCTCTAGATGTCGTAAGTCACTCATTTATAAAAAATAACGTACACAATGTAAGTGGTGTGAGAAGCTAGGTCGTAATCCTCACTGAAGGGTTGTAATGACCAAATATGTATGTATGTGTGTATGTATTATGTATTTTGACTTTCCTATTATAAGTTAGTCCTTATTTTCACAAAAAAAAAACGCTCATTATTTTGCCAATATTTGAATGAAAAAGCTTCCAAGATATTTTCTATTCCACTTTAAGGTGCACGCAGTGAAGCACAAAATATACATAGTAAATGTACGTACAATTATAACGTTAGGAACATTGTTATCTTTGCAATATTATGATTACAAAGGGTGACATCATTAGCAAAAGGCATCATTAAAGTTTAATTGAATTTACAAACAATTCAAATACTTTTCATGATGAGCTGTTAATTGTGGTGGCAGTACATCTAAAAGATAATTAATCTCAGTGTACACCAAAGGTAACATTTAATGAAAAATGAAAATTTTATGTGAAAGTGACAAAATATCTTAAAATTATTTTATTGAAATCACATTAATATTGAACATATAGAAAATCTTACTCTATCGATTCAGTTGGAGAGGCATACTGTCACTGAAAAGTATTTTTTCATCGAATTATCGAAAAATGTCTACTGATATGAGAACGTACCAATATTTTTATACGAGAATTCAAAAGAATCTTTGAATTGAAAAATATAAGATTCCCATGGAAAACAATTTTTATTTGATCGAGATTTGGAGGTTTCACTCAATCATTTACTTTATAATCAATACCAAATGATAAAAGAAATGTATCGCTGAGAGGAAACAAACAACATAGAGAAACGGAAAAGCCTACACAAAGCCAACTTTACTCAGAATACCAATGTAGTAGGAGATGTTACCATTAGCAATTGAGTTAAATCTGCATAGATAAAAAGTCGTAAGGGTTGTAATGACCAATTATATATGTTTGTATTATACACTTCCCTTTGCTCGAGAAACAGAGATTCTAAACTAAACCGCAACAAATATAAACTTTTTTATGCTAAAAAATGGACTCGTCCGACCACGCTTACATATATCATTTGTGACTTACGCAGAAACTAAAGTTAAAAGGACATTTAGCTTTTAAATTCTCTCCCTTTTTTCCTTATTTTATTACATTTTATTTTATTTTAAATTTACGCTTTTCGTTATTTTTTTTTTCTATCACACTTCTTGTGTTGTTCAAAAGGAATTTCCGTTTTCCTTGAAGGCGTAACAACGAACAAGTCGAGCAATTTTTTACAATTCTTCTTCATTTACTTTTTGCCGTTGGTAGTCTTGCAACTCATGCAATTCAGCATCGACGGAAAACGGGAAACTGCATACATAAGTATGAATATGTAAGAGAAAGATTTCCACTTTTTGTCTGTGCTTTAAAGGGCTAACACAGCATTTTTATAGCAATTTGTTAAACGTTTTTCATTTCACATACAATTATGTATAATCGTACAGATCATCCTTTTTTTGATTTCTTCACTTCTATTAATGATTTCATTTTTGTTTGAAAAGCTTTGGGGCGGTTTTGTTTTTGTCTATTCATAACAAAATTTTTTGAAATGATTTTAAAGAAAGCAAACTTTACGAGTATGTTATACTGAACAATAGCCGCGTAATTGAAAATTTGATAAAAATAATAATTACTGCATTCGTGATCGAAATGAATTCGATCAGACTCCAATTGCTCGAGTTGGTCGAATTTATTTCATTCACGAACCCTTGTCCTTAGGCATCTGAAAATATGAATGGCTTGTATTTTCTTGATTATGAGCAATTTTGGTTTTGTCGATTTTGATTTTTGTAACGCAGATACCAAATATGCAACACGCTCAGCTACTAAAGGTGTGAGTGAATATTTTGAAAGTTACATATGCAGCTGAAGTTATTGCTCAAAATCAATAGAGACGACTCTAGCTACTTATCTACCTTAAAAATCAGATTTGTTACTAATTCATGAGAACTTGTTCCTCTTAAGAGCACATAATTTTGTTGGTAAAAAGAAAGTCCATTTCGTATAGTTTTTATTTATTCTTATTGTCTGAAATATGTTTTAGTACCAAAAAAAATTATTTCAACATTTCATTAATTGATTAATACCACCCTTAAGACAGGATTACATCCTTCCTTCTACACGATTCATGAGTGGCGGGACCTACAGTTTAAAGTTGACTTGGAACGTCGAATTTTTCATGCCAATTATTCACAGAATTTTTGCCAGAAGACAGCTGGTAGAAAGTCGTCGGTAGAAATATTCATATTTCAGTGGGCGAATCGCGGGCTCTCGCCTAATATCCCAACATTATATCTACTAAACTACTACGACTTCATTGATTGATTGATATTTATAACAAATTAAAAAACTGTATTGAATTAAATATTTAACGGTCAAAACGGATTAACAATGAATGTATTAAAGTATACATACATACATACAGTGGTGGCCACGAATTTAAGACACGACATATGACTGACTTGGTTATGATAATATTTACAATCCTGTAACATCAAAATTGATATTCTTTATTCTTCTATGTACTCTGTAATGTTAAGAAAAAGTACCATTATTTTATTTTGTTTCTTTTTACATTTTGTTGCTTTTTGATCATATTATTGTAAAAACGTTTATTTGAAATTGGCCACGAATTTAAGACATTTCAGAAATATCTGGTTTTTAACTGATTTTTTGGTGTTTTTTGAAGCTAAACGTTGAGCAACGAATGTTTTATTTTATTTTATGTTGGAATACATAGAAATATTTAATTATAAATGGTCAGAGGTACCTGGAATACCGATGCCGAGCGAAAACTGATCCAACAACTAAAATTTGATGGAAAAATAATAATGGAGATATCCAAGCTGCTTAAATGTTCTACATGCAAGATTTACAACGCGCTGGAACAGATCAAGCAACATAGTACCACCAAAAATGTCAAACAGCAACATAGAGCCCGAAAAACCATTCCCTAAAGTAGCTGCTAGTAATCCTTTCACTAGCTCAAGTAAAATAAAAAATAAAATTGTATTGGATTTTGGTATCGATATTTCGTCTAGGGCAATAAGCAGATGTCTAAATGAGAAAAACTTGCTTGGGTGTATTGAACAACGTAAACCACTTGTGTCAAAAAAATATCAAATCCCGACTAGCATTTTGTCTTGATCTATATAATATGTAAATAAAAATTCTTAACCAAATATAGGCAGCAAAATATTATTAATTTTTCTTCCTAATATTACTAAAATCTTAAGAAAAATATCATGGACCTAAAATATTTTTGATAAGATGTAAAAATGATCGTAAAATGTCGTGTCTTAAATTCGTGGCCACCACTGTACATAATTGGTCAATACAACCCTCCAGTCAGGATTATGGACTTAGTTTCTCACACCACTTATGTTGTGTGTTAATTTTATACATGAGTGGCGGAACCTATAGTTTAATGTCGACTCCGAACGACAGATTTTTTGAGAAACTTTTCATGGCAATATTATTTGTTCCCAGAGTTTTTGCCAGAAATCTGCTGAGAGGAAATCATCGAAAAAATACTGTTTCATATTTCGTTTTGATATCTGACCTGGGGTTTAAAGCATGGCCGTACGTCTAATAAGCCAACACTCTAGACTACGGTGTCTTCATATTAAAGAATAGATTATAATATTTGGCCATTTGAATAGCCAGCCATACTTCATTTAGGGCCATTATTACAACTTGCCGTTAACTAAAGGGAGGATTTTAACGGGCAGATAAATTATTTTTCGTTATTATGAGTACCCAATAAGATAGAAGTGATCGTTAAGGTAAAGGGAGGATCATCCTACCTTTACCATTTAAAGGATACAAAGGTTCTGCTTTTAAGTCAATTGCGGGTTTTTAACATTTCAAAAAAAGTATTTCCTGTGTATTTGAAAATTATGATTGTGAAGTTAAAGGAGTTGCTAATTTTTTTCTATTGTTATTTGTCTATTCAAATAATTTATTTTATTATTACAAATTTATAACTCACTTCAGTGGCTAATACTGCGCTATTGGAGTTATTAAACGATGTGTAACTACAAAAGAACAAAGTTCACAGTGTATGTATGTTATTCCAGTTATCCCTTACGTCGCGATTGTAATAAGGATAATTGCTTTTCTTCATATATATATTGGTGTTATTTAAGTGTATAATTTCGTGTTATCCTCGCCGACATTGCTTCTTCCTTATCTTATTCAATTTCTTCAATTATTTGCATACTTTTTTCAAATCAGTCATGGGTTTCAGACAGCTTTGCCAATGGAATCTGTCTTGTCTCTATAAGTCTCACTACCTTACCAGAAGGAATTCTAAGTTTATATTTGGTTAATCCAAGATAAGTTTTTTTGTCTGCATCCTTAAAGTTTACCACACCTCCGTCTTCAGTTGTGAGTTTAGTTCTGTTGTATTCTTGAAACAGCCGTTAAATGACGTGAAATTAATTCAAGCTTATTTGTTAAACAAGCAAATGTCAAGCAGTTTGTCTTCCGAAACGTTTTTCATAGCCGCTGGTGTTTCGAACTTCTATACAATAAAGGCTTAATCTTAAAATTTCCAAGCAGAAGCATAAGACTATATTTTGAAACCTTTCGTCTCTTTTCTTCTTATAGGACACTTGTTTGTAATATTTCAAAGTATAGGCGACATTAAAAATATTAATTATATGTTTTAGTATTTTTGAAAAGCTTTATCGTCTTCATTGTCTGCGGTTACAGATTTTCCTGTAACTATTATGTTGCGAAATTGAGTTTCTTCTTTCTAACTATCTAACTTTACTTGTGTTTAAATAAAAATAGGATAAACATCTAAGACTATATAAGTCGAAGTGGAAAGAAAAAATTTGGTGGCGTAGAGAATATAAATACAATACTCTGTATAGATATGCTTCCTTACTACCAATCGCTGGCATACTTACCTTGCAATCTGTTTGTACTTAATTTGTTTTTGGGTTGACAATTTTTAAATCTTTGCTATTTATTTGCCATTTTTACCCTTTTCTTTTTCTATTTTTCATAGCTTATCTATGTACGTAATTTCTATTTCTTTTTCAAGTTATAATGATCCCCTAATAATCGCAAAAGTCAGAATCCTTTTATAAATACGAAGGAGAGTTTGAAAGGTCATTTCAGTGGCCATTTCTCGAAAACCCGATTTAAATATACATTAAATTAATTTATACTATTTACAGATATTAAATCATTACTTCTTTCCCTACATTTCCATTGTCAAATATACTTCTCGCTTGTCAAAAAATTTAAGGCATCATAGGCATCATAATGAGCCAAATCATAATTACATGTTTTCCGAACTAGAATAAGCAGGAGATCATCAGTTATAACAACGCAAGAGATGTGTTGTTACCATAATTATACATTGCGACCTGGGGTTTGAACCGTGGCCTCCCATCTCGAAAGGCAACACACTACCTACAAAACTACGGCGATTTCATTGCAATTCCTGTAATTATTTGGTCAATTCACACGACGTTGTATCATGTATGTTGTATTGAATACACTTTTTGTTTGTGAACGCTCAATGCTATGCCGTTTTTTGTATTCCAAACGTCAAAAAACGATAAGAAGAAGAAGGCTAGTATTCATAATTTGATTTTCAACAAATTGAAAAATATTACGGAAAAAAGTAAATTAATTTAATCAATTATAATTTTGAAATGTTAATTCTTGACTCAAGTTACGTAGAAAATATTTTGTATTTGTATTCTTCTCTTGATTACTGGCATTTACTTAAACTGATAGCACGAATATGAAAAAATGTGTATAAGTGTATCGGATTTTTATATGAAAATTATCAACACAAGCATACATTGTTGTATACTCGTCCAACAATGCAATGAATACAACGATACAAGGGCTTGTGTGAATTACCCAATTTTTAATTACTGTAAAATATTTTTTCTCATTCCATTGCCACATGAAGAATATTTTGTGTAACGAATTATATTCAATAATTAAAATATATTTCAATCCACACATAATTGGTCGTTACGACCACTCAGTAGAATTACGACTTAGCTTCTCACATCACTTATGTTGTGTGTCTTAATTCTATACATGAGTGGCGGAAGCTACAGACGACTCATTTTTTTTGGGAAACTTTTCCCGGCAATTTTTACTTACTCTATCAGTTTTTCCCAGAAATCTGCTAAGAGGAAGTCGCCGAAGAAATATTTTTTCATATTTTGGTTTGTTTGAGATGTCTGATCTGGAGTTTGACGACTTCATATGTATATATGTATATGTATATATATGTACATATGGTAAAAAAATTTACCAGAACCAAAAGAAGAAAACCACTCTAGTAAATGATTTCGTTAAAAAATCAGTGAATATTTATCAATGTTTTATTTAATGCTAAAAAGTAAATTTGTAATCAATCTACTGTATTCGTTAACCTCATGTCATTCCATAACATGTTGTTTGTGGTATGTGCTGTAGTAAATCTATCGCTGCCATTTGTGTTTTCAACCGAATGTTGAACTTTCGGTTAAATAAATGAATGATTTGAATCGGGTGTTACATAAGGCCATCGTTCCACAAATCATGCCTATGGCTGCATACAAAAATAATCCACAAATTTAATTTGTTTTGGGTGTAAGTAATGGAATGGACACTTTTATAATCTTTTTATGTACATACACATAAAACATATGCACAATGTCGGTTAAAACCATACCTGTTAAGTAATGATTAGTAATCGTAATGATTAGTAATTTGATTACTTTTTTTTGAATGGTGAAATAATGATTACAATTACGATTATTTTTGTTAAAATAGTTAATAATTGATTACGATTACAAAATAATCAAAAAATAATCAGGATTACTGGCTATTAGTCTAATAATCAAAAGGAATCAAAAGTAATCCAAAAGTAATCAATTTATTTTCAATAATTACTTTGAACTCTTTTTGAATATTTGAAAATAATGAAAAAGAATTATTGAAAAAAATTTGATTACTTTTCGATTACTTTTGTATATTTGAAAATAATCAAAAAGAATTATTTAAAACAATTTGATTCTTTTTTAAACTTTTTTTGATTCTTTTTGATTATTAGACTAATCGTCAGTAATCCTGATTATTTTTTGATTCTTTGGTAATCGTAATCAATTAGTAATTGAAAAAAATTGTTCATAGAATTATATAATCATTACGATTCTTTTTAAAAAGTAATGTAATTGATTACTAATCGTAATCGAAATTTAACAGGTATGGTTAAAACTAAGTGAACCAGGAACTCTGTTACATTAAATACAATGTGCGACCGTGGTAGTGTTTTCCCACCGGTCCACTCGCCAACTGATTTTATTTGAATTAATCCCCTAAAGGAAACTTTCTGTCACTAGTCCATCCGCAATATTATCGCCAAAGATCTGGGTATGACTTTAAACCCAACATTGTAAAATTTTGTTCACCGCTCCGATTTATTTAAGACACATCGTCTATGATCCTAAACTCTACCACACGTTTCGATATCATTCAAAGGCCTCGACCAACACTGTATATATGTTCATATTCATAAAATAAAACAATACTTTAATATTTTTTAAGCTTTGTTAACAAAAAATAAAAGACAAAAAATGTTCTTTTATGTTGAAAGTTACATATGGATTTTTGTATTTTTATTTATTTGTTGCATGGAAAATATAGGGAAAAAAGTATACAATAACGAGAAAAAAAAAGAAACAAAAATTGTTGCGTGGTAATAACGCTCTGGTTATTTTTTGATTACCAAATTAAAACAACAGTTCTTTACGCTTTCATTTGAATTTTTGTACATGAATTTTTTTTGAAATCGATCGGAGAAAATCAAACAAAAAATAAAACAAAAAAAAATTTCAATACTAAAGAATATTTTTTTCTGCTTATCTCTTGGCTATAAGTTTTGGAAAAAAAATATTAAAATAATTGATTTAAATGTTTTGAAAAGATTTTTTCATGTTTTGATTTGTAAAAAAGAAACCTTTTTTGTTTTAATTAAAAAAACTAAGATGCATATAATACACATACATACATATTATATATACTATATACGTATATACCCAGCTAGCATTTGGAAGATTGTTTTTTGAAAAATCACCTTGCTGAGTCTTTTTAGAGTACTTTTGGCGATCAAAAACTTATTAGTCAGTTACACGATTAAAAAAGGACTCATAAATGATTCGCGCCAATGAGTAAAATGCGTTCGAAATAAAATACAATAAAAAATTGTATAGCAATCGAAAATTAATCATCCAGATGTTTAAAATATGACTATTATTTACATTATTTATTATTATATTCTACTTATACTGTAGATTGAAAAACGATTAATCAAAAACACATCATGCAGGTGTTTGAAAAGTGATTATAAGTATGTATTTATGATCATATTTTGAACAGATGGATGATTAAACAGTGCTTTTTTCAACCTCTCTATATAAATTTTCATTAACGTAAAAAGATGGCTATGAAATGAAGTACAATTTGTTTTTAAATATAAATATAATATTCTTTCTTTGGTAGTCGCCAACTTCCTTTCAGTTTAGTTTCTCACGTATAAAATTAACGAACACTGCATGAGTGGTGTGAGAAGCTAGGTCGTAATCCTGACTGAGGGGTTGTAATGGCCAATTATGTATGTCCGTATGTATGAAGCCCCAAGCTCTTATTAGCCTGGGGGCTAGGCTAAAGTCGGATTTTAACAATCTTTTCGTTGTATGCCTTTAAAGATGGCCAATGCATTTTCAATTTTTGCCACCTTGATTAGTCGTTGGGGTCGGCTAAAAACACATTTTGAAATACGACTAATAAATGACTGAAATTATAATCATAAATGACGCAAAAAGGAGTCCAGATTAATGCAAACATGACTGATAAATGACAATAAAAGGACTCCTAAACATACTGATAAATTACTCATAAAAGACTCGCTTGCGATTAAACAATGACTGAAAGACGACTCGAAAAAGAAGCATTAACGAAGTTAAATACGACTAATAAATGATCAGAAAGCGATTCAAAAATGATCACAAAACTATTCGAAAACGCATCGAAAATTACTCGAAATTAATATAGAAAATGACTCATAAATGATTTTTTGAGAAGAGTCGCCCGTAGTAACACTTTTCTCCCGACAAATGAGTCTTTTATGATCAGAAAATGAGCGCATATTCTTACTTTTCAATCTTGCAGAAGAGTCAAAAAAGACTCGAATTTGATTAAAATTTTTTAAAAATGCTGGCTGGGTACACTACACACTAATATATGTGCACATAAATATTACTAATATTACGTGCATTTATAATTTTTAACCCTTGTTAATCTACAGCCAAGGAAGAAATTATATGGTACATGTGTTTTTTCTAAAAATCTCTTTGGTTTTAAAGCTAATTTAAAAGTTTATATATTTTTTATATTTAATAAAGAGAAACAAAAAATTAAAGTAAAAAATTTTCAGAGTTTGTTTATTTTATTAAATATTTCTTATAGCAAATTCAAATTCTTAAGGGAAATATTTATATGGTATAAAAAAAAAAAAAAATTCAAAACTTAAAGCTAATTAAATATATTCAAATAAGACATTAATTTTAATAATGCGTGTGACCTCCTCGATTATTATTTACTTCATTTAACCGAAGTGGCATAGAGTTTATTAATTTTTGTAACTCATCTTGGGGAATTTCGTCCCATTTTTTTATTAAAGCTTCTTTCAGGTCTTTTAAGGAGTTATAAGTCATCCCACTCTTGTATATTTCGGCACTTCAAATTTCCCAGATGTTTTCAACAGTATTTAGATCGGGACTAAGTAGTGGCCAGTCCAAAACAGTTATATCCTTTTCTTCAAAAAATGCTTTGGTCCTTTTGGATACATGTATAGGGGCGTTGTCTTGCTGAAAAGTAAAATTATTTCCATAATATTTTTCAGCAAATTCAACGAAAACATTGTCCAGTAATTCCACATAGTTCTCTGCATTCATTTTATGAGAAATAAAACAGAATGGAGAACGTGGTCTATATCCAAAAGCTACCCAAGTCATTAAAGATCCTCCCTGAAAATTACGTGCGATTCTGGTCCGCGTATCACCTCCTTTTTCCCTCCAATAATATTTGAATCCATCAAGTCCATCAAGGTTGAATTTTTTTTCATCAAAGAATATATACTCCTCTTCCCAAAATTTGTATTTTTCAGCGAAAGCCAATCTGGCTGCCTTGTGTCTAGGGCTCAATCGTGGTTTGGTTATCATTTTTTTGTGGAATTACTGGACAATGTTTCCGTTGAATTTGCTGAAGAAAATTATGGAAATAATTTTACTTTTCAGCAAGACAACGCCCCTATACATGTATCCAAAAGGACCAAAGCATTTTTTGAAGAAAAGTATATAACCGTTTTGGACTGGCCACCACTTAGTCCCGATATAAATCCTGTTGAAAACCTCTGGGAAATTTTGCCGAAATATACAAGAGTGGGATGACTTATAACTCCTTAAAAGACCTGAAAGAAGCTTTAATAAAAAAAATGGGACGAAATTCCCCAAGATGAGTTACAAAAATTAATAAACTCTATGCCACTTTGGTTAAATGAAGTAATTAAAAATCGAGAAGGACACACGCATTATTAAAATTAATGTCTTATTTGAATATATTTAATTAACTTTAGTTTTGATTTTTTTCTTATTTTATACCATATAAATATTTCCCTTAAGAATTTGAATTAGCTATAAGAAATATTTAATAAAATAAACAAACTCTGAAAATTTTTTACTTTATTTTTTTGTTTCTCTTTATTAAATATAAAAAATATATAAACTTTTAAATTAGCTTTAAAACCAAAGAGATTTTTAGAAAAAACACAAGTACCATATAATTTCTTCCTTGGCTGTATAACTACTTTTGTATTGTTTCTATAGTCAGATATAAACAAAATTTTATTAATGCAGTAATACGGTGTTCAAATATGCACCTTTATCGCGTAAATCGCATTTATTTATTTATTTATTCATTAAATTTTGCCCATTTTTTGGAAATTACTGCTTTATTTTTACAAAAAACGGCTCATATCATACCCTGGTATATATTGTTACGAAAATGGAAACGGTATACATCGTTTAACATTGAAATGAGCCAAAGCTACACAAACATATACAACGAACTTGTTGCAAGTAAACCAACAACATCAATATGAACGCAACAACAAGCAATATGAACAAGCAATGTGAAGGCGAAACCCCGAACCGTTGAAAAGCTCTGCGTTGTAAGCAAAGAAAAATAGCGAACGAGCATTTGTTGTTGTATTCGTCAAGTTGTAAATGGTGGCACACAAAAGTAGTGCGAACAATAAAGACCTTAATTGAAATTAAACACATATTTTTTTTTTATTTTTTTTGCAATCAACGAAAAGGTAAAAAAGTAAAAATATTTTGATTTAAATTTCCTTCGCTCAAATTAATGTCTTTTCAATTTTAAACATTTTATGAATTTCTTCTAATAACAATGTAAAATAAGTTTAATTCAATATTTTAAGCTAGTAAACAATCAAAGTAGCTGGTTAATAAAAATTGTGAATTTAAAAAAAATCCAAAAAGCTTTTTGTAACCTAGTATTTCTTCGCCTTTAAATCGATATGGTTCCATTTCAAAAATCCATTGCAAAATCGTTAAATTTTTAGTTTATCATTCAAAGAAATTTTAACAGGCATATTCATGATGTTTACTTTAACCTACGCTGACCAAAAACGTACCCATAAAAAATTTAAATTTGAGTTTTAATTGTATTTCTTTCAAAACATGTAACGAGATAAGGTATACGTTGCAAGGTTTTTCTCTGAGTTTCTTAATATGTATGTTACCAATGGCAAGGGAAACTGTAAATTTCATTTTTCTTTTCAATTTCTTTATTTTCTATTTCAAGTTAGAGTGTATGTGACAATGCTGTCGTTCAGAGAGCACCAAAATTAAAAATGGTACCCAAAAAAAGAAAAATAGAAAAGAAAACCGTCTTGTTTCCTACATTTTTCGGCTCAAGCGGCAATTAATCAGTTTGTTCAGCAACAAAAAAGTAACCGGAAAGCATTAACTACTTCAAATTGAGAAATGTGAGAGTGACGTACTGATGAATGCAATGAATGAACGAATGCGATAGCAGAGTATCTAAAGCTATAGAAAAGTTCTATACGACAACAATTTTTCATTACGTAAAAAAATGATTTGAAGTTATTGCGAGGTGAGTGACAACGCGAGCTGAAAAATTTTTGGTGTTTGTTACAGTCGATTTTCCTTTTTTTTATTATTCGTAGCAGTAAAGTGTGCATCTCCTTAGAACACGTTGCAAACAATTTTCTTTGCAGAGTTCATGGCTTCATTTTATTCATTAGAAACTCTTTACAGTGCTTTTAGGTTACAATTTTCGTTTTCTTTTATAATTTTCATTGCACTCATTATTAAAGCCAGGGACACACTTCAATTTATTTCGGCCAAGATTCCTTTCAATCTAAGTTAATATTTTATTATCCTCTTTTGTCCCATGAAATTGTGCAAGGATTTAACATGCCACTGGGTAATTGGTTGAAAATGCACAAAAAAAAATTTGAAAACAGAAACCGATTGAGTACATTTATTTAATGGCTTTGAAATAAATTTAATATGACATCAGGATTGTTGTCCGCTCTGCAAATGCCAATAAACTTAAAGAATTAACGTTTCTTGATTGTTGTCGTTAAAATGTTTTGGGCTTTTAAACCCTATATCTGGAGATCCTTAAAGACTTGTTACGTTTGAAATTTATAACAGAATTGAATATAATTTCTGCCTGCGAGCAAAATATCAAAGCAATCAAAAACTAGATGAACTTGTTGAGTTCAAATCAACAATCGTATTTTAAAGATAAAATTTTAATAATTGAAATGCAGATTTCAACACTTATGTAGTGCTGAAACAATTTCATTCTTCTCAGTAACATGTTGTAAAATTATCCGTAATTACCAATTGCTGCAACTCGCCGTAAAATTCGTTTAGAATAACAACAATTCATTCATTTCGTCATTTCTTTTAAATCTTATTTCACTATTATTTATTTTTCACTGTGTTCTTTTTAGTCCACGCAAGTGTACATACATCCATATATAATTGGTCATTACAACCCTTTAGTCAGGATTACGACCTAGTTTCTCACACCACTTATGTTGTGTGTGTTAATTTTTTATACATGAGTAGTGGGACCTACAGTTTAAAGTCGACTCCGAACGACAGATTTTTGAGAAACTTTTCGTGGCGATTTTTTGTTGCTCTCAGTAATTTTGCCTGAAATCTGCTGAGAGGAAGTCGCCGAAGTAATACTTTTTCATATTTCGTTTTGATGTCTGACTTGGGATTTGAGCCATGGCTTTATGTCTAATAAGCCAACACACTACCTGCTAGACTACGGCGACTTCACCCCACGCACATGTAGGATACAGCAAACCAATTTTCTTAAGCATTTTTCACAATATATCTTAAACCTTGCTTTTAGCTATGACACGATTCCGTCTTAATGTATATTCGAGTTTTTAGTATACTTCTTTGCATCTGTAATAATATGTAACATTTTGCATTGTCTTTTTTTCTATATGAGAACCAGAGACAGTTTCCCTTAATTAGATTGCATAACACACATATCGGTTTTAGGAGCGAACTGTACAGTAGAAGTTTGCAATCTAATTTCAAGCATTAGTTTCTACCTGTAATCCAATAAATATAGGTTCTTCCAAACATGGTATTACTAAGTCCGTTGTCTATCAAAGTCAATAGCAAAATCTTTTATTTGATTATTTATTCGAATAGGGACACATTTGTTCATTAACTTTTAATTTCCACATATATAACCAGGGGTCCCAAACAGAAATCAGCAATGAATTGTTTTTTTCGCTTCTCATAAGCACTCATGAAATTTTTAATATGAGTCAATAATTGAAATTTAACTACTCTGATTCATTCGTACGTTGATTTATAACTACAGGTTGCAATGAGTACGCGTACAACGTTGACATCAAACTCATACCATTCGAAATATGTGTGATTCGAAAGCCTACTCATTTAGATACATAACTTAAGAAAAATACTTATAATACTTATAAATGATTCGAGTGACTCGAATCATTCATCAAAATTTACAGTCTTAGTTGTTGTTGCATTTACCAAAAAAGAAGAAAGACAAAGACAGCACGCAAAGCCACACAGCCTTCTAAAGGGTATTGTAGTGTTCGTACGCGAATCATACTTATTTTGTGATTCTTGTAAATGTTGAGTTATGGAGAGTCGAAATCAACAACATCATACGTGTTGTTAAGTATAAAGATGATGAGTACTTCAAACTTTGAATATAAGTAGAGGTTTCATGATATGAAATGAAGTATGAATGCGCATAAGTATCAGAAATTATGAGTATGATTCGATTCCACTTATCTTTTTGAATATTCATTGCTGATCTCTGGTTTCAATATAGTAAGCTTTGTTCAACAAACTACCTTCATGAACTACAAAGTTTTGCTTAATGAACGTTCTTCAAATGCGTCAATCAGAAAATTTTTTCAATAGCGCTGTGTTATTTCTCAATCCAAATTGATAAACTGGAATACACTTTTACTTATTAAATGTTGGTGTTAATTTCAACATCAGCAACAGTTTATAAAGATTCAACAATATTGTTAATAAACTTATAAGCCTTATGAGACTGCTTTCGTATGATATTAGCCAGAGAGACTGGGAATACTATTTTGGATCTTGGTTACAGGTAATGCCACTCTGTCAGCACTAGACTAAGAAAATGTTTTTCGTTTTCAACACCATTACTCGTCCAATCACTGATGGCATTTCGTAAAGGTTGTTTAAGGTTATTACTTCCAAGTAACTTGAAAAGATGACAACTTTTGGGGTTTACATACTGAGTACCTCAGTGGTTTGTGGTTTATTCTCTTACACCTGCGATTTAAGATGACCCCACACGAAAAATTCTAACGGAATCAAATAGCACGTTTTTGGTGACCAGTTCTAATCACTCCCACTAGGTATGACCAAATCACACGTTCAGAACGTTCAATGTGCTATAAGACGTGAAATGCACGACGTAAAATGTCGTTGGTGTCGACATCATATAAATCAGATCAGATTCAGATTTCGCATACGTCACATGGATTGGTGTCATCTTCAATTCAACAACTTTATTCGTTCACCTACACATTCATCCACTACGGACCTCATCGTTGAGGTGGTTTTTCGATAAAATTTAGGGCCAGTTGGCAACTGCTCTAGAACTCATTCAGAGAATACACGGCGTTGTCTATAGTCGTTTACCTTTAGTTCCTGGTTTATTGAATTTTGTAAGGGTGCAAGCCCAAGACAAGACTCAAAATTCGCCAAGTTGTGTTCTGTTAAATGACGACTTCTTGCGAGCGACTGTCTCGGTTTATATTGCGCTTCGACGACGTACCAGAATTTGTCGATCTTTAAATGAACCAGCGGACCAGAATTTCTATATAACATTGCTAATAGTCCTCTGGCTAAGACAATTAAGGTATTAAAAGAGCGATATTTTTATCGAACACCCACTTTGATAAAACTGTTATATAGTTTCATCCATCGGTAGATATATGACAACTAATTTAACAGACAACAACATTGCTGTTACCAAATGTCAAATTTCGGAAGACCTCATTTGTATGACTCTCTATGATTGAAGAAAGTTTAATATTTTTAAATTACACAATCGAATACCTTACAGTTACATATTAAAGTTTAGCATCTGCTTGTCATTATTATATTATATTAGCCAAACTGGAAGTAAAATAAAGAAAAATATTAAAGAAATCTATGAAAATTATGAATAGATTATTAAACAATATGATTTGAAAAAATAAGATTTTTTAATATATTTCTTACCTTATACTATATCTGTATATAAAATTAATTAAAATTAGTTTCTATTGTTTTATGGCCAATCCACAACCAACGTCATGTTTTAACCTCCAACAGGGTCAACTGCAATGGCAAAGGTCTAAAACATTAAATGCCCCTTTGCCGCAATCTGTTAACTTACACTCAGAGAACTATAGTTAGTGAAACTAAAAGAAAGAATTTTTATGCTCTATAAGTACATACTATATATGTATACACATACCGTTATAAATTATTTTATGGTTTAAAATTAATATTTAATTTCTTACATTTAAAAATTACGAGTTTGCGAGTTTTATAATGACTGCCATATATTCTTCGATTGTAGCTTTAATAAATCATCACCATGGTTACGGCTATAGAGACACAGAGACAAAACTAATTAAACAAAGGCAACACAAAGAATTTGATCCCCAAATGCTACAAAATAAGTTTATAGCTATGAATTCATCTTCAAATGAATGTTGCTGATGAAGCCTTAATTATAGAAAATATAATTTCAAAATTTTATTAAAGAACAATAGAAAACTATTCATTCATAATCATTGTTGATACCATTTAAGGGCAACGGCATGACAAGGACAATTAAACTATGAAAAAGTTACATACATACATATATAAATACATTCTAGTAATTAGAAAGAGTATGGCTGGAGTTTGTTATATGAAATGTATGTATTCATTGAAAGGTTGTAAAATGGGTCATTTATTGTTTTATAATGAACTTTAACTATTGAGTCAGAAAATTCAAGACTAGGACTTCTAATACTTCGAAATCTAGACACAATATACAGTACTGGCAAAAAAAATTAAGCACAAAAATTGCTTTAAAATATTTAAATAATTAAACTGCAGTTTTTCGGAAAAAATTTTGTTGATAGATTCAATCCCGATTAAATAAAATAAATGGTTAATAATAAATAAAATGAATCGATAAGACGTATTGGATAATACTATGTTCAGATATGCAGTTTTATTGAGTCAATATTCGGTTAATTGAGTACAGTATAATAATATAAGCAGTTCAGCTTATTCAGCTTATTCAATATTCATTTGACAGCTGGCAAGCAAAACAGCTGGTTGTTTCAGTAACATTGTTTTTATTTTTGTTTTTTGTTGTCATATATCAACAAAAAGACTTCGGTTAATTGTAATATGCTCACTAAACACACTTATGACAAACATAACAATTTGCGTATTTATTGCGCAATTATTAATTGAAACTTTATATGAAATATTGAGCTCAATAATGGCGTTTATATCGATTTACAATGAAGGTGCATATCTGAAAACCGTATAAGACTGGTTAAGCACGAAAAGTAAAATTAAGAACTGTCGCTACATTTTTCAATATACTCCTATCTTGATTTGCATTTTTGATTTAATCTTAAACTAATATCAATAACAACTTCAGTGGATAATATTTAATATTACACTGAATAGAGAGTATTCCTAAAACACTAAATTATTTGAAATAAAATTTTGCAATTAAATTAAATTTAAAGCAACACAATCAAATTGGCACCCAAAAAGTGTTGCACAAGGATGATAAACAAGATTTTATATGTGAAATACAATAAGACGGAGCGACACTGAAAATACACTCGACTAACGACATGGTAAGATTGTAAAGTTAGTTGAATTCAAAAAATCCATAATTCTAGCTTATATGATGCACACGACGTTCTAAAGACACTGAAGAAGAAGAAAATAGAAGCTAGTCGTATGAACTGACGAAAGTATTGGCAGCAAAAAACATGGTGATCCGCTGTTTATAGCCAAAGATGGCACAACTTAGCGCAGCGAACAGTGTGCCCTAAGTAGTTTGGGAAGAGAAAATATTATCAATTTACGCGCAGAAATCTTTCTTGCAGAGCCATTCTTACTACTTTTCTCATATTTACCACACATTGGAAATGATCAATTGAACTGTTGTGAGAGATGCTGGTGAAATGTACATAAACCCAAGCATTTAATATAGCTGGGGATCAAAGTCTGTCAGGCAAAATATGTGATTATTTTTATCGAGAAGCAATATCATTCCAATATTATGTGGCAAATTGCACATTCGAAATTAAATGGCATATACTCTTGCTCAAGTAAATAAGTGCATAAGTTCCGCAGGATGGCATTCTGAGCTATCAATGTCACATTTACTATTGATATTGTTACGTTTTTACCCTTTTAAAAACGTTTAAAATACAAGTTCGTAGATTGCAAATAAAAAAGCTTTGTGTTTAGTTTTAATTAAATTCTTTATTTTTCGCACAATTCTGTACGCCACTGTTCACAACTTGATGTAAACAACAACAATTTATTTTGTTTGTTATTCTTCTTTACACTCTTTTTCGTAAACACTAACAATTGTTTGGCTTCACAATGGAGATCTTCAAACCACGATTATTCTCTTCAGACGCAAGGGGTCTTCAAACAAGAATGACTGAATTTCTACTGACTCCGTTGACTGCTCTGTCTTGCCTTTTATATGCTAACGTTAACAGCCTGATGAATGATCTTAAAGTCGAATGTGTTTGGCTTCGACTTCTCTAGATCTCCATAAATGTAAACATGGTTGTTCCATTGTTGTTTGTGCATTTTGTTTTGTTTGTTGTTGCAGTTTTTGTTTAATTGTTTATCATGTCAACAATTACATTGTTTTTGTTTTTGTAGCCTTTGTTTATCATTTTAATGTTAAACGATCTAACACCATTTCCATTTTCGTAACAATATGCTCACTACCAAACTAAACTACACATCTAATTTCGCAGACAATACTGATCAATTGCAGACTGCTGTTAACATTCTAGAACTTTGTTAAAAAAATGAAGAATACCATTTAATGCAAGTAAATATACATATATGTGTATGTAAAATTTGACCTGAGGCGGGAAATGTGCACTACTTTATAAAATTCAATGTCCATACATACATAATTGGTCATTACAATGCTTCAGCCGGGTTTACATTGATTGTGTGTTCATTTTATACATGGGTGACGAGACCTACAGTTTAAAGTCAACTCGGAACGACAAATTTTTGAGAAACTTTTCATGGCAGGTTTATTTACTCTCAGAGTTATTGCCAGAAATCTGTTGAGAGGAAGTCGCCGAAGAAATATTTTTTCACATTCAATGTCCATACTCCTCGATAAAAATCAAGGAAAATATTTTGAAACCCATTTATATAACCTAATTATTTCTACTTACAGCAGACACTCAAGAGTAATACAAATTAAGCTCAAAGTCTAATAAAATTCAGTGACTTAATGGTCTGTGGTCTGCCTTAAAATTACTTTAAGGAAAAAAGTGTTATAAAACCTATGGTATCTAATTCTGGAATATATCAAACGTTTCTTACATAAATAAATATAGGAGAATATAGCCACATACACATTATATGCTTACTGGTATATGAGGAACACAATGTCCCAAAGATATTTAGAAATGTACCATAATATCCCGCCCTGCATTTATTAAGCTTCTTGACACTACCTGCCTAAGAAGTGATAGAATACCATAAGAATGAATTATCTTGGTTACTTAGCAACAAATTATACCTGCTAAACAACTCGTTACATGATTTTTTTATGACTCAATAAGAAATTTAAAAAAAATATATTCAAAAACTTCAACTTTATGAACAAGGATATCTTTAACCATGTCGAACTTTAGCATGAATATTCGCATTATTCCCAATTAAAGACAACTAAGGGCAGTTACTAGTTTAGCTGCAATTTTTTGGTTTCATTTCGATTTGCTTTTTTTGTCATTTTGTGGACATTAAAAACGTTATTAAACATTATTCAGTTTGAATGAACATGTGGCTGCGGTTAATATTTGTGCTTTCAAAACGATTTTCAATTGCCTTTTGAACAGAATTGTTAACGCATTGTAATTTGGCCAAATGCATACTGAAACAACAACGTGCCCCTTTTTTCTACCCCCCTGGAAATATGTACTTATTTCAACAATCCTTATCTTCTCAAAATTCTACTGCAGTGAAAACCATTGCAATCTAAATAACGGACATGAGTTACACTTACACACGGATAACACGGCTATTGCCTGAACGTTTTTGTGGACATATTCATTGAAATTAAATGCAAAATAAAAATACAACTTCTTTGTTCATTGAATTCATAGGGGACATGATTTGAAATCAAGCTCAAAATGTATTGGGGTATTAAAACAGCGTAGAGAATGCAGAATCTCCATATAAATTACAATATTTGCAAATGTGGCATAATCAAAATTAGTGTCGTATTACACGCATTTACACTGGCTGCAGGAAATATTTATGAACCTTAATCCCAGCAAACTAACAAAAGAGGAGTTTACACAACTGCCGCTCAACTATGCGATCCCTTGCACCATTTGGAATAATTTATTTATCTGTGATTGTCTCGATATTGTGTTGTGCCGTTTATTTGGAAATATTATATGTGGAGATGAGATCGGTAGTGTGGCGTTACGGTTGCCCCAATATGTACAAGTCGAGTGAAATTTTTTTGGATGGAATAGAAGTTTTTTTTTTAATATTTTGTTCAATATTTAGGAACCACATTTGAAGCCCCTCTCGCTTATCCGAATTATGTACGAATGTAATCATGTGTATATAAGGACCATTATTACAACTTGCCGTTAACTAAAGGGAGGTTTTTAACGGGCAGATAAATTGTTTTTCATTATTATAAGTGGACGTTAAGGTAGAAGTGAGCGTTAAGCTAAAGGGAAGGTCATCCTACTGGTAACTTGAAAAGTTAAGTTTATGTCTGAACTTGCCATATTATTATTGTTTTCAATATGGCAACTTTAAATATAAACAAAATGAGTAAATACAATAACAAAAAGAAGCCTGTCGTTGCCACTGTGTTTAAAAATAACTGGTTAAATTGGCACTGCCATATTTTTGAAAAGTTAACTTTATTTTATCTGTATCTTGTAATAACGCAAAGAAGTTAAAGGTGACTTTAAAGTTCACTTTAGCTAAAATTTCCTTTAACTAAACCCAACTTTAACGGGAAGTTGTAATAATGGAGTTTAGTTTTGGCGGATAAGAGACAGTTCTCCATAACTGAATACCATAACACAATATGATTAAATTGTAGAGTAGAGTAGAATTTTGCAAAAAATTTCAAAAACTTTTAATCGATTAGAATTAATTTTACTTCAGTGTAAAAAGTAAAGTACCAACCAAAGCACTCGCTTTCTGAACCACAACTTCATTATTTATCCCGTAATTCGTAATTGAAAAGTTCCTGAAGGTATCGGAATGCTTAGTCAGGATACTTACGCGTGCAAAGGAAGGCAATATCATCCGCAAATGTATGAGAAGTGAGTTTAAGATTTTTTTAGCGGCATGTTCGAAGTATTGTTTGAAAAAAAAGACGAATACACATATATATGTATTACCCTACGGCACACCAACAGCCATCGGCTGAGAGGCAAGTATAAAAACGCCCTCATTAATAAAAAAAACTTACGGCCATTAATACAGCTTTCCATCAGCACTGTAATATTGAAAGGAATACTTATTTGAACTTCGTGTGATGATTTTTTGAATGCTTGAAATTGTCAGCTATAAAAGGAATATTGAGCCTGGTATTACTTTCGAAGATATTCTTATTATCCGAGATGTCCATTGCATAACTTTTTTTTTTCCATTACCACACTATGGAGCATATAGCTACCACAAAGCATCTCCATCTGAAACGATTCTCCGCTGATATTTTTGCGCCTTCCCATGTCTGGTCATTAAGCCTTAGTTCCAGTAGGACCGTGCGACTCCAGGTGTTTTTTGGTCTGTCATGGTTTCTTGAGCCCTGGGGATTCCTCAATTGCATAACTTACTCCAACATTATCGGCTTCTGTGTCATCAACAATCATGGTGCTTAATACAACTAAAATTATTAGCCAACGAATTTTTCTTACAGAAACTGTGTAGTCCTTTGCAAAGCATATTTTTCTGGTGTAAAAGCTAGCTTTGACAATAATTTTAGTAAAAAAGTAATTATTAGACAATTAATATAAAAAAAAGTAATATAAAAAATAGGTAACATCGAATAGAGTTAAAAAATGAAGACCGCGTTTATGACAAAAAACAAAATCGTCGTAATTAATTACTAGCCACCAGTCAGTCTACAGTTTCTTATTAAAAGTTACATATGAAATTACAGTGTAGTACTATATGATATGAGTTTCCAAGATAGACACCAAAACTTTTCTATAATCCTATAATTTGCACAAAATTACACTATGCGAGAAAATAAAAAAATTTAAATACACCCAGATAATGACATAGTGAAAGTTGTGAGTTTTGGTGAGTAGAACTCAAAATTATTTTTTATATTTCTTGAACCCTCCAAACTGATTTTATTTGACAAAAACTGTTTTTTTTTTTACTTTACGCACAAATTTATTCATTACACAAATATTTCTGAACCGATGTTCAAAACTTAAACCTTATTAGAAAGGAGAGAGATGGGCCTTTAAAACGATATACATACATGCATTATTTGAGTTAATATGCTATGAAGTTTGATGAGGTAAACTGAACAAATACGGATTTTATTCATATTTTTTCAAGTTTGTCCGTCCATAGTAGCAAACTTTAATTAAAAAATATGAAATAAGTGATGACTTCCTGAAGGTGCATTACCTTGGGAAGAGATTGATACTACGTTCGATCAAATCGTACAAAAATTACAGTAGTTATTACTGAAAGAGTTATATTTTTAATATATGTATATATTTTTCAAATTTTCAGAATTTTTGATGGATCTTGATTGTTTATCGGAAAATGTGTCAATTTCACTTTTGAGCGACCACCAGAAGTTTGCCTATGTTTGTGCAAAGAGAAATAATAATATTTGCAAAAAAACAAATATTAGCCTACTTCTGGTAGTGGTGAAAACGTGAAATTGATACATTTTGCGATAAAAAATCAAGATCCATCAAAACTATCGAAAATTTTTGAACTGAAAGTTCATTTGATAAGATGACATATATAAAAAAAATAACACGACTGTTATACTATTTAAGTAATAACTACGATAATTTTTGTCAAAATTGATATAACGAAGTATCAATCTCTTCGCAAGATAATGCATCTCTTATTTTATATTTTTTAATTATATTTTGCAATTAAGAATACCTAACTTGAAAAATTTATCAAAAAATCATTTTTTTAAAGTTTACCCGATCAAAACTCATAGCATGTAAGTTTAAACCATACGTTTATGTATACCATTTTAAAGCCTTATCTGTCCACTTTTCAAAAAACTTTGAATTTTGAAAGTAGGTTAAAAAATATTAGGGGAATCAATAATTGTGTGTGAAAAGATCAAAAATACAATTTTTGACAAACAAAACAAGTTTTTAGGCTTCTACTCAACAAAACTCACAACCTACACTAGGTCATTAGCTGGGTGTATTTTGACTGTCGCACCGTGTTATTAGTTTTAATTTTATTATCAGTTTTAGATAAGGCCACATTTAAGTCAACAGTTCTATGCCATTGTTGAGGTTAATACCAATGCCATGGCTAAGAATTTTGAATAGTTTGAATATCTATAATATAGATTCTATATGTACATATGTATGTCTGGTTAAAGCACCTTGTATGCGATACATGTCAAAAATTCGATACCAAGCATAAAAATCTGAATTTTTTCAAATTGAAACTGCATGGTATGCGTAGGAATGTACTTGAGTATGTGCATTAATGTAAACTTTTTTTGATCATTAAAATGCAAACGATATTTGTTTGCATGTGTGCTATTGAGTGGTCAATAACAACATTATTTATATTCGAAATCTGTCTGCAGTTAACAAGGTTATTTGTATGCGGCCGAAAGTTGTTGCATTATTCGCTGTAGTTTTCTATCCTGTTTGCCAACCACTATAAATAGAAAAATTGTTGTATTATGTAGCAAATATATTGTTACGCAAAGCTAAACGACCTAATATCGTTTAACAATAAAAACGATAAACAAAAGCTACCAGTTACACCAACACAAAGCCACACGATACAAATACACACTAACACTAAGAATACAATGAACGTGCTGAATATCTAAAGCTGCACACACACATGTGTACAACGAACCAGGTAGCAACAACAACATGGAATGAAGTGAACCAGCTACGACAAATATGTAACCTGGTAGCCATTGCTGCCAGATTTTTTTCAGCCCTCATCCCCAAATCCATTTTTTTTATCCCCAAAAATCCCCAAAAAAATCCCAAATACAATTTAAAAAAATATTGTTTCTTATTTTATTTAAAAATTAATTTGTTTATGTGCACATACGTATGTAAGTACAATATTACCATATATGTACATAAAAGTATACATACTACTTTTCATAAAATAATTTAAATTCATTTTTATAAACTACCTTAAAGTTTGTTTACTTTAATTAAAAGTAAAAAATCAATTGGATTAATTACAATATTTAATAATACAAAAATTTTGTAATTAAAAAAACTATTGGCCAATATTGACTATTTCAAAAATTTCGGTATCGAAGTCCTTCGAGTCATTAGCTTCAGAAATTTTATTGTACATTGTATTTGAATTAAAAAGTTTCAACATTTCAGGAGATGGTTCGAACTTTTCACAGCAAACAGAATTATTTGTTATATATATGTATATTTAGTATAAGAAGAGCTTCTAATAATTCATATTGCATTTTATTTCGTATTTTTGTTTTGGTAAGATTCATTATTAAAAAAACGCGTTCAACGCAAGCGTTACTTGTTGGTACACAAAGAATATTTAAAACTAGTTCAGCAAGTTCCTTGAATGGTTTAGGACCTGCAGAATCTTTGTAGCAATAAACTTTACTCCAAAATACATTTAAATTTTGTCCAGGCTCTTCTACAAACCAATCGTTCCATTTTATTCTATTCTATTGGGATATTTGCCTTTAATAAAGGATTAAAATTTTAGCAATAGAACAAAAATTTGGTTGCTCCATTGAATTACAGCATATACTTGTAGAAAATTGTTTGTATGTTTTAAAAAACATAATTTTTGTTGGAGAACGTTTTAACATTTGAATCACAACAAAAGAAAACTATAGACTTGCCAGAGTAAAAATTCTATCACATAAATATTTTTTATTATTATCCATTATGTTACTGAATCGATTTTTATATGTAAAAAAAATCTATAGTTTTTTATCCTCAAAAACTCCCCAGCAGTGTTGGTTCATCCCCAAAAAATCCTTAGATCCCCAAACTGAAATTTTCATCCCCATTGGCTACAAAAAATCCCCTAATCTGGCAGCAGTGCTGGTAGCGGCTGGTACATAACATAAGCAAGTACACAAACAACAATGACTAGCAATAGAGTTCTCGAGAATGCGCGAGCGAGAACCTTCCACATCGAGAACGTTCATCGTACTGATTGATACGCGTGTGTGCGGTCTATAAAAGGGCTGGACAAAGCAAGCAGCAGGCAGAGTTAATTTAGTCAGCCTTGTGTGAAGTTGCGTGTGAACAAAATAAGTCGTGGTTGTAAAGATCTAGCGAATACTTGTGTGAACTAGTACAGTGAATAAACAGATTATTATTGTTGTATCGTTAAGTTCTATACTGTGGTACACAAAAGTAGTGTAAATAATAGAGAGTTTAAGAGAAACCACATATTTGTTTTTACTTTATTTGCAATTAACGAACTCATATTTAAACGTTTTTAAAAAGGTAAAAACGTAACAATATGATAGATGCTGTGGGTATTGTGGTTAAGAGGGAGTTTTTTTCTGTATACTAATTTACTACAGTGTACCAAAAAGATATGTACACTGTTGTTTTGGAAAAGGAATAATTATCACCCGCACAATGCAGTTATAATTTAATTGCACAATATTTGAAAAGAAATTTTTACGAACTTTAATTTTTTCAAAACTATATAAAATGTGTAATTATTTTTAGTTCTTAATATCAGTGATTGTCTTTCTATACTGTAAGCGTCAAAATAAACGTTACACTAAGGATCAAATTCCAACAATCACCAAACTCAATTTTTACCACTTAAGCAGAGTGCCCGAAAAAATTTGACAATATTTCGAACTTTTTTTGGAAGTTTTTTTTTCATTCAATTTGTTTAAAAATAACGATAATTTCCACAGCCCTGCATGGGTTTTGCAAATAAGATTGCTCTAGGTGTTTCCGAAGGCATTTTGTGCGCTAAACACGAATCTGGTTTCAAAAATTTTCCATCACGTCAGGTTTGCGAGAAAAAGGGGGTTGAAAACCCTAAAAATAGTGTTTTTGGCCATTTTTGAAACATTGTAGAGCTCAACATTGACGTGCTAGAACCATCGCTATTGTTAGAAATTGACAATTGATCTTTGCTCTTTAAAATGAGCCCAAAGCCAAATTGTTTGCATACACCCTTAAAGTAGGGGGTGGGTTTATGTCAAGGGGTGCAAAAGAAAACGAAACACATTACGGAGGTCCTTAAAAATTAATCAGATTTACTTGAAAATTGTTACTCAGGGGTTTTTGGGGTCGCTGATTACAGATCATCATTCAGATTTAAAAAATTCAAAATGGCGGATCCAATATGGCGGTCGAGGTTTATAAAAATTAATCAGATTTACTTGACCACCATATTGGATCCGCCACTTTGAATTTTTTAAATCTGAATGAAGATCTGTAATCAACGACCCCAAAAACCCCTGAGATTCATATTCAGCGTCAAAAATGCCTTCGGAAACATCTGGAGCCATCTTAAAAAAAAGTCAAAATTTGCAGGGCTGTGTATTTAATCAAGTCCATCAGGTCTTTGTATTTTGCTGAAGAAACAGGACCAGGTCCAGCATATAACGGATCCATCTCTATTTGTGAATAACGCCAAGTTCTTCCTCTTTTTGGTGACAAATCCAAAGTTAGAAATTCATCTTTTTTATCTAAAGTTAGTTTATAAAACATTTCATGAGGAACATCATGGTAAATTCGTATCCATTGAATTTTCAGACAATTTACTTTGTTTTGCTCTGTATTTACTTTTCTTATTGAAACAGATTTTTCCAATGATTGTGTTGAAATAAAATCTTTTTCTCCATGTTGTGTGGTAAAATAAAAGAAATTATAATGAGTACATTAAGAATTCATGTTGATAAGCCGGTAAGCTATGCACGACTCGAAATTAGGAACACCCGTTAAGATTATCTTTACAAATGAGCTAAGGATACTGATTTACCATTCGCTTCAAACACGCGCCAGCAAATTATGGCAGTTCTAACTATTCTGAAAGAATAGAAATCAGAAAGACCTTACCAAGTCGGATATCTTTATGCTTTAATTATAATAATTTTTTTGGTTTTTTTTGTGTGTAATTTATATTTAGAAATGTAAAAAAATTTATTAAATTACTTATACTGCGCACTCTACTACTTCAAACAAATAAACGTGTCAACTTCAATTTTAAAAGTTTCCTATTACAGAGTAATGTCTCACACGCATTATACAAAAGATTTATCATTCAAATGGTTGCACCAGCACATTGCGACACAATGATTCTATGATGTAACGATTTCCATTTATCATTCCATCATTTTTTTAAACCATTGATAGACATGTTAGTGGCATGAATGTTTTTTGTATTGGTTTCCACTTTACTGCATACAATATTTTTAATTTGGAAATAAAAAAACAATCGCACGATTGTTTGCAGATGTACCAGTAATGCTGCCACTTTTAATGTAGCATTTATTCTGGTTGACTATGTATTTTCTTTTTTTTATAATATTTAAAAAATGAATTTTAACTGCAGTAATATGAGATGTTAAAGAGAAATATTCTGAAACAATTTGTTAATATTGTTACATTTTTACGTGGGCGGCATCTGACACGGGTAGAACGGCTTGTAAAATCTGGCCAAGGCTGAATGAGGGGCGTACAATGAGTCTACTTAAACTCCAAAGAGGCGCACTCAGTGTGATTGTCGGGGTCATTACGGGGCATTGCATTATGGGTACGCATGCGAGACGCATTGGTCTTGGACACCTTGCTAACGATTTCTGCAGAGATGAGAAAGTGGAGGAGACTGTCCCTCACCTGCTGGGAACATGACCGGCTCTTTGCCAAAGGAGAAAGAAGTACTTGGATGCTTACTACATGAATGACCTGGAGGAACTGTCAGGGATTGACATTGGCAGTTTAAATGGGTTCATCAGGAGCTCCGGTTTCGAGACTAGGTGATAGCGGATAACTGTGGTAACACAATGGGCAAAATGCGGCCTACGTGTGTCCACCCAATTTTCTTGGATGGCAGCCACCTCTACCTACCTAACTACGTTTTTACCTCTTTAAATAATAAATAAATTATAATTTTTAATTAATTATAAATTCTTTATTGTTCGCACTATCTTCAAACCACGACTGTTCTCTTCACACGCAACGTTTCTTCACACAAGACTGAACAAGACTGTTTTGTCTTGCTATTTCAAAAATTTCGGTATCGAAGTCCTTCGAGTCATTAGCTTCAGAAATTTTATTGTACATTGTATTTGAATTAAAAAGTTTCAACATTTCAGGAGATGGTTCGAACTTTTCACAGCAAACAGAATTATTTGTTATATATATGTATATTTAGTATAAGAAGAGCTTCTAATAATTCATATTGCATTTTATTTCGTATTTTTGTTTTGGTAAGATTCATTATTAAAAAAACGCGTTCAACGCAAGCGTTACTTGTTGGTACACAAAGAATATTTAAAACTAGTTCAGCAAGTTCCTTGAATGGTTTAGGACCTGCAGAATCTTTGTAGCAATAAACTTTACTCAATTAGGGGTAATTAATTTGCTTATAAATTTCCTTTGAATCTCTTTTAAAGAAAGAGATCTTTAGGAAATGTGGATTATAATTACTCGTGAGTAATTATAATCGTTGAGATGTGTAAAGAGAGAAATAAAAGAAAAGAAATAGAATTAATTTCAATTTCTGGAATATGAGATATTGAGAGAGAGATTCTTACCTTTTTTTTTGCGATGAATTAACCCCTTTGGTGGTTTTTCTTTTAGTTTTTTCAATTAATGGTTTATTATATGTACAAATTTTAGGGAGGTACAATTTCATATAATCTTCGGTAAGTATATGTAAATTTTAAATGTAGGTACAAAATTTATTTCAATTTTTTTTTGACAATATATTAATTCATTTTTTTTCTTTTCACTTTATGTTGGTTTAAGTATTTGGTATAAATTTAAGTGTAGAAAATAATTAGTTATTGAATAAAAATTTATAAATTTCAAATAATTTAGTATTAAGTATTTTAGTTTTAGATTTTGTTTTTTAATATTTTTCTTTTTTATTCCCTTTTTTTTTAAATATTTATTTCCTTTTTTTCCACAAACACTTTTTGCACACCCTTTATAACGTATTTGACTCGTTGAAATTAAGAGATGAAGTGAGGTTTTAGTTAGGTTTTATGTTTTACAAAACCTCCTTTTTTTAATAATGTAGCGGTATGCTTGGAGGCATTCCAATAATTTACAAAAATTCGGAGACATTCTTTTGGTTAAACCTGGGAGACATTCAGTTTAAAAACAACAAAATAAAAAATGGAAAGAATTGTCTCTCAACTTATGTTAGTTAACATAAAAATTATTTAACAAAATTAACTACATTTTTTTTTGTTTGTTAAATAATTTAAGTGTTCAATCTAGTTTGAACATGGCGCCGGCCTTGAGGTTAAACTCGAGATGACCTCTCGCCTGGAGGTGTGATGCATAGTACTTGTGCCAGAGACTTAATGGCTTCGGCAATGATTTTGGCATCTGGCGTGGCTGATGGTGGTGGTTTTGTCGTCGACTCTTTCTTTTGAACCCTTTTGCTTCCTTTAGGCCTTTCAGGAGTTGGATGGAGGAGTGTATGGTGGAATTTGTCACACCGTTTGCACATGTCCAAAGATGTGCAGGACCGCAAGTCATGGCTTCTGGCTAAACAGTTCTCACAATATCGATATTTGTCGACTATTTCCTGCCTTTTGTGAACAGACATTTTTAGGAACTGTCGGCAAAAACGTAATGCGTGGAATTTCCGGCAAAGTTTGCATTCGTAAATGTCCGGGTCCGGTCGCGATCTTGAATAACGATCCTTGCCTACGTGACGTCTATTGTTGGGATTGTTTTTGTGGTTCCGGCGTATTATTATAAATTTTCGATTATTTCTAAGGGAAAAATTATAAATATTAGTGAAAGTTGAGAAATGAAGCTGAAATTAGTGAAAAATTGAGTCAAATTAGGAAATGTTAGTAGTATGAAAAAAAAGTGTTGAGAATGTGAAGGTAATTTAGAATATAATTTCAACTAGAATTATCATCATTTAGAAATGGAAGGCGACATAGCTTAACTATAGGTCGAGTGATAGTTCCCGAAGATGCGTGAATGTCTGCTGTACGCACATTCTTATCCGGTCCGGGGTATGTATTTTTAACCCTTCCCAGTCGCCATTCATAGGGTGGTTGTAAATCGTCCATTACTACGACGAGATCTCCGACATGCATATTAGGTACTGAGAATCTCCATTTGTAGCGCCCCTGCAGTGTCTTCAAGTAATCCTGCTTCCACCGAATTGAGAATTGGTGGTGAAGTGCTTTGAGCTTTTCCCATCTGTTAATCAGAGACATTTCCTGCCAATTCTGCTCTGGGAAAGCTATTAGAGGTGCTCCTCTTAAGAAGTGACCGGGAGTCAATGCTGTCAAATCTGATGGGTCTTCGGATAGTGCAGATAATGGACGAGAATTCAAAATTCCCTCTATGCGAGACAAAACAGTTGTAAATTCCTCAAAGGTAAACTTTTGAGCACCAGCAATTCGCTTCAAATGAAATTTGAAGCTTTTTACGGCGGCTTCCCATAAACCACCCATGTGTGGAGCATGAGGGGGTATAAACTTCCATTCAAAGCCATATGTTATGTATTTCTGAGCTATTTCTTGGGCTGCTGTTTTTACAAACACATTGAATTCACGTTCGAGTGCTCTACTAGTTCCGAGAAAATTTCGACCATTGTCAGTTACTACCCTTTGGGGTAGTCCACGCCTCCCAACGAAACGAGAGAATGCGGCTTGGAATGCTGATGAAGACAGGTCTGAGCACAGTTCTAAATGGATTGCTTTCGTGCTGAAGCAAACAAAAACGCTAACATAGGCCTTTGCAGTTTTCGAATTCCGTAAGGTTGAGGTTTTGATTTCAAATGGGCCAGCAAAGTCAATGCCTGTGACCTGAAATGGGGGTGAAAGAGTACATCTCTCTCTGGGAAGTGGTGCCATTATCTGAGTACAAGGCTGTTGTCGGTAAATAATACACGTTTTGCACTGTCGTATTATCTTCTTCACTCGGGGTTTGAGACGGAAGATATAGAATTCAGTTTGTACCATACGACACATTTGGCCGCATTCGGCGTGAAATAGGAAGTGATGTAAATGGTGCAAATAAAGCTGACAAAATCGGGAGTTGCCAGGTAATATAATGGGATAGCGTTCATTATATGGTAGAGAAGAGAGAGCCAATCTGCCATTTATCCTAAGAAGTGAATTCCTATCAAGGAATGGATTTAAGGTTTTCAGAGCACTCTTGGTAGATATGTCCCGATTTTCAGACAAGGCTTCATATTCCTCTGAATAATAGGTTTTCTGACATAGTATAATCAGCCGGACTTTAACGAATCTCATTTCTTCGTGAGTTAAGTCATTTTGAGTAACGTGTAGTTTGTTTGGCCTGAGGTTCTTATTACAATTATTGAAGAATCGAAATATATAGCATACCACACGCAAAGCTCTGTTGTATGATGAGAATCTAGCTAAAATGTCATCATTTCGAACTTCTGTATGAAGTGTCTGAACCTTGTTAGAGATTTGGGGTGTTTCCAACGGGTTTCGTTTTGGCCACTCAGATGAGGGTTTGGTTAACCATGGTGGTCCATGCCACCACAGGGAGTTGTGAGCAAGATCTTGTGGTTTACATCCACGAGTTCCAAGATCTGCTGGATTATCGTGTGTTGGCACATGTTGCCATCTTGCATCTGGGATTAAGCGATGAATTCGAGCGATTCTATTAGCCACATAGGTTTCCCAAGATGAAGGGGGTTTTGAGAGCCAACCTAGAACTATGGATGAGTCCGTCCACAAATGTATTTCCGAGTTAGAGAAATTCAAGGATGCTAGAACATAGTGGACAAGATTTGCCAATAAAACGGCTCCATTAAGTTCCAATCGTGGGAGACTAACTGTCTGAATTGGGGCTACCTTGGATTTCGCCAGAAACAAATTTGAACATGCGTTATGTGTGTTTGTTTGGCACCTAACATACACTGTAGCACAATAAGCTGATTTGGAGGCATCAGCAAATCCATGAATCTGAATTATATCCTCAGGCATATATTTGATCCAACGAGGAATTGAGATTTCCTCTATATGAGAGAGATCCTGAACGAGATTGTTCCATATTTGAAGGGAATCCGGTGAAATGTCTTCGTCCCATTCTAATCCTTCTAACCACAGCTGTTGCATGAGTATTTTTGCCCTTATTATTAAAGGCGCGAGCCAACCAGCTGGATCAAAAAGTTTTGCCACAGCCGAGAGAATTTGCCTTTTAGTTATTTTTGATGACTGTGCTATTGGCGTGAAAGTGTAGGAGAATGTGTCCGTGAGCGCATTCCATTTTATACCAAGAGTCTTGGTTGTGCTTGATTCATGGAGGCGGAGGAAATCTGAATCATAGAGATCTTCCTTTGGTAAATGGGAGAGTAATTTAGAGTCATTCGCAGTAATCTTTTTCAGAGGTAGTCCTGCGGATTTCAAGACTTGTATAAGTTGATCTTGAGCGGATAGGGTATCCTCTATAGAAAAACCTCCAGAAAGAATATCATCCACATAAGTCTCTTTACGCAAAATGGATGAAGCTTTCGGATATTGGGCCTCAGAGTCAGTTGCCAGTTGGAGAAGGGTGCGTATTGCGAGATAAGGAGCGCAATTTAAACCAAAGGTTACCGTTTTTAACTGGTAATCCTTTATAGGGCCATTCTGTTGGGGTTGAAATACGATCTTCTGATAAGATCTATCTTTGGGATGTACGAGAATTTGACGGTACATTTTCTGTATATCGCCACTGAATACAAATTTGTATTTTCTCCAATTGAGAATAATAGTAATTAAGTCACTCTGTAGAGTAGGGCCTGTGTGCAAGACATCGTTAAGAGAAAAATTTGATTTTGTTTTCCTCGATGCGTTAAACACAACTCGTACCTTTGTAGTCTTATGGTCTGGGCGTACTACAGCATGGTGCGGTAAGTAAAACGAGTTATATTTGCCCTGAGATATAATTTCATGAGTGGAAGTTTCTTCCATATGATCAAGGGTCAAATATTCCCTCAAAACATTATCATATTCAGCGTAAAGTTCGGGATCTTTGGACAATGTTTTTTCCATTCTGGAATATTGGGCTAAAGCAATAAATCTAGATGAGCCTAGAAAGATTTTTTCAGGGTATTCTTCCTTGAATGGCAGTCGTACGATATATCTACCACCCTCATGACGTGTTGTAGTCTGAGTATAGAACTTCTCGCAAATTTCATCTTCAGTTGAGCACAGGCGTGCTGAGGGAATTTCTTCGTCTTCCCAAAACTTTTTCAGGATACTATTGAGGTTTGATATATCCGAGGAAACAACTGAAGTTGTGAACGTTTGAATCGCTTGGGCTTTCATAGGGCCACTTAGCACCCATCCGAATACAGTGTTATATGCCGAGGTGCGACCGCAAATATTCTTCTTCATACCTTCAATAGTAACGAGATATTCATAGTCATTGCCCAGGATTAGATCTATTTGTGATGATTTGTTGAATGTGGGATCAGCTAGATCTAATGCTTCGAGTTCGCTGGAGTGAGGGATTGCAAAGGTACAAGAAGGGAGTTGTTTAGTGACTTTCGGCAAAACTATTGCCTTAATGGGTATTCTCAAATTATACCTTCTTGCGTACAAAACGAACTCGCATTCTTTATCTGCGGACTGCTTTTGTCCGCCGATACCGACAATTTCATAGCGAGATGTTTGATATGGGAGTTGAAGTCGGCTTCTAATTCTTTCCGTTAAGAATGTTCGCTGAGAACCTGGGTCTATAAGAGCTCGTATGGTGAAGAGTTCACCTCTATATTCTATTTGCATTAAAGCAGTTCGCAATAGAATATTTTCATTACTCGTAGAGTAATTAGCATGTACCTGATTTGAGGTAGGATATTCCGTTTGAGTGTCGCTGTGATTGTTCTGGGTAACATTTGTAGATAGCGGGGAATTGCTGTTACCTTTATAATGGGAGTTATGAGCTTCATGCGGCGAATTTTTTGAGACTTTTGTCATGTGCAATAGAGAATGGTGAGTTTTTTTGCAATAAATACAAGTATGTTTGCTCTTGCAGTTTGCCTTCATGTGAGACGACCCTAAGCAATTATTGCAAAATTTGTTCTTGTACACAAAGTCGACTCTTTGTTGTACAGTGAAAGCCCGAAATTTCGGACACACTCGGAGATTATGTTCCTCACCGCACACTTTGCAAATTATATGCAAGCGTTCCTGAGAGGAATATGTGTGTATATTTGACTGAGGTTTCTTGCTTAAACGAAAGTCCTCCTTAGCAATTTTGATGCTCGTGAGACGTTCCACAGCCTCATACCTGTCCACTAAAAATTGAGACATTTGTGACCATTTTGGCAGTTCACGGGGTGATGTAAGAGACTGTTCCCATAGTGAGAGGGTGAAATCGGGTAATTTAGTCGAGATTAATCTTATGAGGATGGGATCCCAGCTTTCCACGTTTACTCCAAGAGTTTTCAGAGTAGCTAAAGAGTCATTTACAGAAGACTGGATTCTTCTAATTGATTCACTATCCTCGCTCGTGGCTGGTGGGATATCAAACAATATTTTTATTTGGTTGTCAACCAATACACGCTTATTTTCGTACCGGGTTTTCAAAGCGTTCCATGCCAACTCAAAATTTTCATGAGAAAGTGTATATCTTTTGACTATGGCACCCGCTTCGCCTTTCGTCTTGTTTCGGAGGTGGTACAGTTTTGTTACAGGGGTTAGTTTGGAGTGATTTATGTAAACTGCTGTAAACATATCACGGAAAGAGGGCCATTGCTCATAACTTCCCTGAAATACCTCTGTATCGCAGGGGGGAAGTTTTATGCAGTAGTCCGAGGATTCGGACGTATTTTGCGTTGAGGTGTGTGGGTCTCGGGATGTTTCCGATTCCCCAGTGGAATTAATTTGAGCCACCTTTATTAGTTCGAGGAGCTGTGTCGTACAAAGGTAGTAGGCATCCATACACGCTTTATAATTCTTTCTCGCCTCTTCCTTAGCTTCCACGGTTACCGTTTTGTCCTGAGACAACATTATCCTCTCATAGGAACTCTCGAGTTTTGCCCATTTCGAGTCCAAATGTTTCAACTTGACTCCCAAAACCAACTCTGATTGTTCGTCTGTGGGAGGTCGTTGAAATTGTTGACAAAATTGGTTCAACTGATCACAGTTGAATAAGAAGCTCTCCTTAGGAGAGCTGTTTGCCTCGCTACGAGATGATGTTGACATTCTCCTAATGTGAGATTTGAAAATGCAATGATATAAAGAAGAGTGCTGAGATTCAAATATTCAAATATTAGATTCGTATATTGAGATACGATGAATTCAAATATGAGATCTTTGGGCTATCGGGAAGTAGGGCTGGAACTGCTGTCCAGCTGATTCCAAAAAGAGTATATAAATATGTGGGTAATACTGGATATTGTAATCCAGGAGATTAGGGCTACTGTGATGTAGTGCTAGAACTGCTGTCTAGCAAATTTTGAAGAGAATATATAAGAGGGCAATATTGGATATATTAATCCAGGAGAAGTTAGCACTTAGGAGATTTGGGCTACTGGGAAGTAGTACTAGATATCTGTTATCTAGCGTAAAAAGAGTTAAGAAAAAACTCTAAGTGCTAATTCGCGGTGTAAAAAATTCTTTTCTATATTCTATGAATAGGGGTTAGGGGCTATAGGGAATAGCACTAGATACCTGTTATCTAGTTTAAATATAGTTAAAAATAGAATATAGAAATGAATTGGTAAAGAAATTGGGTTGTTAACAATTTGCCATTTGAATTCTCCTATGAAATTGCGAAAGAATTTAGGAATGGGACATTAGAATAAATCTATCAATTATTCTAGATATTAGTGTCAGTAATTCAAAAAAAATTTTAAATTATAAAAAAAAATTTTTTTTTTTTTTTTTTTTATTAAATTTTTAAAAATATTTTTAAATATTTTTTCCGAATTCCAAATATGGTTTATTATTAATTTTGAAAATTAATTTATTATTAAATTTTAATTTATTTTCGTAGTATAATTTTTGTAGTGTGCACCTCAATGGGTTAATTTGCAATGGACTGTATGTTTTTATTCGTAGTAAACACCAGTAGTGTAAAAGAGAAAAATCGTTTGTAATTATTTTTTTTTTTCAATTTATATTTTTAAAATGAAAACTAAACCAAGTATGGGTATATGGGATAAAAGTTTATTTATTTATTTTACAAATATATTTATTTAGAATTATTAAAATTGGTAGAAATAAAAAATTTTTAGTTGATATTAATTATAAATATCACTCCTTTAATTATCTATTGTGATGTTTTCTCCTTGGGTTTATTTCTTGTTATTCTTAGTTTGCTTTCCTTCTGAGACAACCAGAATTGTTGTTTTGATTTTGATGAATCCGCTATTCTCTTGTTGGAATTTTGTAACAAAGAGATTTGTTACAAATTAAGAGAAATTGCTATTGAATTCTCAAACGGGAATATGCAAATCAAACACACTTCTCTTATGTAATTTAGAGAGTGGTGTATTAATACACTATGTGTTTGATTTACACAGAGATTAAGGGAGATGAGATCACTTTTTTTTTTTTTTTGTAATTCTTTTTTAAAGGGTGAACTTTCTAATGTTGTTTTTTTTTTTTTCTTCACATGTACAAAAAAAGAAATTTTTGTATTTTATGTACGAAAATGGGAAATGATAACGCGAGATCGACCAACGGAATTAATATTTTATGTACATAATATGTAAATTATGTACATACATATACGTATTAAAACGGTTTCAATTTTTGAGTGACAATTTATATAAATATATTGTAATTTTTAAATTATTTCTTATATATAATTAAAAAAATAAAATACGAGATAGACGAGAAAACGGTAAATGAGAGAAAAAACGGTATATATGTGTTTTTTATATATGTATGTTATGTTTTCGTAACCCAACGTAATCTTATTGTAAGTATATGTACATCTATATGTACATACACTTTCTTAACCTTTTTCTGTTTGTTCAAGGTTAATTTGTAACGCAAGTAACACAACTTTTGGGTTTTCTCTTTTGCATATGTTTTTTTTTTTCTTTTTCAGTTAACCACAGGTTAAATTTTTTGTTTAACCTATTATCATTTTTTAAGTTTTAGCACTATTTATGCACTTTTATGTTTTTTCTCTCTTTTTTTTTTCGAGTTTACGCGTAAAAATTGTGTGTGTGTATAAATTATCTATCACTTACTATACGTGTTTTCTTTTCCTTTTTAATTACTTCAATTCCTTATGTATAATATATAAAAAATGTACGTCACTTACTGTTTTTGTTGTTTTTTCGTTGTAGTGCTGAGCTTATTGTTCTCTTTACCTCATTTTGCTGTTTTTATGTATTGAGTTGTTGTTAGGATTTTTTCCCAGTTGAAGGCCAAATTTCAGTTGTTGTTTTGATTTTTATTTTATGTTTAGAGTGATTCGCTTTTTGTTTGCCGTGAGAAGGACCATGAAACAAATTAGGGGTAATTAATTTGCTTATAAATTTCCTTTGAATCTCTTTTAAAGAAAGAGATCTTTAGGAAATGTGGATTATAATTACTCGTGAGTAATTATAATCGTTGAGATGTGTAAAGAGAGAAATAAAAGAAAAGAAATAGAATTAATTTCAATTTCTGGAATATGAGATATTGAGAGAGAGATTCTTACCTTTTTTTTTGCGATGAATTAACCCCTTTGGTGGTTTTTCTTTTAGTTTTTTCAATTAATGGTTTATTATATGTACAAATTTTAGGGAGGTACAATTTCATATAATCTTCGGTAAGTATATGTAAATTTTAAATGTAGGTACAAAATTTATTTCAATTTTTTTTTGACAATATATTAATTCATTTTTTTTCTTTTCACTTTATGTTGGTTTAAGTATTTGGTATAAATTTAAGTGTAGAAAATAATTAGTTATTGAATAAAAATTTATAAATTTCAAATAATTTAGTATTAAGTATTTTAGTTTTAGATTTTGTTTTTTAATATTTTTCTTTTTTATTCCCTTTTTTTTTAAATATTTATTTCCTTTTTTTCCACAAACACTTTTTGCACACCCTTTATAACGTATTTGACTCGTTGAAATTAAGAGATGAAGTGAGGTTTTAGTTAGGTTTTATGTTTTACAAAACCTCCTTTTTTTAATAATGTAGCGGTATGCTTGGAGGCATTCCAATAATTTACAAAAATTCGGAGACATTCTTTTGGTTAAACCTGGGAGACATTCAGTTTAAAAACAACAAAATAAAAAATGGAAAGAATTGTCTCTCAACTTATGTTAGTTAACATAAAAATTATTTAACAAAATTAACTACATTTTTTTTTGTTTGTTAAATAATTTAAGTGTTCAATCTAGTTTGAACAATACATTTAAATTTTGTCCAGGCTCTTCTACAAACCAATCGTTCCATTTTATTCTATTCTATTGGGATATTTGCCTTTAATAAAGGATTAAAATTTTAGCAATAGAACAAAAATTTGGTTGCTCCATTGAATTACAGCATATACTTGTAGAAAATTGTTTGTATATTTTAAAAAACATAATTTTTGTTGGAGAACGTTTTAACATTTGAATCACAACAAAAGAAAACTATAGACTTGCCAGAGTAAAAATTCTATCACATAAATATTTTTTATTATTATCCATTATGTTACTGAATCGATTTTTATATGTAAAAAAATCTATAGTTTTTTATCCTCAAAAACTCCCCAAAAAATCCTTAGATCCCCAAACTGAAATTTTCATCCCCATTGGCGACAAAAAATCCCCTAATCTGGCAGCAGTGCTGGTAGCGGCTGGTACATAACATAAGCAAGTACACAAACAACAATGACTAGCAATAGAGTTCTCGAGAATGCGCGAGCGAGAACCTTCCACATCGAGAACGTTCATCGTACTGATTGATACGCGTGTGTGCGGACTATAAAAGGGCTGGACAAAGCAAGTTAATTTAGAGTTAATTTAGTCAGCCTTGTGTGAAGTTGCGTGTGAACAAAATAAGTCGTGGTTGTAAAGATCTAGCGAATACTTGTGTGAACTAGTACAGTGAATAAACAGATTATTATTGTTGTATCGTTAGTTCTATACTGTGGTACACAAAAGTAGTGTAAATAATAGAGAGAGTTTAAGAGAAAATAACCACATATTTGTTTTTACTTTATTTGCAATTAACGAACTCATATTTAAACGTTTTTAAAAAGGTAAAAACGTAACAATATGATAGATGCTGTGGGTATTGTGGTTAAGAGGGAGTTTTTTTCTGTATACTAATTTACTACAGTGTACCAAAAAGATATGTACACTGTTGTTTTGGAAAAGGAATAATTATCACCCGCACAATGCAGTTATAATTTAATTGCACAATATTTGAAAAGAAATTTTTACGAACTTTAATTTTTTCAAAACTATATAAAATGTGTAATTATTTTTAGTTCTTAATATCAGATGTGATTGTCTTTCTATACTGTAAGCGTCAAAATAAACGTTACACTAAGGATCAAATTCCAACAATCACCAAACTGAATTTTTACCACTTAAGCAGAGTGCCCGAAAAAATTTGACAATATTTCGAACTTTTTTTGGAAGTTTTTTTTTCATTCAATTTGTTTAAAAATAACGATAATTTCCAAAGCCCTGCATGGGTTTTGCAAATAAGATTGCTCTAGGTGTTTCCGAAGGCATTTTGTGCGCTAAACACGAATCTGGTTTGCGAGAAAAAGGGGGTTGAAAACCCTAAAAATAGCGTTTTTGGCCATTTTTGAAACATTGTAGAGCTCAACATTGACGTGCTAGAACCATCGCTATTGTTAGAAATTGACAATTGATCTTTGCTCTTTAAAATGAGCCCAAAGCCAAATTGTTTGCATACACCCTTAAAGTAGGGGGTGGGTTTATGTCAAGGGGTGCAAAAGAAAACGAAACACATTACGGAGGTCCTTAAAAATTAATCAGATTTACTTGAAAATTGTTACTCAGGGGTTTTTGGGGTCGCTGATTACAGATCATCATTCAGATTTAAAAAATTCAAAATGGCGGATCCAATATGGCGGTCGAGGTTTATAAAAATTAATCAGATTTACTTGACCTCCATATTGGATCCGCCACTTTGAATTTTTTAAATCTGAATGAAGATCTGTAATCAACGACCCCAAAAACCCCTGAGATTCATATTCAGCGTCAAAAATGCCTTCGGAAACATCTGGAGCCATCTTAAAAAAAGTCAAAATTTGCAGGGCTGTGTATTTAATCAAGTCCATCAGGTCTTTGTATTTTGCTGAAGAAACAGGACCAGGTCCAGCATATAACGGATCCATCTCTATTTGTGAATAACGCCAAGTTCTTCCTCTTTTTGGTGACAAATCCAAAGTTAGAAATTCATCTATTTTATCTAAAGTTAGTTTATAAAACATTTCATGAGGAACATCATGGTAAATTCGTATCCATTGAATTTTCAGACAATTTACTTTGTTTTGCTCTGTATTTACTTTTCTTATTGAAACAGATTTTTCCAATGATTGTGTTGAAATAAAATTTTTTCTCCATGTTGTGTGGTAAAATAAAAGAAATTATAATGAGTACATTAAGAATTCATGTTGATAAGCCGGTAAGCTATGCACGACTCGAAATTAGGAACACCCGTTAAGATTATCTTTACAAATGAGCTAAGGATACTGATTTACCATTCGCTTCAAACACGCGCCAGCAAATTATGGCAGTTCTAACTATTCTGAAAGAATAGAAATCAGAAAGACCTTACCAAGTCGGATATCTTTATGCTTTAATTATAATAATTTTTTTGGTTTTTTTTGTGTGTAATTTATATTTAGAAATGTAAAAAAATTTATTAAATTACTTATACTGCGCACTCTACTACTTCAAACAAATAAACGTGTCAACTTCAATTTCAAAAGTTTCCTATTACAGTGTAATGTCTCACACGCATTATACAAAAGATTTATCATTCAAATGGTTGCACCAGCACATTGCGACACAATGCTTCTATGATGTAACGATTTCCATTTATCATTCCATCATTTTTTTAAACCATTGATAGACATGTTAGTGGCATGAATGTTTTTTGTATTGGTTTCCACTTTACTGCATACAATATTTTTAATTTGGAAATAAAAAAACAATCACACGATTGTTTGCAGATGTACCAGTAATGCTGCCACTTTTAATGTAGCATTTATTCTGGTTGACTATGTATTTTCTTTTTTTTATAATATTTAAAAAATGAATTTTAACTGCAGTAATATGAGATGTTAAAGAGAAATATTCTGAAACAATTTGTTAATATTGTTACATTTTTACGTGGGCGGCCTCTGACACGGGTAGAACGGCTTGTAAAATCTGTCCAAGGCTGAATGAGGGGCGTACAATGAGTCTACTTAAACTCCAAAGAGGCGCACTCAGTGTGATTGTCGGGGTCATTACGGGGCATTGCATTATGGGTACGCATGCGAGACGCATTGGTCTTGGACACCTTGCTAACGATTTCTGCAGAGATGAGAAAGTGGAGGAGACTGTCCCTCACCTGCTGGGAACATGACCGGCTCTTTGCCAAAGGAGAAAGAAGTACTTGGATGCTTACTACATGAATGACCTGGAGGAACTGTCAGGGATTGACATTGGCAGTTTAAATGGGTTCATCAGGAGCTCCGGTTTCGAGACTAGGGGATAGCGGATAACTGTGGTAACACAATGGGCAAAATGCGGCCTAAGTGTGTCCACCCAATTTTCTTGGATGGCAGCCACCTCTACCTACCTAACTACGTTTTTACCTCTTTAAATAATAAATAAATTATAATTTTTAATTAATTATAAATTCTTTATTGTTCGCACTATCTTCAAACCACGACTGTTCTCTTCACACGCAACGTTTCTTCACACAAGACTGAACAAGACTGTTTTGTCTTGCTATTTCAAAAATTTCGGTATCGAAGTCCTTCGAGTCATTAGCTTCAGAAATTTTATTGTACATTGTATTTGAATTAAAAAGTTTCAACATTTCAGGAGATGGTTCGAACTTTTCACAGCAAACAGAATTATTTGTTATATATATGTATATTTAGTATAAGAAGAGCTTCTAATAATTCATATTGCATTTTATTTCGTATTTTTGTTTTGGTAAGATTCATTATTAAAAAAGACTGTTTTGTCTTGCCTTTTTATATGCCCACGTAACCAGTCTGATGAATGTTCTTGAAGTCGAACTTTTGGAGTTTCGCCTTCTCGAGAACACTATCGCGCATTCATTGTTGTTTGTGTATTTTGCTCACATTGCTTGTTGTTGCGTTCTCTCTCACTTGTCTATCCCGTTTTCTTTCATACTGATGTTGTTGGTTTACTTGTAACAAGTTCGTTGTATTTGTTTGTGTAGCTTTTGCTCATTTCGATGTTACACCGTACAACAATATTTATCTTTGTAAGATGAAGAATGTGGAGCTAACGAATTTACTCTGTTGTAAGTTTAGAATTGCTTTTTTAGGATCGGAAAGAACAGAAATATTTAACAAAAATATTTTACTTTCAGCACGGATTTAATAAAAGACTAACTTTAGTCGATTACTTACCTTACTATGAGTCACATAGGGTTTGACACATTCGCTATTCTGCTCGTGCGCTTTAAAGGCATGGTCATCACAAGAGGAGGTGACCGAATTCGTAGAATTTGACCTCTTAGATTTATTCTTATGGGATTTTCCTAAATCCCTGTCAACAAGGCCAACATAATGCGCTATAGTCATGGACCTGGATATTTCGAATCAGCTCCATCCAGAGAAGCCATAGCGCATATTTGAACCATGCTAATTATGAACTGTATAAATGTAGTCGCCGTAGTCTATGCGCCCTAGTCTAGTAGGTAGTGTGTTGGCTTATTAGACTTGAGGCCATTGTTCAAACCTCAGGTCAGACATCTCCAACAATACGAAATGAATAGTTCTTCGGCAATTGCCTTTCAGCAGATTTCTAATAAAAACTCAGAGAGCAAATAAAATTATCAAGAAATGTTCCACAAAAATCTTTCGTTCGGAGTCTATTTTAAACTGTAGGTACTCTACTCATGTGTGTTCACAACGTAAGTGGCTTGAGAAACTCGTCGTAATCCTGTCTGAAGGGTTGTAATGACCAATAATGTATGTTTGCATGAGATTATAATGATTTTTTTATAGTGAGAAAGATTGAATATTTAATAAGTTTTAAGTGAAATAATTAATACATACAGTCATAGAAGAAAGTATACATACTCCGGTGTATGACTGCAAATTATCTCTGTTAATGCAATGAATAATAAAAGAAAAATGTATTGGGGAAGCAGATCAAGTTATAAACATAAGAAAATTTATATAGAAATTTATAATTCCAGGCAATGTCGGATCTGGATGATTTTGAAAGCATGGAAAGCGAAATGCATACTGTCCGAATTGCAAAAATTCCACAGACTGGGGAGTGCAGTTTCAACAAAATAATTTAATCACTTGGACAGAAATGAAAGTATAAGCGGATGTGTTAACCCAGCTGCGAACTACGACCAAATGATTAAACTTCTAAAATCTGAGGAACTGATCTTCTTTACTCATCTGGCAAAAGACAAGCAAAAATTTAAGATTGTGTTATATCCAAAATCGCTACTGAAACTATTAATAAAGGACTGAAATCGGTGCACAATATTGAACCTTTATAAATCTCTAAGTGTATAATATATACACATATCGACGCCTCCACTCTATAACGTTCTAAGTGTACTTAGAACGTTTTTAATGTCCTTGCATTTTTAAATTCTCCGTTCTCTAACTTAAATACAGTCAAAATTTGGTTAAGATGCGCCGATCCGTTCCGAAGTTATAGGAAAAAATCCCCTTGGTCGTATATCGCGTGAAAACTATTAGAACTCATAACTCAAAACACACTTTTTCGACTTAGAATGTTATAGAATGGAGGCGTCGATATATAAATGTAAATAAAAGCGTTAGTAAAGAATCATAGAATTCTTGTTAAGAAAACTGTGAAAATAAGTTAACATACGTGTTTTATCGTTTATTAAACAGCTTTCATACGTTCCAAAATTTATTTCGTAAACTTCTCGTTTTGCTTTAGCATCCAAAATTTTTTCATTTACAAAGCGGTTTGATCCACGCGAGTAGATATTGTAAAGAATTAGCCATGCGCACTTCGACTCTTTCAACTGACAAAGAAATTGGTAAACGGGTTTTCTTCGTCGTTAGTGCAACGCGCAAGGGCAACTTTTAACAAATATTGAGTACTTATGTAGGTCCTTAAATTTTTTTTTTTTTTGTGGAGGCAAATTCAGTATATTGTTATGCTATCGTGGATTTAATGATTGCAATTAAAATAAAATTATTTCTATTCGTTATTTATTTAATTATTTAAATAAATCCTTTGTTTATTTGAATAACAGCGCAAGAGGTAACACTGAAATATTTTTCAGTGTTTCACGATCCTTTTTAACAAAGGGAAAACTTTTCGATGTTCAATACCACTGTGATTCTGTGATCAGTTCGATATCTGTACTTTGCTGTTGTCTGTTTGTCTTGTTTACTTATTTTCGTTTAGTTTGTTTTTGTTCTCGCAATAGTGTGGTAAGTACTAATTGTGCCAGTCTCATACGTCTCAGCCAGCTCAGAAGCTCGTAGTACTACCAATAACATATGACGTAGAATGACATATTCTATGTGACAAAGCCGCAGTAGAAATGTTTATATGATTAGTTTTCTCCAACGTAGGCTAGGTGAGACAGACAATGAAGGGTATATTCACTAGTGTTTAGGTAACCTCAAAGTTTTCTATTTACTTTCTTATTAGTCGCACATTTATATTGTTTTCTTGGATTCACCAATTTACTTTCGTTTCACATATTTAAATACTATTCTTGAATGTAATTTAAGTTAACTTAGAGTATATTAAAGCTGAACTAAAACAAACACGTAACAATTTGTCAAAAGAAGAAATTCAAAGTTAGAAGCCTTTGTGTGTACATGAACCTCCTTGTAATAATTGTTCGTAAAACCGCTCAATTTATGTTCAACTTAAAGAATATTTAACAAATAAAAAATTAAAATGCTCTTGTGTATGTGCATTGAAATAAATATATATGTTTGTAGTTGAATAAAGTACGCCATTGTCAGAAAATACAAATACAAATACAATACCAGCACATGCAACATTTCATTTTATATCAATTTAATGGTACGTTGATTTATTTTCGGTTTTTTTTTAATTTTCTTGTCACATTTATTTTCTTTTTTTTTATTACTTATCGTGTTTAATATTTGCTTGCAATTATGTGTGTGTGTACGTTTCATTTTGTTTGTTTCGTTTTTCCCGTACTCCATTTATTTATTTTTATTAAATTGTTTCGTGTTCACGCGTTTGGTTTTATTTGTTTACGTTCATTATTTAATTGTGCCGTAGGAGATATCCATGCAATAAATTTTTGTTTCTATTTTGCCTTAATTTTGGTAAAAATACACTGTAAATCGAATAACAATAAAAGTTAAAAGACATGTTTAAACACGCAGTCACATTGTTGGTTTATAACACTCACAGTTTTTTTCCATACTATTATTTATATTATATGGCGTAATATGAGGTTGGCCCAAAAAAATATTTGAGAAATTTAGTAACAAACAATATCCTTGCATGTACAATGAATGGCTTGCGGCAGTAACTATTAAACGCACAATATTTATAAAAATATTCCTTCATTTATTGATTTTTTATGTTACATATTATTTCTCATTGAATTTTTTAATATGATTGAATACAACCAAGTTTTGAGCAACGTTATCAAATTTTTCTAAATTCCAACAAATTAGTTTTTACCTGTGGTATAACTAATATTTATACAATAAAAGAAAATAGTCTACATACACTGGTGCTTTTTAACAAATAAAAGAAGATGTTATTGATTTGTTTTACAATCAAGAACGTTTGAAGAGCAAAACAGATATGAAAAAAAGTATAACATAGAAATTATTGGAAAAAAGAATTAAAATTCCAACGGTGTATGTAGACTTTTTTCTTTGACTGTAAGTGTAACTGTCATCCTTTGCACGTATCTTCGAACTTTAAGAGTTGGTCGGCTAGAATATTTGAGTGCACGACCGATGTAATTTTGTAACTTCGATAGAAACTCTTAATTTTTTCCTCTGCTGCTGAGACTTTTAGAGTCTTGTAGTTGATAGAGCTCTTTATAAAACAATACATACATACATAATTGGTTATTACAACCCTTTAGTCAGGACGACCTAGTTTCTCACACCAATTATGTTGCGTGGGTTAATTTTTAAACATGAGTGGCGGGACCTACAGTTTAAAGTCGACTCAAAAAGACAGATTTTTAAAAACTTTTCAGGGCAATTTTATTTACTCTCAGAGTTTTTGCCAGAAATCTGCTGAGAGGAAGTCGGCGAAGAAATATTTTTTCATATTTCGTTTTGATGTCTGACCCGGAGATTGAACCGTGGCCTTACGTCTAATAAGCCAAGATTTCTGGTGAAATCTATCAAATTTCAGAGTAGCGTTTTCAAACAAAACCTTACACTGTGTTTCAAAAGTGCTCCCTTAATGTGTAATTATGTTGTCAATAATAAAATGAATACATACAGTTATTAAAATTTAAAAAATTTGTTTTTTTATTTCTTTTCTGTTCTGTTAAAACATATTGCTGCAAAGTAACAACCATAAATTGTTTAACTATCGTTGTGTCGAATATTGGTTTCAACTAACTCCGAATGGTTCTTTATTTTTGTGCGTCACTAGAAATAAAAAATGCAATATTGCAACGAAATTGTATGTTTGTATGTGAACCTATGGCTTGCAATAGAGTCAAGCAATAATTTCAAATGTTAACTGTTTCTTAGTAATGCCTAAAGTGCAACGACATTTGTTTGTGCAGTTATCCAAGAATTTTCAACAAATTCTCTTTAAGCGAGCAATTGGTAGAAATTTTAAATTCTTTTACCATCTAATGTTTATAGTTTGTTTTCAAATAAAAACGGGTTACTTCAGTTTTATGGAAACAAATTAGAGAATTAAAAATAAAATTGACTGGAAATCAGAACAGAAAGCTTTTATTAAATTATATGTCAATATTACCATCAGACGTTTGATAATTCATTCTCTTTCAATCGCTTGAATCATAGCTTTTTTCTTTAAGCTTTAAAGAAAAATAATAAAAAAAATTTATTATTTTTTATTTATTTTTTATTTATTATTTTTGTTCACACGAGTGAACAAATACACAACCCTAACCCTGACTTCCAATAGGACAACACAAACACCTTTAACAAACAATAACAATAACATCACCAACACATATCAACATTCACAATATATATATCATCATACACACTTTCATCAACATCTCCTGCATGATTGTTTTGATCCTAGTTAGTTAGTTGATTATCGATTCTTGAACGACACCAACAATCCTTTCGCGAGTGCGCCACATATAATATTAGTTTAAATATTGTGAAAATTAACAAGACTAAAAGAATTTGTAAAATATTGTGAACATTACTAAATTAAAACCCAATTGTGAACGAATGTGAACAAAATAAACATTGTAAACAAAAAATATTTAGTGTTATAAAATACAAACAAATAAAATACGTTTATAACGTTTGAAGAAAATACAAGCAAATATAAAACCCTATATAACAGTTATTATTTATACATATGTAAAAACAATTCCAAAGGTTTGTGCATTTCCTACCTATATATACCCTACCCCTCTTACCCTTAAAACTAACCCTACCCTATAACCCGTTCGTTCATGGTCCTTCGAGGAAAAAGAAGAGACAGCGACACAAATATACAGTCCACAAAAAACCCATAACCCCCATAAATTGTGTATATTATAACCCACCCTAAAAAATATAACCCCATAGAACTCTTATTTTAAATTTTAATAAATATCAAAAAAGAAATCTAAAAACAATAATAGATCAGTGCATTAAATAAATCAGTGCAAAAGTGATATAAATAAACAAATTAAACTAAACACACATACACTAACAAAAACAGTGTTAAACATAAATCACCCTATACAAAAATCTTTACAAAATATCCTACAAACAAAAATCAGTATTCGCTAATCAACAAAATACTTAAATCAAAAACATAACTTAACAATTAACAAAAACAATAATCACAAAAAATTACCTTAAATAAATAGTGAATTAACAAAAACAACATACATATGGAACCGTAAAAATTAGACATTGCAAAATCAAAAATAATAATATATCACATATTTAAAATTATAATACATATTAAAATTACAAAAAAAAAAGTGAAATTACATAGAACTGTAAAAATAAAAGTTAAAAACAAATCTGAAATCAAAAGGAAAGCACAAAAGTTACTAAAGTTCACAAAAAATACAAACAAAACACATATTACATTAAGAAACAAAAATTATACATTTTCAAAATAATACAAAAGCAAAAAATTAAAAGCCCAAAACAAATATAAATTAAAAAAGGAAACATAAAAGTTCACAAAGGTTCAAAAAAAATAGAAACAAAATACACAGTAATAGAGGAACACATATTGCACATTTTTTGGAATAATACATAAACAGAACCAAAGTGAGAAAAGACAAATAAAAAATTGAACAAAATTCAAAACAAGTAACAACAAAGTACATAGTGACAAAAATTAAAAAATTGAAAAATATAAAGTGCACTAACAATTACATTTCAATACAGTTCACTTACAAAAAATAAATCAAAAACAATTACAAATATAAGCAACTACTAACAAATAACCATTATTAACATTGCACACAAACACAACACAACAAACATCACACAAAGAGGAATTGGAAAAATAAAATTGGTTTGTACCCTACCCTCAGCAGACAAGGTAAGTTGAAATTTTTCAATTTACATTTTTTTATATATATCGCATAATTTGTCGCGAATTTTTTTAAATTTATAAAAAAAAACTCACAATAAGAAATATTATCTTATAAAACCCACCCAATATTTACCCTTTTTTTTCGATAATATTTTCAAAATATTGTGAGTAACACATATAGCCGTTCTCTTTGTGTAGTGCAACAAAAACACAAAGGATACCCAATAGGCAATTTTGTCTGCTGATTAGTTTTATTTCAAATTTGAAATAAACATTTTTTAACCAAATTTACCCGCGATAATTCGAATTACTATCGCAATTTAATAACTTTTTCCAATCCTCTGCGTTTAAATTTAGAAAAAATAAATATGTCGGAATTAAAAACTTTAGCCGCCGATATTCTACGTTATATCCAACAGGATTTAAGTGCCTTTGAGGAAGATTTTAAGGCCAGTACAGAGAAGTCTCAATCACTACCCGCATTGAGATTCATGAAGAATGAATTGGAAGAGTTGTGGTCGAATATTGACGGAAAATTCAGACAGATCCGAGAGTCGCCACAACTCAATGACCCTGAAATATCCAATTCGATAAATTTTAATGGCCTCTCCAGAAATGTGAGATCTGCCAAAAGGTTCTATAGATCATCTATGATTTCTATAGATGAATCAATAGAAAATTTAACCCAACCCAAAAATTCAAACCCCACCCCACCCGAACCCTCACAACCCACACAACCCACCCAATCAGTTGGATTTAACGTACCCCCTTGCGATATGCAAACATTCAGTGGGGATTTCAAGTCTTGGGCCTCGTTCAGAGACCTATTCAAGGCCATTTATGGCAATAATACCCGCCTAAGTGGTGTAGAAAAACTTTTCTACCTTAAAAATAAGACCAGCGGCGAAGCTAAAGAAATAGTCGACAACGCACCCTTGACTAATGACGGTTTTCTTATTGCTTGGACCCAACTGGTAAATCAATATGAAAATAAAAGGATGCAAATTAACGCACAAATTAAAACCCTTCTAAATTTACCAGCGGTAAACACTATGTGCAGTGTTTCAATAAGAAAATTACAGAGAAAGATAAATTTCTGTATTGCAAATTTAAATACATTGGAGATAGATACGGATAATTGGGATCCTATCATTGTATATCTCTGTTTAACAAAATTACCCAAAGAAACCCGAAGGGAATTTGAAAAAACCCTGAAAGATTGTGCCGAAATGCCTTCCTGGACAGATGTGGATGTATTTCTAACAAATACATTCAAGGAACTCACTTCTGTCAATGATGTTCCAGAAAGTAACCCTAACCCTAACCCAAACACCCACCCAAAACCCAAATTCCTCCAGGACATCAACAATCGAATTGACAGAAGAGTAAAGACGTTCCATAATCTGACACACAACAATAGCAAGGATACCCGATCCACAAAGGCATTCCAGAGCAAACCCTCGAATTCTACCCAAACCCACCCAAATACCCATAATTGCCCAAGAACCCCGGAGAAACTCGATGGTTCATTGTGCAAACTGTGCAAAAATAACCACACTTTGAGGCAATGCTCATCATTTACTTCCTTGGGAGTAAATGAAAGAATTGAATTTGTGAAAAAGAGTGCAATTTGTTACAATTGTCTGGCCATTAGTCACATGGTATCAGAATGTCGCAGTACATTTACATGCAGATACTGTGGCGGCAGACATAACACCCTTTTACACAAACCCAACCCAAACACTAACCCTCAGAATGACGATAAACCCTCTACGTCAAGTGCAATACAGTCTTTCTCTACCCAAACCCAATCAAGCAAAACCCAATTAGATGACAGAGCTAAATTATTAGGCACAGCTGCCTTGAATATTCAAATACACGGTGAAGAATTCCCTGCTAGAGCGCTTATTGACCCAGCATCAGACTTTTCATTCATTTCTGATAAGCTAAGGCGCAAATTACACATACCCACCCTACCCATAGTTGCTGAAATCTCAGGTCTAAATGAGGTTGTTTCAGCACGTTCGAACAAGATGTGTGATATATATCTTGGTTCTAAAACGAATAAGGAATTTTCACTGAATATTCAGGCAATTGTTGTCAAAACACTCACCCGAAGTTTACCCACCCGAAACTTAAACCCTACTTTCATAAAAGAGTTGGACAGGATTCCATTAGCAGATCCTAAATTTTATGAAAGCCGCCCAGTTGATATTATAATTGGTAGCGATTTTTACCCACAAATTATAAGAGCTGGTGTTAAGAAAGATATTCTTGGCACAATAATAGCTCAAGAAACTGAGTTTGGTTGGATTCTAACCGGACCCGTACAAAATTCTCACCCTACCCGAAGAATAGTTTCTTATTACAGTTCTGTCAAGCTTGAACCCGCTGAACCCTACTTTAGTAACGAGAATATTACCCTAGCGAAACGATGGAAAAGGTTGAAAATTCAACACCATCAGTTTTGCAAGAGAAGGAAGGATGAATATTTAAAAGAGCTCCATAAACGGAGAAACACTAAACGTCCGGTGGAAGTCAATGACATTGTAGTCATTAAGCAGGACAACGTACCCTCGAATGAATGGTTACTCGGACAAGTAACCAAAATTCACCCAGTTTCCAATGGACTACCTAGAGTAGTCGAACTACGAACATCAACCGGAACGTTGACTCGGCCCATAACTACCGACACACTAGTCAACTCCCTTCAAATAACTCACCCAGAATATTAACCTCGTTACTTACCCAAACCCACTAACAGCATCCACCCAAAATGGACCACCCACCCATTTCGGGCATTAATTAACCCACTCACCCTTATTAAATGCCACAGGCTTTTGGAATTTTATAATAATGACAATATTCGGGTAGATGTATACATTTTTCACCTTCAGCAAGAATTGAGTTTTATGACTTTTTAGACGCTTCTGAAAAGGCATACTCTGCGATTTTATACGCACGAGTTATACCCATAAACACATCTATATCCGTAACCCTACTCTTCGCTAAGACGAGAGTTGCACCAATTGAAGTCATTTCGTCGCCGAAATTAGGACTTTGTGGTGCAGTGTTGTTGGCAAAAATGGCATACAATTTGATTACACAGCGAATGCTAACCCATCACCCAATGAATAAATTGGACGGAATCTTCGATAGTTTTGGCATGGCTCAACGAAACCCCAACTACTTGGAACACCTTTTTGACAGACCGTGTGTCTCCAACTTCAGATGCGGTAGGAACCAGGAACTGGAGAAATGTGCACAGCCGATGTTGTCAGTCATGGTTGCAATGCAGACGGACTGAAGGATGACGAGTTCTGGAATGAACCAACCTGGTTGAAGAAATATCCGACAAAGTGGCCAACAACACATTTACCCTCCGAAACTCAAGCTGAAGTTGAAACTGTAGACCCAAAACCATCTATGAACTTCACTCACCCTACCCAGGACATTTTGGAAGATTTTCTGAATGGTCCAAAGCTTTTAGAATATTGTCTTATGTCTATCGATTTTGTGACTGCGTATCATTTACTCGAAGAAATAAATTTCGACATAACAGCATAGTTCTGGATCGAAAAAACCCACAATCTATTGACGAAAGACTCAATAGATTATTAACCCACCCGAGTATTAAATTTGATGCGCAGGAGATCGAAACTACCCGTGATAGACTGATAAATTTTTGTCAGACACAGTGTTTCAATGGGGAATATGATGGTCTGAAAAGAGCAAATTTACTCATCCATACACTCTTAATAATTACCCATTACTCACCCGAACACCATCGTTACCTACCCAAATTTTTACCCAAAACACCCACAATTATTAATACCCACCCAAAGTCTAATTTCAGGTTCCACCCCACAAGAAGTTATGGTTGATCTCCAGGTCGGAATTGAAAATCTGTACCCATGGGAAAACCCTGAAACCACGAGTGAAAAAAGAAAAAAAATTAATACCCTTACCCACCTTTTGGACAATTACAAATAAATTGTTTTTATTCGCAGGTTGCCGGCCCGGGAGGATGTTCACACGAGTGAACAAATACACAACCCTAACCCTGACTTCCAATAGGACAACACAAACACCTTTAACAAACAATAACAATAACATCACCAACACATATCAACATTCACAATATATATATCATCATACACACTTTCATCAACATCTCCTGCATGATTGTTTTGATCCCAGTTAGTTAGTTGATTATCGATTCTTGAACGACACCAACAATCCTTTCGCGAGTGCGCCACATATAATATTAGTTTAAATATTGTGAAAATTAACAAGACTAAAAGAATTTGTAAAATATTGTGAACATTACTAAATTAAAACCCAATTGTGAACGAATGTGAACAAAATAAACATTGTAAACAAAAAATATTTAGTGTTATAAAATACAAACAAATAAAATACGTTTATAACGTTTGAAGAAAATACAAGCAAATATAAAACCCTATATAACAGTTATTATTTATACATATATAAAAACAATTCCAAAGGTTTGTGCATTTCCTACCTATATATACCCTACCCCTCTTACCCTTAAAACTAACCCTACCCTATAACTCGTTCGTTCAATTTTATTTATTATTTTTATTTATTTTCTTATTTTTCTCTTACTACATACTGTGTCTGTTCACATCTTTGATTAAGAATAGCTGAGTACTGAAAAAAAAAATCATTTTACATTTACATCACAAAGATGTCAAGGAAAAGATTCCAAACTTGGAATACAGGAAATTGAGAGAATTGGTTTTAAATGTACTTTGACATTCTGTTTGAACAGTGTTTCCGTTTCTAATAAAAGTATTCCTTTTTGTTGTTGTTGATCTATTTTTTTTTTTTTTTGTTGTTATTTGGTATTTTGATATCTATTTCTACAGAGCAAACATTGCTAAAGAAATCACAGCTGAACTTATAGAAAAAAACAAAAGAAATTCTCTGCTCAAGTGGATAAATCAGTAAAGCTAAATAAATGTAAATAAAGTAGAAACAAATAGGAAAATAAAATAAGTTCATAAAACGCAAGAAAAGGGAGGTATGACGTCATATCGTTTAATAAAAACTTCGTAATATTATACATTATTAATTACAATACCATTATAAAAATGGTATCGTATTCTTCAGATCTCGATTCATGTAATTTTTCTACAGTTTGCATTGATGTTTGACGTTGTTTAGTGTCTTGATGAAACTACTTTCGTTTCTTTTTCTTAACACTTCACGACCATAAGGTTATGAGAGGCTAAAGGCGGGTTCACCCACAATTTTCTGAAACATTTTTGGTTCGGAAAAAATCCTTGTTTACTGAGAGTTTTCTCCAACATGATTCACCCATTTCAGAAACTTTGTTCGTAAAAACAGTGCTTCCATATTTAATTGAAAATGACGTAAATACATATTTGCATAACCTTAAGAAAGTTAATTATATTTGTGTCAAAATAAAGAAATAAAAAAATTTATATTTATAACAAAAAATAAACAGTATTTGTGGTGAATTATTTGGTAAGAATAAAAACATCTTGTTCTGCGATGGATAAAATGGATATAAATCATTTGCAACTCTTGTTCGCCATTGAAGTGACCAAAGTAAAATTACTTGCAAAATATATTTATGAAAAACGTAAATCAAAGATAAACAAGAGGACGGCTGTAAGACCACTTTTGAAACAAAGAGAAGCCAAAGGGTATTTTCACTCACTAGTTCCCGAAATGCGTTTAAATGACGTAGATTCATTTATAAATTTTCATTGCATGGACCCTGGGACTTTCGATGAACTTCTGGAAATATTTGTGTATTGTATAAATTTCATATTGTGTGGCAACCTTTTCTAAAATGGTTCGGACCAAATTTAAAATTAATTTAATTCACACTGAGAGTTGTTCGCACAAAATAATTTCTCTCGCTCTCTGAGAGAAACGTCAAACTCCATATAAAAAAAAATTTGTGCGAACCAAAAATGTTTCAGAAACTTGTGGGTGAACCCGCCTTAAGTTACCATTTTGTCTACTTAGGGCCATTATTACAACTTGCCGTTAAACTTGTACTTAATGGTACATTTAGCTAAAGGGAACTGTAAAGTTACTCTTCTAACTTGAAAGAGAATGAATTATAAGACGTCTGATGGTAACATTGACATATAATTTAATAAAAGCTTTCCGTTCTGATTTCCAGTCAATTTTATTTTTAATTCTCTACTTGCTTTCAATTAAATTTACAGTTACCTTTAACTTATTTTCGTTATTACAAATTACAGATAAATAAATTACAGATAAATAACGACGGGCTTCTTTGTTTTGTTGTATTTGCTCACTTTGTTTATATATGAAGTTGCCATATTGAAATTGCCATATTGAAGTTGCCGTATTGAAAATAAAATATAATATGGCAAGTTCAAACATAAACTTAACTTTAAAAGTTACCAGTAGGATAATCTTCCCTTTAGCTTAACGCTCTACTTTTTCGTTAACTTATAATAATGAAAAACAATTTATCTGCCCGTTAAAATCCTCCCTTTAGTTAACGGAAAGTTGTAATAATGGCCCTTAGTATGATTGATTAAATATTCAAAAGACTTTTAAACCCAATTACCAAAACAAACAAAAAAAACGTAAACTTCAGGTGGCCATATAAAATGAATGACTGTTCGAATATATCCCGTTATCTATAAGACACGTAAATAAGTATTTTTAGATATGAGTACAAGTAATAACACCCATCCGGTTTTGAGTCCTTCAGATTTTTTGAGTTTTCGGTTTGGTCCCTGTGGTCGTTATTGAGTTAACAAAAAAATTTATTCAAAACGCTCTATTCCATAAAGTAATATAATGTGTACCATATTTATAAGGCCGCTTTTTTTTTGTAGTTATTTCTTAAACTTTTAAGATGTTCAGCTTTACTTTCATTTCATTTTCAAGATTTACCTTTCATGTACTTTTATGAACGCATTTAAATTTTTTATTAAAATACCTTATTGGTGGTGGATAAACACTTCACTGTCACATATAACTATAATTCAAGTGATTATAAAATTAAGTGCGCCCAAAATTGAGGTGTCATTTTAAGTTCAATAAAAAACATGCTTTTTTCCAGATATTAAATCTACTCCCTTCTGGCTCTGCCGGCTCCATAACTTTTATCCAAATTATCAATCCCGTTTTTCAAGAAACTATTGGCAATGGTCAATATTTGTGTGAGAAGCTAGGTCGTAATCCTGACTGAAGGGTTGTAATGGCCAATTATGTATGTATGTATGTATGTATATTTATTTATTTATTTATTTATTTATTTATTTATTTATTTAAGTCAATGGACAAATTCCTTACTGACTAATAACAACAATAGGTACGAATAAAATTAAATAGAATTACAAATAGTCTCAACAAAAATACAAGCAATTGTTACAATGAAAATATGAAAAGTTATGTATTAAGAAAAACAATAATGTTCCGTTTTACAACGCAAGTATTTAAAGAAAAGTCGATAATGTCTGACAAATTATTAAATTGACGGCAAATTCTAGTTAACGGATCAGCAACAGCATAATTAGTTCTGCAGAATTGAATATAAATAGGATTATAACAGCGGAAATTACGACAAGGAACATTGAATTTAACAGATCTTAACAAAAATTCACAGCAAATATTACCATTGATCAGATTAATCATGAAGGATATATTTAACATTGTTCGACGACTCTTAAGGGTAGGCAGTTTTATTACTGCCAGTCTGCTAGTGTATGAAGGCATATCCAAATAATTCCATCCAAGGCCACGCAAACAGAAGAGTAAAAATTGTTTCTGCACAGATTCGATGTGATCGCTGCAAACAGTATAGTGAGGTTCCCATACAATGGAACCACACTCTAAAATTGGTCTGACAAGCGATACATAGAGCTGTTTCGTAATATATGGATCAGAAAATTCTTTTGCCCAACGTTTTATGAAGCCAAGAGTGCTTCTTGCCTTATTTACAGTCAAAGTGACATGATCATTAAAGTTTAATTTTGTGTCCAATAGGATCCCCAGATCAAGAAAAGAGTCCACTATCTCCAATTGATGACCACCAAGCAAATAATTAACCTTGATAAAATTATTTCTTGAGAACCGCATACATTTGCATTTTTTAATATTCAGCTCGATCATGTTGTACTCGCACCACGAAAATAAATTATTGAGATCATTTTGAAGATAAATATGTTCGATGGAATTATTAAACGAGAGAAAAACTTTTACATCGTCAGCATACATCAAGATATTGGCAAAATTAATTATGTTAGGAAGATCATTTATAAACAGCGAAAAAAGAAGTGGACCAAGATGGCTGCCCTGAGGAACACCAGATGGCACATAAATATGCTTAGATAAGCTATTGTTTACACATACTGTCTGCTTTCTACCAGTCAAATACGATTCAAGCCATCTTAAACTCCTATAATTTACACCCATTAAATCCAATTTTGTTAACAGAAGTTTGTGATTCACTTTATCGACCGCTTTGCTAAAATCCGTAAAAATTACATCAGTTTGCTTCTGTTGAGAAAAGGCCGCATTATCATGGATGTTAACTGAAATACATTGGTCGTTGTTGAACAGCCCTTTCGGAAACCGTGTTGATGAGGTGATAATAACGATGAAGTATGATTAACCAAAAAATCGGCAATCAGTTTCTCGAACATTTTTGGAATAGCACTCAGTTTTGCAATGCCCCTATAATTTGTAACATAAGACTTATTGCCAGATTTAAAAAGCGGTAAGATATATGAGTTCTTCCAAAACACAGGAAAATATCCATAATTAATCGAGGTATTAAACAATATGACTAATGGTGTGACGAATGACTCTGCACATCGATTTAAAATACAACTTGGAACCCCATCTGGACCAGGACGAAAAGACATCTTTAAATTTTTCAGGTTCACGAAAATATCATAGTCATTAAATGTTGGAATAGATATTACTTGAGCTGATGTCAGAGAGTAAGGGTTAATATTTGTATCATTGTAAGCAGAATTAGAATAAGTACTGGCGAAGAAATCAGCAAACATATCACATATGACATCCTCACTACCAGATTCTTTATCATCAAATTTCATAAAGGATGGAAAACCAGCTGATTTTCTCTTGGAATTTACAAACGTATAGAAGGATCTTGGATTCTTAATAAAATTATTTTTCATTCTATCCATATATGTTTTATATAATATGTGATTTAGAATGTTATATTCAGACCTGCTAATAGAATATTTTCCATAATCAATAATAGAGCCAGAACTTTGGTATTTCTTGTAACACTTGTTCTTTCGATTTTTCAGTCGCGTCAGTTGTTTAGAATTCCATGGTGGACCAATCATAGTATTATACATTAGTCCATAATGTTGGTTTTAAAAACTTGAACTGTTATGGGATTATTGTTGCACACTTTCGATTTAAAAAAAACCCCACAAAAATCAAAAGGCGTCATATCGTACGATCCTCTAGGAGAAATAATATGATTTTCGAACTTTTCTTTCAAAATATCCATTCTTTAGTTTGTTGTGTGACAAGAAACCACCATCGTTGAAACTACATATTGTCTACGCCTAAATCATTTTAATTTTGCGATTTCCATTGACTAAAATCGCATTTCCATTTTCGTTTTCAAAAAATATTCTCCGATGATTCCCCCGAACCACAAACTGTACCAAAACCGTAACTTTTTGTGGATGTAATTATTGCTGTAATATAACTCTTGAATGCTCTTCACCACAAATTTGAGCATTCAGCTCGTTGACGTAGCCATTGAGCTGGAAATGGGCTTTGTCGATGAGGATTATTTTGTTAAAAAAATTCTTATTTTCTTCTTATTTTTCGATGGCCCAAGAAACGAATTGCTGATGTAATGCGTGGTCAGCTAGTTTTAATTCTTGGGTCAACTGGATCTGAAAGTCTTTAAATGGAGATCACGATGCAAAATATTGACTACTGTGTATCGTTTGATGTTTAATTGCTGCGAACGGTGACGAATAGATAGATGTCTTTGGATATTCTTCAACGCTGCTGTAAGCTGCGTTGACATATTCTGTTTCTCTTATCATGAACGGATCCAGTTTCTTCATATTTCTCATCTTACAAATTATGTTTAATAATTACGAGCTTAGTAACTTACAACTTATGCTCGGTGTAGTGTAACAAAACAGAGTTTTTATTGGGACTCGATCCCACTACCCTCACACTAATAGTCAAGCACTAGTCCACCAGGGCAGCCGTCAACATTTATAAAATCATTTTAATTTTACTACTCGGCAAGTGAATGTGATAATAACAATTCACACAACTAGGAGGTGGCGCCTTTTAACCAGTAATTTAGACTCTTCGATATCATTCATAGAGATCTTGTTGTTGTACCTGATGATAACCCTGGGCAAGAGCACGACAGTACCATTTAAAAAAAGGCGAAAATTTCCTAAATGGGAGAATATTCGACTCTGGGTGTGATAACTGGATTGCAAATTGACAAGGAGAGCATTTCTGGAAAGGCTAGACATGCCACAATAGCACGCAAAAGGCTTTTACTTGATATGCACTTGACTATTTGGGCAAACAACCCAAATGGACTTTGTCAAAATATTTACAGCTTGTGGTATTGAAGACTAAACCTTTGGAAACTATTGTTTGGCTGACGGGAGACAAATGTACCCCGGACAGAACAAGTAGACTCTAATATTTTGAGAAGTGATTGGTAACAGGACTTTGTAACTACATACTCTCTAAAAATAAGGACTATTTTGTGGTACACAGTTGGATCTAAATCGTAGCTTGAGATAGGAGCAGGAGTTTTTGGTCTTAGAATGAAATATTCCGAGCCCACGCGGAATTTCGCAGGTATCTTTCAAGTTGAATCTATGCCATCGAAAGATGTGTTTAATTTAACTTGGGTGTGAGGTTCAAAATACATTGCATTTCAAGCACTCGGCTGTTGTCAGGTTAAATCGGAAATAGTATGGAAATGACTGGAGAAAATAAATCAGCTAGATCTCAGCTCGTGTGAGAATTATCGGTGATGAGTAAGCAGACTAGCTTGATGGAGCATTTCTGTGGAGTGGTAGCGGATTTTTATACAGATATGCTCAACGAAAGGGAACGTAAATAAGGCAAAGGATCTTTTTGAACAAGTGGGTCTAAGACAAGCAATTTTTTGGAAAACGGAAAAATGCAATTACACATCATACACATCAAGAAATAATCTGAAATTCTTACATATGTACATACATACATACATACATAATTGGCCATTACAACCCTTCAGTCAGGATTACGGCCTAGCTTCTCACTGAAATTCTTAAATTGTCTTATGACAGGGCATTATATGTACTGAGTACAGTTATTCAGAATGGTGGTTGTCTCGAGCCCAATATGTGGATGCCGTGTCGAAGCATACTTTGGTAATTGTGAGTCATCAATACATCCGAGAAGAAAACACTTGTGCATACTACCTGCTAAGCAGGGAATTGAATTTGTTGATACCGAGCAGTATCCTGAAGCTTGTCAGGACAATACGCTTGAAAAGAACATTATATTGATATCCCATAAAATGTGAGGGAAGTGCAATACACCGTTTGGTCGAATATAACCGCTAGAGTGTAGATTTTTTTATTAGATTGTACAGAAGATATGTTTCCATTAAGTATGTAATAAAATATCAGTCAAATGGCGCGTCTCTGATGACAGTTCATTAATATTTTTTGGTTAAATTTTAAGTGACTTTTTCTCAGAGATCTGGCTGCATCTCACCGATGATGGATTCATTTTTGGACGTGAGCTCAGGAATTGTTTGCGAATTACTTGATTCTGTTAAATCGCATTGGCCTTAACATGTGATGAATGTTATTGCAGTAAATCGATTGTAGAATGCGCTGTGTGGCGGTTGAAGTTACTTGAAACCACATATCGTCAAGATTTATGGTAGCCAGTTGACGCAAGAAAAACTCTGTTATCAAGTTCTTGTAACGAATGTTGTTATAAGTCATTCCAATTCCGACTTCACTTTATAAAGCAAGATTAAAACGTTGTTCGTTGATTTCTTTTTTAAATTTTGGCATTGACTACCCTTTGCCCTATTATCCATTGAACCAATTGCCAGGTGTTTACCATTTTCTCCGGTTTAAGCTGTTGAGTGAGCTGAATTTTGTGCGTATGAAAGAGGGGGCCTTTTAAGAAAATTCGCTGTATAGTGTTTCTTGAAATTTGAAATTATGAAAACACTGCCGAATTAATGTTTTCGGTTTGTTTCCACAGGAGTCCATAACCGACCTACATACACACACACATACAAAATTGGTCATTACAACCCTTTAGTCAGGATTGCGATCTAGCTTCTCACACCACTTATGTTGTGAGTGTTAATTTTATACATGAGTGGCAGGACCGAAATATGATTTTGCCCTTTCATGCTCATTTTATTTTTTCTCAGAGTTTTTCCAGAAATTTTCTTAGAGGAAGAAAATTTTCTCATAATTTCGTTTTTATGTCTGACCTGGGGTTTGAACCTTGGCCTGACGTCTAATGACCCAATACATTTCGATTGATTGAAACAAAATTTCTCCACAAAAAATTTTCACACTTATAATGCGTTGTTATCTCGTAAAGCGGTCCATTTTTCGTAATTGCCAAAAAAAAAAAATGAGACTGAATTTAAAAATTACTCTCACTGAGATACCCACCTTTTCTACGTGTAAAATGAATTGAAAGAAAAATGAAAAAATTTCGATTTGTAACAATTTCTGTTGCAATACAAGTTTTCTGTAGAACTGGAGATATCCTCAATATAGAAAAATTGTTCACATTTAACAAAAAATCAAAGAAAGACGTAAAGGTTGCATGAAGAATAGCAAAATTATAAATGTTAAGAGGACATAGGAGTACATATTCTCATGCGTACTTATGTTCTTCATTTTATAGGTTGAATGATACAAACACAAAAGAATTGAAAAATAACAAAAATAACAAAAAAAAAAGGAAAACATGACTACAAAATAGAAAATCAATAAATCTATCGCTCTGTCTATGACATATACTTACTTTCTCTACTTCGTAAGTAAATGTGTATGTCGGAATTTGTAACAAAAATATTCTTATTGTTGTGATATTATACAATATGTGTACCTGTGCAATTTTATTACAAAGCTTTTTTTTTTTTGTCTTGAGCCGGAGGTGGGAATCTTCGAAAGACACCTTTGTTCCAACAAAAGAGTGCACGATTCACCATCACTGGCGCCTACGTACTAAACCCACCCCCTACACACTTCAACCACTCTCCCTCCGCGGGACTGCCGTAAGGTATTACTTCGCGGAGAGCTGGTTAGCTTGAAAGCTTTATCTCGTTAATTCAAATTTCGCCTTCGTTCCTCCAGTCTTCGGAGTACTATCAAAACTTCAACCATTCTCTGGCTATATTGACTCCATAGAATCATACGATTCAACAGCTCTTCCATTAGCCGGTTTGGTCCTAAACTCGTTTCCCCGGGCCATCTAAATCTGGGACAGCATATTAGAATATACTCCGCATCTTCCTCCTTATCTACACAGTTTGGGCATATATGGGAAGTGTCATGACCAAATCTGTGCAGGTACTTCCTGAAGCATCGATGACCAGTTAGGAACTGAGTCACGTAGTAGTTCAGCTCGCAATGGTTGTTATTCATCCAAAGGGTTACATCAGGGATAAGGCGAAATGTCCATCTTCCCTTTAAACTGCTTTCCCATCGTGACTACCATTTGTGCATGGATGTCCTTCGTTCCTCCGCTTTTATACCTGCTATTCGTCCCGGGTGCTCGAGACGGCGAAGGTATATCCTCCTCATCTCATCCGCCAATATGTCTATTGGTATTGTCTTTGCCAACACCAATACCTCTTCATCAGACACTGTCCTGAAGCCACTTATCCGTCTAATCGCGCTTAGACGACACACCGAGGACAGTATCCTCCTTGTGGTCCCCACGGAGAGTGCCTCCGAACATATTGGGCAAGTATACAGCATTATCGACGTTATTACCGCCGAAATTATCCTCCTTTTGAATGGATCTGGTCCTCCAATATTAGGCATCATCCTCGCCAGTGCTCACTGTGTTACAGATGATTTTTTGCCGATGTATTTCACGTGCTCCTTGAAGTTCAACCTGTCGTCGAAAATCACTCCCAGGTATTTTATCGCCCTCTTCGATTCGATCCTTGTCATCTGCAAAGCCCACAATTGTAGTCCCGTTCGGCAATCGCAATCGAAGTACTCCATCGTACATAATGTTCCATAGTAGTGGCCCAAGTACATAGCCCTGCGGGACACCCGCCGTCACTACGTATTCCTGCTCTCCGTCATCCGGTAGGTATATTACCTTCCTGTCCTGAAAGTAATTGTTCAGAATCTCCATTAAGTATGGCGGCGTAGCCATATTAAAGAGGGCTCTCATAATCCGCCCCCAATTCGCCGAGTTGAACGCGTTTCTAACGTCAAGTGTGACAACCGCGCAGTACTCCTTGGTGCCAAATCTCCATCTTTCGCCCTCTATTGCATCTCTTGCAATGTCGACCACCCTCCTTATCGCGTCAACAGTGGACCGTCCTTTCCTAAATCCGTATTGCACGTCCGAGAGAGCTCCTCCTGCCTCGGCACACGTTAGTAGTCGATTGTATATTATCCTCTCCAGAATTTTTCCCATCGTGTCAAGTAGACAGATGGGCCGATACGACGACCCAACCTGGTGGTTTGCCAGGTTTTAGAATGAGAACCAATTTCTGCTTCTTCCATCTACGTGGAAAAACACCCTCGACGAAGCACTTGTGGAACACCTTGGCGAACATATCCGGTCTGAGCCGGATAGCCACCTTAAGTGCCCTATTTGGGATTCCGTCTAGCCCCGGTGTCTTCCTATCTCCTATTCCAGTGCATGCTGCGAGTACCTCCTCTCCTGTAACCTCGGGTATGGTATGAATGGCCTCCGGCTCCCTACTTATAAAAGTGTAGGGCTGGCCCTACAGAATCATACGATTCTCTTGCAGACGACTCTGTACGCCGTCCCAAAAGGATTGATGTCAGCTTCCTGGCATATCCGTTGAAAGGATAGTTTCTTGCTCCTTTTAATGGCTCTTCTAAATTGATGCCTTAGATCCTCATAGGAAGCCCATTCGGCTTCCCATGTCGGTCTTCCTCTCATGCGCTGGGCCCGTCTTCTCGCCCGAAAGCATGCCGACCGCAGTCTTCGAATCTCGTCATTCCACCAGTAGTAGGGGGAATGTCCCCTACACATAGTTCTCCTAGGCATAGCAGCATCACATGCAGTGTTGAGCATTTCGTATACGCCGCCCACTAATTCTTCGACCGTGCTGCCAGTCGTATGAAAAGACGACAACATCAATCTATACGTCTCCTCGTCAAAGCGGGAGTCGTTCCATTTAGGTCCCGTAAACTTCGGCAATCCGTTTCCTCTCATGTTGCGCCCAGTAACCGTCATCACGATTGCCTGATGGTCACTATTCGTGAAGTCCTCAGTTAGCCTCCACGCGATCCGCGAAACAAGGCCATCGCTCACAAACGACAAATCTATTATCGAGCTCGATCCAGCTCTCCTAAATGTGCTTTCTCTTCCGTCATTCATCAGCGCCACAGGAAGGGAAGCGAACGTTTCCAAGAGGCAGCGACCCCTGGCGTTAGTATATCTACTACCCCATTCGGTCGCCCAAGCGTTGAAGTCTCCTCCTATAATAACGGGGGTGTTCAAGCGCACTTGTGACGCCAGCCTCTCCAGCATATGTTGGAAGTCATCCATTGACCACCTCGGGGGAGCGTAACAGCTGTAGACGAAAACTCCCTTTATCCTGTCCATAACGAAACCAATGTCCCGCGCATAGGTTTGCTGGAAGGGTAATGAACCACAAATCCATATAGCCGCAGTACTAGATCCGTCCGTGATCCAAGTACTATTCCTCGGTACCCTATAAGGTTCGCTTATGATTGCGACATCGATATTCTCCTCCTTTACCCTCTGGACCAATAGGTCCTGGGCTGCTTCGCAATGGTTCAGATTAATCTGTATCAACCTCATCTCCTAGAACGTGATTTAAGAGCGCTACGAAATTTCAGACACTTTCCGCTCCCCGCGATATGGTTGGCAGATTTCGGGTCGTCCACTTTGCAGAACATGCAAAGAGGTTCTCTTTCGCAATTTCTGGCAATATGCCCCTCCTGTCCGCACTTACGGCAAGTTCCAGAGCGGTCAACCTAACTCCTACACTGACGAGCCATGTGCCCAAACTGCAAGCACCGGAAGCATTTCGTCGGTATGTTTCTCTCGCGAATCCTGCATATGACCCAGCCGATCCTAATTCTTCCTTCCATCAGGAGAATTGCTGCAGCGTCCGCGTCAAGGCTCACTGTGGCAGTTTATTACAAAGCTATTGATGTACATATGTGTGTATGTACATAAGTATTAATTCGAATTGTATTTTATTTAAGAGTTCAATAGCCCAACTAAAAATAACAGCCGGAAGTATTTTTACGGATGGCTACCTGAATGGCAATAAAAAACTGCTTCTTTTTCCATTTAAGCCTTGTTCCACTGAACGATTATCGACGACAGCTAGGAAATCTCTGCACGTTACAAAATTTCATTTTGTATGTTATTTGAAATTGCTATGAAGAAATGCAAAAAGTGAAATCAAACTATAAAAAAAATATAAGCGATTGTCCTAAGATAAATATTTTATGAAAACATTTTCGTAACTTTTTTCTATTTCAAATAAAGTTAATCGATAATTGAGGAATTTAAATAGTCATGAAAATTGTGTCTGTTCATGTACATGAATTTTAATCGACACCAAACTCAACATCAGCCTAATGGACCGTTCACATATAAATTAAAGTCTGGTGTTCACACATGGCGCAATTTAGTTTACTCAATTTGCATTTAGGTGTTTGGAAAAGTGCGGTTAAAAACATTTTCTTATGTTAGACAAGAGGCTTATTAATCCAAATTTGTGGTTTTTCGAGTAAAACCAACTTTTGGAGTAAAATCATTATTTCGTCATCAGCACAAAACGAATAGAGTTCATTACTTAGCTTCTTACACCAGCCACGGTTGTGGTTTTTTGTCAAAAAATTGTTGGCCGTTTTAATTGCGTTCCTTGCTCCAATCTTTGTTAGCTCTGTTCAGTTAATGTTGTTCGTAAAAAATATTTTCTCTCTCCCAAGCAGAAAGTTGTCAAATTTAGCCCAGAGTCTTAATGATTAAATTCTGCACGATCTATAGCTTGCTAGTACGGCTAATCAAAAAATTTCTTTAAAACAGTGTGAATTAATTTTTTATTTCTTTTTTTGCACTAAAATAACGATGAGTAGCATAGTTGGTCATTTGAACACCTAATCTGTCACATTGGCTTTGATCTCATCAGACATTGACATATACTGCACATTGTTACACAGTCGCCATAGTCTAGTAGGTAGCGTGTTGGCTTATTAGACGTAAGGCCACGGCGTCGATAACTTTGTTGTCAAGAAATACTCACCGATGACGCCAAAGAAGACGATGTTTCGATGAAAATTAAGGTCAACTGCTAACTGCTCCATAGCCTATTCGTCGCATGCACTGTGTTGTCTATGGTCGTTTATCTACAGTTTCTGGGACAGTTGAATTTTGTTACGACATTAAATTGATTAAAAGATTGAATTCTTATGTGCGAGGTGAAATCAATTTCCCTTGCTTGCAATGCCAGTGGCGATATTTTCAGCAAATCATTTGTTTTTTCAATGTATAAAAATTAACGCACACAACATATGTAAGTGTTGTGAGAAACTAGGTCGTAATCCTGACTAAAGGGTTGTAATGAACAATTATGTATGTATGTTCTCTAAATTGAAATAACCAGTAATCTTCTGGATCAGATAATATTACTACGTGGGCCAAATGTAAAATTTCTTTGTTTACGTCGCTAAAATTCTGGCACTTCCATTTTCTGAACTGCATTTAGGTCTGTTGTAAGCTGCAGCAATATCGAATGTAAGCAGTTCTTTTTGTGACAAATCATTTGTTTTACAACATTTTTCAATATGGTGAAAAAAGTTATTTTTGAAACAGTCATTAAATAACTTGGATAAAATTACTTCCTTATTTTTTAAAAGTGTAAATGTTAGGTAGTGTGTCCTTCGAAAAGTCTTTCAGTCTCTCATTTGGTGTTTCGAACTTCTGACTACAAAGGATTAACTTTAAAATCTCTAGCAATATGTATTTGTATTGAAGACAAGCGTAAGCCTATATTTTAAAATCTTTGTTTTCTCCTCTTCTGATATAAATATTCTCTAGGGCTGTTGTTTTAAATATTATCCAGTCTAGCCAGTCTCACTAATTATTTGTTTTAATATTTTTAGAAACTTTTATCGTCCCCACTGTCTACACTTGCAGATTCTCAACAGCTGTTATATTACGTAGTTGTGCTGGACTGTTCTAACCATACTTTACTGGCATTCAAACAAAAATCGGTTAAACAAAAAAGACGAAGAATCGAAAAATTTAATGACGTAACTCGAAATGAAGCGAACGTCATTCGATAGCCCCATGAGGGATCGTGTTTTTGTCGCAATGATTGAGCTCGGTATACCTGCGAAACTGATTAGGCTATGCAGAATGACGTTGAGTAATTCCTGCAGCTCCGTCAAAGTAGGAATGGACCTCTCCAAACATTTTTATACCGTGCGAGGTTTCAGACAAGTTGATCCATTATCATGCGACCTCTTCAACTTCGTCATTGAGAGTGTTCTGTGAAAGGCGGGAGTGCATCGCAATGGCACTATTTTTCAAAAAGCGTCCAGTTGCTTGCGTACGCTGACGACTTTGACATCACAGGGCATACAAATCGAAATGTTACTGATGCCTTTAGTGCTATTGAACGGGAGTCTAGTAAGATGGGTCTGGCAGTAAATGAGGCAAAACAAAGTATATGTTATCGACAAGTAGAGATGTGCGGCATATTGATTCTTAGATTGCGGCCGATAACTATAATTTTGATGTAGTCAAGGAATTTATTTATCTTGGCTCCGCCGTTATCAACAAAAATGATGTCAGTTTGGAGACCAAGCGCAGGATCGCTCTTGTCAACAGGTACTACTATGCTCTCAATAGGCAATTGAGTAGCAGACTAAACTAATACTCTACAAGGCGCTCATTCTACCCGTGTTTCTTTATGGCGCAGAAGCATGGACCCTATTAAGCACTGAGAGTATTTGAAAGAAAAGTCCTACGTAAGATCATCGGTCCAGTGCGAGTTGGCAATGATTTTCGCATCTGATCCAACAATGAGCTGTATGAGCTCCTCAACAACGTAGACGTTGTGCAGCGTATTAATATTCAACGGCTGCTTGGTTCGGCCATGTCGTTCGAATGGAGGCGAGCCGGGTATTTGATGCGGGGATCTGCGAAAGTCGGCGAAGAGGATGACCTTATATGCGTTGGAAGGACCGAATCGGGGAAGCCCTGTCATCGATTGGTGTGACCAACTGGCGTAGACGCGCAAGAATCAGAGAGGCCTGGAAGGATGTGCTGCCGTAGGCCGAAATCCGTTAATCGGGTTGTTAACGACCAATTAAGTAAGTAAGTAAAAGCTTGTAATAAATCCGAATGACTTTAAATGTTTAAAATTCCTTCAAATTTTGTCGAATTTGCAGGCAAATGTAAAAATATTTTGTTTTTTGTTTGTATTTAATTTATGTGTATAATAGCCAAACATTAAGAATATATGAAAATATTTAAATTTGTAAAGATAAGTATGCATTAATGCTTGTGTAAGTAAATACGTATATAAATATTTAAAATGTAAATAATTGTCAATGTTTTTTAACTTGTTTGTTTTGTTTTTTCTATTACATGTTTGTAAATGTAATAATATTTAGCATTTTAATGTAATTGTTAAACATTATTGTTGAAAATCCTGGCAAAACATACACTTAAAACAAGTGAATATTTAAATATTTTCTTTAATTCGTACACGTAAAAAAATTTGTATTGTGATATAAATATTATAATGCTACACAAACCATATCTTTATTCGATAATGAATACACATACATATATGCGTGGATGTAATTTACAATCAAAAATATTTCTTTTTAAATCTTAATTTTAAAATTATTCTCAGTGTATTGAAATTTCATATGATTACCACAATAGCATTAAATGCTGTAATATTTGTATGTTAAGTGCTTTTATTTAAATCTGAATTAGAAATTAGACTTTTAGGATTAATTCACACACAGCCAAATAACATAAAAAAGGTATTGTTACGTGCAAATAAAATTTTCAACATTTGGTGTTTTTATTTCTCTTTTTCAATCGTATTAAAATAAATAATAATAATTATTGATTGCCTTAATTAAATTGCTAAATATATGTAACATAAGCATTTAATTAGCATGTGAACAAATATGCTGGTGGTTAACAATAAATAACTTAAATGATTATTAATTACACTCTACAGAATTTGGAACTGAATAAAAAATTTTGAATTTAAAATCTAATAATCGGACATTGAGCTAGTTTTTCAATAAGTAGATTGAAATACTCATTTATATAACTGGCCATTAACAAGCCATTTATTCGGCCTGCCTTAATGCATCCTTCCAGGCGAATCTGCTTCCTACACACCTTCACCACTTGGTCACACCAATCGATGGTAGATTCTTCTTCAATTTGGTCCTTCCAAAGCAGTCAAGACGTTATCGGAAAAACGGTAAATCCTGGGATTTTCGGGATTCTCAAATTCCGAATTCCTGGATTTCTTAAAACTTATCCCGGGATTATCATGATTGTAAATTCGTACATACATATATACTTTGTAAAGTAAACAAAAATTAATTTTACGGCATTGTTCTTTTATTTAATAGTTTATTATATGAGCCGTTTATTTTGAAAGTGGCATAAGTCACTTTATTTTTAAGTCGAGATATTTAAGGGTATGCGTTTTAACACATTTAAAAATATGGACGCTAACTTTCGGTAAGATTTTTTTGTATTTGTTATCTCATGATACTAAGGCCAATGGACTTTGTATAAATTCCTCTAATTCTAAATGTTTATCGCTCTCCAGAACTAAGAGCGGATTTGTTGTGCCAGTTATTATTATCAGAGGGAATAAAATTGATTTTGTTAAATCAGCATCTAATCTGGGTATTATCTTTAATGGTCGGCTACATTAACTACATTAACGTCATCGTTGGTAGGGTCTACGGTATGCTTAGAAACTTATGGGCTGTTATAGATTCGACTCCCTTTGCCATATGTATGCAACTGGCTAAAACGTATTTGATTCCTGTTCTCTTATACGGATCTGAAATTTTCACGAACTTTGATACTGATGATAAGCGGAAAATCAACTTGGCTTATAATATGTAAGGGACGTCCGGACCATATATCACAATTTTCTAACAAGATATTTGGAATTACAGTGAACTCGCAAAAACGTGAACACTCGAAAGTGTGAACGTCTCAGAAACGTGAACAATTTAATTTTTCCACAGAGTATTCTAAAACGTGAACAAAATCTGAAAGCTCTTAGACGTAAACACTTTTTTCTTTTGTTTTTTAATCTGTTTTTCACTGTTTATTTCAAAATTAACTGGTAATTGGAAAATCTAAAAATTTACGAAATTCAAAAACTTTACTTGTCCAGTGAATTACAAATTCTCCAAGTCAGCTTGGATGACATGCACAATTTTTGATGACTGATTTCATCAATGTTTTGTTAAAGAGACAGATTTCAACTGACAAATTTAAAACTGAAAACTTTGTTATAAGTTTTGGCTTTAGGTTACTGAGTTCTTGACTAAAATGGGGCTACCGGCAGACGCCCTTCTGTTAATAGACAATGCCCCTTCACACCCGGCTGAATCCCAATTGATTTCTGATGACGGATTCATTTGTGCAATGTTTTTGGCACCTAACGTCACATCGTTAATTCAGCACATGGAACAGATAGTTCTAAAATAACAAAACTGTATTATAGAAACCGTTTCTTGGCATTAGTGGCTGAAAAACAAACAGAATTGTTAGATTCTATTAAGATGTTAACTATAAAAGACGCAATTAATCCGTTGGGCTCAGCATAGAGTAGAATTTCGTAACAAATTTTAAACAATTGGAAAAGTATTTTAAATTTAGTTTCGGACAAAGATTACCCCGATGATAATATTCCCTTAAGTATTTTAAGAAATAAGACAGAAGTAGGAAGTATTGAAATTCAGGATGATACCGACGATGATGGCGATTCGTTTATATTCCAGCCAGAAATTACAGTTAAACCCAAGGAAGCTATAGAAGCTCTTGATACGGCTTTAATATGGGCTGAAAATAAGAATCATAATCATATAAAATATAATTTTTCATATTAAATAGGGTCTTTTTTGTTTTAAATTTGGGTACTTGATAACGTGAAGAAACTCGAAAATGTGAACTGCCTTGGTAAAAATTAGTTATCGCGAGTTCACTGTATGGTTTATTTCAAAAATTAAATTTTTTTAAAAGTATTGTTACGGAAATTAATGATTAAGACAATGGTGTTTTGCTTTTATATCGTTTAACATTAAAATTATAAACAAAAGTTAAAAAACAAAACAATGAACATGTTTACAAATTATCACACTGCGTAATGTGCCAACAAACAACAGCATAAAAAAATTAAAAAAGTAAACAATAATACAACAACAAATGCTACAAGAATAAATGTAAACAATAAAAATTAAACAAATATTTTTTTAAATTTATTTTATGAATTTTTATTCTCTACAATTTCATTGACTAAGTTCATATTTAGAGTATACTTAATACTTAATTCTATGTAAAATATATTCCTCATACGCACCCACACCCATACTACCTGTAGCGGAACAATTACTCTGAAAAGTATGCAATAGAATATGAGTTTAATTTTGTCGTATAACGAATTATTTAATGGTATCTAATATCACTCATACGTATGCTTCGTATTGAATTCAATATGGGATACAATACGCGGCCGTAATGCAATGAAATATGAGTTGAATTATGTTGTATACGTTGTTGAATATCACTCATACGTTATATGAATATATTTCAGAGTGGTTACTCCGTAACAGGATACGACAATTAAAATGTATGTACGTATTCGAACAAATTGTACTCTGTAGTACGAAAGTACGGAAAATTTTCGAAAGTGTGACCAATTTTTTTCTTTTTTTCGTACGAACAAAAAATTCTGTTACTCTGCACGAGCATAAAAAGCGTAGTAAATATTCGAATATTCTTCGTTAGCAATTGTGCTAGGGACAACTAATAATAAATTTAAAATGTAAGTAAATTAATACAAATATATTGCAAAATAAAAACAAAATAATATTTTTTAAACAATCTCAACAGAGTGAGTCCAAAAGAATTTTATATACCAACCAAAAACAATACCAAACTATTGTGGACTTTATGGTAACGCGTCCAGATTTGGCCAAGGTACATCTAAAAGTGCCGTATGCAAGAAAGAAATCTAATAACCTGCGACAAAAACTAAGAACTGATTTGGATTCGCTTGGTCCACCGCAGCGAGAATTTAAAGGTTGGAAAAAAGTAAGCTTAGATAGATTATTCTATTTATCTATCTATCTATCTATCGCAGGGTTACTAAACATTTTAATTTTTATTAGGTTTGGGCAGACTACAAAAATCATATCAAGGCCAAACTAAGCATTTCTGGTACTGGTGGCGGACCCAGCAATCATTGCTCATTAACACTTCTAGAAAGACAAACGGCTGATTTACTGACAATGGATGAGGCAATTAATGGTAGCCAAAATAAACACTTTGGTTCAAATCCACAATCAAGTTCACCAGTAATAAATTCTGTTCTTGAAAAATACCTTCAGTGTTTAGTTGAAAAAATGAGGAGGGATTAGAGTCTGATTCGTCCTTCTCAGATATTGTAAATGAAGAACCAAGACCATCACAACCACGTCAAAGTAAACAAAGAAAAGTTGATAACAAAGACGCTCTTCTAGAAAAACAAGTGGAAAATCAAATAACATATCAGAACAATTCAATAAAAATACTAACAGAACTAAATGAAAATTTAACTGGCATTTACGATTATTTAAGAAGAAGTTACTATATTCAGGAAGAAAGACTAAAACTTGAAAAGGAAATATTAAACATAAAGCAGCAAAAGCGCGAGCAAATAAAAAAATGACCTGCAAAATACAAAACTTAAATGAGAGCACAAAAATAATGGACACAAAAATAATTAGGTTATAGATATACATACATATATAGCCATCTTCGATGAAATATTATAGGCTTTGATCTTTTTAAGAAATTACTTCAAACAATAAGTGTAAGTAATATACATATACTCGTACATATATTGTGGACTTTAAAAAGTGTCCTTAAAAGGGTTGGTATTTGTTTCTTCACTAATTTGTTTATGTATGTATGTACATATGTATGTAGACACAGATGAATTATTTTTGTTAATTTACGCTTTTTTGTACTTTCTGTTTTTCATTTTATATATGCACATGTATTTGTGCCAAAGGTTAAAAATAAATGAAATTTTTAATGAAACAATTGGTCTTAGTTTTTCTATTAAGAGAAAATGCTGAAATCCCGGAATATTTCGGAATTATCCAAATCCCGGGATTTTTTAAAATCCCTAGTCGTTATCTACGCCGACTTCCTCTAATCGGAATGTAGATATTATTGCGTACAAGTAATGGAATTAGACGGCCAGACGATTTCTTGTGCTGTATTCAACGTAACGGCCTTTACAGTAATACTTTCCTGTCAAACTTTACTATGCTGTTCGGCATTGGTAAGGATAACCGACTTCTATTACTTGAAGGCCCTAAGATGCATTAACGCAGCACAAGTTTAAAGTATGTGTACTGGTGATTCGTTGTCCTTATCATTGAGTCTACATATTATGCTCAATACGTTTCATTTCAAAAACAAGAGTTCCTGGAGACTAGAATGCCTGATAAAATGATGCATAACTCTAATCATTTCGCATTGTAATTACGCCATTAAAGTATAAGTTGCAAAGATGTTTGCATCTCTTCATCTTTCTTTTCGTCAAGTATATCCATCAAATCCCTTTCAAACGCCGCTGAAAGGCGGATAACCTACTCATTGACTCGAATTCCCACATAACCTATGATCCTTAGTTGATTCAACTAAGCATTCTATTCCATTTCTTGTTAACCTCTTGGAAGCTGTCAGATACTATTAACTTTTCCCGTCCTATGTTTTATATATGTACATATGGGTACATGACATATAGTATTTGTATGAAGTTTTTAGTTTCGATGCATCGAATAAACATCGCTGTATTTTATTCGATGTATGATTGAATTACATCGAGTGTTTTTAAAACATCAATGTATATCGTCCATCACTAATATCAGCAACTAAAAGACATATTGGTGGTGAGTCTTTTATAATAATGGTTGGGAACTACACTCCTGTCAGAGGTCAGCAATGAGTATTCAAAACGATGAGTAGATTCGAATCATACTTATAATTTCTGATACTTATACGCATTCATACTTATTTTAATACCATACTCATACTACTTATATTCAAAGTTTGAAATACTCATGGTACTCATACTAACAATACTCATAATTTTTCGACTCTCCGTGTATACGAAGAACACGAATCACAAAATAAGTATGATTCGCGTACGAACACTACATACTCACAAGAAGGTTGTGTGTTTGCTCCACTTGCAGTCTTTTTTGGTTAGTGTCATTCTCCTTTCTTTGTAAATGCAACAACAACTAAGACTGTAAATTTTGACGAATGTTTCGAATCACTCGAATCATTTATAAGTATTATAAGTATTTTTCTAAATTTATGAATCTGAATGAGTAGGCGTATGAATCAAACATAGTTCGAATGTTATGAGTTTGGTGTCAACGTTGTACTCATACTCATTGCAACTTGTACTTATAAATCAATGGAGTATGAATGAATCAGAGTAATTGGATTTTAATACTGTTGACTCACTCATACTCAAAATTTCATGAGTACTTATGAGTAGCGAAAAAGCGATTCATTGCTGACCTCTGACTCCTGTTGGGTAACAACTGATAACGCAACCGAACGTTCTCAATTCACCATAGTTTTGAATGCATCAAACACAAAATTATTTTTTAGCTTATGTTGGCTTTAAGGCAATAGATTCTGTTGGCCTGAAGTCTCCAACTAACGATATCAAAGCACAACGAAATAAATTTTGATTTCCACGGAAATCTTTTGGATCTGAAGCTTCAATTAATTTCTTGTGAAGTAAAAACATTTTAATTTATTTTTTTGTTTTAAATTAAGAGTTTTATGCAGCATAAAATAAATAAATTCGTTATGCACTGTCATGTTTGATACCTTGTTGCAAATTTTTTAAGTAAAACGAACAAGTAATATCTCCCTCGGGTACCCTATGCCAAAATAAGGAAATTATTATGAATTGTTAATACGTTTTCCCAATTTCATTTAAATTGGTGTATTTTCGGCCCTAGTACATTCAAAATGAACTGAAAAAAACTTTTAATCTCCAATGAAATGTTTTGGGTATTAAAAAGTGAAATTAGTGGAAGAGCTAAAAGAGCACTATTCTCACTCAGCACAACGTAAAGAAACAACAATACAGCATGTAAAGCAGGTTTAAGAGTGAAATGAATAAAAAATTTGAATTGTCATCATTGTGCTTTGCGGCTTACAAACAAAACCCGAACAATGCTTGCATGGACAATGACATGCTGTAGACGCCGTTTGTTTGCTGAAAGTTCCACACAAATTTAATTAAATCGTATACGAAGAATCGTTTTAAAGGACTCTTATTGTAATAACAACGAAATAGAATCAAAATAGTGACAACAACTAAATTGGGAAAGAACCAAAAAGAAAAAAAAGAAAGTCTTATTATAATAAAGAAGACTTAAGAAAGATTCAAATATTACTCTTTATTTGATCGTGAGTTTCTCTTGTTATCTTAAGTTTTTGTGAACGTTTGTTTCTTTATGCAACACTTGAAAATTCTTTTCACTTTCTTCTGTTTTTGCTATTATTGTTGTGAACTTTCATTTCAATTTATATCCCCTGTTCTCTTTTATATTCTGAGAAAAAGTTGATTAGTACCGAAAGCAATTTTCAATGAATGTTGTTAAGAAACCTTCTTCCTGGTTGCCCAGTAAAATTATTAGACGAGAGCCCATACTTCAACCCCAGGCTCAGATATCTCAAACAAAAAAATGTGAAAAATATTTTTTCGGCGATTTTTTTTCAGTAGTCTTCTGAAAAAAAGCTGAGTGTTAATAAAATGCCATGAAAAGTTCAGAGGTCTCCATGAGAAGTCGTCCAGACGTATACAGCAGAGTCTAGCAAAATTGCTGCCAACGAGATTAAACTTCCGTATAATAAATGTAGATAAAATCCAAGTTAACTAAAGCAATCAGAATACCTATGCCCTGTAAAATGTCAGATTTTGTGAGCTCTGTTCTGGCTCTAAACAGCATTATCACCAATGCAGTTATCAACGATATCCTTATGTCCCGGAACCCGTGTAAGAGTTAACTTTAAATGAACCGAAATTTTTCTGAGATATCCTTTGCATTCATACTCATATTCATCAAACTACGTTTGATAGGCATTTAATTGAAACCTGGCTGTCCGAGTAAAACAAGAGATTTTCAGGGAAAAATCCCGCCACTTAACAAACATTGCGCCGCTTTCAAAGTAACCATGACTTCTGCTAGGAATACACTGCAGTGGTCAGGTAGCCTCTACATACATATATACATATGCAACACATAATTGGTTAATACAAGCCTATAGTCAGGCTTACGACCTAGCTTCTCACACCACTGATGTTGTGTGTGTTGATTTTATACATGAGTGGCGGGACCTACAGTTTAAAGTCGACTCAGAACGACAGATTATTGAAAAACATTACATACAAATTTTTATTTCGTTCTCAGAGTTTTTGCCAGAAATCTGCTGAAAGGAAGAAATATTTTTTCATATTTCATTTTGATGTCTGACCTGGGGTTTAAACCGTGGCCATACGTCTAATAAGCCAACACACCTACAACACTAGACTACGGCGACTTCAAAAAAAACTTAATAAGAAATTTTGAATAGACTTCTTGACATTAAATGTGTCTCTGATATTAGCATGTCGATTTGGCTTTCTGCAAGACAATGTTCTATCTCTTATTATATTTTGACAGATGACGTTTAGGTTCCTCATGCACTTTCCTCTTTAATTTCTTCAAGAATTTTGCATGCCTTTTTATGCTTTTTATGAATCTTGATATTTAAGTTGACGTTGCCGTGGTCTGTAGGTAGTGTGTTGGCTTATTCGACGTGAGGCTTCGGTTCAAACCCTAGGTTCCCCAACTGAACGAAATATGAAAAAATATTTCTTCGGCGACTTCCTCTCAGCAGATTTCTGGCAAAAACTCTGAGAGTAAAAAAAATTGCCGTGAAAAGTTTCTCAAAAATCTGTCGTTCGGACTCGATTTTAAACTCATATATAAAAATTAACGCACACAACAAAAGTGTTTTGAGAAACTAGGTCGTAATCCTCACAAAAGGGTTGTAATGACCAATTATGTACGTATGTTATCTAAATTGAAATAACCAATAATCTTCTGGATCAGATAATATTACTACGTAGACCAAATGTAAAATTTCTTCGTTTACGTCGTTAAAATTCCGGCACTTCCATTTTCTGATGTGCATTTAGGTCTGTTTTTTCCGATTTTCGTATTTTGATGTAGTAGGCTGGAGCAATATCGAATGTAAACAGTTCTTTTTGCGAAAAATTATTTGTTTCCCAACATTTTTCAATATTGTGGAAAAAGTTATTCTTGAAACAGTCATTAAATAACTTGGATAAGATTACTTCCTTATTTTTTAGAAGTGTAAATGTTAGGTAGTGTGTCCTTCGAAAAGTTTTTCAATGTTTCATTTGGTGTTTCGAACTTCTTACTACAAAGGCTTTAGAATCTCTAGCAATATTTGCATTGAAAATAAGCGTAAGCCTATATTTTAAGATCTTTGTTCTCTCCTCTTCTGATATAAATATTCTCTAGGGCTGTTGTTTTTAACATTATATAGTCTAGCCAGTCTCATTAATTATTTTTTTAAATTTTTTTGGAAACTTTTATGGTCCCCACTGTCTACACTTGCACTGTCTACACTGTTATGTTACGTAGTTGTGCTTGGCTCTTCTAACGATACTTTACTGGCGTTCAAACAAAAATTGGTTAAACAAAAAAGAGGAAGAAACGAAAAATTTAATGACGTAAATTTGACGTAATGACCTGCCAAGCTGATAAGGCTATGCAGAACGACTTTGAGCTATTCCTGCAGCTCCATAAAGCTAGGAATGGACCTCTCCGAACCTTTTGATACCGTGTGATGTTTCAGACAAGGCGATCACTTATCATGCGACCTCTTCAACTTCATCATAGAGAGTATTCTGTGAAAGGCGGGAGTGCATCGCAATGGTTCTAGTTTTCAAAAAAGTGTCAAATTGCTTGCGTACGTTGACAACATTGACTTCATAGGGCGTACCAATCGAGATGTTACTGATGCCTTAAGTGCTATTGAACGGGAGTCTACTAAGATGGATCTGGCAGTAAATGATGGCAAAACAAAGTGTATGTTATCGACAAGTTGAGACGTTCGGCATATTAATTCTTAGATTACGGCCGATAACTATATTTTTGATAAAGTCAAGGAATTTATTTATCTTGCCTCCGCCATTACCAACAAAAATGATGTCAGTTTGGAGATCAGGCGCAGGATCGCTCTTGCCAACAGGTACTACTATGCTCTCAATAGGCAATTGAGTATCAGACATCTCCCTCGTACGACAAAACTCTACAAGGCGCTCATTCTACCCGTGTTTCTTTATGGCGCAGAGGCATGGACCTTATTAAGTACTGAGAGTATTCGAAAGAAAAGTCCTACGTAAGATCATCGGTCCAGTGCGAGTTGGCAATGATTTTCGCATCTGATCCAACAATGAGCTGTATGAGCTCCTCAACAACGTAGACGTTGTGCAGCGTATTAATATTCAACGGCTGCTTGGTTCGGCCATGTCGTTCGAATGGAGGCGAGCCGGGTATTTGATGCGGGGATCTGCGAAAGTCGGCGAAGAGGATGACCTTATATGCGTTGGAAGGACCGAATCGGGGAAGCCCTGTCATCGATTGGTGTGACCAACTGGCGTAGACGCGCAAGAATCAGAGAGGCCTGGAAGGATGTGCTGCCGTAGGCCGAAATCCGTTAATCGGGTTGTTAACGACCAATTAAGTAAGTAAGTAAAAGCTTGTAATAAATCCGAATGACTTTAAATGTTTAAAATTCCTTCAAATTTTGTCGAATTTGCAGGCAAATGTAAAAATATTTTGTTTTTTGTTTGTATTTAATTTATGTGTATAATAGCCAAACATTAAGAATATATGAAAATATTTAAATTTGTAAAGATAAGTATGCATTAATGCTTGTGTAAGTAAATACGTATATAAATATTTAAAATGTAAATAATTGTCAATGTTTTTTAACTTGTTTGTTTTGTTTTTTCTATTACATGTTTGTAAATGTAATAATATTTAGCATTTTAATGTAATTGTTAAACATTATTGTTGAAAATCCTGGCAAAACATACACTTAAAACAAGTGAATATTTAAATATTTTCTTTAATTCGTACACGTGAAAAAATTTGTATTGTGATATAAATATTATAATGCTACACAAACCATATCTTTATTCGATAATGAATACACATACATATATGCGTGGATGTAATTTACAATCAAAAATATTTCTTTTTAAATCTTAATTTTAAAATTATTCTCAGTGTATTGAAATTTCATATGATTACCACAATAGCATTAAATGCTGTAATATTTGTATGTTAAGTGCTTTTATTTAAATCTGAATTAGAAATTAGACTTTTAGGATTAATTCACACACAGCCAAATAACATAAAAAAGGTATTGTTACGTGCAAATAAAATTTTCAACATTTGGTGTTTTTATTTCTCTTTTTCAATCGTATTAAAATAAATAATAATAATTATTGATTGCCTTAATTAAATTGCTAAATATATGTAACATAAGCATTTAATTAGCATGTGAACAAATATGCTGGTGGTTAACAATAAATAACTTAAATGATTATTAATTACACTCTACAGAATTTGGAACTGAATAAAAAATTTTGAATTTAAAATCTAATAATCGGACATTGAGCTAGTTTTTCAATAAGTAGATTGAAATACTCATTTATATAACTGGCCATTAACAAGCCATTTATTCGGCCTGCCTTAATGCATCCTTCCAGGCGAATCTGCTTCCTACACACCTTCACCACTTGGTCACACCAATCGATGGTAGATTCTTCTTCAATTTGGTCCTTCCAAAGCAGTCAAGACGTTATCGGAAAAACGGTAAATCCTGGGATTTTCGGGATTCTCAAATTCCGAATTCCTGGATTTCTTAAAACTTATCCCGGGATTATCATGATTGTAAATTCGTACATACATATATACTTTGTAAAGTAAACAAAAATTAATTTTACGGCATTGTTCTTTTATTTAATAGTTTATTATATGAGCCGTTTATTTTGAAAGTGGCATAAGTCACTTTATTTTTAAGTCGAGATATTTAAGGGTATGCGTTTTAACACATTTAAAAATATGGACGCTAACTTTCGGTAAGATTTTTTTGTATTTGTTATCTCATGATACTAAGGCCAATGGACTTTGTATAAATTCCTCTAATTCTAAATGTTTATCGCTCTCCAGAACTAAGAGCGGATTTGTTGTGCCAGTTATTATTATCAGAGGGAATAAAATTGATTTTGTTAAATCAGCATCTAATCTGGGTATTATCTTTAATGGTCGGCTACATTAACTACATTAACGTCATCGTTGGTAGGGTCTACGGTATGCTTAGAAACTTATGGGCTGTTATAGATTCGACTCCCTTTGCCATATGTATGCAACTGGCTAAAACGTATTTGATTCCTGTTCTCTTATACGGATCTGAAATTTTCACGAACTTTGATACTGATGATAAGCGGAAAATCAACTTGGCTTATAATATGTAAGGGACGTCCAGACCATATATCACAATTTTCTAACAAGATATTTGGAATTACAGTGAACTCGCAAAAACGTGAACACTCGAAAGTGTGAACATCTCAGAAACGTGAACAATTTAATTTTTCCACAGAGTATTCTAAAACGTGAACAAAATCTGAAAGCTCTAAGACGTAAACACTTTTTTTTTGTTTTTTAATCTGTTTTTCACTGTTTATTTCAAAATTAACTGGTAATTGGAAAATCTAAAAATTTACGAAATTCAAAAACTTTACTTGTCCAGTGAATTACAAATTCTCCAAGTCAGCTTGGATGACATGCAAAATTTTTTATGACTGATTTCATCAATGTTTTGTTAAAGAGACAGATTTCAACTGACAAATTTAAAACTGAAAACTTTGTTATAAGTTTTGGCTTTAGGTTACTGAGTTCTTGACTAAAAAGGGGCTACCGGCAGACGCCCTTCTGTTAATAGACAATGCCCCTTCACACCCGGCTGAATCCCAATTGATTTCTGATGACGGATTCATTTGTGCAATGTTTTTGGCACCTAACGCCAGATCGTTAATTCAGCACATGGAACAGATGGTTCTAAAATAACAAAACTGTATTATAGAAACCGTTTCTTGGCATTAGTGGCTGAAAAACAAACAGAATTGTTAGATTCTATTAAGATGTTATATAAAAATATCTATAAAAGACGCAATTAATCCGTTGGGCTCAGCATAGAGTAGAATTTCGTAACAAATTTTAAACAATTGGAAAAGTATTTTAAATTTAGTTTCGGACAAAGATTACCCCGATGATAATATTCCCTTAAGTATTTTAAGAAATAAGACAGAAGTAGGAAGTATTGAAATTCAGGATGATACCGACGATGATGGCGATTCGTTTATATTCCAGCCAGAAATTACAGTTAAACCCAAGGAAGCTATAGAAGCTCTTGATAAGGCTTTAATATGGGCTGAAAATAAGAATCATAATCATATAAAATATAATTTTTCATATTAAATAGGGTCTTTTTTGTTTTAAATTTGGGTACTTGATAACGTGAAGAAACTCGAAAATGTGAACTGCCTTGGTAAAAATTAGTTATCGCGAGTTCACTGTATGGTTTATTTCAAAAATTAAATTTTTTTAAAAGTATTGTTACGGAAATTAATGATTAAGACAATGGTGTTTTGCTTTTATATCGTTTAACATTAAAATTATAAACAAAAGTTAAAAAACAATACAATGAACATGTTTACAAATTATCACACTGCGTAATGTGCCAACAAACACCAGCATAAAAAAATTAAAAAAGTAAACAATAATACAACAACAAATGCTACAAGAATAAATGTAAACAATAAAAATTAAACAAATATTTTTTTTAAATTTATTTTATGAATTTTTATACTCTACAATTTCATTGACTAAGTTCATATTTAGAGTATACTTAATACTTAATTCTATGTAAAATATATTCCTCATACGCACCCACACCCATACTACCTGTAGCGGAACAATTACTCTGAAAAGTATGCAATAGAATATGAGTTTAATTTTGTCGTATAACGAATTATTTAATGGTATCTAATATCACTCATACGTATGCTTGGTATTGAATTCAATATGGGATACAATACGCGGCCGTAATGCAATGGAATATGAGTTGAATTATGTTGTATACGTTGTTGAATATCACTCATACGTTATATGAATATATTTCAGAGTGGTTACTCCGTAACAGGATACGACAATTAAAATGTATGTACGTATTCGAACAAATTGTACTCTGTAGTACGAAAGTACGGAAAATTTTCGAAAGTGTGACCAATTTTTTTCTTTTTTTCGTACGAACAAAAAATTCTGTTACTCTGCACGAGCATAAAAAGCGTAGTAAATATTCGAATATTCTTCGTTAGCAATTGTGCTAGAGACAACTAATAATAAATTTAAAATGTAAGTAAATTAATACAAATATATTGCAAAATAAAAACAAAATAATATTTTTTAAACAATCTCAACAGAGTGAGTCCAAAAGAATTTTATATACCAACCAAAAACAATACCAAACTATTGTGGACTTTATGGTAACGCGTCCAGATTTGGCCAAGGTACATCTAAAAGTGCCGTATGCAAGAAAGAAATCTAATAACCTGCGGCAAAAACTAAGAACTGATTTGGATTCGCTTGGTCCACCGCAGCGAGAATTTAAAGGTTGGAAAAAAGTAAGCTTAGATAGATTTAAATATTTGAGTGCGGTCTATCGCAGGGTTACTAAACATTTTAATTTTTATTAGGTTTGGGCAGACTACAAAAATCATATCAAGGCCAAACTAAGCATTTCTGGTACTTCATTAACACCTCTAGCAAAACAAACGGCTGATTTACTGACAATGGATGAGGCAATTAATGGTAGCCAAAATAAACACTTTGGTTCAAATCCACAATCAAGTTCACCAGTAATAAATTCTGTTCTTGAAAAATACCTTCAGTGTTTAGTTGAAAAAATGAGGAGGGATTAGAGTCTGATTCGTCCTTCTCAGATATTGTAAATGAAGAACCAAGACCATCACAACCACGTCAAAGTAAACAAAGAAAAGTTGATAACAAAGACGCTCTTCTAGAAAAACAAGTGGAAAATCAAATAACATATCAGAACAATTCAATAAAAATACTAACAGAACTAAATGAAAATTTAACTGGCATTTACGATTATTTAAGAAGAAGTTACTATATTCAGGAAGAAAGACTAAAACTTGAAAAGGAAATATTAAACATAAAGCAGCAAAAGCGCGAGCAAATAAAAAAATGACCTGCAAAATACAAAACTTAAATGAGAGCACAAAAATAATGGACACAAAAATAATTAGGTTATAGATATACATACATATATAGCCATCTTCGATGAAATATTATAGGCTTTGATCTTTTTAAGAAATTACTTCAAACAATAAGTGTAAGTAATATACATATACTCGGAATATTTCAGAATTATCCGAATCCCGGGATTTTTTTAAATCCTTAGTCGTTATCTACGCCGACTTCCTCTAATTGGAATGTAGATATTATTGCGTACAAGTAATGGAATTAGACGGCCAGACGATTTCTTGTGCTGTATTCAACGTAACGGACTTTACAGTAATACTTTCCTGTCAAACTTTACTATGCTGTTCGGCATTGGTAAGGATAACCGACTTCTATTACTTGAAGGCCCTAAGATGCATTAACGTAGCACAAGTTTAAAGTATGTGTACTGGTGATTCGTTGTCCTTATCATTGAGTCTACATATTATGCTCAATACGTTTCATTTCAAAAACAAGGGTTCCTGGAGACTAGAATGCCTGATAAAATGATGCATAACTCTAATCATTTCGCATTGTAATTACGCCATTAAAGTATAAGTTGCAAAGATGTTTGCATCTCTTCATCTTTCTTTTCGTCAAGTATATCCATCAAATCCCTTTCAAACGCCGCTGAAAGGCGGATAACCTACTCATTGACTCGAATTCCCACATAACCTATGATCCTTAGTTGATTCAACTAAGCATTCTATTCCATTTCTTGTTAACGTCTTGGAAGCTGTCAGATACTATTAACTTTTCCCGTCCTATGTTTTATATATGTACATATGGGTACATGACATATAGTATTTGTATGAAGTTTTTAGTTTCGATGCATCGAATAAACATCGATGTATTTTATTCGATGTATGATTGAATTACATCGAGTGTTTTTAAAACATCAATGTATATCGTCCATCACTAATATCAGCAACTAAAAGACATATTGGTGGTGAGTCTTTTATAATAATGGCTGGGAACTACACTCCTGTCAGAGGTCAGCAATGAGTATTCAAAACGATGAGTAGATTCGATTCGATTCATACTTATAATTTCTGATACTTATACGCATTCATACTTATTTTAATGCCATACTCATACTACTTATATTCAAAGTTTGAAATACTCATGGTACTCATACTAACAATACTCATAATTTTTCGACTCTCCGTGTATACGATGAACACGAATCCCAAAATAAGTATGATTCGCGTACGAACACTACATACTCACAAGAAGGTTGTGTGTTTGCTCCACTTGCAGTCTTTTTTGGTTATGTGTCATTCTTCTTTCTTTGTAAATGCAACAACAACTAAGACTGTAAATTTTGACGAATGTTTCGAATCACTCGAATCATTTATAAGTATTATAAGTATTTTTCTAAATTTATGAATCTGAATGAGTAGGCGTATGAATCAAACATAGTTCGAATGTTATGAGTTTGGTGTCAACGTTGTACTCATACTCATTGCAACTTGTACTTATAAATCAATGGAGTATGAATGAATCAGAGTAATTGGATTTTAATACTGTTGACTCACTCATACTCAAAATTTCATGAGTACTTATGAGTAGCGAAAAAGCGATTCATTGCTGACCTCTGACTCCTGTTGGGTAACAACTGATAACGCAACCGAACGTTTTCAATTCACCATAGTTTTGAATGCATCAAACACAAAATTATTTTTTAGCTTATGTTGGGTTTAAGGCAATAGATTCTGTTATCAATATCAAAGCACAACGATATCAAAGCACAACGAAATAAATTTTGATTTCCCCGGAAATCTTTTGGATCTGAAGCTTCAATTAATTTCTTGTGAAGTAAAAACATTTTAATTTATCTTTTTGTTTTAAATTAAGAGTCTTATGCAGCATAAAATAAATAAATTCGTTATGCACTGTCATGTTTGATAACTTGTTGCAAATTTTTTAAGTAAAATGAACAAGTAATATCTCCCTCGGGTACCCTATGCCAAAATAAGGTAATTATTATGAATTGTTAATACGTTTTCCCAATTTCATTTAAATTGGTGTATTTTCGGCCCTAGTACATTCAAAATGAACTGAAAAAAACTTTTAATCTCCAATGAAATGTGTTGGGTATTAAAAAGTGAAATTAGTGGAAGAGCTAAAAGAGCGCTATTCTCACTCAGCACAACGTAAAAAAACAACAATACAGCATGTAAAGCAGGTTTAAGAGTGACATGAATAAAAAATTTGAATTGTCATCATTGTGCTTTGCGGCTTACAAACAAAACCCGAACAATGCTTGCATGGACAATGACATGCTGTAGACGCCGTTTGTTTACTGAAAGTTCCACACAAAAGGGTGTTTTTCTTTTAATTAAATCGTATACGAAGAATCGTTTTAGAGGACTCTTATTGTAATAACAACGAAATAGAATCAAAATAGTGACAACAACTAAATTGGGAAAGGACCAAAAAGAAAAAAAAGAAAGTCTTATTATAATAAAGAAGACTTAAGAAAGATTCAAATATTACTCTTTATTTGATCGTGAGTTTCTCTTGTTATCTTAAGTTTTTGTGAACGTTTGTTTCTTTATGCAACACTTGAAAATTCTTTTCACTTTCTTCTGCTTTTGCTATTATTGTTGTGAACTTTCATTTCAATTTATATCCCCTGTTCTCTTTTATATTCTGAGAAAAAGTTGATTAGTACCGAAAGCAATTTTCAATGAATGTTGTTAAGAAACCTTATTCCTGGTTGCCCAGTAAAATTATTAGACGAGAGCCCATACTTCAACCCCAGGCTCAGATATCTCAAACAAAAAAATGTGAAAAATATTTTTCGGTGATTTTTTTTCAGTAGTCTTCTGAAAAAAAAAGCTGAGTGTTAATAAAATGTCATGAAAAGTTCAGAGGTCTCCATGAGAAGTCGAATATACGTCTGCTGAGATGATTATTAAGAAGGATAATATTTGGGAGAGATATTAACGACTTGAAGTCGCCGTAATCTAACAAGTAGTGGCTTATAAACATGAGGCCTCAGATCAAACTCTTGGTCAGGCATATTCAACAAAGTGAAATACAAAAAATATTTCTTTGGCGACTTCATCTCAGCAGAAAACAGAAAAAAAATATGAATATGATTTTGCCAGCAACCAACAAGAAAAACATGAAAGAAAGATATAAAAAATAACTTGAATATCTTACAACCGATGGGAAAAATGTGAGAATTTTTCAATACTATGTCACAATCAGAGATTATGTTAATCGAAGATAGTATGACAAGCTGTATCGCTGCACGAGGAAAATAAAATCAAATGGAGATTCATGGCAAAGGGCAGGCAAGTGAGCTTGCAAAGAGGTGATAATACCAAATATTTTCTACGCATTTTAAAATAGAGCTTACAAATGTGTGCTCAATTAAAAATAGAATGAATAGACGCGAATTCTCTTTTAGAGCCAGAATGTGCTGGAGACCATCTAAAACTATGCTAACAGTAATAGGAAATCTTTTCTCTTCTATTAGATTATATAAAGTACTCTGAAGATAACATAAGAATAACGGCTTTCCGACCGGGCATTTTGTTTTTTTTTCAGAAAGGGATTGTTTGAAGTCAAATATTTATATTTGAAGATGATAAAATGAATCACCAGAATACGAATCACAGTCATTCCAAATTTGAACTTCGAAAAAACTGTAAAAAGTTGTGCTAGTTCATTTGCAACACTGGCAGGCCAAAAATTCATATGTCACTAAAAGGCGTCTTCTTGATAAAGAATATTTATATATGGGCAATTACGTGTCAAGTGACCCAATTTTTAAAATCGATGTCTTCCGATTTGGAAATTTTCAGCTCTATCAGTCAAGAACTGCCGAAGTTAGACATTTTGGACACTTTGGTCATACAGGGTATTTTAAAATGTGTGTAACTTTTCACCTATTGGTCCTAACAAAAATTTTCCAAAGGATATTAGATAGCTATTTCTTCAAATAATTTTTTTAATTTTTTAAAAAAAAATTTTTATATTTTTTTTTTAAATTAATTTTTTTTTTAATTTTTCTTTCAAAATGGGCCCATTTTTTTTTTTTGCTCAAAAGAAAGCTTATACAATTTCCTTTAAGGCCTTTATAATCGCTTAATGGGATGCGAGTGGGATATCTATCAAAAAAATTATTTTTTAACTCAAGAATAAGATTTTCCAATATTATTTCAATATTTTATTTATTACTTATAATACGAAATAACAATAATAATAACAAATTTAATAAAATTAATATATAAATTTTGAAATTGCCAATCTTTCGTCTTTCTTATTTTTTGCCTTTATTTTCTGCTTTTTCTGTCAATCCTTTGGAAAATTTTTGCTAGGACCAATAGCAAAAGGTACACCTATCCATCGATTTACACTGAGGATATGTTACTTAGAAAACCGTGAAAACCGAAATCGTAGATTCAAAAGTAGCTATCTATTCATTAAAATACAAATATATAAAAGTGTACTCCTGTATATGGATATGTTATTCATTTTACATACAGAAACCAGAAATATAAATATTTAAAAAATTTTACCAAAAATTAAATTATGTACTGTTATCACTGTCATAGGATATGTATAATCTTTTCTTCCTGATTCGTATGATGCCACTTTCATCGCTAATACTTTAAGCGATTCTGTTTCCATGTTAGATGGATTAGGAACGATATTGCCGAGACTTCGTAATGAAATCCGTGTAAAAAAAGTACCGTGTAAATCGGGGGACAGGTGTATTGTCTTGTATATACGGTTAGTTATACTTCAGATTAAATTGGGGGTATCTCAAGGTTGTGTTCTCTTACTTCTTATGTGCTTTAATAACTTTTTCTTCTTATCCACTTCCCTTTTTGCAGTTGTCGTATTGATAGATTCTAATTCACACATGCAAGTAATTTAAGTGACAAGCGTTCTCATTTATAAGTGATTATTCATAATGGAAAGCACTTAGAAATGTGAGATGAGCGGACTTTCAACCTCCGATCGGCTAACACCATAAATTGAATTTCTTAATTGTTTCAGGTGTAATGGGTATAAGTTGTTTTATTTAAGTATTCATGTATCTCGTACCACATAATAACTAAGGGCCATTATTACAACTTGCGGTTAAACTTTGGTTTAGTTAAAGGTACCTTTAGCTAAAGGGAACTGTAAAGTTACCTTTATCTTATTTTCGTTATTACAAACTACATATAAAATAAAGTTAACTTTTTCAAAAATATGGCAGTGGCGGAACAATGTCGATAACACTGTTCGGGCTTTTTTTCTTGTATTTGCTCATTTTGCTTATATTTGAAGTTGCCGTATTGAAAATAAGTATATAATATGGCAAGTTCAAACCTAAACTTAACTTTAAAAGTTATCAGTAGGATGATCTTCCCTCTAGCTTCCACCTCACTTCCACCTTATCGTGCACTTATAATAATGAAAAATAATTTGTCTGCCTATTAAAACCCCCCCTTTAGTTAACGGCAAGTTTTAATAATGGCCCTAAAAGTTACTATCTAATATGATCGTATTGTATGCGCGATACGTAATGTGAAGTAAGGTTTTTAGCCCATATATTATATATAAAATCAACCAAATGCCAATAAATTTCACATCAAAAAAAGCTTTGTAATTATAATCATTGCTCATACTGTACAACTACCATACGATCTATTGTACTTCCGTCAAACTTTATAGGGCATCCTAACAATGTCTCCTCTAAGCCTATTGCTGCTCGGTGCCAAACAGAAAAATATGTACCCATTTATGTTCTAATGGTTCATTCTTATCATCACAAGAATCAATTAGTCTACAGTCATAAGTCGAAAGAGGGATTGCTACCTTCAGGTTTTTCTGGATAATCTGATGCATGAATCAATTTTCCTTTTATCGTTTTCTTCCCACAAAAGTTTTGATTGGCTCAAACTCATATGTTTTGACTCTGTATATGTTTCCTCTCGTTGTGCATAGCTTTCCAAATATCTGTCCCCACTTCAGAAAAAGATTTTGGATCTTTCAGCGTTTGGAATATTTCATTGTGGGACATACACGATAGGTCTAGTTATGTCAAATGCTTTGTGCTTGCATGTACAGAGCAAACGAAAAAGCATGAACTAGATAGTGTTTCGACGAACAATAGCTGGACTTTACCAACAGTAATTACCAACATAGGCGTTGCTGTTCGTCCTTCGTTAAATATTGTAGACTTACGCTTCTGAAAAGTTTTTACATCGTTTTCGTTGTGAAACTTGACGCAGCAGAAGCCGTTTTTAAATGTGTATCCTTTTTAGTATAGCAATGTGCCTATTCATTTCCGACCATCCTTATACTATGTTCAGACATTCACGTATATTGAGAAAATCGCAATAAACGGCATTATTGATATCATTATTTCATATAAAATGTCAATTAATTATTGCTCAATAAATTCATAAATTGTTATAATATTGATTAAAGCTTCAAATACAGCACTGTCATAACTGCGTTCAGTGAGCATATTACTATTTTCCGAACACTTTCTATTGATATCTGACAACTCAAAAGTCAACAACAAACAAAAACAAAACAACGTCAAACAAAAAGTGGTAGGTCTGCAGAAAGGGATGAGAAAATATTTCCAACTGATGTCATATAAAAAATAATTTTAATAACATCACAGACTTGATGTCGTATTTAATTTTTAACCCTTTCGATCCCAATGTTGTTTGATGATAATTCTAATTTATTTCGAAAAGTTATTTATAATACCCTGAACTGAGATATTACTGGGAATCCAGTTCCTGCTCTGAAGAAAGCAGCTTCTGTTTCTACCTGTCTTCTCCAAGTATAGCTGACCTTCTAGGTCTTGACTGATAATCTATAACAGTTCTCGCAATTTCATCCTCGGGTTTATGCAGAATATGTTAACTGACCGGTATATATTGAAAATACGACGTATTCAGCAATTAACAAATAACTAACACTAACAGTGCCATAAGCAAAAGCTTTCTTTTCTGCAAGCTATGCAGTATTATCAAATTTTTCTTTCTCATCCTTCTGAGAGAAGCCACTTTGGAGTCAGAAATATTCCCTACTAACCGCAACAGCTCGGCGTTTTGGCTAATCATTATTAAGACCTTTTTCAATGTTAAATTGTTTTCCATGGTTGTTTTCGCGATTAAATTAAAAGCAATGTTGTTGAAGCAATCAGCTGCTTTGTTTACCAGCTGTCAAATAAATTTTGTGTCAGAACACTAAAAATATTGTTATCAATAAACCGAATATTAATTCAATAAAAGTACACGTCTGAACACAGAATTAGGCACGTCGTTACTATATATTTTATGTATTTATTTATTAATTACAATACAATTACAAATTATATTTAATTATTACGATCTTACTAACTGACATCATATGCCTGGTGTATTGTAACAGACTAGAGTCTCGGGTGGAAATCACACTCACGACCCTCACGCTAATGGTCCCACACACACTACCTACAATGCTACCACTCACCATTGTTTTAATTTTGATGGAAGCTGGGAAGTAATTGCGATTGCCAATAATGTCGTATTGTCATTAACCATTTCCAAGGTACAAAAGTGAGAGTGTAGATTAATTTTCTTATGGTATGAGTTGTCTTTGCGTTCAATTTTATTTTTTCTTACTGTTACCAATAAAGTAATTTCATTATTTTAACTTTTTTAAATACTAAATGTAATGTTAAGTTTGAAGAGTTTATCAACTTAATAAATAGAAGAATTATACCGCATTGTATATTGCCAGAAATCCTTTTTATCATGAATAAAGTAAATTCAACTATAAGTTAAGAGGTATTTTTATGCTCAAGTTGTTTATCTTTTTCATTTAAATTTTTGTCTCTTTCACAATAATTTCAAATGAGAAAAATCTCTGATAAGAACTAAACAAAAAATAATTCGAAACATTTGTATGAATGCAGAACTATTTCCTATGGAAACTATGAGAAATTTGATACAACTTATATTACATTTCCTTAATACATTTCACCGGGTGTTTAATCATTGATTTCAAATACAAAACGTTAACTTTTTATCACTTCTACAAACAGGAAAAGAGATAATGAAATACAAACGCACAGAAACATTTAAATTGTTATAAATGTTGACATACATATATACGAATGTGACTATACCTTCAGACAGCGGAGACAGCGTTTTTCTATGTGTTTAACTATTTATGGTGATGCAATTAGGGAACAATTTTTTTTTTGTGTTTATAAGATCAGTACTCAGGAGATGGCTTTTAAGATTTGACTTGGGTGTTTTAGATTTGACTGTTTATCTGAAAGAACGGTAATAAGAGGTGTTGAAAGAAGCAGTAAATCCGAAGTGTTGTCAAATAGATTTTCAATACCCAGTTCAATTTGCTGATAAATGAATCGATAATGAAAAAGACACATTACGGCAATACGATTCATTATTCATTGCTATGAATATTGAAAACGATAAGAATGTCTAAATGTACTGATATGTTCACATACAAATTGTAAAAATCTTTGTTATTTACTTTATTTATTTCATGTTAGCAAGCAACAGTTTATTAGTGCAGTTATTGATTATTTGTCTACCGAAGAGAATCTTGGAATCTGGAAATTGCGATTCATTTTCGTTCTCACTTTGTCAAGTCATAGGGTGAGGCATTTGAAGCCAATGTTCACCATTAACGGTAGATTTAATGGAAAAAGTCGTAAGAATTGTACAGACCAATACAATTCCAAAGTTTCGTTATTTTTGAGGCAGAGGCTGCACTTTGTCCCATCCCAAAAACGTAACCAACTGACGCAACGTAATCTCTGATAATTGATGTCTGATAGAAAATCTAAAACACACCAATGTCCCCTTTTCGTAATTTGTAAAGCTCATCATCTACTAATCTCGCCTGGTGCAGATCTCGGTCAAGTCAGCGACCTGATTCTCTCTCTAGGTAATGCTACAATAGGATTCTTGAAAATGCCTATGCCTTAGTCCGCTACGAATCCATATCCTTTAGTAATTTTTTTCGTAGTGATTCCAAAGGGACACGGGGGCCCAGCAATTAACGACTTTGTTCACCACGTCTCGTTTTAGAAGATGATCAAGCCTGCATTCCATAGAATTCAAGGCTAGTGATGTCAATGAGACAAATATAATTCTATCAGCTGGAATGACACGTGGCTATTTGATCCAAGGTGTAGAATTTCGATGCAAAATTTTTCCGCTTTTTTATAAGTGATTATATCAGGGGAATACTGTATATATTATGCAAATCAAAAGCAGAAACTGAAGATAGACAGGCCATACTATTGGGAGAAGTCACACTGTAGGAGATCCTCAAAACTAAGGAGACACTGTTGGTCAAAAAACATTTGAAGATACACAGTGCTACAAAAACTGAACAGGCAGGACGTAAATGGGAAGACGTAGAAATAATAGAAATAATTCTTTCCTTTTGTAAAATAATTATGTAATCACACATTGTTCTAGAAGTAAGAATCCGTGTGCAAATATATAGAGATCAAATGTAAATATATATGTGAGTGTATATACGTGACTGCAATCACATCATAAGTAGAAAGACGTAGATTCTTGTAATATTTCAGCATATAGAAGAGGATATACATATGTATGTATGTATGTATGTATGTGCAAAAAACTATTTTAATGTGTCAGCATACAAAAATAAAAACAAAGTTGCTGATGATAACAATAATTTTCAAACACATGTACGTAAGTGTTAAATTTATGCATTACACTCATGTTTTCTACAGTCCCACTTATCCTAAAAGGATAACAACAACGTTCAAAAGTTCTTTTTTGTATTTGTACTACACTATGTATATGTACGTATAAATATTGAATCTGCATCATGTGTATGACTGTGTAAATTCATGTTTAATGTGTAATGAGTCTGAATATGAACAACTTCAATCGGTTATTAGAGCATGCAGGATATTAAAATCCAAGAAATGAGTGAGAAAAAAATGGAGAGAGCAAAAAGGCTAAAAAAGAAAATGTAGACAAGTCAGAAAATGTAAATTATGTATCTTATGATTACATAAACTTCAGGTGCGTATTCGGTAGGAGTGGGGAATTTGTAGGAGTCAAAAAATTCAACTTGATTTGATTTCATCATATTCCATAATAAATTTCAATATTATCATAAAGAATTAATTTGAAAATCAAAGTTTAATTTCCCTAATTAAAAGTACTTAAAAGAATTAGAGATAATAGAGAAATAACTTGCCCTTTGAAACCTAAGGATATATGCGCACCTGCTATACATTATTATATGTTACTGTCAATGTATGTAAATGCTCAGACATAATTCTCATTGTTTATTTTTGTTGCGATGTTTGTTTTTTATATTTGTTTTGCTTCATTTGCATTAAATATGGCACGTTTTTAAATATTTTGTTTTAGAACGTCTGAAGAACTGAAAACAGGTTGTTCAATCCATTAAGTATAAAATAATTCATAATCCGCAAAACAATTTAAGACATTAAATGTGATTAATAATTAACTGTTCCATGCGTAATCTTTTTCTGCAACTTCGACTTCACGTATTAGGTAGTCTTCTTTTTCAACAACTTCTCGGTAGATTACAATAAAAGGGCTTTGCGCTATGTTATCATGTGTCGTTCTGAGGTTGGCTTATTACCCTTGTGAAAAGGAGACACTGGTTCGTGAAACTGGTTTCATAGTTGACGCGCCAAGACGTGAGCGTGCTCGTACAGTGCGTTCACCCGAAAATGTCGAAGCTGAGAGCGTGCGTCCATCGTTCTCCAGAATTGAACATTTCACGCACCAGCAAGAGTTGAAACCGCATGACCATCCGCTTCGTTTTCATTTCGCTTAGTGGGCCAACGAGAAACTGCATCATGATGTCGATTTTCCCAAAAAAATCATATTTCGGTTGACGTTAATTTTCATCTTGAAAATAATGACAGAGCAACCATTGCGGTCAATGATAACCGATTTTTTTGTACCCGCTCTTTATGGTATTGATGTGAACAATGTGTGGTTTCAACAGGATGGTGCAACTTGTCACACATCTCATACCACAAACGATTTATTGAACCGTTGAACTATTTTCTGTGGGGCGCCGTTAAAGAAAAGTATTCTGGCGACAAACCAGAGACAGTTGAGCATTCGAAGGCCAACATTTGTGATGCCATTGCTGAGATACGACCCCATGCACGAAAATTGATCCGATCGAATGAGCTACTGTGAAGCCCGGCGCGGCAGCCTAATGAAATAATATTCCATTTCTAACCGGAACAATTATACTTGGAAAAATTTGAAACTATTTTTGTTTTATTGTTTTTTAATTTAAATTTCTAAATGGCCCACCTTGTATATATGGAATCCCTAAAATTTCTTCTCCAATCCTACTGCTCTGACAAAGGTCAGGCCTCTGCTGTGTATTAATTATTCATTCTCATTATCGTAGAATCTTCATGTTGGGTCAGAAATAATTCCAATTCTGGACAAGTATATTATGAGTTTACTCTGCTCTCTCAAAGACCAGCTACTTACCTCTGATTCTTCCCGAATAATCTAATGCATGCCTCATATCTCCTATTATTGCAACTTTTCCAAACAAAAGTTTTGATTGCGTTTAACTGATTTGGTTTAAGAAGAATCTTTACTTCTTTTTATGTTTCGTTGAGAATACCTTTCCAAACATCTGTATCCATTCCCATCGCCTGTGTGGTTTCTTCTTTCTTCGTGAATGTCCTCATGTCTTGCGATCCGCCAGAGGCTCCCAATCTATCTAGCTGATTAATTTCCATTCCATTTTATATTCGATTTAATCTCATAAGATTCTAGTGCTTGGATGGCGACTTGAAAGTCAGATAGTATTCCCAGTAGTCAGTAGTGACACGTCCTTTCTACCTTCTGGCCAGGATGAATTTACCACTTTTTTCGATGGCATATACTTCGCTTTGAAGTCGCCGTAGTCTAGTAGGTAGCGTGTTGGCTTATTAGACGTAAAGCCAGGGTTCGAGCCCCAGGCCAGATATCAAAACAAAATACAAAAAGCATTTCTTCGGCGGTTTCCTCTCAGCAGATTTGTGGCAAAAACTCTGAGAGTAAATAAAATTGCCATGAAAAGTTTCTCAATAATCTGTCGTTCGGAGTTGTCTTTATACTGTAGGTCCCGCCACTCATTTATAAAATTAACGCACACAACATAAGTGGTGTGAGAAACTAGATCGTAATCCTGACTGAAGGGTTGTAATGACCAATTATGTATGTATGTATGTACATATATATTTCGCCTTTGAAGTTTCTCCAAGGGTTTGAAATATTCCTTTCAGAGACTGAATACTCCTGCTGCTGGCCAGAATTGTTCTACTTTTAAAAGAGTTCGTAGCTTTCAGATTATGCAATTCACTTTTATTACTAAGTCTTGTTTTGAAGAATTTCTCAAATTATAAAATCTATTGGTTCTTTCAAAAGGGCAGATGAAGAGGAATTTAACATGTTAGATTTGTCTCCCATTATACTAAACACTGTTTTCAAAGATCTGATCTACACTACCGCTGGAGTAGAATAAGTTTTCTTTGCCCCAATATACGTTAGGCTTAGTATCTTGTGTGACTACATTTGAGTTGTTTTTAGAGTTTTTCGGTCTGCCGAAACGATGGTTTCATGGTGATCTGGCCACCACGTACAAGCCAATTTATATCCATTTGAATAAAGGCTTTTACTCTGTGATTGTTTATAGATCTTCGTTGGAGATTCTTTTAGGCCATAACACACGTATTATTCTGCTCAAAAATTTGTTTATAAAAGCTTGATGCTCACGTTAAATAATCTTATTTTGGGTGTCATTTGAAATCTGTATCGATTTCTTTATCTCCTCGAGTGATAGGTGATAGACTGCACGGCCTTTACATACAATAAGGAAGGCTTAATACGTAGTTCATATATACACCTTTATTGCGTAAATCGCAATAAACGTCATTATTGAGATCAATGTTTCATATAAACTGTTCAAACGTGGTTTGAATACACAATACCCTATAAGCAATTCCAACAATAACAATAGAACTTCCATCAACTAAAAGAATACCCCATCATTCCAGTACCATTAAGCAAGGAAATTTCTCCACATTTCCAGTAAAAACACAGGAAATGTTTCCGTAATTTACTGCTAATCCAACTGGTTTAAGAAGAGCAGAAGTTTGGTGGAGAATGAAAATACAGACAGAAATCACTTATCACCTTGCATTAACATAGTAAACAGTGGCATAACTCCATCTCTTACTTAAAAAGAAGCAACAAGTGTATTCATACCATTAAAGTGTTCTTTGTTAAACCAAATAAAAAGAAGAAAAAGTTATATACTGTGCTAAAATTTACATATATATATATATTAATGTGAAAAAAAGGAGATACAGAGTTCTAGAATTTATTTGAATTAAATATAATTACCTTGTATTAAATTAAAATATATACCTACCAAAATATATATTTATAAAAATTGAAATATTCTCTAATCTACCCTAATACTTACCTCAAGTGTTATATTCATTCCTTTGAATAAAATAAAATTTTGTGCTGAAACATTTAATAAAACTAAAATAAACCAATTGTGCTTACATATAATATATATGAAAAAATATACTTACCTTTGAATTAAATATACTTACCTAAACCTATAATTTTGTACTTACCACCAATGAAATCAACCAATTGTGCTTAAATCTAATATGTATGTATTAAAAAATATACTTACCTTAATTGCACTCACTTGAATACCCATAATAAATTCATAATTGGAAAAATACAAAGAGTTTAATTGAATGGTGGAAAAAAGGTAAGAATCTCTTTCTCTCTAAATTCTCTAAAAAGAAATCGAAATAATTCCATTTCTTTCTTTCTCTCTCCCACAACACGCATCCCAACGATTGTAATTACTCACAAGTAATTAGAATCCACATCTCCTAAAGATCTCTTTCTTTAAAAGAGATTTAAAGGAGATTTATAAACATCTTATTCATCCTCAATTTGTTTCATGGTCCTTCTCCCCGCGAACTCTCCGCAACCTGTGGATTTGTTTCATCCGTTTTTTAATGGAAAAGAAGAAGAAAATCTCTTTAAATACAAATTAAACTAAAAACAACAACTTCATACAACAACACCATACAACAACTCCTGGAGCATGCCGATATCGAAATCACAAACGTTTACATTCCACTAGTAAATAGTATAGGAACCCACTACCAACCGAACATCACGCATCTCCTCCAGGGTGAAAATAAGATCATACTAGGTGATTTCAATGTACATCACGAGAGCTGGTATTCCCTTCTTCCCAACGATCAACGTGGGATCGCGATAGCCGGTCAAATAGACGAGTCGGACTTCGCCACGATATACGAGCCACAGCCGACCAGGGTCACTGCAAGATGCTCAAGCTCCCCAGACCTCACCATTGCTAGTCGGTCACTTCTAGCCTTTACCACCTGGCAGACATATACTGCCCTGAGCTCCGACCACTTACCCATAGTGGTCAAAATAGAAAAACGGAGCGAAGCGTTTTATCACCGCCGGCAGAATCAACAACACCAGGCCGAACTACCCTTCAGATGCCGCGCGCCTGACTCAACAGCGGGATAACATTAGAGCGGCAAACCCAGCTGACGAAAGGCTAGAATCAATGAACGCAAGGATAAATCAATTGGTGAACGAGAAAAGACGTACCAAATAGCTGTAACACCTAGAATGCTGCTCCTTAGCTCCCAAGAAACTATGGAGGACTATCAGAAACCTATCTGGCTCTAAAACGAACAACAACCTCGCCCCTATTGAATTTGAAGATAGGCAACATATTGAGGGCAAAAAGTGCGGCAAAGAATTCTGCAAACAATTTGTCGAACACCCAACTGAGCAGAATAAGGACAAGAGAGCAACACTGAGGTTGTTAAGGAATTTGCGCAGAGACCAACAAGCACAGCTCTATGAGGAATCTGCGGTGTCTTACATCATCACCAACGCCAAACCATCAGAGGCATTGGGACCCGACGGACAGTCCATGCTTATGCTGAAGAAGCTAGGCGAAAGGGCTTTGAGGTTCCTTACCAGACTAATAAACCTGTCAATGCACAGCCTAGAGATACCGGACATCTGGAAGGTCGCGAGGATCATCCCGATCCTGAAACCAAACAAACCAGCTACCAAAGGAGAATTATATAGACCGATCTCCTTACTATCAACAGTGGTAAAGATCCTCGAAGACCTTCTGCTCCCTGCATTCAAACAACACTTCCCACTGTCAGACCACCAACATGGATTCAGGGAAGGGCGAAGCACCACCACGGCCCTCACCGAGATAACAACTAGGATAGCAGACGGACTCAACCAACAACGACCATGTCAACTAACTGTCGTTGCGGCCCTTGACCTTTCAAAGGCCTTTGACACGGTCGACCACCCCATACTCATGAGAGACATACTAAACTCAACCTTGCCTAACGACCTGAAACGCTGGACCTCCAATTACCTTGGAGGTAGGCAGGCATACGTTGTGTTTAGGGGACATAAGTCCTCTCACAGGAGGATAAAGATGAGTGTCCCAAAGGGGGGGGTCTTGTCGCCTATCCTGTTTAACATCTACTTAACCTCACTCCCAACAGCACCTCCGAACATCTCCTTGATTTCTTACGCGGACTACTGTACGGTCTTTTCCTCGGGCGTGAACATCGACGAAGTCAGTGACACACAGTGGAGGGCACTACAGACATCACAGAACAACGAACTGCGAATAGCTACCGGATGTGTGAGGATGACTAATATAGACCATCTCCATGATGAGACGAAGATGCTGATGGTTAGAAGACACAACGAGCTGCTAACTAAACAAATCCTCATAGCCTGCTACCAACCTTCCCATCCAAACCACCACATAGTCTTGAATGATCTCCCTCCTCGCCGCATAAGATAAGACCTCACTATCTACACCTCATACCCTCAATAACTGACACACTATCCGCCAGGGAGGCACAAAATGCCCTTCATAATACCATCGTCGCGACGGGCAGAGACGAGCTCAGCCATAATAAGGTCATTAATCGGCACCCACCACCCATAGCCGATTCGGAAGGGCAGCTTCCAAGGGTCACGAGAACTATTCTGGCCCAGCTCAGATCAGGATGGTCGAACTTCTTGAATAACTACAGGGCTAGGATTATCCCGTGAACCCAGGATAGCTGCCCATTGTGCAACCAGACACCACACGATACGGTGTACATTTTTAGCTGTCCAGCGAAACCGACAGCCCTACGGCCAGTAGACCTATGGCTGAACCCTACGACGACAGCTGACTTCCTATCACAAACTTATATTAAAATTTAATAATAAATTATTTTCAAAAATAATGGAATAGGAAAAAATATACATATAAAACTTAATAATAGGAAAAATATTTAAAAATATTTTAAAATTTATAACAAAAATATTTAAAAATTAAAAATTAAGAAAAAAAATTTTAATTACTAAACTTAAGACAATTTAGTGGCACCAAAATCTCATATAATTGGTCAATTGATACGAATTGTTCATGTCTCGTTGCCAAAATCAAATCGCAGTTTTATAAGAGAATTCACATGGCAATTTTTTAACATCCCAATTTCTTTCAATTCAATTCCATATTCTATTTTTTTCACTATTTAAACTAGATAACAGGTATCTAGTGCTATTTCCTCATAGCCCCTAACCCCTATCCATAGAATATGGAAAATAATTTCTTATACCGCAAATTAGCACTTAGAGTTTTTTCTTAACTTTTTTTAAGCTAGATAACAGGTATCTAGTACCACTTCCCAGTAGCCCAAATCTCCTAAGTGCTAACTTCTCCTTAAATTTTACTAGATAGCAGTTCTAGTTCTAGTTCCCAGTAGCTCTACTCTCCTGGATTACAATATCCAATATTACCCCTTATATATACATTCTCTTTGAATTTTGCTAGATAGCAGTTCTAGTTCTACTTCCCAGTAGCCCAAATCTCTCAAATTCTAAACCCATATACGAATGTAATATTATATACTCACGAGTAATCACGATCCACATCTCCTAAAGATCTCTTTCTTTAAAAGAGATTTAAAGGAGATTTATAAACAAATTATTCATCCTCAATTTGTTTCATAAACATGCAATTAATAATTGTGCAATAAATACCAAATTGTTATAATATTCAGTAAAACTTAAAATGCAGCACTGTCATAAATGTGTTTAGTGAGCATATTATAATTAACTGAACAATTTTTGTTGATATTTGACAACTCTAATGTCAACAACGGCAAACAAAAGATGGCGAGCAAAATAAAAACAATGTTGCTGAAACAACCAGCTGTTTTGTTTATCAGCTGTCAAATAAATATTGAATAAGCAGCTGAACTGCGTATATTATTATGCCTGAACACTTAAAATATTGTACCCAATAAACCGAATATTCACTCAATAAAAGTGCATATCGGAACATTGTATAAGCCATTCTATTTCCATTATATTGCCTAATATACTCCTTGAGACTACTTAGGTGCTATTAGGTTTGCATGCGACCACAGATGCATTGAAAAATCTTCCAATGACTAATAATAGCAAATATTTACTTGTTTAAATAAATGTTAAATAAAAAGCTTTTAAAGTGTTTTTATTTAACCTAAATCAACTGACCTAATTGACAATTTGCACATTAAATAAATTGACATTTTTTCAATTTGTTGTCCATGAAAACTATAAAATTAACCGCGATGATACAAATAATAATTTTACACAAAACAAGAAGGCCAGAAAGCATTAACGTCCACGGTTAAATACCAATAAAAAGGTGTCCTAAATAAACTAAAAAAAATAATTTTATTTAAAATTAAAATTAATATGTTTCATTGTTGTATTTATATTTTGTAATTAACTTATTTCGATAGCAGCGACACTATTTTTAATAAAATTTTAATATTAAAGCTTACTGGCATTCGGTGTGCCTTGCACATTAATTAGAAAAATTCAGTTTATGAAGAAGAATTCGGATGGAAACGAAACTTTATTTTTCTGGATCTAATATTTTATTTTCTGACAAAAACTGAACAATGCACACAATTTGTTTTATGGGAGCTGATATTTAAACGACTCTGCTATCATCACCCTTTTAGTGTATCTTAAATTCTTTGGTTAAATACAGCTTTATTTAACCATATTGCATAGGAGTATAAATATTATAATATACAGCGGTGGTCTTATAATTAGCACACCCATTCATCAACTAGAGTGTTGAATATTTTACTTTTAAAAGGAATTATATGGTAACAACAACAAAAATTATTAAAATTTACTTTCTTTTTTGAAAATGCCAAAAAAAAATCAATACATGTTATTAGCACGCCAAGTATTTTATCATTATATTCTCATTGAGATGAAAGAAATTAATGTGTGTAAAGATAGATTTTAAAATCTATTTCCCCAGACGCAAGCCACGTCAGTTAACCGAGATCTGTTAAGTTACTAAATGACCTCTGTTAAACAATTAATTTAAAGGTGGGAAAGAAAAACGGGAAAAATGATTTAAGTTCCTGAATAACATAAGATAAAAAAGCAAAAGTTGATAAAATAAGTCCTATAGTTTATCACTGTTACAAAATATTTTGTAATAAGAACTATCTACAATAACTAAATATTTACAATAAACAGATAATCACACATTTCCCAAAAGCGAATGTAATCCGATAAATAAATCAGGGATAAATCAGGACAACATGGGCGGACAAAGTGAATTGTTTTTTAAGCGTTTTACGTCCCTTTAACTAAATAAATCGCCAGAAACCTTAAAAGAGCGAGTTTTCATAGTAGAATTTGAAATTTTCCTAGATTTCAAATTTTAAAATCCACTTTTGCGGGAAAACAGGACAACATGGGCGAACAAAGTGAATTGGTTTAAAAGCGTTTTACGTTCCTTTAACTAAATCAATCGCCAGAACTCTTCACAGAGCGAGTTTTCATAGTCGAATTTAAAATTTTCCGACAAATTTTTTTATGTAAGTATGAAATCTAAAATCCTATTTCCTGCAAATATAATTTTTTGAAACAATTTAAATAAAATATACTGCATAACAAATTTTAAAATCATTAATTATACCATATATAGAGATAGGCCAAAAAGATTCTACCAAGTATTATATCGCATCAAAAAGCTAGGACATTTTTAATCCCGCCATACCATCAAGAGTTAACACAAAATTGTTATAAAATTGTTAATTTTTTTATTGTTGTTGTTTTCTTCAGAAAATTTTTATCAATCTGTATTTATTCGAAGATTGTTAATAGGTTGTTCCAAGCTACTCTCTTCTATGTATGCTTGTAGCTTTGAATGTAATTGTCACCTCTTTATGTAATTGTTCCCTTCTTGTGACTTGATTTTTCTCATTCACTCAGACAAGATATAGGAAGCTTTAAATTAGGAAAATTTGGAAAGTTATTTGTCTAAAAAAATGTGGTATAATTGTTTTACCGATAATATAATCATTCTCGGTGATACTTTTCGAAGTAAACATTGAAGTAACCTGAAAGCGATTCTATTTAGTGAAAGTAATTTTTGTGAAATGAAAGTGTACTTACCAAATTTAAAAATGAATAAATAAGTATTTAAAAATTTATTTCCTACATTCAAGAGAAAACCTCAGGTCAGACTTTTCCAACAAAAAGAAATACGCAAAAATATTTCTTCGGCGCCTTTCACTCAGCAGATTTCTGGCAAAAACTCTGAGAGTAAATAAAGTTGCCATGAAAAGTTTCTTAAAAATCTGTCGCTCGGAATGGACTTTAAAGTGTAGGTCTCGCCACTCATATACAAAAATAAACACACACAGCATAAGTGATGTGAGAAGCTACATTATAATCCTGGCTGAAGGGATGTAATGGCCAATTATGTATGCCTTTATTCTTGTTTTTCAAACCATATATAACCGCTGATCGGAAAGAGATTTGGATTCATCTATTTTAAAGGCCTAGTTACATTTTTTTAAATCAGATCAAAAAATACAAATACTGCTGTCATATAACTTCAGTTTAATAAAGCTCCCGTTTCGTTAATTTATTTCAGTTATTTGGTCATATATTTTTTTGAGTGGATTCAAATGAGTATATATATACATTTATAACTGTATATATATATATATATATATATATATATTGTTCTGCAGGATATTCAAACCGTTACGGTCGAGGAACTTATGTTCCAACTTTTTAACTTTTCAAAAAGCTCAAACGTAGGATTTATATATATGTACATACGGCAGCGAAAAAAATCTTTGAAGAGAAATTTTCATCAGGTAAATATCAAGCTTAAAATGTTGTGTCTTAATAACAAAACAATGTTAACAACGAAACAATATTTAACTTTCAGAAGATAAAATTAATATAATACACACTTCAACTAAACGTGACTTATCTTCTGACTTATCTTTGATGACGGTAAGATAGTCTTCGTAATCATCATAAGCATCAACCTAACTGATTCAATAGTTTTCGGTAACAGCACTCTGACTGATTCGGTACAATTTCACCAGAATGTTCCGTTGTCATCCACTAGAGATGCTATAAATATTACAGGATCTACGTGTCCTCTGATCGAGGAATATAGAGTAGAGAGGAGAGTAGAAATGCAAACATTGTTTTAATACCGTCACCTCTTCAAAATTCTGAAGGAATAAATGCGAAAAGAAATTTAGTATATAATAAAAAAGAAGCTCAAATTATATTCACTACGAGTGAATATTTATTTTTATAAGAACATTTTCTTGAGAACAATAATTAGGATCTATAGTATCCTTTATAGAGGATATGGTTAGAGAAAAATTTAAAAGTTATAATAATGTTTGTCCTATAACATCTAAAAGTTATGTGTAGAATAAGCACAAAACAACCTTATTTTTATATGCAATGTGCAATTATTTTCAAAATGGTTGCGGATGGCATAGGTTTGTAATTAATTTTCTTAAAGAATGCTTGGAAGGTAGAATTGAGTCAAACGGAAATATATAAAAACAAAATATATCAAAATATATAAAAACACAAAAAATCCGGAGTGTTCGTAGAAATACTGTAAAGCGAATTACAGTTCCAAAAAGCAGCAAGTTGAAGGAATAAAAAACTTTATTAAGTTAACAAAGACGCTATAGTGTTGGGTAACGACCAGGAAGTACCATCTGCTGACGTTGCACGTAAAATAAAGTCGGAAAAGCTTCGTTCTGCTCAAAGAGATCCAGATTTGTTTATTGATTTTTATAAAACGCAGTGCAAGAAAAATTGGAGTTCATTTATAAAAAAATATCAAACCTTCTGGAAATTTATTAATTCTCTCTGTGCGAAAAAAAAAATAGAAAATATCTTAAATTGAGCCGCAACACATTATTTTTTGACGCCACTGGCAATAGTATGCGGACACTGAGCACAGATTCAGAGAGATTTTTTATATTCATTTATAGCACATATAAGGGAACAAATTGAGAGAGGGTTCGTAATACCAATTGGCGAAGGATTACTGAGTAGCCACTACGCTAATGACATAAAGCGCTTTCTGATATCTATTAAGTTGCTTTGTATATAAAAATCTATTGTAAAAGAGTATGTTTAGATTGGAGTTTAGCATTGATAAATGCTGTATCAAGGGTTTTTAATAAGGAAAACAATGTTCATAACCTTGAACAGTATATATCCAAATCGTATACAATATGCAAGACCAATGTCAAAAATAAATTAATTGTAATATAAGTGTGTTGTGCACATTGAAAGTAATTTTCAATCGTCGAACATTATTAAATTTATGAAAGGGCAATTTTTTATGCAAACGGTGTAGGTGAACTGGATATAATCTTTGAGTGGGTAAAAGATTTATTTACGATTTTACTAAATCAATATGCCACTCCAAATATTAAAAGTGCAATCTTAAAACTAAGAAACATTAGCTATAACATCCGTGATGAAAATATTAACGAATATGATTTTCTGAATGAAGCTAAGTCAAAAATTCCATTATATAAAAAAGCCCATTTTACTTAGAGAGTTTACGGCTGTATGAAAATACTATAAAATCGAAGACCATTTGCAGAAAACGAAACATTTATTACAATGAAGAGTTCGCAAACATATTTTTAAAAAAATATTCAGCGTACATACCTTTATGGACGAATATAATGGGAAACTTTGTGGACGCCAGCAAATGTCGTGTTGCAAATAGTCCTGTAGAGTCTTATTTCAACATAACAAAAAATATAACTCTAGAAGGAAAAAGTAGAGTGGTACCTTCCGAATATATCAGAAAATCATATGGTTATATTAAAGCAAAATTAACCGAGGCAAATATCAAATATAAGAGCAACGATGAACTTGTAATTGAAAAAACACAACCGAAAACGATAAAATTGGAGGAAGATGTTTGGAGAAGAACTTTGAGAAAGGAAAGTAAAAAAATAAATCGTAAGATTTTTATTGAAAATATAAGTAAACACTATAACCATTGGCAACGAAGTCTTAAAGATAAAAGATACATACTTTTTACTTTCAATTCTATATATGAAAATAAACCAGTGTTTTATGCACCAATAATAGACTTAAATGAATATAAGAGCCTTGAGCCAACTCAATGCCTTTTTAATAATGTTATTGATATATATATTACAATTATATACAAGATATAGGTATAGCATATGCACTTTCTTGCGAAGAAGGAAAAAATATTTTTTTATACGGAAGATATTATTCGAATACCTTTCGAATTATATGAACAAATATTTATTCTAATAATATATCAACAGCATTACACAGTTCTTTATCTCGACACTCAAAGAAAACAATTTTTGTACTTAGATTCAATTCGAGGGAACGTAAAAAAAGAGAAAAAATGTTTGAAATCTTTAAAAAAAAATTAAATACTGAGATATGGCAAAATATCGATTTAGAGCACGATTACAAGAAGACAGCTTTAACTGCGGTGTGTTCGTATGCCAATTTATTGAAGCACTTGCTAAAAATGCGCCCCTCTGTAATATACAAAATCAAAATGTATATAGAGAAATTATGAAAAACTTAATAGTATGAATGAAATTTGTATTCATAGCGGTGACAAAACTTCAAATTCTGCATTCTAAGCATAGCATGCTAAAGACCGTGTAAGAGAATTAATTGAACTTTAACATCCTCATGATCAAGTAAAAAGACACTTTAGGTTTTATTTGTTTTATTTAAAAATATTTATTTTAAATTTATAATTTCATTTTACTTCATGTCCATGAAGATATTTTTATTTTACTTTATTTAAAATTCACATTTAACTTAACTTTAAGAAAATAAGTCCGCTTCTTGCGGAAGATAAAATTGAACTAAAATAATTTACTTTTTCTAAGTCTTACAAAACCTGTTTAGACTTTTACAAATAATATCTCCAATGGCCTTGAATTTTCTTCTTGTAATAAAAGGAATTAACCGTTAGGTATTTTAAACATTTTTAGTAAACAAATGACGATGGAAAAAGGAATAAGCAAATTCAATGTTTATTCATAGTAATAGGTTTGTGGAAAAATCCCAAACAGACCGTCTTGCATAGAATGTACAAACTACATATACAAGCCGCAACCAAATAAATAAATATTCTATATATGGATTTAAATAAAATATAATTCAAATTCATTATTTTTTTAAGAATATTATTATTAAATACAATTCAGATTCATTATTATGCAACGCTGCAACATCTTTTTTAATTTGATAATTTGACTGTATACACACTCTGTAGGAATTAGTGTTAAGTAGAACATATCTCAATATGACAAAGATAAATATTCGGAATTTAAGAAAAACAAATAAAAACTCTTCTTAAACCTAATAGAATGTACTATATTTGGGCAATTAACACAAACCATTGTATCGTTGTATTGAGTGTATTGTTGGACGAATATCCAACAGTGTATGCTTGTTGTTAATAATTTTCATGCAATAATCCGACAAACTTATACACATTTTTTTATATATTTTTAAAAGTTGTATTGGTTTCGTGTTATTAGTCTATGTAAATGCGAGTAATCAAGAAGAAGAATGAAAATAGAAAATATTTTATTGTAACTTGAGCCAACAATTAACATTTCAAAATTATATTGATGAAAATAATTTACTTTTTCCGTAATATTTTTCATTTTGTTGCATGAAAATTAAATTATGAATACTGGTATTCTTCTTATCGATTATACAAAATACACAATACAGCACAGCATTGAACGTTCACAAGAAAAAAAGTGTATTCAATATAACATACATGATATTAAGTCGTGTGACTTGGCCCATTATACGATATATGTGCATATCTATATATAATATACATGCATTTTGTTGCAAACAAAAAAATATTCATTGAATTTTATGATGTTTAATAAGAATTTTTATTTATTCTTTTTATATATTACTAAATTTAAGTTATTAATTTTATATTTCAATTAAATAGGTTTAAAACCAAATGTCTTTGTCTTTGTTTTTGATACGTAGTCTATTTCACAGAAATTCGTGCCTTTGTATTGTCGCACTCTGTATATATATATATGTGTACACATTGATCTCGTTCTGGTCAAATTATTTCAAAGTGCACTTTGGCTATTTAGAGCACTTTTCCTGCTGGAACACATATCGAATTAGTATTTTTTTATTGAACATAGTGTAGCTTATATTTCTGATATTCTAAATAGCTTATATAAGATATACGACAAATGTATTTTGAATAGAATAATGTCTTACATTTTACAAAATGAATTTAAACAGTATATTTAAATTTAAAAAATTAACAAAATATTAATAGAACTGCAATGAACTTTATTGTTCTGATACATAGGCTTAGAATAAGTGCAATTACCTATCAACTATTTTCTAATTTTTTTTAATTTCTTACATAATCTGTAACTATATGTATATACAGTGGACAGCAGCAGGCTATGTATTCTAATTTATTTATAGCAATTTCATGAGTTTTGAAAAATTTTATGTAAAAACAACTAAATATAGATTTCATAAATATATTTTTGTTTTTTTTAATGTATAAAATATATATTTGTTGATTGTATTTTTCTTTTATTTTATTTTATTATTTATCTATATGTATATATATATATATAGAATATTATATACATATAATAATATTTCTAATACATATCAAATATATTAAATTTATTAGGGTATATTTTATGTCATTTATTATAAATTAAAAAAGAAAAAAAATCACACATAATCCCACATAGGGATTGATAGGAATTTTGTATTTTTCTTTTATTTTATTTTGTTATATATATCATGTATATTAATTATATACTATGTATATTAATTGTATATCACACTAAACTGCCAAATAGGGATTGAACTCGGCCATTATTCAGAATAAGTAATTGAATTTCTAATTCATCTTTCAAAAATATCCTCAAAAGTGTATTATTTACAACTCCTAATTATAATCTCAAACAGCTCGTTTCAATCCCTGTTGAGTAATTTTTTTTTTATAAAATATATATTTATGTATTGTATTTTTCTTTTAGTTTATTTTACAAAATTACAACAAAATATATATTTTATAAAAAAAGAAAAAATTTTTTTTAATTCTACTCCCATTTCGTTGAAATAAATTGTAAGAAATTTTTGTATTAGGAGTTTGTACTTACAATTGTTTTGAAGATGGAATATATTTGTATTTTTATAATTATACGTTTGTTTTATTTTATTAGTGACCATCAAAAGACCAGAATTCATTTTATTGAATACGTCTTCGAATATTTGGTTTGTGTTCCAATTTTTAAAGTCTTCGAGTGATTTATTCAATTTTTCTTTTGAATGTAGGAAATAAATTTTTAAAAATAATTTAGTAAATACTTCCTTATTCGGTTTTAAATATGGTAAGTACACTTTCATTTCACAAAAATTATTTTCACTAAAAATGATCGCTTTCACTTCACTTTAATGTTCACCGAGAATGATTATATTGTCGGTAAAACTATTATACCACATTTTTCTGGAATCTTGTATCTTGTATGAGTGAAAGAGAAAAATGAAGTCACAAGAAGGGAACCTTTTACATTAAGAGGTGACAATTACATTCAAAACGACAAACATGCATGGAAGAGAGTAGCTTGAAACAACCTATTAACAATCTTCGAATAAATACAGATTGATAAAAATTTGCTGGTAAAAACAACAACAGTTAAAATTAACAATTCTACAACAATTTTGTGTTAAATCTTGGTGGTATGGCGTTATTAAAAATGTCCTATCTCTTTGATGCGATATAATATATGGTGTAATCTTTTGTGGCCTATCTCGATATATATTATATGTATATTATGTAGTATATTTTATTTAAATTGCATTAAAAAATTATATTTGCAAGAAATAGAATTTTTGATGTCATACTTATATAAAAAAATTTGTCCAGAAATTTCGAAATCTACTATTAAATCTCGCTCTAATAAGGGTTCTGGCGATTGATTTAGTTAAAGGAACGTAAATTGCTTTAAAAACAATTCACTTTGTCCACCCATGTTGTACTGTTTTCCTCAAAAGGACACTTACTGGATTTAAAAATCTGAAATCTCGGAAAATTTCAAAATGTACTATGAAAACTACTATGTACTATGAAAATCCTTAACAGAGTTCTGGCGATTGAGTTAGTTAAAGGGACGTAAATTGCTTTAAAAATGATTTACTTTTTCCGCCCATGTTGTTCTGATTTAAGGCTATATTGATTTATTTATCGGATTACATTTGCTTTCGTAAAAGTATGATTATCTGTTTATTGTAGTTCTTATTAATTATAGGGATTATTTTATCAAGTTTTGCTTTTTTATCGTATTTTTATCGTATGCAAGTATTTTACCCAGGAATTTAAATTATTTTTCCTGTTTTTCATTCCCAGCCTTAAATTAATTGTTTAACAGGGTTCTGTTAGTAACATAACAGAGCTCTGTTAACTGACTTGGTATGCGTCTGGGGAGATAGATTTTAAAATCTTACTTCACACACATAAAAAGTAATATGATTCATCTTATTGCAAAATGATTTATGTAGAATTGTTTGATAATATTTTTTATTAAATGCATGTGCCCAAAGTTGAGAGAGTATTTTTCACACAGTGAACAGAAGAATATTTTACAGTAAGATATTCCTTCTTTCAGTAAGATATTCCTTCTTATAATAAGATATTCTTTTCGTTGTATGTTCACTGTGTGAGAAATACTCTTTCAATTTACTCATACATACAGTATGATATCCTTTTGGTAGACATACTAAAATATCTTTTCCGACTAACAAACTCGCGACTCAGTAGGCAATTTTGTAACTAGTTTTGTAGTTGTTATGCAGGCCTATATTTGTAGGCCTGTAGGCCTATAATTGGTAATTATGATAAAATAATCGAGTAGCCTTTGCCAATTGCAGGTTACAGTTTGTCTCAACGTTTAGCAGAGTACAAACATAATTACAACAACAACACTATAATGTCAATCTGATATTCAATCTGACAGAAATTTTATTTACAACTACAATTCAACGTCTTTGTTGTAAAAATTACTGTTACTGAAAAAGTATTCAACATGAGTACCCTTTAGAACGTTTTTTGGAGTTTAACACTATTTCTACCACGATTTTGTGTATACCTATTTCGACCAAAAGGTGTCTTTTGACACCTTTGCTTTTGGATGCAAATAATTATGGAAATAATTATTAAAACATGTACTATTCCTATTCCTATTGTTCCCAAACAACAATCGAATATAAAAATTATAACGGGAAATTCAGTGTACCGAAAATTTCTGGCATTTTCGAAAACTTACTGAACAGAAGAATTTCACAATTTCACAGAATTTCCATGGCATTGTATTTCGCAGAATTTCCAATTGCACAATATTTTCATGGCTTGGTATAATAATACGAAGAGGAAAAAAACAAAAACAAATTATAGTTCAGTCCAAATGTATGTAACCAAAGTCATCAGTATTAATGTCAAAGTAAAAGTTGTAGGCAGATTTCGTTACGTCTAAATATTTCCAAATCCACAATGGATAGAGTTTGCACCTTCCATCCCGATGATGTAGAAAAAAAAATATTAGACACTGTAGAACGGCGCATTTTGAGAGAACGTGGAGAACAGAAAGTTGAAAACACAGGTCAATTTAGGACGTGTCAACGTGAAAAGCTCACCAAAACGCATCAACAAATTTGTTAGAAATTAAATAAATTGAAATAGTCTACAGAATAGTTTGTGCGATAACTGTAAACATTCTTAGCACTAACTTACCCACCACTGCAGAAGAAAGATCCAAAAGTTTGGGAAATGGGTGTCATATGAATTGATTGACGGACAGACAGAAAACTGAAAAACCACTTATGAAATTTTGCTTTAAAGACTAGATAGAAAATTAGTGTTGCATCCAATTGTAACTGGCAATAAAAACTATATTTATTTTCAGAATCCTAAACGGAAAAAGACATGGGTTAATACGATACTCCGTTTGAGTTTGATCAAATTTAATTTGTATCATGCATGTAGCAAAAAATGACCAGAATGAGACACAATTCTGCAACATAACAAACAACATAACAAACTGGGAACTGCTATTCTATTCGCCGTATTCACTAGGCTTGGCTCCTTCCGTTTATTTTTTTGTTTTTATCGATAAGACACACATTGGCTGAGCAGCTACACTTTGATTCCTATGAAGAAGTCGGAAATTGGGTGACTTATTGGTTTGATTCAAAAGGCGAACAGTTTAATTGGTGTGGAATTCACAAACTGCCTGAAAAATCGAATGCTTAGCCGGCAATGACCAATACTTTAAACAACATTTTTTTATTTTCCCATTAAAAATTAAAAATCACACCAGTACACCTTTTTTTAATTACTGAACTTCTTTCAATTCGAATTAAACTGTAGTGAAAGAAAAGTAATTTGATATTTTAATTTCAATTCAAAATTACAAAACTGATGCATATGAAATAAATTGTATCGATACATGGAATAATTACAACATTTTTATTCTATTTTGCCATTTTTACTCCACTACTGTACTGTATATAGTGAAATATCCTTTCCTCTTTGTCCTTTAATAATAATGCTGATGGTAAAGGAGAAAAATAACTATTTCCCACATCTATTTACGTTATTTGAATTATTTGAAAAGATGTTCGTAAAAAATTCGTATTCAACAATCTCTTCGCTACCAATACCTTACAGCTTACGAGTAGTGACCCAAATTGGTCCTTATACATACAGTGGCTCCATCGCATAATCGGACAAGCATTAGTCTGGTATGTATGTGCTTAAAACTTAAAAAGAAAATATTAAATATATGTATTTTTTGCTTTTACTTACACTCTACATTACAGCCTTTTAGATTAATGAAAAAAATAACAACATTTTTCATGATAACGGTAATTTTATAAAGAAAAAGAAAATTAACTCAATTTTTTGCGCTCAACGCATAATCGGACAAAGAAGAGCACCATTGCTAAAAATGACGACAGAGAACAATTAATAGTTTGTGCCATATCCTTTGTTCTCCAGAACGGTCTGTAAGCGTTTTGGAATTGATTTTACCAAATTATAGCTTGCCTCAGGTTCTATGGAGTTCCACGCTTCCAGTAAAGCCGCCTTAAGCTGATTCAAAGTCTTAAATTGTTGTTGGTATACTCTTCTAGCTAATTCTTCCCAAAGATATTCAATTACGTTGAGATCTGGGTTCTGTGCAGGGGTTTCTATAAGTTTGGGGCAATTATGGATCAACCAAAGCTTTTCCACACCCGAAGTTTGCTTGGGATCATTGTCCTGGTAAAAAGCAAAATCATTCGCAAAGCCTAAGAACTAAAAATATCTTTAAAAACAGCAGTGGAAAAGATGTTTGCTTAAATACTATTCGTAATACATTGCACAAATATAACTACCATGGTAGAGTTAGGCCTAAGAATAAAAACAAGAGAATAAAATTTGCAAAGGTGTACAAAGGCCACCTAGTATTTCTGTAGAAAAGGCAACATGCAGGACGATCTTTAGACCAAAATTGCAAATTTTTTGAAAGCCATGATCATGTAAATATGTATACTTTATTCATTATTAATTAGAATACAATTGAAATAATAATTCTGAAGTTATTATGAGCTGAGTAAGACCTTATGCTCGGTGTAGTGTATAGAGTCTCTGGTGGGAATCGAATCCATGACCATCACGCTAATAGTCTAGCACTCTACACACTGGATCGCAAGGACACTCAACACAAAGTTTACGTTGGTAACATAATGAATTTTCTCCACTGTATGACTATTAATGATAAACGACTTCTGTGATGCCTAAAATGGAAAGTGAACCCACTAACCTCACACTAATAGAGTACCAGGGCACCCAAGTAAATTATTCACTTTCTATATTTATATTTTGAATAGTACAGCAATACCTTCAGTTTTTCTCCATAACGTAGAAATTGCTGAATTTCTTCCTTCTTTTATCCCAACGCGTGCTCATTTCAATTCAAAACTTTTCTGTATTTTAGTACGATATGATTTTCAGAAAAAGTGGACCACAACAAATTCAAATTCGGTGATGCCACTCGGATGTATCTGATTTTATGTGAACAATGCTTTTCTTCTGAGCATGTCTGCTTGACATTTCCGTTTGCTCCCTTACTTGGTTACTCATTTTTTTCGTCCTTCTGTTTTATAATATTTTGCAAATCTCAGCTACTCGTATATCCCCAAACATTTATGTATTGTATTGGCATCCTCTAGAGAAAGGGTAAACGAGAAAAGTACATGATGTTAAAGAGAAACAAACAGTTTAAAAGTGTATTACATAGTGTCCTACATATCGAAATGTCGCAGATGTAATTTTAAAATTAATTTTTGTTTATTCTTGAGTATGTATAGTATGTATATGGAATTGCAGGGCCTACAGTTTAAAGTCGACTCCGTACGGCAGATTTTTGAGAAACTTTTCATGGCAATTTTATTTATTCTCAGAGTTTTTGCCAGAAATCTACTAAAAGCAAGTCGCCGTAGAAATTTTGTTTTTATAATTTATTTTTTGGCGCTGTCTGATTTGGTATTTAAATCGAGGCCTCGCGTCTAATAAGCTAACACACTATCTACAAGACTATGACGACTTTATGATAATTTTAAATCAGCACTGAGATTACCATCTCGGTTAGGTTAGGTTAGAGGACGTGTACTTGTCAATTAAAACAAGTACAGTATCGGGAGGTCGAATTGGCCCGTTGTACAACATCCTAGTTTCTCACACCACTTATGTTGTGTGTGTTAATTTTATACATGAGAGTTTTTGCCAGAAATCTCAGCAGGAAACGACGAAGAAATATTTTTTCATATTTCCAGAAGAAGTTGGCCAATGTTTGCGCAAAGAGACATATTCATATTTGCAAAAAGCACAAATATTAGCCGACTTCTGGTAGTGGTGCAAACATGAAATTGACACATTTTGGGATAAACAATCAAGATCCATCAAATCTTTTGAAAATTTTTGAATCGAAAGTTAATTTGATAAGATGACATATATAAAAATATAACACGACTGTTATACTATTTAAATAATAACTACGGTAATTTTTGTCCGATTTGATCAACCGAAGTGTCAATCTCTTTACAAGATGCACTTTCAGAATGTCGTTACTTATTTTATCATTTTTTTATTAAACTTGGCAATTAATGATAACTAAACTTGAAAAAATGAGAAAAAATCATATTTTCTATATTTACCCGATCAAAACTCATAGCACGTAAGTTTGAACCAAATGTTTATGTATGCCATTTTAAAGGCTCATCTGTCCCCTTTTGAAAAAACTTCGGATTTTGAAAATAGGTTGGAAAATTTCTGTTTAATAAATAATTTTGTGTGAAAAGATCAGAAATACCGTTTTTGTCAAATAAAACAAGTTTGGAGGGTTCGAGAAATATAAAAAAATATTTTTGAGTCCTACTCTAGTGTAATTTTTGGTACCTCCACAAAAATTTTCTATAATTATAGATTTTTTATCATAAGCAAATACGGACACAAAATAATTTCATTATTTGCACATGCACAATTTAAATAAATGACAGCTAACTTGATAGATGTAGTTTCAATAAGATGATCGTTATAAATTGTCAAAATTCGGAAGACCCTTTTGGAAGACCCGCAACTTCAATAATTTAAGCGAAGCAGATTAAAATATAAACAATTTCTGAAAAGAGATCTTCAACTTTCGAAAGGCATAACACATATTTATTTGGCAGATATAGTGGATCCCAGTGAAATTGTTCCACTTACAAGTAAGACTTTAAATGATTCAAAAGATCAAGCTTCAATCGGTTAGATTGTTTTGTTCAATCCTTAAATAAATCTAAATATGTAACGTAAGTTTAAATTTTTCGGTGTTTTGTAAGATGGTGAGGAATTCAGATCACAATATAAATAATCGCCGTAGTCTAGCAGGTAGTGTGTTGGCTTATTAGACGTAAGGCACCGGTTCAAACCCCAGGTCAGACATCAAAAAAATATTTATTCGGCGACTTCCTTTCAGCAGATTTCTGGCAAAAACTCTGAGAATAAATAAATTTGCCCTGAAAAATCTGTCGTTCGGAGTCGACTTTAAATTGTAGGTCCCGCCACTCAAGTATAAAATTAACACACACAAATTGATTGGTTGACTGAAGGGTTGTAATGGCCAATGACGTGTGTAGCAATCTAGATGCTATGAAAAATTAGGGATATTTCTCATATTCTTCTTTGATTTTCGATTGTTTATTTTCAATTTGTTTATACTGTTAAACAGTATTTCATTTTATACGTTATTTAGTTTAAAGATTCAACATTTGCCGCCATAGAAAGTTAGCCCTTGAACACCATAAGAAAAGAAGTCAAAGAAAAATTGCAAAAACCGTCACCAAGAGTTAGATAATTGAACGCCGAGTATGAAATAATCCTAAAATCCGCTCAACAAAGCTTTTTACAGAACGCGGGAAAAGGAGGACCGTCAAACAGGTCAACAGATCGAAATTGTGGGATATAGCTTCAAAACATTTTAACACAAGCTCTGATATTGAAACAATACACCGAATTCTCTGAAAGAATAATTTTTATGGCAGCATCGCATGCAAGAAAGTATTTTTAAACGAAGAAAATAAAAAGATTGAATTACAGTTTACTGCAGAATTAGGAAAGTTTTTTCTTTTTGGAAGCTTGTCTTGTTTACAGACGAAATCAAAGGATATTTGGAGCAAACCCAAACAGGAGATAAAGCCGAGACACTTGCTACCAACTGCCAAAAATGGTGAGGCATTCGTAAGGGTATGAGTTGCTTGTTCAGCTGCTGGTGTCGGTAAATTGGATCCATTTCGTTGTAGGAAATATGGACCAAATGCAGTATTTAAAAAATAAATAAAATGCCTGGTATCACACGTTTATACCCTGATGTTGATACTGATCATATAGCTTGGCGTTCTTAAGACATGGCTGCTGAACAATTATCCTCGAGTTATCAAAGCTCGAAGACAATTGCATCATTTGATCACCATCGGAGAAAAACTGAATATTTAAAAAAAATATACAATTTCGAACCATGCAGAACTAAAAAACTCCCTTTTGCAGAAGCGGAATAACATACGAATTAACATCAAATAGTCAGAAATAATCACAAAAAATCAAAATTACGTCAAAAGGTTGATTGTTAAACTTCATATTGATGGCAAAAATTTTCTGGAAATTGCTAAAAATATTCTAGATCAAGTCGCTGTAGTCTAGTAGGTAGTGTGTTGGCTTATTAGACGTAAGGCCACTGTTCAAACCTCAGGTAAGGCATCAAAACGAAAATATGAAAAAATATTTCTTCGGCGACTTCCTCTCAGTAGATTTCTGGAAAAAACTCTGATAGTAAATAAAACTGCCATGAATAGTTTCTCAACACACACAACATGAGTGGTGTGAGAAGCTGGGCCGCAATCCTGACTGAAGGGTTGTAATGACCAATTATGTATGTTATGTATGTAATTGTTATTTGATCGGCCACTAACTATAAATAATAAATGAATTCTATATTCATTATACTTTTTCATTATGCAACCACAGTAAAAGTTATTATGGATTTGCTAGTGCATTTAAATTAAAGTTTGCAAACAACAAAAGCCCCTACAAACAAAATTAAATAAAGCCGTTTGGAAATGGAGGTGGTAGTGCTGGTGGCATTTGAACTACTTTTGATGCTGTTAATCAACTCGGCAAAGGAAAAATGCAAAACTTTTTTTACGTTTTTCATTTCATAACCAATGTAAATGGAAATAAAGTTGGAATGTTTTAATTGGTTTCTTTGTTTTTAAGCCCATTTATAAATAAATCGTATATAATGTATATACCATTTTAATTAATGAATATATGTAATCTTTGAGCCGATAATTACGAAAGATAAAAAGGCGACATATCCACCCTTTATTGTAACAATAGTTTGCGAAAAACTTTTAGAATCTTTATATACAAACATTTCTTTTCAAAATTGATTGAAGTTTAGTAAATTGTTGTGTTGAAGTTGCTTCTTATAATATTGTTACGAATATGGAAACAGTGTAAAGTCAAGACAAAGCAGGTATATGTTTTGCTCATTTTAATGTTAAAGATGTACACCGTTTCCATTTTCGTAACAATACTATTAATAAATTGACAAAAAATAAATTGATTGATTGAAAATCGCCGTAGTTTAGTATGTGGAATGTTGACTTGTTAAAAGTGAGGCCACGGTCCAAACCCCAGGTCACACATCTCAAACAGAACGAAATATGAACAAATATTTCTTCGGCGGCTTCCTTTTCGCAGATTTCTGGAAAACCCAAAAATCTGTCGTTCGGAGTCGACTTAAAACTATAGGTCCTGCCACTCATGCATAAAATTAGCACACATATTATAAGTGGTGTGAAAAGCTAAGTAGTAATCCTGGCTGAAGGATTATATTGACCAATGTATGTATGTAAATTGATCTAAGTATTTAGCCAGCAAAGCCCATTGGATTAAAAAGTATATATAAGTTTCATTGGAATAAACAACCTGGACTAATTTATAGCTCAAAATAGTTTACATGGATGTTCCACAAATGTTCCCCTCCAAATACGTATTCCCTGAGAACTTAGCCATATCACTGCAATGCTTAGGAACTAGTAATTTTTTTTACGATATAGTCGAGTTCAAATGTTCTCGAGCATATTTAATGCGACGATTACGAATTGAAGTCGCCGTGGTCTAGTAGGTGGTGTGTTGGCTTATTAGACGTCAGGCATCTCCAACTGAACGAAATATGATAAAATATTCCTTAGGCGACTTCCTATCAGCAGATTTCTGGCAAAAACTCTGAAAGTAAATAAAATTGCCATAAAAAGTATCTCAAAAATCTGTCGTTTGGAGTCGACTTTAAACTGTAGGTCCCGCCGCTCGTGTACAAAAATTAACGCACACAGCATAATTGGTGTGAGAAACTAGGTCGTAACCCTGACTAAAGAGTTGTAATGACCAATTATGTGTGTATGCATGTAATACGAATTTTCGCCAATATAAACAACTCCTTTGTTTCTAAGTAACTTTTAAGTCCAGCTTGAACTGTTCTTCTTTGTTCCATGTACTTATTGTCAAGTTTAGAAAACTTACTTTACCAGTAGCTGAAAATATGGATCGTTTGGAAAATCTTACTTGGTTTTATTATATTTTGGTCGACCTTGATAAATTTTATGCAATTTTCTTTTTACAAGCGCAGTATTATTAACATGTCATATGTAACTACAAGTTCTCTAAATATTAGGAAATCAGAAGATCTTGATGTTCTGGGCATGAAAATTCGGTTCCATGTTCGCTGGACTCAACATCATTTTCAAGCATTTAAATAGCTCAGTTGCTTAAGGCGGCGAAAAGAACACTTTACTACATTTGATATCCTTACCATTTACCAACCGAAAACGGAATACTACCCTCATCTATGAGATTATGTTATGAAGTTTATTTTGGAATTGGATTTTACTTTCCCTTGGTTTAGTTGTAACATGAAAGAGCTCCAAGTTATTAGATATTGTTACGAAAATGGAAACAGTGTATATCGTTTAACATTGAAATGAGCAAAAGTTACACAAAGAAACACAACGAACTTGTTACAAGTAAACCAACAACATCGGTATGAAAAAAAGGAGTTAGACAAGTAAGCGAGTACGCATTAACAAGCAATGTGAACAAAATACACAAACAACAATCAAGTCGCGATAGAGTTCTCGTGAAGGCGAAATCCCGAACGATCGACTTCAAGAACCTTCATCAGACTGATTACGTTGGCATATAAAAAGGCAAGACGAAGCAGGCAATGAGTAGTAAGAATTCAGTCAGTCTTGTGTGAAGACGCATTGCGTGTGAAGAGAACAGTCGTGGCTTGAAGATCTCCGTTGAAAAGATCTGTGTTGTAAGCAAAGAAGAATAGCGAACAAGCAATTATTGTTGTATACTTCAAGTTGTAAACAGTGGCACACAAAAGTGATGAGAACAATAAAGAATTTAATTGAAACTAAACACCAATTTATTTTTACTCATATTTTCAACATTTTTAAAAAGGTAAAAAACGTAACAATATTATTCAAGTTGTAAAATAAATATGAATATAAAAAGGATGTTTCTTATTGCTATGCTGCCTATTTCGACGATTATCCTGTTACTGATTTTGGTGATTTCTGATTTTTTTCAATACGTGGAGCTTTAGCCTCTATATATATAGAACAGTCTACAATATCCGGTAACCCAATTTTGTACGCTACTGGTATGGCAGCAACAAACACGCAGTCCTTTTCAGAGTAATTTCTCCGCAAACTTGTTGTAGGAATAGCTCGGCATAGTAGGCCTTTGACGATAGTAGACTGCGCACCGCAATGCAGTTCATCCTATATTCTAAACAATTTGAACATTCAACAGGTTCCAAGCAGATTTCCCATAATATTATGGATCCGTGGTAATCGTATCTTCAATCGTTGGAGGGCAGGCCTAACGGAAATCCTTTTTCGCCTATTTCGGTAGTTGACCATTATCTATCTCTTCCAGACAGATACTGGGTCAAATCACTGTCAACCCCCTTCTTCGACGGCATTATACTTGTCTCCAATGATTCACTTTTGTTGTCTACACAATAAAAGCGGCTTCCGTAAAATTTCCAGTTTGATATCCCAAAGTAAGCTTTTCTCAACTTTAGTGGTAAAAGGTTTGCTCACTTTGTAATGTGTGGAACTAAACTTCGATTTCTTAAAGACAGAAGCAGACGCAGAGCTGCTAGGCTTTCCGCAGCAAATTGTGAAGTTCCACTACGAATAATAGTGTGAAGGTTTGCCCTTTTTAGAAATACACTGTTCTTGTATAACGGGGCGGCTAAGAGAGTGAACTTCAGCCATTTCAGAACTTTCACGATATTAAAGACAATCCTGGAGTTCGTTTATCCTCCGAGAACTAGGTGAATATTTGACCATGAGCCTGAAGTGAATGGATTGGTCTTAACAAATTGGTGGCTTACCTAATGTACGCTGCAATCGCTTCTGGGCTACTTTACTACTAGGTACAGTTAAACTTGATGCTTGAGAGAGTGTAGAGATTATATTGAATTAAAGTTATTGTAATAATGTCGGCAAACAAGTAATTGGTTTTAAGTGGTGAACTAAAATTATTGATGACCGACGGAAGCTCGACTGGATAACGGAGTAAACTATACAATCCATTCAGGACCCTCATTAGTGGATGTAGACAAGTAGTTAAATCTGCAGGTAGTAAATGAATGAACAAGCACACTTCCTCTTTATCTGCAATTTAGATTTCCAGTTTGAAATAAGAACGAATTCTTCACAAAACATAAAACAGTAGCATAAAAGTAGAATAATTCTACGCTCATAAAATTTTTGACCCTTGTTGACAAAAAACTGATCGAGGTGGTTTTTGACCTCCTCATTTGAGGTGAAGGTTTTATCGTCTAAACATTTTTGGAGAGATCGGAACAAATAATAATCCGATGGTGTCAGGTCTGGAGAATATGGTGGGTGTGTCATTGTATCCCATTCAAGCTGTAAAAGCTTTTGGCGTGAGCCCAAACTTGTATGAGGTCTCGCGTTGTCTTGGTGAAACACTACACCTTGCCTACTGATTAGTTCTGGCCTTTTCTGGTGAAATGTGTCATTCAGTTTGACCAGTTGATGATAATATCAAAAATAACGATTCATCTTTTCTGTTGTATATAACCCGTTTTAAAGTTATTGTAATAATGTCGGCAAACAAGTAATTGGTTTTAAGTGGTGAACTAAAATTATTGATAACCGACAGAAGATCGACTGGATAACGGAGTAAACTATACAATCCATTCAGGACCCTCATTAGTGGATTTAGACAAGTAGTTAAATCTGCAGGTAGTAAATGAATGAACAAGCACACTTCCTCTTTATCTGCAATTTAGATTTCCAGTTTGAAATAAGAACGAATTCTTCACAAAACATAAAACACCCTAGAAGAGCATTAAAACTTACATTAGTGCACAGGTGTATTCATATTATTGGTATTTCTTTATAATTAATTTGAAAATAAAATGGCTGAGTATAGTTGTGAATTTTAATTTTAATTATAATTTTAATTTAATAAAAATTTTAAAATAGAAACAATAATTTAATAAAACCGTGACATGTAAGCTAAGAAGTACAGCTACATACCTATCAACAATTTTTTCAGTTTACTTACATTCCCAACAAGTCCTTATTGTTTTTCACATTACTGTATATTTGTTGATATTATGAATCAAAAAGACGTATGTATTGGGTTGTTCGGAAAGTTATTACGTTTTTTATTTTTTTTTTGTGAAATGAAAGACAGTTTTCGTATAATAAGTTATATATTGGCTGTTCTGGTCTAACACCTTTTGCCATCTTTCTGGAAGTATAATAATTCTACGCTCATAAAATTTTTGACCCTTGCTGACAAAAAACTGATCGAGGTGGTTTTTGACCTCCTCATTTGAGGTGAAGGTTTTATCCTCTAAAAATTTTTGGAGAGATCGGAACAAATAATAATCCGATGGTGTCAGGTCTGGAGAATATGGTGGGTGTGTCATTGTATCCCAGTCAAGCTGTAAAAGCTTTTGGCGTGAGCCCAAACTTGTATGAGGTCTCGCGTTGTCTTGGTGAAACACTACACCTTGCGTACTGATTAGTTCTGGCCTTTTCTGTTGAAATGTGTCATTCAGTTTGACCAGTTGATGATAATATCAAAAATAACGATTCATCTTTTCTGCTGTATATAACCCGTTTTTAGTCCCCAGCGATGATGCGATTCAAAAACGTACGTGATGTTTGAGAAGCGAATCGCGGACGTTTTCTCTCTGTGAGAACATGGGAAACCCATACACCGAGCTTCGAGGATAATCCCAGGCCTTTCAAGTAGTCATAAACTGTTGAATTTGATAAATTTAACCTCAGTCCGATCTCACGTGTTGTTATTCGCCGGTTCGCATCAACTAATGCCTTTATCGCGTCTTTATCATTTTCAACCGGCCTTCCCGAACGTGGTGCATCTCCAACATTAAAATACCATCGATACCGGATCGAAATTTAGCGAACCAGTTCTGGCACTGGCGTACTGTTAATACACCATACAGCATTTTTTGTAGCATTTTTGCCCTTTCTGTAGTAAAACAGTAAGATATGTCGAAAATGATGCTTATCGCTCTCCATACTTAAAAGGACACCAACCAACAACTACCGCGTGGAATTAATTGTAATTTTTCACATACAAGCCTTACTATATGAAGAGCTTAAGTGTGAACTTGTGAGTAAAAAATACAATTAAATCTTCTGTCGGCAAAAAACGAAATTTCTTTCGAACAACCCGATACATTATCAATATATTTTAATACTTAAATAATATAACATTAAATGGCCATAAGGAACACGTTAATCGGATTTCGACCTGCATTTGTTAGTTGGTTACAACAATCGATGACAGAGTTTCCTCTACGCCGATTTGCGCTAATGCTCGCGTCCGTCTCTCCGGGGTATCCTCTTCCATCCGAACTACATGACCGAGCCAGCCCAGTAGTTGTATGTTTATAGATTGCAGATGGTTCATGTCGTTGAGAAGCTCCTGTACCTAATTGTTGGATCCAATTGAGAAAATCACCGTCAGCTCGCACTGGACTAAAGATCTTAAGTAAAACTTTTTCTTTGAATACTGTTAAGACTGCTTCTTCGGAAGTTTAGTATCCATGCTTCTGCGCTACAAAAAATACGGGGAGGATGAGCATATTACGAGGGAAGTGTCTTCTACACAATTGCGACAGTACACCTACGCTTGACGACTAACGTCATGTTTACTGGTAATACCAAGATAAACAAATTCACTGACAACATCGAAAATATAATTATCGGCAGTAAGCATGTCCCTACTTGTCGACAACATATATTTCGTTTTGCCCTTATTTATTACCAGATCTATATATTGTTACGTTTTTACCTTTTTAAAAACGTTTAGAATATGAGTTCGTTGATTGCAAACAAAATAAAAATAAATATGTGTTTAGTTTTAATTAAATTCTTCACTGTTCTCACTACTTTTGTGTGTCACTATTTACAACTTGACGAATACTACATAATTGCTTGTTCACTATTATTCCTTGCTTACAAAGCAGATCTTTTCAACGGAGATCTTCAAACCACGACTGTTTTCGTCACACGCAACGCGTCTTCACACAAGACTGACAGAATTCTTACTAATCGTTGCCTGCTTTGCGTTGCCTTTTTACATGCCACGTAATCAGTCTTTTGAAGGTTCTTGAAGTCGAGCGTTCAGGGTTTCGCATTCTCGAGAACTCTGTCGCGACTTCATTGTTGTTTCTGTATTTTGTTCATATTGCTTGTTGTTGCGTGCTCGCTTACTTGTCTATCCCCTTTTCTTTCTTACTGATGTTGTTGGTTTACTTGTAACAAGTTCGTTGTATTAATTTGCTCATTTTAATGTCAAACGATGGTACACCGTTTCCATTTTCGTAACAATATCTTGATAGATTCCTGTTTAAAAGCGTTAAAAGCATCAGTAACATGGGCAAGTAAATGATCACTTATGTGGAAAATAGTGCCATTTAGCTGTACTCGCGCGTTCCACAGAACAATTGAAAAGGACGTATGATAAGGAATCGCCTTGTCTGAAACCCCGCACGGTATCAAAAGGTTCGGAGAAATTGTTATCCTTATCCGGAATAGCGAGTTCAGACATAACGACAAAAACACGAATGTTTATATAATAAATATTTTCGAAGGTGAATTTATTAGATCTGAAGTCGCACTGATAAAATCCAATCAGTATTTTGCCGAGTGGCTTCAGTCGTTCAGATAATACGATCGTAAGAACCTTCTGTGCGATAGGAAGAATGCTTATACCCCTGTAGTTGACGTATATCGTGAGATCTTCCTTTTTTAGGGCAAAACACAGTACACTAAGACTCCAATCGTTGAGCATACCTTCCTTTAGCCATACACCTATGCTTTTAAAGAAGCTGGTGTATGTACCCTATCAGCTCATTACCTAAGGTTGTAAACAATTCAGAGGGCAGGCCATTAAATCTCTTAATTGGAACTTTTTCTCTACATGGCTGGGCAGCGCAATTTCCATACCGTCGTCAACGATTAGACTTGGGACAACATCATCTCTATAGATGTAATTCGTGACGTCATCGCCTCGTAGTAGAGTAGAGAAGCATTCCTTGTGAATCTGTAATCAAGTTTCAAACTTTGATATACCATTTAAATTTCTTGTATTTTCACTATAAACTGTATATTCTTTATTCTCCCGTTGAGAAGCCGTCATGTTTGTCCATTGTTAAAATTACCGTTAACCACTTCTTTTTCTGTAAAGATGTAAATTCTTTCTAAAAAAAATTAATTTTTAACGCAAATACGGAAACGTGTGTTGTTGTAAAGCAAATTCAACTTATTTACTCTGGTATATGTATGTACAACATGTACATACATATATCTATACGTATGTACTATGTATTCTTAAACACACAACTTTGCACTTAAAGTTTATGCTTTCGTAAAATTAATTTAATTTATTATATCAGGGGCTTAACGCAAGAGCTTATTGCTATGAATAGATTTTAATACCTTTGTATGGTATACTGTATGAAAAACATGTCAATATCTTGTTAAAGGCTAAGCAGGTTATTTAAGAAGCAAGGAAAAATGTAGCAAACAAGTGAAAATAAATGAAGGAAAAGGTGATAAGTAGTTGTAGTAGAAAAAAGAAAAGAAAACGAAGACCTGAAGTGAAATGGAAACCAACACAAATTAGGGAAAGTTGAATAGACCATTTAATTTACAACGCTAATGTAAAAGTACTTCCACACTCACCGTCTTCAAATATTGACACTTGCTGCTTTTGTGTACCCTGTAATGAGTTTTAGAAGGAAAGGCAAAAGTTAAGTGGTGTATTAAAGAAAGTGAAATGAAAAAAGTGAAATTAAATTAAATTTTGAAAGTTTGCCTTGATTTTAAAAAGGACGTTTTTATAAAACATTGAAAGAAAATGTTACCGCATTTAAATGAAGATATTGTCTTTTAAACGAAATAAAATTAGCTAATGATGTCATCATATTGTGCGAATAAAGTAAAGAAAAAATTCTTTGCTAATGGTAATTTGCTTAATATTTATAAGCAGAAATTAATTTCTGCCCTAAAATTATTTAAATAATATTGTTACGTAATATTGTTTAACATTAAAAGGAGCAAAAGCTAATACAAATACAAAGAACTTGTTACAAGTAAACCAACAACATCAGTATGAAAGAAAAAGAGATATACAAGTAAGCGAGAACACAACAACAAGCGAACAAAATACACAAACAACAATGAAGTCACAATAGAATTATAGAAAAGGCGTAAACACGAAGAATACATGAGTGGTGGGACCTACAGTTTAAAGTCGACTTCGAATGACAGATTTTTGAGAAACTTTTCATGGCAATTTTATTTACTTTCAGAGTTTTTGTCAGAAATCTGCTGAAAGGAAAAATATTTTTTTCATATTTTCGTTTTGAAGTCTGACCTGGGATCTCAGTGTGTCATCGGTCAAAACCGAGATTGAAAAATAATCCTAAAAATACTTGTATTCCACTCAAATCCATTCACTTGCAATATCCTAAACTACCGTAGTTACGTTTGTCTAGAAAAGAGGAAAACTGCAGCTTTCATGTCCATAAATGACTATAAGAGCTCAATTTATTCCTGATGTTGACGGGAATTAAATATTTTTTGTGGACTAAAGATTTCAGTGGCACCATTTGGACAACAATTTAAAAATAAATAAGAAAAGGAGCAAAGGTAGTTTAAGATATAATTACTGACTTAATTGGTCACTACAACCCTTTTAATCACACACCACTCATGTTGTATGTAATAATTTTGTACATGAGTGGATGGATCTACTATTTTAAACTCTAAACGACAAGTATGAAAAGATTTTCATGGCAATTTTGCCAGAGCATGCCGCCAAAAGAAATAATATTTTTTGTATGTTGTTTAGAACCAGCACACTGATATAATTTTAACCTGCATTTAATTTTACAACCTTTGGCATTAAATTAAAATCATCTGACGGTGATTAATTTAAATTACTACCCATATTCTCATTACTCTGGTTCTAATTTTCTATAATGATAAAATCGATTTTAGGCAAAAAGTTTTAACATGTTGCAATTAAAAAAGATCTAAATAAATTTTATATATTGAAAATTCTTATGATTTTTATGTCGTACTAAATTACATAATAGTGCAGTACCTATAAATTAAAAAAAAATTATTTCATACAGTCAATAACATTTACACTTTATGTGAAGAACATGTTTTTATATGGTCATCGAGAAAAATATCAGCTGCAAACATTATTTCTTATTTGTAATAATTTAGGCACCTAGTTGGAGAGACCGAATTCCTTTTTTTTTTTTTTTTTGGTAATTCATCACTCTCGTCTAAATAAATATAAATATAGTAAATCTAGGTTGTAGCTTAAAAGACATATGTATTTAGTGTTAAAGGCTTAAATATTGTTAATTATCTTGCAAAAATTTTAATATATGTAATTGGCTTTAAAATAGTAATCCTGAAGAATTCCTTGAGTGCGTATCGTTAAGGATACATGCGGTACATATGAGGGTTTATGACTAATATAAATACGAAATTGATTATCGAAATAAAATACACAAAAAACAAACATTTTTTTGACAACGACGATACTCAACAGCTGGTAACTTAACGCCACCTTATATATGAATTCGCCTTGGATTTTAGTTTTCCAAAAAGTTTATTTTAAACAGAGGCGAATTCATAGAAGGTGGTGTTATTAGCCCAAATGATTGCTTTTTTAAGTACACGAGATTGCCAAATATTTTGTTTGCGTACAGTGAGCAAAAAACATTTGCACTTACTACCTCGAAATAACTTTTGAACAAAAAATTATCTATGAAAAAAAATTTATTGTCTTTAAGACTAAAAAAGCTTAAAAACTACATTCTGATTATAAACATTTCTCTATTGGTTACGTAAGAAGAAAATAATTGTCAAAACTAAGAAATTCACACATGTTTAGGCAAAAAAGTAGTGAATTTTTGACTATGGCGACCGGATTTTCTAGAAAGTCATCTTAAACAAAATCCTGTGGATTAATTTATTTATTAGTTTTTTACAAAAGGTGTACATATTTTTTTTGCTCACTGTAGATACATTCTTCTGTTTATTTATTTTTTATTTCCTTTTATATTTGTATTCTACATAATTTACAATTTATTTAAGTATTCCTTATGTTCTGGCACAATTTTTGTTGTAGAATCCGCCTTTATGCTTCCCAGTATCGCTCTGAAGGTCGACATACCTTAATGGTAGCGCAAATCAGCCCGTATTTAAAAAAGTTTTTTTTTACATTTTTTTTTATAAACAAAACGATTGTCCTATTTGACAGGCAAAAGTCAAAAATGAAACAAAAAACAAAACACTTCATTTTTTTACAAAGTTTTGAAAACCATGTTCAATAAATTTTCTCTACACAATGGAAATTGATTACAAAAAATGTTTGTTTCACCTTTAAGACAACATAACAATACTTTAACATCGACCTTTGCAAATGGACCAGAAAATGTAATTTTTATTCATTAAAGCCGCCACCATCACTGTATTCGACTATGCTCTTTATTTTGGGACTTAATTTCCTTATTTTATCATTTTATATAACATTTTTAGGTACATACATAATCAATATCATTATGCTCTCAAGCTTTGCCTTGCGGAATAACAAACGTTGCACATGTTCATGTTTCCGTTTTTCTCATTTTGTATGAATAATGTCGCCTACATTGGGAACACCAGAAGAAGTGATTGTAACGGTGGAAATTAAATATGTAACAGTAAAAATTTAAGAATTAAGCATCAGAAAATGTATCATCTGCCAGAAATGTTGTCTTTTGACAAAAGAAAAACAAAAAAAGGAAAACGGCAACAAAAATAACCTTCGAGATAGGAAATATTCTTCGTTCCTATTTTCCTTTGCTCAGTACCAGAATCATTATTTTGGCTCTGCCTATTCTAAAAAATGTTAAATGTTTGTGTTAATTTTAAACATGAGTGGCGGGACTTACAGTTTAAAGTCGACTCCAACCAACAGATTTTTTGAGAAACTTTACAATTTTTATTTCGTTCTCAGAGTTTTTGTCAAAAATCTGCTGAGAGGAAGTCGCCGAAGAAATATTTTTTCATATTTCGTTTTGATGTTTGACCTGGGGTTTGAACTGTGGCCTCACGTCCAATAAGCCAACACACCACCTACTAAATAATTCGTAGACTAACACATGCTCCAACACTCCAATAAACCTTTGAAATGAATGGTTTTAAGATCTGTTCAGGTCCATGGGACGGAACAGTGATTATTTTTTCCAATTATTTGTCGCCAATCCTAGTCAAACCAATCCAACTCAAAACACTAAAATAAACCGAACGAAACGATAAAAACTCGGAGAGAAAATAAAATTGCCACGAGAAGCTTCTTAAAAATCTGTCATTGATAAACTATAAGTTCCTCACTCTTGGACCAAAATGAACATACACAACATGGGTGCTGTGAGAAGCTTGATCGTACTATCGGCATTCACAGAGCTATCGCATACACAGTTCTTTGATATACATATGTACATAGATTCTCAGGTATATCGGTAAAGGAACTGTTTCTTGGTATACATTAGGATCATGAACGAATCTTAGGACTGGACCGAAAGTTTTTGGTCGATGACTGAAATATTCCGAGCCCACAGGATCTTGCAAGTGGAAGTCTTTATATATAGAATACCATCTTCCGTTTAAAAGGCTGTGATAATTTTCAGCAATAAGCTTGAAAACAAACTTGCGAAGAGGCAAATTTCCACTCGGTAGATGAGACCAGAACATTTCTGTATTGTGGGAGTGGATGTATGGAAAGATATGCTGAAAGAAACGAAAGATAAAGATAGGCAGAGACCAAGTGCAGTAAACAATTCAGAACTTTTGCTGGGAAATTACAATAAAAGTAGATTTGAGTCATGCATCAGACTATCCAAAAATAATCTGAAGTTCATAACCGGTTTTTCACGTGAGAGAGGACGTCATGTGACCGACTTGTAGATCCAATAACGAAGAGAATGAATCATCGGAACATAAGTTTTGATCCAGTGGGGAATTAATGTATCCCAAAAAGTAGCAGTAGGGCGCAGTGCGCCCTAGACATCGAATTGTCATTGTTGAGACCGAGAAGTATGCTAAAGTGTTTCAGGGCAATAGGCTTGGATGAGACATTACACACAAACAAAATTGTGTTTTCCATGCCAACAGACAAACAAGTAAATACACTTATGGAACGCACTAAGATACAAAGGCATTCTAAATTAATTTATATTCCATACTGAATGAAAGCTTGATTGTTTTAGTTAGAACTGGACATTAATTAATAAATAAATTGCGGCATTTAACTAAGGAGGATAGCGACATAACATGGGACTTAAGTGGCAGCTTTAAAGATTTTTAGTAACGTCTGCATACGGTTACAAATTCATTCAGACTTGCTATTCACATGCATGGTCACTACAACCTTTCAGCCAGGATTACAACCTAGCTTCTCACACGACATATTTTATATATGATAATTTTATGCATGAATGGCTGGACCTACAGTTTAAAGTTGACTCCGAGCGACAGATTTTTGAGAAAGTCTTTCATGGCAATTTTATTTACTCTCAGAGTTTTTGCCGGAATACTCTACCTACTAGACTACGGTAACTACACAGGTCTAGCAACTTAAGACAAAAAGAATTAGTGTAGGAATACAAAGGTAAATACAGTAATCCCTCGATTTACATCGCAGTTGGTTCCAAAAAATGGCAACGTAAATCGAATTTCATATTGCTCATACTACAAAGTAGTATGTTTTTAACAAGGAACTTAAAAAGTTACAGTAATCCCTCGAATTACGTCGCAGTTAGTTCCAAAAAAGGCGACGTAAATCGAATAACGACGCAAATTGAAGTTAGAGGGAACAAAAAATTTGACGACGTAAAATGAAACAACCTTAATCGAGGCGACGTAAATCGAAGGATTACTGTAACTCCAAAACAAATGTTATTCCATTGAATACCCTATACCTGTTAATGCTCAATAGCTTTCAAAACATCGGCGATGTTAACTCTTTCTGTTACAGTGATAGCATTGTGATGAAAGAAGTGTAACTCGAGAGAACATTTAAAGCAGATTAAATGAACAATTCAATATCAGTTTGGAAATCAACAGAAGAAATCAGCAGACGTGTAAAGACCGTACTAATATGCTGTGCGTGAGTGAAATTAGCAATGTAATGTGAATGTACTTTGTGTTGAGAGAAATGAGAAAATTTCTTGTGTCACAAGAATCGAGCACGTACCGCGTAAGAACAGAAATTATGTCTATATGTACCATGTAGTTAAAGTTTATTTTTTAGTATTTGTCTGGATTCCAGGTTTTTGTTTTGAAAGAATGTGCACGTTTGCCCCAATATTTCGGATCAGACAAAGACAACAAGCCCTATTTAACATTACAGGCTGCTATCAAATTTTTACGCCATTTATTATCAGAAACCGAGAAAATTTTACCATAGGAACTCTACTCTATTCAAATTTCGTCAAGTTGTATTTAAAATTAAGCTAAAGGAATGCACCGCATGATAAGCAGCGTTCTTCTTAATTACTCATAAATTTTCATGCCTTAACAGTCGGCCTGTAACTACAAGAACATAATCTGACTCAATCGTTTACCCACAATTCTACTCTAATCTTAATATACCTTAAACCACTGTGCAATGTGTTCCTCGGCAAAGTTTACATGTTTCAAAATAAAGAAAAAGAAAAGAAATCTAAGATGGCGAACAAGAGCAAAATATTATAATGATTTTAAGTCCCCAGACGTTTGCGGTGGATGTTTATTTAGTTGGCAACATATCCCTGTAGTTGAGATTACAGCCTACAGCTGTGGTTATATGTAATCAGTGGTTTTCTTCTTTGTCGTGTGTTTTGGAATAGATAAACAGCCATGAATCTGTCAAAATCAATTCTTATACCATACCGCCTAACAAATGGTCAAGTAAATTATTGAAATTTCTTTTTATTATCCTTATGCGTTATCATTTAATTAACAATTAATAGAAATTGTTAAATAAAATATCACGATATCAATATTTTCATGTCGGGACTACGAAAACTTCTTTATTAATTTAGGGAGTCGTTTCCTGGTAGGAGAAGACTAAACATCCATGGTGGGGATCTAGATTGACAAACTCTAAAGGTCGGAAGCTTTACAAATGTTATTGGGCCTGAAATCAGAATTAAATTTAAATAAAAAGATTTATATACAAAGCTATTCTCAAGCCCGTGTGGACTTTTGGAATACAGTTATGGAGAATAGCTAAGAATTTGAATGTGGAAATATTACAACGTTACCAGTCTAAAACCCTACGGTTCATTACTCCAGCGCCCTGGTCCGTGACCAATGCGACTGTATATAAAGATCTCAATATCTCTTTAATTAAAGACACCATAACTGAATTTAGTTTTAGATATATTGAAAGACTGAGTAACCATTAGCCATTAGTCTACTAGATGAGACAGAGGATGTACGAAGACTCAAAAGATTTAGTGCCCTTTTTGCCTTGTAGATAGTAACTCAATAACAGCTATTATTTTTCTTACAAGTATTAGAAATTTGTTTATTATTGTATAAACAGATTGTAAATAAAGAAATTAAAAAATAGGCTGTAGAAATAGTCGAAGGCCTTGAGATCTTATTCGTTTATTTATTACAACACAATTATAAATAATATAAGCGGAGATACTAAGACTTTACGCTTGTTGTAGTGTAACAAATCAGAGTCTTCGATGGGAATCAAATCCACTAGCCTCACCCTAATAGACTAGCATACTGCCCACTAGTATACCATGTCGCTTAGATATATTTTGTTATTCTTTGACAAAACCAAAAATGGAATTGTTCTTCTTGTGTTTAAATTTGGACTTCGCGGCTTATGTGTGTCTATTTTATGTTTGAAGAAAATGGAATTCGTGAATTAATAGAGCCCTGCTTTTTGGCGAAAAACAAAAAAATCGTTTGACTCCAAGGTTTGTTTTAATGTACATTATTCGAATTTTACACCGAGAAAATCCATCGTTAAGGGGTGGCGAAGTGCATAATCAGCACCGAGAGCTATGCAAGCAGTGGACGCTCCAAAGAGAATATTGCCGACAAAAACATCACAAGACCACATAATAATATTGGATAACAGTAAAGTAAAGTTGCCCGAAATAGTTTAGCCTCTGAAGATATGGGAGAAACGCATTAGATATATTATGCTTAAGACGAATGAGCTCACTATCAATCAAAAACAACCACGAATTGATAATTTTGAGCAATGTTTAAAAATGCTTCAGTATTAAACACCCAAATTTGATGACAAATATGTAGTTCCATCGTAGTGGTCGTCGTATTCTAGTAAGCAGTGTATAGGCTTATTAGACTTGAGGTAACGGTTCTAACCCTAGGTTAGACATCTCAAAAATAACAAAATACGAAAAAATATTTCTGCGGCGACTTCCTCATAGCACATTTCTGGCAAAACATCTGAGAGTAAATAAAATTGCAATGAGAAGTTTCTCAAAAATCTGTCCTTCGGAGTGGACTTTAAACTGTAGGCCCACCACTTATAAATGAAATTAACACGCACAACATACATAAGTGGTGTGCGAATTAAAGTCGTAATCATGACTGAAGGGTTGTAATGATCAATTATGTTATGTATGCTATGTATTATTCTGTCACAACAGACAAAGGTCTAAACGATTGTTGTCGGAGGGCCAACAAAAACGCATCTGTAGGCTGGAAAGTACTTTAAGATGATCGTCGTATATGGCCATTTTTATCGAATATTTATATATATGTATATGTATAGTCTAGTATATATGTATATATTATAGTCTAGTAGTGAGTTGACTTATTAGATGAGATTTCGTAGTTTCAAGCCCCAGCTCAGACATCTAAAAAAAAAAAAACGAAATATTAAAAACAATTTCTTCTGCGACTTCCTCTCAGTTTCCATACAAAACCAAACAAGTTTCTCAAAAAATTGTCACGCGAAGTCGACTCTAAAGCTATAGGTTGACTTAAAAACTATGGAGAAAATTAACACACGCAAAATTGGTGATGTGAGAGGTAAGGTTATAATCTTCTCTACAAGGTTAAGTAAGTATCTTAGAAAGGGGAAAACCATAAACTGAGTCTATTATATACCGTTATTGAATCATTTCAGCGTAGTTCCAAATTGCCAATGAGCGATATGGTTTAACTACTAGACACTCATTGATACATATTGTTACGAAAATGGAAACATCGTTTAACATTAACATGATTAACAAAAGCTACACTAACAATACAACGATCTTGTTACAAATAAACCAACAACATCGGTATGAAGATGGTGGTGATATACAAATAAGCGAGAACGCAACAACAAGCAATGTGAACAAAATACACAAACAACAATGAAGTCGCAATAGAATTCTCGAGAAGGCGAAAACACGAACATTCTACTTCAAGAACCTTCATCAGACTGTTTACGTGAGCACATAACAAGGCAAGATAAAGCAGGAAATGAGTAGTACGAATTCAGCCTGTCTTGTGCGAAGACGTGTTGCGTGGAAGAAAACAGTCGTTGTTTGAGGAGTAACAAAGGAGAATAGCGAACAACCAATTATTGTTGTTGTAACATCAAGTTGTGAACTGTGGCACATAAAATTGTGTGGACAATAAAGAATTTATCTTAAAATAAATAACAAATTTTTTTGTTTGCAATCAACGAACTCATATTCTACACGTTTTTAAAAAGGTAAAAATGTAACAATATAATAAGACCCATATTGACTTTAAAATGTTACATAAAACCAGTATATGCAGTGTATATCTGCGATAATCATAAACATAGCATTTTCCCTATATTCAAACACCAAACTATTTATGGTGTATACCTAGAGAACAGTCTTACTCCCAATGTGGATAAGTGTAAGATAGGGTATCGTAGAGGGTATCTTATCATGCATCAGCTTTTGAAACTTTTATTTGTCATTTTTATGGCATTCTTAGACCTGTGCTACTCTAATTTACATAAATTCTCTTTTACACAATGTATTTGGCTTTCTTTAACTTGCCCTTAGTGCCATCATTTTATTAGCAATAGTATCACCAGTACGGTTACTATTTTCTTTTTCCAAATGTAGTTGTAGTTTAATTTACAACCAGTCGGTTGTAAATTTTTCAGTATTTTACACGTAAATATTTAAGAACCTCAAGTGGGCAATTTGTTTTTTTACATTTTTCTACATTTTCGCTTGCAATTGTCGCTGTTGTTGTTGTTTGTCTTGTCTCTATTTTGTTGTTTACAATGCTTTTAATTATTGTATGTACAAGTGTCGGCTCCACGGGAGCTTTGTCCTCTTTTTGGGTTAAAAGTTTATGAAATCTGAAATACATTTTTGGCTTAAGGTGCGTTCGTCCTTTACTCGTTCTCGATAAGGACAGAAAGAAACGCAAAAAAAATGTTGTTTAGATTTTTAAACTTCCAAACAATATTTTTAGCAAATAAGAGCACCACTGCACTGCAATGGAGTATTTGTGGGTTTATATATTTAACGGTTAATTAAAATTCGTAACAATTTTAATTAAAAATATTCTAAGAAAACAGAAATTGCGAATTTATTTGATGAAATAAAGCACATGCTGTTGTATCTATTCTTGGATTCTTGATGGGCATTGCATGACGCAAGTGTTTCTGATGCGTTGAGTTTGATTATAGCAGCGCCTCATTGATAGTAATTTCATTATGTCTGCTGTGGATTGCTATACCCTATCTCTTCAGTATCAAGGTTTTGTCGTGATGAACGAGATGTCTGCCTTATGTCCAAAGATTTTAGATATAGAGGTTAAAGTCGATCGATCGATATTTTTACGTAAACTGTCATGTTCCTCAATTCATAAGAATTTTTTAAATTGCTTGATTACATTAAAGGGATCTTCATACGTTGGAGCGCTCGTAAGTTTGACGGAATCATTCCGATTGCAAGCAAGAGAAATATTTTTTTAAATCTTTATGTACGAACCACTTTGAAAATGTTTCAGTGATTGTAAAATCATGCGTAAGTTGTCCGAAAATAATACTTTAGCGGAAAAATCACATCGGAGGGTAGGCGAAAAACTGTTCTACCTACCGCTTCTGCAGGTGATCTTCCAATATCTTCCCTGGTGCTATATACAGTCAAAGAAAAAAGTCTACATACACCACTGTATGTAGGCATACACCACTGTATGTAGACGTACACTACTGTATGTAGACATACACCACTGTATGTAGACCTACACCAGTGTATAATAGACATACACCACTGTATGTGTATAGATTTTTGTTACCCGCTAATTTTTATATTTTTTTAACCAATAATTTCTACATTATATTTTTTTAAATTCGCTTCTTCCTCAAACATTCTTAATTGTAAACGCCTTTAACAAAGCCATAGCATCTTTTTCAATTTGGAAAAAACCAGGGGATAATGGTGTATGCAAACTTTTTTCTTTGACTGTAAGTATGACTGAGAGACGAAAGAGAGTACGTATACTTTATTTCTGCTTTTAATGTGCGTTAGATTCGTTCGAAAATTTCGTGGGTTAAGAGATAATATGGTGTGTTCATGACATGTTCCACCCCTAATAAGTTGCGATGTTCCGGGTACAAAAATGATGTCTATTGGCTGTCTTCATCTGTTGTTATTTCTACAGATACGCCAAACTTAGAGATTCTATCTTTTTTCAGCACAATGGTGTACATTATAGTTGTCATTTCTTCCATCTGGTGCAGATGAGCTAAAATGGCGAGTACAATACAAAATTTCATGATGGACGGAATGACCGCATTCCAGCGATATTTATATGTGTAAACCATCCATCTGTATTCGAATAATTTGTACTTGGAGTAACGATGTAACTTATTATCCGACAGGGGAGGCATATCTTATTGTTATTTTTATATTGTTAATGTGTTTAGTGGTAAAAAATTCACAATCAAAACCACCTATATTAATATTCATTCAGATTTAACTGTTTTCACGATGTAAATAGTGCAATGTTTTAGGTATACGGTAGCATTTAGTTCCAAAGTGACTGCAGGTACATAATTAACGACCACAGGTTCCATGCTGGTCTACAATCTCTTCAGTTAACATCTTCAAGTCCATTTTGTTGGCAGCTTTAGTTATTTTTAATTTGAATGTTACAAAATGCTTATCAGCCTATTGTAATGTACACAAACTAAAGATGTCACTGTAGTTTAATGATATACACAAACAAGGTATATGTATATGTATTGATAAAGAATCGGACTAAAGCAGGTCTGCGGGAGCCTATGATTGCTAGCTGACAGTGCGGGGCTTTGTGACCTAATTTAGCCGCCTCTGTTGCATTATAAAGTAGTTTTATAAAGACTCCCTGAACAGTATATATCAAACAAATCAAGCCCCTTCTATAGTATACTACTAATTTGGTATATAAAAAGGTATTAATTAGCTTTACTCACTAAATAGGCTTCTTTGGTGTTTTAGAGGAACAACGCATTTTAACCCTCCCTAAAACCTGTATCCTACAAGCGTAATTTATTAGTAGGATCCCTAAGTTTAACCAGCCTACTTCAATAAATCCATATAAGGGAGTTCACACGACCGTTCAACTATTCATTTTGAATACAGTATATACTTCATTAATACTTTATAAATAAGATAAAATTCATTTGGTTTAAACTAAGTTAACTCATTTTTAAAGGATTTAATGATCCATTAGTATTATAAGTATGAAAACGAAATAAAAATCTTAAAAAAAAACTTCTAATAGGACTTAGTTCAACCGAAATATAAGTGAAATGTGAAATATAATTATAAATACCTAGATAATTATATATTTTCAATCATAATTTGAACTTAGTTAAAATGAAACTTTTATTCCTTTGGTTAATTATTTTTTTTATGAGTTAAAATTTATTCAGAATTCCGTATATAATAGTAATATAGGGACAATGAGAATACTAATAATACCATAAACTAGAATAGAAGATTTACGCGAAACAAAGTATTAACCGAGTTTTAATTCATAATTACATACATACACAATTGGTCATTACAACCCTTCAGTCAAGATTACGACCTAGTTTCTCACACCACCTATGTTGTGTGTGTTAATTTTATACACGAATGGCGGGACCTACAGTTTAAAGTCGACTCCGAACGACAGATTTTTGAGAAACTCTTTCATGGCAATTTTTATTTACTCACAGGGTTTTTGCCAGAAATCTGCTAAGAGTAAGTCGCCGAAGAAATACTTTTTGTATTTTGTTTTGATGTCTGGCCTCGTGCTCGAACCCTGGCTTTACGTCCAATAAGCCTAATAGACTACGGCGACTACTTCATAATTGGTAGAGTATTATTATTTAATTTTATCTAAACGTAAAAGCTTCTTAGTGCACAGTATTTGTTTACATTTTTCTGTTGATTCTTTTTTTTAAACAACAACCACCGAAATAATTGCAATCCACAGTGATGATTTTTTTGAGGAATTTATTCATCAGAACTTTTTACGTCTATGGACCTTTTATCAATTTCATATGTTCTAAAGAAAAAAGCACTCTAAACATCTACATATACTCGTATACAAGATCAAGATATTTTTACACTCAAAATATTAAAGGAGTGAAATTGGACTTACCCCAATGATGATGGCCTCTTCGTATCGATGCTGGTGTCTCTAATTGAAGGGAGTATATTATGTTATGGTCCTTGCATATAAATACATGTATTTATACGGACACTTGTTATAATTAAAAATACTCTTAAATGAAGGAAATTGGTGTTGTTATATGTGATGTTGAGTAAAGATGAGGTTGGGTATGGATGATATTGGCTATAGAAGATGTTGGGTATAGATGAGATTCACAAAAAAAAAACTATAAAAAAAACTAAAAAACACTCAGTCGATCTATTACATAGAGATTCTAAATAGGTGCAGTTTCTGGAGCTGAGAAATGCCGTTTTCCAATCCAATATCAACACCAAACCGTTACCCTGACGGTTAAATTACTTTAAACATTTTATTTAATTTTAAATTTCTTTAAATTCCTTTCCGGTACTGCTAGGATACAAGTTTCACAAAATTTCTTTTGTTTAGGAAAAGTTCCGACGTGCACGTTCCTTAATAGGCAAAGGCATGTGATATATAACCTTAACCTGAAGGGATGTTCTTTTTGGCGTAAAATTTTTCACAATCCCAAGAAAAATAGTTGTTTACTCAAATTTTAATAAAGTAACCAAAGACAAATGCACTACAATTTTGTGGTTAAATGTAAAAAATAACTTAAATACACAGCTTTTTTTTCAAAATTTTAATAATTTCTTGATTGCGACTAGTCATCGCTTGAAGATGCAAAGGAAGTGAACGTTCCCACATTGGTTGCAGCCTAGGTCGATTTCTGAGAAGAATCTAATTGGATAGAACGAAAGCTGTAGGAATTTTACAGTTAATTAGAGTTACATGCTAATTATTCCATCAGTCAATGACAACATTACTAATTGACCGGCCGAATATAAAAAAAAAAAATATATATATATATATAGAACGATGAATTGAAATAAAATGGTATTCAGAAATTAATCATAAATATTTTAAATACAATTAATTGGACTTTTCTAAGACAAAATGTTAAATATCATATAAATTTAATTAAATTAATTTCTCCGACAATAGAGTTATTCATGTCTGCAAAGTAGATAATGGTAACATTGTTGATATGCTCTGTGACCTATATACATGTAGCAGTACAATGTTGCAATACATGTTTAATTAGATGTTTGTTTTCATATGTTTCTAATCTTCTATTACTTACATAGCAGCAGACATTTACGCAACATGTTAATATTATGTGTGGGTTGGAACTTAATAATTTTAATAAAAAATAACAACTTTTATATTTAAGAAGAATCATTCACTACAGTATTTAAAAAACAAGAACATTCAATATTACTTTCCTATTATTCAGTCAAAATTCAAAATCAAAATAAAACTTTGGCAGTACAAGGCGAATTATTATTGTTAAATTTTACGTGAAATGGTGAGCATATAATTAAAACATACATAAGTGTTGCGGTGAACGATTCTTACTGAAATTTAAAATTCTTAAACTTTTTATTTCTTATTAAAATTATTCGCATCCACCCCATAGTGGAGAAACAACTTAATGTATATACGATCATTAACACAACTGTGATAAAAATAATCAAAGTGTAGATAGATACATAGATACATAAGACGTGAAACATGTAGACATTCATATATACATATGTATATTGTGCTCCTACATGTACATATATAGATTGCCAGAGTCTTTCGGTAATGTTGCTATGTCTACATTGTGGGTATGAATGTCTATAATGTTAAAAAAATTATTAATCAATTTTATTTCTCATAAAAAATGCTTAAAAAGTGCAACCAATTGTATTTCAAATGTTTACGATTAGTTTCTGAATATAATTTAATGCCAGTTCGTCGATTTTATGTATAAATATTTTTTTATTAATATTCGGCTGATCAATTAGTGTAGCGGAAAATTAAATTTTTTTTTATTCGAAATTGTTTAAAAGTTGGAAGAAAAGGTCAATTTTATTTTTGAAAATTATTTAAAAAAAGGCAATTATTGTGTTTGAAGCTACTATTCTTACGGTTAATGATATGGGATTTTATATCTAAAATTATTATATTTTTGCTGAGGGTAAGTGTGTAAAGTTATATTGTTTTTTAAAGTTATTCTATATTTAATTAAATAATTTTAATTAGATTTTTAAATATCTTACGCCATGAAACCTAACCTTACGGGAGGTTAAATGTCACATGCCTATGACCAAGAAAAATTGTCAGGCTTGTACATCAACGGTACAATAACTTCATTAAAAGTAACCGTTAGGGTAACGGATTGGTCTATTTAATAAGAACGTGATACAAAATAGAATACGTTCTTCGTCAGCTCCAAAAGCTTCTGCTGTTTAAAACAGCTATGCTATAAGGCAGCTCTACAGTGTTATCAACCATATTTTTTGTGTGCTCTTCATCTTTATCCAACAAACCTACAATAACAGCAACATCTTTCTAATTTAAGATATTGGTAGAGTAAACAATGAGTTGTCGATATACATACTATGTGCGTTTGACATGAAATTTGTTAATTTTCTATTATTTTTTGTTCTAAAAATATTTTTGAAAAAAATATGCTAAGAATTATACACAGTTTTAAAGCTTTAAAGTCGCCGTAGTCTAGTAGGTAGTGTATTGGCTTATTAGACGTAAGGCTACGGTTCAAACCCCAGGTCATACATCAAAATAAATACAAAAAGTATTTCTTTGGCGCCTTTTTCTCCGCAGATTTCTGAAAAAAAACTCTGAGAGTAAATAAAATGGCCATGAACATTTTTAAAAGATATTTGTCGTTCGGAGTCGACTTTAAACTATAGGTCCCGTCACTCATGTATAAACTTAACACACACGACATGAGTGGTGTAAGAAGCTAGGTCGTAATCCTTATTGAAGGGTTGTAATGAATAATTATGTTATGTTATGTACAATTTATCTTTCCTCTTGCATTTACATAGCGATGAAGTCACGATAAATGAATTATTTACGTAATATTTTTTTTAAATCGCTTAGTTTTAAATTTAATGTCCTTAATTGCCAAACCAAGGGCTCTGCAATTGAAGTTCTGCACACTACTACATTCATGTGAAAAAAACTAAAATCCAAATTAAATTTTGCCAAAATGTTTTATTTAGCGACAAATGCAAAATTTCTCGATGTGAATCAGGTATAAAACGGTAAGTAAAAATATTAGATTAACAACAATGTACCCATAAGCGGAAAAAGTTTTACCGTAAAATAGCTTAGAGGAACAAGACAAATACATTTTAAACTGGACAGCTCAATACCCTAATTGCAATCTAACTGAGAACTTGTGGATTGAAGTTGAAAAGTGGAATGAAAAATTCCAAAAATGCTGATGAAGACTATTCTTCGAGTTTGCCAAATCGATGTGGAAATGTTATTAAAAGTTGAGGTTACCCGTATAAGAGCAAATCAAAAAAATATGGTCAAATGAATAAAATATTTTTTTAATAAATTTTCTTTAGTAAATTGTAAATGGGAATTGTTTAAGATTTATATTTAAGAACTGAAAAATAAGTAGTGATTGCTTTTTTAGAAGTCGCCGTAGTCTAGTAGGTACTGTGTTGGCTTAGTAGACGTAAAGCCAGGGTTCGAGCCCCAGGCCAGGCATCAAGACAAAATACAAAAAGTATTTCTTCGGCGACTTCCTCTCAGCAGATTTCTGGCAAAAACCCTGAGTAAATAAAATTGCTATGAAAAAAAAAGTTTCTCAAAAATCTGTCGTTCGGAGTCGATTTTAAACTGTATAACTAGGACGTTGTACAATGGTTAATTCGACCTCCGGGTACTATACTTGTCTTAATTGACAGGTACACGTCCTCTAACCTAACCTAAAATTGCTTTTTGAATTTTGAAAATATAACGAATAATTTACTATCACTATGATTATTTTTTAATCATATGGCCACCACTAAACATTTACAGAACAATCGTTATTAGTGACAAAGTACTATAGACTTGGTTTTCGAAACACTTTTTGTTTATTTATACATATAAATTATTCAAAAAAAATAAATAAATTTAAGGTATCCAACCTAAGGAGTGCTGAAGATTTGATTCTTCGTTTTCTTTTCTATAAGGAAAAATTCAAATTGACACAACATTCTAGAATAGCCACACAACTTTCCAGGCAAAAAACTTAAAATAAAAAATTTATTGAATCACGTTGATGTCAACAGTTGAGTTTTTAAACTGTTAAGGAAAATTTAATTTTCAAAACTTATTAAAACAAGGATTAACAAGTTGTTTGCAATTTTCTCGCTTTCCCTAAAGTCCAAAAGCAAAATTTTTAATTGCAAACCACAAATTAATAACGGAATCCAACTTTATCTGCAGTGGATTGGGGAACGTATTGGGAACGAAAAATTTCTGTTAGATTTCTAAATTAAAAGATTTAATTGTTGTATTTTCTGCCTATGTATGTTTATTGTTTTAGATAAATTAAAATTTTAATACATTTCATAAAAAAAATTAAAAACTCACATTACGCCACAGGTTCAACGAGGTATGTATGCCGAGGGGACTACAGAGATGACCAGAATGTAGGACGAGACTGGGCGTCTATATGAAACAACCAGGAATGAAACTTTCACTCCGGCTTCCGGACCATAATACAAGGTTTCAAGCGGTGATGTATGATCATATGAAAATCTTCACATATACGAATTTAACGGAACTTTACGGATAGTAAAATTACAATTGGGGTATTAATAACCGGGAATATGATATCAAAGACCGTGCTGGAGTGTAGAAAGGCAAGTGCCGATTATTCCAGGCATGGAACGGTTCGCATTATATGGGTAGCTAGTTATAGCGGAGTGATTGGAAATGAGGTAGGGAATATTCTGTCTAATGGAGCCAGAGTATTATATACCATAAGTTTGTATAACCCAATGCCTTTCAGTGCATTAAAGATCAGGCTGAAAAAGTGGGCATAATCATATCGACGATAATGGAAATATACTGGAATAATGACACAGGAAAGGAAGAATTACAAAAACACTTTGGGTTGATCCAATTGAGGAGAGAACCAAAAGTATTTTAAAATTAAATAAGTGTGACCTGAGCACGCTAACGAGCTTACTTACGGGACACTCCGCCTTACATGTTCACCAGAACCGTAATGGTTTGGTGGAAAATAATGAATGGAGGGCGTGGCATCGAAACGTGGAGGACTTTTTTTGTTATTGCCTAGATTGAATATCTCAATATTTACGGGATGACACTAAACCAGACATAACTCACCAGACATTCTATATAAAAATCTATAAAATTCGCAGGTATACCGTGCTCAGACACTGCTGCAAAAACACGATACCTTATGGGGCTATCAAAGGCTAACTTATAGTGGACAAAAAGATGGTGTGTGTCGACTTGTTTTTCGTGGGTCTTCTTCAGGATTTTACGTAGTGTGAATATCTGGTCGATGGTGGACTTGCCAGGTCTGATGACGCACTGATAAGATCCGATCAGTGTTTTGACGAATTACTTCAGTCGTTCACACAATATGCCTTATATGCGATAGGGAGAAGGCTTATACCCCTGTAGTTGGCGCATATCGCAGGGTCTTCCTTTTTTAGGACAGAACAGAGGACACTGAGGTTCCAGTCGTAGGGCATACTTTCCTGCATGTGCCCTACCAACTCATTACTTCCGGTTTTAAACAATTCAGCGCCGAGGCCATCAGGACATGCCGCTTTATTGTTTCTAAGACGCATCATCGCGACTTTGATTTCTCCAAGGCTAGACGGTGGGATCTCCGCGCCGTCATCAATGATTGGATTCGGTACATCATCTCTAAAGGCGGTATTGGTGTCGTCACTGCCTCGTAGTAGAGTAGAGAAGTATTTCCTCCACAAGAATCTGCAACCAGGTTTCCACTCTCATCTTTGCAAAGAAGACGTTCCGAGCTTAAAACATTTGGTTAGACGCTTAAACTTTTGATAGAATTTTCGAGCGTCATTCCTGCATCACATTTTTTTTTGGATAACATTATTCGAAAAGAATAACATACACCGTACCAAAATTACTTTTTTTCATAAAAGAACGGAACGAAGCGTAAAAGGCAGAAGAATTGCAAAATTTAAACTAGAAAATAAAACACCTTTAGATTTGGCATAAATTTAATTTTTTATAGTTTTTTTTTAAGAACATTGACTGCTCCATCAATGCACAACAAAACGTTCACGACCCTCAGACATGGCTTAGTCACCATGCATGTCGAATCAAGCTATTTCTACCACCACAGTTTTCATTTCCCAGCATTAAGCAAGAATTCTTAAATGATTTCCGTCTGTTTTCATTTTGACAAAAAACATAAAATTTCAATTAATTTTTTTTAACTTCAGTCAAAATTGTACCCCTGAATGTTTTTTGTGATGGAATTAAGCAATTTTGTATAATTTTCTACCTGCCTGAAAATTGTTTGTTAGCCTTGTATAAGACATTTTAAAAAAAAATAAATATAAATTTAAGAGACGAGGTAAAGTTACCTGTATAAGATACAACAGATACAACAAAATGTCTACTTCGATTTACAACACACCCTGTAAACATTCTATTAAAAAAGTGTTTGTTGTGAGCAGAAAAGTTATAATTGAAAAAGTTTTCTGTTTCTTTTTTTGTCAAATGATTAATATAAAAGCGGAAATTAATAATCGGATTAGAACTGATTTTATTGGTGCATTTTATAAAATATATTCGGGAGAAAATTGCTTTTAATTACAAATGATGTTTTTGATGTTGACTTTAAACTTATCGATTTATATGGACATCTTATATCTCTCAGAGAAGCTCTACTCAATACTTGTTTAACACGTAGCATCTTGCAGTATTCTGAATTGGTTTGCTTTGTGTGCAGGTGCATTGCCATGTTGCAAAACCAACAGTCGCCAATTCCGGTCGTTTTTCGATCTATTCATAGTTCAAATTATTCATTTGTTATCGGTAGCGATCTATATTAGGGGCTTAACCAGGTTGAATCGATACAGTTTTGCAGACAAAGTGGATGGTTATCCCGGATTAGACCATGATTTTTACGTTAAAGATTCTGAAAATAAATTCATTTTCATACCCTGAAATTTAATGCAACTCAGAGTTCTTATCGTGTCCTTAAAGCAAAATTTCACAAGGGGTTTTTCGGATTTCCACCTGTCTGTAATTCCATTAATATGGCGCCCATTTCAAAACTTTGGAATCTTTTACATAGCTTTTAAACAGTCACTAATTGTTTCTTGTGCAACATTTAACAGTGCCGTGGATGCAGATCCGCAGAGAAAGAGGAGACTGTTATCCACTTTCTTTGTCAATGCCCATCTCTTGTGAGATGCAGATTTAGGTTATTTGTCTCTCCAATACTTGTCAGCTTGACGGAGCTATCGTCCATTGATGTCAAGAATATAGCTTCGTTTATCAAGTCTTCGGGCTGGTTTTCCGACGTGGGGTAGTCGTGCCTTAAATGTGCAACCCTTGCGCTGAGCAGCTTCTTCCTGGTTTGGAGGAATCTCGTCAGTACAGGGAGTGCGTTCACCTGCGTGCTCAAGTGAGCTTTTGGTATCAAAGCTACCACTCTGACCTAAGCTAACGTAACATTTAACATTTCTAAAAGTTTTTCTAACTCAAAGTGCTATCCAATACTGTTTGCAATTCAGCGTCTTCAAACTTTTTTTGTTTCGTTTTCTAGTGCAAACTTCGCCAACTTTAACACGATAAAAAAATATGATTTTATTAGTACACTGATTTGATGTATACTGAATATGTTTGACAGCTGTCATCGTCAACATAGGAATTACAAATTAGGCTCATTCACAATAAATTAAAATTTAGCAAACATTTATGTAAACGTCATTCAAATTCTAACGAAATGCTGCTTGAGTTGAAACGAATAGCAATAAATATCATTCTGTTTATATTTCCGCCAAGATAGGAACGGACCTCTCCGAGCCTTTTTATACAGTGTGAGGTTTCAGACCAGGCGATCCCTTAACATGGAGAGTGTTCTGCCAAAGGAGTGCATCACAAAGGCACTATTTTCCACAAAAGTGTCCAGTTGCTTGCGTACGCTGTAGACATTGATAGGGTGTACCAAGCGAGGTGTTACTGCTGCCTTTAACGCTATTGAACGAGAGTCTATCAACTGGCAGTCCAGCTGCAAAACGAAGTATATGTTGCCGACAAATAGGGACATGCGGCGTATTCATTTCCAGATTATGGTCGATAATTATACTTTCTATATAGTTAAGGAATTTATTTATCTTGGCTACGCCGTTACCAGCAAAAACAATGTCAGTCTGAAAATCAAGCGTACGATCACTCTTTCCAACAGGTGCTACTAAGGTCGGAATAGATGATTGAGTAGCAGAGACCTTCTCGTACGACAAAACTTATCCTCCCAGTGCTTCTTTATGGCGCAGAAGCATTGGCACTATCAATTGCCGATGCAACATCCTTGAGAATATTCGAGAGAGAATTCCTACGAAAGGAAGAATTAAGAATTTTTTATGGTTATTACTACCAATAAGTCAATGAACCCAATCACAACGCTGCTAATGTTATGATGTGACTTGCCTACCATAAACCCCACAGACTTATTATTCTCCCGATATGACTCCAAGAGTCGTTGATAAACCTCAAACAAAATTTAACTGAAAAACAGGCCCAACAGAAAACGCAAACAAAACTGGTACATTCAATGTTAAATGGATTAAATGGATGCTTGACTTTAAGGTATAATATTTTAATACATTAAGGGCCAACACAACTTGCCGTTAAAGTGGGGTTTAGTTAAAGGTAACTTTAGCTAAAGTGAACTTTAAAGTCGGAGGATCATCCAACCTTTAACTTTTAAAGTTAAGTTTATGTTGGAACTTGCCATATTATATATTACTTTCAATATAGCAACTTCAAATATAAACAAAATAAGCAAATACAAAAAAAAGAAAGTCGTCGTTGCCACTGAATTTAAAAAAAAAACTTGTTTAATTGAGCAGTATTATCGACATTGCTCCAGCGCTGCCGCGTTTCTGAAAAAGTTAACTTTATATTATCTGTAGATTGTAATAACGAAAAGAAATTAAATGTGACTTTAAAGTTCACTTTAGATAAATTTACCTTTAACTAAAGCCAACTTTAACGGCAAATTGTAATAATGGCCCTTAAAGTTCAAAAAGTTTCCAAAAAGTTTCCAAAAAATATGGGTGCTGTTTAATAGGCGATAAGACATATGTGTTGGCTGATTAATTGTGAATTTATTGCTAATGGTTTTATTAACTCCGGTATTTATATTAACGAGTGTCTGAAAAATTATAAAGTGTCCTCATTCTCCTAGCCTCTTGACAGTTACCTCTTGACAGTTACAAATAAGTGGTATCAAACAAATAATATTTTCTGCGAACTTCGAGAACAGTTTTTTAATTTTAAATCATTAAAAGAATCGCGGTTAATTGCAAAACCTTTTTAAACAGAATTGTCAGCAGAGTTTGACATTCTTAGCTGCCAAATCGTAATTATCATGCGCTAACACCTGATACATAGATTGTTGCTCTCCTGCAGCGTACCTTAGTATGATAAGGATGGAGCTGTTGTTACTATTGGATGCAGAGGTGAAAAGCTTGACTCACTGAGTTCAGCTCTTTTTAATGCCAGGTGAAGCTCTCGTTTTATATGTACATATGTAAGTCAAAACAATGGTTTTAATTTTTTGTAACATTGAAGTAATTCTGATGACTTTTATAGATCACTGTTTACAGGCGGCATTAGATTTTACTCAAAGAGTTTGACTAAACTTTCTAAAATTCTCAATGTAACTACCCCCAATTGTGCTGTAAACGATGGTATTTAAATATGTATATAAGAGTGTGGCTTTGATTACTCAAATGAGTAGAAAGATTTTTTACTCGTACATGACAAAAACAAAAACTTAGAACAATATGTTTTTGTCGATATTCTGTTGTGAAAGATGTTTCAGCCAATGATGCGGCACTGACAGGATAGTTTGAAAAAAAAATTAGTTTGTGTTTTTGTTTCATATTTTTTTATTCTTTTCTTGTGTTTATTCAGTAACATTTTTTCCTCTGTTTTGTTTTTGTCCTTTTCATAAAACTTTACACGGGTTTCTATATATGTATAAAAATGTATCTGTTAAAAAAGTTGTTGTTTTCAATAGTTTTTGTTTTTAGTGTGGCTAGGTTTTTATATTTGCTTAAACACAAATGTTTTGTTAAAATTGTTCTAGAGTTCCATTGCTTTTATAAAGACTGTGTATAAAAAGAAAAAATAGTAAACGATAGTGAAGAGAAGCGGATGTTTTTCATCGCTTAATGTTGCCATATCTATGCATACACAGAATATGATAAAGTTGTGGTTTCTCCTTTTGCTTGTTTTTATGTTTATTTTTTTTTTCTTCAAACTTGTTTCGAACATTTACGGACTTAAACAAGAGGGTTTAGTTTTTTGTGCTCTTCCCTTCAATTTGGTTTTAACCCTTTCGTTGCCAGCGCCAGATTTAGCCGGCTGCCACTGATCGCCCTAATCATTTTCCGTTTTGTGTGTACCAACATGCGCATTAGATTATAATAATTCAATGGGTGCAATTGATAAGACTGACATGGTTATAAGTACCGTGGAATCAACACGCAAATCTCTAAAATGGTATCGCAAATATTTCTTTCACATGTTAGACATTTGTGTGTGGAACTATGCTTAATTCGAGAAATATTGCAGAAATATCACCATAATATAAATCCTTAACGTCTAGCTGGCAATAATCATCCACTAAGGTTAACCGAAAGACATTTTCCTTCAGTTTATAAATCGGTAGGAGAAAACCGAAGTAGAAGGTGCGTTGTTTGCAGTGCAAATGACAAAAGACGGGAAGCTAAGTATGAATGTAAAGATTGTAATGTGGGCTTGTATGTGGATCCCTGTTTTAAGATATATCCCAGCCAAATAAACTGCTAAGGATTATACTCTAATTTAAATTTTTATTTATTATACCAGCAAAATCTTTAAATATGTAACACTTAATAAGAAAAAACGAATATCAAACTGCCATCATGCAATGTGCACACTTCGCGGCGTACTGCCCGGTTCATTAGCACCATTTCGGCGGTATGGACTGCGGTAACAAAAGGGTTAATACATAGCGACTCTATTGGAAAAAATTGAACGACATTTGTTTACTTGTGTTGTGTTATTTTTCAAACTAAAATTGAAAGTAAACACAAATAAGGGAAGGTGGATAACAATATCTTTATAAATATTTAACTTTAATTTTGCTATGCTTTTGTCATTTTAAATATTGTAAATTTTCAAATTCGTATTATGCAAATTCAAATTTGTATTATTTGTCCTACAAATAGGTTTTAAAAGAAAAATTCAAAAAACAAAAAAAAACAAAATTTTGATGATCATATTCATAGTTACTTCAGGCATATACCCCGATATATGTACTGTCGAAGAGGATCAAGATGGCTTTCGCTAACTGCAGTGGACCAAACGCTCAGGAAGTTAATCCAGAAAAGCACAAGTTCACTTGGAAATATAAGATATTGAAACACAAACCTCTAAGACTAATGGGATTTGAACTCAACTTTTCATCTACGGTCAAATACCGAGGCATTACCCTCAAAAAGGAAGAAAAGACCATCAGTTAGGCGATCCCTCGTGTGACTTCTGTATTGTACCAGAAAACATATCCTTGATTCTCTGACGAAATTATCAAGGAATTGACCCAAGTGGATATTGCACGTGATTGAATCCACCTAACTTATCCATACTCAACCTGTAATTACACTTTTTCGAATCACTGGATATCATTAGAAAAGGTGGACATACCACACGTGAATTACTTAATGCAGTCGTGTTTATCCTTTGCTATGAATTTGTATTTATTTCACATTTTATTGCTTTTGGTAGTCTATCATCTAACTGTTGGCATTAAGTATGTCTTGAGCTCATTTCATATGACTGCCTTTAAGATTCCAGATTATAACATACTGTTCGATCAATCTCCAACTTCTTCTTATTGTAATTTCGACCTTTGCTTTGATTCTATTCATAAACATTCAAATGAAATGGTAATGAAGGTATGTATACTTACATATATGCATCCGGTTGGTACACTCATCCCAACAAAATAAAATTTTTCAGAAAAAATTTTAAACAAAAGAATCTTCATTGTTTTTAATATCAAACTAAAGCTAAAGATTCAAACTTTTATTATAAATTAAAAGATTTTGTGCCTAAGACAAAAAGCGTTAGAACTAACGAATAAAGAAGAACTTGTACACAATGAAATGTTTTCTGGTAACAACAACAAAAAGAAAAACACAATAAACATTTAATTTTACAGTATTTTGTATGATGATCTTTAACTTCTCATACAGCCAGAAGTGCTTTGGCCATTGAATACTCAAAATATATGTCAATTAGAGCGCTATTCAATATCTGATTAACGTTAAGGTTGTATTTTCGTAATATTCATATGTTCTATTTGAAGCAAGTCTGGGCTTTTGGTAAACAAGGCTCGTACATTTTGTTGTTGTCGATTACACGGTGCGACAATCAAAATACACCCAGCTAATGACATAGTGTAGGATGCGAGTTTTGCTGAGTAGAACTCAATATTATTTTTTTTTATATTTCTCGAACTCTCCAAACTTGTTTCATTTGCCGAAAACTGTTTTTAGACTTTTCACACAAATTTATTGATTACAAAAACTTTTTTAAACTATTTTCAAATTCCAGATGAACCTTCAAAATGATATACAAAAAAATATGGTTCAAACTTACATGTTACGAGTTTTGATCGGATAAACTTGGAAAATATGATTTTTTTCTCATTTTTTTAAGTTTAGCTATTCTTAATTTCAAAATCTAATAATAATATTTAAAAGAAGTGATGACATTCTGAAAATACAGTGTCTTGTGAAGAGATGGACAGTTTGTTTGATCAAATTGGACAAAAATTACCGTAGTTGTTATTCAAATAGTATAACAGTGGAGTTATATTTTTCATGTGTATATAATTTTTTCAGAATTATTGATAGATCTTGATTGTTTTTTGCAAAACGTGTCAATTTTAAGTTTGAGCGACCACCAGAAGTCTGATATTGTTTGCGGAAATATTTTTCGATATTTAATTCATTTAAGTTCCAACACAATTTATGGTATGAATGGGGGTCGTCTCCTGACTGTTAGTCTCAGAACATAAAAAACAAAGCCCAAACCATGACACTTCCTCCACCATGTTTAACAGTGGCACATGTTCTTTAATTCCAGTTGGGTATTTGATTTTAGCCAAACGTAGGATCTTCCATCCGAACCAAAAACGTTGAATTTATATTCGTCTGAAAAAATTAAAGTGTTCCAGAAACCTATGCCTTTAATTTAATCAAATACCCAAACGGTATTAAAGAACATGTGTGTTAAACATGGTGGAGGAAGTGTCATGGTTTGGGCTTGCATGGCCGCCACAGGTGTTGGTAATTTAGTTTTCATCGAGGGAAATATGGATAAGGTGATGTACTTGAATATTCTAAAAGATAATTTACTTCAAAGTACTGAAAAATTGGGTCTAAGCAGTAACTTTCGCTTTTATCAAGACAACGACCCAAAACACAAATTCAAAGTTGTTGAAAACTGGCTTAAGGAAAACTGTCTCTACATGATGGAACCACCTGCACAGTCTCCGGACATTAATGTCATTGAAAATATATGGGCGTTATTGGAAAAAAAATATAAGAAGTCACAACAATTCAAGCAAAGAAACATTGAAGCGTGCATTACTCGAAGAGTGGAACAAAATAACGCCAGAAATTACTAAAAAACTTGTGCAATAAGTACCAAATCGCCTAAACGCTATTATTAAGCAAATAGGTTACCACTCCAAATACTAGGAACACATTTTTGGGTCAAAGGTTATGTAAATTTTCAATACACAGTTTCTTGCATTAAATAAGCTGACTTGTTTAAGAATGAAGTTTATTTTGTTTTTTATTTATTTTTAACATAAAATAATATACAATAAAAATTAATAATTTACCTTAAAGTTGTAATAAATTGCAATAAACTACCGTTTAAAAACTGGCCAAAAATTAATTTGTTTTGGAATTACAGTAATTTAGGTTAGGTTAGAGGACGTTTACTTGTCAATTAAGACAAGTACAGTACCCGGAGGTCGAATTGACCCATTGTACAACGTCGTAGTTTCTTACACCACTTATGTTGTGTGTGTTAATTTTATACATGAGTGGTGGGACCTACAGTTTAAAGTCGACTCCGAACGACAGATTTTTATTTATTGAGAAACTTTTCATAGCAATTTTTATTTACTCTCAGGGTTTTTGCCAGAAATCTACTGAGAGGAAGTCGCCAAAAAAATACTTTTTGTATTTTTGTCTTTGATGCCTGGCCTGGGGCTCGAACCCAGGCTTTTGCGTCTAATAAGCCAACACACTACCTACTAGACTTCGGCGACTTCTATTACAGTAATTTAATGATATCAATTTTTCTTGCATCAAATAAGCTGACAAGCACTGTATGTACTTCAACAAATTGTGATTGTGCAATCATTTTATGCTGACTGCTATTAACAAACTCATCTTTAAATCGTATATTAATAACAAAGACATTTAAAATATTCATAATAGATAACTTGCGGCTACGGCAATGCCTGTATAATATAAAGAAGGTAGACTAACAGTTGCATTCCCCTTTATTTGCCAACTCATTTTTTGTTCAACGTGTTTCTCATTAGCTCTTACCAATATATTGTTATATTGTTTTAAAAGTTGTTCGTTATTGTTATTCTCTCCTACTAACATTATTCCTTCAGCATGGTTTTATTTGCTTATTTGCTTTTCAGTTATTTTTTTGCTTTCGTAATAATTACTGTTGCAATGTCATTTCTTTGTATGTACCATAATGATGTATTCTTTGACTACAACACTTAATGTTTTCTACGATTTATTATTTTGTTTTTATTTTTTCTTTTTTTTTCTACTTCTTAAGATGGAAGTTTTTTTCATCTGCGCCAGACAATCCTTGTGAGCGTCGGTATATTTCTTATTTACTTTTTCTTATTAAAAACCTTTGTAACTTGTTGGTTACTTGTTTAAATGTATTAAAAGAAACAATTTTTATATTTGCACATGTTTTATTTATTTAAAAAGCTACTGACGGCTTTTTTATTTCTCTACACTAATGTGAATTTTTTTATAACGACCCCTCTCTTTAAATATAAATTTTTTCCTGTTTAGTAGGTATTGCGAATAGTATTGTTATGTTTTTACCCTTTTAAAATGGTTTAAAATATGAGTTCGTAGATTGCAAATAAAATAAAAATAAATTTGTGTTTAGTTTTAAATAAATACTTTATTGTTCGCACAATTCCGTGTACCACTGATTTAAACAACAACAATTTGCTTTGTTTGTTATTCTTCTTTACACTATTCTGCGTAAACGCTAACAATTGTTCGTTAGATGTTTACAACGGAGATCTTCAAACCACGATTATTCTCTTCACACGCAACGCGTCTTCCCACCAGACTAACTGAATTTTTACTGATTCCATTGCCTGCTTTGTCTAGCCTTTTATATCGCAGGGCAGTGTTGCAAAAATGAAATTTTGAAATAGTACTGAATTATAACTGAAGGAGTACTTTTTTGCATCAAATGGTACTTTCGTAAAACAATACATATGTACATTATAACCCTTCAATCAGTATTACGACCTAATTTCTCACACCGCTTATTTTGCGTGTGTTAATTTTATACATGAGTTGCGGGATCTACTGTTTAAAGACGACTCCGAATGACAGATTTTTGAGAAGTGTTATCATGGCAATTTTATTTACTCTCAGAGTTTTTGCCAATAGAAAGTCGCCGGAGAAATATATTTTCACATTTCGGTTTTATGGAGACGTCTAACATGGGGTGGGCTCACGTCTATTAAGCCCGCACGCTACCTACTAGACTATTTATTTATTTATATTTAATACCCAAACGGCACGGAACACTAAAACTAACAGAAAAACTAACGACATAATCCTGTTCCTCACATGCAAGACTAAAACAGCTGATTCGGGACGTAACAAAACGTAAAAGCCCCGTTTAGTCAAACGTCGATAGAACGTAATATAACATACGTTCGTTGTTGGCATATGAAGAGCAATGCAAATGATTACCACAATAACATTACGGTTCGGCAAGCGTTTTCATTGCTTTTCGCGTTCTAATAACGAATGTACGTTCCGTGGACGTTTAGCTAACCGGGGCTAAAGCCTAATTCTACCTTTAGCATTACGTTGAACACGTTACTAATGCATTAATAGTTGAAAAGCGCAAGACATAAAATATGTAATAATAAAAAAGTACTGAAAGCGTCGCGTGGGTACTACGGTATTTTTGTAATGAAAAAGTACTGAAAAAAGTGCTAAAGTACTGAATTTTTCAACACTGTCGCAGGGTAAACAGTCTGATAATTGCTCTTGAAAGAGAATGACTTTGAAGTCTCTATAAATGTAAACATGTTGTTTAAGTTGTTGTTTTTTTTTGTGTATTTTGTTTACGTTTGTCTTTGCAGTGTTGTTGTTGCCTGTTTGCTTACTTATTTATCACTTTTTTGCGTACTGATGTTGTTGCTATATTTTTGTTTATTTGTTGATCATGTAAACAAGTCCATAGTTTTTGGTTTTGTAGCTTTTGTTTATCATTTTAATGCTATACGGTGCAACACCATTAACGTAACAGTATTGTTGAATCATTTTTACTGTTAAAGTACTATTCAAATATTGTGAATTTATGTTAAAAGACATATGTACCAAATCGAAAGTTAAAAAAACGGTTGGGTGTTATATTGCTTATATTTGTTTCTAAAGACTTTTATTTACGTTTGCTACCGATAGCGGGGTGTATTCGAACAGCCTTTATAGATGGTCACTTAAAGTTGACAGTTGTTGGCAATTTGGTTTTAAAATACATCTTTTTAACATCTAGTGAATCATACTGAGTAAACAAAATGATAAATTTGTCTTTCATAACCTTAAGTTTCGTAAAAGTGTTTAAATTTAAATAAGTCCTTAAGAATCCTGGTCACCATGAATAATTTGACTTCGGTATAACATTTAGACCTTCCTAACTTACTTTTGCAAAATACGCCAGTTTTTGTGTTATGACTTGATTTGTGCATTCTGCTACCTTCAAGTTTTTTATTTTTCAAAAACCAGTCCTTACAATTTTACTAAGAAAATTATACGATGTGAATATATTATTCCAACATGAATCTCATATAACGCGTTAACGTTTCATATAAATTTGATTCAGTTTTTTTAAACCTAAAGATGATGCTAAAGCCAGTAAAGTTTTAAAAATCATTTTTTCCTTTTACTATTCAATAATGAAAACTCTGAGATTATTCTCCTAAAACACCTGATGTAAAACATTTTAAATACATGCAGAATGAAAGGAGCAGTTTAAGAAGAAACTGAAATAATAATAAATCATATTGACTTATTACACAAGAATTTCGTTTAAAACTTGAAAAATTTTTTTAATAAATTTAAAAAGTACATTTAAATTAGAAGCAACAAAGGAACACACTTAATGCTTTTTTATGTTTTGGCAGGTGAAAAGATATGAATTAAATATTATCTCTTTGTTTCAAAATATGTTTTTTTCTAAGCCATTTCTTGCGATAACTTTTTCATCCGTTTCTGGTAATAAATATATGTATATCTAATATGTACATACATATATACCTATTCCACCTATAAACCGTTTCCGACTCACGGATAAGAGAAGTGTTACTTATTTCGTACAGTTTTTAGTCGTGTATTACTGTAATTGATAAATATTTGTCAATGATCTGACTGCATGTACTTTATCATACAAATTGTTTCGATTCTTTTCATTTCGTTTTTTTTTCAACAAATTAATTAGAATTTTAACGCATTAAGAATGCATGCCCGACATTATTGTACTCTAGACAAGATACGATGTCTCACAAATTTGATTCTACTGTTTTGTAATGACAAACATGTCTTACAATTTCGGGACACGATATTGGACCGGCATGATCTGATTGACTGTCATCCAGTCCTGTCCTTCACGTTCCGTAAAAACCTTTTCCAAATTTTTGGCTTTACTCGTAGTCGGCGTTTAATTTTAAAACGCTGAGTTGTGTCTTCTACTTGATTTTTTCTTTACTTATGCTGACTTTTTCTATTCCTATAGTGTTCAACTTTTTTAACTTTTTAATTTGAAGTGGTATCAAATTTTGAAATTTTAAAAGAAATAACTTATTAAATAGAAGACTGTTTAAGATCGTAAATGTATTACAATAAATAAATGAAAACCAAAGAAAAATGTAATAAGATTCCTTTTTTGTCATAGTAATTTATAGTTTAATTGCAAGTGGACCAATTTGACTGTGATTTGTGTAGATATGATTTAGTTATAAATTAAATAATAATTTAGATCTATAAAGCTCCCATAAATAAGTATTATAGTCACATGCTATAATTAAATCCAAATATAGTTCGAATACATGTCAACGTATTTCCAGTGTATTAGTGTTTAGAATTAAGTCTTCAAGTTATTTTTATTCATTCTGTTTTTCAATTGCCATATTTCGTATACATTGTTTTCTATATCCGGCTAATTTTCAAAGAACACAATCTTAATTACAAAATTTAATAGAAAAAGTTTTGGAAAACTCAACAATAATTTCTTCTTTTAACTTCAATATAAATAAAACAGAAATAAGTTTTCAAACACATGTTATTTCGCAATTTAAACCTCACTTTAGACGTTTAATTTTGTTTTTATTCATGCATTTTGGCAAAAATAATATTTTTCTGATTTTGTATTTCCTTGAAAAACCAACACAGAGTGGTTTTCAACAAGTGTGGCTTTGTTTTGAAAACAATAAATTCCACAGAATTTTGTGGGATTGTTCACAGCGGATTTTGAAATAAAAAAATAAAACGTTTTTGTATTGAATGGAAATTGTTGTGGAGTATAAGGCAAAAATTTGAAAAAAAAATGTTGATGAAAATACCAAAAACGATTTTCGAATCATGAAGATTAATCCTCTTTTTTTAGTGGAAAGGAAAACAAAAGAGAAATTAGAAAAGAAAAGAAAATTTTATAACAATTTGTTCAATTGTTTTATATGCTTAAATTGAAACATCGTGATACGTTTGTATTTGTTTAACGATTTTTTTTATTGTTGATTTAAAAAGAAACGAGAGTGTTAAATTTTATTCGTAGATATTTATTTATTAAATAAATCCTGTGTTTATATAAACGCACTATCAATATTCCTATTCCCGCCCAGCGACTGATATTCATTAATTCAAATGTTTCCTTCTCGGATGCAATAATACCGCACATTTTCGTCATAATAAAATTTATTTATTGAGTTCGAAATGCTCCCCATTCTTTACTGCTGTACTTTGCCTCTAATCTCTGTAAGTCCTATCGACATCATTTAACTGTTCATTGCATGGTATGACCTTATTTCCCCTACCTAGCGGATTCAGAATTCCTGGACAGTCCCATACTATTTTCGCCTTAACCACATTAGATTCCGCTGCTTGCATGTTGGCCTGTGTTTCTAATAGTATTCTTAAGTCTTATTCTTGAGATCAACGCATCAACCAGTGGTATAGACTTCTGTTTGAAAGTTTTCACATTGGCTTGGTATATTTCACGCTGTAGTAAAAGGCTCCCTTTCTTCAATACATCATGTATTTGTATTTTTGACTCATCCGTACAATACAGACTCGTCTTATTTAAAAAAATACGTCGCCTTTACTTTACTTTACTCCATTCATTTTTGTCACTAAATCTGGTGGAGAAGAATTTACAAAGTACATACAAACTACCGATTCTGACCAGGGGACAGTTAACGGTGAAGCTGTCAGATACTTGATTCATTAGATCAGTCTCCTAAAAATCATGTTGAACTTTTCTTCCATTATCCTAATCATAGTTTCTAAACTTCTGGTGTTCGCTACCATTTGCAACGAACTTAAGACAACAGCCTCCAGAGCCTTTGTGGCACGCCTTCATTGCCGCTGTTATATTATAACAGACTCTAGTTTTTATAAGTATCTTATCAAACTTCATTCAGTAAGAATTCACGACAACAAAATTAGAAAAGAATAAGAAACAATGAAAAGAATGAATAGTGAAAAAACACTTAGCCATTCATGGCGTCCATAGATAAAACCTCTATCTTTAAAGATATCTCCTTAGCCAATAAATCCCATTAATGGACTCTATTAAATCTTGAAATCTGTAATCTTTCAGATCTACCAGATCATCGATTAATCGACTACCTAGCAATCTTTGCCTATGCCCAGTGGTTCAAGAGGCCAGTCTAGCTGGAAACCATTTTTAACTTCTCTTCGGAAGCTGCTAGAAGTATGAAATTTTGGAGTTATGTATTTCCCATTGAAGGCATTCTTTGCACCAAAAGTGGGCGTTTTAGGTAAAATGGGCGTGGCGTTGTAGGTAAAGAGGTAAATATTAAAATTTTTAAAAAAAATTCTTTGTAACCATTACCAAATTTTCACCACCACCAATATGGCCCTTGGGTACTCCACCACATAAGAATATTAATATATAAAATAATAATCTTTTATTTAAATTATTCTACATCTTCTTGTATGAAAGGATCTAAAAGTAACGAAATCTCTTCATCACATAATAGTTCCTTATTTCGAGGGCTAAGAGATGGCTTTTTTGAAAAAGACGAAATTAATGGATCTGATGACGGAAGCAAATATTTGAAAAATCTTCCATTGTTTTCTCTCGTGACATTTTTCTGATGTGATGTTCGCGAATAAATCTGAAATCTTTGTTTTGAGACTCAAGCGCTTCCTCCAACATCATTCCTATCGGAAGTGCCGCATTTTGAATTATGTCTGCGCCGTGAATCAAAATTTTGTGAACACTCCATGACATATATGACTATTGTATGAATGGTACTATATCATATAGTTCATACAATTCCACGAGTAGTTCCACAGTATCCATCGCATACTCTCGGAAGTCTCCCACAGTAATTACATACCCAGATGACATAGTTCTCAAGATTATTCCTAGTCTTTTTATTAAACTTTAATTTACTCCTGTTATTTGAGAAGCTAAAGAAGGTTGTTTAAAAAATTTTCTAGCGGTGTTACCGTCATTTGTGCTTCCCTCTCCCGACTTTGGAATATCAATAAGCAAATTCATTTCTGATTTTAAAACGTTAATTATTTCATATTCCTTTTCTTCTGTGAAGCTTTATCGGACTCAATAAGTGCTTGCCATTCTTTAAATTCAATGTTGTAAGATATATGTAATACACATTCCAGGCACCTTACCCACGCATGCAATGTCGATAACTCATATTCGTAAAGTTTGGCGCTTACATTCAAATCTTTAATTTCATGTAATTTATGCATGATGGTTGGCGTTAATCCATAAATACCACATCTTTGAGCAGAGGAATCGCTAAGGATTGAGAAAATCTTGTCAAATAAAAAACATCTTTAATTTAGTTTAAGCTGTTGACTCTATTGTATCAATTTGATTTTTTATGTAATTAATTTCACCTTGAATCAAAAATTTTGTTGCCTTTTCAAAAATTAGTTCAATCGGCCTGCAAAAACGTGTAGATGATGGACATGGGTTTTCCCATATGATATGACCGTACTTTTTCTGCAAAGGTACCAAGCAATTTGCAAACAAATATTCATCTGTTTTATAGGAATCATTTAAACTAAAGTTTTGCTTATAGGTTGAGTGCCCACTGCTGCCATCACACCCCCATTTATAAATCAAAGTCAGTTCCGTATAATTGAATTCCTCTATGACCTGTTTTTGTAACTTTAAAATTCTACATGCAGTGTGATCAAATAAGTCCTGCAGAGACTTCTGTTATTATATCGAATACCTTTTGTTTGGTATATATCAGCGTTACGAATATTAGCACCAGTATGCATAGCAGTATAACTTGCTTTTTTATATTTTCCATCGATAAACAGACTTAATGCTTTTTCATCTGTATATGGTACTGGTTCCTTAGATTTTGCATTAACAATTTTTTTAATTTTAATTGCTCTCGTTGAAGATCCTTTTATGTTCTTTATAATTACGGCAGCATCCCTCTTGCCAGATTTATAAAGTCTAACGCCAGCAGCGAAAGCTAGATTCTCAGGTGAACATCCACTAAATAAAGTAGACACTTCCAGATGCTTCCCTTTTTCAAATTTACCTAAAAAACCTCATCGCCAAATTTGACGTTGACTGTTGCATCCCAAAACAAACAATTCATTTCACTGGAATCATATTTAAAAGTTACTCTAAAAACTATAAAATGCTAAATATTTACTACACAAACAACATATTTCCTCTTACCTATTATTTATTTATAATATAGCTAGAACATACCTGACATTATGCAGTATTAAAAACAGAAAGTCAAAATGTGCTATTGTTTGATGTTACGATCTGTTCAAAAGTGATGCTGTGAATCGACAGGCCTCTTATAACAACAGAGACAATGCAATTGATCATTTTTCAAACATCATAACAAAGCAAATAAGAATAAATAAAAAAAAAACCTGATATACAGTTATGAACAGTGGATAGTTATTTAACAATTACCAAACAAATTATGTGAACTTTGAAACATAAAAAATTGACTTTTTCCAGCTAGATTGGCCTCTTGAACCACTGTGCTATGTATCTGCTAACTAGGACAGTAGAAGTAAAAATGATCCACTGACCAGACATCCAGCATAACTCAATCTGATAATCTGGCAGTCACATAAATTGTAACTTTTGAACTCTTGGGTAAAAGTTTCCTGCCCTTTTTAGTAGCCTTAAAAATCCTCGGAACCTCCACTGAAAAACAGTTCATTCCTCCGTATAAGCCTGTATGAATTCCTGATATTTGCCGCAAAAATTAAGACCCCTTAAAATCAAAACTTCTTGCAACAATTTCATTTCTTAATAAGTCATTTATTGCACGCATGGTGTGACAAGTGACGCTAGCGTACATACATAGTAGTATGTTTGTCAGCAGAACTCCGTTATTTTCCTGTAACGAATGCCATTCAAAACCACTACCATTTTGGTCTCATCTTCAAAAATGTACAGCCTGTCCAAAATTCGCAACAGACTTTTGCTGAATGTGCATTTGTTTATCGTGAGGATTATTGTGAATATTTTTTATTACCCGAAATTTAAAACTTTGTATATTCACTACACCATTTAAATTGAAATCTTTTAAAAATTGGCATTTTTTTAAATTGTTGCATTTAAAAATCTGCTGAAGCTTTAATAATCTATTGGTTTGAGCTCTTTATTAAGATGAATTTTTTACGCATGAAAAAGGAGATCAAAATTCGCTGTGTACTTTTTCGTAAAAGCTGTTGAGAACGATGCCAACTCAATGTTTTCGGACGACACTCAGCAATTTTAAACAAAGATCGGTTGTTACGTTGAGGCTCAAGCGTCTTACTGTCTCAGAGTAACTTACTTAATATAATAAAAAAGGGGTGGTTTAAAACCACCACTAACGAATCATGACATGGGGTCTTACCTCGCACTGGGTAACACAATGAGCCATATGGGCCACTAAGTAAACTTGGCTGTGAACAGCAAAAGCTACCCGCTAAACTAACCTAAATCATTGTTTTTTCGTAAAGCGCTCCATTTTTGATAATCGGACTAAACATACATGAATTATATTTCTATATCAAAGCCTGAGGGTAATTAAGTTCAGCCTTATTTAAAAATTTTGTTCTTTCAAAAAATTTGATTTTATAATTATTATGAACTCTTTGCTACGAATCAGAGATCAGCAATGAATCGGTTTTTCGCTACTCATAACCACTCATGAAATTTTGAATATAAGTGAGTCAATAATATTGCAATTTAACTATTCTGATTCATTCGTTCTCACAACAACGTTGAATTATAAGTACAGGTTACAATGAGTATACGTACAACGTTGACATCAAGTGACTCGAATCATTCATCAAAATTTACATTTACATTACATTAATTATTATTTGTTGTTGCATTTACAAAAAGCAAAAAAAAAACAGAGCAGCATGCAGAGCAAACACACAACCATTTAGTAAGTATTTTAGTGTTCGTACGAGAATCAAACCTATTTTGTGATTCTTATAAATGTTGAGTTATGGAGAGTCGAAATCAACAACATCATACGTGTTGTTAATTATGGATATGATGAGTACTTTAAACTTTGAATATAAAAAGAGATTCCATGATATTAAAATAATTATGAATGCGTATAAGTATCAGAAATTATGAGTATGATTCGGTTCTACTTATCTTTTTGAATACTCATTGCTGATCTCTGCTACGAATGAGAAATTTAGTATGTATGTATGTATATGTATAGCATCATTTAAATCTATTTTGAATAAATTTGATTAACTTTTCAAAAATTCATAAGAAATTGTATTTCATATCGGTTAGATTTTCATTTCGTTTAACATAACCGAGAGCTTAACCCTAAAAACAAAAAATTTTATTACAATTAAAAAAAAGCAATGGTCCATTTTATGCCCCAAGGGTACAAACAATAAATGAAGCTGTCAAGTTGAAAGTCTTATTTTTATTATAATAAAAATTCGTTTTCTATTCATAAACATATTTCTCTTATTATCACTTGGCGAGGATTTTTTGCATTTAAGAAAGATTGCAAGCTCAAAAGAAAAACGGTATTCCCAATGCTTGAGGCTTTAAGGAAAAATGAAACATTACAACAATTAGGAAGGCATTGTATCAACGACAGAAGAAACACTTTGTAAAAGTTTTTTTCTTTTATACCGGTTTTAGTTTTTATGTTTCTATTCCTGTTCATTATTAGTAGGTAACGGGTAGTGTAAAACATAATAAGTAATGATGATTATGGGAGATTAATCAATACGGAACACAATGAAGACGATGTAAATAAATATCACTTTAAACAAAGAATGTGTATGGCATGTGTTTAATGTTTGATGTTGTGCTGGTTCGTTTTTAATTGTTCCTTTAATTTTGTTTGAAATAAAATGTTTTTGGTTTTGTTGTTTTTGTAATTTTAATTTGTCTAATTTATTAAATTCAATATGTAGTTCTTATGTTATTTTATTTACAAAATTGTTTTGTTTTAATTTGATTGTGTTTAATTTCAATTTATGTTTCTATTATATTGTTTTTGTTCACAGTTTTTACTTTGTTTTTTTTTTTTTTTTTTTTTTTTGTTTAATAAAAAAGGGTCACAATATTTGTTTTTAATTTTTTAGATGTTCACTGTTTAATTGTCGAAACTAGAGTGATTTTATGCATAAATCAGATCTTAATATTAAGCAACAAGGAACATAAGAAAGAAGCAAAGAGAAAGAGACAAAAATAAAATAAAAGAAACGCTACTCCATGTTATGTATAACACTGAACATTCTAAAGGGTGTTCCTTCAAATGATGTTAAACGTTGAACATTCCGGCCCCCATGACTTGGTGAAGTTTACCACAGATTTTGAACAGGTCCTATTTGTGGGTTGTGGGTCGGTAAGTTGCAAAGCCTCATGAAGTTGTTGACAGATATGGCATCATGATGTACGTTAACGTATACTGCAAGAAAATTGCCAATGTTTGGGGTGTTGAGATTGTTGGGATGCCATACCTGTAAGTATAAAATTAGAACAGTATTAGTGTATGTAAATGATTAGGTGTTATACTAATTTGCAAACAAAACCACAATTTTTGTAATTGGTCTGGTGATGACTCCATTTTTTGTTTTGATGTCTACAACTCTACAGTTTTGGTCAGGTCCAAGATATGTTTTGATGATTCGACCCATTTGCCATTCATTGGGTGGCAAGTTGTTGTTTTTGATGACTACCAGATCGTTGATTTTAACGTTGTCCCTTTGAATCTTCCATTTATATCTGCGTTGAAGTTCAATCAAGTATTCGGACTTCCATCTTTGGCAAAATGAGTGGTAGATGACCTTTAGGCGTTTCCAGCGGTTGATGAGATTCAAATTTTCGTTGCTTACATCTGGTTCAGCTGGGGTCAATAATGCACTACCAATAAGGAAGTGTCCAGGGGTCAATGGATTAAGGTCATTTGGGTCATCGCTAGCAGGACTTAAGGGTCTAGAATTTAAGCACGATTCTATACGAGCAAGTATTGTAGATAGCTCTTCAAATGTGAATTTCATGTTCGGTATCATCTTTTTGAGGTGCGTTTTGAATGATTTTACACCGGCTTCCCAAAGGCCGACCATGTGTGGGGCTCCTGGGGGAATAAACTTCCAATTAAGATTTTGATGACTAAAATGATGGATCACTTGATTTTGAAGAGTTTTTATGAATTCTAGACGGTTTTTTCTTAGTAGTTCTGCTGCTCCGACGAAATTTCCTCCATTGTCTGAGTAAATGAGTGCGGGACATCCACGTCTTCCTATGAAGCGGGAAAATGCTGCTAAGAACGATTGGGTCGATAAATCACTTGCTGCTTCAAGATGTACAGCTTTTGTGGCGAAGCATACAAATATGCAAATATACGCTTTTGTAATAAGACAAGCTCGGCCTGTAAAATTTTTGATGTCAAAAGGTCCTGCGTAGTCTAATCCAGTTGTAGCAAAGGGTCTTGATAATGTTGTACGTTCTGGTGGTAATGAAGCCATGATTTATTTTTGCGTCTGTTTTTTGAACAAAACACACGTTTTACAGTTGTAAATTACGCTTTTGACCAAGGGTTTCAGTCTGAATATCCAATATTCTGTGCGTAGGACTCGAATCATTAGTTGGTTTTCTCCATGAAGGGTAATTTTATGTGTAAATTCCGCTAGTAGCTGTGATAGCTTCGAGTTATGAGGTAGCAATATTGGGTAGCGTTCATTGTACGTTAATGCAGGTGATTGCGCTAGTCGCCCATTGGCTCTAATAATGCCATGGTGATCCATGAAAGGATTTAAGGTCAAAAGACTGCTGGTTGGGGTTATTTTCTGCTTGAGTTTTAAATGTTTGTGCTCATCTGGAAAATGATTTTGTTGCGTCCATATGATGAGTCGATGTTTGACGAAATCTATTTCTTCTCGGGTGATTTCTGCTGAAGATACGCGAAGATGGGTTCGGTTGTTTCCAGTATTTCTCCATAATCGTATGACATAAGCGAGTACTCGATAAGCTCGTGATAGGTCTGAAAATCGATTTAATGGGTCTTCGCGTGTTGTGGTTGTAAATGCTTTTACAGTTTTTGCTTCTAGATTTGTGTCACCTGTTTGTGTTGGTATCGGCCATTGATTTTTAGGCAATTTTAACCAGGAGGGTCCAAACCACCATAAGTTGTGGTTTTCCAGTTCTTGTGGAGTACATCCTCGGCTGGCTACATCTGCTGGGTTATCCTTTGAGTCGATATGTTGCCAATTTTGATTTCCAACCTTATCCAGGATTTCAGAAACACGATTTCCAGCGAAAGTGTTCCATGAGCAAGGGGGTTTCTTTAACCAGGACAGTACGATTGTTGAGTCGGTCCAATAATATGCCTTGATATTTTGAATTTGAAGATTTGGTATAAGTCCACATGCAAGATTTGCCAATAATACGGATCCACATAGTTCTAAGCGGGGCAAAGATATTTGCTTAATGGGAGCTACACGGGTCTTTGAAGCCAGAAGAAATGTGAATACTGAGTTTTCTGCTTGTATTCGAACATAAAGAGTCGCAGAATAGGCTTTTTCTGAAGCGTCACTGAAACCGTGAATTTCCACATTACAATTCGGGCTAAATTGGATCCAACGGGGAATTTTCAATATGTTTATTGTCGGGCAGTTTTTTATGAATTTTTGCCACTGTAGACAAGTCAAGGGTTTTAATATGTCATCCCAGTCGACTTTATCCAACCAAATCTGTTGCATAATTAGTTTTGCTTCAACTATTATTGGAGCTATCCATCCACAAGGGTCAAAGAATTTAGCAATTGTCGATAAAACTTCTCTTTTCGTGTAGTTTTCTTTTAATTTGACATCTGGTGCTGTAAATGTAAATGCGTCTGACGAAATGTTCCATTTGATCCCAAGAGTTTTTGTTCCAGCGCTATCTGAAAGATTTAACCAATCGAGAGGTAGTAGGGTCTCATTTGGTAAGTCTTGTATGACTCGTGGGTCATTTGATGTCCATTTCATCAGGTCAAATCCAGCAGATTTTAGAACTGTTGTAAGTTCTTTTCTTGATTTGATGGCGTCGTTTAATGTGTGACCACCTGCTAAAACATCATCCACATACATGTTTTGTTGTAGAGTTTTTGATGCGAGAGGGTGAGTTGATTTTACATCTTCAGCTAGTTGAAGAAGGGTTCTAATGGCCAGAAACGGGGCGCAATTGACTCCAAAAGTCACTGTCAGGAGTTCGTAATCCTCAATAGGGTCCTTTTCTGATTGCCGAAACAATATCCTTTGATATTTGGTTTGATTCGGATTAATGAGTATCTGTCGATACATTTTTGTGATATCTGCATTGTACACAAAACGGAAGAATCTCCACTTCAATATCAGAAGTACCAAGTCCTGTTGAAGTATGGGTCCTTGATACAATATGTCATTCAAACTCTTCTTGTTTGAAGACGGGCTCGAAGCGTTGAAAACTACTCTAAGTTTCGTTGTCAGCCTTTCGGGTTTTATTACTGCATGATGTGGCAGGTAATAATTTGGGTTTGTGTTGATTTCCAGGGGAGAAATTTTCCTCATATGTCCTAACTCGAGGTACTCAACAATTACTTGGTCGTATTGTTTTTTGAGTTCGGGTTTCTGGCTAAGTATGCGTTCCATTCTCAAGAACTGTGCCATTGCTATGTTTCTCGAAGTTCCTATTTCTTCGCTATTTTTAAAGGGTAGGGTAACGATATACCTTCCTGTGTCGTTTCTTCGTGTTGTCGACATGAAGTTGTTCTCGCAAAATGTGTCCTCATCTGACCTCAAAACCCGTTTTGGGGTTTCCTCCACCTCCCAAAAGCGTGTGAGGATTCGGTCAAGGGACGTAGTGTTGAGTAATGACACTGTTGTACTAGGTTGTGTCGTTGTTGAAATTGGTCCCCCCACAATCCAGCCAAATACTGTTTTTTGTGCCAAAAGGGATCCAATAGACCGCATCGGTGTGTCCATGCAATATATTGAGTGGCCCAGGTCTAGGCCTATAAGCAAGTCGATGGGTCTGCTTTGATTGAATTGAGGATCTGCAAGTTCTAATTTAGCAGTCTCATTGAAATGTTGCAAATCTAAAGTCTGTGGTGGTAAATTAGATGGAAGAGTCTTCAGGACTGGTGCCCAGACTTCTAATTTAAATTGTGAATCCACCTTGGAGCAAAGATTGAATAAACATGCTTTGGTTGAAGTCTCTGAAACTGTTTGACTCAAGCCTGTAACATGAACTAAATTTCGTTTGGTGGGCAAATTTAGTCGATTTTTCAACTTTTCTGACATAAAGGTTGATTGTGAGCCAGGGTCGATGATTGCTCTTGCCTGGTACTTTTCGCCTCTAGTTTCGATCAGTACAATTGCAGTAAATAACAAGGTCTCTTTCTCATTGGTAGATCGATCGAGATGTTTGCTCTCTTGCAGTGTCAAGGAAGTGATATTTGGTATGGGGAAGTTTGATGCTGATGTGGACTGTATATTGGTGTTTTGTGCTGCGATGCTCCTACTAGATTGGGTCGCGTCACAATTCTGAACTAAAGTATGGGATTCTGATCCCTTATGTAACAAAGTGTTATGTCTTTGTCTACATAATCTACAACTGAATTTACTTTTACAGTCCTTAACACTGTGGTCAATAGAGAGGCAATTGTAACATGAATTTGTGACCTTTACAATGTGAATTCTGTCGTTAACGTTCTTCTCTAAGAACTTGGGGCAAGACCACAATTGGTGAGACTCCTTACAATGTTGGCATTTGTAATTTGAGTCATTTTTCTGTGCCCTATTTGTGTTTAAAGGTTTTTTATTTTTCGACCCAGTTTCATTTTGGGTTGTGTTTATGTGAAAAGTGTGAACTCGTTTTGACTTAAACTTTAAATTATCCCTTCTGGATTGTTCTAATTTTGAATTCGATTGTGTGATGGCCGCTATGGATTCTAGAGTCTTAAAATTGTGCGTCAAGAAATTATTGAATTCTTCCCAAGTCGGAACTTTTGTAATGTCCTTAAGTGAATTTTCAAATTCTTTTAAAAGAGTCCGAGGGAGCTTTGTTGAGCAAATGTATACCAGGAATGGGTCCCATGTGGCGGTTTCTATACCTAAAGCATTTAACGCTTGAATGCATCCATTAACTGTTCGCTGAAGTTTTTGAATCGATGAGCCTGAGTCTTCAGCTACGTTCGGAAGGTCAAATAAAATTTTTAATTGTTCATTTACTTGGATCCGATTATTTTCGTATTGGGCTACAAGGTTTTTCCAGGCTATGTCGAAGCCTTGATTTGTCAATGGGGCATTTGAAACTATTTTCCTAGCATCTCCTCCAGTCTTTTGTATCAGATGAAAAAGTTTCTCAATTTTACTAAGTCTAGAATTATTTATGTATAATGCTGTAAAAAGATCGCGGAAAGTAGGCCATGTCAAAAAATCTCCATAAAATGTGTCCGTATCGCAAGGTGGTAACCGCACAAATGAGATGTCATGATTTTCCTGTGCTTGATTTTCAACAACAGAAATCCGCTCTTCTTTCTTTGGACTCGATAGGGCTTGAATTTCTGCGTTAATTGACCCTAAACACGTTTTGTAGGCAGAAAAACCTTTTTTATAACGATCACGAAGCTTATCTTTATCGATGGGTTTTTCTTTGGAATCTTTTTTTGTGTCCCTACACTCTCCATACGTCCTTTTGACTTGTGTCCACAGATAATCAAGTTCGACCCGAAGTACCTCAAGAGAGTGAATGTTGTTTTCAGCCGCACTTTGTGTATATTCTATTTCAAAGTCCAAAAGGTCATTTGTACAATTTACAAATTTATCGAGTGCCATTGTTTACCGATGAATTAAAATTTAAAACGATCAAATTAAGAATCAAATTTAAACAAAAAGTCCCTGCTAGCGATTTCACAGCAAGAATTATCAAAAATAATAATTAATTTCCCGATTGGTTATTAATTTGGGTATATTTTGTTTCCCCAGTAAATTACTAAAAGAAGTATGGGTGGTAACCCTTTTCGTTTTTCTATTTCGCTTTCTTCTTTTACTCAACCGCGACAAAAATTTATAAGAGCGTATACTTGTAATAAAGAGTTTTGTGTTTCTCTTTATTGTCTTATTTTTATTATTTTTAGTACTTACTTATCGTTGTTGTGTCTTTGTTTAAGCTGTTGCTCTCTAATTTGGGTCTCTTATTGCTTGTGTCTTTTGCTGTAATTTTGGTTCTTTTTTGTTTTTCCACTTTGCCTGTGGATTCTATTTTTTCTCAAAAAATTTAACTGTTTTTAACCGTTGCTTATTTTTTGTGTCTTAATATTTTTTCAATTTTTTAGCAAGTTTTTGTTTTTGTAAATTACACTGCATACGGTTCGAAGTGACCAAAAAATGTTTAATGATTGATGTTGTGCTGGTTCGTTTTTTGTTGTTCTTTTTAATTTTGTTTGAAATAAAATGTTTTTGGTTTTGTTGTTTTTGTAATTTTAATTTGTCTAATTTATTAAATTCAATATGTAGTTCTTATGTTATTTTATTTACAAAATTGTTTTGTTTTAATTTGATTGTGTTTAATTTCAATTTATGTTTCTATTACATTGTTTTTGTTCACAGTTTTTACTTTGTTTTTGTTCTTGTTTTTTTTGCTTAATAAAAAAGGTTCACAATATTTGTTTTTAATTTTTTGGATGTTCACTGTTTAATTGTCGAAACTAGAGTGACTTTTAGGCAAAAAAGTTTTATGTTAGAGCAATGAATATGAGAAAGATCAAGAATAAAAAAGTGATGAGAATATGTACATATGTAAGGAAAAGAACCGTTAATATATCTAAAAGGGTGTTCTAAAGAGTGATGTTAACGTTGAACACTAGTTATAATGGTTTAGTGTGACGCCGTCAGTAAGAATGCACTTTTTCGTTTTAAAACAATAAGTCGCATTTCTTAATATGGTGTTAGTTTTCCTATTAGATTGCAACGAAGATATGTTACGATTAAATGTGGAATAAAATATTCGTCATCACGCCCCTGATAACATTTTTCATGATGTTTTCACAGAGATATGGCTGCATCTCATCGATGACGCATTGGCTTTCGCATTAAGCTCAGTAATTGTTTCCAATTTATACCAGTTGGTATCGGATTTTTTATTTGATTGAGAAAGTCGTGGTGTACAGGTGGCGTCATTGTCATCCATATCCATGCTTCCCATTTCAGATCACAACAACTCCATTATCATGCCGAGTATCGGTAACAGTTACTCCAATTTCGAGCTGAAAAAGAAAAGAAAAAAGTCGGATCCAAACATTTTCTGAACCCAAAATTAAAAAAAAATTTGTGTGTGAGAAACTAGTTTGATGTATTTCAATTCAATGTCGATGGACGATGGCACACGACTTATGCTGTGTGTGTTAATTTTCCTAACAGGCGTAAATTTTTCATCACTCGCGATTAGCACATTATCAAAGCGAGTGATTCTGTTATCTCAGACATACATAGTTGACCGAAATATTCTCTTTCTGGAATATCCATAAAATAAAACATTTTATTCAAATGTTTGATTTTAACGTGAGATAAGTACTGGAAAAGCTGTAAGAATGACTCCCGAATACTATTTACATGAATTGATGGCTTCTGACGCCTAACAGCTAATAATCTCAATTCTGCAATATTTGAAGAAACGAATGCTACCAATCTGAGCGCAAATGAATAACATTGTCTCTTCCCAAATTAACAACAGCATACGGTTTGACGGATCACCATATTTGTTGCTGTTCTTCAGAGACTTCAGCAGCAGGAACATCAAAATCATAACTTCAACCTCTTTGCTTTGATTTAACAATTAACTTTCATTTGCTTCTCAAGTACCGTAGAAAATGTACTTTTTAAGATAAAAACATCACAAAATCTTTGAAAAGTTAAAAAACTGAACATACAACACCACAGAATCACTAAGAAAGTCGTATGTATACCAAATGACAAATAAACTAGAATTATCGATTTTTTGAATTTTATAAGCCCTGTTTCAAATTTTCTTTTTTATTTTGGCTTAAAGTAACTGCAAAAACAATACTAATAAAACGAGAAATAATCAGGCATCTAACTTTTCCTGAGTTGAAGTTGTATTGTCTAAAAAATTCAAATGTATCATTTTTGATACAAAGCTCGAACTACGGTACTTCAATTTCTACTCTTATAAAGAATGATCACATTATCAATATTCCGGTTAGTAAAGTTAACCCAAAATATTCTGAAATATCTTCAACTAGCGGGAAAAGAATCAATTGCAGTCCAAAGTCGAAAGCGTATCAGTAATATTCTTCGAGCTCCAGCAAATTAAACTATTCTAAAGGGTATCTGCATAAGTAAGTCGTCGGGGTTGATTGTTATTTCATCATTCGTGCTAAAGAAGTACTTTTCGTCGTTCGCTGTTCCATTAGGTAAGTATTTCAGAAACTATCAGCAGAAACTATCGATAATAAAGGTACTTGTTATAGCGCTTTATACAGTCTAACTCTGCTAGGAGCGCTTATTCCACAGTGGTACTTTAATTGGAAAAATTATTTTTTTTTACAATTTCTTTTTAAAAACGAATGAATGAAGCTTTGGTCAAAGAAAACTCAACAAAATTTTAATGTAACTTAATAGTAAATACGTCTAAGATATTTCCAATGAAATAATATTGCTACGAAAATGGAAATGGGGTTACATCGTTTAACATTAAAATGATAAACATAAATAATGGACTTGTTTACATGATCAGCAAGTAAAACAAATATATAGCAAAAACATCAGAATAAAAAGCGATAAACAAGTAAACAAAAAGCAACAACAAACATTACCAGAATAAATGTAAACAAACTACACAAATAACGTTGTTTACATTTATGGAGATCTCGAGAAAGAGAAGCCACTAATATTCGACTTCAAGATCACTCATCAGACTGTTTACATCGCCATATAAAAGGCCAGGCAAAGCAGTCAACGGGATCAGTGAAAATTCAGTTTGTCTTGTGTGAAGACACGCTGCGTGTGGAGAGAATAATGGCGGTTTGAAGATCTCCGTTATAAAGATCAACAATTGTTTGTGTTTATGCAGAAGATTGTAAAGAAGAATAGCAAACAAAACTAATTTTGTTGTTTACATCAAGTCATGAAAAGTGACACACATAATTGTGCGAACAATAAATATTTTAATTAAAATTGAACATAAATTTATTTTTATTTGCATAAAATCACTCTAGTTTCGGCATTAGACCAAGTGAGACCTTTTTTGTTAAACATTAAACATTTTTTAAACAAATACAAAGTAAGAATTGTGAACAAAAACAATATAACAAAACCATAAATTGAAATTAAACACAATCAAATTAAAACAAAACAATTTTGTAAATAAAATAACATAAGAACTACATATTGAATTTAATAAATTAGACAAATTAAAATTACAAAAACAACAAAACCAAAAACATTTTATTTCAAACAAAATTAAAGGAACAATTAAAAAACGAACCAGCAATACATCAAACATTAAACATTTTTACCTTTTAAAAGGTAAAAACGTAACAATATATATTTTATTGAAATACAGGACTTTCTTATTAAAAAAATGTTTCGATTACATATGTTATATTTAGTAAATATGAGCGATTTAAAACAGTCTCATAAAATATAATTGAAGTCGCCGTGGTCTAGTAGGTAGTCTGTTTGCTTATTAGACGAAAAGCCAGAGTTCGAGCCCCAGGCCAGATATCAAAATAAAATACAAATATTTCTTCGGCGACTTCCTCTCAGCAGATTTCTGACAAAAACTTTGAGAGTAAATAAAATTGCCGTGAAAAGTTTCTCAAAAAAAAATCTGTCGTTCGGAGTCGACTTTAAACTGTAGGTCCCGCCACTCATGTACAAAAAAAATTAACACACACAACATCCTGACTGAAGGGTTGTAATGACCAATTATATTATGTTATGTTCATAAAATTTAATGGGGAAAAGAAGAAGTTAGCTGCAGCTACCTCCGTGGTCTTACTGGAACAAAACCGCATTCTTTACTTTCGGCGAAAATCAATTCAATGTATTAACACACAATTAAGCGCTCACGATGGTAGATAGCAAAACGGCGCAAACAGTTACAAATACTGCTGTACGAGTACGTTACATTTTTTAAGTTAAACCCTCTGAAATTAAAGTTTTGGATACAAAAAGATTTAGTAACATAGTGTCTAAAGCTTACATTTTTGCATTAAATTAAATTTGTCCCTTAACATAGCCTGATATTTTAAGTCAGATATTATATACCGTACACCATTCTTCAATCGAAGACAGTTTTTTTTACTCCAAATAAGAACAGAATATAAAGTGGTTGCATAAAAAACGCCCATCAACTACGTATGAGTCCAGGTTTATATTTCGGATGGATAAATATATCTGCCTTGTGAGGCAAAGCTGGCTGATTGTGAGTTGTCAACAGGTTTTTCCGACAGGCTAAATGTGCACAGTAAAGGTTTGTATTAAATGTAGTCAGTAGAAAGGCAACACTTTGTAGATCATCTTTTTGATTCCATAATAATAAAGAGTGTCTCAGTGCGAAGATAATCTTTACATTTAGTGTAATATTTTTCTGCTAATAGCAACCCTAGATTTTGGATTTGTCACATATTTTTACTGCGATTGTTAAAAATAGAGAACAATGCCGTTATAATTGTTAGTAATTAATTGTGAAAACTTATTACAAAAATTTAGAAAGTTATGCTGAGATCGCCAACAAACTTCGCGGAATTATCATTAGGGAAGTGCACCTAATGTGTCAACCATTCGAATAAAATAAGATATTGGGTGAGTTATGTAAGTCAATACACCGGTCGTTCTATTCCATAAATGAGAGTCGCCGCACCGTTCTCAATAACATCAGATTTCACCCCAAATTTAAAAAAAAAAAATTTGTAGCCATTAAGCCATTAAAAACAAACCTTTAGGTTTTTTGTCAAATTTTTCTATATATCAGTTTATGTAATACTTCACGAAGAGAATTTTGACAAAAATCCTCTACATTTCCATCTGAATGGTTTAGTGAAAACATACAAACATGCATAATTGGTCATTACAACCCTTCAGTCAAGATTACGAACTAGTTAGGTTAGGTTAGGTTAGAGGACGTGTACTTGTCAATTAAGACAAGTACAATACCCGGAGGTCGAATTGACCCATTGTACAACGTCCTAGTTTCTCACACCACTCATGTTGTGTGTGTTAATTTTATACAGTTTAAAGTCGACTCCGAATGACAGATTTTTATTTATTGAGAAACTTTTCATGGCAATTTTTATTTACTCTCAGAGTTTTTGCCAGAAATCTACTGAGAGGAAGTCGCCGAAAAAATACTTTTGTATTTTGTCTTTGATGCCTGGCCTGGGGCTCGAACCCAGGCTTTTGCGTCTAATAAGCCAACACACTACCTACTAGACTACGGCGACTTCAAAACGAACTAGTTACGAACTAGTTTCTCACACACAAATTTTTTTTTAATTTTGGGTTCAGAAAATGTTTGGATCCGACTTTTTTCTTTTCTGTTTCAGCTCGAAATTGGAGTAACTGTTACCGATACTCGGCATGATAATGGAGTTGTTGTGATCTCAAATGGGAAGCATGGATATGGATGACAATGACGCCACCTGTACACCACGACTTTCTCAATCAAATAAAAAATCCGATACCAACTGGTATAAATTGGAAACAATTACTGAGCTTAATGCGAAATCCAATGCGTCATCGATGAGATGCAGCCATATCTCTGTGAAAACATCATGAAAAATGTTATCAGGGGCGTGATGACGAATATTTTATTCCACATTTAATCGTAACATATCTTCGTTGCAATCTAATAGGAAAACTAACACCATATTAAGAAATGCGACTTATTGTTTTAAAACGAAAAAGTGCATTCTTACTGACGGCGTCACACTAAACCATTATAACTAGTACTCCACCGAAATACTGACGGTAGTAGAAAAGAACCCATTTATTAAAAATTAATCTCACTTTATTCTTTTCTATTGCAGTGTTATATTCTTGTTTTGTATATATACAATAAACGCCTTTAAATGTGACAAAACAAAACACACGTGTATTGTTTTCCATAAATATAAGCATGACAATGACAAAGAGCTACAATTGTTGCATCATTTTGGAAAAAAAAATTAATTTTTTTTAATTTTTTCATTCGGGTTTTTATGCTTTTTTTAGTTCTCGTGTTAAGTTAATCTTTTGTTCTCCGATACAGGGATGTAGTCGGTTAACACCCTATTTCATTAACGAAGATTTTCTTTAGGCGACGTAGTTGCATAGCAAAGTGTTTAAATTGAACGCCATGCAACTCTTAAAAACACCGATTTGCACGTCACAGCCTAGATATAAAGTTAAATGCATGTGTGTACATGCAACAAGACGTTCAACAAATACTCTCAGTAATGCAGTTGAAATTATGTACATGCATATATAAATATTGTTACGTTTTTACCTTTTAAAAACGTTTAAAATATGAGCTCATAGATTGCAAATAAAATACAAATTAATTTGTGTTTAGTTTTAATTAAAATTCTTTATTATTCGTACAATTGTGTGTGCCACTGTTCACAACTTTATGTGAACAACAACAATTGCCTTGTTTGTATATACCCTTCTTTTCTAACGTCCCCGGCCTCACACTAACCCACCCTCACCCGACCGCGGAGGGCTCGTCCCCATTACGTAGGGACACGTACACACTACAGTCCGGACTGTAGCGGGTAAGGGAAAAGTAATGGCAGCGAGAACATAAAACAGCTACAGAACTTAATCACAAGCTGAATAAAGTTACAATAAACATGAACTACCTATGACAAGAACGAAAATACATGTTTATATAATAATTTACAAATTAATGCCAGCATATAAGCTACGTTTTATATTACAAACACTACAATTAAAATCAATAAAATCATAATATAAGTTAAAATCGTTACAAAATCTACGAAAAAGAAAATTACATCCATAGTTCGTTCTATAAAAATCTAAAGAAAGAGGACGATAGTGCCGTGAAAATCTTGCTGGAATACTGAAATTCAGGTTACAAAGCAAAAACTCAGAATCAGATATCACCTAAAAACAAAACAAACCCCTAAAACAGCCCTTCTACGTTCTAAAGTTGGAAGTTTAATCAAACCTAATCTAGCCTCATATGACAGAAACCCATTGGTACAATCCCATCCTAAGCCACGTAAACAGAATAATAAAAACTGTTTCTGCACAGACTCTATTGAATCACTATGACAACGATAGTATGTATTCCAAATAATAGACGCATACTCCAAAATAGGTCTAATAAGTGAAATGTATAGCAGTCTTTTTATATAAAGATCAATGAATTCCCTAGCCCATCTTTTCACAAAACCAAGAACAGCCCGAGCCTTGCCAATCATCATACTAATATGATCAATAAAAGACAATTTCATATTCAATAATACTCCCAAATCAAGAAATGTAGTCACAGTTTCCAAAGGGCAAGAATTTATTACATAAGTGGACGAAATTACGCCCCCGCAAGAGAAAACCATGCATTTACATTTTTTCAAGTTAGGATCCATTAAATTCATTCTGCACCAAGTTACAAACAAATCAATATTTCGCTGAAGAACAGCCATGGTCATCATCAAAAGTATAAAATAATTTAACGTCGTCAGCATACATCAGAATATTACAATCAGAAATAGCACAAGGAAAATCATTAAGAAACAATAAAGATCATTAAGAAAACAGTAAAGGATCCAAATGGCTACCCTGAGGAACACCAGAAGTAACATATACAGTCTTAGACAATACATTCCTATACAATACCCTCTGAGTCCTAAGGGAGATGTAGGAGTCTAGCCAACGATGAATAATATCAGGTATACCGATTAATGAAAGTTTAAGAAGCAAAATTCTATGATCAACCTTATCAAAAGCTTTACTGAAATCAGTATAAATTACATCAGTCCGAGCTCTGGCAAGAAAACCCCTGAAAACATGTGTAAATTCAAGAAGATTAGTGACAGTCGACCTACCTCTTAAAAAACCATGATGGAAAGGGGATATTAAAGATCTCGTATTAAAAAAGAGATAATCCGTCAACATGGTATGCCTAATCGCATCCTGGCCTTAAAAAGGCAAACGAATCCTAAGCATCCTGTTACTGAATATTAAAAGTAGAATAAAGGGTAGAAAATTGTAGCATTTGTTTTTATTTAACTTTTTTTTTCTCCTACCACTTTTATAGTTGTGTTGGTAACAAATTGAGATTTGAGGGAGGATATGTGTACCTACAATATAGTCGAAAAAAATCGTATATTTTATAAATTTTGACGTATAAAAACACAATACAAAACACGTAAAAGTTAAAAAAAATTGTCGTCTAATGGGCGAAATTTTGAAAAGCAGCTTTTGTGAACGTAAACTGCTTCCTTGTATTTTTTAAAACTCAAACGTCTTCTGTTGTGGCAGTCTTCACAACTTATATGATTTGGTAGCTTTTTGGCAACGTAATCGGACTCTTTATCTGTAAGCCTATGGTATTCAACAAAGAAGGTTGCTGTTTTCTTCACTGGATACATGCAAGTTATTTTATTAGGTATATTCCGGATTGAAATACTTCGAGTCCGAGTTGAAGTGGTCATAAAATTTTTTTGAAGTGGGGACAGATGTTTGGAAAGATATATTCTACGAAGGGTAAGAAAGAAAAGGCAAAAACTCTTCACATAACAAAAGCGTTTGAGATAATCCAAACTTTTGTGAAATTACAAAATTACAATTTGAAATTGAACATATCTCACGTCTCGAAAAAACATCCCCACACCATAATATTTCTCCCTCCATTCATAACCTCGTTTTAAATTTTTCACCTCAACGTCGAACATAGGATTATCCGTCTAATCCTCATAAATTAAGCTTAGACGTCCGACCATAGCACATTTTTGCTTCGGTTTTTTGCTGCAACTGTAGTTCTAAGACCGCAATTTCGAGCTCTCCTTTTTATTGATGATATACCAAGAGGAGATTTCTGCTTTTGCTTATCTGAGCACAGCTTTTGGAAATTTCGTAAAAAATTCTACCCTTTTCGATTTTCTCGGGCAGTTGTAACACGAAGTCTTCTACGTTTATGCGCCACAAATCGTTGATTTCAGAATATTTTATAGAAAGTAAGTCTATTTTCAAAATCTTTCAAAACTTTTGATTTTAATTGCGAACAGTATTTGTCTCTAGTAATACATACCATATTTATTTAATTCTTAAAGTGTACTTCCGCTTTAATTTGTTTGTATTTCGAACAAGCGCATCTGCAGTGAATTTTTCAAGAATTGCAGGTCGATAAGTATGTCAGTTAATGTATGTTTGGAAATTGTATTGTTTTTAATTTACAAACTTACCATATTACTGCTACAACACTGAACATGAAATGAAGGAAAGGGTTATGTTACCCTTGCCCTTGCTTTTGAAGCCTCCGTAGTCTAGTAGGTAGTGTGTTGGCTTATTAGACGCAAAAGCCTGGGTTCGAGCCCCAGGCCAGGCATCAAAGACAAAATGCAAAAAGTATTTTTTCGGCGACTTCCTCTCAGTAGATTTCTGGCAAAAACTCTGAGAGTAAATAAAAATTGCCATGAAAAGTTTCTCAATAAATAAAAATCTGTCGTTCGGAGTCGACTTTAAACTGTAGGTCCCACCACTCATGTATAAAATTAACACACACAACATAAGTGGTGTGAAAAACTAGGACGTTGTACAATGGGTCAATTCGACCTCCGGGTACTGTACTTGTCTTAATTGACAAGTACACGGACCTAACCTAACCTAACCTTACCCTTGCTTTCTGTGTAGTGAGTTAAAAACTTATATTTTTGTTGGCCACTAAACAATAAAATAATCGAAATAACAAAAAAAAAAACAGAAAACGCCAACCAACATAAAGAGGACACAAGATAAAAATGAAAAGAAAAGAGAAACAAAAATAATATGAAAGTAAAACTGTCATTAATCGGTGTGTTGGATTTTATGTTTTCAAGTGCCATTATAAAAACAACAACAATAAAGTTAACAACTGTTGGAACAAAAATGACAACAAGAATAGAGCCTAAGGGCTTACACTCTCTAAACGTGACTTATCGTGTTTGCTTCAATTAAAGAAACCAACAGAACAACTAATAATAGAAAAAGTAAAAATTATAAAATTTGTAGTCGGTTCAGCGACGGTTATATGTGTCGCTAACTGAAAGTGTTTTTATCCAAAAAACTAGTTCACTTACCTCTTTACCTACTAATGCCAACCAATAAAGTAACCCACATTCCGATTTCACAAATACGTTCTTTGTTCTTTGATTCCAAATTTCGAAAAGTGATAGCCAGTCAGACGTTAGCAAATACGAGTATGGTTATGAACATCTGTACAGTTTGTTTAGCCTGCATTAAAGTGTAGCGTAGAAACGCAGAACAAGAAAAACAACAAAAATATTTAAAATGACTTATAGAAGTTAAAAAATTTGATTCTTTTATTTTGTTGTTATATTTGTGTTGATGTTCTGGTTCTTTAAAAATAAACCGAGTTGTCTATATTTACAATACTTGATAAGTTTTGTTTTTCATGTGCTCTTGGTATCCTGTCAGTAAAAGTTAATTAATTATTTAAGATTGGTGGAAAACAACGTGTAAAGGAGTTGCAAGAAAACACGAGTCAATAAGTCCATAAGTCAATAAAAAACAAACTTGAGAGAAAATTTGTGGGTCTTATTTCTGGATAATGTGTAGCAATGAATAGTACTTTCGATATCTTAAATCTCATACGTTAGTTACAAAATTTTCCTCAACCAAACAATTTAATTTCCTTTGGACTCTTTAGACTTGACCGCCTGATCACATTGGGCTTTCATTTCGTCACTGACCATCTTAATTACAAAATTAAATAAAAATTGGCTTTAGCGTTTTATGTAGTATATACTGCCTGTCAATTGTAATATAATCTGGCACGAGTATAAAATACGGCATTTCTTTTCTGATTTAAATATTTCATTAATATCCAGCAAATATAAAAACTTACCATAGGGGATGTGAGGATATTTCGATCTACTTGTAACTACAGTGAAGAATTGAAAACAACACAATATTTTTAATTTAAAACAATATATTAAAATTTAATGTTAATAATGTTGTAGTAAAAAAATAATAAAATTTCCAAACAGTGTTGCAAAACTGAAATTTTAAAATGGTACTGAACTATAACTGAAAGAGTACTTTTTTCATCATTTTGTGCTTTTGATCATTACAACGCTTCAATCAGGATTATGACTTAACTTCTCACACCACTTATTTTGTTTGTTATAATTTTATACATGAGACGCGGGACCTACTGTTTAAAGTCGACTCCGAAAGACATATTTTTGAGAAACTCTATCATGGCTATTTTATTTACTATCAGAGTTTTTGCCAGAAGGAAGTCGCCGGAGAAATATTTTTTCATACTTCGTTTTGATGGAGATGTGTGACACGGGGTTTGAGGGGTCACGTTTAGTAAGGTAGTGGCTACCTACTAGACTATTTATTTATTTACATATATTTAGTACACGTACGGCACGTAACAAAAAACTAACAACTTATTCGTGCTACTCACATACAAGACAAAAACAGGTGATTCGGAACGTAACAAAACGTAAAAGCCATGTTTAGTGAAACGTCGATGGAACGTAATATAACATACGTACGTTATGAAGAGCAATGCAAATGAAATTACATTACGCTTCGGCAGGCGTTTTCATCGCTTTTCGTATTCTAAAAACGAACGTACGTTCCGTGGAGGTTTGGCTAACAGGTGCTAAAGCCTAATTCTACCTTTAGCATTGCGTTGAACATCTTGCTAATGCATTAATAGTTGAAAAGCGCAAGACATAAAATATGTTACAATAAAAAAAAAGTAGTGAAAGCGTCGCGGGAGTACTGCGGTATTTTTGAAATTATAAAGTTTTTTTTTATTAGTTTTTTTGTTTTCTTTTCTCATTCATAGTTCTGTTCTCCTCATAATAACTGCATACTTTAAAATATCAATATGTATTTAGATTCATTGCAAATCTTACGTAACACACACGGTTATAACAATGAGTACAATTCTTATAAAAAAAAAATGTGTATATGTGGACTCTATACATACGTACCCATGCTTAGTAAGGATATAAATACCGTTATACCGTTATTTATCCTATAAAATTAAACACACTTGATGTCATTGAAATTTTACACATTTATAAATATACAGAAAGCAAATATATGTTCGAAAAGCATGTGTTTGGCTTTCACCTAGGCCTTAATACGGTGTTCATATATGCACCTTTATTGCGTAAATTGCAATAAATGCCATTATTGAGCTCAATATTTCATATAAAGTTTCAATTAATTATTACGCAATAAATACGAAAATTGTTATAATATTGAGTAAAACTTAAAATGCAGCACTGTCATAAGTATGTTCAGTGAGCATATTACAGTTAACCGAACACTTTTTGTTAATACATATTTGACAAACAAAAAAAAAACAAAAAAAAATAAAATAACAACAATGTTGTTGAAACAACCAACTGTTTTGTATAGCAGCTGTCAAATGAATATTGAAAAAGCAGCTGGACTGCGTATATTATTATGCCTGAACACTTAAAATATTGTACTCAATAAGCCGAATATTGACTCAATAAAAGTGCATATCCGAACATAGCATAAACTTGGCTCTATCATTTGCAAAATTAGCAACAGGCAATTTATAAAGAAGCAATTTGAGGTCCAAATTAGAACTGCCAGAGGGTCATTCTTCAGAAGTTTGACTCATTTTAACTTTAAAATCTGACTCAAAATCTTATTGGAAAGTTCACGCCTGGTAGTGGAACACAGAATAGTTAACTAGTATTGCAACAACTTTCAAATCGATTTCATGGTAAACTTTATCAAATGTTTGCAAGAAATCATGTCCTTATCGCAAAATTGTTTTATTGGTAAACAAATTTAGTTTATTCTGCATATAAATTCCACAAAAGAGTCAATTTTAATGAATATGATGATGGCTCTTTGTCGATCGCCTTCGAACCAAATGAAGTAATTTTTTTATTTTTACAGCAACAATATTCTCTTCAGTACGCTCATTTCCTTTTCTTGATGGTTAATGGTTTTGAATGGTGAAAAATAAAATTAATGCGAAAACGATCAATTATGCCACGAATTGCGTGCTCACTCTGGTTATGATGACTATAAAATGGACAGACTCTGCGAAATTAATTATTTTCCCAAAAACAAATGTTCTCAATTTCCACTAGTTTTATACAACAAAAAGTCTCTGTGAAATATTCACCACTTTGGAATAGCTTAAATTTGTGCGAATGTATTACAACATTATTATCCTTTTATAAATATTTTGAAAAGGAAATGGGGTGGCCTTATTAGTTTTATAGTGTGAATTTCCATTTTAATTTCAATTTGATAAAAAATATTAAAATAAGAACAACAATTGAATAAAACCGTAATGAAATTATTTTTTTGATATGTAAAGTGAGAATAAGTGCAGTCCCCTACAAGCAATTTTCTTATTTTTCTTCCTTTCTCACCAAATGTCTAAGTGTCGTATTGGTGTCCTTATTATTTTTCGCATTACTGCACATACATCATATGTATAAAACCAATGATCTCAAGATTTTAAAGCAAACGTTGCGTAATAATCGCATCTAATCTATGTTAATTTTATACATGAGTGGTCGGACCTACAGTTTAAAGTCGACTTCGAACGACAGATTTTTGAGAAACTATTCATGGCAATTTTTATTTACTCTCAGAGTTTTTTCCAGAAATCAGCTGAGAGGAAGACACCGACGAAATAATTTTTTCATATTTTCATTTTGATGTCTTACCTGGGATTTGAACCGTGGCTTTACGTCTAACAAGCCAACGCATTACCGTTACCATTACCCGCATTTTTCCAGAAATCAGCTGAGAGGAAGTCGCCGAAGAAATATTCTTTTATATTTCGTTTTGGTGTCTGACCTGGGGATTGAACCGAGGCCTCACGTCTAATAAGCCAACGCATTACCTATTAGACCACGGCGACTTCGTATACAGTATATCCCGGATATAAAAACCCTGCATATAATACTTCCCCGCTTAGTAGCACTGAAAATTAGGCAATCTTAATTTTTTTCAAAATGTACTAAAACTATTTGGATATACGCACCCGCCTTCTGGGCATGCCCCGCTTATAAACGTAAACAATTTTACTTCAAACTCTAAATTTTCTTAAAAAAATTCATTTATATAGTGACATATACAGTGGTGGCCACGAATTTAAAACACGACATATGACTGACTTAGTTGTGATAATATTTACAATTCTGTAATATCAAATTTGATATACTTTATTCTACTATGTACCCTGTAATGTTAAGAAAAAGTACCATTGCTTTATTTTATTTCTTTTTAAATGTTGTTGCATTTTGATCATATTATTGTAAAAACGGTTATTTTAAACTGGCCACGAATTTAAGACATTTCAGAAATATCTGCTTTTTAAGTGATTTTTTGCTGTTTTTTGAGGCTAAACGGTGAACAACGAGTGTTATATTTTATTTTATGTTGGAATACATAGAAATATTTATTTATAAATGACCAGAGGTACTTGGAATTCCAATGCCGAGAGAAAACTGATCCAACAACTAAAATTTGATGGAAAAGCAGTAATGGAGATATCCAAGCTGCTTAAATGTTCTAGATGCAAGTCCAAGTAGTCCAAAGTTTACCCAGGAGATGTGCTGCTGTGATCCAAAATGAAGGATATCCAACCAAATACTAGGATTTTTTTTTGTGAAGTTGAGCTTTACTTTAGTGAATTATGTTTTATTTTGCCTATGTCTTAAATTCATGACCAGGATAAAATTTGGGTTGATCTATATAATATGTACATAAAAATTCTTAACCAAATATAAGTTGCAAAATATTATTAATTTTTCTTCCTAATATTACTAAAATCTTAAGAAAAATATCATGGGCCTAAATTTTTTTTGATAAGATTTAAAAATTATCACAAATATATAAGTAAAATGTCGTGTCTTAAATTCGTGGCCACCACTGTCCTCACATATGAACCTGCCCCACTTATTAATATATTAATTACACTAACAATAAGCTAAATAGTCATAAGAGAAATTAGAGTAAGCATAATTATAATAAGAGTAATTTAAGTAAGCGTAATTATAATAAGAGAGAAATTAGAGTAAGTGTTATTATGATAAGAGCCAAATAGAATTAAGATTATGTTACATTAGGTTTAAGATAATTGAAATAAATAAAATCTTTCCCTTTCTGTTCAAACTTCAACGCAGACGGTTGTTTTAGTTACGAACATTATTGGCGACGAGGATGGGATAAAAAATCAAAAAAAAAAAATTTTAAATAGTGAAAGTGGAAAAAGTTAAAATATTTTAAAGTAAAGTATTAAAGTAAAAGAAAAAAAAACACATATTAAAATTAACTTAATAAAAATAAAATATTTTTAAAACTTTTAAATAAAAAAAAGAAGAAAAAGTCTTGATCGTGACCTTCACCAATGTCACTGTTCATTGCCCTTGACTAGTACGAGTTGTCACCTTTACCAAGGAGAAATACCAATTGCAACAACAACAATAATCATACGCCTGCAATCGAGTGTTATGGCAACAACAAGCCAAGCAGTGATTGAGACATAACAACATACCATCATATAAGTATTGTATTGTTTTTGTTTTTTTAACACAATTTATATTTTTGCTCTTATTTTATTTCATTAATATTTTAATAATATTTTATCATACTTGATAATATTTAAAAATGGATTCATTAGCAATAAGTACATTTAATTCAGTTTTAACATGTATTAAACATATAGAAAGTTTTGATGGTAGTGATCCGAATCAGTTACCGGATTATATAGATCAGGTTGAAAAAATTCTTCCCTCAATTTTAGAATTTAATGAATCTAATAGGAATATATTATTTGGATATATAAAAAATAAATGTGTTGGCAGAACTAGAGAGGCAATTCATAGACACCCTAACGTGAAAACATGGCCAGTATTAAAAGAATATTAAAGGCAAATTTTGGTGAGAAATGCAGCAGCAATGATTTAATGGATGATTTAAAAACATGCAAATTACAGGGAACTGTTGAAAATTATTATTTTAAAATAAATAAAATTGCAAATAGGATTAATAACAGAAATTTAACCTATGGAGATGATACTTACTCTACCGAAGAGGTCAATAGAATTTCTTTAAAGACTTTTAGAGACCATTTACCAGAACCAACTCGCACAATTATATTTGCTAGAAATCCCAAAACTTTGGAAGAGGCGTTTGAAATAATATTGGATGTCAGACATTAACATTATGCGCAATATGGACCAGCCAAAAGAGACTATTTGAATAGAAACTTAAGAATTAATTTTAGCAATAATTATAATGGCCATAACTCTATTAAGGAGAAACCATCTGATTCAAATATTAGTAACAACAGCCCAAATCAAAATTTTTGCCAACCAACGACAGTTCCTTCGGAACTCACACCACTTCAATTCCAATTTTATGAGACAAAATTATAACCCAGCTCAAACTAAACACGTCGAACAAATTACTCAAGAACCACAAATGGAAACTCTTCTCAATTTAATAGTGCTACTAATTCGTATCAGCCTAATCACACAATTTGGGAAAATCAACAATCAGGAAATTTCAGTAACACCAATCAACTACAACAGCTAATGGAAATAGGAAATTCAAACGTAAATTTTCCCATAGTAGATGGGGAAAACTTCCTATATATAGTGATTAATAATCCTATAAGAAAATTAAAATTTATATTTGATACTGGAGCTGAATTCAGTATAATAAACCCTAATATATGTCAGTCTAAATGGAAACAAGATATTAACGTAATAGCAAAGGCTTTGGGCACAAGAATATTAATAACAAAATTGTGCAAGTTTCCAATATTTAAGGAATTTAATTTAGATAATTATAATTGTGAGTTCTTGGAATACTCATTTAATGAAAACTTTGATGGTCTAATCGGTAACAATATTTTAAGAGATTTAAATTGTATTGTTGATTTGCCCAATAGAGAATTAATTACTAGCAATGCAGTAATAACAATATTTTTATCTGCGGTCGAAGAAGTCTATGATTAAATATCCTATAAAGAAGGTTACTGCTTCAATTGCGAAATTGATAAAGATAATATTATTTCCTATATTCGAACAGATCATCTTAAGGAATTTGAAAAGGAAAAACTATTCAAACTTATAAGAAAATTTAAACATGTATTTTATGATAAAGAAGATAATTTAACATTTACTAATGAGATAAAGCACAAAATTATAACAGAACATGACATGCCGATATACTCGAAAATGTACAGATACCCTGAGGTGCATAAGGAAGAGGTCAATAGACAAATTGAGGACATACTAAGGCAGAGTATAATTAGGCCATCAAGTAGTGCATATAATAGTCCGATATGGATCGTCCCAAAAAAATTAGATGCTTCCAATAAACAAAATTGGCGAATAGTAATTGATTACCGAAAATTGAACGATGTAACTATTGAAGACCGATTTCCAATGCCAAATATTGATGATATTTTTGATAAACTTGGGAAATGTCAATACTTTTCAACACTGAACTTGGCCAAAGGATTTTATCAAATTGAAGTTCATCCTGACGACATTCCCAAAACGGCATTTTCCACAGCTACGGGCTATTACGAATTTTTGCGTATGCCATTTGGTCTTCGTAATGCTCCAGCAACATTTCAACGGCTGATTAACAATGTATTGAAAGAATACATTGGTTTAATCTGCTTAGTTTATTTAGATGACGTTTTGATTTTTTCTACAAGCATAGAAGAACATTTAGAAGCGATTAAAAAAGTACTAAACCGTTTAAGCCAGGCCAATCTTAAATTGCAAATTGATAAATGCACATTCCTAGCAAAGGAAACTGAATTTTTAGGCCACGTTGTCACTCTTGGAGGAATCAAACGCCACCCTGAGAAACTTAAGGCTATCGACAGAATAGCTTTGCCTAGAACACAGAAGGAAATAAAATCGTTTTTAGGCATAACTGGCTACTACAGGTGTTTCATAAAGAATTATTCAAAAATAGCTTATCACCTTATTAAATACCTTAAATGAGTGGCAAAAATAAATGTTAAAGATAAAGATTATAAAGTTGCTTTTGAAAAATTAAAAACATTACTTAAAAATGATCCTATACTTATACATCCTGATTTTACTAAAACATTTACGCTTGTTACTGACGCAAAGAATTTCGCGTTAGGAGCAGCGCTTTTGCAAGGAAACAAAGTTGTTTCTTTTGCTAGCCATACACTAAATGGACACGAGCAAAATTACAGTACGATAGAAAAGGAACTGTTAGCCATCGTTTGGGCGACGAAATATTTTCGCCCATATCTTTTTGGTCGTAAGTTTTTAATCAAAACAGACCATCGTCCATTAGTTTGGCTAAATAGTATAAAGAGCCAAATGCTAAGCTACAAAGATAGAAAATCAAGCTAAATGAGTTCGATTTCGAAATAAGTTATATTAAAGGAAAAGAAAATGTTATTGCTGATGGCTTTAGTAGATTAACTTATGAAGCATCGAATGGTGAAATAGAAATGAATATACATGAATTATTTGATGAAGAGGCTAATACAGTGCATAGCGCAGAAAGCGATGATACTGACTATATTAAAATAACAGAACAGCCAATCAATTTGTTTAAAATACAATTATTTATCCAAAATTCAAACTTCAATTCTCTAAGAAAAGAAATAATTTTTAAAAATAAAATTCGTCATATGTTAAAAGGTACAAATGAAAATAGTCTTCTAGATTTTATGAAAGAGAAATTACCTGCAAGAGGACTAGTAGCAGTGTTTTGCCCAAACATTGAACTATACAACATTTTTTAATCATTATTGAAACAAATTAGGGGTAATTAATTTGCTTATAAATTTCCTTTGAATCTCTTTTAAAGAAAGAGATCTTTAGGAAATGTGGATTATAATTACTCGTGAGTAATTATAATCGTTGAGATGTGTAAAGAGAGAAATAAAAGAAAAGAAATAGAATTAATTTCAATTTCTGGAATATGAGATATTGAGAGAGAGATTCTTACCTTTTTTTTTTGCGATGAATTAACCCCTTTGGTGGTTTTTCTTTTAGTTTTTTCAATTAATGGTTTATTATATGTACAAATTTTAGGGAGGTACAATTTCATATAATCTTCGGTAAGTATATGTAAATTTTAAATGTAGGTACAAAAATGTAGGTACAAAATTTATTTCAATTTTTTTTTGACAATATATTAATTCATTTTTTTTCTTTTCACTTTATGTTGGTTTAAGTATTTGGTATAAATTTAAGTGTAGAAAATAATTAGTTATTGAATAAAAATTTATAAATTTCAAATAATTTAGTATTAAGTATTTTAGTTTTAGATTTTGTTTTTTAATATTTTTCTTTTTTATTCCCTTTTTTTTTAAATATTTATTTCCTTTTTTTCCACAAACACTTTTTGCACACCCTTTATAACGTATTTGACTCGTTGAAATTAAGAGATGAAGTGAGGTTTTAGTTAGGTTTTATGTTTTACAAAACCTCCTTTTTTTAATAATGTAGCGGTATGCTTGGAGGCATTCCAATAATTTACAAAAATTCGGAGACATTCTTTTGGTTAAACCTGGGAGACATTCAGTTTAAAAACAACAAAATAAAAAATGGAAAGAATTGTCTCTCAACTTATGTTAGTTAACATAAAAATTATTTAACAAAATTAACTACATTTTTTTTTGTTTGTTAAATAATTTAAGTGTTCAATCTAGTTTGAACATGGCGCCGGCCTTGAGGTTAAACTCGAGATGACCTCTCGCCTGGAGGTGTGATGCATAGTACTTGTGCCAGAGACTTAATGGCTTCGGCAATGATTTTGGCATCTGGCGTGGCTGATGGTGGTGGTTTTGTCGTCGACTCTTTCTTTTGAACCCTTTTGCTTCCTTTAGGCCTTTCAGGAGTTGGATGGAGGAGTGTATGGTGGAATTTGTCACACCGTTTGCACATGTCCAAAGATGTGCAGGACCGCAAGTCATGGCTTCTGGCTAAACAGTTCTCACAATATCGATATTTGTCGACTATTTCCTGCCTTTTGTGAACAGACATTTTTAGGAACTGTCGGCAAAAACGTAATGCGTGGAATTTCCGGCAAAGTTTGCATTCGTAAATGTCCGGGTCCGGTCGCGATCTTGAATAACGATCCTTGCCTACGTGACGTCTATTGTTGGGATTGTTTTTGTGGTTCCGGCGTATTATTATAAATTTTCGATTATTTCTAAGGGAAAAATTATAAATATTAGTGAAAGTTGAGAAATCAAGCTGAAATTAGTGAAAAATTGAGTCAAATTAGGAAATGTTAGTAGTATGAAAAAAAAGTGTTGAGAATGTGAAGGTAATTTAGAATATAATTTCAACTAGAATTATCATCATTTAGAAATGGAAGGCGACATAGCTTAACTATAGGTCGAGTGATAGTTCCCGAAGATGTGTGAATGTCTGCTGTACGCACATTCTTATCCGGTCCGGGGTATGTATTTTTAACCCTTCCCAGTCGCCATTCATAGGGTGGTTGTAAATCGTCCATTACTACGACGAGATCTCCGACATGCATATTAGGTACTGAGAATCTCCATTTGTAGCGCCCCTGCAGTGTCTTCAAGTAATCCTGCTTCCACCGAATTGAGAATTGGTGGTGAAGTGCTTTGAGCTTTTCCCATCTGTTAATCAGAGACATTTCGTGCCAATTCTGCTCTGGGAAAGCTATTAGAGGTGCTCCTCTTAAGAAGTGACCGGGAGTCAATGCTGTCAAATCTGATGGGTCTTCGGATAGTGCAGATAATGGACGAGAATTCAAAATTCCCTCTATGCGAGACAAAACAGTTGTAAATTCCTCAAAGGTAAACTTTTGAGCACCAGCAATTCGCTTCAAATGAAATTTGAAGCTTTTTACGGCGGCTTCCCATAAACCACCCATGTGTGGAGCATGAGGGGGTATAAACTTCCATTCAAAGCCATATGTTATGTATTTCTGAGCTATTTCTTGGGCTGCTGTTTTTACAAACACATTGAATTCACGTTCGAGTGCTCTACTAGTTCCGAGAAAATTTCGACCATTGTCAGTTACTACCCTTTGGGGTAGTCCACGCCTCCCAACGAAACGAGAGAATGCGGCATGGAATGCTGATGAAGACAGGTCTGAGCACAGTTCTAAATGGATTGCTTTCGTGCTGAAGCAAACAAAAACGCTAACATAGGCCTTTGCAGTTTTCGAATTCCGTAAGGTTGAGGTTTTGATTTCAAATGGGCCAGCAAAGTCAATGCCTGTGACCTGAAATGGGGGTGAAAGAGTACATCTCTCTCTGGGAAGTGGTGCCATTATCTGAGTACAAGGCTGTTGTCGGTAAATAATACACGTTTTGCACTGTCGTATTATCTTCTTCACTCGGGGTTTGAGACGGAAGATATAGAATTCAGTTTGTACCATACGACACATTTGGCCGCATTCGGCGTGAAATAGGAAGTGATGTAAATGGTGCAAATAAAGCTGACAAAATCGGGAGTTGCCAGGTAATATAATGGGATAGCGTTCATTATATGGTAGAGAAGAGAGAGCCAATCTGCCATTTATCCTAAGAAGTGAATTCCTATCAAGGAATGGATTTAAGGTTTTCAGAGCACTCTTGGTAGATATGTCCCGATTTTCAGACAAGGCTTCATATTCCTCTGAATAATAGGTTTTCTGACATAGTATAATCAGCCGGACTTTAACGAATCTCATTTCTTCGTGAGTTAAGTCATTTTGAGTAACGTGTAGTTTGTTTGGCCTGAGGTTCTTATTACAATTATTGAAGAATCGAAATATATAGCATACCACACGCAAAGCTCTGTTGTATGATGAGAATCTAGCTAAAATGTCATCATTTCGAACTTCTGTATGAAGTGTCTGAACCTTGTTAGAGATTTGGGGTGTTTCCAACGGGTTTCGTTTTGGCCACTCAGATGAGGGTTTGGTTAACCATGGTGGTCCATGCCACCACAGGGAGTTGTGAGCAAGATCTTGTGGTTTACATCCACGAGTTCCAAGATCTGCTGGATTATCGTGTGTTGGCACATGTTGCCATCTTGCATCTGGGATTAAGCGATGAATTCGAGCGATTCTATTAGCCACATAGGTTTCCCAAGATGAAGGGGGTTTTGAGAGCCAACCTAGAACTATGGATGAGTCCGTCCACAAATGTATTTCCGAGTTAGAGAAATTCAAGGATGCTAGAACATAGTGGACAAGATTTGCCAATAAAACGGCTCCATTAAGTTCCAATCGTGGGAGACTAACTGTCTGAATTGGGGCTACCTTGGATTTCGCCAGAAACAAATTTAAACATGCGTTATGTGTGTTTGTTTGGCACCTAACATACACTGTAGCACAATAAGCTGATTTGGAGGCATCAGCAAATCCATGAATCTGAATTATATCCTCAGGCATATATTTGATCCAACGAGGAATTGAGATTTCCTCTATATGAGAGAGATCCTGAACGAGATTGTTCCATATTTGAAGGGAATCCGGTGAAATGTCTTCGTCCCATTCTAATCCTTCTAACCACAGCTGTTGCATGAGTATTTTTGCCCTTATTATTAAAGGCGCGAGCCAACCAGCTGGATCAAAAAGTTTTGCCACAGCCGAGAGAATTTGCCTTTTAGTTATTTTTGATGACTGTGCTATTGGCGTGAAAGTGTAGGAGAATGTGTCCGTGAGCGCATTCCATTTTATACCAAGAGTCTTGGTTGTGCTTGATTCATGGAGGCGGAGGAAATCTGAATCATAGAGATCTTCCTTTGGTAAATGGGAGAGTAATTTAGAGTCATTCGCAGTAATCTTTTTCAGAGGTAGTCCTGCGGATTTCAAGACTTGTATAAGTTGATCTTGAGCGGATAGGGTATCCTCTATAGAAAAACCTCCAGAAAGAATATCATCCACATAAGTCTCTTTACGCAAAATGGATGAAGCTTTCGGATATTGGGCCTCAGAGTCAGTTGCCAGTTGGAGAAGGGTGCGTATTGCGAGATAAGGAGCGCAATTTAAACCAAAGGTTACCGTTTTTAACTGGTAATCCTTTATAGGGCCATTCTGTTGGGGTTGAAATACGATCTTCTGATAAGATCTATCTTTGGGATGTACGAGAATTTGACGGTACATTTTCTGTATATCGCCACTGAATACAAATTTGTATTTTCTCCAATTGAGAATAATAGTAATTAAGTCACTCTGTAGAGTAGGGCCTGTGTGCAAGACATCGTTAAGAGAAAAATTTGATTTTGTTTTCCTCGATGCGTTAAACACAACTCGTACCTTTGTAGTCTTATGGTCTGGGCGTACTACAGCATGGTGTGGTAAGTAAAAAGAGTTATATTTGCCCTGAGATAGAATTTCATGAGTGAAAGTTTCCTCCATATGATCAAGGGTCAAATATTCGTTCAAAACATTATTATATTCGTCATAAAGTCCGGGATCCTTGGACAATGTTTTTTCTATTCTGGAATATTGGGCCAAAGCAATAAATCTAGACGAGCCTAGAAAGATTTTCTCGGGATATTCTTCCTTGAATGGCAATCGTACGATATATCTACCACCCTCATGACGTGTTGTAGTCTGAGTATAGAACTTCTCGCAAATTTCATCTTCAGTTGAGCACAGGCGTGCTGAGGGAATTTCTTCGTCTTCCCAAAACTTTTTCAGGATACTATTGAGGTCTGATATATCCGAGGAAACAACTGAAGTTGTGAACGTTTGAATCGCTTGGGCTTTCATAGGGCCACTTAGCACCCATCCGAATACAGTGTTATATGCCGAGGTGCGACCGCAAATATTCTTCTTCATACCTTCAATAGTAACGAGATATTCATAGTCATTGCCCAGGATTAGATCTATTTGTGATGATTTGTTGAATGTGGGATCAGCTAGATCTAATGCTTCGAGTTCGCTGGAGTGAGGGATTGCAAAGGTACAAGAAGGGAGTTGTTTAGTGACTTTCGGCAAAACTATTGCCTTAATGGGTATTCTCAAATTATACCTTCTTGCGTACAAAACGAACTCGCATTCTTTATCTGCGGACTGCTTTTGTCCGCCGATACCGACAATTTCAAAGCGAGATGTTTGATATGGGAGTTGAAGTCGGCTTCTAATTCTTTCCGTTAAGAATGTTCGCTGAGAACCTGGGTCTATAAGTGCCCGAATGGTAAAGAGTTCACCTCTATATTCTATTTGCATTAGAGCAGTTCGCAATAGAATATTTTCATTACTCGTAGAGTAATTAGCATGTACCCGACTTGAGGTAGGGTATTCTGTTCGAGAGTCATCATGATTGTTCTGGGTAGCATTTGCCGATTGTGGGGAATTACTGCTACCTTTGTAGTGTGAGTTTTGAGATTCCTGCGGTGAATTTTTTGACACTTTTGTCATATGCAATAAGGAATGATGGGTTTTTTTGCAATAAATGCAAGTGTGCTTGCTTTTACAATTTGCTTTTGTGTGAGAAGAGCCTAAGCAATTATTGCAAAATTTGTTCCTATACACAAAGTCGACTCTTTGTTGTACAGTGAAAGCCCGAAATTTCGGACACACTCGGAGATTATGTTCCTCACCGCACACTTTGCAAATTATATGCAAGCGTTCCTGAGAGGAATATGTGTGTATATTTGACTGAGGTTTCTTGCTTAAACGAAAGTCCTCCTTAGCAATTTTGATGCTCGTGAGACGTTCCACAGCCTCATACCTGTCCACTAAAAATTGAGACATTTGTGACCATTTTGGCAGTTCACGGGGTGATGTAAGAGACTGTTCCCATAGTGAGAGGGTGAAATCGGGTAATTTAGTCGAGATTAATCTTATGAGGATGGGGTCCCAGCTTTCCACGTTTACTCCAAGAGTTTTCAGAGTAGCTAAAGAGTCATTTACAGAAGACTGGATTCTTCTAATTGATTCACTATCCTCGCTCGTGGCTGGTGGGATATCAAACAATATTTTTATTTGGTTGTCAACCAATACACGCTTATTTTCGTACCGGGTTTTCAAAGCGTTCCATGCCAACTCAAAATTTTCATGAGAAAGTGTATATCTTTTGACTATGGCACCCGCTTCGCCTTTCGTCTTGTTTCGGAGGTGGTACAGTTTTGTTACAGGGGTTAGTTTGGAGTGATTTATGTAAACTGCTGTAAACATATCACGGAAAGAGGGCCATTGCTCATAACTTCCCTGAAATACCTCTGTATCGCAGGGGGGAAGTTTTATGCAGTAGTCCGAGGATTCGGACGTATTTTGCGTTGAGGTGTGTGGGTCTCGGGATGTTTCCGATTCCCCAGTGGAATTAATTTGAGCCACCTTTATTAGTTCGAGGAGCTGTGTCGTACAAAGGTAGTAGGCATCCATACACGCTTTATAATTCTTTCTCGCCTCTTCCTTAGCTTCCACGGTTACCGTTTTGTCCTGAGACAACATTATCCTCTCATAGGAACTCTCGAGTTTTGCCCATTTCGAGTCCAAATGTTTCAACTTGACTCCCAAAACCAACTCTGATTGTTCGTCTGTGGGAGGTCGTTGAAATTGTTGACAAAATTGGTTCAACTGATCACAGTTGAATAAGAAGCTCTCCTTAGGAGAGCTGTTTGCCTCGCTACGAGATGATGTTGACATTCTCCTAATGTGAGATTTGAAAATGCAATGATATAAAGAAGAGTGCTGAGATTCAAATATTCAAATATTAGATTCGTATATTGAGATACGATGAATTCAAATATGAGATCTTTGGGCTATCGGGAAGTAGGGCTGGAACTGCTGTCCAGCTGATTCCAAAAAGAGTATATAAATATATGGGTAATACTGGATATTGTAATCCAGGAGAAGTTAGCACTTAGGAGATTTGGGCTACTGGGAAGTAGTACTAGATACCTGTTATCTAGCGTAAGAAGAGTTAAGAAAAAACTCTAAGTGCTAATTTGCGGTGTAAAACTTATTTTCTATATTCTATGAATAGGGGTTAGGGGCTATATGGGGATAGCACTAGATACCTGTTATCTAGTTTAAATATAGTTAAAAAATAGAATATAGAAATGAATTGGTAAAGAAATTGGGTTGTTAACAATTTGCCATTTGAATTCTCCTATGAAATTGCGAAAGAATTTAGGAATGGGACATTAGAATAAATCTATCAATTATCCTAGATATTAGTGTCAGTAATTCAAAAAAAATTTTAAATTATAAAAAAAAATTTTTTTTTTTTTTTTTATTATTAAATTTTTAAAAATATTTTTAAATATTTTTTCCGAATTCCAAATATGGTTTATTATTAATTTTGAAAATTAATTTATTATTAAATTTTAATTTATTTTCGTAGTATAATTTTTGTAGTGTGCACCTCAATGGGTTAATTTGCAATGGACTGTATGTTTTTATTCGAAGTAAGCACCAGTAGTGTAAAAGAAAAAAATCGTTTGTAATTAATTTTTTTCCTTTTTTTTTTTTTCAATTTATGTTTTTAAAATGAAAACTAAACCAAGTATGGGTATATGGGATAAAAGTTTATTTATTTATTTTACAAATATATTTATTTAGAATTATTAAAATTGGTAGAAATAAAAAATTTTTGGTTGATATTAATTATAAATATCACTCCTTTAATTATCTGTTGTGATGTTTTCTCCTTGGGTTTATTTCTTGTTATTCTTAGTTTGCTTTCCTTCTGAGACAACCGGAATTGTTGTTTTGATTTTGATGAATCCGCTATTCTCTTGTTGGAATTTTGTAACAAAGAGATTTGTTACAAATTAAGAGAAATTGCTATTGAATTCTCAAACGGGAATATGCAAATCAAACACACTTCTCTTATGTAATTTAGAGAGTGGTGTATTAATACACTATGTGTTTGATTTACACAGAGATTAAGGGAGATGAGATCACTTTTTTTTTTTTTTTTTTTTTTTTTTTTTTTGTAATTCTTTTTTAAAGGGTGAACTTTCTAATGTTGTTTTTTTTTTTTTTTCTTCACATGTACAAAAAAAGAAATTTTTGTATTTTATGTACGAAAATGGGAAATGATAACGCGAGATCGACCAACGGAATTAATATTTTATGTACATAATATGTAAATTATGTACATACATATACGTATTAAAACGGTTTCAATTTTTGAGTGACAATTTATATAAATATATTGTAATTTTTAAATTATTTCTTATATATAATTAAAAAAATAAAATACGAGATAGACGAGAAAACGGTAAATGAGAGAAAAAACGGTATATATGTGTTTTTTATATATGTATGTTATGTTTTCGTAACCCAACGTAATCTTATTGTAAGTATATGTACATCTATATGTACATACACTTTCTTAACCTTTTTCTGTTTGTTCAAGGTTAATTTGTAACGCAAGTAACACAACTTTTGGGTTTTCTCTTTTGCATATGTTTTTTTTTTCTTTTTCAGTTAACCACAGGTTAAATTTTTTGTTTAACCTATTATCATTTTTTAAGTTTTAGCACTATTTATGCACTTTTATGTTTTTTCTCTCTCTTTTTTTTTTCGAGTTTACGCGTAAAAATTGTGTGTGTGTATAAATTATCTATCACTTACTATACGTGTTTTCTTTTCCTTTTTAATTACATCAATTCCTTATGTATAATATATAAAAAATGTACGTCACTTACTGTTTTTGTTGTTTTTTCGTTGTAGTGCTGAGCTTATTGTTCTCTTTACCTCATTTTTGCTGTTTTTATGTATTGAGTTGTTGTTAGGATTTTTTCCCAGTTGAAGGCCAAATTTCAGTTGTTGTTTTGATTTTTATTTTATGTTTAGAGTGATTCGCTTTTTGTTTGCCGTGAGAAGGACCATGAAACAAATTAGGGGTAATTAATTTGCTTATAAATTTCCTTTGAATCTCTTTTAAAGAAAGAGATCTTTAGGAAATGTGGATTATAATTACTCGTGAGTAATTATAATCGTTGAGATGTGTAAAGAGAGAAATAAAAGAAAAGAAATAGAATTAATTTCAATTTCTGGAATATGAGATATTGAGAGAGAGATTCTTACCTTTTTTTTTTGCGATGAATTAACCCCTTTGGTGGTTTTTCTTTTAGTTTTTTCAATTAATGGTTTATTATATGTACAAATTTTAGGGAGGTACAATTTCATATAATCTTCGGTAAGTATATGTAAATTTTAAATGTAGGTACAAAAATGTAGGTACAAAATTTATTTCAATTTTTTTTTGACAATATATTAATTCATTTTTTTTCTTTTCACTTTATGTTGGTTTAAGTATTTGGTATAAATTTAAGTGTAGAAAATAATTAGTTATTGAATAAAAATTTATAAATTTCAAATAATTTAGTATTAAGTATTTTAGTTTTAGATTTTGTTTTTTAATATTTTTCTTTTTTATTCCCTTTTTTTTTAAATATTTATTTCCTTTTTTTCCACAAACACTTTTTGCACACCCTTTATAACGTATTTGACTCGTTGAAATTAAGAGATGAAGTGAGGTTTTAGTTAGGTTTTATGTTTTACAAAACCTCCTTTTTTTAATAATGTAGCGGTATGCTTGGAGGCAACTTATGTTAGTTAACATAAAAATTATTTAACAAAATTAACTACATTTTTTTTTGTTTGTTAAATAATTTAAGTGTTCAATCTAGTTTGAACAATTATATATACAATATTTTGCAAGAAATAAAAGTCTTAAAATATTAAAAGCAAACATATTTTTGGAAGATGTAAATGATAGAGAAGTCCTTTTACAATTAATACAGAAAACACACATGGAAAACAATCACAGAGGTATTAATGAAGTTTATGAAGAACTCAAAAGAAATTATTATTTCCCAAAATTACAAAAAGAAATCCAGAACTACATTAACTCCTGCGAAATATGTAAACTTGCAAAATATGACAGGTCTCAAATAAAACTTAATCTAAACATTACTCCTACCCCAAAGAAACACAATGAGATCGTTCATGTAGACATTTGGTACCCTCAGCGTGGCACAATGTATTTAACAAGCGTAGATCAGCTTACGAAATACGCAACCGCCTTTCATTTGGAAGATAGAACTTGGACCTCGATATTAAAGTCAACTAAAGAAAAGATACAGTATTTGGGAAAACCAGAGCTACTGATATTTGATAATGAACTGGATACTGCCACAATAAGAGCATTTTTGAATGAGCACCAAATAAGCTTCCATACAACCACAGCGTATATGAAAACTGGTAACTCGGATGTACTCTCAACAAACATATGAGACTATTTAATGCGGACGCGGATAATAAAGACGACATACACGAAAAGGTGTTTAAAGCAATAATACTATACACACCACTACTAAGAATCGGCCGATAGATCTTCTTAATAACATAATTCCAAAGGAAGAAATAATTAAATTGTCACAAAAAATCCATGAAAACAAAATCAAACGAATTAATATTTTGAATCAAAAAACCAATAGAATTGCAACAAGTAGTTTTGCCAACAACATAGTAAAAAACCATAGAGTTAGTAAATCAAAGCCCAAATATAAGAAAATTGAGAATTGTAAGCAAATTGGAAACTATTTAGTATCTAATGATAACAGATTTAAGAAAATATATAAGACACAGGTAAAAAGAAAAACATGAGAAAAATGGAAAATGTTTGTATATTTATATTAGCATAGGCTACGGATCCTGAATCAGCAGGGACTGCTTATTCAAGCGGTGGAGGAGTGACATACATGTCCTCACATATGAACCTGCCTCACTTATTAATATATTAATTACACTAACAATAAGCTAAATAGTCATAAGAAAAATTAGAGTAAGCATAATTATAAAAGAGAAATTTGAGTAAGCATATTTATAATAAGAGAGAAATTAGAGTAACTGTTATTATAATAAGAGACAAATAGAATTAAGGTTATGTTACATTAGGTTTAAGATAATTGAAATAAATAAAATCTTTCTCTTTCTGTTCAAATTTCAACGCAGACGGTTGTTTTAGTTACGAACATTATTATATGCAACCGCTTTGTGACAATCATATTTCCGTAATTGTTCCTTAATTTTTTATGGGCGGTCATTGATTCAACTCATTTTGCAATTCGTATGCAACTTGCTAAAACTTATATTATTCCTGTGCTATTGTATGGGTGCGAAATTTTTGCAAACTGCGATAGTAATGACAATCGGAAACTAAACTTGGCATACAACAATATAGCAAGATACGTCTTTCTTAAGGGTTTTTGGGATCATATTTCTCATTTAGCGTACCAGATATTTAGTGTGAAATTTGATAATCTTCTGAAAATTAAATGCCTGATTCTATTCCAAAAAATTATTAATACGGGACAGCCGGAATATTTAGTAGGCCGAATTAAGTTTGCTAGGTCATGCCGGGGCATGAAGATTATTCAACAACGTTATAGGACTCTTCTGTCACAGCGACAGCGACTGGAATTCACTACCAAATTACATCCATAAGTTAGGCAATGCAAACGCTTTCAAAAAGGAGTTGTTTAAATTGTCCTCTTAATGAAAAGTTTGTTACGTTCTTAGCATGATTATATCGGTTAAATATTTATCCTTCTTTCTTATACCGATTTTTATAAATATTTATTTTTTATTTTTTAGAATTCTTTATTTTTTAACTTATTTATTTTTTTATTTCTTTAGTATTGTATTCTGCTTAAATTTAAAATTTTAATGATTTGTTTTTACATTAATTTGTTATTTATACTTAATTTCTTATATTTCACAATTTTTATTATTTTTTTATGTTTATATCTTATTATAAAATTAAAATCTTGTTGTGTTATGTTAATTATAATAAATAAATAAAATAAAATAAATAAATATGATAATTAGTCATTGGTTTATGCTGATAATATAGCAACTCTTGAGCCATTGGAAGCCAATATCCACCATTAACGGAATATGATAGATTTATTGAAAAAAAGTAGTACAGGCAGGGGCTGTACTCTGTCCCATCCAGAAGTCGTAACTAAGGGAGGCAATCCAATTTCAGTTAATTAATTCCTGATAGAAAACCCATAATCCACCAATGTTTGCCTGATTTGTAAAGTCCTTCATCTAATAATCTGGCCTAATTCAGCTCAAAGACGAGTCAACGATTTAATTATCCTTCCAGTTAATGCTACAATAGGAATCCTGACATGTCTATGAAGTCTGCTGCGAATCCATTTCCTTCAGTAATTTTTTCGCAGTGATCCCAAAGTGACAATGGGCCTCGCATATTACAACTTTGTGTACCACATACATAATTGGTCATTGCAACCCTTCAGTCAGGATTACGACCTAGTTTCTCACACCACTTATTTTGTGTGTGTTAATTTTATACATGAGTGGTGGGACATACAGTTTAAAGTCGACTCCGAACGACAGATTTATGAGAAACTTTTTATGGCTATTTTATTTACTCTCAGAGATTTTGCCAGAAATCTGCTGAGAGGAAGTAGCCGAAGAAATACTTTTTGTATTTTATTTTGATATCTGGCCTGGGGCTCGAACCCTGTCTTTACATCTAATAAGCCAACATACTACCTACTAGGACCACACCGAGTTGCAAAAGATGATCAAGCCGGCATCGAATACGAAGCTAGTGCTTTCAATGGGACAACTAGAATTCTATCAGCTTGAATGTCAGGAAAGCACTATCCTGCAAGCATTTTTGAAAGTGCTTATAGGCGGAAATACTATATTGTTACATTTTTATCCTTTTTTATGAGTACGTAGATTGCAAATAAAATAAAAATAAATTTATGTTTAGTTTTAAGTCAACCTTTCACGACTTGATTTAAACAACAAAAATTTGCTTTAATTGTTATTCTTCTTTATACTCTTTCGCGTACACAATAACAATTGTTCGTTAGATCTTTAATACGGAGATATTTAAATCGCAATTATTCTCTTCACACGCAACGCGTCTTCACACAAGTCTTACTGAATTCTTTCTGATCCCGTTGCCTGCTTTGTCTTGCCTTTTATATCGCTGGGTAAACAGTCTGATGAATGCTTTTGAAGGAGTATTACTGCCTTCGCGAAATCTGTATAAATGTAAACATTTTGTTAAGTTGTTGTTTGTGTATTTTGTTTTCGTCTGTCCTTGAAGTGTTGTTGTTGCTTCTTGTTTACTTGCTTAACACCTGTTTTATTCTGATGTTGTTGCTATATTTCTGTTTATTCGTTTCATCATGTAAACAAGTCATTTGTTTTTGTAGCTTTTGTTTATTATTTTAAACAATAACACTATTTCCATTTCCGTAACAATATTACCATAATATCAGCCAAAGAAAGATTAAGAGTAAAATAAAAGCTTTTCTTTATTTTGAAGATATAATATTTCACAAAATATTACACTTGTGTAATATTGTAATTGTAATAATTGTAAAAATAATAATTGTAAATATTTCCTTTTTAAATTTTTTTTTAATAAAAACACAAAAGAGAGTGGTGAATAGAACAGTTCAAGACAAATCTAAAGTAAGGACTCCTGCGCGCTAGCAAAAGCTATAATAACATGAAAAAAGCACCTTATAACGTCACAACTAACTTTATTTTAGCTAGAATACACACCACACTTTTAAGAACAAAGAAAACTTATGCTTTACTAACAAAAAAAAAATTTTATTGAAAAACGTAGGGAAAAAAATGAAACAAGTAGACTACACTATTTACTGCGCCAGTAAATTGCAGGTTATTACGAATACTTTATAGTATTATTTTTATTTTGCTATTTTAAGATGAGTTTAGAGAAAAGTAAACATACGGCGGTAGTCCTTCAAATTATGTCACCGAGTTTTTTGTTCCGTCTGATTTCGATGTTTCAGCCGATTTTTCTTTTAACACCAATGGAGGATGTTAAGAAAAATTTTGAAGAAGAAAACTAGTTCTAACACAATAGTTCTGGACAAATACGTGAAATCATTGGAAAAACTTATTATTTGATTTTCTTAAATTGACTAATTTTCAAATCAACTTGGTAAAGGCTAAAAAGCTTCCGATTTCGATCCTTGAAAATACGATTCATGGAATCAATCTGTAAAGCTGTCAGAAATCTTTGACTGCATGAATAATGCAATAAAAATATTCAAATATTTGGTAAGGATGAGGAAAGAGTTGAGTCGCCAAAATGAAAGTAAATTCAAATCTTAAATATTACCGAAATTTGTACGAAGAGAACAAATTATTCTTATCACCGAAGCGTATTTTATTTCTGATATTATTTATGTTTTTACCCACAGGATTTAATTCTGATACAATTTTTTCCATTTTTTTTTAATATTATTTCATAACACTGAATTTACGTCGTTTCGATTTACGTCGCCATTTTTTTTATTCCATTGCGGAGTAAATCCATACCTTACTGTATTAATCGTTAATAAATATTCGGTGGTTTCTCACCAAACTCACCTATCAATCGATATTTTTCCATTTTCCAGTCAGTAATTACACTTTACCTTGCTGCATTGACTGTAACGTTGAGATTTTTATTGTCATCGGTTTATATTGGCGGTATAGCCATCAAAATACGGTATAACACCAGTGGTGGTGTAAAAACCGCACCAAAGGTTGCTTCATTCACAGCACGTTGGCACATTGTCTCTGGCTGCTCTTCATGAGAGTTGTGTTTGTTTCACTCAGCTAAGTGACTCGTCGTTAGAAACACACTTTTGTACTCTACATGAGTTTTAACAGAAATTCAATGATTCAATGATACAGCTGGACGTCCTGATGGCCTCCCCGCTGAATTCTTTAAGACCGGATATAATGAGTTGGTTGGACGCATGTACCAGCTTATTTACAAAATATGGCTAGAGGACCTTATCAGTGCGGCTTCAGACCTGACAAGTCCACCATCGACCAGATCTTCACACAACACCAAATCCTGGAAAAGATCAACGAGAAGCAAGTCGACGCACACTATCTTTTTGTCGACTATAAGGCAGCCTTCGAAATGTATGAGCAGTATACCTGCGCACTTTTGATACCGTGTGAGGTTTCAGGCAAGTAGATCCCTTATAATGCGACCTCTTCAACTTCGACATGGAGAGTGTTCTGCGAAATGCGGGAGTGCATCGCAAGGGCACTCTTTTTCAAAAAAGCGTCCGGTAGCTTGCGTACGCTGACGACATTGACATCATAGGGCATACCAAGCGAGATGTTACTGCTGCCTTCAGTGCTATTGAACGGGAGTCTACTAAGATGGGTCTGGAAGTAAATGAGGGCAAGACAAAGTATATTTTATCGACAAGTAGAGACGTGCGGGGTATTGATTCTGAGATTACGGCCGATAACTATACTTTTGATATAGTCAAAGAATTTATTTATCTTGGCTGCGCCTCTATGTCAGTCTGGAGGTCAAGCGCAGGAACACTCTTGCCAACACGTGCTACTATATTCTCAATAGGCAATTGAGTAGCAGAGACCTCTCTCGTACGTCAAAACTAATACTTAACAAGACGCTCATCCTACCCGTGCTTCTTTATGACGCAGAGCCATGGACTCTATTAAGCACTGATGCAGCAGCGTTGGGAGTGTTCGGGAGAAAAGATCTTCTTCGTAAGATCTTCGGTCCAGTGCGAGTTGGCGATGATTTCCGCATCCGATCCAACAGTGAGCTGTATGAGCTCCTCAACGACATAGACGTTGTGCAGCGTATTAATATCCAGCGGCTGCGCTGGCTCGGCCATGTCGTTCGAATGGGGGAGGATGCTCCGGCGAGACGGGTATTTGATGCGGGGATCTGCGAAAGTCGGCGAAGTGGATGACCTTATATGCGCTGGAAGAACCAAATCGGGGAAACCCTGTCATCGATTGGTGTGACCAACTGGCGTAGGCGCGCAGAGGCGCCTGGAAGGATGTGTTGCGGCAGGCCGAAATCCGTTAATCGGGTTGTTAATGGCCAATTAAGTAAGTAAGTACATATGAGTTTTTATAAATTTTCCCCGCTTCAAACCTTATAGCATATGGTTGTAATACGTCGGTGTCAACAATGACAATTTTCTGCTTAGCACTTGTGCTCGAGGCAACTCCCTATTCTGAATAAGTGTACCTTGAGCCTGTTAAATGTCCAATTACCAAAATCAGGTTATTCCTGGACAGTCTGATGTATGACTCAGATCTCCTCTTATTTTAGTTTCCCAACAGAAATCAACTTGAAATCTTTGTTAGTTAGTGTTATATACTGCCACCAATATTCTACTTAACACAGTTTTTTATTGTTGCTAGAATTTTTATTTTTTATTGTGTTAATTTTTAAGACCTCTGTTTTTCTATTTTACATAAATTCTCTGTGGTTTTTTTCCAGTTGCCTCTAGAACAGCTATTTTATTAGCACAAGTGTCGCAACCTCCTTTGGAAGCTTTTGTGCACAACGTTATATTTTTTATTGTTGATTTTGTTCTTGTAGTTATTATTACACAACCAGTCAGTTGTAAATTTTGAAGACTTTTACACGCAAATATTTGAGCACTACAAGTGTGTATTCCTTTATTGTTTTAAATTTTTTTGTTTTTGCTGTTGGGGCTTCTGTTGTTATTTTCTACTGCGATTTTTTTGCGTCTCCTTTATATATAAAATCAAGTACTCGAATCCTGGGAGTCATTGTCCTCTTTTTGGGTTTAACATTTTATGAAGTTACACACATACACAGACAAACTTAATGTTTTTATGCCTTAAGTTGAGAAACTTTTGAAATTCAAAAATTTTATTTAGTTTTTCTGCAAATGAAATTTCAAAGTGCGCGATAAATTCTTAGTTTTTTGGTACTCACATTAGAATATTAAAAGCGGCTGAGTTCAGATTTGTTCCACACAAAAATGCTGGAAATTTTTAATGAGTAACGTTTTATGATTCAAACCCCACCTCTGGCATTAACAAAACGAAATAAAAAAGATATTTCTTCAACTTTTCTCATCAGACTTCTAGTAAAAACTCTTGGAGCAAATAAAATTGCCATGAAATGTTTCTCAGCAATCTGTTATTCGAAGTCTATTTATGACACACATCATGAGTGGTGTTAGAAGCTAGATCTTAATCTTGACTAAAGGGTTGTAATGACTAATTAAGTAAAGTAAGCAAGTAAAAGAAAAATACTTGTAATATGAATAACAACATCGAGCATACTTTTACGTTGCACTGTGGTGACATAAGTAGACTTTTTCGGTACTCATGTTTTCAGTCCGCATAATATGGTTTAATGAAATAAATTACGTATCATACGTTTTATTTTATATACAACAGTTATAGTCAATCGTACAATCAATCAAACAGATGTACTCAGTCAGAAAGGCGGGTGTTATGCATACATGCACGATTCGCGGGAACAAGTCACCTTATCCTGCCAGAGCAAAATCCGTTGTAGTAGCAATTGAACAGTGAAACACAAGAAACGATGCTGTAATGAATCAATAGTGTTAGATATCTCACATTAATGAGCTCCTTCCCCCTCAAAATAGACTTTGATGCCAGGCCCATACATGAGAGTTGTATTCTATTTTCGTTCAGATATAAATTATGTAAATAGTAAGGAGGTCGGATGACCACTTCTTCCACTGTCTTAGCAAACCAATGACCTTGAATGCTTCTTTCGAAACTTAAAAAATGTGCTGGTTCTACCGAACATTAAATTTTATGCTCAGAACATCGTGAGTGTCCGACTTATTGATATTTAAACCACCCATAACAACAGTTTATGCAATATTATTATTGCGCTTGTGTATTAATAAACAACATTGCGATTTCGACGCGTTAAAATAAACCCTATTTATATCACAAAATACACAGAATGGAAACTAGAGTTTGTCAGTTAACCTCCCATTGAGAAAGGGACAGCAAATATTACCAAAAAGTATTTCTGTCCCTCTCTGATTGTAACTCTGTTTTGTTTATTAATGCTTTTTTAGTTTCCGTGGTGGGTTTTTTATATTGGCGAGAGTTAATAAAAAATGTATTTTTTGCCTAAAACTATTACTAAATAATAAAAACAACTAATAACAATTTTTAACCTTTTCTTTTAAGAAATTAAAAAATATTGGCAATTTTCAACAAGAAACATTTTTTATGAGCAGTACGTCTTATTTTGATCTTGTAATATTTAGCTTCTTAATTACTTTTAATTAGAAACTATATTCATTTTGAGCAAAAATCACACACATTTCGATTAATATTTAAATTTTTAAGAATCTTTAAACTTTTCATTGAAGAAATTAAGAAATATTCCAAATTATCCCTTTTTTAACACAAAATAAATGTTTGTTTACATTTAGTTTTTCTACTTTAACCGCCAGTTTTCACCCTGTATATATGTTGCTTCTAACACATTTGATGCGCAAAACCTTATAATATTTTTTTTCTCCCTCTACGAGGAAGGTTAAGACGCTGCTTTGAGCGTTTTTTAAAAGTCAAATGTTTCAATTCTGTGTATTTTGTGATTTATACGACCCCCATGCAGAGTTTGACTGTTGTATCATTCATATGGAAGCGGTGTACATCGTTTAACATTCAAATGAGCAAAAGATACACAAACAAATACAACGAACTTGTTACAATAAACCAACACTATCAGTGGGAAAGAAAAGGGTATAGACAAGTAAGCGAGAATGCAACAACAAGCAATGTGAGCAAAACACACAAATAATGCTGAAGTCGTGATAGAGTTTTCGAGAAGGCGAAACCCCGAACGTTCGACTTCAAGAAGCTTCATCAGACTGATTACGTGGGCATATAAAGAGAAAAGACAAAGCAGGCAACGGGCTGTAAGAATTCAGTCAGTCTTGTGTTAAGACGCGTTGTGTGTGAAGAAAACAATTGTAGTTTGAAGATCTGCGTGTTAAGAAGAATAGCGAATATGAAATTCTTGTTGGATTCATCAAGTTGTGAACAGTGGCACATAAAATAGTGCGAACAATAAAGAATTTAATTGAAACTAAACACAATTTAATTTTTATTTTGTTTGCAATCAGCGAACTCATATTTTAAACCTTTTTAAAAAGGTAAAAACGTAACAATATTAAACCTTTTCGCCTCAATCTCCAAAGGTCTCTGCCTGCCATTATAAGAATATGAATGGCAAATATAGCTGTCATCTGCAAAAGAATATATTAGATTAGATGTTAAAGAAATAAGATCGTTAATAACAATAAAAAAGAGTTGGATATAATAGAATAATTTTAAAATATTTTACGTTGCGTTTAGATGTTATTGTAGTTTTTAAAAAGGGAATTTTTATTGCAATAAAATATTATTTAAATCTTCTCGATATTAGTTACAGATTTGGGACTATTAGGGGAGAATTTTATATACATTTGTACTTATAAGTTTTACCTTTATTTTCATTTTTTTCCTTTGTGATTTGTTACAGTCATTTGCAGCGATAGAGATGATTCAACTTAAATTTATTACTTACTTTTGTGTTTATTTTCTTAGTCTTTTATCTTTTGATTAGAAATTTTACAGTTTGCTACAGTTTGTCTTTGTGAATTTTAATTGCTGATAAATTAACAATGCTTCAAAGACTAGATAACGTTGGTGTTGATGATGAAAGAAATGAACGTACTTTAGTTACACTCATCCTTTAAACAATGATAGACAATTTAGGTAAACTTCCTTCGGCAATCTTGCAAAACAACAATAATAACAACTAAATGCAACTTGAAATAACATCAAAAACCAACAACAACCATAGCATTAATTGTAGGTGCTCTAGGGTGTGAAATGTAACGGTTACATCATTTCTAACAAGTTGCAGTCTGTTGGATAAATATTTTATTTTCTTTTTTCACTTTTTTCTCAATCTTTTTCCCTTGTTTATATTTTGTTTTTATTTATTTTGTAAACACTTTACTTCGAAAAGAATAAGAGGAGGTGGGAAAATGTAGCAAAAATATGCTGTTCTGCAGTTAATTACGAAAAAATTCACAGACAAACAACAATTTTCGCAGGAAATTTCCAAAGCTTTTTGTGTAAATGCAAATTCTTGCGAAACAATTTCGAATATTTTTTTCTTTAAGAATTGAAATTTGTTTTGTTAAAAATGTCCAAAACTTTGTAAATTATTTGAAAAAAGTTGGTAATGGAAAACAAATAGAAAATCTGCTACAAAATTACAATCAGGATAGAACAATTAGCTATTTTGGAATTGTGAAACTAAACAATTATTGTTAAAAATTTAATAAATTTTTTATTTTTTTTTATTCTCTATGAAATATGGAAAGTCGGCGTAGTCTAGTAGGTTGTGTGTTGGCCACGGTTCAAACCTCAGGCCAAACATCAAAACGAAATATGGAAATATATTTCTTCGGCGACTTCCTCTCAGCAGATTTCTGGCAAAAGCTTTGAGAGTAAATAAAATTGCCATCAAAAAGTTTCTCAAAAATCTGTCGTTTGGAGTCGACTTTAACTTGCATGTCCCGCCACTTATATATGTATAAAATTAACGCACACAACATAAGTGGTGCGAGAAGCTAGGTTTAAAAAAAGTTAAAAATTTGGGCACACAAAATCTTTCTGCAAATCACCGGCAGTATGCGACAGATGCTGAGGCATACATAAAAGCACTGAATGTCCCCACCCGAAAACTAAAGTCAGGTGTAAGATGTGCAGTAACTGCGGTGAAAACTACACGGCTAGTCATCGAGGCTGCAAAGTACATTTGGAACGGAAAAATAAAGCGACGGCCAAAAGACCTATAAATGGTCAGTACCATGAATCAAACTTCCCAAGTTTACCTCAGCCCCAACGCCAAAAATGCTGCCCAAACCGATTTCAGATGCCTTTTTCATATGCTGACGTCTTAAAAGAAGCCACTCCAATCGCCCATTTGACTTTCCAAAATTCAAATGATACTAGAATCCAAACAGCTGCCGCAAAATCAAAATATTCTTATGCAGATTTTAAAAATTTAAGATCTGCTTTTGGAACGCGAACGGCCTAAGCCATCATTAAAACGAGGTACAAAACTTCTTTTATAATTACCAAATTGATGCCATGCTAATATCGGAAGCACACTTCTCGGACCAAAACTGCTTTAGAGTTAATGACTGCTACACCAAAGTTGTAGGGCATGCGAAGAGTCAGCTATTCTTGTTCACAAGGATTTTAGGCACTTTCCATTGCCAGAATTCGCCCAAGATTACATACAAGCAACATAAGTATTCATAGAGATTCTACAGTTGCGGAAGATAAAAGTCAACGTTTCTAAGTGCGTGCACATTAAGAGACTTACTTGTATTCGAGGGTCACATACGTCTCAAGAGGGTTCAAACATATGATTTGGTCAGATAAATTTACTTTTGATGAGCACTTTTAGTTGTACGTTACAGTGGCAATAACAACTTTTATTTTTATATTATTTTAGGTTAAGATTTGAATACTTATTGTAAATTCCGAAAGGAATAATAATAATAATAATAAATAATATATGAAATAAATAATAAATGAAAAAAAAATTAAAAATTTGAAAATTGGATCCAACGTTTTGTATTTGAAATTTGATTTGATTTCAAATTAGCAACCTCATAGACCCCGGAAATTGGTATCCGTGTAAATCTATACAAATTTTAAATTTTTCCCCTCATATTGAATCCGCCTTTATGTATTTGAAAAATTTTCCCTCAGATTCGAAGTAAGCATCCTCAAAAACCCCTGTATAGCAATTTTCATCCTTTTTCATTTTTATTTTACCCATAGTGCAATAGTGTAAATAAGTTTTATTTGATCCTACCTTGTCATCGATGCACAATACTCTGAGTGGCCAAATGTTGATTAATCATGTAAACACGGTACTGATTGCCTAAGACAAAAATATTGTGCATGAGAACTATGCTTTCTAAACTGGATTTAAAAGAATTAATCGAGGACAAGTCTAAAGCTTTGAATAATATGGTAGAAGTTTTATTATATTGTCTTCAAGAGAACTGTGTCATCAGTAAAGGTATAAACAATAGACGACAGATGACAGATAACAGAAAGCTGCCAAGTTTAGAATACACACGTTTTTATGAAAACGATTACATTGAAGGCAGAACAGAAAAAGCCAAGACAACAACCTAAGTAGTTTCTGCCCAAATTAAACTATTTTCATATTTTTGTGAGCAGCTAAAAGCAAATTAGTGATGCCAATGCAACATAAAATCATAATAAAAAACAGCTAAAAATACTTATACGACAGATGACAGATAACGGAAAGCTGCCAAGTTTAGAATACACACGTTTTTATGAAAACGATTACATTGAAGGCAGAACAGAAAAAGCCAAGACAACAACCTAAGTAGTTTCTGCCCAAATTAAACTATTTTCATATTTTTGTGAGCAGCTAAAAGCAAATTAGTGATGCCAATGCAACATAAAATCATAATAAAAAACAGCTAAAAATACTTATATTATTGAAGAGAAAGAACAATTCTAAAATTAAGAAATAAAAAGCAATCCATGTATTCACAATAAATAAAATAGAATTATAGATTCAATTTTGTATCTGAATTCATTTGATAAATGCTTACTGTGCGCGATTTTTTTTAAAGGGAGTTTATTTTTGTGTACAAAAAACCTGATAGTGACAACACTTAAAAATATATTTAAATTCAATTGTTTTGATTTTGTGTCAGTAGTTTTTTCTGCTCTGCTTTCAAATAATTTAAGCAGTCGGCATACGGCAGAAAAAACAGTTGGTAGAATTTTCTGTCGAACTGCCGAACTGTTGTCTGTCGTCTATGTGTTTATATCTTAAGGGTGCAGAAGTACTTAATGATGTTCAATAAAAGGGAAAATGAGTCCCAAAATACAATCCTGTGGCACACGGGCATTAATAGTTGCCTATGTTAAGTTCAGGCTTAAGGCCGAAAAAATTTCACCAGATTGTTTATACGAATAGACTTCCAGTTTTTTATCAGATCATGGCGCCAACCTCTGTCGTATTCTTGAAAGCATTACGATACACATTTAACTATTGACCCCAGTGACTGTTCTTATAATTAAAAATTGTGTAGGAGTAGAACGCATTATCATTGTGACTATTTATAATCGAGAATACAAAACCTAGTAAAAATCTTTGGAATGTACACCTTTTCTGCTGAACAAAAAGGTCGAAAGCATCCCTAAAATTAAATTTAAATTTCCCACACTATCATATATGCTCTGTTATACTACGGGTGAGTTGTTACGTTTTTAAAGGAGTTGAAATCTGAAGATTAAATTTCAATGTTTAATGTTAAAATCAACAGATTCCATTTTAATCGAATTCCTTATTTAATTGATTATATTTCTTAATGATGCCTTACATGTGCTGTAATAGGAGTTTTATTTTAATACTTAAAGAATTCAGCAAATTTCGACATAAAATGGTAATTGGAAACGTAACTTTAGTTAAAAAGAAAAAAATAAGATCAATTGGAAATACTTGAAATTAATTACAGCATTAAGGTCATGCCTTAAAATCAAGTCATGTATTTAACTTTATGCGAAATACCCACGTTCTTAATGTCATCACGAAGAAGCTACCATGGTGTTGGAATTAGCCCCCCGGTATTGTATGTGATTGTTTTACATGTTCTTGTAATTGTTATCCTTTTATCCTTCTAGTTCTGCGTTTTCCTATAAACATTACGTTTTTTTTATTACTTTCAGTGTTTCTCTTATAATGACTTTTGCAATGGCATTATGTTAAATGTAATGACGTGTTCTTTGACTTGAGAATTTAATGGTTTGGATGAGTTTTATTTTATTTTCCTTTTAATTTGTTTTGTTCACAAAATGTATGGAAGATTTTTTCCTCTTAATCTCTGTCTGATGTCTTTAAAAGTGTTAGTATTTCTGAGAATTTGTTTTCTGTTTGTCTTGTTCTCTTTTATATTTGTTCACATTTTCTTTGAAACAATGGATTCTCTGTAATTTTATGTTTAAAAGAAACGTATAATAATGAAATTACTTAATTAAGAGAAGACAATTTTTTCTTTGAAATTTCTTATGTATTATGCTTTAGAAAAAATTTCTGGTATAAAAAATATGTATTAGTTTTGGGTGATTGCTTTAGATTCCCGTATACTGTTGCTCATATGATTAAAATATTATTTAACACGGAATAATGAATTATTATTTTCAAAGTTTTTTTTCTTTTGTTAGAGTAACAATCATTTAAGTATAATTCCTAATGCATTCTCTAGGTAGTTAAATTAGATAATTAATTAATCTTATATATAAAAATGAATGTGTTTATTTGTTTGTGGGTTTGTTTGAAGTCTATAGACGGCTAAACGGCTGAACCGATTTACTTTAAATTTTCAGGGTGTCTTCCTGTATGTCTGGAAGGAGTTATAGGCTACTTTTTATGTTGAAATAGGCAAACAAAATAAAATAAAATAAATAAAAAAGTATGAGTGTTATTGTCTACCAAAATATTACGTATACGTCACCCGTTAGCTCTATGTAATATTTTATACACGACAGCAATTAAATACATCTATCTATGTGTGTTTATTTGTTTGAGGGTTTGTATGTATGTATTAGTTTTGAGTGATTGCTTTAGATTCGCGTATACTGTTGCTCATATGATTAAAATATTATTTAACATGGATTAATCAATTTTTATCTCCAAAGTTTTTTTTTTCTTTTGTGAGAATATTATTAATAATATTACTATAAAATTAAAAATAATTAAATTAAATTTAAGTAATTAAAATATATTACGATTGATATTTAATATATTTTTATTGGCATCGATTTTGAGCACAAGAAAAAAATGCCTTAGCAAAGCATGGCAATCATATTACTGGCGACTTTAAATAAATTTAAGTCATAATACTCTATTCATAAACAACTCCTAATTCTTTAGCAAATTATCTCTAAATTAAATAATAAATTAATAACACTATGCGACAAAATAAAAGAAATGAAATACAATCAGCTAATGACATAGTGTAAGTTGAGAGTTTTATTGAGTAGAACTCAAAAATATTTTTTTTATATTTCTTGAACCCATCAAACTTGTTTTGTTTGACAAAAAAAGTTTTTTAGACTTTGCGCACAAATTTATTGATTACACAAACACTTCTGAACCGATGACCAAAATTCTAACCTTATTAGAAAAGAGAGGGATGGGCCTTTAAAACGATATACATACTATATGCATATATTATTTGACTAATTATGCTATGATGTTGGATGAGGTAAACTGAACAAATGCAAATATTTTTTCGTATTTTTTCAAGTTTGTACGTTGAACATACGTAGATATTATTTAAAGAGTCTAACAGTTGAGTTATAATTTTCATATATATTTTTTCAAACAAACTTTTAGTTCAAAAATTTTCAGAATTCTTGATGGATCTTGGTTGTTTATCGGAAAATGTGTAAATTTCACGTTTGAGCGACCACCAGAACTTGGCCAACGTTTGCGCAAATAAAAATAAAAATATTTGCAAAAAACACAAGTATTAGCCGACTTCTGGTAGTCGTGCAGACGTGAAATTGACAAATTTTGCGATGAACAATATGGACCCATCAAAACTTTTGAAAATTTTTGAACTGAAAGTTCATTTGATAACATGACATATATAAAAGATATGACACGACTGTTATAATATTTAAATACTATTTAAATTACTACGGTAATTTTTGTCCAATTTGATTACACGAAGTACAAATCTCACAAGATAATGCACTTTCAGAATGGCATCACTTATATTACATTTTTTTAATAAATTTTGCAATTAAGAATGACTAAACTTGAAAAGATATAAAAAAAAGCATATTTTCCAAGTTTACCCGATCAAAACTCATAACATGTAAGTTTGAACTATATGTTTATGGATACCATTTGAAAGGCTCATCAGTCCCCTTTTCCAAAAATTTTAAAATTTTGAAAGCCGGTTAAAAAATATTTGGGAAATAAAACAAATTTGGAGGGTTCGAGAAATATATAAAAAATATTTTTGAGTTCTACTCAACAAAACTCACAACCTACACTACATATGTCATTAGTTGGGCGTATTTTGACTATCGCACCGTGTAATAATAAATTAACAAAAAATAAATTGATCTAAATATTTAACCGACTGAACCGAAAGAAGGTGACAAAAAATTCAAATTCTTAGGAGGTTAACTTTATCGAAAATTTGTATTCTTCCAACAGAAACTTCTTAAGTTTTGATAAACCTGTTAAATTAGTTGTCATTTATTCAGTAGTCATTTGTTTTGTTAAATCACTATGGAAAAAAAAATTATTATAAAAATATATACATTAAAAATTCATCCTCAGCGACGAGAATAGGTATGGGATGAATAGGTACGTGAACAAACAACATGAGATCCAAAAGCGTCAAAAAAGCTGCTGTTTGTTGTGAATTTAAAAGTATGTTTTATTGGTCCACATTGCCTTAAGACCGAAGTTAGCCAGGACATCACTGTCAACAGCGAGCATTTTACATATTTATTTTTCCCCGTACATCTGTTATGAAAGCCAATGACATGTGACGCACAACATAAGTGGTGTGAGAGGCTAGTTCAAAATCCTGACTGACGTGTTGTATTGACCAACTACTGACACTCCGTTTTAATAGTGTGAATTGATTTTATAAATGAGTGGCGGCACCTGCAGTTGACTCCGAACGACAGATTTTGAGAAACTTTTCATGGCAATTTTATCTCTTTCAGAGTTTTTTCCAGAAAATATCACCGCATTCTTGGAAGCACAACTGAAAAAGAAAGTCTGTTAATTCACCTAGAGATCGGGGTTCCTTTAAAACGAGGGTACTTCAAGCCGAATTTTCATATAAAATTTATGCGATCATACATTTACTAAAATGCGGGAAAACATTAACTCAAACTGAATTTAAATACGCGAGGTTATTCATTTAATCACGAAATCAAAATCTTCTTGCGGACTAATAGAGGACAACCACTGCATAACTGATAAATATCTAGAGATATCCAACTGCCAACAAAATCAATACTTTTATACGAAACTCCATTAAATTTTTTTCGAAAATCTCATTTGCAGCTTGATTCTTTCTTAGTAAATCGGTCTTATTAAACATGATTGCCGATGAATTAAAGATGAATTGAAAGCAAACATTTGTATACATTTTTAAGCAAGTACTACATAATATGTGCTCTGAATAGTTAAATTCCCTCTAACAGGCTATCCGATTGTTATCCAGTTACCAACAGGATTGTGTTCGCACTTACCCTCTTTAATAATGTTAATTTAAATTAAGCATTATAATATCCTTTCATGACTACCACTTAAAAGAATTGTAATTAAAATTTCTATGGAAATAAACATTGTTTTTAAAGGCCTTCATTTATATTACAATAATCCTCAATGTTGGCGACAACAATACGCCATTGGTCTAAGGATAGTAAGGCGTAGTGTCATTAATAATACTACGCCGTAAAGAGAATTAAATGCTTACAACCGCTGAAATATTTGACTCAACACTTTACACAGAGCACTTTATATGAAGACTGTCTCCTCTATCTTTGGCGAGAGAAAAAAATAAATAATAGCGACATTATCGTGGAGATATAGATAAAACGCGCGATGAAAAGTTTAATTTAAAAATTATGTGGCATTTATATTTATATTTCGTGTTTATTTTAACAACTTCAACTTAATTTTTAATTCTATTTATGCACATAAACTTTTTAATAATTTTAATCTTTTGAAGTTAAATAAATTTTGAACTTAGAAAATTCGTTTGTTACATATATACATATTTGGTCATTACAACTCTTTAGTAAGGGTTACGACCTAGTTCCTCATACCATTTATGTTGTGTGTGTTAATTTTTATACATGAGTAGTAGGACCTACAATTTAAAGTCGACTCCGAAAGACTAACTTTTGAGAAACTTTTCATGGCAGTTTTTCCAGAAATCTGCTGAGAGGAAGTTGCCGAAGAAATATTTTGTCATAGCTGGATATGCCTGACCCGGGGTTTGAACCGAGGCCTCACGTCTAATATGCCAACAAACTACCTACTAGACCACGGCGACTTCAATTTCGTTCGTTTATTCGTTTATTTATACATCGAAAATAAGACTTCAGCAAATGCAAACATATTTCGAACTAAATTCGTATGTATTTGAAAACTTTTATCGGTCAGTGCCAGTTCTGCCAGAGCAACAAAAAGACAGGTTAAAAAACGTTTACAATATTGTAACCACAATAAAAATACCATATTTAGATAAAGATTTAAAGCTCTAAAAGGTAGATATTTAATCTTACACTTAGTCAGTATGTTTTCCTATTTTCAGAAATACATACCTAACTAGTCATTACAACCCTTCAATCAGGTTTAGGTTTCTCCCACCACTTATGTTGTGTGTGCTAATTTTATACATGAGTGGCTGGATCTATAGTTTAAAGTCGACTTCGAACGACAGATTTTTGAGAGACTTTTCATGGCAATTTTATTTATTCTCAGTTTGACTTTAATTCTTGTACATGAAGCTAAGATCGCTTTGTAAAATTTTCTATGTAGTCGTACAGAACAAGCGCTAACGAGTTTAGAACGACTGCTAATTAAAATTTCGACTATTCCTTCAAGACTTGCGTTTCAGCAACAATATTCTCTTTGTCTTGTTAATAGTTTGGAATCGACAATCGTACAAATTTTCATTATCATGGAATCTTTGACCAGAGGTGGCGGTACCTGGTGTTATCCTCAATGACAGTCAGAGACCAGGATTCTTTATTTGTTTTTGAAGTTAGAAAAAAAGTAAGACGTGTAAAAATGGAAAACACTTTCAAACAAAAATTGGCGGAAGTGTCACATTGACTGTACACACGTAGATGTCATACAGCAGAGACAACTGCAATAATACTCTGTGGTGATATATGTTACACTGATGAAAGTCCTTCCGATACACTCTCATTTACATAGTTTTCTGAATGGCTCACGAGAAGTAGATAGGTTACGAATGCAGAGCATGCGGGGAAGTTATTTCAAAGAATCACTATTTTTCACTTTTCTTCAGTTTAAAATTCAAATATTTTATGGTACCATATCTGTCAAATTAAATTCAAAAGGGCAGACTGGAATAAAGAAATGAGGAAATAGGCACAGGCTTCCTATAGAAACTGTATTTGGCTGAAGCCGACTGATGGTTTAGGTATCTAGATGACCTAGAAACGCTTAGCTTTTTCTGGACAACTTTTTTACTAAAACTGGCTAGTAAAAATAGTATTGAATTTGAGAGGATGATTTTGCCTATACCAAGCAATTTTATATGTTTAATAAAGTTTTGTTTTTAATTTGCGTACGCACAACATTAATAAAAATGCAAAAACATTACAAAATTCAATTCCTTCTTAATTTCGTAACAAATTCCAAATAATTTTGTCTTCAGCTTTAACATAGTGACAGTGTAGATTAGGGTGGCTATGCCTGGTGGCTATAATATAAACTTAAAAAAAAAATATTTTAACGAACTAATGTTTCAATCCTAACCTATGTATTTCCACTTTTCTCTGCTTTAAAGGCGTTACCATTTTCATTTGAATTTATGCTTCGCGATCTAATTAGACCACTTTTCTTTACATTAGTGCGGTTGATATTTCCTTTTTTTGTGTACAATTTTCCTTTTACGTTTGCATGTTTCAATGTGTTGAAGCAATTTCTTTGTTGTTTTTATTTTAAAGGTGAATTATACAAGTACATCAAAAATAATATGGTTTGGATTGTTGGTTGACAGAGCGACAGGTTGTATGAGACGTTTCTTATAACGGTTTATTTTTTACAATTCTCGTATATATTTCTTTTGTTGCGTTTTATGTAAATTTCGTGAATGTTTATTTTAATATTTATGTCTCTCCTTTCTTTTCTTTGGCTTTGGTTTCGGTGTTAAACTGAAGGCGTTTTTTTAGGTAAAATCTGCTGTAAGTGCAAAAACATGTATACCTTTAAAGGCCACTTAAGTCAAATAATTTGTTTTTAATTTTAAACTCCTTAAAGCTTAAAATATAAATGTCAGGTGTGTCTAAATATCTTTATTTTTCCAGCTTATTAAGTAACTGTAAAGTCCTGCTATTATGATCAGCAGTCGATTAGAAACAAGATTCTCTGTGAAAATACACTAGACATGGTGAAAATAAGTTTCCGGACTCAATAAAAATTTCCGTTAATTTAATACGGAATTAGAATTACAGAATTAGAATTTATTTTGATCACGTACATCATTCTATGCACATATTTTCAACGAATTATTTGTTACTTTTTATTCGTCGTTTTTAAATTTTTTTTATTGCAAAATAAAAAAATCAGAAAAAAGGGTGCTTGAGATTTGAGCATGCAAATTATGGACACACCCTAGGCAACATCCAGGAGCTCAAACCAACAATCGCATACTGACTGTGTTGGGCCATGGTGAAGCTAACTATGCTTTATGGTGTATTTGTCTAGTAGACAGTGTGTAAACACCAATACCACTGGCGATTTATAGACAAAGGACGCTGTCAATTAGCTCTTTTTTGTGCGGTCTGTTCAACTCCAACCAACACACTATTTGCTATGCTCAATTCACTTCTCTCTGACTTGCTCTTAAGGCGGATGGTTAAATTGGTGGCAGTTTGAATCAAAGCACTTAAATCTTTGCCTGCTATTTTGGGAAGACATTGACTCATGAAGATCGATTATATTATCCCTTACAACTTTCTAAATAGAACATTCGATTTTAGTATTCCAATTAAGGACTTCTGGACTAAAGATCGGACGTTAAACAATTAGAGGAGGTAAGTCTACTGACTTGTTACTGATTGCTGGTTGGCTATAACACGCCTAGATATCATTCCTCATTCAATTAAAATCTGCGGAACATGCTGGCCAATACATTACTTCAACAAATTTACTGTTTAGGTGTATTTTATTGTATCACGGTTTTGATGGTTAGTATTCCGTAACAGCTTCAGCTTTACTAACGTGAGACGATTAAAGGTTATGTAATATTGTTGCACATTGGATGCGACGGCGTAATTGAACATTTTAACCAAATAATGTGATAAGTTCTGTCGCTGGAGAGCAAGTATCCCCCATTTAATGTATTTTTCACATCGAAAGTTACAATCGCACAGTACAATCGAATCGCTATGACCAGGCGAATGGTAGTAGACGATCGTAGTTTCCTAGTCTTGTAGTTTTATACAGATAACACTCTCAAGTAGTTTTCTGAATGTATCTGTTATACAAATCGGTCGGTAAGACCTGGTTGGATATGTTCTCCTCTTCTAGATTCAGGCTTGCTTTACAACGAAGTTCGATATTCCATCCATTTCCGAGGTTTAATTTGTTTATATTATTGACCCTGATCTGCAGTCACTGGGACGAAATGTTTTTCTATCGATATAGTGTTATTAAGATATGCTGCGTCAATCCGCAGAGTGAAAAGACGAGAAGCTATTTTACACAATTTTTTTAACTTTGTCGTGGAAGATGATTTAGGTGCTTTTAGCATTTTGATTTTCATGGCAATTTTTATTTTAGTTACTCTCAAAATTTTTGCCATAAATCTGCTGAGAGGAAGTCGCCGAAAAAATACTTTTTGTATTTTGTTTTGATGTCTGGCCTGTGGCTCAAACCTGGGCTTTTACGTGTAATAAGCCAACACACTACCTACTAGACTACGGCGACTTAATTTTTTTTTCATGTCAACCTAAAACTATAATTTTCTAGGACATTACATATGTCAAAAAAAACAGCGTGCTTGCTCTAGCGAATAGCTGCCTTCAGATCCTTCTTTACCCTCATAAGTATAATGCACGAACTTTATTCTTTGGTCTCCCACGGCTTCCAACAAACTTCCTCTTTGCATAGTTACATCATTCGAGCAATAGATCCATTGCACCAATAGAAGGAATCAAATTGTTCCTGCTTAGAAAAATAGAGAGAGCCGTCTTGCGGACTGCAACTAATGGAAAGGTAACATACTAGTTAGTTGGTACGTTGTAAGCAGCTTGACCCTCCACATACATAACCTCCGTATATATCCCTTCGCGCATTCCATTCACAAACGACGTACAGATAATATAAGGGTTTCTACCTCCTTCATGACACTGGCGGCAGCCTGTCGAAGTCATATAACCAGATCATATAGGATTCGTTTCAGAATACGTTTACCCTTGTCGATGACCTTAAAAATTCTAGCATGTCCTTTATCAATACTTAAAATAAACTCACCTCCAATGGAATTAGTCATAAAATCATCTCCAGCAATGCCTGAAGTGTGCCCCTGGCGGCTACCTATGTGCTCAACGAGACACATCTTTGCCTTTTTTATTCATTTACAACAGTTGCAATGAACCGCATGTTTATGAGGATACTGTTTTCTTTGCTTTTGTCATAGTAATACAAATAAATATATTCTTATGTATCTACCATGTTATTAAGCATTAAAGAATAGTGTTTAACATTTTTTCTTTTTTTCTTTTCTTTATCCATACAAATACCCTTACCATGGTAAATAAAGTAAAATAAATGTGTTTCCAGTCTCAAGTAAAAATGTTTTATTTTCTTAGTACCTGCCAAAATAATCAATAATGATTGATGATCTTGCAATGTGCCATTTCAGCATCATAAAATGCCTGGGTAAACCGAAATATACCAATTTCTCTATGCTTTATTTGCACTTTATTTCTTGGAAGAATATAATAAGAAATCAATAAGGTAAAGTTTAATATCAAATATATGTATGTGCTTAAGCTGGCAAATGCTACAATATTCTAAAAATATATGTTATATGCCATACAACTTCTATGAACATATTCGAAATGTTGTTTTGAGGTGTCATTAAATCAAGCCATTTTCCACAGCAGAAAACACATAAAGAATCCCAATCTTTTATGTGTACATACCATAGTACATACCATATATCATTGACCATCTGTGTGGCATAACCTAACAAATAACAGTTTGTTATTCAAGTTACAAAATCATAACTCAACTCTGCGTACAAATGAATAACACATTTATTTACAGCAATGGCAACCAATTTAGTAACACCGTTTATTTGAACTTTACGGAGAGACCGGTATGGATATCATTTCCTTGTTCTATTTCTCTTTTATTCGTTGCTTCAATACACTTTACGGTACTAGATTTATTCATACCGCATACGCACTAGTGGACATATTCTCATGCCACTTTGTGTGTATGCTACATGATTTGTGACTACAGGTCACTTGTAACAAAAAGACCTATTCATGTACAGAATACATATGGAATATACGAATTCAGAAGTTTGTGTCCTATGTATGTACATACATACATTCTTACAGGCGCATTGTGTGAACGACTGAAGCCACTCGTCGAAACATTGATTGGACCTTATCAGTGCGGCTTCAGGCCTGGCAATTCCACGATCGACCAGATTTTCACACTACGCAAAATCCTGGAAAAGACCCACGAAAAACAAGTCGACACACACCATCTTTTTGTCAACTATAAGGCAGCCTTCGATAGCCCTATAAGGGATCGTGTTTTTGCCGCAATGGCTGAGCTCGGTATACCTGTGAAGCTGATTGGGCTATGCAGAATGACGTTGATCAATTCCTGCAGCTACAATGAGGTAGGAATGGACCTCTACGAACCTATTGATACCATGAGAGGTTTCAGACAATAACAATCATTTGACCTCTTCAACTTCGTCATGGAGAGTGTTCTGCAAAAGGCGAGAGTTCCTCGCAATGGCACTATTGTACAAAAAAGTGTCCAGTTAATTGCGTACGCTGACGACATTGACATCATAGGGCGTACCAAGCGAGATGTTACTGCTGAATTTAGTGCTATTGAACGGGGGTTTGCTAAGATGGGTGTGGCAGTAAATGAGGGCAAAACAAAGTATATGTTATCGACAAGTGGAGACGTGCGGCGTATTGACTCTCAGATTACGGTCGATTAATATACTTTTTATATAGTCAAGGAATTTATTTATCTTGGCTTCGCCATTGCCACAAAAAATGGTGTCAGTTGGAGATCAAGCGCAGGTTCTCTCTAGCCAACAGGTGCTATTATGATCTCAATAGGCAATTGAGTAGCAGAGACCTCTCTCGTACGGCAAAACTGATACTCTACAAGACGCTCATCCTACCCGTGCTTCTTTATGGCGCAGAGGTATGGACCCTATTAAGCACTGATGCAGCAGTTTTGAGTGTATTCGAGAAAAAAGTCCTACGTAAGATCTTCTTTTCAGTGCGAGTTGGCGATGATTTTCACATCCGATCCAACAGTGAGCTCCTCAACGACATAGACGTTGTGCAGCGTATTAATATCCAGCGGCTGCGCTGGCTCGGCCATGTCGTTCGAATGAAGTAGGATGCTCCGGCGAGATGGGTATTTGATGCGGAGATCTACAGAAGTCGGCGAAAAGGAAGGACCAAATCGAGGAAGCCCCGTCATCGATTGGTGTGAACAACTGACGTAGGCGCGCCAGAAGCAGAGGCGCCTGGAAGGATGTGTTGTGGCAGGCCGAAATCTGTTAATCGGGTTGTTAATGGCCAATTAAGTAAGAATATAATACAACTATCTTACTGCGTTAGTTTTTTCAAAATATCAAAATTTTTTTATTCAGCTAAAAAACCAGAAACTTTTAAATTCTTGTTATAACACATACTTACTTTTAAGCATTTTCACTGGCATATAAGTTAATTTGGCTTTGTGTTTGCTAATCTGCCTTTTTTAGTCTCAAACAGTATTTCACGTGATTTGAGCATTTTCTTGTCAGTCCATATGCAAGTTAACATTTTTTTGTCAAGGACCCTCCATGTAAATTCTAACCTGATGCTAATTTCTCACTTATTTGACTGTGGAGTTTGTACACCGCAATCTAATTTTTATGTGCACTTTCAAGGTTTTCCATTCAAAAAAAAAAACAAACAATATGTGCATTTAAAAATCTCTATTTTGTGACGCATAAGTGCAGTTGAATCTGTATGATTTAAAACTTACAAACGTGATTCTAAAAGATATTTAAATTCGATTAAAATCAGAAATACATTCAGAGAAAAGAGCAACAGTACCACTGTTGAATTGAATTGAGGTGAATATTTAACCAGTTATGGGATTTTTCTCACATCTAAGGGCTTCAAGATCTTGAAAATTTTTTAAACTGAAACGTAAATTCTCTCTTACTTTAGGAGCCGAAAATGCTGGCTCAACACAATGGAACTGTTTATCGTTATGAAACCAAATACACGGAAAGTGACTTTTCTCGGTCTTCTGCTCCACCCGTGAAAGAAAGTGCCTTGCTTGAGAGAACCTATAGCTTCTACGACTAAGGCCTAGAAAAATTGATCAGAAGGTTCGACACGCTAAGTTTTAACCGAAGAAAAAAAAATATTTTCAAGTGTTTAAAACTTCAGTGACCAACACCTGTTAACGCATATATGGATACTAGTCGTTTATAAAAAATTATTATTATTAAATTAAGTTACCAAAATTTGAACCGCCCTAATTTCCATTAAATTAGTACTATAATAATATGCAGTTGTTCTAGTAAACGCATATACATATATTTATGTGTATGTTCATGCATACAAGAATTTAGTTAAAAGCATTAAACAGACAGCTGAATATACTAATGTTATTTGTGTACTTATTTTAGTACATTCATACAACAAAAATATGTATTGACATTATTTTGGAATTTTACCGCTCTTCTTTCTTCTTAGTTCATTTTACTAAATAAAGTTTAAGTATAGAAAAAGAAGTTGAAGAGTCAACATAAATTAAAGATCTTAGTGATTGGCATATCGGACGGTAATCTGTGCATTAAAATAACTTTATAAAATTATTGAAATATAATATAAAATAACTCAAATTTTATAAGTGTACATATAAAAAGATTTTGGGTTGTCAAACCAGGCAACACTTTACATTTTGGCGACCGTGACAGGACCCGTGGAAAACTTTAAACCATATTTTAATTAATAATTTGAAAAATTAGCACTTTTACCATTACCGTTCCGGCTGCCGTTAAATAACAGTTGTGGTTGACCTTGATAACGACAATATTTTATAATGACGGAAGAAAGTGGCTCATCACAAAGAAGCATGACTCTTGAAGAGTTAAAGCAGCTACGGGCTTCGTCGAAAGGCAGTATGACTCGTATAAAAAACATCATCGAATCAAATTCTAGTCTGTCTCACACCGAACTTGAGTGTAGATTGGGTATTATAGAGTCATACTATAAACAAGCATCGTATTGCCAGAATCAAATCGAGCGATTGTCACCACAAGAGACTGGTAGAGCTGAAATAGATGAATTGTATATTATGGTTAAAAGTCGGATACTGACCCTTATCGGCCAAGGAAGACATTCGAGTACGCAGGAACAGTCATTTTTTGTGCCTCAAACACCTTCAAGCCGCTTGCCGAACCTAAAACTACCGAAGTTTGAAGGGAAGTATTCTGAATACAAAAATTTTATTAACTCATTTAATAACTTGGTTCACAGAGATCAGAATATACCAACCTCAGAAAAATTTAATCATTTATTATCCTGCCTTAGTGGAGAAGCGCTTTCTACAGTCAAAGCGTTTCAAGTAACAGACGAGAATTATCCCAAGGCGCTTGACCGTTTAAAGGAAAGGTATGACAATGATACTTTAATCTTTTTGGAAAACGTTAATGCTATGTTTGAAATCCCGAAATTGTTAAAACCGGCTCCATATCAATTAAGAAATATTGTAGATACGATATCTGCTCTGTATAGTTCACTAAAATCGTTAGGAACACATGAACAAATTTGTGAGGCATTTGTCATTCATCTGGTTATAAGTAAGGTTGATCCACAAACGAAACAAAAATGGGATGAGTTTATTAATTACGACAAATTACCTTCATGGTCTAAGTGTTCTTCAATGTTAGACAGACGTTGTCAACAACTGGATGCTCAATGCAGAAGACTTAGCAAGGATCAAACTACTTCTATTTCAAAAAATGTTTCGCATAATACGTCACTTACAAAACAACATTCTCTTGTTACTAAAACGACAGTTCATAACCGTACATGCAATCATTGCTCAAAATCCGGACACTTTATTTCCACTTGCCAACGTTTTCTTGTTCTTCCTGTAGATCAGCGCATTGACCAGGCTAAAAAACTTAATTTGTGTCTCAACTGTCTATCAACGGGTCATGTGTACATACAGTGTCCCTCTCGATATTCCTGCCGCTTTTGTAAGCAACGTCATCATTCGCTTTTGCATAAGCAACATGATGAAGAAAAACCTTCGACCAATTCAGCTGTAGTACATGGCACATTTCAATCAGTTTGTAAACCCAGAGAAAGTAAGGTAATTTTGGCAACAGCTCTAATCTTAATTCGTGATTCTGGTGGAAAGTACCACATGGCAAGAGCACTTTTGGACTCTTGTTCTCAAGTCAACTTCATGAGTGAAAATCTATCTAATGCCTTAAATTTAAAGAAAATAAAAAATACCATAGATGTTGAAGGAATTGGCTCATCCAGTGTTAAAATACCATACATGACTCAAAGTACTATTAAATCCAGATTAAATAATTTTGAATTGTCGCTAGAGTTTTTAATATCACGTAATATTACTGGCTACCATCCAGACGAAACAATGTCTATAAAAGAATTTAATTTGCCATCGAATGTTGAGCTAGCAGATCCAGAATTTTATCGTCGACGGGGAATAGACATGCTCTTAGGAGCTGAGCTTTTCTTTTCAATCTTATCCGTGGGACAAATTGGTTGTGAAGAAAACTTACCAACACTTCAGAAGACATTGTTGGGATGGATTGTGTCAGGAAGGTATACAAGCAAATCCTCTGTTACTACTTCTAAGCATTCATATTCGGTAATTGAAAAAGGTTTGAATGAAATCAATGAAAATATTGAGATGCTGTGGATGTTAGAATCAGTGGAAAATAAGCGACAGAGTATGACACCAGAGCAGCAGCAATGTGAACAACATTTCCTTAAGAATGTCGTGATTGATGATAATGGTCGAATTATGGTAAAACTTCCACTTAAAAATAATCCTAAATGTCTTGGCGATTCCAGAGATATAGCTGAACATCGATTTTTATGTCTAGAAAAGAAATTAATGAAAAATCCTCAGTTAAGAGAAGATTATACAAATTTTTTAAAAGAATATGAAGAGTTGGGCCATATAACTAAAATTGATTCATCCGTCTCCTCGCCACATTATTACATTCCCCACCACTGCGTGATACGCCCAGAAAGTGTCTCAACTAAGCTGAGGGTGGTGTTTGACGCATCATGTCGATCATCATCACAACTATCTCTCAACGATATCATGATGGTAGGTCCAACTATACAAAACACTTTATTAATTACTCTGCTTCGTTTCAGATGTCACCAATATGGCTTGACTGCTGACATTGTCAAAATGTACAGGCAGGTGTTAGTTCATCCCGAAGACAGAAACTTACAGCTTATTTTGTGGCGTGATAATCCTTCAAAGTCTATCAAAACTTATTGTCTTAATACCGTAACATACGGTACAGCATCAGCTCCATATCTCGCCATACGTAGTTTGCATTATGCTGCAGAGCGGTATCCTAATACGCATGAAATAGGTAAAGCAGTCATTACCACTGATTTCTATGTAGACGACATGATTACTGGAGCAGACGATCGAACCACACTTCACCTCATACAAACCGAAGTTACAGATATTTTAACGTACTCAAAGTTTTCCTTATCAAAATGGCATAGTAATTGTTTTGAATTGAAATATGCTGACAATGAGGTGCAAGAAGTAAGCATCGATCACGATATCACAACCACATTGGGTATGTCATGGGATCCTATGGGAGATACTTTCCACTTTAAATTTCGTCCTACTAAATCCTACTCGAAAAATACAAAACGTTCGATTTTGTCTTTAACTTCTACGCTTTTTGATCCCATTGGTCTTCTTAGCCCTCTAGTTGTAAGGGCAAAAATTCTTCTTCAAAAACTCTGGCTTATTAAATGTGATTGGGATGAATCTGTTCCCCAAGAAATTAATACGGCTTGGAACAATATCTTCGCAGATTTTCATAATTTACATCAACTAAAAATTAATTATTTTATCCGTATGCCAAACACAATAAGAATGGAGGTCCATGGCTTTAGTGATGCGTCTATTAAAGCCTACGGCTGTTGTATTTACTTTGTCTGTACAGATTCGTTTGACAATATTGCAGTAAATCTGGTGGCATCTAAATCTCGCGTGGCGCCAACAAAAACAAGAACATTACCTAGACTAGAGCTGTGCGGTGCTCACTTACTTGCAAAATTTTGGAATCAGCTAAGCCATCATATTAAATATTCAATTTCAAAGGTGTACTTTTGGACGGACTCGCAAATTACCCTTCATTGGATCAACAGTCATTCTTCATCTCTGTCAACATTCGTCGGAAATCGCGTAGCCGAAGTGCAAAATTATTCTACCAATATTACTTGGCGATATGTGCCATGTGATCAAAACCCAGCTGACTTAGTATCCCGAGGATGCACGGTGCCTGACCTATGTAAATCTCTCTGGCTTAATGGTCCAAGTTTTCTAAAACGCAATGGTTCCCAATGGCCAACCTGTGCTACTACTGATCTTAGTGAATCTGAGATGCTATTAGAGAAGAAAAAATCGGTTTTAGTTGTCAGTACTCCGGATTTACCATATATCTTTAAAGTAATACACAAATATAGTAACTATATGAAAGGTCTTAGAATTATCGCCTATGTTTTTCGTATGAAGGCAAAATACCGATCAAAGGACCGTACCATTTCTTCAGAGGAGTTGAACCACTCACTCTTGAGAATTGTTTGGGTAATTCAGCAACATCATTTCGCAGCAGAATTCGATAAATTAAGAAAAGCCGAAAATGTTACTGGTCAATTATCATCTTTGTCTTTATTTATAGATGATGTTTCTGCTATACCACTTATTCGAGTCGGTGGTCGATTACTTAACTCCAGTCTTCCAACTCATGTTAAATTTCCATTGCTATTACCGAAGACAGATCCATTCGTCAGCGTAATCGTTGCTTATATCCATCGAACTAATTATCATGCCGGCCCTCGAGCTTTAGTCTCTCTAATTCAACAACAGTTTTGGATTGTAAATTGTAGATCATTAGCCAGAAAAATTGTTTATCAGTGTGTACATTGCACCCGGTACAAACCTAAGTTACTTAGCCAAGTAATGGGAGATCTTCCAAAAGATCGTGTTGTAGGCTCCCGCCCATTTGAAATTGTTGGCGTCGACTTTGCGGGTCCTATTTGGACTTATTTAAAAATTCGAGGAAAACGCCCTTATAAGTCATATATATCCGTCTTCGTATGCTTCACATCGAAAGCTGTTCACCTTGCAGCTGTATCAGATTTGTCCAGTGACGCATTCATTGCCGCTCTAAAACGATTTGTAGGACGTAGAGGTATGCCTGGGAAAATTTATTGTGACAATGCAACTAACTTTGTTGGTGCAGAGGCTAAACTAAAGGAATTCTACAAAAAATTTCATGAGGAGTCAATTAAATCACAAATCCTTTCATACGCAGCATCAAACTTTATAGATTTTCAATTCATTCCACCAAGAGCTCCACATTTTGGCGGATTGTGGGAGGCAGCAGTTAAATCTGCTAAAGGTCACTTATATCGAACACTTTCAAACGCTCGACTTTCATTTGAAGAATTATCTACGGCCCTAGTCGAAATCGAAGCCATTATGAATTCACGACCGATTGCCTCTACATCAACTGACCCCAACGACTTGGAAGTTCTTACGCCAGGTCACTTGTTAATCGGGTGTTCATTAAAAAATATTCCTGAAAAAATTGATTTAAATTGCAATATTTCCAGCCTTCAGCGTTGGCAAAGGATATCAGCTGTAAAATCTCACTTCTGGCATAGGTGGCACAAAGAGTATCTAATCCAGCTACAAGAACGGTACCGATGGCGCAATCCCCAACGAAATTTAAAGGTAAACGATTTGGTAGTCGTTCATGAAGATAATGTTCATCCAATGAAAGGGCGATTGGTCGGATCATAAATGTAATTTTTGGTGCAGATGGATATGTTCGAGTTGCAGATGTTAAAACAGCTACTAACACTCTTCGCCGTCCCGTTGCTAAGCTAGCAGTTTTACCTATTGATTGAAACTGGGAGTTTCAATGGGGCCCGGCATGTTAACGCATATATGGATACTAGTCGTTTATAAAAAATTATTATTATTAAATTAAGTTACCAAAATTTGAACGCCCTAATTTCCATTAAATTAGTACTATAATAATATGCAGTTGTTCTAGTAAACGCATATACATATATTTATGTGTATGTTCATGCATACAAGAATTTAGTTAAAAGCATTAAACAGACAGCTGAATATACTAATGTTATTTGTGTACTTATTTTAGTACATTCATACAACAAAAATATGTATTGACATTCTTTTGGAATTTTACCGCTATTCTTTCTTCTTAGTTCATTTTACTAAATAAAGTTTAAGTATAGAAAAAGAAGTTGAAGAGTCAACATAAATTAAAGATCTTAGTGATTGGCATATCGGACGGTAATCTGTGCATTAAAATAACTTTATAAAATTATTGAAATATAATATAAAATAACTCAAATTTTATAAGTGTACATATAAAAAGATTTTGGGTTGTCAAACCAGGCAACACTTTACAACACCCTTGGTGCTCCTTCGTCTGAAAGGTGGTAACTACCGCTAATCCCATATCCAAGAAGAAAGACATTAAGTTGGAAGCGAAGAAGATTCGGGACAATTTGAAACTTTGCCCATATATTTTTATTAAAATTTGTACACATTTTTGCTGATGTTATTGTAAACGTAAAAATTTTTTTTTGCAAAACGCAGACAAAATCAAATGTTTAAAATACATTATTAAAGCAGCAAAACTAAAAATGTTTATATTATGTGTCTATTTGAAAAATAACACTTTCGATAAATAATAACTTATTTTGTAAAAATTATAAAAGAAATCAAACTTATCTTTGCAGTGAAAAAGTCGAACCCGAAATTCACCAAAGGGCTGTGTAACTCTCGTTAACAAAAAAGAACAAACTGAGTAATTTTAAAAATACTTGACAAGATGACTGAGTTTTGAAAGTGAATGAAATAATTTGCAAGCTTCATAGTCTTATAGGCGAGGAACTATATTGCGTCATATGTGTGGATATGGCATTATAAACTCAAAGAACATTCACTCAGAAGCGCAATTATCAGTAGACATCCTTGGAACTTGCATGACGTTAAATCATTTCAAAAGAAGACATATACAGTAGCGAGAAAAAGAATGAAACTCCATGCCATATTAAGCTCAACACAGTGTCTTGTCTTATTTACAGAATGTTGTTACCACACCATTATTGATCCCCCACTACTTTTAACAGTTGCGAACTGATATTTGGGTGAATATCCTTGTTTTTATGGCCGACGAATGTAATTTAACCCATCAGAGCCAAATAAGTTAAACTTTGATTGGTCGCTCCACAAAACTTTGGCTCACTGCTTTTTTAACCAATGCACATACCGTCTAGCAAAGTCAAGCGGTTTTTTCTTATTAACCTTACCTATAAGTGGCTTCTTGGCTGGTTTCTAGTTAATAAATTTGACTCTCTTAATCGGTTTCTGGCTGTGTCGACGCAAATAGAAATAGTTACTCGTGTGCATAATTAGTAACATCTACTGCCGTTTTCCGATGGTCAAATTTTACTATTTTTACCATTTAATGGACTTGGCGGGCAGTATATTTACGAGGTCAACTACTTCTTGGCTTTCTTTCCACGTTATTTGTTTGACGATATCGCAATGAAATCCGACAAACCGTTGATTTGTTGACATTAAATTGATGAGCAACTTCATTCATTGATTTGCCTTCTTCCAAACCTGTTTCTATTTTAAAATTCACAATTTGCAAATTGTTCATTAAACTTTTATGTTAATTACTCTAGTTGACCTACTTTTACCTTTAATACATTGCGTTGCATTTTTTTCTCGCTAAATTTTTTCACTTTCTTTATAAATCTAAAACCATCCAATCTAAAACCATCCAAAACCAAGGGAAGCAAACAACGCTTACTGATGCTTTTTAATAAAATATAAAAACCAACGAATAAAAAACAAAAGTGGAGTGGAATTGAATACCGTTATAGGTTTCGATTCTCGATTGAATTTCATATGACATAGAGCTGCATTTTTCTCTCGCTACTGTATGTGTAGGTAGTTCATCAGGACAACAGGAATGTGGAAATATCACGGGAAATACCATACAAAATGAGGGTACTACAGTCGTAGCAATTTAGTAGCTTTACACAGCACTAATAACAATACTGTCAGTGGACCAAGCAAATAACATCACTCAGATTTGTTAACTGTACAGGTTCACAACGTAATATAGTTTACATAATCTAAGCAAACCTTGGCAGATATGCTTACATACTTTATTGGTCATTACAACCTAGCTTCTTACTACCACTTATATTATATTGTGTGTTAATTTTTAGCCACAAATGACGGGACCTACAGTTTCGTTTCCGACGACAGATTTTTGAGAAACTTTTCATGGCAATTTTATTTACTCTCAGAGTTTTTGCCAGATATCTGCTGAGAGGAAGTCGCCGAAGAAATATTTTTTCATATTTTGTGTTATTGGAGATGTCTGATCTGGGTATGGACCAACATCTAATAAGCATGTACACTACCTACTACACTATAACGAATTCTTTGTATACGCCTTTGAGACACATTTTGACTGGTTTGTTATCAAGATTTTTAGTTCAAAATTATGAAGATTATTTTTATAAAATGTATTAAACATGAAAAATACATTTTGATGCTATTTTGTACACTAAAATATTTTCTTCTCTTCGTTGCCAAATATAAGATACTTCCTATGGCAGGCAAAGATTATTTGTTAACTAAGTATGTGCATTAGATTATATTGTCTCGACGTTCGTCCAGCTGAATGAATTTTAACATCATGATTGAGACCAGTAAGCGTATGTAGTTGTATGCCGACTACTCCTTAAGAATTGAGTTGTTTATGCTTTAATAGATTGGTTTCTATACATTCTTAAATAAACTCCAGTAGACAAACAAATGTACGAGGTGCATTTTAAAAGTAAAAGTAAGATTTTGAATCACTCATGGTGAAAATAAAAAATTGTTGAAAAAGTTGATTCTCTGGTTTTGCATGTTATTAAGGCTTAAAAATTTTTATTTTTTAATGGAATTTAGTTCCTATACGTAACATTACTGTTAATAGGACACGCATTGTTTTTACAGGCAGAGTGATGTTTCTTAGTGTTATAAGATCCTTAAAAGGAAAACAAGAAGAAAATATCAGTTGAGAAGAATTGAATCGCAATGAGATATAACACTCATAGCTGCCAGATTTGACGACGTGAAGATTTATGCCCTTATTTTGACGATTTTTGGGAATTAAAAACTTACATCATATTCTTTACTTTAGTACGTTAAAAGCTTTGTATTTGCTTTGTAATTATTACGATAGCAAATTTAGGTTAGTAGCAACGGGGAGTGAAGTATTATATTTTTAAGTTATGTGCGAACACCTCTGATGATTTTTCTGTATTTTATGCCTTTGTCATACCTTAAAAGCCAAAAAATTACAACCCCTGCTCGAAGGGAGTTCCACATACGACTAGACCGATGTGTGCGATCCCCTGGCCAATCGACCACATATTGATGTGCTCGCCGGGAAAGGCGAGTGTTACGTAGGAATACATGATGCAAATCCCTTATTTCGGTCGAGAAAAATCCGTTGTAATAGCGATAGAACAGTGAAACATAAGCCACAATGCAACCATGCCCCAATGAATGAATAGAGTTCGATACTCTACCGCCTTTAACGAGCAACTTCGTCCTCTCCTGTACGCGGTCGAGAAGTCTTAAAATAGACGTTGAGACACCGATACATACATGAGAGTTGTATTCCATTCTCTTTCGGATATAAATGTTGTAAATAGTATCAAGATCAGCTGAAGTGAAGTATTTCTTGTCTTAAGATACTAAGGCACTGAAAAGCGTGGCGGTTCCAGCAAACATCATATTTAATTTTCATGCTCAGGACGTCAAAAGCTTCTAACTCCTTAATCTTAATACCACCCATAGATTTAGATGATGCAATATTATTGCTGCGGTTATGTGTCAATAAACAATTGTTTTTTTCCTGAAAATAATATAAAACTTCTCAATTTTTGAAAAAAAAAATCTGAAATGAAAATAAGAAATGGTAGCTTTTAATTTCCAGCCTTATATTTATAAATAAATATTAGTTTTATCACATTCTTCAGCTAATGTAGAGAAAGTATTAAGCCAAGTTAATTTTAATTAAACTAAATTCCTTAGAAGCAAAATTATGTAAAAAGATTATTTAAAACTTATCAGTCATAACTACTTCGACTTTAATATTGTATCTGATTTGTTTAAAATGTTTAATTCTAATATATATACATACTAGCTGTCCCCTGCACGTGTTGCTGCGCCCCTGTACGTGTTGCTGCGCCACCTATTGGATATTGGTCAGATCAACTTAGAAACCTTCGTCGACTCATGCGCAACAACTTTGCTAAGGATCATATCATGATCAAATGCACAGTTTACGATTTAATTCATTTTGAGTAATTTTCAGTGGCGCCACCTGTCGGAAATTGGTCATACCAACTTAAAAACCTTCGTCGACTAATGCGCAACAACTTTGCTAAAGATCATAACATGATCAAATGCACAGTTTACGATTTAATTGAATTTAAGTAATTTTCAGTGGCGCCACCTATCGGAAATTAGTCATGCCAACTTGGAAACCTTCCCCGGCTCATGCGCAACAACTTTGCTAAAGATTATATCATGATCAAATGCACGGTTTAATTGATTTTAAGTAATTTTCAGTGGCGCCACTTGTCGGAAATTAGTCATACCAACTGAGAAACCTTCCCCGGCTCATGCGCAACGACTTTGCTAAAGATTATAACATGATCAAATGCATAGTTTACGATTTAATTGATTTTAAGTAATTTTCAGTGGCGCCATCTGTCGGAAATTAGTCATACCAACTGAGAAACCTTCCCTGGCTCATGCGCAACGACTTTGCTAAAGATTATAACATGATCAAATGCATAGTTTACGAATCTATAAGGTACATACAAACAAACATTCATTTTTATATATAGACTATGGGAGGTTACACGCCCACTATAGCCAATCCTCCCATTTTGTTCGTATATACGTCAAAGTCGTTTATACAAAATTTGAGGACTCTAGCTGTTGCTGTTTATGAGATATGCGACATTAAATACTTATTGGGTATGTGGGCGTGGCACCTCGCCTACTTGAAAATTTAAAATAAAAAGTAGCTTATAGTTCCTTCCAGACATACATGAAGATACTGTGAACATTCTAAGAAAATCGGTTCAGTCGCTTAGCCGTCTGTAGACTTCAAACAAACCCACAAACAAATAAACACACGTTCATTTTTATATATAAGATATATGTATATACATATATATAACTACGTATATAGGTTTTTAACATACAAATATATTGTATAAAATACTCGTTTTTAAAGTTTATTTTTATAATTAAAGCGTTAAAAGGACTTGTTAAATTTTGTTTGTTAAATGTTTTTGTTATTTATTTTTCAACTAAAATATGTACATTGACTTAACTTTATATGTTTCACTACAATTTCTTTTTCTAATTTATGTATTTATTTTTGTGGCGATGTTTTTTACGATTTCCATGAACGCCTGTGACGATTTTGACGCTTTTTTTTCTAATATTTGACGCTTTGATGCTTCATCTATCTGGCAGCTTTGATAACACTTCGAATTGCCTCCGTGTGTCAAGTATTATTTTTAATATTTCATGATTAAAACAGGTGTCAGTAAAGTTTGTACCGACATTGTCTAATTTCAAAGACGCTATTCGAAAAAAATTTATCTTTCAAAAACAATTACAATTACATCGATATTGATGGTTGAAATCAGTTGCAAACGACTATTCTCTTCACTTGCGTCAGCAACTCAATATGTATTATAAGTATTATACGAAAACAACCTGAGCACATTGTCAAACAGAAACATTGTTGTGTTTTATATTCGATATACACCTATGCACATAACACATATAAAATGAGAGGGTATTGTAAAATGATAATGAAAACAAGGGAAGGGAAGTCTTCTCACATCTACTTTAGACTTTTTGTCTTCAAACGAGAGTTCAATGCTGTGGTGTAGTTCCCATGAGCTCCATCTCGGGAAGAGCCGAAACCAAATTAAAATAAAAATCATGGTTTTGCTCAGTGTTGAAGTACTTTTGTACTTGATCCAACGGGTTATAGGGTAGGGGTAGTATTTAGTAAACGGTAAAGTATATAAAGTATAGGGTAAAGTATATAAATGCATGCAACAAACCTTTTAGTATATATATATATATATATATATATATATGTGTCTGTATGTTAATAATAAATATTAGTGTTGTTTTATTTGTATATATTTTCAAAAACGTTATAAACGTATTTTATTTTTTTGTATTTTGTGACACTAAATATTTTTGTTTGCAATGTTTATTTTGTTCACATTCGTTCACAATTGGGTTTTAATTTATTAATATTCACAATGTGTATAATTTGTTAGATATATATGTACATATTTAATATAGAACTTATTGGGTTGATCGTATTCTAAGGATCGATAATCAACTGATCAACAAGGATCAAAACAATCATGGAGGAGATGTTGATGAAAGTGCATATGATGTTGTGTATTGTGAATGTTGATATGTGTTGGTGATGTTATTGTTATTGTTTGTTAAAGATGTTTGTGTTGTCATATTGTAAGTCAGGTGTCATATTTGTTCACTCGTGTGAACAGTACTTTACATTTCAAAAATTCCGCAGTACCCCCGCGACACTTTCAGTACTTTTTTATTATTACATATTTTATGTTTTGCGGTTTTCATTTCATTCATTTTCATTTCATTAATGCAATGCTAAAGGTGGAATTTGGCTTTAGCTCTGGTTAGCCAAACGTCCACGGAACGTACGTTCGTTTTTAGAATACAAAATGCAATGAAAACGCTTGCCTAAACGTAATGTAATTTCGGTAGGCATTTGCATTGATCATCATATGCTAAAAACGAACGTATGTTACATTACATTCCATCGACGTTTGACTAAACGGGGCTTTTACGTTTTGTTACGATCCGAATCAGCTGGTTTTGTCCTGCATGTGTATTAAATCTAAATAAATAAATAGTCAAGTAGGTAGATTGCTGGCTTACTAGATGTGAGCACACGATTCAGACATCTTCATGAAAACGAAATATGAAAAAATATTTCTACGGTCACTTCTTTCTGGCAAAAACTCTGAGAGTAAATAAAATTGCCACGATAAAGTTTCTCAAAAATCTGTAGTTCGTAGTTGACTTTAAACAGTAAGTTCCGCCACTCTTGTATAAAATTAACACACACAAAATAAGTGGTGTGAGGATTTAGTTAGTTATAATGACCAATTATGTATGTATGTATCTTTTACAAAAGTACCTGATGCAAAAAAGTACTTTTTCAGCCATAGTTCAATACCATTTCAAAATTTCAGTTTTGCAACACTGGTTCTGCTCATTAATTTCTTACTAGAATACTGAACGGATACTTATTTAATTTACTTGCAGAATTATCGGACAGAATGTTTAACTTATAATTAATTAATAATTAATTGCATCATTGTGATACCAGATCGATTTTTATTAGTCGAACAAAACCATGACACAGATGGCCGTGAGAACTTGAGAACAAAGGTGACTCTAAACATGGAGCCCTTTACCTCCTGTCATAATATTATATCCCAAGAGGAAGTACGTGCAATCAGCGAAACTGTGATAATTTGTTAAACTTAGCAGATAAGGATTTTAGTAGTCAAATGACAATTAGTATAATAATATACAAGTATGTGTCATCAAGATCTGTTCTAGACTGCTAGAGACGATCAACAATTACTCACCAAGGAGTTATCGCGGTGGGGACATCGAATCAATAAAACATTTTTAATTGTATAGCACATCCTTCCTTCGTAAGTTCTCAATATTTTACGAATTTTATATACTCGTATTCATTAGAGAAATGGAAAAAAATAACAAGTTTGAACACAAATGCAGATTTCCTATAGGAAATATGATTGGTAGCTCTTAATGTTGGGCGATAGGCCTAAGATTTTGGGTTCCTATGAATGGTTATCTCTCTTTCAACGTTCTTATCTATCTAATTGTGCAATAACTTTGCTAGTAATTGAGTTTGTAGTGAATTAAAACAAAAGGAGAACACATTCAGGAGAATACGATTGAATTCAAACACATAGCTAAGCGAGTGCAATTTTATGCCCAAAAGTAGCTAAAAAAGGAGATACAAATTACTTTATATTCTATCAAACATCGTAGTTAAATCTTAATATATGTATCTCCAAAGATTTACAATCTATTGTTTTATAATCCTGAAGTAAATGCTATCAAATAAAATGATTACTGTAGTGTTGGTAGATGCTGCCAATAACTATTATTGTTCTTAACCTTCTTCTTTATTTGCGAATCCGTTATTCGGAAATAAAGCGATCATACAATAGTAAATGTTTTAAATCTCATTATATTTTATAGTAACTGTGACAGCTCTCGATATTTAGAAGCATGTAGTATGTCTGTTTCATCCCTATATCCTGTCCAATCCTGAATGTTTCGAAGCCAGTATATCTCTTTTCTGCCTCTGCTTCGGCGTCCTTCAATTGTACTTTTTATTATGGATTGTATAAATTTGTATTTTTCATTCCTCATCAGATTACCCAAATATGTGATTTTCCTTCTTTTGACCGTTTTCCGTAGTTGTCTGTCGATGTTCATTCGTCTCAGAACTTCCTGGTTTGTAATGTGGGAATTATAGGGTATCTTCAAAATTCTCCAATATATCCACATTTCAAAGGCCTCAATTTTTTTCTCGTCTACAGTTTTGATGGTGCAGGTCTCTACTGCTTAATACAGTTGTTCTTAATACAGTTGTGCAATATATTATTCTCTAAATTTATGGCTTTAATAGCTTTAAGTTTGGAATTAAAATAATTTGCAATTTAAATAATCCAAAATTTAAATTTAAAAATGTGGAATACATTCATTAAATTTAAAAATGTGGAATACATTAAGATTTAATAACATTAATTACAATCCTTTGAAAATGTATCTACATATATAAAATGTAAAAAATAAATACTGTATTTAATATTCTCTATGAATTTTATTTAGATATTGTAGAAATATATAAGATTTGTGATCTTTTCATACAATTATATGTTAATGTGTTGCATTAGCATTGCATTGTTGCATTCGATTTGTCTACCGTACGGTGATTGCGGTATATTTTAAGGTTGTGGTATATTTTAAGGTAGAGGTTTCATTATTTAATTTTCAATATTGTTTTACGTATAATTTACCTCACGAAGTAGGGTAGTCATCTTATCGTGCTGCGAGGGTTTAATGTATGGTGCTTAGCGCCGAACTGCCGGTAATGACATAGTCACTATTAAAAGTGTCATTGACAAAGCGGTCTAAGTTGTGCACAAAACTAAGAACTACAAATCATATGTGTTGACATCTGCTTTACTAAATGGCTGAAAGCCGCCAACAAACTCGCCGTTGGCTCTTGTTGTCCACATACTTAAATTCATCCTTGTCTGTACTCAGAGTGAGGGGCGTTTGCCTATTAAAGAACAGCAGTTTTTGAATGCTCCACAGTAGGCATAAAATGCAAACCAACTATTTTATCATTATATATGACAACCAAGAGTTACACACTAAGTATCCGGGAAAGAGGCTTACAATCTCACTTGCATGCGACTATCTGGGTTTTCATGTCACTAGCGTGTCAAAACCAAAGATGATCGAGCCTGTATAAAAAATATAACACGACTGTTGTACTATTTAAATAATACATACATGACATAATTGGTCATTACAACCCCTCAGCCAGGATTACGACCTAGTTTCTCACACCACTTATGTTGTATGTGTTAATTTTATACATTTGTGGCGGGACCTACAGTTTAAAATCGACTCCGAACGACATTTTTGAGAAACTTTTTCATGGCAATTTTATTTACTCCAAGAGTTTTTGCCAGAAATCTGTTGATAGTAAGTCGCCGAAAAAATACTTTTTGTATTTTGATGTCTGGCCTGGGATTTGAACCCTGGCTTTTCGTCTAATAAGCCAACACACTACCTACTAGACTACGGTGATTTCATTTAAATAATAGCTACGGTAATTTTTGTCCGATTTGATCAATCGAAGTGTCAATCTCTTCATAAGGTGATGCACTTTCAGAATGTCATCATTTATTTTATATTTTAATTAAAACTAAATTATTAAATTAAACTAACCTTGAAAAAAATTAGAAACATTTTATTTTTTCCGAGTTTACCCCATCAAAACTTATAACATGTAAGTTTGAAACATATATTTATGTATAGCATTTTAAAGGCTTATCTCTCCCCTTTTCAAAAAAAATTTGGAGTTTGAAATTAGGTTAAAAAATATTTGGGTAATCAATAATTTTGTATGAAAAGATCAAAAATACTGTTTGTTTAAATAAAACATTTTGGAGGGTTCGAGAAATATTAAAAAAATATTTTTTTGTTCTACTCAACTTTTTTTGACTGTCGCACCGTGTAATTATGTTTTTTAAAGACGACGACTTTTATGTTATTCGTTATTCAGTTTATTTATTAATTAGAAAGTCGAAATCTTAGACCCGATAGCCTCAAATAATTTCTTAATGTTTTCAAGATATTTTTATATAAGTCAAACACATTTTTTATAGTCTTTTGTTAAACGTCTCGTATGTTAAAATTTAATATAAAAAATGTGTGTTAAATCGATTTTTTATCATCGAATTTTTTCAATATAACATCGTACAGATATCCGTCATGGCGTCTCTGATTGGAGTCCACTTGAAATTTTCAACGCCTCTGGCGTATAAATCAGGCTGATGAAAATTAGGATCAAGTGCTCCAGTGTCAATTCAGCGAACACACGTCATTGTCTATTGTCGTTCTCTAAATATCGTCCCTATATAGATATATACCACGGATAGAAGTTTTTTCTTTTTGGATAGACCACACTTGTGTCTCATCTTCATCATCTACGAAGTTTTATAAATATCAAACAATATTTGTTCTTGATAGCCATCTAATTTTCAGTTCAGTTTGAAAAATCTTCCAATGAACAATTATTCTTGACTTTTGACAGAGTGGTGAACTTTCGAGAATGAACTATGATTTAACGTAATAAATAATTCGTCAATTTCTATTACTTTTCATTTGCTTCGTATTATTGTTGATTAAAACAATATTAATTACCAATTGCAATATCAATTATCAATTGCAAAAATATTTTATATTATTTTATTCATAACGTAAAATTTAAGTAATTATAGGCATATATATAAACATACATATGTAAATATTTTATTATTTAAATTATTACTTGTCTACAAATGCTAATTTATATTATATATTATTATTATTATTATTTATATATGCTGTTGTAATCCACCATTATATGCCGAAAAGGAATGTTTAATAATTGCTTTCGTTATTCGATTACAATCAAGGAAAATATGCAGACATTTGAGAATTGCTCTGTTTTTGGATATCCAGAAAGAGAGCACTAAAAAAACTTGAAAACCATCAAAATGTAAGTGTTGAGTTGCGTAGTCGGCTTTATATTTGCAGTAAATACATTCAATGCTGCATGTGCATACATAAAATATTTAATAATTATTTCCATAGCACTGAAACTACGTGGATACACAATCACCGATGAAGCTGTAGCCTAAAGATTACAAATTTTTTTGATGTCATCCCCAATTTTAAATTCTTAATACCCAAAAATCTCCAACACAATTAGGCAATTCACATAAGACCTTGTATCGTTGTATTGAGTGTATAGTTGGACGCATATACAACAGTGTATGCTTGTTGTTCCATACAAGAAAAATGTTTTTAAAACTGATGAATCTAAATTCAATGGATTTGACTCCAATTGAAAGAACAATACGCGGCCTCAACCGAAGCAAGATTACTTTGAAAGCAATCAATACAGACTATGCTTCTCTGTAGGAGTTTAATAATATCAGGTCTAACTTCCATACATAGCTGCCAGATAAATGAGGCACCAAATCGTCAAATATTTGAGAAAAAATCGTCAAAGACGTTTATTAAAATCATAAAAAAATCGTCAGAAAATACAAATAAATAAATTAAAATTATTTAAAAACCAAAATTATTTCGATTGTAGTAAAACATATTTAAGGTTTAAAAAATCTATCCCAACGTTGCTTATTGGCACATAAGCGCAGCAACAATATTACATCAACTATATCTATGGGTGGCATTGATATTAGGGAGTCAGAAGCTTTTGATGTTCTGAGCATGAAAATTCAGTGTAATGCTGACACTGAAAAATGTTCCTTCTTAAGTTCTTATCATCCAATCTTCCTATTTACACCGTTTATAACTGACAGAGAATGGAATACGACTCTCATGCATGGGTTGGTGCCTCAACGTCTATTTTGCGGTTTCTCGACCGTGTACAGGAGAGGTTAGAGTATCTCGTTAATGACGGTAGTATATCCAACTCCATTGAATAATTGGATCATCGTTGCAATGTGGTTTGTGATTCACTGTTCTGTCGCTACTATAAAATGGTTTTGCTTGAACGAAATAAGGGGATTTTTTCCCGAAAAACATATTTTCCTACATAACGCTAGTCTTTTTCGGCCAGTAGATCCGTATGTGGTCGATTGGCCAGTGGATCGCACACTGTATTACAGTACGGACTGTGTCGGTATGTGGAACTCAACACCTGCAGAGGTCTATCTTGTTACTTATGGTATAAAAATATACAAGCCTAGTGTCCATAAACACTGTTCTTTCTTTCCTTGTTCTCATAACATAGTTCCAAACACAATGCCATCCATCCCCTGAGTGTTGGTCACCCGAAAAAAAAAAAATAACGGCGCTTGCCTTTGTTCTTCCGCTGGCAATATTAGAAGCTATACTAGAATTTTTAAAATAGTTTGCAACGACAAGTTATATATTATTCTCAATTACTAGGTTATTTAGGAGTTGTAATTTTTCAGCTTTCAAGTGGTTAAAAGGGAATAAAATACAGAAAAATCATCACAGGTATTCGAAATTAACTCAAAAATATAATACTTTATTTCTTGTTTTTACTAACATAAATTTCCAATAGTAACAATTGCAAAGTAAATACAAAACTTAAAGTGGCTTTTAATGTACTAAAGTAAAGGATATGATGGAAATTTTTAATTTTTAAAAATCGTCAAAATAAGGGTATAAATCCGCGGCAGCCATATAAATGAAATAAAAATCCATTTCCAACCGGAGCAGTTGTAGTTCACAGCAAAACAATAAATTTATTAAAATTTCAAACTATTTTCGTTTTATTACGTTTTTAAATTTAAACTTTTCGATCGCCAACCCATTATATTTATTCACATTATGCTCATATCTAATATGTGAAATTCATAATGCAGGGAACATATGTGACGTATGAGTTATATTTAATTCCATTAGTTTCATACACGACAAAATCGAAGTTTTTTTATTGCATACTTCTCAGGATAACTATTCTAGTACATGTAATATGATGCGCATGAGTAATATAGTTCAAATACAATTAAAAAGAAAGTATACCCCATAAATTTGGAATTAAGCTACATGATTTTTCGATTTTATGCAATTCTATGCTATATTCTAGTAGGTAATGCATTATCTTCACAACAAAAAAATTAATTTGGCAAAATTTCAAACCGTTTTTTTTTAATTGCATTTTTAAATATAAACTTTTAAATGGCCCAGCGGGTGTAATGATGTCATGTCAGAAGTGAATATGCTGCCGGTGACGATCCATCTTCCAATCAAATGAATAGTTTGCGGCTTATTCGCATACAACTGCAACTCAAGAAAACTCCTCAAGATAGGTAAGGTCACCTCCACGTGAGATTAACATGCCTTCAAATCGTTGGTGCATGATATCCAACGTGGCATGAGCTGTGTAACACGTAGCGTCGTTCTGTTGAAACCATTTGCCGCTGGAGGCCAGATCATCTAATTCAGGCCAAAAGAATTTTGTAATCATTGGCATATAGTGCTCACCGCTTTCTCATAGAAATATGAACCGATGTTGCCGCCAGCTCAAAATACAAACCAAACTGTAAGTTTTTCGAAATTTATTGGATATATTTACGGTCATAAATGCATTTTTCAATGAATATGTAAACTATTTTTGAATGTTCCAGAATTGCACACATATGGCAATAATTTGATAAGAATGTTCTTGCGAAGTATTTGCTTTTCATTACAATATATTTTGTTTCTATTTTTTAAATAGAACAATTTGATGTCTGTTTTCATACGTGTGTTACCACTAGCATAGAAATAATCTGCTGCCAACAACAACTATATATGTGACAGTACGAACTGTAACTACGAACTGTACAAATTTAAATACGTGTTATAGTTACTAATAATTATCCCTGTAGGGTCACACTTTAAATCAGTGAAATTATTATATTAATTCGTTCAACTTAATCACCCATATCGTGAATATTATGGGAATAAGTTAGGGGAGTAAACTTTTTTTCCCATAACAAAAAAATCGGTATTACGAATATATTGGGAGTAAAAGTTTTTATTGTGAATTAGCTATAAATGCTGTATAAACAAAAAATATTAAAAAACGAGTAGCGTATATCTTCGTTTTTTGGTGCTGGAAGAGGAGAAACTATCCATGGGAAGTTTGCAGCGAAGATCTAATCGACATGATTCGAATCCACTATCACTCGCTGAGATAAAGTAATAATTATACATACTTAAATATTTATGTTTATGATGTGTCCTTTACAGATTCCAGGAATATTACAGGGTAAACAAAGAAGGATTCAAATACGTGCTGAATGTGTTGATGGAAAATTTGATTAGTAACAATTGCAAAGTAAATGCAAAGCTTAAAGTGGTTTTTTTACTAAAGTAAGGAATATGACGTAAATTTTTAATTTTCAAATATCCATATCATATCATAAGGAATGTTACCTTGATGGATCAATACTTGACCAAATATATTGAGCAGATTTATTTGATTCCATTCGCTCATAAAAACTTGTATGTAAAATGGATTTTTATGCAAGATGATGATGATTAAAATGAGGACCAATAAGTTTATTTTATATAATATTTGAACAAAAAAATTAACAATCTTCAAGTCCATTGGAAAGTGTTTCGATTGGCATGGAATGGTGTACAAAATGCAAAATGCAAGTGACGTCCTCCTGGAAGTTTATAATTTGTTATTAAAGAGAAAATTTTGAAATGGTGATTATGTTCACCCTTAATGGGGTTGTGATAATTACGTGACCAACAAATTTTTTGCTTTTATAATTCCTTTTACTTTATACATCGCCTAATTGTGCCCTTAAATAAATTTTGAAAAAAATTTCAATATTTTTTTGTAATTGGAAAAGGATCGGACAGATGGGTGCTACTTATAAGACCATGTCTTCGATTTTAATAATCGGAATAAAGACATATGGCAGCTGCCAAATTTCTGAGTTGCTTCTTGCTCAAAAAAAATGACACTAAATTTATAAATGTACTCCTGCTGAAGCACCCTTTAGTTGATAAATTGTTTATGTCTTTGTGCAAATAGTCGACTAAAAATAAGTGTTTTGCTATGATGGAGCTAATAACGTATAATTTCCTTCCATATTTACGTACAAAGACCATTTTAATCCCTAGTTTCTCGCACCGAAGACGTTATACGAGTTGATTTTATCCATACGTTGAGTAACTTATAGTTTAAACCCAATCTGATGAAAGGATTTGGCAAGCTATTTTGTGTCAATTAGCTTACTCACAGAGCTTTTTTGCAAAAGAGTGCCGATAGGGAGCCAGCAAAAAAATTATTTTTTTATTTGTACTTTTTAAGATAATATAGCTTTTATTTCGACGTCTCGACCTCCTTTTTAGTTATTCAGAAACACACTGTTCATTCGACTATAATTAAGTTTAACAGTATTGACTTTGATGAAAGGAATGAAAGATGAAAGGAATAGAACGTCGACAAAATATTGGACTGGAAAATGTAAACTAAGTAGTCCTTGCTTGAGGCACTCGCTACCATCGGCAAAGCCGACCAGTTGTGACAGTGAGATTTTTTTGAGGAAGTTCAGATTACGAAATAGACATGCACCAGTGCGCCTAGCTCTAGGCTCGGCCGGGCACACGTACAATGTAGAACACTTCACCATAACAATTCCTCCTTTTCTTTATCTTGACAGCTCCTACACCGTTACCTTAATTATTTACTCTATCAGTGCAAACTTTAAATTTGTAAGTTGTTGACCTTTCCCACTTACAAATATTGCAAGTAAATATTGTTTACACAAGAAGGTACAACTATAATTCTTTTTATGAATTATTTTTGAAATCTTAACTTAAAGCGATTAAAAGGGAAAACATTTAAAAATTTCTCAAGTATCCATACTCAATTACATTTTGAGCTATTTTGATATTCTTGTTTTCTATAAATTCTTCTTTACCTTCTTTTGGTATTGCTTTGTAATATCCTTTGAATGTTCATGTTGAAAAAGAAAATAATGAAATATTTTAAAAGTTTTTGAAAAAAATATTTCAAGAAATTTTTTCTACTTTGAAAACTAGCGAATTTAATTGAAATAGCTGTTCACGAGAAACAAAAATCAATTAATATAAACAAACCTACATTATAAGAGGAAAATTCATTGCGAAAAATAAATAAAAAAAAGGTTTTTTGCTCAAATGCACACTTAAAAGAGAAACCAAACTAGGTGGAACTCTTTCATTATATTTACATAAAATTGTTGTTCTGTTGGACTTTTTAGAAAATTTTACATGTAATAAAAATTACAATTAATTTTTTTTTTTTTTTTGGATTACTTTAAAGTTTATTTTTTAAAGCCTAAGGCAATAACCACAATAAACAGAACGCAACAAAAGCAGCAATCTCTTAAAAACAGAAACCATGGGTGTATATGGAAATGATTTCTTTAAATGCAGCGCGACAACAAACAGAGACTATTTTGCTCTGCTTTGAGGCTATTTTCTATTCTTATTCGCAGCAATGAGAAATTAGGGCTCACAGTGAGAAGATTTGTGCTGGCAATGCTAGGCTTAATGCTGTCAATATAATAACATGCATGAAATAGAGGTTTTAACAATACGATGTATGTAATATAACGCGAAAAAACCTTTCGAGTGGCACCAATGACAAAGAATTAATGCATGTTTATATATGTTTTGCATATACTTTCCTTCCGCTGTCTTTATTATAATAAATACTCATGCAGCTTAGCTCACGCTACAATTGCAAAATAATTGTGATTGTTGAGTGGCGTTATCTCTTTATTATCTCATATTATGAAATCAGTGAAATTTTCTTCAGTTTCACAGTTTTAACACCCATTTCGCTAGACAAAAGGAATACCAATTTGTCAACTTCGCCTGTTAAAGCTTGATGTTAACGTTTGCATTCTACAAATTATTTGGATCAGGTTATTTAGCAGATCCTTCTTTAAGAATATACGAACTAAGAGTCAAATTATTCAATATGAAACCAACCCCATTCTAAAACAACTCTCTCTATTGCAATAATCTTTATTTTAAACAGTTCAGTCAAAAATAGAAGGAAATATGAGGTCAAAAACCGGACGGCTATTCACGGCAGAAGTCAGGCACTGACATTTACGGTGAAACTTTCTCTACTCCTCCGTAACATATAGCCTGTGAGAATCGCATCAGTGCAATGGGCGGCAATACGATACAAGGATGAAAGCCAATGAACTTCAATTACGGCACTAATCCGATTATAAATCATATGCGAGTGATTGAACTTATACGAGTATTTCTATAAATACAATGACTTTCTTAAGTCTTTATAAAAACTATAATAATACTTCTTTACACAATTGTTAAATAAATTATTTATTTGATACTAAATTAAACAGGTAACAAATATTTGACATTTGTAACGTATGGTTTATAAGGCTGTTCTGGATTTTCAAACAGTATTTTAGTAATTAGTGGCCACCTTTTGCTTTAATGACTTGTTGAGGCCTTTTTGGCAAACTGTTGTTTAAATTTCGTAAAATAGACTCATCAATATAGATAGATTTTATAAATTTTCTATTTGATTACGATTCGGCGATTTTGCAGGCCAATTGAGACATTTATTATTACCCTTTATTGTTACCCTGGTCTTATGCTTCGGGTCAGTTTTGTGAACAGTTGTGGAATTCACTGTATGTATACAGTTAAGGACATAATTCACCAAATCTTTATGCTGAACATAAATTTTAAGTGGTAATTCTTCAATTTTTTTCCTTATCAATGAAACAATTGTATAATATATACGTATTATTGGCCAATGGTCAGTAAAGAAAAACACTTGTACAGAATTAAGGCCGAGCTTCTCACACGTTATATGCTGTGTGTGTTAATTTTATCTATGACTGACGGCATCTTCAGCTTAGCGTTGACTCGCGTTGACTTTGAGCGACAAATCTAAGAAGATTTTTCATGGTAATTAGTTTCTCTCAGATCTTTTGCCTTAATACTTTTCCACTACTGTACGTCTCATGTCCACATTTTTTCTATTACGAACAAACCACAAGCATTTTATTTATTGTTCATGGCTTAGTTTAAATCGGTAATATAGAAATTTCAAGTGCTTGTATATATATATTTGTACACATTACAGTTACAAGTTACGATACATGTACATGTAATGTTCAATAATTGTCCATAAGTTTATCAGTGTTTGTGTGTATCAACATGGGTTAAACTTTATTAGTATCCAACAGTCGATATATTATAGAGAAGTTTTACTGTTATTTGTTGTAATACAATAAGTTTGGTAGATAGAGGAAATATGTTACTCCGTATATTAGTGTGCTATAAGTGCTATGGGTCAAAGAGCAACTACTAAATGGCGATGGGTTATATTATTATATGGTTTTTATTGCTTTTATATTTGCCTAGTGCCGGCTAATGAATTATATTCAATTTAGTTTCATTTAGAAGAATAATTTTTTTTAGTTTTAAAGTAATTTATTTACGCGAAGCTAATGGTTATATTGCTGTTATAAAAATTATTGGCAGTTACACACGAAATATACAATAAAAAAGTCGAAAATTAAATCGAATTTAAATACAAGTTCAGTAGGGCCTTTAGTTCAGTTATTTTAAGTTACGTGAACCCTTGAAAGATAAGGTAATTTTTTTGTATGTCAAAGATAACGATATGTGTGAATTACGTATAGCATTTATCGTCCTTTTAAGGACATAACCAATTAAAAATTTATGATATTGATATTTTGGTGCCTTATTATCCATTGTTTTCTGTAAATAAATTACAAAAGACACAAAAACAAGTAAAAAAATAACCTAAAAATAAATATCTTTTGTAATAAAGAAAATTAATTTCTATAATATTATATACAACAGTTGCAAACTTGCTATTTATGTTACCCGGATACAGGCATTTGAGTCATGGCACATAACATTTTTGAAATTTTGTCAAATCTTCCAAGTTTGTCATTACAACTCTTCAGTCAGGATTGCGACCTAGTTTCTCACACCACTCATGTTGTGTGTGTTAATTGTATACATGAGTGGTGGGACTAACAGTTTACAGTCGACTCCGAACGACAATTTTTGAGAAACTTTTCATGGCAATTTTTTATTTACACTCAGAGTTCTGGCCAGAAATCTGCTGAGAAGGAGTCGCCGAAAAAATATTTTTTCATATTTCGTTTTTGTTGGATATGTCTGACCTGGGGTTTGAACCCTGGCATCGCGTCTAATAAGCCAGCACACTACCTCCTAGACTACGGCGACTTCATACATAAGATTTCATATGTAATCATACATAAGATTTTATATTGGCATCTTTGAATTTCCTCCACATGAGAAACAGTTCCCCATAATTTTATTGCAGAATACCACATTGGTTTTAGAAGCAAATTGTACAGTACAAGTTTGCAATTCATCTTCATGCAGGAGTTCCTACCAAAGATCAGCAATGATTATTCAAAAAGATGAGTTGATCCGAATTATACTCGTAATTTCTGATACTTATACGCATTCATACTTATTTTAATATCATGGAGTCTCTACTCATATTCAAAGTTTGAAGTACTCATTACATTCATAGCTAACGTAGTTGATTTCGACTCTCCATAACTCAACCTTGACAAGAAGCACAAAATAAGTATGATTCGCGTACGAACACTAAAATACTCACTCAATGCTTGTATGGTTGTGAGTTTGTTCTGCTTGCTGCTCTGTCCTTTTTGTTTATTCCATGTCAGGCATCTACCAAAGAGAAAACTAAGATATTTATTCGAATGGGAGGAAATGTTTCCCTTCGCTACGTGGATACATTTTTTTATTCACTTTAATTCTCAGCTTTATAAGCATTTCTCCGGGTGTAAAATATATTCCTGAAGTACCGGGATGCTTTGTGTGGTTTTTCAAGGATACAAATGAAAGCAGAAGAAAAAGTTGCTTAAGGACATGTCCGAGGTATATGTATATTAAATATAATACAGGTTCTAATATACTACCCTGTAGTACATCGGCAGAAATCAGTTGGAAAGCACTTACTGACATTGGTGTAGCATCACTTTCGAAATATTTTGTATGGAACATTTTCGAGATTCCAAAAGTTCTCGGAACTGTCTTATGCATTCTTTGAGCCTAATTTTATTTTAAGGGGATCTGTGCTGTTTCCATTCTCTTCGAGCTCCTCGTTTTTCAGCCATCAACCTTTCAACATTAACAGAAAAAATTTCATTCAATAATTCATTCATTCATCAGGACTCTAATGCCTGTCAGTAGGCCAATAAGTTGGTTGACCATTCGATATAACATCCAATACCATGTTGGATATTGTATTAATTAACGCTTGAACTCTAGGTGTAATGAGGCGAGATCCCCAGAAGTACTTTTAGCATTATAAACACCGGCTGCCAGAAAATAAGGTCCGGTAGACTTGGAAACTCTTCTATACTGATCTTCAGTAAGCAAAAACCTAGGAGGCGAGTATACCGATGATAAAACATAATTTTTTGGAAACCCTTAATGCAGATGTAAGTTGTTTGTACATGATTTTCACTCAGATTGGTTAAAAAAATATGCTTGAGTTTTGATTTTATTAAAATACCTGAACTTCACGATCTACCTTTAGGGTCGTCTAAGTATGTCCAGAGTTTTTAAACAGGCTCTGTGATATCAAGTACGTCTCAGATACTAGCATTATGTCAATTTGTTTTTGTTTAAGAGAGTATTCGACCTCAGATTTGTATTGGCGGAAGCCGTTAGCGCATCTTTTCATGGGGTGTCTTTCGTCAAGTGGCATTTTCAACATTTCCTGCATTAAACTAGTCACATATCGTTCTAGCGCAAAAATCAATTCCAACAAAAGAACCATCAACTGAAGAACCCGGTTATAATTTTAGTCGCCTTGAAGCCACTATTGAAAAGTTAATAGAGTCAATGAACAGCTTTATGTATGTATGCCAGTATAGTTTCTTTTAGAAACAGTGGAGAGTTGTAGTGATTACAACCATTTTTGGCTGTATCAGCAACAGCATTTAATTCTAAATGACTTTATAAACGGACGTTTTGCAGTTTTGTCTTCATTATATATGGAAACTATGCTATTGTTTGATTATAAAACAAAATTATATCCGAAATTCATTATAGAAAGATAGCAGAAATATACCTCAAGCTTGTATCATAAAATCTTGAAATTATGATCGCAGAAAACTACGGTAGTTTCTATAAACCGCGTTAGCGAATGCACTACTTAGTCTTTAGCTTGCTTACAGCTGTAACAAGACAGAAATTCGTTTCGCATAGAAACAAATCTTAAATGACACTGATTCATGCAGTGCATTATAATAAAGAAAATATAAAGTTTAGGGGCAATTAAAGAGGGATTAAACAGTGTGTGACAATTTTTTTTATCAACATTGTATTAATTCTCACTTTCTTTTTTCTATTCTGAGTAACCACATTTAATGTCGGACAAACAATCATACAATCAGACAATCACAAACACCCAGAGCCTCTGGTGGGAATCAAAACAACGGCCTCGACACTTAAAGGTTAGCAGAATACCAAGAATCGGTGCACTTAAATATTTAGAATAGAAAAACCGTCATAAGAAAAAAGGAAATTAAGAGAATTGATTTGAACCAAGCTATAAACATAGATGCGGATGAAAATAATTATTATTTTAAAACATATAATTTTAATATTAAAAATTCTAATTAAACCATTCGTTTTTTTAATTTTCAACTATTGGATCATCAAATTCTACATTTATATTGGCAAACTTAAACTTTAAAGCAATATTCGAACATCATTTTGTTAGGTAGTGCCCCCATAGTAACGGAGCAACTTAGTTCTGTATCATGTTTAGTTATTTGGTCGTTGGTTAGTAATGGAAGTAAGGGAATAAAAAATATTTTTGTGTCGCATAAAATCTGATTTATAAATTTAATCAAAACGACACAATAACTTTATTACCATTGTAGTCATTGTGTTCAATTTCATAACAATATCTAAGAATGCACCCACCGAACAAAATAATAAAAACATTAAACATTGGAAAAACGTTGTACATATACGAAGAAGAAGATAGCAAAGAGAAAAGCCATTGTAGTATATCATAAAAATTATTATTGGACCAGTTTGTTGGTACAGGTGTTTATTTATGAGCAGTTTTGTAAACAATGGAAGCAGTTGTAGCAAGTAGCAGTGGCTACAATTTATGACCTGTAATTGACTTTTATATCATAAACAAGCAACATAAATAAAGTAGAAAACCATTATTGAGTACAAAACATTTTATTTGTCATTTTCAAATTCTTATATATTTTTTACTTAATATTTAATTGCTTCCTGTTAAATTGTATACATATCAAGTACTTTGGCTTTAATATTAATTATTTGAAACACTGGGTAATCAAAACTATACATACGGAATTGGTCATTACAACCCTTTAGTCAGTCACTACGACCTAGTTTCTGACACCACTTATGTTGTGTGTGGTAATTTTTATACATGAGTGGCGGGACCTACAGTTTAAAGTCGACTCCGAACGACAGATTTTTGAGTAAGTTTTCATGGCAATTTTATTTACTCTTAGAGTTTTTGCCAGAAGTCTGCTGAGAGGAAGTCACCAAAGACCTGAGATTTGAACCGAGGCCTCACGTCTAATAAGCCAATACACTACCTACTAGACCACGGCGGCTTCAATCAAAACTATACACCACTAATTTTTAACGTTTGTAATAAACAAGTAAAACACGAGACACTGCATTTTAAGAAGTTACTTCGTATTTTTAATTATATTTTGCAGTTAAGGGCCATTATTACAAATTGCCGTTAACTAAAGGGAGGATTTTAAAGGGCAGATACATTGTTTTTCATTATTATAAGCGGACAATAAGATAGAAGTGATCGTTAAGCTAAAGTGAGGATCACCATACCTTCAACATTTAAAGGTCACTTTATGTTTGAACTTGCCATATTATATATTATTTTCAATATGGCAACTTCAAATATACACAAAATAAGCAAAAGTCTGGAAAATGGGTGTCACGTGTATGAATGGCAGACAGATGGAAAAAGGAAAAACCACTTACGAAATTTTGCTTTAAAGATAAGATAGAAAGTGTGTGTTGCATTAAATTGTTATCGCAGATGAAAAATGAATTTTTTTCAGAGTTTTAAATAGAAAAAAATCATTATTTAATCCAGGACAACTAACAACTTGGGCTGCAGCTCCAAATCGATTCGGTACGAAAAAAATGCGGTGTGTCTGGTGGGACCAGAAAAGTGTGTGATCCCAGCCCGTAAAAGTAAGTGGAATCGTTAATACAGATCTTTACCGGCAACAAGTGACCAATTTGATCGAGAAACAAGCAGAATATGCCACAAAACACGGCATTATAATTTTGCAACATGACAATATACCTACACAGAAAGCAAAACCGGTTCAGAATACAATCAAATCATTACGCAGAGAGGTGCTACACCGTCGTATTCACTAGACCTGGCTCCTTCTGACTACTATTTACTTCCATAGATGTGACACACATTGGTTGAGTAGTCTGCAATTCGTACGATGAAGTCGAAAATTGGGTGACGAATTGCTTTGCTTCACAAAATGACTGAAAGATATTAAAAATGTGTAGCCAGTGTAAGAAGCCGCCGTAGTCTAGAAGGGAGTGTGTTGGCTTATTAGGCATAAAGACAGGGTTCGAGCCCCAGGCCAGACATCAAAACAAAACAAAGTATTTCTTCGGCGACTTCCTCTCAGCAGATTTCTGGCAAAAACTCTGAGAGTAAATAAAAATTGCCATGAGAAGATTTAAAAAAAAATTGTCGTTCGGGGTCGACTTTAAACTGTAAGTCGGCCCACTTATGAAAAAATTTAACAAACCCGACATGAGTGACGTGAAAAGCTAGGTCGTAATCCTAACTGAAGACGGTTTTAATGACCAATTAAGTAAGTATGTAAGTAAGTTTTCAAATTTATTTTTTGTGCTTAACCAGTTTTTTCAAATATGTTTTGTTTGTTTTTTCCCTAATTATTTTATAATACTTTGTTCGGTTTGGTTTTATTTATTTATTCAAGGTAAAAACTAGTCAACAAGGGTCTTTAAAGAAATAATTTAAAAACAATTTTTATACAATATTTTTGAACGATACAATACAAGCTTCCAGTACGCATTTACTTTTGCGTACTTATATAATATAAATTGTATATACAGTGATGGCCATACAATAAAAACATATGTAATGATAGTAAATTATTCATCTTATTTTCAAAATCAAGAAAGATAATAAATATTATTTTTTGGTTTTAAAATCTAGACTTTAAACATTTTCCAGAGTATTGTTACGAAAATGGAAACGATGTACCCTCTTTTATCATTAAAACGATAAACAAAAGGTACACAAACAGTATTTTTTACTCCTCTTTCCAACTTTCGTTCACTAACTGTCAATTGGATTGGGCTCAGGGGATTGAGCTTAACAGTTTAAAAAATTTATGTTTTATTCCTCTAAGCAGCTTTCCAGAGTTGTGAAGTGTTATTACCAATAAATTTACAAAACTCAAACTAAATTAGATCCTAAAAATACAATACAAAATTAGCAAAACTAAAAATGTTTTAATTATATGTACATGATATGTAATTTTCACAAAATAATGACTTATTTTTTAAGAAAATTTAATAGAATAGAAAAATTAAAAAGGAATCAAGTGTAAAATAAATAAGATATCGTAGTTATATGTCCACCACTGTATAAATATATGTAGGGACGTTTTAGGTCCAATAAATGTTTGGTTCAAATCATAATTTAATGACAAATGACCCTGCAATTAATATCAACACTAGGGGTTAAATGCCAAGAGATTTCAAATTCATTGTAATGAAAATGATTGTTAAATGTTGCAAATTTCACAAGTTCTGGGATTATTTAAGATTTTTTAAAAATAAGAATTTTTTAATTTTCTGAACTCTTTGCAACTAAAGATAAAAGAAAAGATAAAAGAAAGAAACTAAACTTACTGAACAATCGGAGTTAGGTTCACGAAACTCTTGCTTGATTATGTTAATTTTGAGATCGAAAACCCATTACATCGAAAGAAATTCAGAATTTAATACAATTTTTATAATTGACGTTTTAATCTTTCAAAATGAGCAGCTAGATATTACGAACAATTACATTTGTACTGTTCGTTTAACCCGAATTTTCTGTTACCTAGACTCAAGACATAAATATTCACAATTTTTATATACTTAGGCATATCTGTTCGATTAATTCATCCATATATGTATGTACATTGTACATACATATAATATTTGTGCCATTGCTTTGACATTTTATTGTTGCAGTATTTAGACCAGATCTACCAAGTTAAATTTGCTAACTTTTACAGTTACTGACGTATCGCATTTCCTGTATGTGTATGTGATGTCCGTCCTAGATTTCATGAGGGCATCCACTAGCTGTGCGGAACTACCTACCCTGTGAAGGGTGCGGACGTTCCATCTGTCCATTGTTAAATTGCTGTGCTTGTTTTGGTTTTCATTGGAGAAAATTTTTACGTGGTGGGTTCCAAGCCCTAATACAACCCAAATTTAACGCCCGGGGGATCGGACTTCGCTGCACGCATTAGTTAATATCTAGCGCGAGCTAGAATGCCATCCAGGAGGGGCAACGAGGAGGCTGCGTGTCAACTTGAATACATCAAGACAAGGATCGTCCTGTGGTCGCCACCTTGACAACAGTCAGAAACTTTTCCTTGTTTGTATGCATCCCATCCCTCCCCGTCTCGTCAAATTAGTTGTCAATTATTCGGTTTGTTGTTCACCTCAGGACAGATTCAACAACACGAGCAAGAAATCCAAGCCATCACTTTCAAAGGCGAGCACCATAGATCGATGGTTATAAACTGCTTTTGACCTAAATAGGATGAACTGGGAAAAAATTTTGTCTTAGCAGGATGGTAGTATGTGAGCACTGCCCAAGCCGTACTGAATATTTTGTACGAGCGATTTGACGGCATAGTCAAATAGTCTTCGTTAGACCCTTTCTTGTGGGGGTTTCTTCAGTCGTGTTCGCTATACTCAAAGCCAATATAACTCATGCCATCGCTAAATTTGCACACGGAAAATCTTCTTCAAAGAGAGCCCGTGGCGCATTTTTGAACGATGTTACATTTAATCTAGAATAGTTAACCTTGAAGTGGAGTGCTGTCTGATAAAATATTCCAAATGTATTGATGAGTAGTTCGTGAAGTACACATACCAGAAATAGAGCTTTTTCAGATCAGTTAACTTGAAAATAAGAAAATATGAAAAAACAATTTCTTCGATCAACGAGCATATGTGTGTAAACTTCCTAGTGTTAAAAGATCCAACAAGGAGTTTCTCTTTTAATTGACTCCATCTCAAATATTATAAACTAAATTATTAACTAAAAAGGAGAGTTTGTAGTTTGATTTAAATGGCCACCTAATTGAATTAAGCATTTCTAATGTTTATGTCAAAATATTAGTTTAAACTTACGGTGGCGTATGCTTAATATATATGTCTCTGAGGTTTAATTCATAACAAGTATACGTCCAGTTGCATTACCATGTACTCTTCAGGAATAAAATTATTTTAAATAATTAGTTCGTGAGTGGTGTATGAAGTCTAAACAGACATAGTAGAATAGAAATAGTAATAAATATATAAATATGCATGCATATAGATATGTACATATGCATGTATGTATGCATTTTTTAAAAGTTCTAGCGGTGTACCACAGTATGTGTCATTAAATGCGTTCAATATTTCATTGATACTTCGACCATATCAGTGAGTAATAACATTCCAACTTCTCTCTTTTTTAAGCTCATATCAATGCATTCATATAACATTTCGAAGGAAAACATGTCAAGTACTTCTTCAGAAATAACATAAAAAATCTAGATCAACAACTATTTCTTGTATGTGAACTTTGTTACTAAATTTCTTTATAAATTCATCCTTAAACAAAAGATTCGAAGAGACTATTAAAAATATAGCCACCTTTAGACTATTTTCTTCCAAAGTTTAAACAATTTTTACACCAAAACGTGGGATTTTTCGGTGAAGGTACGATTATTTAGAGCGAAAGGCTAACATTTAAAATTTACATTCCAGTTAGATAGCCAGATTGGTTATGGAAAAGGAAACCAATCAAAGATCTTATGCCTATCGACATACACCTAAACCATAAAACATCATAGAGTACGGCTAGCCATTAAGAAATACCAAATCTACTTTCTGTAAAAAGTCTGTATCTTCAACAAACGTAATTAACTTTTTACAGTCTAATCCTCTAAAACCACTTCCGTCTGGTATAACATGATCCTTAACATTTTGGGATATCGAGCTTACGAATCCCATCGTAGTGTTCCATCGCAGGGATCGCTCCATGATATGCTTCTAATCCTTTCTTTTACGTTCCTATATAACTGAGGTGACGTTTTCGTCTCCAGTTCGTCATCAATGTAATAAAAGGCATTGGTTTATCCAAGCTTATAGTATATAATATTATATTAGCCCGAATATTCGCTCCCTTGTTTCCACATTTCGTTCCGTATCTGACGTGTTCGTGGTTGTTATTACAGGAGTCATTTAACTGTTAGTGAATATAGTTAAATATACATTGGGTGCCGTATGCGAAAATAAGTCCATTTAGCTAAACTATCTCGAAATAAAGAATTACAAGATAATACTCAGATTCATAAGAAAGCTGGAGTGAAAATAATCCCATGTATGTGTATTAACAGAGAACTGTAGTGCAATAGGAGGATTATGAAAATTCTGGGATATTGAGGTTATTATATATGAAATGTAAACTCCCCTCGAAGTTTAAACGCGGAAAGACGGTGAAAAATACGAGCTGATGCAAATTTAAAGAAAACATAGAAGACAGAACAGAGGTTATTACAGAAAGAAGAAATATCAGACTAAGGGCCATTATTACAACTTGCAGTTAACTAAATGGAGGATTCTAACGGGCAGTTTTTCATTATTATAAGTGGACGATAAGGTGGAAGCGAGCGTTAGGCTAAAGGGAATATCCTTTTGGTAGCTTTTAAAGTTAAGTTTTTGTTTGAACTTACGATATTATATATTATTTTCAATATACAAACATACATACATAATTGGCCATCACAACCCTTCACTCAGGATTATGGCCAAGTTTCTCACACCCCTCATGTTGTGTGCGTGAATTTTTAACGTCGACTCCGAACGACAGATTTTTGAGAAACTTTTTAATGGCAATTTTTATTTACTTTCAGAGTTTTTGCTGTGAGGAGCAAGTTGTAATAACGAAAATATGTTAAAGCCAACTTTACTCAAGCCAACTTAGACTCAAGTTTAACGGCAAGTTGTAATAATGGTACTAACAGTTCTATTGGTAAACCTATTCACACAGCCATTTACCATGAACTGTTTAAAAGCAAATTTGATTTGAAGTAACCTGTATGAAATCGTAATTTAATTTTTCAATTCTTATAATTTTTAAGATTTAATCACAAGTTTAACTTAAGAGAATATTAAAAGAAATTCAGTATAAAGTTTAAACTCATCCACATAAATTCATTTGTATTTCTCGAATAATGGTCTTTAATATTTCCTTTACTATTCACTTTCCTATACGGCAGAGATGATCAGTGGAGTAACATTTTCTCAAATGTTTTGAAAAATGTATATGCTTTATTAGCATTTCTACAGTAATTGTTAGTGGGATACCTTCCACGTTTTCTCTTACACAAACTTCTGTGAGCAACTTTCGCAGTACTTTTCCTTCATGTTTCGCTTCTACTTGTTCTTGTTACTTTCTTCCAACACTACTTAATCTATTTAAAATTATGATAAGTGGTTTTACACGTTCTACCATTTTTATATCCGCTTAATTTTCATCAGAAAAATGTTTTTAATATCCATCACCATTAAAAAAAAAAACATTTCCATTATTAAAAGTACAAATCGTGTATCTACGACAGCATCGTTACGATGAAATAATTAAATTTTTCATTTCTATTGAAGGCGAATTTTGCACTAATTCAGCAGAAAAATGTTTTGTGATGCGGAAACAAGGCTATTAAATTAATGTGTGGCTTGTTAAATCATTTTTTGGCTTGTAATGATTTGTTGTAATAATTTATTTTAATTAAAGCGTAATTTTGTTATAAAATTTCATAAGAAATGGAATTTTTATGAATTTAAAAAGATAACAATTACGGTTGGTTTTAGATTATCTCCAGTTGAAATAGTTGTGGCATTTGAATTTTTTTAAACTTTTAATAGTCGACATAAAAATTAAATGATTGATTGAATTAAAAAAAATATATATATTAAATTGATAAAATTTTTATTTTTGCAATTTATTTCTTACAGGTATTATTATTATTATAATATATATATATATATATATAATATATATATATATATATATATAATATATATATATATTATTATTATAATTTTCTTTTTAATTTATTCTATTTGAATTTATTTATTTACACTTATAAAATATGGGCGGAATAGTTGGAGAAAATTTTAGTCAAAAAATACATGATTGAATTTTAGAAATATTAATTATGCAAACGTCTCGACGTACCCTCAACCATGCCTATTGTTAAGTTTTTACCTTTTCAAAATATTTAGAATATGAGTTCGTTGATTGAAATGATAATAAATTGGTGTTTAGTTTCAATTAAATTCTTTATTGTTCGCACTACTTTTGTGTGCCATACTTTACAACTTGACGTATATAACAAAAATTTTTACACTTCTGTTCGCGTAAGCACTAAAACTTTTCGGTAGACCTTTACAACGGCGATCTTCAAAGAACGACTGTTTTCTTCACACGCAACGCTTCTTCACACAAGACTGACTGAATTCTTACTACTCGTTGCCTGCTTTGTCTTGCCTTTTTATATGCCAACGTAATCAGTCTGATGAAGGTTCTTGAACTCGAACGTTTGTGGTTTCGACTTCTAGAGAAGTCTATCGCGACTTCATTGTTGTTTGTGTATTTTGTTCACATTGTTTGTTGTTGCGTTCTCGCTTACTTGTCTATCCCCTTTTCTTTCATACTGATGTTGTTGGTTTATTTGTAACAAGTTCTTTGGAGGCGTTTGTGTCGTTTGCTCGTTTTAATGTTAAACGTTTCCACCGTTTCCTTTTTCATAACAATATGTATACATACCTATAGGCTCTGGAATATTTTGTGAATACTCCGAACAATTTTTCAATACAATTATCCAGAACAGTTCCAACAGCAATTAATATATTTTTGCCATAAATTGAGAAAATTTTCAAGGAAAGAAAATTTTCGCCATTTTGAATTCTGAATTTAAGCCTAACTTCATTAGGATTTTAATTTTACTCACATTTCCCTTGAAACCTACTGCCGAATTAATAACATACATGATATTATGTCACTAAGCGTATATGTCATCGGCATAAGCAGACTCATTTAACTCTGTGAACACAACTAAATGAAAATCTCTAATTCCACGTCTCATCATTATATCGACCCCTTTGCGCGAAATTATCGTATGTTACAAAAACCAAATTTTACAGGACAGCCATTTTTCTACTGTTTTCTGCTTTCGCTTACAAAATCAAATTGAAAATATACATGTGCTTAGGTAATTAACTAATATAACTACACCTAAAAGTATTCCGGTGGAAATGTATTTTTGGTATTTTTGCCACATACGATAATTTCATTCACAACATTTCGTAGATGCGTGTGTAAAAAACGGCACTTACTATATCATTTGTCAGTATTAGAAATAAATTGCAACAAAGATTTATTAGTGGTTTTATGTATTTGTTCATTATTTTTTAACTTAGAATGGTACAAAGTTATAAAAAATGTAATGAATATTTAACAGAAGTATGAATTCATTAAAAAAAAACTAAAAAAACAATAATAATAATAAGTGAGTTAATCTTCTTCGTCGCTTTCATTTAACATGTCTTTTTCGCGTACAGAATCTATTAAATTTAAATACTCATTGTGGTATTTTGGCGGTATGCTATTTTTTAAACACAGATTATTCAAATCATTGAAATTTTGCAAAGAGATACACAAAGGTGAATTGTACAACTTTTAAAAATTGTAAAGGTAAAATTAAAGTTATTTATAGTTTTTTTAGTGAAATTTTCGGAATATCCGTAAATGAGTTCAATTGATTTTGATTTTTTGTCTAATAAAGCTATGCGAACTTTATTTATGTTTAGTTTAACTTTGTTTGGTAGTAACAGATTTGCAAAGGACTTCCTATTTCAATACAGTTGTACCCCGATGGATTAATTCGTACGTTGCGAATAGTTTATGGCCATTCACTTGGCGCCCAAATGGTACAAATGATTCAATTGCGCTATGCACAGAATCAACTGACATCATTGTATGACCGGGAAGTAAATATGTTTTTTTAATTTTTTCAACGAAGTTTAACATATTTAAAAAATATTTAAAAAATAGCTAATACAGTTGCAGTTTTGACCAGCGCAACTATCGCAATTTATTAATTCCTGTGTAGACAATGTTTTACTTGGAGTGGTTTACAATAACTGATTACCTCAAACACATGATCCGAAAAAGAATGCATGCTAAATGCTTCTCTCCAACTTTAATATAGCATTTTCTGTAAAATTAACGGTAAAACGCACAGAGGCAAACAACAAAATAAAGCGAACAATTCCCTTTACCTTCAAATTCTAACGTAGAAAGAAATATGTAGTAAATATTGTAACAACTAAAATATGTAAAATATTCTTCATTGGCAGATACTATAAAATCGCTTACAAGAAAAAATGGAGTGTAACATACGATAAAGTATTCCATCAATTTTTGGAGCAACGAAGTGGAATTCGCCTACAAAATTTTGTCAGTTGACGTCTCTTTGAATGTAGAACAAGATAGCATCAAAAACTCAATTTCAAAAAAATTGGCATATACGATAATTTCGCGCAAAGGGGTCGATATTCAGTACAACATCAAAGTACAATGGAAATATTACCCATGCCTTTCGTTCACGAATTTTATATTGTTACGAAAGTGAAAATGGTTTTACAACATTTAACATGAAAATGATAAACAAAAGCTACAAAAACAAAAACTGTGGACTTGTTTACATTATCGACAAATAAACAAAATTATAGCAACAACATCAGTATAAAAAAGGAATAAACAAGTAGACAAACATGCAACAAAAACACTGCAGAGACAAACGTAAACAAAATTCACAAACAACAATAAAGTAAATAACATGTTTACATTTACAGAGATTTCGCGAAGGGAAAGTGATTTTCCTTCAAGACCATGCATCAGGCTATTTACTCTGCGATATAAAAGGCAAGACAAAGCAGACAACGGGGTCAGAAAGAATTCAGTTAGTCTTGTGTGAAGACGCATTACGTGTGACGAGAATAATCGTGGTTTGAAGATCTCCCTTATAAAGATCTATTGAACAACTGTTATTGTTTACCCAAAAGAGTGAAAAAAAGAATAACCAATGAAGCAATTGTTGTTGTTTACATCAAGTTGTAAACAGAGGCACACAGAATTGTGCGAACAATAAAGGAATTACTTAAAACTAAAACAAACTTCTTTTTATTTTTATTTGCAATCTACGAAAACATATTTTAAAAGTTTTTCTAAATGTAAAAACGTAACAATATCATAATATTTGTTGTTCATGAAACTATTGTTGACAAGTCCGATCTATCAGTAAGTAAACTGCAATCGCAGAGGGTCATGGGTATAGTACTTCAGAGTAATCCTGAATAATAATTAACATAAAGTTCCTAGATTTCATTTCTGCCAATGATAAGTATACATACACCGTCTTTAACACGCTAAAAGTTTACGCTGTAATAGTCTCTATTACGATTTGTAATTTTTACCACAGTTATTGATTCCGGGGCAGGTTTATTTGTTATTTAAATTTCCATAAGATTTGATTTTGATTATCTTTTTTATTTATTTCTTGTTTGTTTAGCACTGCCTTGATTTAATTTTTCATCCGATAACCAATATTATATATATAATGGTTGCAATATGTTACATGTAGTTCGGAAGGAGCTTTATGAAAGACTGGGTGTACGAGTATATTCTCAGGGAATATACCGCTACTTAATTAATTAATCGCCATATTGATAAACGTTTACAGAGAATGTCTTGAATAGATTTTCCAAAATCTCATAACAATGAGGAGTTCTGAAATGTACATTTGGCGTAATCCTAACGTTGCCCAAGGATGATGATTCGAATAGGAAAAGTACTAACAAACTAAGTACTTCAGTGGTAAATTTTTCCCATGGATAGGACTGTAACAAGAGCATATGGTATGATGTTACTAAAAACATTATTAATGCCAATGAAGATCGCCATGCCAACATGTTCATAGTCTTTTCTGTATAGCTTCCCATAGTGCTAAGAACTACTTTAAAAAAAAGTTAAACCTGGTATGACGTTTTGAGTATGACAAGCACATATGTAAATACAAGAGTTTGAAGTCTAGTTGTATGTTAAATTTGTTCCCCGTCTTGTGAACAAATATCACTTTCGATTTTTCCCATCTACGAAGAAGTAGGCTTTGTGAATACACAGAACCCAGAGCATGACTCCCCACTGTGTTTTTTGCAAATCAGCAGAAATTAAGACGTCAGCAGCAGGCAAATTAAGCTTACCGAAAGAGCTAATAGTCGAATTCAAATTGTCGTCATTTAGTATTACGTAGTTGTCGACCATAGTTCGATATCGGGGTGAATGGGGTACTTGGAGTTGTCTAAAAATGCACGTCAATAAGCATTCAGTATTCTTCCATTCGGAATCCGTTAAGACCTCCTTAGGAATCCTGATGGAACCAGCTGAAAGTGTTTTCTTGGACATGACTTTTCTTTTACAAATATTGACGCAAAGCCTATCCAGTTCTTCGCAGAAATGCTTCAACGACGATCGTTTGCACTTGCGAATGATAGTTAAATTTCGATTTGTTATTATTGTTGTTACTATTTCTTTTGAATTCATAAAAACTTCTGCACTCTTTTCGCAGTCGCTCAATGTTGGTGATCCACCACGCAGATTTTTTCCCCATACATATCGACATAGCTCAAGCCGCACGAGTGGTCTTACAATAAAAAGAGTTTTGATCATCGACGGCGGTTGCAAGGTCTTACATGGTTATAATACCCAGTGGCCGTTTCAAGATAGATAATAAAGTTGATAGGAAATGAGGTGCAACCGTTCGCAGGGTCACTAGCCATAACTACCCTCCAGTCGTTGATCGCTAGCACAGAGTATCCATATCAAATTCTTTGCTGTTAGGTGCGCACTTGGCCAAGTTGTCAATACCGATTTAATTTACTGCGGGGCGTCGTTAGGGGCCTTCACTATTTGAGTAATGAATAATTTTTAACTTTAGCCTCCAAACTGGCCACGGGTCTCTTAACAACTTTATGAAGAACAGTGGGACAGATGGGAGGACAAAGAGTTGGGGAAAGAAAGAAGGGCACCAATTACCATGTAAACGGCTTTAAAAGGTATCTTAAAACTGATGAGAAGTAACCCACAATCAGAAAAGTTTTTAGGCTAAACAGCAGAAAACTGAGAAATATACAGTCAACGGACGCCGCCATACCCTCGAGGAGGATTTATTAATGGATTATGGTGCACTTAATTTATTTATCCTTTTTTGATACTCGTTTAAATCATTTAAGCAATTAGGCGGTTTTTATATTCTCTTACAATTTGTTAATATGAGATGAAATTAAAATGATGACATAACTACATACATATACATATAATTGAACAATACAACCCTTCAGTCAGTATTACGACCAAGCTTATCACACCAGTTATACTGTGTGTGTTAATTTTATCCATAAGTGGAGGGACCTACAGTTTAATGTCAACTCCGAACGAAATATTTTTTTGAGAAACTTTTCATGGTAATTTTTATTTACTCTCAGAGTTTTTGCCAGGATTCTACTGAGAGGAAGTTGCCGAAGAAATATTTTTTCATATTTCGTTTGAGATGTCTGACCTAGGCGACCTATGGCGACTATAACGCTCACATAATTTCTATTATAAATTTATAATACGTTGTTCTGTCGTCAACCACTATAGTTTTAATAGTTGGAATAAACAGCAGCCTACTTCAGAGTTGCTACTTACACCAAAAAATTACACTGAACTTAAAAAGTGAGCCCTCTGAGATGGCTTTATAAAATCGGTGTTTTTTTGGGTCAAATTATTGCCAGTATTTGAAATCCTTTTTTTAATTTTAAATCCTTTTTAAACACCTAACACTGCTGTCAATATGTTGTTAGTCGACATATTTTTGTAAAATATTTAATTTTTTTTTGCATTATTATTCACACTGCGTTTGTAAAATAATTTTAAAACATTCAGTCCCATTACATTAATACATATTAATAACTTGGTAACATTTACCAACATTTGTGTATAAAAAACGGCATTCAAATTTCCGAATATTTAAATCCAAAGGGGTTTATATTTATCCCAAATAATTTGAACAAATGAAAACTACATCATCCCTGTTGTATTTTCTTTTTTTTTGATACATTTCTTTTTAATATGAGAAAAAGGGGATGACAAAACAAGGAGCATTTTCAATAAAAAAAGGATATTTTTTAAAAGCAACAAAATAAAAAGGATATAAGTAGTTGGAATTAGTATGCGAAGGCATGTTTATTAGAAATGGAACCCAACAGAAGGTAACTTAAAACTACATGTTCCGTTCAGCAAATCCCTAACAGATGTTAAGGTATTTGACAAACACAGGATTATTGCCTAAGTTACCATCAGAATATATACTGAATGTCAGTGAAAATTGTACACGCCTATGTTTCCAATTACCATACTTAGGGTCATTATTACAACTTGCCGTTAAACTTGGGTTTATTTAAACGTACCTTTAGCTAAAGGGAACTGTAAAGTTACCTTTAACTTATTTTCGTTATTACAACTTACAGATAAAATAAAGTTAACTTTTTCAAAAATATAGCAGTGCCGGAGCAATGTCGATAACGTTTATTTAAATGCAGAGGCAAAGACGGACTTCTGTTTTTTATGTATTTGCTCACTTTGTTTATATTTGAAGTTGCCGTATTGAAAATAATATATACATGTGTATGGCAAGTTCTAACATAAACTTAGCTTTAAAAGCTACCAGTAAGATGATCTTCCCTTTAGCTTAACGCTCACTTCTACCTTACTGTCCACTTATAACAATGAAAAACAATTTATCTGCCCGTTAAAATCCTCCCTTTAGTTAACGGCAAGTTGTAATAATGGCCCTTAGAATAAAATATGGTGGATATTTAATTGAGGAAGTATCTTTAATTTATTAGTTTAAAAAACATAAAATTATTTACGAACAAAAGTGCACAAGTTTCTGAAATCATAGTACAAAGTATTTCATTTTACAATTTAAAAAGTTAACTTTTATTTCATTTCAATGCTTTAACCTGGCCACAATGCACGAAGTACAATTTCATTTAAATTACCGCCTCTGGAATGGTTGAAGCTGTCAATCTTTTTCGTAAATATCAGCGTTATCTCGGCGATAACTAGACGAATGTTGATTTTCAACATTCGGTATCATGGTTTTTAATGTACTTCACAAAAGTCTATCGGCATAAAACTGTCTCATCTAGATGGCCAAGTGACTTTGTCTAAACGCTTATTTACTCGTGGAACTCCATTGTGCTGAAACAACATACCATCCAGTCCTTTAATTGAATGCCAAAGAAGTTAGTTATCGCAAAGTCAGCCGGTAACGCGCACTGAACAATTACTTTTTCACAATTGCTTCTGGGTACTCTAAGCTCTATTTGCGTTTATTTTTCATTTGACGTAAGGATCGACTGAGAAATGAGTTTCATTGCTCAACAAAATTCTGTTTGAAAAATCATTTCCTCTTGCACCTAATCAGTATATTTACAGTTCAGACCAGTTTAATTGTTGCATCAATTAATCATATTAACGATAAACGTTTACCAAATAATAATTCACTTCACAATTAACAACCTTGACCGAACAGAGGTTTTGAAACCCAATAAATGGATGCTAAAGCTGATTTTAAGATGTCAATATACTACATGAGCTACAGAGTTATTAAAGTTTTTAAAAGTATTGATTGTAAATCCGTAATTTAGGTTATCATGCAACGGGAGACAACCGTACTAAGAAATGTTCCCTGCCAAATTGAAATACGATGACGAAAATGCAGAGTTTGATTATAAGTTCGATAGCGAGATATTATAAGCTCACTATAAGGATAACGTCAGATGGCTACCAACCGCGATTCTTATTTGCCAGCAGGATTTAAAAAAGATGGTTTTCCCAAAAGCAAAAACTTCTAAACTTTTCCAAAATACAACAACGGCATGGGCGAAGTTGATGAATCGTTATACAAAATTGACATTAATAGTAAAAAGTTATTGCGGGATTTATTCGCCCACGTGATCATACCGTATGACTATCGTGAAGAGATGCAACTAAACCCAAAGTTTATAGGGTATCTTATAATGTCTCCCCTAAGCCTTTTGTGACTTCAGGATGCTAACATATATGTAACCACGTTTTTTCTTCTGGAAAGTATTAATGCCGTCCAGTTTCCTAGAGTGGTTATAATAATTTATTCTCTTTATTACAATATCTATATGTTGGGTCTAACATGACCCTAATTCTGTACTATGAGTCTATAGTGCACTGCCAAAGGGCCGTTTACTAACCTCAGGTTATCCCCAGATAGTCTATTGTATGGCTCAAATCTCCTCCTATTGTAACTTCCCAGCAGAAGTTTTAATTGCCTTAAGCCCATTTCTTTAGTGCGATTATTTTTTCCTTTCCTTGGGTAAAATTTTTCAATCATTTGTTCCCACTCTACATAAAGATTCTGATCTGACCGTGTTAAAAACTTATCATACACGTATCCAGTAAAGGAAACTGCATGAATCAGATGCTATCAAAAAAGGAGCAGCTGCTCGGCTTTAGACATTAAATATTCTAGACACACAGCTAAGCGGCACCGATCACGTTGCCGAAAATCTTCCACTACATTCATATGTGGCTTCATTATCATAATTTGGGTACACCCCTTTTATTTGCCTAAAAAATTATTTATTGTTTCATTTTCCTGTATTTTTCTACTCCTAATTTTGAATAAATAAAGAATTTTTTAAAGTTTTACTTGCTGTTTTAGTTTAGCTTTAAATGGGTTAAGCATGGGGATATTTGTATATGCTTCTTTGATTCTAATATTTAATTGCAAATTCTCAATAAGTTTCGTGGATTGCTAACGGTTGCAATCTAGTTGCTCTGACTTGAATAGGTATTTTCAGAAGTACGGAAAATAAAATTGTATTTTTGCAGAAATTCAAATGCAGAATATAGTTATCATATGTATGCCAGTACCATCGGTCAAATTTAGCCCTTTTTATTTGCACAAAGTCATAGAAAATTGGACATTACGGATGCACTCTACCCAGGTGTTATATTCCACGTACTGTTACTTCTTACCTTTTTAAAAGCGTTTAAAACATGAGTTCGTAGATTGCAAATAAAAAAAATAAATTTGTGTTTAGTTTTACAGAAATCCTTTATTGTTAATACAATTCTGTGTGCCACTGTTCACAACTTGATGTAAACAACAACAATAGCTTTACTGGTTATTCTTCTTTTCACGCTTTTTCACAATTGTTCAATAGAGTTTTTCAAACCACAATTATTCTCTTCACACGCAACGCGTCTTCACACAAGACGGAATGAATTCTTTCTGATCCGTTGCCTGCTTTGTCTTGCCTTTTAAATCGCAAGGTAAACAGCACAATGTAACAATGTACTTTGTGGTAAACAGTTCGATGAATACTCTTGAAGGAGAATGACTTTGTCTTCGCGAAATTTCTTTAAATATAAACATGTTGCTTACGTTATTGTTGTTTGTGTATTTTGTTTACGTTGGTCCTTGCAGTGTTGTTCTTGCCTGTTTGTTTAGTTGTTTATCCCTTTTTTATATTAATGTTGTTGCTAAATGTTTATTTATTTATTGATCATATAAACAAGTCCATTGTTTTTGTAGCTTTCGTTTATAATTTTAATGTTAAACGATGTAACACCATTTCCACTTCAGTAACAATACATACATACATTTTTGGTCAGTAATACCCTTCAGTCAGGATTACGACCTAGCTTCTCACACCACTTATGATGTGTGTGTTAATTGTATACCTGAGTGGTGGGTCCTACAGTTTAAAGCCGAGATTTTTGATAAATTTCCATGGGAATGTTTTCTTAAAGTTTTCGCCAGAAATCTGCTGAGAGGCAGTCGCCGAATATATTTGTTTTCATATTCGGTAATTTCGATGATATATTTGTGTTAATTAAATTTAAAGAAATGAAGCACCAAATGACTGAACCGATATACTTTTCTTTTTTAAAAGTTTTAATTCAATGGGAAATAAATGATATTTTCTGTGTGAAACTGCTAAGATGTAGAAGCGAACAATCAACCGTGTTTAAAAAAATTGATAAAATTAAAAACCGCCTAAATTGTGTATTCATCAAGATAATAAAATTCCTATTTAAATTAAAATTAAATGCACTTGGGAAAAAGAAATTAAAAATAAATGTTCCTGTACTAGAATGTTCTGCTTTGTTGTGGTATTATCTCTCTTTTATATTGCTTCTCTCTATGCTTGGGTTTTAGTCAATGTTTTCTTTTTACGGTTTCCTGGTTACTGGTATTATAAAGACAAACGAAGCCATTATGTTATGAAAGCTTTGACTTTCGATTGCAATACAATGCCACTTTTTCTTTCGAATGGCATTAAAAATGTTGTTGTTTTCTCTTTCTTTAAAATGTTCTGTTAAGCAGAACAGAAAAGAAAAAATAATAAATAAATAAAACCGAAAGAATGATGAAAGCAAAAAAGCGAAAGAATTGAAAATTGTTTTCAGTAACGATTTTACAATCCAGTTTAGCATGGAATTAGAAAAGAATTTAATTTAATTTCATTCGAATTTTGGCGGCTTCGTAATATAGCGGAAAAAATTATCATAAAGAATTTTATCAAATAAAATTTAAATAATTTTAATACGAGGTGTCGTTACAAAAATAAGATGAATTTTGAAATTTCGCAAATTATTATTTCTATATTGGTCCACTCGTTGTATGTTTGATTGTGAGAGTCATAAATAAGACAAGTGTTATGCAATGAACTACTATTCGATAGCAAATGGATTAAATTTCGTGTTAAAAATGGTTATAAAGAATCATCGAATCACAATTAGAGAAGTTGCTGAGCATTTCGGCATATTGTTGGGCACATTTCATGCAATTTTTTCGGAAATTTTTGGTATGAAGCATGTGGCAGCGAATTTATTCCAAAATTCCTGTATTTTGACCAAAAAAAAATTGTTAAAGGGCGCTAATGACAATTTACTTAAAAGACATAGCGTAATGTGGCGTATTGCATCATTAGTTCTTACCACGAGGTCGTACGGTAAATAAAGTGTATTGACTTGAAGTTACGCGCAGTCTGCGTGAAGCAAAACGAATAAAACGAAAGGAAGTACCAAAAAGTACACATTTGAACTGCTTCGAGGATTGGAAGAAACACTGGCGCAACTGTATTAGATCTGAAGGGAACTACTTTGAAGGAGATAAAATAGAAAGTGAAGAATAAATAAATATTTTTTTTTCGAGTACGTTTGAACAAACGTATAGAATTTAATTTAATTTATATTATTAGGTTAAGAGATACATATGAAAATAAAATGACGTTTTTGTTTCTGCCAATAAGAAGTTGAACATCATCAAGAGTATCGCCAAATTATTCTTTGTTTTAAAAACTATTGGAAACATTTATTTACAATTATTTGTGGAGAAAATATCACAAAGGTTTTCAATTTTTAATTTAAGCGTTTGATGCCTTATTATGCATGATAAAGTTCAATTTGCACAGTTATCACAAACTTTTATGCCGTCCTGCAACGGTCATTCGAATGATCCATTTTAGTAGAATTCATTTTTGTACAATAAAAATTTTACTTTTCACGTATACTGTAAGTACAATACAATCAAGTTGCATACCATGTGTAAATACGTTATTTCAGATACGATGGGATATGAAAAAAAGTAAGAAAAACTCGACCAACCCTCACAAATAGTACCATTATATTACCATAAACTAACATTAAGAAAAGTGATATTGGATTGTTATCCAATTTAATTTCTTATTTTATTGGTCTAAACAATCTGATTGTAGGATTTCGGTCTACGGTTGCACTCATTTGAACACATTAATTTCGGTTTTCCAACACAAAAAACGTCATACTCAATACCGATTGCCGTTAATCTTCACACCAAATACCCGGGACGCCAGAACATTCCCTTACATCTTAACGAAATGGACGAGTCAGTGTATCCGTCGAATATTAATGTGCCGAATAACGTCCATGCCGTTGTAGAGCTTTGTCTTTGGATTGGATCTGGATATGAGTGCCAACTCATGCTAGACCGACGATCTTGCATAGTACTTTTCTCGAATACTTCCAATACCTATCAGCATTCATGCTTCGGTGTCATAGAGCAGACTTGTAGAGCTTCAGTTGTGTCGCACGAGAGAGATTGTTTAATTGATCATTATAAACATTTAGTCCTCAGACCATTCACGTTATGTGTGTTAGTTTTATCCACGAGGATACCTACTGTTTAATGTCGACTCCGAACGATTTGTGAAACCCTTCAAGACAGTTTTTATTTATGTGTCCTACTTATTTTCATTCCTAATAATTCTCTCTAGAAATGGCACGATTGCGCCCTGGATATGGAAACCGATATTTGTCACTCTGGAGCAGTTGAGATGCAACCCAACTCTGGGTGAATGGGTACATGAACAAATAAAATTAAAGAATTTGGAACGAAAACAATTCACATGGGATCCAAGAGCGTCCAATGGTAAAAGTTGGCTAGCTCATTACTGTCTAGGGTAAGTGCTATAGGTCGATAATTATATAAATGAGTGGCGGGATCTACAGTTTAAAGTCGACCACGAACGACAGATTTTTGAGAAACTTTTTGTGGCAATTTCATTTACTCTCAGAGTTTTTGCCAGAAATCTACTGAGAGGAAGTCGCCTAAGAAATATTTTTTCATATTTTCGTTCAGTTGGAGATGCCTGACCAGGGGTTTAAACCGAGGCCTCACGTCTAATATCCTAACACACTACCTACTAGACCACGGCGACTTCACACACCCTTCGTTTTATTTAATTTTGAAGAGAGGAAGCGCTTAGAAAAACCCTATATATAGATAGCGATTCGATATTAAAAATTGCTTGCGTTACTTTTTGTGAAACATATGACATTATACTCATTGAGTAAATTTTAAACATAAATATCTTAAATGTCTTAATTCTTTACGGTTTAATTTTTAAAAGATGGCAAAAATGCTAATTTTAATAAGAATTTAGTATTTTAAATAGAAGATGTCAACAGCAAGAAACGTGTAACTTCGTTAAAAGAACACTTCTTAAAAGTTTAAATAAAAAAAATTGCTAATTATTAGTCATAAAAAATCTGACATGTTTTACTAGCAATTAAACTTTTCATAAATTTTATTAACATTCATACCTCAAAAGTAATTACATTCTGTCAAATGCATCTTAACAATGAAGATTTTTTGTATTAAATTCTAAAGTAATGGAAAACAAATTGTGTTCAAGTTCAAGTCTTTGGCATGATGAAATTGTGCTTTTGATTAGCAATTACACAATTTCTAAATGAATCGTAAATCAGATTGTGGACAATGATTTTCATAAAATAAATTTATGCTGAACATTTATGTTCAAATATTCTATGCAGCGAGTTTATTTTTTTTTCAATAATTTTCATTTTCACTACACTTGAGTTGTTTAAAAATTATTTTCATTTCGTAATTGAAAAATTTTGTTATGATAAACAGTGGATTTATGTTTATCGATGACAACAGCTTTTTAAACGCTCTCACAACTTGATTCAACATCTCAATAAACTTCAGATATTATAATGTTAACACATGCTCTTTGTAGTGTAACAAACCAGAGGGTCTGGTGGGAATCGAATCCATAACCCTCGCGCTAATAATTTAGCACACTATCCACTATACTATCAGCGTAACTACCATTAAATGTTTCACTATTTCGGATATAAATTTAAATGGTTTTTAGTGACTATTAAAAAATTTAAATAAAGAAAACAAAAATGTAACATTATATACAGTGGATAGCATAAGTATAGGTACCCCAATATCCATGTATATGGACTTAAACAATTTTATGAATCTTAAGCAAAAGTGTGTATAAAAAATTAAAGTTTTTAAATTTATTTCATTAACTTGTTTCTTTTTTATAATAAAATACAAACATTATTAATGTATTCAACAGAACAAACGAAACATAATGAAAATTTTCTGATTAAAATATATTTTTAACCGTAAATGAAGAACTTAGAATAAACTAATTTAAAAGCCCAAATTTATGCTCAATATTTAGTAAGATATCTCTTAAGGTCCATTATTCCATTTAACCGATTTGGCATTGAATGTACCAGTTTTGTTTAGAATTTTCTGTTGATATATGAACAAGGTTTAGTTGACTTTTATATCAGGTTTAGCGACTACGTAACTGCTCATCCAAATTAAGTTAAGCACGGACTTTGGTTAGCAAATCACATCTTCACATTATCAGCAGTATAATTAGGTTCATTGGCTTGTTGGAAGTAATAATCATTATGATTTCTTAATTCTTCCGCAATAAAGTTGAAGCTATACTTTAGAATGTTTAAATTTTGTGCACTGTCTTATTTATTGTTTTCTCAATAAACTCAAAGCTTCTAATAAGCCACACTCTCTAATATAAATAAATAAATATGAAAACTTAAATTTTTTATACAAACTTTTGCTTAAAAAAATAAAGTTCTTTAAATATATTTGGATATGGTATCCTTATAGTCTAGTGGGGATCGATTTTCACCGATTTTCGTAATAATTAAAATATAATTTATAATTGGATTGTAATTAACAAATAAATAAATAAATCTATTGGGTTACCTCGACTTATGCTGTCCACTGTATATTTAGAAGACAAAAAAAAAAACAAATATGCAATTACATACATGCATAATTGGTCATTACAACCCTCCAGTCAGGATTACGACCTAGTTTCTCACACCACTTACGTTGTGTTCGTTAATTTTTATACATGAGAGGCGGGCCCTACAGTTTAAAGTCGACTCCGAACGACTGATTTTTGAGAAACTTTTCATGGCAATTTTATTTACTCTCAGAGTTTTTTCCAGAAATCTGCTGAGAGGAAGTCGCCGAAGAAATTCTTTTTGTATTTTGTTTTGATGGGGCTCGAACCCTGGCTTTACGTCTAATAAGCCAACACACTACCTACTCGACTACGGCGACTACTTATGCATTTAAATAATTCAATTTAATAATTTTTCGTAGTAAATAATATACTTTGGCGATTAAGGTGGCAGATATACCACATCTTAAAATTTAAATCAAAGTATAGAAATATAAAACAAAATTTTAAGATATTTTTTCAATTTTACAATATTTCTATCTAATGTCTGTCTGTCTATCAGTGTATTGACCTATTAGACGACTACCCGCGGTTCAAACTCCAGCTCAGACATCTCGAATCCAACGAAATATGAACAGATTTCTGGTAAGAAATGTGAGATTACATAAAAATTGCCATGAAAACTTTTTCAAATTTGTGGGTCTCACGGATAAAATAAGCACACACTGCATGTCCACACATGTAAAGGCCAATCGAGCAATTAAGTACAGCGAAGAATTTCATATATATTTGCACTTTTGAATAAACTCACATACTCTTGCAAGAAGGACATTTAAACTGAAAAATATTGTACTGCTCTCTTTACGGGCTTTTGCAATCGTTAGATGGAGTTTTTCAGGAAAGCCTTGTACACCAATTGAAAAAAACTATTCCTGTTAACGTTGTGAAGTTGTTTGAAAACTCTATTATTGACAGAGAGTTTTAATAAATTGAAATGATTTTGTGAGTGCTTTTCAAACTATTATATAGCGCCGGGTTTGAATGAAATCAGTTTTACTATAAAGCAGGGGTTACCCAAAATTTTTTTGGTTGTGTATTAGAGAGTAAGAGAGAAAATAAGTTGAGAGAATTTATTTATTTACAGCCATAGAAAAGTGTTAGTAATATACGCTATACATACATATCTTAATTTGGCTTAATAAGTTTAGATAAATAAAAATAAAATAAAAAATCCATTTTTTTATTAAAGGAACATTATAACATGTTTTTTAGATAAATAAAAATAAAAAAATAAAAAATCCATTTTGTATTAATAGAAAAAAAGCGAGCATTCCAAAGCATTTAAAAAAATTATACTATGCGACAAAATAAAAAAATATGAAATACGCCCAGCTATTGGCATAGAACATTTTTAACATAAAATATTTTTTGAGTGTTATTCTGAAATAAAATGATAAAGCATCCGCCACACATATGTTCTTGTCGCAGTCTGATCGGCAACTAAATGAAAGGACACAAGAACGCGTGTAAGTTCTCTCTGCACAATTGTGCTATGAAATGGTAATCCCTGCTATAAAGATACAATCCATACAGTTTGTTTATGTTAGTTTTTTCTAATTTTTTCAGAAATTTACAAACAATTTTCAGTCAATTTGTTATTCATACTCGTTTCTTTCGTTGTGTCATTTAATGGCACTACTGTAGTAAAAATTTTTACTTTACAAAGCAATTTTCATATGAAAGATTAAAATTAATCTCTAATATATATTTTATGCTTTTAAAAATTTTAAACATTAATTTTTTTTCCCCCGAAGAGGGGTAAATGTACCTAACCGCACCATAGAGGAAGTCGTCACATTCTCCGTGTGTGGGGCCCATTTATGACAAAACATGTTTGTTAATGTGCATCGCATACACTGAACCGTAGATCGAGCTTTGTATTAAAAATGATACATTTCAATTTTTGAGGCACTATGACATTAATTCAGAAAAAGTTAAATTCGTTAATATTGTTATCGCCATTATTTTAAACCAAATAAAACAAAGAAAATTTTAAACAGGACATAAAAAATTCAAAAACATCATAATTCTATCTTATGTATCATTTTTGATACATACGACTTTCCAATTGGTTCTTTGCTGTTGTATATGTAATTCTTTAAGCTTTCAAAGATTTTATAAAGTGTTACCGTAAATAATACATTATTTATTGTAGTTGAGAAGGAATTGAAGTTTAATTGTTGGACGAAGATGAAGAGGTTGAATTATCTGCTCTTGATATTGATTGAAGTAATCTTAGTTTAGTATGTAGCGTGTTAGCTTATTAGACATCAGACCAAGGTTCAGACCTCAGTTTCGAATTACAACGGAAGGTTTTAATGACCGATTATGTATGTACGTACATAATATTCCTGTTGCTGAAGACTCTGAAGAAGAAGAAACCAGAAGCTCGTCTTATGAACTTATGAAATCATTGGCATTATCACCAAAAATGATACTACTTGGAACAGAGCACCGTATGCCTTCAGTAGTTTGGGAAGAGAAGATATTATTAATTTACGAGCAGATTGGTAGAAGATGTTTCTTGGAATGTTGTAGAGTTTTTCTTACTGCTCTTCTCATATTTACCTTACGTGACAAACTAACATTAGAAAAAAAGTGTTTCGTCCTATGTTTTATTTTATAAATATTACAGACGATAATATTTCGGTCAACTACGTACGTATGAGGTAACAGAATCATTCGCTTTGGTAATGCAAATGGTGATAAATTTACAACAATTGCGCCTAGACGAAAAATGATCTGAAAGTCTTTCAGCTTTTAGTAATCCCAATAATTTTCTCGCTGGAGATTAATAACTACTTAAATTTTATTGTCGTTATAAATTTTGTGGTCCACAGAAATCGAATTGGCAATTTTAAATTAAAGCACATGCTACATACTTACAGCCATATTTGGGGAAACCTGTATCCCGGAAACTAGAGAGGAATCAAAGAGGGAGCCTTCTTATTGACATAGCCGATGTTCTATTGCAACGGGGAACTTTTTTACACCACATGACGTTGACAACAAATTTTTTTAACGAAATATACCATCAGTTTTTAGTCAGCCCTCAATTGAGAGCGTTACTGACGCGAGTGACGATAGGCTGTCCCATCTAAGCAATTGAAAACTTATAAATCGCCACAAAGCAAGGGTGCTAGATGTCAAATTATTACCAACTAGAAAAAAGTAAAAGCAAGCTGACATGAAGTGTTTGATTTTTACATAAAAAATCACGCTGCAATGTACATCATTACAAATTTTGGCGTAAATTTCATAAAAGTGATAATAGAACGTAATGCTATAAAATGGTTTTATTAAAATGATTTAAAATAAATAAAAACTTTCAAATTTTTAAACAAAATCTATCAATAATCGTGACAATTCTATGTACTACAAACATGTATCAAAAGTGATACATAAGCAAGAATTATGAAGCTTTCTAAGATTCGATCTACGGTTAAAATAATTTTCTTTACGCAAATTATGTAAATATAAGAGATAGGTAGGTAAGCCATAAAGTAGTCTTGTTATGCGCACACCATTAAGAATACCACCTAACTTTCTACATGATGACAGGGCACCCATAAATGCATACCGTTCCATGCCTAGATAATTATTAATCACCTTTTTATATTCCAGAACGGTCTTTGATCCCGTATTTTTTATTTTATATGTGTACATATATTCTTATTTATAAGATGTTCAAGCCCCTATATTATATTTTACCAAATGATTACTTCAGATCATACATTTTCTGATCGCTCGCACCTCCTGTTGAAAGTTCGTATTATGGTCCGGTAGTTTGGTAGAAATTTAGTTTCTTATTCTTCTATACAGAGGCCCAGTCCTGTCTTATTTCACACTCAGAGTCATTTGTGTAGTAACTAGTCTCCCCAGGCATCTAGTAGATAAACCAATCCACTGTCTTACAAAATTTTTCTGTCCTGGAAGTTAAAGTAGTGTTAGCTAACTTTGGAGTTAGAGCTCTAACATATTTGGTTAGCAATATAAATTTTTTTTTTATATTTGTTGTAACTCCCAAACAAATGGGTGTGAAATTGTATGAAATATTCATGGTTTTTTATATCATACTAGCTGAACCCTGCGCGTGTTACTGCGCCGCCAACTAAAATAAATTTGAAGGAAAGACATTACACAAATATCCAATTAATTTTGAATCATTTTATTGATTTTGTTTCCCTTTGTCCTGATGATTCAGATGAACGCATTCGATCAGTTTCTAATCTCACTTCTCGTTGTTCAAGTGGTTCAAGCGAACAGGGCTCAGCGGCATATACTCGAAGATTTTCCAGTCTCAATGCTCGTCTTATTCTGAGTCTCGTAATGCTCTTTTCTTCCGTGCTTGAGGTGTAGGTCGACCAATTGCTTGTCATTCATTTTGAATAATTTTCAGTGAAGCCATCCATCGGAAATTAATCTCACCAACCTCCGTCGACTCATGCGCAACAACTTTGTTAAAGAATGCACAGTTTACGATTTAATTCATTTTGAGTACCTCCTGTCGGAAATTAGTCATACCAATAACTTAGAAACCTTCGTCGGCTCATGCGCAACAACTTTATTAGAGATCATAACATGATCAAATGCACAGTTTACGATTTAATCAATTTTAAGTAATTTTCAGTGGGTCGGAAATTGGTCATACTAAATTAGCAACCTTCGTCGGCTCATGCGCAACAACTTTGTTAGAGATCATAAAATGATCAAATGCATAGTTTACGATTCTATAAGGTACATACAAACAAACATCCATTTTTATATATGTAGACTATTGGAAGTGACACGCCCACTATAGCCAATCCGCCCATTTTTTTCGTATATACGTCAAAGTTGTCCATACAAAATTTGAGGACTCTAGCTGTTGCAGTTTATGAGATATGCGACATTAATACTTATTGGGTATGTGGGCGTGACAGCTCGCCTACTTGAAATTTTTCGAGACATACGGGAAGGTACTGTTAAAATTTAAAGAAAATCGGTCCAGCCGTTTAGCCGTATATAGACTTCAAACAAACAAACCCACAAATAAATAAACACACATTCATTTTTATATAAAGGATAGTTTTTGTTACACAAGAAATTTCTAAAAATTTGTGACTTCACTGTAAAATTTATTTTTCATTTTTTAATCAAAACAAACTCAGACGGTGTAGTCAACACACACCACCACCACCACATCGAAGACAAAAGCGCTTAGTTAACTTTGAGGGAAATAAGTATCGATGCCCACTTAATATAAATGAACCTTTAATTATCCAGTCCTTTAAATTAGAAATAGCTGTGACATATAAAAACCTTGTGCGGTATTTCATTACCCCTTTACTACTTGTCCCTAATCCGTAAAAATACTGCCAAAAAAAAAACAAATTAGATTTATAGCTCATGGTATACTATACAGATTCAATAGATACAATTTTCGGTTCTTGTAAACATTCTTAAGTGCATTTATTTCTTCTTTGTGCAAAAGATTTATTTTGAAAGTGATTGTATTGTAAGACAAAGTTTTATACTTGATTAGTCCCATGGGCAAAATTTGCTTGTCTTATCGAAGTTGACACTTTCATATTTTCTTTTAAATACACAGTACATGACGTTGACATTTCTTAAAATTAAAAAATTGAGAAATTCTAAAAGTTTCTGAAGGCCATTTAAATATTTTTTTTATAGAGTTCATTAATCATGTTATTTATTTTTTTTTTGGCTTCTTCAGTTGTAATTGTAAAAGAAATTTGTAAGGCCTTAAAGATTTATTAGAAGTCGCCGTGGTCTAGTAGGTAGTGTGTTGGCTATTTAGACGCAAAAGCCTGGATCGAGCCCCAGGCCAGGCATCAAAGACAAAATACAAAAAGTATTTTTTCGGCGACTTCCTCTCAGTAGATTTCTGGCAAAAACTCTAAGAGTAAATAAAAATTGCCATGAAAAGTTTCTCAATAAATAAAAAATCTGTCGGAGTCGACTTTAAACTGTAGGTCCCACCACTCATGTATAAAATTAACACACACAACATAAGTGGTGTGAGAAACTAGGACGTTGTACAATGGGTCAATTCGACCTCCGGGTACTGTACTTGTCTTAATTGACAAGTACACGTCCTCTAACCTAACCTAAAGATTTATTAAAATTATTTATATCAACTATCAACTTTATTTAAATTACAAAGATCAAACTCTCAGATTGCCACAGTTTTACAACCTATACATCTATTATCTTTGACTGGGAACAGTGGCCTTTCGTCTTTTTTTACACAGCCTTCTCTTTATGTCTAGCAACTTAGAGATCTTTCTGTGTATAGTTGTTATTGTATTTTGAACTTTATTTTGTTCCTATTCACATAATTTCTTGTGTATTGGTTCCATTTTTTTTTTGTAAACTTGGTACCGGAACACAGTGGTTGCGCCCATATGACAAAAATAAAAATTTTTTTTTCTATATTGGGTTTGTAGCGAAATAAATAGTCGCTAATGTCATCAAATTTGTCTCTTCTGAATTTGTTTTGATAATATCTAATGGTAATTTTTAAATGCAAACAATTAAAGTGCGATTTTATATAGAAGAAGAAAGTTGATTAAGCGACTGTGAAAACAAAGTGAATATCAAATTGTTAAAATACATTTAATTAAAGTGCCCAATTAAAATAATTAAAATGGAAATTCATGTGAATGGTATTGACATTATTTTTAAGAAAAAATAACTTAATAAATTGTGTAATAGTTTTCGTAAAGTACTGATTTTTAAGATGTGTTTTTATGAACACCGTTTGAAATTCTTTGTAAAAAATAATTAGAGTTTTAGTTAGTTTCCCAATGAAAGCCAATGACCAAATTGGTTTGTAAATATTGATACACATCTATAGTAAGAAATTGTGTTTAATTCAAATGCAGTTTTTTGCAGGTTTCTTCTATATATTTAATATACTGGCTTAACCTCTGTGTTTATTGTGTTTTTAAAATTGTTTGTGTATCTGGTTTGATTTAATAATACTGACATTTTTGGTGTTATTGATAGTATTTTTTTTTATTCTACATAATAGAAACATCCCGTCAATGCATATTTTCACGAATGATAATTTTCGAGCTTTGGTGCTCTAAGAAGGGTTCAAATTCGGCGAAATCACAGCAAGTTTATGACGAAGTAATCAAATTAATTTTGAATGCGAAGAAGGTGCGTTTTGTGATTTATTGAATTGTGTACAATATTTATGTAAAAGAATTGTTGACATTTGGAAAAAGAATCACCGCTTAAAATCAGACGTTTTAAAAAATCATTCAGACTGGTTAGCTAAAAACTTTTTTTAAAACTGAAAAACGTTTCTGTGTTATCTAAAGAACAAGTATTAAAAGCGAATAAAAGTGGTCGCCCTTCATCTGATTTCTCAAGTTCTTCAAAAAGAACAAAACAACGAAGGGTAGCAAAGTTGGCAGAAACTGATGCGAATGCAGCGGATGCCTTACGTAGTCTATTTTCAGAACCAAAGCAAGCTTGTTAGGAATCAAATGCCGCTGAAGTTCTTGCATTAATAATTGACACAAATTTAACAAAGCAACAGTATTGGCATATTCAAAATTTTGTAAACTCTAAGGTTTCCTTCAGTTTATTCCTTAGTTAAGAAAAGATATTGAGGGAAAAGAAAAAAGTTATCCAAGTTCAAAATATATCGCCGTGAGTGAATCTAAAGCTGAAGTAGATTTACAGAATTTGCTTGACCATACAGCTTCACGTATTTTAGAGTTACAATTTGTAGTCTGGAAGGACGAACCTGGTATTAATATAAACAACCTTGCTTTGATAGGAAAAAGGGTTTTGATGGTAGCTCCGGTAATAATGAGTATAAACCACGTTTATACAATAGCAAGGACAACAGTTTATCTTATGTACCCTTTCAATTAGTGACAAAATCTGCGAAGCCTGAAGAAGCAAAAATAATATGGAAAAACCAAAAATATTATTATATTTTACCAGGAAAAATTTTAAAAAATGGGCGGTAGGAGCAAGTGACCGCGACCATTTTTTGAGAATATTGTGGTTATTATATCCGAAATGTACTGTGAAAATTTCAAGACTATATCTTTAATATAATTATTTTTGTCGCTCCTTCCCATATAAGCGCAACCACTGTGCGGAAGTAAGACTCCGTAGTCTAGTAGGTAGTGTGTTGACTTATTAGGCGTACAATCCTTCAGCCAGGAATATGCCCTAGTTTCTCACACCATGTATGTTGTGTGTGTTAATTTTTAGCCATAAATGATGGGACTTACAGTTTAAACTCGACTCCGAACAACAGATTTTTGAGAAACTATTGATGGCAATTTTATTTACTTTCAGAGTTTTTGGTAGAAATCTTTGTTTGAACCGTGCCCTTACTTCTAAAAAGCCAATACACTACCAACTATACTACGGCGAATTCAGCAACAAAATCTAGAAAAGGTATAATAAATCTCTGACAAGAAATATTTTAATATCTATAAATTAATATTTCTCATTAAGCCTTCCACCTAAAGTATTTCTTTGCTTCGGTTAACTGTAAAATTTAAAAATTCTTAAACTTCCACACTTCTATTACGAATATTTTGTGAAACCAAATACGAATGATTCGAGAATTTTCGAAAAGTCATAATAAATTGTTTTTAATAACCAATGGCTTTAATTTTTGTGTGCCATCATAATTTCCTTCTATGAAAATTGAAACGTGTTTTTCTCGTATCTGAAATTTTCTTAACAGCCAGCTTAAATTATTTCATCTGGTAGAAATAGCTATATTCTAAAAAGGTTTTTTTAAAATTGATTTAAAAATTAATCAATAATATGGAATATTATCGAGTGTTATAAGAAGCTATTTTTGGGGGTCTAATAAATTCCGTTTTTTATTTTATGTAGCTGAAAACAGATTTTGTCAAAATCTTAAGCTAAACGATTGCATTACACGCCTTCAATACGTTTTTCTTATTAATTTTTTTTAACCGAATTAAAATTTTTTTACGCTTAATGCTGCTCATTCAAATGAGCAATTACTCTAAGGAAGCAATTACTCTAGTACTATATAAGCACTATACGTTTGGCGTTAGCCAAAGACCGAGTTTTTGCTTAACTCAGGCTATTTTCAAGCATAAGGCGAGAGTTGGTACTGGTTGAGGATTGTTTCCAGTGCAGGAGTATTATATAGACAATAAAATGGATCGATTCCAATATTCCACTTTAAAACAAAATGTGAATCGAAGTGCCGATAAGTTAAATATATATTGGCCATATTTGTTTCTACTGAAATAACGATCAAAAGCACACTTCACAAATAGTAAAGCTGTGGCTTATACATAATTGCTCGCAACATTACTAAGCATGTTTGGGAAACACTTGCCCGTAAGGTCTGAAAGCTCGGTATTAGCACAATGGAGCAATTGCAACAAGGAATTAGGCGATAATGGAACAACATAACCCCGGAACTTCATGGCAATTTCGTGCAGTTGATGCCTTGACGGTTGGAAGCAATAATATAAAAAAGGCAGAGAGATAAAGAAAATTCGAAGTGACAGTGGTGTCGAATTTGTAAACAACAAATTGAAAAAATTCTTTGAAGATAATGTCATTAAACATCAACTTACAGTTCCATCTACTCCATTCCAAAAATGTTGTAGCAGAACATTGTTATCGGACATTGGATGAAATTGTGTGTGTTGGCGAATGTCGTCAGCACTTCAAAGGCAAGTCTCAGTTCATCGATTACCTCTTCAATCTCTTGCAGCAATGTAAATTGCATTCTCAACATTTCCTGCGTTAAACTAGTCATATTTGCCACAAAGCTGTACTTTGACTTCACATCAGTGGCTTCAAGAATACTAAAATTGCAACATACATACATGTAGGATTTGTGGATCCTACTTACCACCAAACACTAATAAAAGAACAGTTAATTCAATTTCATTCAAAGGTTTCAATTTATTTATTAGTTATATTATTTAATTGTGTTGTGCGTTGGTAGGTGGTAAAACTGAAACTAAAACTAAAACTACTACCAATCGTTCCCCTGTTCCCCATTTCATTTCGTCTCCCTTCTTCCCGTCTGCCTTAACCCTCTTTTGGCGAGTCCCACATTCGGCCCTCCTGGCGCAGCATTCGCCCCGAATGCGGAACTCCAAGGCTTCATGTATTCGACAACAGTGGTACATCTCCTCGATCCCTCGCCCTCACCAACCTTCTCGACCTCTTAACGCCCATGGTTAAGCTTCTTAACGACCTTGTAGGGACCTAAGAACTTGGGTTGTAACTTTAACCCGCCGCCAAATTGTGTCCGCTTAATTGCGACCAAGTCTTGTAAATTATATTATCTTTCAGTTATTCTATTTTTATTAAATGATCTCTTGTTCTCTTGTTGAATCTTCAGGATATTTTCCTTCACTTTTTCTCTCAAGGCATCACGTTCCTCAAATAATTCTCTTGTAACCTCTTCTTCTAAAAGACGTTTAACGTCTGGGTCCTCTTTCGTCCTTATCGTGAGACCTGTCAAGACTTCAAAGGGAGTACTGCCGGTGCTTCTAGTGGGAGTGCTATTGATTACTTTCTGAACTATGTCGACATGTCGGTACCAGTTCTGTGGATTTTCAAGGCACAATTTAGTCAGCATGGGGACGACGATTTTATGTATTCTTTCCACCTGGCCATTTCCCCGAGGTACCCCAGTGGCGATTAGCAGATGTTGTATACCTTCATCAGTGTAATAATTATCAAATTCAGCCGAAGTAAAGGCAGTACCTCTGCCAGTAATAATACGAACAGGGTTACCAAATACGGTTGATTGCTTACATAGTCGATCGATCACTTCACCTGTACCTATACTTTTCGTAGGATATAGCCATACGAATTTGGAAAATGCATCTACCACAACTAAGATATAATTGTACATCTTACGAGTCGTCTCCATTGGGCCTACGTGGTCAATGTGATAAGTCATCAATGGTTTGTCTGCTTTATCAATTGGGTTAAGTAGTCCCTCTTTTTTACCAGATTTCGCCTCCGCCATTATGCATTGAACGCAACTTTTTACAACACTATTTACTTTCACTTCTAGATCAGGTATAAAGAAAGTTTTCTCAATAAAATCTTTAGTCTTCTTTGCGGCAAAATGCCCTTGTCGGTGAGCCATCTCTATGATTTCCTGATCCATACTTGAAGGTATGACAATGAGCTCTCTAACGGGGTCTTTATGTACAATACCATACTTTGAGTAATAATCTTCATATGCGTGAGTTTCTAATATCTTACTAATTGCTCGCAGCCAGTCGTCTTTCAATTGTGCTTCTTTTATTCTATGACGTAGTGAATCCTCCATCATCAGGCAGGAGACTCGGCTTAAAGCATCCACATGACGCATTTTATGGCCTGATCGATGTTCAATATCATAGTCGAATTCCTGAAGGAAAAGAGCCCATCTTGATACTCTCAAAGGTACGTCTTTCTTCCTCATCGTCATAGCAAAGGCATTACAGTCGGTTATAATTTTAAATTTCAGGCCCATTATATATACTCGCCACTTCTTAAGCGCCTCTATTATCGCCAGTACCTCAAGTTCATAAGAATGGTATTTTTCTTCTACAGGTGTGGTTTTGCGACTCATGTATTGTACAGGGTGTAGCTGCATATCCTCGGAATCTCTTTGTAATAGAACTGCTCCATAGCCATGCTTGCTTGCATCCGTATGGATTTCAGTTTCCGCAGCAGAATTAAACAATCTCAAAACGTTGGCACTAACTAGTGCGGTCTTTAAATGTTGGAAAGCTAGTAATTGTTCATCGTTGATCTTAAACTTCGAGTTCTTTCTAAGTAAATCAGATAATGGTTTTGCAACCAGTGCATAATTCGGGATGAATCGGCGAAAATAGGATGTTAACCCTAAAAAACTTTGCACTGCCTTTGCACTAGTTGGTACTGGGAACTGCTCAGTTGCCACCGTCTTTTCCTTGAAGGTAATATCGTATTATTTTCTGGCACACAGCCTAAGAAAGTTATTTTGGTCATGAGGAATTGACACTTGCTCCATTTAATGCGAAGTCCGTTTAGTGACGCGACGTGTATTACCTTTTCCAACTTCTCTGCACCTTCTTCTTCATCTTTCGACGGTATGACGATATCGTCCATATACACCACCATTGTACCATCTTCTATTAAGTCACGGAATACTGCTGAAATATATCTGCAAAATACTGCTGGCGAGTTCGATATACCGAAGGGAACATATAAAAATCCAGTGTGGTATATACCTTCGCATCTTGAAGCCGCTGTAGCACATCGTCTATTCCTGCCATTGGAAAATTATCCCTTACAATCTTCTCATTCAATTGGCGATAGTCACAGCATAATCTTTTAGTTCCGTCTTTTTTGCTAACCAGAACCACAGGTGAGGAATAATTTGAACTGCTGGGGCGTATTATTCCATCTTTCAGCCATTCCGCGACTTGTTGGTCAACAGCAAGCTGGTTTGCATAGCAAAGTCTTCGTGGGTTGTGACATACGGGAATATCGTCCTTAAGTAATATCTTCATCTGAACCTTACTTGGTTTCATTGGGGTGTACTCACTTATAATATTCAAGATGTAATCTCTTTTATCACGTCTCAAATGAGCTAAATCAACATCAGGAGTTTCCGTGGATATACAAATTTCACCTAATTCGCGAAAAGCATCATCTAATTTAGGTCCCAGTGGATCTAAAATTTCATTTAGCGTCGGTCTTTTAAAAAATGTAACGCCCTCAGCATCTATTGAAACATCCACATAGTTCAAGATATCCTTTCCTAATACTGCTGAATACAAAATATCCCCTTCGTGCGCTACATAAAACTTTACCGTCAAAATAACTCCGTCTAATTCAATATCAGTCATAAAAGAACCAATCATTTTGATCTCTTTTCCACCTATGCCCAACATCCTCCTGGCCTCAGGTTTCAACTTAACCCCATTCACCATAAGTAGACTATCATACCGAACGCAGCTTACGTCACTTCCCGTATCTACCAAAGCTGTCACTTTCAGACCCAATATGTTCACATCCTTAAAAATTCTATTTGGTTTATTTATCATCAATTCATGATCACTTTTCGTTGCCTGAGACGAAGAGAGGGTATGCATATTAAATTCTATTCTTTTATTCGCGGCTTGTTCATCAGATTTTTCTCGTCTGCTACAATCTGTGGACTTATGCTTATTATGGTTATTTAATGTCTTGTTTCATGTTGATTTCGTCTCAATATTCTTTCTCTTCAATTAATGTTATTCTTCTCTTTATTTAATATCTTGTTTCATGTTCATTTCGTCTCAATATTCTTTCTCTTCAATTAATGTTATTCTTCTCTTTATTTCATGTCTTGTTTCATGTTCATTTCGTCTCAATATTATTTCTCTTCAATTAATGTTATTCTTCTCTTTATTTAATGTCTTGTTTTATGTTCATTTCGTCTCAATATTCTTTCTCTTTACAACATCAAACACATCTCAAATTTGAAACAAAACTGTTACATCATACACCATCACAAAATTTCTTTTTGATTCTTTAAAGTTCTTTAAGCATACATAACATACGCGTTTTTTCTTTCAAATTGCAGGCGTCTAGTTCTTTCTCTATAAATGTTTGTTGCTGTTTTTCTTTTCTTCTTCTTGTTGTTGTTGTTCTTTTCGCGTAGATTCACTTGAATGGTAACACAAGCAGCTCTTTAAGTACAGTAGCGATTAGCCTCAGTACGCTTTCGTTATTGTTTTTGTTGCTGTATTTTCAACCGAATAATATTCTTCTATCAAATACAAACACTTCACTTTATGGTTAATTTCTTTTGCTGTATTTCGTCTTGAATCACTTTATGTCTTTTTTATATTCTTTTCCAAAGTTCTTTTCTTCCTTCTAAACTCTTTGCCTCACTGAATTTCAATCCCGGACGAGCCCCCAATTTTAGGATTTGTGGATCCTACTTACCACCAAACACTAATAAAAGAACAGTTAATTCATTCAAAGGTTTCAATTTATTTATTAGTTATATTATTTAATTGTGTTGTGCGTTGGTCGGTGGTAAAACTGAAACTAAAACTAAAACTACTACCAATCGTTCCCCTGTTCACCATTTCATTTCGTCTCCCTTCTTCCCGTCTGCCTTAACCCTCTTTTGGCGAGTCCCACATACATACTTATCTGGTCATTACAACCCTTTAGTTAGGATTACGTCCTAGTTTCTCACACCACTTATGTTGTGTGCTTTAATTTTTATACATGAGTGGCGGGACCTACAGTTTAAAATCAACTCCAAATGACAGATTTTTGAGAAACTTTTCATGGCAATTTTATTTCCTCTCAGAGTTTTTGCCAGAAATCTGCTGAGAGGAAGTCGCCGAAGAAATATTTGTTCATATTTCGTTTAGTTTTAGATGCCTGACCTGGGGTTTGAACCGAGGCCTCACGTCTAATAAGCCAACACACTACCTATTAGACCACGGCGACCATAAAATCATAAGCGAGCTTTTAATGGTTTCTTTGTTGGAATCGATTTTTGCGCTGTCGACCTACTACGTATATCTGGCGGTTGGTTGGAACGTTTGTTGGTACCGATTATCAACTTGCGAAGGTGCCATTGCATGAAAAATTACTTGAGTTGGTATTTACAATGGAATTTCTAGTTTTCTATAAGATAGAGCGTTTGACAAAAGCGAAAACGTGGAGACCATTACACACAACGCAAACTGCCATCCATTGTGTAGTCAAACTCCTGTCAGTTAAGGCAATGTAGAGGCCTTCAACGCTTATGAGGTTCTTTAATGGCGATTATCCGATAAAATATATATCTCACATTGAAAATTTTGATCTATTTCGTTATTTTTCAATTTTATTTCAGCGGCCTCAGGTTCCTATTGAAACAGAAACTGTAAAACCTCTCTCGATTTATTATATTGGTGACATTATTATTTATTTATTTATTTATTTGTTAATGTCAATAGATAATTATATCCTTACTGAATAAACACTATATATGAAATCACAGTTTTATACAAATGCAACAAAAACAAAATGTTACTTAACAGTTTAAAAATATAGTCAGGGTTTTTTAATACATCTTTACTCTCCGAGATGTCAATTAACATTCATTGAAAAGTTTTACAGGCTTATCTAAAGGAATCATTGTTAGCATGGTCCGATCTGTAGTATTTTAGTGATAAGATTGCAAAATTACGTGTCGGTCGCACAGGACTATTGAATGTCAATTGACTGACCAGGAACTCTGAATCAGCATCGCCTCGTATTAAACCCAGAATAAAAAGGAGTACTCATCATAGTACGAAAACTTTTAAGATTTGCCAATTTAATCAAAGCTAGTCTACTCCGATATGGTGGTAATTCATAGGAGTTTAAACCAAAACTTCGTAGACGGAAAATTAAAACATATTTTTGCTGACTCAATGCGATTTTAATATTAAAGCACCGACATATAAGACCAGTTTTTAACTCCACTGCTTCTACGCCGTTGTCATTGCCTTTAATTACGACTTGTACCGACTCAGCGGTTTTAATTTTAACTCTTTTTATATTTTTGGAATTTGTTGTTTGTTATTTAAATCGTTAACATTTCCACGACTTATAGCAGTGATGTAAATTCCTTAAGATATTTCAGTAAAACACACGCTAAGTTCTGTAGTAAGAACCAAATAAGAACATGCAGCTATTCTAAGCGCCACTTAAATACTAACTATTAAAAGGGAAATTCCCTTTTTACACGCAAGTTAAAAGCCTCTTAACGCTTGGCATTACCAGAAATTGCAAAAATTGCAAAAAAAAAAAAGCCTACACCAGAAGATGCAGATTTTGGGAAAAAAAATCATCTTTTCAGATGAGGCTAATTTTGATCCTGGCGGGTATGTAAACAAGCAAAATTGTCGCATTTGGGGCACAGAAAACCCGCACGCATACATTGAGAAGCCGACGCACCCAAAACGAGTCACTGTTTGGTGCGGATTATGGTCCAGAGGCATAATTGGGCCATTTTTCTTCGAAAATGAGCAAAAAGCGGCGTTACAGTCAATGGCGATCATTATCGGGCCATGTTGAACAAATTTTTGTTCACAAAAATTGAAGAGGAGGATACTGGCAACATTTGGTTTCAACAGGACGGCGCTACGTTTTGTTTTGTTTTGCGCCCTGTTTTTGAAGATCGCATTATTAGCCGCAAAGCTGATGTCGTTTGGCCACCTCGGAGCTGCGATTTGACACCGTTGGATTTATTTGTGGCGTGCCGTCAAAGATAAGTGTTACGCCGACAAGCCAGACACAATTGACGCTTTAAAGGACAATATTCGTGAAGCCATTGACGAAATACAGCTGCACACAATCGATAATGTGCTTAAAAATTTGACCGATCATGTAGACTACTGCATGGACAGCCGAGGCAGCCATTTGAATGAAATTATTTTCCATTATTAATCGGAAGGATTGTACTTTCAAATAAAAAAAGGAGTTTGAGAAAATCATTAGTTTTTTTAAAGCATTTTCAAAAAAAAAAGTTATTTGGCAGACCCTTTACCACAATACAAATAGTAAAATGTTAATACTCAATGCTGCAAGAAAAAAATTAAACGTATGTAGCGTCGCAAATCGAAATTTAAACGATGCAAATTGGGAACCAATCGACGCAAATCGGGACCGAAACGACGCAAATTTAATCGAAGCAAGCTGAGTTTTATCAATTTTTAAAAAGCGACGCAAATCGAATCGATGCAAATCGGATCGACGCAAGTCGACGCTCTAGTGTATACGCATGCAATTAACGATACGCATGTACATAATTTTATATATGTATGTACGTATGTACGTATTTATTTATTTATTTATTCCTTTTGATAAACAAATTCTAAGACTAAGTTAGCCGCCAGGGATATCAGCTCGGTGTACGTTAATGGGAGAAGATTGTACGACCAAGTGGGAGTTTTGATAAAATTATAATTTTGATCCAGTAGACATTTGTTGGATATATGTTACGTTCGTAATTTAGGTTAATATAAGAGTAACTATGATATGTTTGATTTTCTTTGATCTTAATGCACAAAAGATGGCACAAGCTTCAGAGGAAAATTGACACAGTACGATGTCTGTTGTCTTCTGTATGTATTGCTGTAAGGGAAGAGATTATTATAATATTTTTTTTTATAAATTTTTAAGTACATCTTCTTTTTGAATGTGTGTTTATTTGTTTGTGGGTATGTTTGTTTGTTTGCGTATGAGCCGGGGAAGGTTTTTAAGTTGGTATGACTAATTTCCGGCGGGTGGCGCCGCTGAAAATTACTTAAAATAAATTAAATCGTAAACTATGCATTTGATCATGTTATGCTCTTTAAAAAAGTTGTTGCGCATAAGCCGACGAAGGTTTCTAAGGTATGACCAATTTTCCACAGGTGGTGCCACTGAAAATTACTCAAAATGAATTAAATCGTAAACTGTGCATTCTTTAACAAAGTTGTTGCGCATGAGTCGACGAAGGTTGGTGCAATTAATTTCCGATGGATGGCATCACTGAAAGTTATTCAAAATGAATGACAAGCAATTGGTCGACCTACACCTTAAGCACGGAAGAAAAGAGCATTACTAGCCTCAGAATCAGACGAGCATTGAGACCGGAAAATCTTCGAGTATATGATGCTGAGACCCGTTCGCTTGAACCAGTTGAACAACGATAAGTGAAATTAGAAAATGATCGAATGCGTATTACTCAGGCCCGTTCATCTGAATCATGCGGACAACGGGAAACAACATCAATAAAAGGATTCAAAATTAATTGGACATTTGTGTAATGTCTTTTCTTCAAATTTATTTTAGTTGGTGGTGCAGCAGCACACGCAGGGTACAGCTAGTAAACAATATAAAAGGAGTGCTTTACAACTTTATTTTTAGCATCTTCCTGAGTCATATTATGCGTTGCTTTGACTTTTGGTCTTGTTTAAATTATTAATACGGACATGTATTCTGCATTCAAAGAACAAGTTTTAACGTTTTCTGGCTCAATAAACTCAATAAACTCAATAAACACGCTTCTCCCGATTTGGATTCCAATTTCTTTAATTTTAAAACAAATTTGTATGTCGACTTTTTTAAATAATTTTTTGACACCTGATCCACCCACGTATGTATATGGATCAGAGATCAGCAATGAATCGTTTTTTCGCTACTCATAAGTACTCATGAAATTTTGAGTATGAATGAGTCAACAGTATTGAAATTCAACTACTCTGATTTAAGCGTACTCACTACACCATTGATTTATAAGTAAAGGTTGCAATGAGTATGAGTACAACATTCATATCAAACTCATAACATTCGAAATATTTTTGACTCACACGCCTACTCATTCAGATTCATAAATTTAGAAAAATTTTTATAATACTCATAAATGATTTAAGTGACTCGAATCATTCATCAAAAATTGCAGTCGAAATTGTTGTTGCATTTACAAAAAAAGAAAAAGAAAAAGACATCAAGCAAAGCAAACATGCAACCTTCTTGTGAGTATGTAGTGTTCGTACGCGAATCATACTTATTTTGTAATTCTTGTAAATGCTAAGCCATGTTAGGTATGAATATGAATATTCAAAGTTTGAATATGAGTAGTATGAGAATGATTTTAAAATAAGTATGAATGCGTATAAGTATCAGAAATTATGAGTATGATTCGAATCTATTCATCTTTTTGAATACTCATTGCTGATCTCTGATGTAAATTATGACATTTTTATTCTACAAGATTTAGTTTTCTAATAATAAACTCAGCTATGTGTCCCCTTGTAGAATATCAACGTTATTAAGATCGAATACGTCTATTTGCAGGTTTTTATCCTCTTCCATTGATTCTGACTGTTTATTTTTCTCGGCATTTTCAAAGTGTTTAGCTCAATGGAAAGCCAAACTGTGGGCATGTCTTCCATACTTTTCTTGTCATTAAGCTGTTCGGTATTCGACATTTGGTAGCTGTACACATAATTCCAATTATAAAAGATTATAAACATTGTCTACTGACAAACATACCTAAGATATATTTCCGAAGCCTATATTTGAAATCTTGTGGAGAAGGGTGATCATTTAACCCGCCTTTGCTTCGGATGGCGTCAAAACAGTTCTCCAGCACAGACCGGTTCAGGTCATTAATTATCTGGCTAGTATCATTCTGAAAGAAATATGGACGATGATATCAGCAACTCCATACAAAAAATCCATACCAGGCGGTAACTTTTTCGGTATGTATTGAATGGTCTTGGATCTCAAATGGATTGTTATCGTCCCAAATTGGGCAAATTTGTTTGTTCATGTACTCATTGTTTCGATAAAAATTAAGGTCAGAGAGAACTTCTATGTTCAAGGGTTGTAATGACCAATTATGTACGCATGTATGTACAGTGAGATTTCAAAGAAACTGTACACTATGAGTAAAATTCTAACAATCACCAAATTCAACTTAAGGAGAGTACCCGAAAAATTTGATATTTCGAAATTATTTGTAATTTTTATTGTTTCAATTTTATTGGTAATGAAACAATTTTAAAATAATAATACTGGTAATTTATTAATGTATATTTTTTTTAATGTACAGTTTCTTTTGACGCGTACTGTATTTACAATAAATACAAGCAATTCTATTCCATATGTAAATTTTCTTATCTTATCGATTATTTCTTAGCATTAAATTCCCAAAGTATGACAGGAACCTAACAACAACCTTTGATGTTCTACTTTGTATTTTCCTTTATATTTTGAATTTTATGCAGATTACAAATATTTTATAAGTAAATAAAAAATAAATATTGCATTCAATTAAATATAAAACAATTGTACTTGATTATATTCATGTGTACTATTTTATATGCATTAAATAGTACAAGGGATTGTACGAATTTAATCCTCTTTAGTATTCGGAAAGTGTCACTACAAGAATTTACATTTGTGGCACAGCGTATATGTATGTAGTATTTGCGGCAAACATTCCGTGGAAGTAATGCTAATACCTTAATAAGGATTATGAAAATGTTACCAAGCTGTTATTATCCCTGATCATACTATTCTAAGTGGTATGTTTTATATTTATTTTTAGTCACAATCCTATTTCCCACTTGAACTTAGTGTCACATATTACTCTGATTATTTGGCTGTAGATGACAGATTTATTGCCATAAAACAGAGTCATGGTATAGATATATGTACGTATGTTTTATTTGCCAGAGTTGCACAGTGCATTTAGAGTATATGGTAAGTAAGTACCAAAACAGGAGTCGGTTAAAATAGAAATCTAATTTTTCATTCCGGCATAAATTTGGCAACTGGGGTTAATAACGGGTGCTGTTTTAATAGTTCATAACTTTGATAACTGATTAAACATGTGATATATAGGTTTTTTCTTTTTAACTAAGGCTAAGTTTTCAATAACCAGTTTATCACGAAATATGGTAAATTTTTAAGTATTGCAAGGAAGCATGTAATGCATTATCATTAAAAAAATAATCAATAGAAAAAGAAATTGAATTGAAATGAAATATCTTGGTTTCAACCTCACCATAAGTACTTGACAAATTCCTTGTTGTAATTTAAAGTTATACGAATTAGTATGGTAGACTGACCCATGTCCTTATCGTAGTGCAGCAATGCCCCCGCATCAGTTTGTTCTCTGCTTAACGTTTCGTGTACCTATATCCTGAATTTTCCAATTCACACATTTCAAATGAGTAACCAGCGGATATCCAAAAAATATTACAATAAGCAATAACAAGTCAAATTCAGGAGTTGTGTCCTTCTTTGTGGAACGGGTCTAGGATCTTGGCTTAAAAGCTTTCAGTAGTAAACTTTTGCAGAAATTGAAACTAGGTAATCATGCGGAGGCAGTTCGGCGATAATTGATTTTGAATTTCCATTCAACCAATTTTTAAATTTTAAAAAAATAACATAATTATTGGAAGTGGAAAATAAAAGTAGAATTTCGCAGGCCTGTGTTATTGAAGAAATGTTTTTCGAATATATCTACGAATAACTAAAATAAATATAAATAAAAATAAGAAAGAGATTAATCGATTTCACAAATGTACTATTGAAATGTAAATAAAATTTATAATACTGTCACGGTTTTACCTTTTAAAAAATTTAAAATATGAGCCCGTAGATTGCAAATAAAATAAAAATAAATATGTGTTTAGTTTTAATTAAAATTCTTTATTATTCGCACAATTCCGTGAGCCACTGTTCACAACTTGAAGTAAGCCACAACAATTGCTTTTCTTTGTTATAATACCCTATGCATAAACAATAACAATTACTAGACAATTATTCGACAAATCTTTGTAATGGGGATCTTAGACCATGATTACTTGTTCTTGCAGGCGAATGTTCGTGACTTCGCCTTTTCGAAATCTCTATAAATGTAAACAACGTTGTTTACATTCATTATTGTTGTTTGTGTATTTTGTTAACATTTATTCTTGTAGTGTTGTTTGTGGATTTTTGTTTACTTGTTTACCAATTTCTTATGCTGGTATTTGTTGTTATATCAAGTAGTACGATAATTTGTAAACAGGTTGGTTAACTGCATTGTTTTGTTTTTGTAGCTTTTGTTTACAATTTTAATGTTAAGCGATGTAAAAGCAAAATACCAGTATCTAGATTCCTCATTTTCGTAACAATACTTTAGATTTTATTTTATTTAAAACTGATTACTTATATTATTTGGTTATTCCTATCTCATGCAGGCAGATTTCTGTTTGTGACATGAAATGTTTTAAAAAATTTTCGCTATAGTTAATTGCTGGTAGGTTTTTATATATATTTGAAATACTAAATACATTCTGCGACAAAAAGCAAACATTAAATACGGCCGAATAATTACACAGCCTAAGTTGTACCCTTACATACATACATACATAATTGGTCTTTACAATCCTTCAGTTAGGATTACGACCTAGTTTCTCACACCACTTATGTTGTGTGTGTTAATTTTATACATGAGTGGCGGGACCTACAGTTTAAAGTCGACTCCGAACGACAGATTTTTGAGAAACTTTTCATAGCGATTTTATTTTCTCTCAGAGTTTTGCCAGAAATCTGCTGAGAGGAAGTCGCCGAAGAAATACTTTTTGTATTTTATTTGATGTCTGGCCTGGGGATCAAACCCTGGCTTTTCGTCTAATAAGCCAACACACTACCTACTAGACCACGGCGACTTGTACCCTTAGCTATGTAGAATTCAAAAATACTTTCTTCGTATTTCTCAAACCCTCCAAACTTGTTTTATTTGACAAACATTATTTTTTTTAACTTTTCACACAAGATTATTGATTACTCAAATATTTTAGAACCGATTTTGAAAAATCAATATAGTTTGGAAAGAGGAGAGGTAACGACATACATAAACATATTGGGCAAACCTATATATTATAAGTTTTGGTTAAATTTGGAAAATATGATTTCTGTTCTTATTTTTTAAAGTTTCACCATCCTTAATTGCAAAATTTATGAATTGAAAGAGTAGTTGTAACGAGTAAGGAAATATTTATTTGACAAACATTATTTTTTTTAACTTTTCACACAAGATTATTGATTACTCAAATATTTTAGAACCGATTTTGAAAAATCAATATAGTTTGGAAAGAGGAGAGGTAACGACATACATAAACATATTGGGCAAACCTATATATTATAAGTTTTGATCGGGTAAATTTGGAAAATATGATTTCTTTTCTTATTTTTTAAAGTTTCACCATCCTTAATTGCAAAATTTATGAATTGAAAGAGTAGTTGTAACGAGTAAGGAAATACTACTTACATACATAATTGGTCATTACAACCCTTTAGTCAGGATTACGACCTAGCTTCTCACACGATTGATGCTGGGTGTGTTAATTTTATACATGAGTGGCGGAACCTACAGTTTAAAGTCGATTCCTAACGACAGTTTTTTGGAAAACATTTCATGGCAATTTTATTTACTCTCAGAGTTTTTGCCAGAAATCTGCTGAGAGGCAGACACCGACGAAATACTTTTTCACATTTTCCTTTTGATGTCTGACCGGGGTATGAACTGAGGACTCAAGTCTAATTAGCCAACACACTATCTACTAAAACATCTATCGTACTTTAATGATGGATGATATTAACACGCTCGCAAACTTTTTTAGCTTTGTTATTCAGGTAATATATAAAAGACGTAAAAAATACATTTTTTTGATACTACGTCACAATTGTAGACTTCTTCATTAGCAATACTAAGTACAAACAGAGAATGCAACTACCTTCACGTCATTTTTCTTGTTTCTTTTCTAAACTTTACACAATCCAAATTGTATGTACTGAAACCAGTCCACGTTCCTTTATGTACAGTAATCCTTCGATTTACGTCGCCTCGATTAATGATGTTTCGATTTATGTCGTCAAATTTTTTGTTTCCTCTAACTTCAATTTCGTCGTCATTCGATTTACGTCGCCTATTTTTGGAAGCAACTGCGAAGTAAATCGAGGGATTACTGTAACTTTTGTATGTTCCTTGTTAAAAACATACTACTTTGTAGTATGAGCAATATGAAATTCGATTTACGTCGTTTCGATTTACGTCGTTTCGATTTACGTCGATTTACGTGAATCGAGGGATTACTGTAAATACAATTTCACATACACAGTCCTCAACTGTATACGAATACAAGGTAATTTACATACGAATGTTTTGTATTTCTGTTCTAAATTTAATGTAATTTATCCGAATACTTTAAAATCCTTCTTGTTGACTCTTTTGAATTACAAACAACAACAAAAACAAAAGCAACAAAAGTAAGAGTCCTTTTAATGTGTGTTTTTAAACCATGAACATTAAAAGTGTTTGCCTTGTATGTACGAGTACACAAAATTGTATGCTGATGTGGGTGTGTTGTGTGGGTTGTTGAGTGAATGTTAAAGTAAAAAGGATCAAAGCCTTAACAAAACTAAAAAGGTTTACAAAATTATAAAAAATGTTCTTTTCAAGGTGAAAGTTCTTTGCACTTTTATTTCATATTTTTATTCTTTATAAATGGCGGTCGTTGACGTTGATGTTGAGTAATAATGCAACCAAGTTTAGCTCATTGTTTCTATAATATTTTCTTGTTTACCATAAAGTGTACAGCTATTAAATATTTATAAACTTTAAGTGGTTTGAAATTTTTCTGAATTAAAGAAAAAAGACAGGTACATAGTTGTTAAAAAGTTGTGTTAGGAAAATATTTACTATTTCGTTTACAGTCTAAAAAAATTAGAAGTTAATATATGCTGGTATTGCATTTTTTAAGAGACGATTTTGAGCATCAAATCAAAAAAGGAGAACACTAACTTTACAGTTCCCTTTAACTAAACCTAAGTTTAAAGGCAAGTCGTAACAATGGCCCTAAGAACGAAAGGTTTCTCTAGTTAAAATGGTGCCTTAGACTGAGGAGGGTTCTTCGAAGGCTTAAAGGCCAATAACTTTGAAATTATCTCAAAATGTCGAATTCGAGTAGATCTGTTACAGAAGCAGGAGATCTACTCAGTTTATTGCTGCTGGTGTGCCACAAACTCAATTATATCATTACAAAAGTTAAAAATTGTACCCACCATGTATCAGCGCATTTTCTGCTTCAAAAATAATTAATTATACCGCTAAGTGGTGACCATTCCATCAAATTAACAATAAAATCTAACGTTTCACCACGCTTAAATATTGCATTTGCATGAAAACCGCCAAATCTACAAAACCAAACAGTGGAACTACCACCCGCCCATTACATAGCTTTAGAAAGACCTTTAGCTTTTATTGTTTAGGCCCTGAAGCATACAAGTTTTGCTGGCAATCACTGAAACAACAGATACGATACCTGGTATACATATTGTAAGAGAAACTGCATGTACCATAGCATACATAACAATTTAGTTTCTGACCAACGAAAACAGACTTACATTCTTAATAAATGAGATCGTATACACATATGTATGTACCATGTATGGTTTACTTAGCAAGAATAACAATTAATATTTATTTCGAAACGAATTTCATTAAATCAATTGAATCAAATGTTTTAACGGGCCTTATCCAATTCACTGCCTTAATTTCCTTTTATGTCCATTTAATTCTGTAACTTTTTTTCATTTCCTTAAAAGCTTTTTTTTTCTAAATCATGAAGATAACCCTTAAATACAGGCAAGCGTAATTGTACTGTGAGGTAAAGAGAATAAACAATACGAAAATATACTTTTTCTGTAATCTCCAGCCACATAAAAATTCAATTTGTGTTTAAGACTTGACTGGCACTAAAAAGAAAAAAAAAACTAAATAAAGTAGAGAAAATCCAAAGACCGACAGTAAATTTTATTTCCAGTAGTAACTCCTTTGCAAATTGTGCTCATTAGTTATTAATGTGGTGGCACAAACTCCACTCAGATGGGAGGACTGATAAGACAGCCAAAGGACGATTTGTGTTGAAAAAGTTTATTTTTTTATTCTTTTTTTTGTTTTCATGGTTTTTGTTATGCTTAGGCCATTAGACTTATAACAGCTTAATGAATTAAAATTTGAAAAGGTTGTAACCCCAATGGTAATGAACCTTATCCCAATCACGGTTCATTGTCTGCAAAATTTTATGCTGATGGTTGGGAATTGTTTGAAAGCTTTATTGAATTTAAATTTCAACAAATTCAAACAAATCATTGCCCATAGAATTTTAATTCCTTTTAATTTATAACAATATTAATAAAGTCAGTATAAGTGAAATTGATTAAACGGATAGGTTTTGAAGTAAATTAAAAACACGGCTATGAAAATTAATACTTAAATAATTTGAAAATAATTTAAAGTCGCTTGAAATGTTTATTTTCTTGGTGAAATTAAAAAAAAATAAAAGAACTTCTAATTGCACAAATATTTTATTTAAATTTTTTGTATAAGTTTCAGGAGATTATTCAATAAAACATCACTCAATTAAAACACCAGAGCTAAACACTGCACTACAAGCAGTAACACAAGAGGAATTAACCGTTGTCTTTAACCCTGGACAGTTACTGTTCGTCGAATCGACGAAGATCATTTACTCTACTACTACTACTATTATATAACTCTTTTATTTTTGACCAAATTTCGCTCTCATTTTCAACAACGTTAGTTGATAACGAAAGCTTGCAGTGAGCAGACGTAAAAAAAAAATTTAAAAATTGTTCTTCGATTCAACGAAAATGACCAACCAGGGTTAAAAAAGGGTGGCCAGCGTACGTTTACTCACTGCAGGCTTTCGTTATCAACTAAAGTTGTTGAAAAAAGAGCGAAATTTGGCCAAACATAAAACATTTATTTGATAAAGAGTAAATGAGCTTCGTCGATAAATTGTTCGTCAATTCAACGAAGAGTAACCTTAATGTACAAAGTGAAGAGTAACCGTCCAGGGTTAACATCGTTTAGGTGTTCGCAATTTATTATTTGGAGTCCAGAACAAACCTAAAATATTTGATCACATCTACTAGTTTCAAGTTTAAGTTAGTTTACGATTTATTTAGTTTTACGATTTGTATTTCCTAGTGAAAAATAACAGTTCAATTTCAACTGTGCTTACACTAAGATCGTATACGGCAACAATAGTTAGTTTCGTAAGTAGATTGTTTGCCACAACTATCCTTCAAAGTAAAGTGAACATAGCACTCAGTGTTAAATTCACTTTATATTAACACACTTGTAGGTAGGTAAGTAGGTAGAAGTGACTGTCCCCTCAATGGATTTATGAGCGGACACGCTTGGGCCACAAACAGGGTCCATTGTGATACCACAGTTCCACATTTTCCTCTACTCCAAGAACCACTCGGAAATTCCAATGAAGCGACTCAGACTGCCAATATCAATGCAATTTCATCCAGATCCTCCATATATTAAGCACCAGGTGCCTCTTTCTCCTATGACCATGTGCAAGACATGTACACAGTAGGGGAAGAATAGTCTCATCCTCCTCCTCATCTCCACATCTTCTGCAGAAACCGTTTGCAATTTGTCCGAGACTAATACGCCTCTCATGCGATCATATAATACCCGTAATAACCCCGATAACAGTGCTGAGTCTATTTCTTTGGAGTTTAAGGAGAGCTGCCACCCGCCTTTTATCCAGCCTTGGTCAGATTTTCTTCGCCGTTCTGCCGGTGTCCGAAGCTGCCCATCTATTGTTGACAACGTCTTTTAGGTACTCAAAGGGATCGCCAATGTCGAGAATTCATCTGGCCAGTTCATCGGGTATGTTTCTATATCTCAGTACCTATGTGATACAAAAATCATATCAATTCGCTACCTTGTCAAGACATCTGGCACAGTCGTATACCGTCCTGGAGTTCATTACAGTAGAATCCAATGCTCTGATAGCCTCCTGGCGATCGATGTTATCCGCTTGGAAACATTTTCGTCCACAATAATTTTTACCGCAGCTCGTATTGCCGAATATGAACATACCAGTCTTGACAATGTGTTCATTTCCATGATTGTCCTCAGAGTGTTTTAGCAACCATGCTGGGAGATTTTTTAAAAACATCCAAATGACAAATTGACTCTCAATGATCCCACTATAATAGAGGTCTTATTTACGTGAAGTCGCCGTAGTCTAGTAGGTAGTGTGTTGGTTTCTTAGACGTGAGGCCTCGGTTCAAACCTCAGGTCAGGCATCTCCAAATATGAAATATGAAAAAATATTTCTCCGGCAACTTCCTCTCAGCAGATTTCTAGTAAAAACTCTGAGAGTAAATAAAATTGGCATGAAAAGTTTCTCAAAAATCTGTCGTTCGGAGTCGACTTTAAACTGTAGGTCCCGCCACTCATGTATAAAAATTAACGCACACAACATAAGTGGTGTGAGAAACTAGGTCGTAATCCTTACTAAAGGGTTGTATCGACTAATTATGTATGTATGTATGTCATCTCGATATGGAGAAGTCTGCTTACTATACTCTAGTGACTTGGAGGAAGAGTTTACTAAAGTCTTAGCAGCTTTGTTTTGGCTATAGGTCAGCATCAGCCGTCATTACGTCCACGGATGAAAGCAAGTGTGCCCAGATGGTAGTGCGCTGAACTTCAAGTACCGAGCCCGTACGTTTGATTCCCACCAGATACTCTGAGTGTTTGTGATTGTCTGGTTGCTTGTCCGACATTATACGTGATTACTCAGAATAGAAAAAAAGAACGGGAGAATTATTACCTAATAGCAATTGTGACTGGTCATTAAAAAAAAAAAATAAAAAATTGTCGCGTACTAAATACTTCGCTTTCTTTTCTGCTATAAACTCTGATTTACATTTCTGTATTCCAACACAAAGCACTGCATGAATAGGTCTCAAAAAAAAAAGGAATGATACTTCTGCAAGGTGACAGTAACAATACCATTTGATCCCAGTCAAATTTCCACCTACATGTATCTTGAACAAATCCAGATCAATATGAAAATAATCATAGAAAGTTTTGTAGTGCCAGAGCTCTAAAATTGTTTTAAGTCTTCTGTTTGTTAAATATAAATATGTATATACAGTGGACAGCAAAAGTCTTAGTATGGCAATATTTTATTAATTTATTTCTGTTTTACTATAAAACAACAATTTTTTTAATTTTTTCTATAAAACAAGAGAAAAATAAGGAAAAGTTTCAGATGACTCCATAGGTACCCCTTGACTAAATTTAAAATTCAAAGGCCTAATATATGAAAATGTTATCATTGTATTTAGTAGAATATTCCTTAAGGTAAAGCAATCCATTTTACCCATTTGGAATTGAATGTACAAGTTTTGTTTAGTGTTTTCTAGTGGCACCGTGAGCAAGTTTATCGGTTGACTTTTGTTTGAGTTTAGCTTTTACGAAACCGTTCTTTCAAATGATCTAAATACTCTCTTGAAGCCATATCGGGACTTTGTGCAAGAGTATTAAGCCTGTGGGGACTTTTTTTGTCAAAACATATTGGTGTACTACGACTTTTGCTGTCTACTATAAATCAAATACTGCAATAATTATAACAAGTTGAACTGTGACAACGTAAGTGTTTTTGTTGGTTATTCTGTTAATAAAAAGCGATTTTTGACACGTAACAGTACTTGTTAAATATTTCACTTATTTTCTATTCCCTGTTGACCAATATCAGTATTGATATCGGAATTGCTAATGATGGTGGTGTTCTACAATGTACATTTCCACATTAAGGTGGTACAAATAGTTTTATATGAAATCGTATAAGGTAAATTGCTTTAAGATAGGAATTCTTCCCTTGAAAATTAGCCACAGACATATATTCGATAAAATCAATATCAAAGTTACATCATATATTTCACAAACATGTTTTACTTGTGTTTTACATCACAGCAGTAACCTAATATTTGCGTGTACTCATATTTGTGATTAAATTTTATTGCTTTTTTTTCTTTTGTTTTTATTATTGTTGTTGACAATCTGACAGTTATTATTATGGCGCCTTTACCACATTGATAAGGATCCGCCACACATTTACACACCAAGTATGTCAATTTATGTATATTCCTTTGAAAATCACGAGCACAATTGTGTGAAAATGATAAAATGTGTGGGTTTTAGATTAGAAGAAAGGGAAAGCAATTGTTAAATAAGAAAATAAGTTATGATATCATATACTATGAATAAACAAGAATTTTTCTCATCTGTATATTGAAACGTTTGTTGAATTCTACATAATTATAAAATAAATTTTAATAATTTCTCAATAAATAAGTAAAAGAATGGGTGAGATAAAAAGTATTAGAGTAATAGAGTCATTAAAATAACTTAATTAAAAATTAAGCCTTTAGTACTTAACCCTTAACGGACCAATGCCGCCATATAAGCGGCATTGCACTTTTACTTACTGGGCCCAATGTCGCGTATATGGCGGCAATAACCATTTCATTATTTTTATTACTATTACTGTTGCCAGATTTAGTAGTGACGCGTTAATTATTGTGTCATGTGCTTTCTGTGAGTCTTTTACCGTTTTTTTGTTATTCGAATACAAATAGTACTTGGAATGTGTCAGAAATTATGTCTGTCCATAGAATATTATGACATTGCGAGCCTATTACAATCCATAAGTCTGAAGTAGTGTTGAACTTTATCAAAAATATTGGTGGTGTTGATCGGGGAGATCACTATATAGCAAACTACTTTTTCTTAAGAAAATACCTTGTATGGTGGCGAAAACTCTTCTGCTAGGGGCTTGAAGTATGTGCTACTAGTTCGTACATTATATATATATATTCCTACAAAAATAAAAGAACGAAAAAGCACTTTCACATTACGCATTTATAAAAGAATTGGTTGATCAGTTAGTAAATGACTTTCATATGTTGGAAAAACCTTGAGGACGCTCTAATACTGAACAAGTTTTGCAACGATTAGATGGTAAGGTCCACATCATTCGCAGTGGGACTAAAACGACTACATAGTAGGTTCGAATCGAAAGTTTTCAGGGGGAAGATGAGAAACAAGATTGCGATACTTGCACCCGCAAACCACAGATTCATGTTCGAGAGTGCTTCGAAAAGTACAAAATATGAAATTTAAATCATATGATAACACGGTGCGACAATGAAAATACAACCGAGTAACTACATAGTCTAAGTTATTCACTAGGTTGAGTAGAAGTCAAAGATACCTTTTTATTTTTCTCAAACCCTCCAAACTTGTTTTACTTGACAAAAACGTTTTTTTTTTCATCTTTTCACACAAAATTATTGATTACCCAAATATTTTGTAACCTATTTTCAAAACCCAAAGTTCTTCAGAAAGGGGAGAGATTAGTCTTTAAAACGGAATACATAAGCATTTTGTTCAAACCTAGTTATTATGAATTTTGATGGGGTAAACTTCGAAAATATTATTTTGTTTCTTATTTTTTCAAGTTTGGTCATTCTTAATTGCAAAATTTAATTAAAAACTATGAAATAAGTGGAGACATTCTTAAAGTGCATTCTCTTGTCAAGAGTTTGATACTTCGTTTGATAAAATTCGACAAAAATTAGTGTAGTTATTATTTGAAAAAATAAGAAAAATATAACATTTTCCAAGTTTACCCCATCAAATCACATAATATATAAGTTTGAACAAAATGCTTATGTATACCGTTTGAAAGGATAATTTCTCCCCTTTCTAAAAAACTTTGGATTTTAAAAATAGGTTCAAACATATTTGGGTAATCAATAATGTTGTGTGAAAATATCAAAAAACCGTTTTTGTCAAATAAAACAAGTTTGGAGGATTCGAAAAATATAAAAAAAGTATTTTTGAGTTATACGCAACTAACTGTTGACTATGTAGTTACTCGGGTGTACTTAATTTTTTGTATTTTGTCGCATAGTGTGATTATTATTATTCAATAAAATAAAAATCTTTCTTTTCCTATATTTGATTTAATAATGTTTTACAGCTTCTCTTCGAATGAAAAATAGCTGGACCTCGTGGGAAGTAAACTTGAAATTCATCCGGACTGTTAAGGGTTAATTTCCAAGTTATTAGTCAAATTGCAATTGAAACTTTATGTAAAGTATGTATGCGAGAAAGAGCAATGGAATGCAACAAGGGTTTTTTTTTTTGTTATTTTGTTTATGCTATTCCAATTGAAGAATCCAAGATGTTATGACCCAAAGGATTTGTAGTTAAAAGAAGTACTTGTAAAGAACACGTCTGAAGCCGGTATATCGTTCGGAATGTGGTCTCTGATGTATTTAAAAAGTGGTTAATGGTTTCTACAGAGACTTGTTTAAATGCAAATGTTGAAGGCTTGGGCGATTTTTGTGAGTTCAAGTAAGTAAGTAAATGAAGGTAATAGTAGGCAATCGTTTCCTCTGTATGTAAAAGAAAGGTTCCTGTATGGACCGATGTCCCTCAGAGTTTACAATAATTTTTTTACGTTTTTAACACTAATAACTTTTTATATTTATTAAAATAAGAAAATATACACACCAAGCACTAAATAATTTATAATATGTATAGTGACAAATGAAATTGACGTGTAAAAACACTTTTAAAAAATATTACAGTCTCACGCGCAAAAACCTGTCAACTTCAAATGACCACATATAAAGAATGATTTTTGGAATACACCCGACTATAGATAGGAAAAATAAATAGCATCTTTAAAAATAAAAAGAGTAATATGGCACCCACTCGGTTTTAAATAATTCAGATTTTTGAAAATTTCTGTTTGGGACATATGTGTCCCTGTGATCGTTAATGGTTTAAGAGTTTATTTGAAAATTATTTCATCTTAGTTCTAACTGTTACCACGTCGAGATCTTTATGTATGTTCGAGTTTCTGAAATATCAAAATGCTGTTGTAATCTTCCTTAAGATCTTGTTTTGGCGCCTCTGAATTTTTTCTATGTTTGAAGCTGAAGTATTTCCCTATTACTGTATGCCATAACACCATATTGGTTGTAGGAGAGATTTATATAGCAATATAGTACTTCAAAAAGTTTCAGCTTAATTTGAGCTACTTTTTCTTCAATGTGATATCTTTATATGTATATGCCAAGATATTTTATATTAGAGAGATGAGCCGCAAATTATTTATTCGAACTCGAAAACATGTTTCCTTCGTCGATATGTTTAACCAACCTCGAATATGCAATAATGCAGGAGCTGATGTTCTTCGTGGGGGTTTCTATGTACGCTGAGGAAAGTGTGTCATCAGCAAAAGTAGAAGTTTTAATGTGATAGGCATCAGAGATCAGCAATGAGTATTCAAAAAGATAAGTAAAATCGAATCATGATCATAATTTCTGATACTTATACGCATTCATACTTATTTTAATATCATACTCATGCTCAAAGTATGAAGTACTCATCGTATTCATACTTAACAATACGTATGATGTTGTTGATTTCGAGTCTTTATGAGTCAACATTTACAAAAATCACAAAATAAGTATCATTCGCGTACGAACACTAAAATACTCACTAAATGGTTGTGAGTTTGCTCTGCTTACTGCTCTATACTTTTTGTTTGTGTGTGTTTTTTCTTTTTTTTGGAAATGCAACAGCAACTAAGACTGTAAATTTTGATGAATGATTCGCTTCACTCGAATCACTTATAAGTATTATAAGTATTTTTCTAAAGTTAGGAATCTGAGTGAGTAGGCTTATGAATCATATATATTTCGAATTGTATGAGTTTGATGTCAAACGTTGTACTCATACTCATTGTACTCATACTTGTAAATCAACGTTGTAGTGAGTACGAATGAATCAGAGTAGTTAAATTTCAATAACATTGACTCACTTATATTCAAAATTTCATGAGTGCTTATGAGTAGCGAAAAAACGATTCATTGCTGATCTCTGGTAGGCATGTCCCAAGCATACAATAAATGTAGGGCATATTGAAAAATACTGTCTTGTAACACATCAGCTAATCTTTTTATTTAATTGTATTATACATAAAATAAATTGTATTATGTATTAACATAAATTGTGGTCGAACTAACATAGTAATATAGTGGAGCTATTGGAAAGTTAAACAACAGACCGAAGATTTGAGAAGAGGACTTTGAGAGTTCCCCCATTCAATTAAAGCTGATGTGTTACAAGACAGTATTTTTCAATATGCCCTACATTTATTGTATGCTTGGGACATAATGGCCTTCGGAACAAAAATATTGTTTTTCTAAAGTATTTTTCTTACTGTTTGCACTAACCTATAAGTTTGTTCACTAGTGCCATATTTCCTCTTGAAGAAAAATTGATGATCCGGAATAGACTTTGTCGCATTTAAGATAGTTTAGATATCAATCGTGTAATAACATTAAAGATTAAAAAAATAATCTTAATTGCTATGCGTGGCTGTTCAATAAGCATCATATTACAATAGATTCTTTGATCTCTTGAAATTCAAACAAATAGCTTAAAAAAGTACAGCAAAGAGAGGAGTCAAATTGGTCATATCGTTAAATGAATTCGGACTGAACACAGTTCTTAGGTGGTCAACGAACAGGCTACCTTCCATAGAATAATTGCTCACACATCATCGCGCGGCGTTTCGTAAGAGTGGTTGAGATATAACAGTTCTTTTAGGGTCCAAATAGCGCTCCATAATTTGTGTCTTGTATAAAATGAATGAGGTCGCCGTAGTCTAGTAAGAGGTGTGCTGGCTTATTAGACGTTACGCCACGGTTCAAACCCCAGTTTATGTTCCAACAGAACGAAATATGAAAAAATATTTCTTCGACGACTTTTTCTCAGCAGATTTCTGGCAAAAACTCTGATAGTAAATTCAATTTTGCATGAAAAATTTCTGTCGTGGAGAGTCGAGTAGCGTGAGTGTGAGAACCTAGGACGTAATCCTGACTGAAGGTTTGTAATGACAATATATATATATTTACGTATAAAAAAAGACCTTCCAAATACCTAGTAATAGATGACGTCCGTTGAGATCCAAAAGGTTTCTCAGCCGTATCGTGTATTAATAGAAAATAATTTTTTGGGTTGATCTCCGCTGTTGTCAATATCTACGAGTTTTTCTTTAATCGGAAATCAAATTTTTAACAAAGCTAAAAAGTATTTTGTAAAAGTAATTATGAATGCAGAGCATGCAGAGTGGACAACGAAATAATGGAACACTTTTTATGTCATTTCCCAACTTTTGTAAGCTAAGGTTGTGTTACTAAGCGTAATAATCCGTTAATGGTGGGTTTGAACCACCTCGAGTTTCGGATAAAAATGGCCAAATTCCTTAGTGGCACGTTCACCGGCTTAAGAAAAATTAAATGCCGTAGTAAGATACGTCTATTGGCGATCGAGGTACGATCGTGTATCTAACTTTTTAATTAAACTGTATAAGTAATATTTAACAACCTGCTTAAAGGTAGAGTACTTCTACATTTGCACAAAATCATAAACACCCGCGAACCGAGGTATCTCTTTGAAAGAATTCCTTTTCTTTGGTCTCGAAATCGAAAATGGCGATATTATGAGCAGATCATGCATTTTGACCACTTACGAAGCATTTAATTCGAATTTATCCGCCATATTGCGAATAGTCCTCTTGGTAAGTCGGGTATGGTGATCCTCAAATGGAGAGCCACACGGCACGCATCCTAAGAGAACATACATTTCGATAAATCAATTGATCTGTCAGTGGTCGATTGGCAAACAGACTGAATAAGAAGATTTCCGTTATCTACTGTCAAAGCTCGAAAGTCGCTATTGGGAGACCCGATATAAGAAATTAGTCTTTTTACAAAATCCTTATAGTTTTCATTTTTATATGGCAATGAAAGCGGTACATGGTTAGCATAAGCAATTTAAGTTTAAACAAAACACCAAATCACTATATACAGCTTTATTACAACAAAACTGCAGCTTGAAGTTCCAGTTTTCAGAAATGTGAAGTTATTCTGCCATACTTGAGGAAATGTTTTTTCTTCGTTATTTTAGTTTATTGATGTGCATTTTTAAGGCAATTATTATAGCGGTGTAAACACTTACTTACTTACTTATTTGGCCATTTAAAACCCGATTAAAGGATATCGGCCTGCCGCAACACATCCTTCCAGGCGCTTCTGCTCCTTGCGCGCCTACGGCAGTTGGTCACACCATCTATGACAGGGCTTCCTAGATTTGGTTCTTCCAATGGAGTGTTGCATGTTTGTTTACTTATTTATCTCTTTTTATACTGGTTTTTGTTGGTATATTTTTGTTTACTTGTTTATCATGTAAACAAGTTCATTGTTTTTAATTTTGTAGCTTTTCTTTACAATTTAAACGATGTGAAAGCTAAGCACCATTTCCATTTTCGTAACAATATTTTTTTGTTACTCATGTTAACTAAATTACTTTTATATTGTATACTTAACTGCATCGTCAAATATTACAGTTACTCATATACATATATTTAGGCGATTCAAGACGCTGTGTTCTAGCGGGTAGTGTGTTGGCTTTTACATCTCTCTTACATCTAAAAACCTTCCTTTTCACCGACTTCCGCAGATGCCCCCATCAAATACCCGTCTCGCGGAGCATCCTCCTCCATTCGAATGACATGGCTGAGCCAGCGCAGCCGCTGGATATTAATACGCTGCACAACGTCTATATTGTTGAGGAGCTAATACAGCTGGATCGGATACGAAAATTATCGCCAACTCACACTGGACCGAAGATATTACGTAGGACTTTTCTCTCGAATACTCTCAAGGCTGCTGTACCAGTGCTTAATAGAGTCCATGCCTCAGCGGTGTAAAAAAAGGTAAATTCTTCATATTTCTGTTAAGCAGAAATTTTTGTAGAATAAAAAAATTCAAAAAGTCGTAAAAACTCTTTACGTAGGAAATAAATCAACATATTTCGATTTTATTTAATTAATATTATACTTCCCTTCTTTCTTTTTAATGATCTTTCTTCCAACTCCTTATTTATTTGATTTGTTTTAGATTTATTAATAAAGTAAATAAATGTATACGTTTATTTATTGAATCTCAATTTAGCGGGTGATTTTTTAACCGTTAGGATTTTGAAAATTGAAAAGAACTTAGAAAGTCTACAAAATTGAATGAAATGTTTAATTGGATTATTAAATGAATGCCTGCGGTTTACTTTTTAAGGATTATTTCATATGAATGTTGACCATTTGCTTATGATATCCCGTTTCGGATGACATGTGGTACCGTCATGTTAAATTACACTTTTTTCAATTTCGACGACTTTCATCGTCTTCAAAGAAGCATGTCCCAATTACGCCTACTTCAGTACGTGTCAACATAAGGTTTAAAAGTCTCACGGACAGAATAGTGGCGTACAACAGGACGCACGCCTTTGACTTCTGCAAACCTTTCAGAGATGTGGGCTGGAATGGAATCCTTGCTGCTTCCTTTCCAAAAAAGTTCTGACGTTATTCTATTCAAATTATAGCTCTTATTTAGCATTTACTAGAAGATGTCCTTTTAAGCCGGGGAGTGGGTTCGGCAATGACACAATGGCGGTAATGACTCTTCAGTTTGGGCATATCTAGGAGATACTCAAGTATTTCAAACCGCACGTGAAATGAAAGCGTAGTTACAGAGGATGCCAATTGTGTCTGCAGGTACTGGAAACAGAACACCACCTACTAGAACACGGCGACATTTTAGGCAAATGTGAAGTTCATGAATGATTTAGATTAAAGTGTATAGGAATACTCAATGCCACGATGTGATACATTGACGTCTGTAAACATATAACTATACAACAGACGGACAATATATGTAGTTCAGGTAACAGTATTCAGCAACTAGACGTAGTCTAGAAATAAGAATGTTTAACTAAATTTATATACAAATCGCAGATATTGAGCCGACAACAAATTTGGCTGCCCATATTTTTAACTTCTTAACTTTAACTTTAAGTTCAGGGAGAACCTAAAGAGCGTCCTAAATCAAGAGGCAACCGTAAAGGACCTTGTACCTACGGTCACTTTGGAAATTCGCAATAGTCATGGAGCAGGGAGTTAACGTAGCTGTTACAAGCGAACAGTATGCATCTAAAAATAGCGGATTCTGGCTGGGTGATGAAACATCTACAGCAGCTATATGGATAACGGATAACCAGGGCCCCCGACCGAGAAGATCTGGTAGGGGGGATTGTTTCACCTGGATACAGTTTGACGAGATTACTCTAATGAGTTGTTATTTGACTCCCAATGATGACGTAGGAACCTTTGAGAAGAAATTGGCCAGAATCGAGGATGCAATGGCGCAGATTGGCGGCAACTTCATAGTTGCAGGCGATTTTAACTCTAGAGCGGTAGAGTGGGGAATGCGGAATACCAACCCAAGAGGCAGGCGAATTATAGAGATGGCAGCTCGAACCGGCCTGGTTTCGCGAATGAGGGGAGCCTAGCTACCTTTAGACGACCAGGCTGCGAGGGCACCATAACTATGGATAGAGCATGTATCACAGAGTCAAGGAGTGGAGAGTCTTGGAAATATATACGGGCAGTGATCACCAGTACATATCGTACACCTTTGCTCCAGGGAATATACTTGAGGAGGACAATTACACCACGAATAATCGAATTTGGGATGCACGGAAATTAAATGCGAATCGGCTAATCTTGGAAGTGGATAGACTGTGTAGCAGAGTTGAACTCTCGGACGATGCGAGGACAAGAGTGGAACAAACCATGGAGATAATAAGACGCGGATGTAAAAAGGCAATGTCCTTGCGGAGACTTCCGAATATCAGAAGGAAGGCAGTGTACTGGTGGGACGACAATATCCCAGCACTCAGGCGAGAGTGCCTACGACAACGACGGAGGTACACTAGAGCCAGACCCGATGGACCAGCTACTGACGAAATGCGGGCATATAAGGAGGCAAAGAAGTTTCTGAAGAAGGCTATATCGCGAAAGAAAAATCAGGCATTCCAGGAACTACGCGACGACGTACTTACGGACTTGGATACAAAATTGTAATGGACAAACTGAACAGAAGGAAACCAATGGAAATTATGGACGAGCGAGTAATTAGAAATATAGTGGATGCACTATTGATGAACCGGCGAACGAACGACTACGGAATACGCCCAATACGGAACCTTTGCCATTTTCCGCAGAGGAGCTGAAAGCAGCTGCAGTCGGATTGAAACCCGGTGAGGCACCGGGGCCCGATGGCATCCCGCCTGAGATAATACGGGAGATTGCCAATCAGAGACCGCAACTCCTACTGGGAATGTACAACGCGTGCCTGAGAGAGTATATTTTCCCCGAAATATGGAATAGACAACGGCTAGTCTTGATAAATAAGGGAAAGGGCGATCCAGAGGACCCATCCGCGTACAGGCCACTGTGCATGCTGGATACCTCGGGAAAGCTGCTCGATAGGCTTTTGAAGCCTCGGCTTGCTGCCGCGGTTGAGAATAGTGGCGGACTGTCTGCTAGAAAATATGGTTTCGACCCGGTCGGTCTAACACAATTGGTGCCTTGAGAGAGGTGATTGAAGTGGCCAGGGTAACACAACGAGGGAGCAAATCTTCGAGGCCTGTGGTACCGCTTGCGAATTTGGACGTTAAAAATGTGTTCAAGAGTCTTAGATGGAGCGACGTATTAAATGCTTTAGAGCACAATTTCTCGGTGCCACACTACATCTTGGCCATGATAAGTAGTTATCTGAGTAGCAGACAGCTGGTGTATAACACAAGCTTGGGCCCAAGGGTGAAACATGTAACATCAGAAGCGGCACAGGGATCTATCCTCGGCCCCGACCTATGGAACGTCAACTACGATGGAATTCTGAGAGAGGATATGCCAGAGGGAACTTTTTTGGTTAGATACGCAGATGATATTGCAACTGTTATCACGGCCAGGAACACGGAAGAGGCACAACGAAAACTGAGACGTGTCATGCTGAGAACGAAAACATGGCTGGATGCCCACGGCCTAGATCTGGCCATGCATAAAACGGAATTACTGCTGATCACTGGTCGTCATATCCCCTTGGAGGTAGACATGAGTATAGAAGACGGGGTAATTAGGACCAAGAGCACGGTGAAATACCTGGGAATAAGGCTGGATCCCAGACTAACATTTTCACATCAGATTCAGTACTCGGCTAACAAGGCCCAGAAAATCGTTGGACAGCTCAGTAGATTAATGGCGAACATTGGAGGCCCGCTACCGACGAGACGCAGACTCCTGATGGAGGTTGGAAACAGCATTATGCTTTATGGAAGCGAAATTTGGGCCGAAACACTGGATATTAATAAGCGGACAAAAGCACTGGTATCGGTACAGAGAACGGCTGCATTGCATATCGCGTCAGCATATCGTACGGTATCCGCTCCAGCCGTAGTGGTGATAGCGTGTATTATCCCTGTGGATCTGCTGGCAGCGGAGCGGATGGAGATTTATAGGGCAAAAACGGCTGGAATTCACATAACCGCTCATTTCAGGGAAAATACCATTTCAAAATGGCAACAACGATGGAACGAGGAAGATAGAGGGAGATGGACGGCGAGACTTATTCCGGACATACGGTCATGGATTGGTCGGAAATTTGGAGAGTAAATTACTACGTTACACAGATGCTATCGGGTCACGGATATTTTAGGAAATATCTGCACAGAATGGGCAAGACCGCCTCCCCTTACTGTCTTTACGAGGAAGGGGAGATAATTGATGACGCAGAGCACACCTTTTTCGAGAGTGCACGCTGGCAGTGCTATCGCTCTGTACTGACGTCGACAGTTGGGACGATCACGGCCGGTAACATTGTCGGGATTATGATCGCGCGTAGGGAAAATTGGACCTCAGTGGCGAATTACGTGGAGAGCATTCTAAGACTGAAGAAGAGGGATCTTGAGGCTGCGGAACATGTGGGCACGCCGGAATAGACGAAACTTGCACACGTGCCAAGCGGAATTCGAGGCAGGGACCTGCACGAAAGGAATAGTGTAGACACTTAGATGTCTCTTCAACTTTCGACACGCAGTCCGGACGCGGATATGAACACGCAGGGGCCAGGGGCCAAAGGGACTCCACTCCGAAGTAATACCACCATAGTTCCGGATTGGGCACAACAAGTCCACGAGATGAGGGGGGAATTTAGTGGGTGAGGGCCCCACACACGGGGGATATGACGACTTCCTCTATGGTGAGGTTAGGTACATTTACCCCTAAAAAAAAAAAAAAAAACTTTAACTTTAACTTATTTTCCCGCCTATGTAATTTACTTACTTATTTAATTGGTCAGTACAATCCTTCAGTCAGGATTACAACCTACTGGATAATTTTACCCATGAATGAGAGGACCTAATGATGCTTAAATGATGCTTAATGCAACTATGACCGACAGATTTGAGCTTTTCGTGGCACTTTTACTCTCAAAGTTTTTGCCAGATGACTGTTGAGAGGATATCGCAGAAACAAAAATTTTTGCATCTTCGTTTTTAGATGTAAGAGCTGGGGCTTGAATCACGGTCACTTTTCTAAAAGCCAACACACTACCCGCTAGAACACAGCGTCTTGAATCGCCTAGATATATGTATATGAGTAACTGTAATATTTGATGATGTAGTTAAGTATACAATATAAAAGTAATTTAGTTAACATGAGTAACAAAAATTTTTGTTACGAAAATGGAAATGGTGTTTTGCTTTCACATCGTTCAAATTGTAAAGAAAACCTACAAAATTAAAAACAATGAACTTGTTTACATGATAAACAAGTAAACAAAAATATACCAACAAAAACCAGTATAAAAAGAGATAAATAAGTAAACAAACATGCAACAACAACACTGCAAGAACAAACTTAAATAAAATACATAAACAACAATAATGAAAACAAAATGTTTACATTTATAGAGATTTCGGGAAGGATAAGTCAGTCGCCTTCAAGTGCATTCATCGGACTGTTTACACTGCAATATAAAAGGCAAGACAAAGCAACGGAGTCAGAAAAAGTTCAGTCAGTCTTGTGTGAAGACGCATGGCTTGAAGATCTCCGTTATAGAGATCTGTCGAACACGTGACTAGTAATTGTTATTGTTTATGAACAAAAGTGCAAAGAGGAAAAACAAACAAAGCAATTGTTGTTATTTACATCAAGTTGTGAACAGTGGCACACAGAATTATGCGAACAATAAAGAATTTTAATTAAAACTATAGGCAAATTTATTTTTATTTGAAAGGTAAAAACAAAACAATATGTTGTATTGTTATATTTAAAAATAATTCGCTGAGACTTTTTATTCAATTCATTGATTAAAGTATTTAAACTATTAAATTATTATTGAATTGTTATTTATTGCTTGGTTTATAGATTTATTCAAAAATATGTACCATCCCATTACTTCATATATATGGTACATTTATTTACAATTTCTTTTTTTTCTGTTTATTGAACATTGATTAAATTTACAACTTTAAATTGCTTTCAGTATTTTTCTAATTCAAACAATTAACTTTTTTAATAAACAGAAGCAACAACTCTCAACTGAATGAACCAGAAGTTTTTCCAAAAAAAGAGAACACGAAAAGGAAAATTTTCAAACAAAAATTTGATAACTTTATCTACAGTGTATTATTCATCTGATAGTCTCCTTTTGCCTTAATAGGAAGTACTTCCGATAACCATATAAAGAAACCGGATTATAACAAGCTGAAAATGTAAATTCTGCACCAATTTAGTTGCCCAATTTCTTTAATAACTTCTATTATTCTATAAATAAAATTGCCATGAAAAATTATTCAAAAATTTGTATCGTTTGGAGTTGATTTTAAACTGTAGATCCCGCCACTTATGTATAAATTTAACACACACAACGTAAGAGGTTAGGAAGAGGTTAGGTGTAATCGAATAATATTATCGACTAATGATCTCTCCCAAAACTTAAGATTAATTGCTCGCTAACCCTTCTCTCCCTTCAATAGATACACGCCATATAAAGTCGCGTGGCATGTGCTACCATTTTCTTGAAACGACACGTTAACCAAGTCCAGTTCTTCCATTTTGAACAATAAAAAGTCAGTAATCGTCGATATAACGTTAGAGTTTTCATCGTTGTTGAATAATGGTGACATTGATTCACAAATCACACCAAAAAAAGCATGTTTCAGGAGAAGCTTTTGAACTGCCTTTACTTTACCTCTGCAAAACAGTTTTTGACATATCAATTCAGCCAAAAAGCGGCTTAGTCATACATACATACATAATTGGTCATTACAGCCCTTCAGTCAGGATTACAACCTAGTTTCTCACACCACTTATGTTGTGTGTGTTAATTTTATATATGAGTGGGGGGACCTACAGTTTAAAGTCGACTCCGAATGACAGATTTTTGAGAAACTTTTTCATGGCAATTTTGATTTACTCTCACAGTTTTTGCCAGAAATTTGCTGAGCGGAAGTCGCTGAAGAAATACTTTTTGTATTTTATTTTGATGTCTGGCCTGGAGCTCGAACCATGGCTTTTCGTATAATAAGCCAACATATTACCTACTAGACCACGGCGACTTCAAAAAAGCAGCTTAGTCAGTGAAGACAATTTTTGGTAAAATCACATTTTCCACTCTGGGTGAGGCCTTCAAACCAAACCTTTTCGAGAGTTTCGTATTCAAATCCATAGGGTTGTTCAATAGTTCGAAATAAAACTGGCCGCATTTAATATTGGCAGTTTGCAAAAGGTTTCGATATTGCTGGCAATAAGATTAATTGTCTGTGAGGCTCAGAGGCACATATTCAGGGCCAATATTCTGTTACAATTTTAAATTATTAAAAGTAGCTAACTTGCATGCATAATATTTCAAAGAATTCCTTCGAACAGTGTCATCTATTGTAATTTTTATTAAATTATTCTATGCGGCACATGGAGAGTATCTCACATAGAGAGTATCTTGCAAAAAAGGGGATAGATGTATGTATGTGCTTGTTTTAATGCTGAAAATGGAGTACAATATACAAAATTTCACTGGATACATACGCATAATCGAATATCAGATGTCATAAGCAGAAATTGTTTTTCTGATTTCAAGTACACGGTCGTGTATTTAAAATAACAATGAAGATAAATAGACGAAGACGAATTTAAAAATTATGCTAAAAAATATAAAAAGAAATTTCAGGAAAGTGGTTTGCATACATAAAAACGGGTCATGTACAAAAGAAAAGCAAAATTAGGAAATCATTAAGTATTCAGTACGCATTTAGGAAAAGCTAGCTTTTTCTTGATTATATTTCTGCCTTTTTTAAGATTTCTTACAATCATAACTTCGATACATGTGGACCAGAGATTAGCAATGAATTCGTTTTTGAATATAAGTGAGTCAATAATATTGAAATGTCACTACTGTGATTCATTCGTACTCACTATAACTTTGATTTATAAGTACGAGTACAATGAGTATGAGTACAATGTTTGTCATCAAACTCATACCATTCGAAATATGTTTGACTCATAACCCTACTCATTAGATTCATAACTTTAGAAAAACTTATAAATGATTCGAGTGACTCGAATCATTCATCAAAATTTAGTCTTAGTTGTTGTTGCATTTACAAAAAAAGGCAAAGACAGCAAACACACAACATTCTAGTGAGTATTGTAGTGTTCGTACGCAAATCGGCATACTTCTTTCGTGATTGGAAATCAACAACAGCATACGTATTGTTAAGTATGAGTATGATGAGTACTTCAAACTTTGAATATAAGTAGTCTGAGTATGATATTAAAATAAGTAAGAATGCGTATAAGTATCAGAAATTATGAGTATGATTCGATACTAATCATCTTTTTAAATACTCATTGTTGATGTGGAGAAATTATAAAAGCTATCTTCTCAAATTAAATTATAATAGCGAACGATTATTAGAACTTATACCGTACAATGTAGTAATTGGTTAGAAATGAAATTGTATTATCTTCATAGGCATAAATTTTTTAATTGAATTTTATTGAAATATCTCAGTTTTATTGAAATCACACGCTAATAAACTTGATAATACTATCGAACGCAACAAATCATATTAACAAGTTATCCACTCCTATACCACCCCCGGAGTTCGATCGAAATCTATACCAGCTTACGATAGAATCGAAGTAAAAGTAAGAGGAGAAGAATATGTTAAACACTACGTCTTCATAGCAGAAAGTTTATAAATTTAAATTTATACGATACTGCAATTTGCTTGTCTGCAGCTCTTTGTTAGCTATGAATCCAAAGACGAGCTCGCTGAAAATAACATATAACTCAATCAAAAATTCTATAAAAAGAGTTTAACTGAAAATTATACAAATTTCCAATTGTTATCACTTTTTCCTTTTTTTTATTGGATTTGTAATAAAAACTTTGTATAAAAGAGAATCTGTTTCACCCAGAGGGTTCTATCTTTCAAAAACTGAACTGAGAAAGGTACAAAAAAAAAATAATACAAAACATTAAATTATAGTTGAAAAAAATTATAGATTTTCTGTAGTTATTCAGATTTTATATGGAAAACCGTATCTAAATTCTTTTATTTTTTTATTCATCTACATACTTGAATAGAACATAATAAATATAATCAGTTAGGTGATTAAATGGAAGCAAGGGGGTACTTGCAATATTGTTAGACTTTGCTGGACAAGCGTGGATAAGAAGAGGACAACTCCTTATGTCCTTAAACAGCACCGTCTTTTTGGTAGGCATGCCTAAAAACTTGGCACTCCAGCAGGAGCTGTTGGTCTAAGAGGAAGAGACCTCATGTGTCAGTGTCCTGAATTTGTAAAAAAGAGACAGAGGTTTTTCAGCTCTTTCTGACGTTTATAACCGATCTCATTAATATAAAAATTGCGGCAATAAGATTTTTTTTGATTCGGGTGAGTTTGCTTCGGAGAATGTTTGATCCCCGCGTTGAATTGATTGTGGTATTACTATGAACCTATAAGCTGGCCTAAGAGTTCGTCACCTTTCCTAAGCCTAAAGCATGTTGAAATGAATAGAATAAAAAAATTATTTTAATTTATGTAAGCAGACGCTTGTGCGACTGCACTCTTCCGGTCTTATTAGTTTTATTGTCACAACACAATTCTACTTAAAATTATGTTCGATACCCACTTATTGACGTATGCAATCAGTATTGTAAGATATCGCTGGCTCGTTAAAACACAAGCTTACTATTATACTATTATATCATATTCATAAGGTATTCATAAGGTATTCACTAGGTATCTCGATACCGACTAGTCAAACACTCAACAACATCATTCAATTTATGCATGTTTTTGAAATTAATATTCTATTCAAATGAATTCTGATTCAAATGAATTCTATACAATACTAGAGAAAATAATCTAAATAATGTGAGATTTGTTTACAATTCGTTTTTGGTGCAAATTTAATGCCATTTTACCCTAAATACCCTATCAAATGAATAAAAGTTGAAAGTGTGAGAAAGCTTACGTAGTTGCGACCAAATTTCGCAGCAGCAGTCTGTAATCCATCAACCTATACACGAGTAGTACAGAAATAGCAGAATATTCCAGCTGTATCAGTCAGTGATAGCGAACACCGTGATATGACAATTTGTCATCACTGTCAATTATTTGGTTGACAAGATAAGGTTGATAAGAAGCTACACAAAAAAAAATTGTAAATACTAGGCACATATACATACATATGTCAAGTGACCCAATTTCTAAAATTGATGTCTTCCGATTTGGATGAAATTTGCACCAAAGTTAGTAGGCCAGACACAAATTTTCAGCTCTATCAGTCAAGAACTGCCGGAGTTAGAGGGGGTCAAATTTGGACATTTTGGTCATACAGGGTTTTTTAAAATGTGTGTAACTTTTCACCTATTGGTCCTAGCAAAAATTTTCCATTAGGATTAGGAGGATATTAGATAGCTATTTCTTCAATCTTTCTAAAAATAATTTTTTTAATTTTAAAATTTTTTTTTTTTTAAATAATTTTTTTTTCAAAATGGGCCCTTTCTTTTTTGCTCAAAAAAAGCTTATACAATTCCTTTAAGGCCTTTATAATCGCTTAATGGGATGCGAGTGGGATATCTATCAAAAAAATTATTTTTTAACTCAAGAATAAGATTATTCAATAATATTAAAATTTTTATGATAAAATTGAGTTACTAGAGCTTCAGTTTCGCACGCTAAAGTTTTTCCCTTATTCTCGTTTGGAAGTATATGAATCCCATGCTCAGCAACCAAGATTTTAGCAATCCTTGCTTTTCGTTGAGACGTTCCATAAGTTCTTTGAAAGGGAGTTCACCTTCATCCTTCTTTATTTATTAAGCGTAAACGGCACATAATTAATAAAATATCAAGAAATAATCTACTAATCTCTTCTAATGCATTTCTTTTAATAAATTTTTTCAAAGAAAGTTTAACAAATTTGAACAGAATATAAGAAAATAAGGTATGAAAATTTGGAAAAACCAAGCAATTACTTTGTTTACTTCCTTTTGCCCTAAGTATGAGCCCGTCCTAAATCTACAACACAATAACAAAGTTTACCATTTTCTTATGTGTAAGATTTTTAATATATTTTCTAATTGCAAGCGTAATACTAATTGATTGGAAATCAAAATAAAATTTAAGTTAAAGAAATTACTCAACGTAATCTGGTAAATTTTATACTGATATGAATTCTTTTTCGTTTTGAGTACACATCATCTAATTACTATGCGTACTAGCGACATTAAAACTACTTATATAACCACTGTTGCCAGATAAATTTGGTATAAAATCGTCAAAACTAGATGAAAAAAACGGCAAAATCGGCAAAATATTTTCGAAATCGTCAAAAAATCGGAGAAATAATAATATCCTACTTTTTGGTAAACTGTCTGTTTTTATTCTAAGTTACATATACATAAGTAAATAATTCATATCATTTAATCATTTTTGTACAAAAGTTAAATATAGATCTATACATTGACCGTATTATCTTTGCGACCGTATTAATTTTATATATGGGTGGCATGGTGGTCGCAAAATGTTATCACTTTCTTTATCAAAGTCAGTATTGAAAGAGTCAAAATAAAATTCGTCATCGCTACTTTCAATTTCACGGAACACTTTTTTCAGTAATTTTCTTTTTGCCATTTTATTAGAGTGTTACTTTGAAATATTTTAAGAAGCGAAATCGCCAAATCTAATTTAAGCACAACTTATAAAATATCATTCGATTTCAACGAATTTCAAAAATTTATCGATTGAGAGAAGACATACGACTAGATCGGTAATAAAGCTTTGCTGGCTGAGAGCAGACATACGGTCGCAAATGGTTTACACTTTGTTCTATTAAATATAATTAGACATTTATTTATATGTATATATCGGAATTTAATTGCCGCAATAGATCAGGTTTTATTAATGTATTAAAACAATTTGTTTTATTTAATTTTAAGTAGTCTTTGGTATACAGAATTCCTTCAATTGTGATATTGTCTAAACGATTGCTTTGTTTAGTTTTATTGTTGATTATACTATTGAAAGATATGTTTTGCATATCTTCTTCAGATACGAAATATTCTATTCTTAACAAAGTCATATTGACACAATTATATGAAAACAGTGGTGCAAACATATACTTTTAATTAAATCGGCATTTTGAGAGCAAAAATCGGCAAATCGCACTTTGTCATTTCTGAAGTCAAAAATCAGCAAAATGCCGATAAATCGGCAAATCTGGCAACAGTGTATATAACTAATGCTGGAGTTACCCACATGTAACGTAACGTACCGTAGAAAACGTTCTCTTTTTAGCATATGGAGAACAATGTAAAGTCTTACCCAAACGTTTTCTCTCGTTAGCAAAACGGAACGATCTGTATAAAACAGAATTCTCCCACGTTTTTACGTGACATTTGAATATAAGAGAGAGAACATGAGAGCGAGAGTAGTGTTGCCACGAGAAAAAATATTGTAACCAACATTTGTGAAAAAAATCACCAAATAAGGAAAAATATGATCAAAATTAAATTCGCAGTTTTTTATTTTATTTGTTTCAAATTTAAATTATAATTTAGAAAAAAGAAACAAAAAGTAAGAAAACAAAATTATAGTCTCATAATTAATTAATTTTAACAAACAAAACAAAAGCTATTTTTATAAGAAAAATAATAATCAAATCCGGAATAATCTACACATTGAACAAAAAACGGCAACACTGATGATGAGTCTGTATACCAATTTCTTTGCTTTGTGTTGTGTTTGTTTGTGTGTTGCTTTGTGTTCTGTTTCGTTTTTATTTACATTCTTCGTTGACATACATATGTCCCGTTTTGAACGTTTCTATAACTACACAAACGTTTTTAAGGCTACGTATGTTACGATTTTACGTTTCTTACGCTTGGGTAACCAATTCATAAAGGGTATCTGAGTAAGACATCATTTCTTAAATTTTGTATTATTTTTTGAGGAAGTGAAAATGATGAAATATGGCAGCTGTCACATATGGTTATTGTGATTATTAAAAATGAAGCTCCATACGAGTTACAATAGAGAAAATTTATTAACCCTTGTCTATATTTTACATTAATTTTTCCTAACATAGCTTTACATCTGTAATACTTTGAAAATAAAGTTCTAACGTTAAATTTGTTGACATTCATGTATTTATTGTTTAATTACAAAAGAATTCTTGGCTAATTCCTATTTTACGAATTACATTCCATTTAGATTTATTGTCGATTGCATTGGAAAACCTTCTACCGTAAAACAATGATTATGCGATTTTTATGCCGTACGGATTTATTAAGTTTTCAATTCTGACCTTTTTCACCGCCTGTAAGCACCACCACTCTTTTCAATTAGTGGTTTAATTTCAGTACTAATACATGGTTGCTGTTTGGATGTGATAAGTTTAGTTTTTACAGGAACATACCTGTCATTTTGAAGAAAAAACAAAGTCATAACATGTGCTTTAAACGCAGCACACTGTATGATAATACTGAATGCCTAAGCAGGGTAGACTTTTAGGATTATAAAAATTTATAAACAGTAATCAAAAATGACAGTAATCAATGTTTTATAAAGACTCCGGTGTTGTTTAAAACTGGTGGATATCGTTTGAACATGTGGTAAATAAGACTTAAGCTATGGTCAGACTGAGTAAATATTTGAAGTAAAACATTATTTATTTCTTTGCTCTAGTGTGACCATAAAATATTTTAGGGGTGCAAACAAGATTTTGAGAAAACAAATTTGTTTGCTTGCAAACAAAAATGTCTCTAATGTGACCATAGTGTGACCACCAGTGTCAAATATTTTTTGTTTTTTTTCGAGCAAATAAATATTTGATCGTGCAAAAATTTTGTAAGAGCAAACAGTGGCAAATAACAGCTGTTGCAAGCAGTGTTGTCCACTTTTAATAATAAATTATAAAAATTTTTCATAAAATCGCCAAAACGGAAAGCTTTTAATACTAAATTTTATATGAAAAGTAGAAATTAAAAAAAAAATAGTGTAAAGACCTTTCGACAGGTTTATTAAAAGTTTTGATCCATTAGTTCATTATGAGCCAGGAACAAAAAAATATTATTTTTTATCACATTTTTTAAATGCAAGTTTGTACCAAATGAAGAATCATACATGTAATTTGTTATATGGAATAGTGTTATATGAAACAAAAAATTGATTAACCTACTAATTTCCAAGAAAATTTCAATACTGTCAAAAAAAATCTGGTAACGATCATAATTTTTTTAACAGAAATAATGTTTTCACATCTTCCATTTCGAATTTTTATTTATTTTTATTCATTTATTTGTTTATGTTATATTTTTTCCCCTTTATTTCTGTTGTTCTGATTAAACAAATTTGTTTATTTTCGTTTAGTGAAGTTTCTGCTTTGTTTTGTTTTTGGTTTTTTAATCATGTTTACCTTTTCGTTTGTTTCTCTTTTTCTGATGAAACAAATTTTGTTTATGAGAAAATAAAAAATATTTACTTCGGTCTGACCGCAGGGAAAACGTGTTTGCTCCAAACTGTATTCGATGTTGTTTCATTGATATTTGGGAAAATAAATTTTGTCAAATTATATATACATATATATATTATATCAAATATTTACCGTCAATGTGACCAGCAAACAAACTACATACAAATTTAATGCAAATACGAGTAAACATATTTGAAGCAAATATTTTTTCAGTGTGACCACAGCTTTAGTCCTACTAAATCCGGTGTATCATACCACGTAGCGTGAGTTAATTCTCAATTTTTTCAAAATTTATGGGAAAAAATTTATGTTTTATTACATTCCGCAAATTCTCGATCAGATTTAGATATGTAGATAGTGCTGATCAGTGTCATACATTGTTATTGTTATCATCAAACCATTTGTAATTGCACTACATATGATACTGCTGGAACGCGCAACGAAGTGGCATATTTTTATTTGGCGTAATGTAGAGTACAAATTTCGAAAGATTTCAACATAATCCATCACTTTCTAATTGCCTTTTATACGATATTGTGACCTACAACCATAGTTGGAAAATTATCTCCTAACAATAATATCATCGTCACCATGCTTTATCGTCTTAAGAGTGGATTGATGATTGCACAATGCCTTTATTGGTCTCGTTTGCCATAACCCATTCCACTTGAAAGCACACCATGTAACCATAGCAAGATTTTGTCCACAGCAGTGCCAAATTATAATAAAGAACTATACAACCCCCAAGTCAAATATTCGACGTGAGGACCAAACTATAGGGGACAGATATAAAAAAATTGACAGACTTGGATTAAGTCCCCGACGCAGTATAATGCTTAAGAGAATTTTACTGAATTCACCCCCTGGAATTACAGCGCTAACAGGGTACTTAAGTTTTATGACTTAGTCCGAGGAAGAATATTTGCAATTTTAATTAGGAACAAGGTTACACGCGGGTTAGAGGCCGCACTTGAATCTTACAACACGTTCTTAAATTGAAACAGTATATCGAATTACTTAGCATTATATTAAGCCGCTAAGAGGGAACAGAACATCCTGGAGTACCTAATTTAAAGTTTTTAATATTTTTCGCAAACCATAAGAAAAATAAAGAACATTTTCTAAGGACTCTATATTTTTGCAACCCCCAACATGAACTCAGAGTAAATTGAACATCCGAATCCCTTAAGTATAAGCACTCCACTTAACCTATTTGGCATTTCTTCAGTTTTCTTTTGATATTTGCAGCCATCCACTCATTACCAACTAACCTAACCGTTGTTCCAGAAGATCATATGAATACTCTCTTGGAGGAAATTTTGGTCATCTCAGCAGCAGTATGCTTGGATTCATTGACTTTTTGGAAGTTATAACCATTATGATTTCTTATTATGATTTCCACAATAAATTTCAAATTACTGGCACACATCGCCACATTATTTTATTACCAAGGCCATGCCATGGAATAATGAAATATAGAATTGAAGTAACAATTCAAAACCAAAAACGAAGATGAAATTTAAATTTGAACACGTTTTTCTTCTCTTCTGATGTTGTTTATGTCTGACGATCCATACTTCCCATTACTGGTGACATAAACGGGATTGTTTGAATGATGGGAAGTCACAAACAGAGGGCGCTATATATTACATTTAAGCTTTCAGTAATTAACATGAAATGTAATTTAATGTAATATTAGGACTTTAGTATACAGTGAACTCGCGATAACGTGAACTAATTTTTACCAAGGCAGTTCATATTTTCGAGTTTGTTCACGTTATCGAGTACCTAAATTTAAAACAAAAAATTACCCTATTTAATATGAAAAATGATATTTTAATTTATATTTATTTCATGTTAAACACTATTTTAAATAATTTTTTTTTTATTAATTAGTCAAGAACTCAGTAACCTAAAGCCAAAAATTAAGTTTTCTGTTTAAAATTTGTCAATTGAAATCCACCACCTCTTTCACAAAACATTGATGAAACCATTCATAAAAAATGTTGCACGTCATCCATACTGACTTGGAGAATTTGTAATTCACTGGACAAGTAAGTTTTTGAAACTTTGTGGATTTATAGATTTTCCAAATTCCAGTAGATTAAGTTTGTGAGTCCCGACGCATTTGAACAGCTCATGAAAGTTAATCGTTTTTTCTCTATCCTTGTACCTGGAGCACTTTTCTCCAATGATGACACATATGTTTTATCTGGCAACTGCTTCAAATATAGGCCGCATTCATCAGCATTATAAAGCTGATCTTCACAAAGAGAGAGTTCTTCCATTTTTGCTTTTAACTTCTCGTCAACAAGTTGGTGCTGCGCAGAAAGCTTTTCTCTAGAAATTTTAAGAAGAACCTTTTCTTAAATTTATGAAGCTATCCGTCACTAGCGTTAAAACCAACATCATTTTCTTTAATTTGATCGTGAATTTCTAAAGCTTTTGCTTATCGGCAGTTTTTTGTTTCGCATGTGAAGAAACCACTTATTAAGACTTTTTCCATTCCTGGAAATTCAGATGCATGTAATGTTATACGCTTTCCAGTGCTAAAGTGTATTATTTACACGATTATTAATTTCCCGTTTTTCCTTTTTAATGGAAGAAACAGTTGCTTTTGCAAATCCATATTTTCTTGCCAAGCCACTAACACTATAACCCTTTTGCAATAACTCAAGAATATCCACTTTATCTTTTAAAGTTAACACTTTAGTCAACTAACAAAGCATACATAAAAGGGTACAATGAAAAAGAAGTTCGAACATAAGTAAACGAACAAATAAACTGTAGTTTGGGCATTTCCCAATTTAAAACCAGATTAAAAAAATAAAAAAAGTGTTCACGTTTTAGAGCTTTCAGATTTTGTTCACATTTTAGAATACTCTGTGGAAAAATAAATTTGTTCACGTTTCTGAGACGTTCACACTTTCGAGTGTTCACGTTTTCGCGAGTTCACTGTATAATTTTTTTTCGATTTTTACATTCGTCTTGTAACCAGCATAAAATAATAGTGTTCAAAGAGAATTGTGCAAAAAAAAGAAAATTGTGTCTTAACATAGAGGAAAATTTGAATTGTTAAATAATTATAATAAATTATTTGATGTTATTAACCATAAAAGTGAAATTATATTTAACATTGTATTTTAAATAAAATTAAAATTTGGAAAAAAAAGGAAAAAACGCGTAAAAAATAAAGTAAAATATAGACCTTTTTTGTAAGAAATAAGAAGCAAATATACATATTTTATGGCTGTTTATGATCGTAAAATTAAGTGGACAGAAGGAAAAATATAACATAAAAAGGAAGGTTTCGTGTTTCCAGTGTAACAAGGGAAGTGTTGATTTTTTTATATACATTTCGAAGGAATTTTTTTCTCCTATATTTTTTTTTCGCCATTTTTATTAGTGCCAGAAAGTGAGACTTAAGTTTGATTCCGAGGAGTCGCTATAACCTCCATCGCAACATCATCCCCCATACAGTCCACGAATTATCAGATGTTCTTCGGTTAAATAACTTTTATTTTACTGTACTGCATTCTGCATCCAAATGCGAATTCTTTCTAGAAGATTTCATTTTTAATACAAATACGTAAACCTATACTACTATTGAGTAACTCAGATAGGTTTATTCTAGTATTATAGATAAAATAAATGAAAATGTAATGAAATTAAAATGTTTTTTTATGTTAAAATATTGTTGCTATCGTTTCATAATTTTGTGCGATTTTTTCTACGCAAAAGCTAATTATAGGCCATAAATTATATAGAGGCTGATATGGTTGTTATGCCTACTGTGAAATGCCTGTTGTTTGGCAAATTGCTCGTAAATAAACACCTGTATCCGCAATCGCTCTATCTAATGACTTATATGATTTACTGTTATAGCTTTCGTTTTTGCCACCTTGTTTGTGTACTTAATATTCATCTTTACGTTGTTACTTACTTTGAATTAAAGAAACCCTACTTAAACCAAACACAATGACGCTAACGATGTCGACAATAAAGATAAACATAAATAAATGAAAAAAATATATACATACATACACAATAATAATAATAATATAATAACTTAATATACAATCTTTTATTGAGTGTAATGAATATTTAATTGTCCATTATTTTTAATTTTATTTAATTTATTTGATCAGAGTTTTATAATTTCCAAGAAATATTGTAAATTAAAAAAATGACCGGAATTCTCCCATTTTAAAGAAAAATAAGTAGAATATTTAATGTCCACTGTAATTTGTCAAACTTAAAGTAATAATCAATTAAAATTTAAACAATTTCTCTCTTCTTTATTTAAATTTAATTATACTGAATGTCAATTAATCGTAAAGCATAAGATTTTACTCATTATTAATTCAAATTTGTATAGAAAAATTTGCAATATGAAGTCGTTGTAGTCTAGTATTTAAATGTGAGGCCACAGTTCAAACCCCAGATCAGACATTTCGAACATAATGAAAAATGACAAAATATTTCTCCAGCGAGTGTCTCTCAGCAGATTTCTGGCAAACACTCTGAGAATAAATAAAATTGCCATTAAAAGTTTCTCAAATATCTGTCGTTCGGATTTGACTTTAAACTGAAGGTCCCGCCATTTATGTTTAAAATTAGTACACACGATATAAATGGTAAGAGAGGCTAGGTCGTAATTCTGATTAAGGGGTTGCAATGACCAATCATGTATTTATCGATAGCACCATTTAAAGTCTACCCGTGCATAACTTCTTACGAGTGAAAGTCGGAATTTAATATTTGTGCTGTTATTATAAATTACATTTCTGTCGTAAGATATTCTGGCCATTTAGGCGACAAAATACAAAAAATTAAATACACCCTAATCATTTAGTTGCCTAGAACTCAAAAATACTTTTTTTATATTTCTCGAACCCTCCAAACATATTTTATTTGACAAAAACCATTTTTTTGATCTTTTCATACAAAATTATTGATTACCCAAATATGTTTGAACCTATTTTAAAAACCCAAAGGTTTTTTTAGAAAGGAGAGAGATTAGCCTTTCAAATGGTATACATAAACATTTTGTTCAAACTTACATATATGTTATGAGATTTGATGGAGTAAACTTGGAAAATATTATTTTTTTATTTTTCCAGGTTTGGCCATTCATAATTGGAAAATTTAATAAAAAACTATGAAACAAGTGCTGATATTCTTAAAGAGCATTCTCTTGTGAAGAGACTGACACTTTGTTGTATAAAATCGGACAAAAATTACCGTAGTTCTTATTTAAAGAGTATAACAGTCATGTTATATTTTTTATATTTGCTGTCTCATCAACTGAACTTTGAGTTAAAAATTTTCAAAATTTTTGATGAATCTTAAGTTTTTATTGAAAAGTGTGTCCTTTTGCCGTTGGACCGACCACCGGAAGTTGGCTAATATTTGCGCAAAGCGAAATAATAAAATTTGCGAAAAATGCAAATATTAGACTACTTTCGGTAGTAGTTCAAAGGTGAAAAGTGAAAATTTTCACTGTCGCACCGTGATATCATTTAACTAGCAACATAATTTGAATTTGTTTAGGACTTCATTACTCGATTTACAAGATAACTTTTGCTACATCACAATTTGTTTAGTGGCCTAACTTCATCATTGTAATAACAACAATGATAACAATGAATTATGAAAGTTATCACTATGACATCTCATTTTCTGTGATAAAAACAAAAAATGCCAAATGTACGCTGTGGATACATAAAGCTAAAAAAATTTATCTTTTTTTGTATTATTTTTTAAAATAAAATACAATCCATATGTTAAATATAAACTTAGACTGTTCTCTAATTAAAAAAAGTTGACTAAAATAATTTCTTTTTGAATATAAAAGACACCTTAAATGTTACTTAACAGCACTTATATTTATCTGTTGAATCTAAGCCGATTTCTTCCAATGCGCGTCTTGTATTCCATTCACTCACACTCTTCTTTATAGCATTTGCTGCCGCTTTCGGATTTCTGATTTCATATTTTCGTAACAATCGCTTCATCATTTAGAGATCTTGGTCCATCTCTAGGGTATTTGGATTACTATATAGTAATAGAATAGTATTTTGCTTCCTTATTTTACAGTTAGTTAGTCGATAGTGTGGTAGCAGCCGTGGTCTAGTAGGTAGTGTGTTGGCTTCAAACACCAACTCAGATATCTCGAATAAAACGAAATATTAAAAAAAATATTTCTCAGCAGATTTCTGAAAAGATCAAAAACGGTACTTTTTGATCTTTTCAGACAAAATTATTGATTAGCTAAATAGCTTTTAATCTACTTTCAAAATTCAAAGTTTTTTGAAAAGGGGACAGACGAGCCCTTAAAATCGTACACATAAACATATGTTTAAATGTTATGAGTTTTTAATGGGTAAACTTGGAAAATATGATTTTTTTCAAATTTTTTCAAGTTTAGCTATTCTTAATTGCAAAATTTATTTAAATTCTGAAAGTGCATTCTCTTGTGAAGAGATTGACACTAGAATTTGATCAAATCGGACAAAAATTACCGTAGTTATTATTTAAATAGTATAACAGTTGTGTTATATTTTTTATATATGTATGTCATCTTATCATCTTTCAATTCTAAAATTTTCAAAAATTTTGATGGATTTTGATTGTTTATCGCAAAATGTGTCACTTTCACGTTTGCACGACTACCAGAAGTCGGCTAATATTTGTGTTCTAATGGTCGCTCAAACGTGAAATTGACACATTTTGAGATAAACAATCAAAATCCATCATAAATTCTGATAATTTTTTAACAAAAAGTTCATTTGAAAAAATTTATATATAAAAAATATAACTCGACTGTTAGACTCTTTATATAACAACAACGGTTTGATCGAACAAAGTGCCAATCTCTTCATAAGACAATTCACTTTCAGAATGTCATCATTTATTTCATATTTTTTAATTAAAGTTTGCTACTATGAAAGGACAAACTTGAAAAAATATAAAAAAAGTTCGCATTTGTCAAGTTTACCTCATCAAACCCCATAGCATATTAAGTCAAATAATATACACAAGTCTATCGTTTTATAGGCCCATCCCTCTCCTTTCTAATAAGGTTTAAACTTTGGACATCGGTTGAGAAATGTTTGTGTAATCAATAAATTTGTGCGTAAAGTCCAAAAAAACAGTTTTTGTCAAGAAATATAAAAAAAAAATATTTTTTAGTTCTACTAAACAAAACTCACGACTTATACTGTGTCGTGTATATATGGGTGCATTTAATTTTTTTTATTTTGTCGCATAGTGTAAAGTGTATATATTTCCGCCGTCGCGAGTATCCAGGACAAACAACAGATATAAAAGCAGAGGAACGAAGTCCTTCCATGCACAAATGGCAGTCACAATAATAGTGAAAGCTTTCTTCTCGCAACGGAGGCTTGCACATGTCTATGGCAAAGAAATGCTAGGCAGATGGCAAGATGGAACGCGGAAATATCTTATCTAAGCTAGAAGTGTAAGCGAGGGCGGCGAGTATTCCAAAAGGCTAGGGGTTTTTATGACTTTACAGAACTACTGGAAAGTTATAGAAGGTTCAAAAGCAACCTTAATACGGCCATTGCTCAAAGCAAGGGAGGATGCTACATATAAATATGCTCTGACATCAAGGACTACTTCAAGGATAGATTGCTTTTATATGACAGGAATGATGGCAAGAAAACTTATGCGATAACGGCAGTAGTGCGCAAGGTTTGTTGCTGGTCCCAATGCTATGGAACATAGTATATGATGGTGTATTGAGGCTTAACTCATTGGAGGTACACACAACTTTGAATTTGCGCACGATAATGCTTTGGTGTTAAGGAAAACATTTGGATGAATTGGTAAGAACGTACTGCCGTTGACATAGTTATAAACTAGATAACAGGTGTAGGTATCAAACTTGCTGATCACAAAGCAGATGTTCTACTTATAAGCAGTAGGAAGCAGTACCATAACCGTAGGCCACCAGCGCATAACATAGAAGCAGGCAATTAAGTATCTGGGAGTGATGATTGACAAGCTCACGTTTAAGGAACATATGGCGTACATCGGTGGAAAATTTACAGCGTAAACATGCGCACTTGCGTGAATAATGTCTAACCTAGAAGATCGAAAGCAATAGTAAAGTAGTAGTAGTTGCTGATGAAAGTGGTTATATTGATAACTGTATATGCAGCTCCCATATAGAGTGAACATGAGATACGCTCTCGAGTAATTTTTGCCTTCCGCACGGTGTCTGCGGAGGCAGCATTGGTGATCGTGGGGATGACACCTAGCTTTAGCTAGTAGAGGACGTAGAGAAGAGTAAACATATTACAAGGAGGGGAACGGGTCTATCGTATTTCGTTCAATTGGTTGACGATGCTATGGATAAGTGGCAATAAGACTAGCCCACTTCCACGAAGAGAAGATGAAACTTCAGGCACATACCGGATGTAGTTGAATAGACCAAAAGGGAACACAGTCAGGAAGTGTGTCGAACAAGGTTGGGTTTAATACACAGGCTCTCAATAAGCCGAAAGTAAGTCTTAAGCCTAATTGTGCACATTGGTTAGCGCTTTGAAGATTCCCACTCTTTAGCTCGTATAACTATAAACAAAAAAGAAACATACAGAATACAGAAACATAACATGAATACACTTAAAGCACTTATTCAAAAAAAAAAAAGAAATAAAATTAAGAAAGATCGCCAACTGAAATTAAAAGGCAAATGTGCGTATTACACAATACATACTTTTTTCATATTTTAATTTTAATTTTTGTACAGCTATCAGGTGAAAAGTTCTGTCCGCGTCCGGTCAAAATGTACCAAAATTGCCATCAAGTCCGTCTGTTATCGGGAAGTGGCCTCTCATTGGAAGCATCTGTCCGCTTTCACATATATTCGCTTTACTATTTCCGATCATTCCTTGGTGACTAGATACTAGTTCTAGAGAGTATTGCTCCATTGCTCCATACCTGGTGTAATTGTTAAACACGCTTTTACATCCTTGATCGCGTACCTTGTTACAGCCATAATTATCATTTCAGTATCTGCCAGATAATCAAAATCGATTGCACTCTACAAGCGAAAATAAGGCCGGTTAGTTTAACAATCTCACAATCTATGCCACAAATGGTAAAAAACTTACAAAAATTTCAACTTTGAGTAGGAATACCCTGAATGTGTTAAATTAACACCTGTACTCATTTATTATATGTACATACAATGTTTTTACTGTGTTCTTTGATACAAAAGGACGGACTATAGCATCAAACAATTCTTTGGTTTTCATAACAAAAGTGAATGGAGTTCTCTATTGTAAATCATTTGCATTTGCATTGAACACATGTTCATTAAAGTTGCTTTCTGCGTAATATGCACGTTTCGTTTATAATTATTATCCTTATCTTTAATTAACTACTATTATGAGAACACAACACAAAAGGGTATTTAAATAAAAATAAATAAAACAATATAAAAAATATGAAGAAGTAATTTTATGGATCTAAGAAGTTTTTAACATACTTTTTTATTAAGATAAACAATTTGAACGGCCAGATGGTCATATCAATTAAAAATGGAATTTCATCCAATTTACATTTTGAATAGGTTTTCACCCAATTTAAATTTTTAAAATTCATACTAACCTTGTGTTGAAGTCGCCGTAGTCTAGTAGTTAGTGCGTGGCCTTATTAGACGTAAGGCCACGGTGAAATCTCGGATCAAACATATCCAACAAAACGAAAAATGAAAAAATTTTCCTTCGGTGATATCCTCTCAGCAGATTTCTTGTAAAAACTCTGAGAGTAAAATGAAATTGCCAAGAAACAGTTTCTCAAAAACAAAAAATCTGTCGTTTGAAGTTAACTTTAAACTGTAGGTCCCGCCACTTATGTGTAAAATTAACACACACAGTAGCTAGGTGATGTGAAAAGCTAGGCCATAATCCTGAATAAAGGAATATGTTAGCTTTCAATCCCGTGTTAATACTTTTTTACGATTTCTACTCGGGGGTAGATTACTTAATTAAAGCACTGTATTGAAACGTGATGAATAGATTATGAGAGGGAAGAAAGAAAGATTATTGTTTATAAATAACAGACTTGAATATGTTTTATGTTATAAGTGACAGAAAAACTGTCGCATAAAACCGTTTCTTATGCATACAGTCCGGCTGACGAACAAACTCTCCCTTTGAGGTAGTGTACCATTCACTTGGAATTTCGACCACTAACGGTTGTGTGTTATGGGACAGACGAGGGCTACGTAAAAATATGTGAATTTAGAGAACAAGTCCTTTTAGTTTATTTTAACACAATTTGCCTTAAGGAACTGTATTACTTGAATGCTTCTTTCGACATTTGAAAAGTATACTTGCTGCGGTGAATGAACAATCTTTAAAACATCAGATGGGATGGCAAACTAAATAGAACATATCATAAGGAAAAATAAGAAATATAGTCGAACATAGAACGAAACTTTGCGATACACTTGAATTAGGCCTGAACTTATTTGAACCTATCTATAACAAAAGCTATAGTATGATCGGTGTGACATAAATCGAAAGAAGCGCACAGCTATAATAAAAGCAATAAGTTTCGATAAACGTACACCGATATAGGAGCATTACTGTTATGGGGAGCCCATGCAATTTTGTGGCAATAAACGGTTATTCATTCTTCCTTACAAATGTGTAAATATACACACAGTTACTAAATTATACATACGGTTAAAAAATTTCAGAAATTTTTTAACTAATCCGTTTTCGTTGAAAATCTTTATAGTTTCCTTGATGTTAAGACGGTCTTTTGCATTGGTTAAAAAATTTCTGAAATTGAACTGAATTGTGGCCCTGCACAGGCCCACAGAGGATTTACAATTTTCACAAAAATTTCACAAATTTTTGAACCAATGCAAAAGACCGTCTTAAAATCGAAGAAAGATGTCAGACAATTATAAATATTTTCTGAAATTTTTTAACCAAGACCGTCTTAAAATCGACTAAAGTTGTCAGACAATTACAAAGATTTTCAACGAAAACGGCTTAGTTAAAAAAATTTCTGAAATTTGTTATCCGTATGTATACTTTTGTGGCTGAGTGTATGCCGACTTATTGACATGTCGGAGGTATAAAATAAATATTGGGCGGAGCTGAAAATATTACCTAGGGGCACAATAAGTTATACAATTATTTGAATAGCGTCGATAAATGAAAAATGAAATATATTGTTACGTTTTTACCTTTTTAAAAACGTTTAAAATATAAGTTCGTTGATTGCAAACAAAATAAAAATAAATATGTGTTTAATTTCAATTAAACTCTTTATTGTTCACACTACTTTTGTGTGCCATTGTTTACAACTTGACGAATACAACAATAATTGCTTCTTGGCTACTCTTCTTTGCTTACAACGCAGGTCTTTTCAACGGCGATCTTCAAAATACGGCTGCTCTCTTTACACGCTCTCGTTGCCTGCTTTGTCTTGCCTTTTTATATGCCCACGTAATCCATCTGATGAATGTTCTTGAAGTCGAACGTTCGGGGTTTCGCCTTCTCGAGAACTCTATGGCGACTTCATTGTTGTTTGTGTATTTGGTTTACATTACTTGTTGTTGCATTCTCGCTTACTTGTCTGTCCCCTTTTCTTTCATACTGATGTTGTTAGTTTACATGTGACAAGTTCGTTACATTTGTTTGTGTAGCTTTTGCTCATTTCAGTGTTAAACGATGTAAACCGTTTCCATTTTCGTAACAATATTTTCGTTCTTCGAATAATTTTTTTTACTGTTTACATTAGCATGTGCGTATGATGGTGATGAATATTGACTTCAATAACTTACTAGTCCGTAACTGTTAGGTATAAGTGTACATTACATTTAAATGTAAAAGAATTTAAATGTTTAAATAGTTGACAATAAAATTATAGACAAGCTAAAGAGGCTACTACTACTAGCTACTATTAACAAGTTTCATTTGTGGCCGTTGTAGAACTTCTATTCAAATTAACTTATTTATGCTATACAAGCATAACACCTATGGGAAACGAAAATCTAAATTTGTTCCTTTATTTGTTTTCTTCTACTAGGTATGTATGTGCATCATATGAACAAACAAACGCTATGCGGAAATAACGCTTACACAGTGGTTTAGATGTTTGTTATGAAAAATGAAATTAACAGAATACATTTTTTCTATACAAAACAAGATAACGATGGATTGCTATTCGTAATTTTCGAAAATTACAATTTAATCAACTGATGCTGATACAAAGACAACCAAGGCACAAGCTTGCGTAGAGGCGATTGCAAAAGCGCTATTATAAACAGGAGCTCGTTATAGAGGTCTCCGTATATTTTCCCAAACTCATTTCACATGCTCCAGTATGGAGGAAGAAATATAAAAAGCTCAATCCAAAGAATTTGCGTAAAATAGTTAAGCATGGCCTCGGTAGTATAATATCTTGGGTATATGTATGGCACCAGTTGTTACGAAGAAGTAATGAATAAGAGAGAGTATTTAAACATTCTAAAAAACAAATTCATAGAAGTTCGGAAGAATTAAGAATTCCTAATGGTTATTAGTTTCAACATGGCAATGAACCCAATCATACTGCTGTTAGTGTGAAGATGTGATTTGCCTACCAAAGACCCCACAGGCTTAATACTCTTGCACAAAATCCTGAAATGACTTGTAGAGAGTATTTAGGAGATCATTTGGAAGAACAAAAGTCAACTGAAAACTTGTAAATAAGTGCATGGCAGCAAATATCAAGGGAAAAAGCTAGACAAAACTGGTAGTTTCAATGCCAAATGGATGAAATGGATTGCCTGACCTTAAGGGATACTATACTGAATATTGGGTATAACATTTCAATACTTTGGTCTTTGAATTCCAAATATATTCTGAGTTCTTCTTGGGGGCACATATACTTGGCCAGTGCAGGAATATGAAGTCACCAGAAAGTTTCCCTTATTTTTCTTATGGTTTGTGAAAAATCTTAAAATTTTTTTGTTGTAAGATAAAATATATAAGGGGGATTTTTTAAGAGCTATAGGAATATTTTTCAAAAAAAGACACATAAAATTCAGAAAAATGCATGAAATCTTTATTTGAATCGATAGTACGGTCCATATAATTTAATGTTTGGAAATGCAAATTTTGACCGCGACTGCACCTCAAATGGTCCGCTTAGTCCAATTTTCGCATACTCTTTCCAACATTTCGGCCGGTATCTTACGAATAAATGCTTCAATGTTGTCTTCCAATGCGTCAATTGAAACGGGCTTGTCTGTATAGACATGAGCTTTAGCATAGCCCCATAAAAAATAGTCTAAAGGCGTTAAATCGCACGATCTAGGCGGCCAATTGAGCGGTCCCGAACGTGAAATAAAATGTTCACTGAACTCGCCTCTCAATAAGTCAATTGTTACGCGTGCTGTGTGGCATGTGGCACCGTCTTGTTGAAACCACATGTCATGAAAATCAAGCTCTTGTATTTTGGGCAAAAAAAGTTGGATATTATCTCACCATTCACAGTTACGTTACGATTTGCAGCATCTTTGAAGAAGTACGGCCATAAACCGCACCAAACTGTGACTTTTTCTGGATGCATTGGTAGCTTTTGCAATGATTCTGGCTGATCTTCACTCCAAAATCGACAATTCTGCTTATTTACGTATCAATTGAGTCAAAAATGTGCTTCGTCGCTGAACACAATTTTGCGATAAAGAAGTGGATCTTCGGCCAACTTTCCAAGAGCCCATTCACCAAAAATTCTGCGTTGCCGTAGGTCGTTCGGCTTCAATTCGTGCACCAGATGTATTTTGAAAGGCTTCACACCTAAATCCTTCCGCTAAATTTTCCACTTTGTTGAGTAACAGAGGCCCATTAGCTGCGAACAGCGACGAATCGATAATTGATGGTCATCATTAAGACACTCTACGTAAGCGTGTTGGTGGTTTAATGTCCAACAATGTAAATTTGGTGCGAAATTTAGTCACAATAGCCCGAATAGCCGCTTCAGTGGGTCGAATAAACTGACCATAAAATGGAAGAAGCGCGCGATGAACTTTCTTAACAGAGCACGCATTTTGATAATAAAATTCAATGATTTGCAAGCGTTGTTCGTTTGTAAGACGATTCATGGTTAAATTATAGACCCAACTGAAGATGTTTGACAGTGAAACAAAACACGAAACGTGAGTGAGCTGTTTAAACCAGTGTTGCCAAAAAGATAATAGCTAAAAAATCACCCTTATAATGTAAGATAAAATATTTTAATAAAATATATATAAAAACATCAATTATTTTCACTATTATTATATTCTTACGAAAATGGAAATGGCTGCACAAACAAATACAACGAACTTGTTACAAGTAGACCAACAATATGAGTATGAAAGAAAAGGGGATAGACAAGCAAGCGAGAACGCAACAACAAGCAACGTGAACAAAATACACAAACAACAATGAAGTCGCGATAGAGTTGTCGAGAAAGCGAGACCTCAAACGTTCGACTTCAAGAACCTTCATCAGACTGATTACGTGGGCATTTAAAAAGGTACGACAATTGATTTTACTGTCAACATAAAGGCCAGTTAGAAAGCAACGTACATAGTAATCGATCGTTATCCCACTAGTTTTACTCTCCTTATTTCAAAACTACTACCAAGACAAAGCAATGTACATATAGAAGAGAATATTGCTGCGTTAACACGAAATCTTGAAGGCAGCGCAAATATTTCAATGCATTGTAGTTTTCAACTTGTTGACCTTTGTTCTTCAACTACGCAGAAAGCTATACAGCAGGACTTTTGCTTAGGCGGCTATAAAATATTGCTCATACAAAAATTCAAGCCATACGTTGCAAATATGCTGACTGTGCGCATTAAAAACTGACCGAAAATTAACTTTTTGTTAAGTATTTTTGGTTATGTTGCCGTTACACTTATCAAAATAGCTTTATTTGGTGACAAAACAGTCTTCAAGCCGTTAATGAATCACCATTATATACATTAAAATTTACTGTTTGATGCGATTTATCCTTGGACGTCATATGTTCCAATTTGTTTCGGAACGAGCAAGGGAAATTTAATTTGAAAATTAAGCAGCAAAATCAATTTAATGGTTCTGTTCACTGGCCGACCCGTTCGAGCAGCTTGAGTTCTTTTAGTCATAAACACATCGACTTTTCACTTGGAAAATTGCTTATATTATTATGTATATTTCAATTACATTAAATCTTATTTTCTAATCGAAATGTAAGTCAGCACAAAATAGTACCACCTATGGACCAGAGATCAGCAATGAGTATTCAAAAATATGAGTAGAATCGAATCATACTCATAATTTCTGATACTTATACGCATTCATAATTATTTTAGTATCTTGGAACCTCTGCTCATTTCCAAAGTTTGAAGTACTCATCATACTCATACTTAAAAACAAGTATGATGTTGTTGATTTCGACTCTCCACAACTCAACATATAGACGAATCACAAAATAAGTATGAATCGCCTACGAACACTACAAATAATCACCAGAAGGTTGTATGTTTGCTTTGCTTGCTATCGTTGTCTTCTTCTTTTTTTGTAAATGCAACAACAACTAAGACTGTAAATTTTGATGAATGATTCGATTTTTTCTATGAATCTGAATGAGTAGGCTTATGAATCAAACATATTTCGAATGGTATGAGTTTGATGTCAGCATTGTACTCATACTCATTGTACTCATACTTATAAATCAACATTGTAGTGGGTACGAATGAATCAAATTAGTTAAATTTCAATATTGTTGACTCACATATATTCAGAATGAGAAGCGAAAAAACGATTCATTGCTGATCTCTGCTATGAACTGTAATCGGAATTTTATGAAATGAATTTAATGCAATTTCTTAACCCTTATCATGTAATTCAAAAATAAAACGCATATGACATTAATGGGTCAAATTTGCCCAATACAAAAAATTATAATATTTATTCAGTTTTTACATTCATTACATACAATATTGCTCTCAGAATGCTTTTTGAAAATAAACTCTTGACATTAAGAACATTTATTTGCATATTTGGTGCTATTAGAATGATTTGGACAAAAGTTGCAAAGTCCCCTTTTTATATTTTTTGCTTGTGGAGCTTTTGCAGAATCTTTTGCGGTCTGCGAGATCTTTCTCCACTTATAAGCTCCATGCGTAAGTCTTCCAAGAATATGCGTCGCTTATATTTATTATTTCCCTTCCAGTGCGGATTAATTTTTAGAAAAACTACATAGGCGTTATAGGCAGATATATCCAACATATTGTAAAACAGTGCTTGAGGCAATCGATTACTTCTCCTTTTACATGTGTAAGTTCTTATAAGTTAATCTAATGTATCGACCCCTGATTTCGTTTCATCATAGAAATGAATTATTTCTGACTTTTTGGAGCTTGCTCTTATTTTTTCGTGCTAAGCAAAAACACTGATCGATTTTTTTTAGATACATATCCCATTTTTGTTTTGTTTTCATTGTCGAAGAGGAAGTGAGCACAGTTTTCAGGTTTGACTTTTAGTTGCAATATTTTTTCTTGCAAAAAAGACCTTTACGGTCGTCCCATAGAGATTCTAAAACTTCACCATGAGATCTAAATACACCCGCCAACAAAAGTAGCCCGAAATATGCTTCAATTGTTATGTCGTCTACAGCAATTCACTTATTTCCATTATTATTGACCTAACTAAACCGATTGTACAGCAGTTACTCTTATGAACCACTCTTATTACCACTTATAGTCACCTTATAAATTAGTCATATCAACAACTAATTTCATATTATCACTGGGCATAAATAACAGAAGAAAAGATTTTACACTATCAGCTCTTGAAATAGCATAACGCGTTGGGCCAGGAGTCAATTTTATTATGTCCTGTTTAGATACGTTAAAACTTCATCCGTAGTTTGATCGAGAATTTCGGAAATGTCCATGCTAACGCCTGACGAGGAGTTGGGGTCATAGTCAGATGCAGGTTGCTAGTTATGATGTTGTCAAGGCCTACAAAATTGTTAAGAAGATCGTATCATATGCGTAAATTGATTTTGTTGCATTGGGCAATTTTAACCCAAAAGTACCAATTGCGTAAGTTTTTTTACATACGCTTTACAAAAATTATATATACGATCTACAAAAATTATATTTTAAATTTTAATAGTATGCACTAAAAAAATAATTGTACAAAAGTTTCAAAAAAATCCGATGAGTATTTAAAGAATAAATGAGGAATAAAAACTGTTTGGGCAATTTTGACCCATTAATACAGGATAAGGGTTAATATCTCTTGCCAAAGTTATCATTACATTTGAATTACTGTGCAAATTGTTGATCAGCATTCCTCAACGGTAATTTGAATTATTGGGATTTAGTTCGGTCTGAAGGCTTCTCTGTTGTATTTTGGTTTTCTTATTGTTTTTGTTTCATTTATTAACATATTTCTCTTATTAAATTTCCATAGCTACTGTTTGTTGTCTTTACTTTGTACACACCCGTATCCATTCATTATATATATATAGCATCAACAACAACATTAAATACCGTAAAAGAGCCTTGGGCGTAGTTTTAACGTGGGACTTACCAGCTAACGAGCGTAATGATTATGATTATATAGTAAATGCACGATGACTGTCTATATCACAGTATAGATGTGTAGGTTTTTGGTGAATGATGTTTTCCATTCATTTTCAATTTCTTTAGATTGATGGTATCGTTGCTGATTTGTAATACTCTCTTGGTTTAGATGAGGATAAGCATTATGCGTAGACAATCAATTGAATGGGAACATTCAATGGCCGCACAATACATACAATATTTGAGAGAAATGTTTTTGTCATTTGCTTACCAACGACCCGGCTGTTACAATGCGTTTGATTAATATCGCCTTAAGGTTGCTGTTGCTGCTGTTTTTCATAAATTAATGTTTCATATTTGTATTGTATATTATTAAAGGCGGTAATTCTCTGGAGAATAACTTGACATTATGATTACATGGGTAGACATGTGGCCTTAAATATAACAGATTATGGCTTTTTTAATGGGAACATAACACCAGAATATGCGTTGAAGTCACATAATCAAGTGTGTCCTGCACAGGGTTTATAAAGTTGTGTAAACAATAGATTTATTAGATGATATGGTTAGACCTCCGTTGATAATCTATAGTTTAGTTGTATTGAATTTTTTTGATTTTGCACAGATTGAATATCAAGGCATCATAAACAAACTATGACAACCAGTTTACGTCACATCTATTAAGATTACAACTACTTTCAAAGCTTTGAATTCAGTGTCATCGTTCAACATATTTTTTAATGGGTTTGCCTCTTCAAAGTCCAATGACTTACAATTGGAATTTGAAAAAAAAACTTTTAAAGGTTAAGTTATATTTGGAAGAGTTTGCACATTTATTTCTATAAAAACTTTCTTAATGTATCCAATAAGCAAATGTACTAGAAGGGGAATAAATATTATTTCAACATTAAACACAATCATTCTAATAGAAGAATTAAACATGCTACGTTATTACCACTAAGGTATTGTAATATAATCTGTAACGGAAATTTATCTTTAAAGTATGGTATTTCCATATGTACATTCATAATTGGTCATTACAACCCTGCAGCCAAGGTTACGATTATCACACTTATGTTGTGTGTGTTAAATTTATTCACAAGTGGCGGGACCTACAATTTAAAGCCGACTCCTAACGACAGATTTTTTAGACGCTTTTCATTGCAATTTTATTTACTCTCAAAGTTATAAACCGAAGTCTGCTGGGAGAAAGTCACCGACGAAATCTTTTTTCATATTTCAATAATAATATATAATATTATATATATATATAATAAGCCAACACACTGTCTTCTAGACTACGGCAACTTTGTGTGGTATTTGTCTGACTAATGTGTTTTGCTTTTAATAGAATTGAATAAAAAGTTGAAATTAATTAAATCGAACGTGACGTAAGTGCAAACTGACCAATTGAAACAAGTGTGTAGTAAAAAGTCTATCTCAAGCAAAGCCTAGTAAGAAATCCACTGACAAAAGTAACAACTATGCTCAGAACGCAGTTAGAAATGGACAGACAGATTACAATGCTAAAATGGGAACGAATATACTACCGCTCCTAAAAGGTTTAGAGACGAGGTCTAATCGTCGAATAGGTTTTCTTTACTCACAAATTAGGCTGATGAATCGAATTCTCTTATGAAATCGAGCAAACCACTCCAGACTTAGGGAGATTCTCTACCATTTAAGAAAATAATTCTTATGTCACGGCTTTTATATGTAACTATATTAATAAAACGAGTCAAGTAAACCACATACAACATTACTCAAGTGTTGTTACTGAATTCGAAAAAATAAGAGTTGAGAAGTACTAAGGACCTATAAATCATAGTTAATGATATACATAGATGCCTGCGTAGACCCAGAGGAAATCAATGCTGCACATAAACACTTCTATCTCCAATTTTGACGAATATCCCAAGATAGTTGCCCATTATGCAACTTTCATCCATTCTAAGCCAGAGTTCTAATGGAATTTGCTGTATAGATGTGGAGAGTTTTGGTTTACATAAAAGGATGGCTCGTAAAAAGTGACAACGTAGCAGATTCTCATAATAAAAAAGCAGCCTAAAACACTTCAGGGAATTTCTTGATCCTCATACAAGCTAGTTAAAAGAAATAACTCATTGCGTTGTACAACTACAACTCTTAAACTGCCTCTAATTTGTAAGCCACCTTTACAAACCTAATCGGTGGTTTGACGAGAAATTATTCTGAGAAAGCTAGCAATATCACAATAACACAAATATATACACATTTTGCAAATTAATTATCATTCAACAGCTTTAATTTCTTAAGTAAACGTTACTTACTTTGATATTTTATAATCGCGAAACGTATTATGAAATTCTTTAAACAATATAAATACTTATCAAGCTTTGTTTCAAATTAATGCAGAAATCGGAATTAGCAAATTTGATTTTCAAAGAATTCCATTATTCAAAATTATTCGAATTCCGTGTCCACAGAGTATTAGAAAATCAGAAGATCTTGATGAACATCAGTGATGATCGCTGGAACCAGTACATTTTGCAAGTGTGAAAAAAAGCATTCAAATCCCTTGGATTCTTAAGATAGTGCAAGATATACATCACTTCATCTGATCTCCTTACTATTTACATCACTTCTTATGTCCAACCGAAAATGGCATACAACTCTCATATATGGGTCGATGCCTAAAAGTATATTTTGAGGATTCTTGAGTGTATGCAGGAGAGAACGAAGGACAACTGTAGGGCATCCAACTCTAGTTATTCATTTCAGTATGTGGCTTGTATTTTACTATTCCATCGTACTATACACCTAATTCTGTTTTTACACTGTCTTTTTTTACACGGTTTTGATATAACACGGTTTGAAAATAAAATATTTTTAATTTTTGTTACACGATTTTATTCCATTTAGCACGATTTAAAATTTTTTGTGCTTAAATTTTTTTGTCAAATTTAATTTTTGCAAAGTATGTTCATATCACAAATTTAAGGGAATTCCCTTTTTGCGCGACAAGCAAATTTACTGGTCAAAGCAAATGTAAATGGTACAAATTTAGGGGAATTCCCTTTTGTGAATACAAACACAAAGGTCAGAGCAATTGAAATGTGTTAATATTTTGTGTTTGGTAAAGAAATTTTTTATTGGCAAATTTGTTTTTCTATCGTTACATTAAATTTAACGCATTAAGATGAAAGGTAAGCCAAAAAATATTTAATATTTATTAAGTTATTTATATTTTTAATTTTGTAAAATATTTTATGAATCCTAAAAGAAAATGTCAAATACAAAACTTCTTAAAAAATCCTTGTTTTTCACTAATTTTAATAGGTTTTAGAGATTAGGAACCAATAACCCATTTTTGCATACGATCAGTGTCTTTTTTACACGGTTTTTTACACGGTTTTTTCTGGAAAACAGAATTAGGTGTAGTAGGTTTTGCTTACGCGAGATAAAGGAACTTGTACCCGGAAATAGTATATTCTTACGAAACATCCGTCTTTCTCGCATAGCACATTCGTTTTTGGTCGATTAGACAACGGATCGCACACTGCAGTGCGGATGGAATTCGTTCTTTAGCTGCCCTATCCGTATATGGCACTCCTTTCCTGTCTTTTGTAATAATAAGGCAAATCAAATGCTGCATGTGAAGATCAGTTATGGTTTAGGAAGTAATACGGTGTTCAGATATGCACCTTTATTGCGTAATTCGCAATAAACGCCATTATTGAGCTCAATATTTCATAAAAAATTTCAATTAATTATTGCGCAATAAATACGAAAATTGTTATAATATTGAGTAAAACTTAAAATGCAGCACTGTCATAAGTGTGTTTAGTGAGCATATTACAATTAACCGAACACTTTCTATTGATATTTGACAACTCAAATGTCAACAACGACAAACAAAATAAAAACAATGTTGGTGAAACCCAGCTGTTTTGTTTACCAGCTGTCAAATGAATATTGAATAAGCTGAACTGCGTATATTATGTCTGAACACTTAAAGTACTGTACTCAGTTAACCGAATATTGACTCAATAAAAGTGCATATCTGAACATATATTATACAATACAATAATATTAAAATAGACAGTGATGTAAAAAATTATAAGGACACGAATGTGTCACTTAGAGATTTGATGAAAAAGTTACCATGGTAGACTTATTTCCCTACTATGATGTTAGGTCACAACATCTTGTAGAACGCATTTAGAAAATAACGTGTTGTATTGTGAGCCTTCGAAATTTTTGAAATAATTTTTGAAAAATATTTATCACTCAGGAAAAACAGAACTTATATAATATGAAATATTATTATCTATTATTATCCTTATTTTTTAACAGAGTAATTTTTTCACTGCAATTTAATTTAATAAAGATTTCATTAAAATATAGTAGGTAGTGTGTTGGCTTATTAGACGTGAGACCTCGGTCCAAACTCCAGGTCGGACATCAAAACGAAATATGGAAAAATATTTCTTCGGCGACCATGTGGTAGTGCATTAACAATGATTGAGACACGACGCAGCTCTTTCAAATTTTTAAAGGAATTAATTAACTGATAACAGTTCTTAGCAATTACGTTGCTCATTTCCAACTTATTGACCACCTTTCTTATTTTCTTACTTTATAGTCAAATGAATTTCATTATTCTCGTAAATTATGGTTAAAAAACTACAACCGAAATATTTGTTATAAACACTTAAGTCTTTGCTTTCATTTGGTTGCAAAAACTTTGTTAACTAAATATTGGAAAAATATTAGAAATTCTGCTGTTGAATAATAGTTTTCAAACAAAGAAAAACTTTCATCTTGATTAACTGAAATTTTTGTTTCGATATGTATTAACTCAAGAGGTGTTATTGGTATTGGAAGTTTTAAAAACATTTTTGTCTGAAAAGTTTTTGATACGGTGCGCTAACCATTTTATTAAAGCTTATAAGTAGAAAAAGTCGTTCGTAATAATTTCTTGTTTGCGTTTTAATAAAAGCGTGGAGCTATTTGGAAGAACATAAAAAAGAACATGAAGTTAAAAGGTTAAAGAACATGAAGTAGTGCGAACAATAAAAAGTTTAATTGAAACTAAAAACATACACCCAAACCTGTTTTTACACGGTTTTTTTACGCGAATTTGAAATAACACGGTTTTTTTTTTAAAAATTTACCATTTTTTTTTTGGTCGCTCCTTTTTATACGGATAACATCGTTTAATAAAATAAAAACTCTGTGTATACTATCGAACTAAATCTGTGCGTTTTTATAAAGTTATTAAATTTTATAGGCATATGTAGGCTGCTGCATCAATCCTATGTATATCTCTCCAGTTTGTTTATACACTTACATACATACATAATATTTGTCTTTTTTTAAGCGTTATTTTTTTTACACGGTATCCACTGGAACGTATCTACCGTGTAAAAAAAGGTTTGGGTGTATTTGTATTTATTTTGTTCGCACTCAACGAAGTCATATTTTAAACGTTTTTAAAAAGGTAAAAACATAACAATATGTTAAGCACAGAACAGACGAATGTAAAACTCCTGGGACAAGCAGTCGAAAAAATATTACGTAATCCACATCATAATCATCGCTTCCAAGTGCAGTATGTGTTGAAATAAAAATTAGATGTACGACAAGCCCCAAGGTCAGAATTAATATTTAGAAGGAAAATAGTGTTAGAAGTTTTCTTAAAGAAACAGACTAAAGAACTCCAAGTCCACTGTCATACAAATATCCTCTGTTGGTAATAATGGGCATAAAGACGAAAGTGTAGATTATGTTAGGTTAGGTTAGGTTAGAATAGCGAGTAGTTCACAGCAAATTTATTTGTTGGTCCATATGGCCCAGTGTACTACCCATTGTAAGTTAAGCCCCCACGTCATGATCCGTTAGAGGTGACTTTGAATCACCCTATTCTCTTTATCCAGAATATTTCTAAAGTCGTATTTCGTAAGTCATATCATGTTATCACTACTCCCGATAGTACCAAACAAGTGCAGGCTTAGTTCAGTTTAGAGAACTAGAAGAGAATTAATCATCTTCTTTCCTTGAATTGCAAGATTGTCTGTAGCACAATTGCGATTCCTACATGACACTGATGTATTGGAAAACATATTTATCATTAGTTTTGGCATTGATCCAAGGATTATTCTTGTAAAAAATTTTTGTATTAAACAAGGAGAATATTTCAATAAATCTTTTTAAGTGTTAGGCATTTGATCCTTTCATCAGCCAAATTTTTTCTTTTCTGGTTGTCTTCGAATATTATGTAATAAAAATTGCTACAGTATTTTTATCTTCATTTAAGTTAAAGAGTTTTGTTTATAGTCACCATTTTCAAATACAACCCTTCAGTCAGGATTACGACTTAGCTTCTACATACCCAAATCAAATTCTTAGTCCGCAATCACGTTTCCCAATTGCTTTATTCGCATATAGATACTCGCATAAATACAACTAAGTTAGAAACTGCAATGTGTTTCATTTTTATAATGAGATTTAAATGATTCCCTGATGTCTGGTTAAGAAAATCACGAATTCATTGCATGAACTCAAAAACGGAGACAGTATTGTTTCATGAAATGCTGCATCGATATCAACAACCGGTGACATGGTAGTTGCATTCTTAAAATTTTATTGGCATCTGCATGGCTAATTACCTTGCAGAGGCCATATTTCTTTTGGTTTAAAAATCACTAACGGACTAGAAATTAAAAGTTTTTTTTTGTTATTTTTAAATATTTTTGGAAATGTCTCGTTTTTAACAATAAACTACTGATTGGCACATAAACTTTGTCTTCCAACATTGATTAATGGTTGAATGAAACTGCCATCTTTGAACTAAAAATTACGCGAAAAGAACCAAGAATAAAACACGAATGAAAATGTAAAATAAGTTCAAAACTTTGGTAGAATATAAAATTTGTACCATCATTTTAGTTGTGCTTTTAACTTCGTTGAATTTTTTTTGTTTCGTTAAGCACTTTTCTAGATTTTAATGTCACAAGAAAATTGCTTAAAGCATTCATTCATATATTTTTATATAAATACATATTTAATCTCTAGGTGCTGATGAAAACTAATCGAAGTGAATAATCGGCTCTTGTACCAGAAATATGTACACAACCATTTTCGCTAGTAAATAGGTTGAATGTGTGTTTGATATTGTTACGAAAATGGAAATGGTGTTACATCGTTTAACATTAAAATGATAAACAAAAACAATGAACTTATTTACATGATAAAAAAGTAAACAAAATATACTAACAACATAAGTATAAAAAAGGGATAAACAATGTAAACAAAGTACACAAACAACAATTAAGTAAACAATACGTTTACATTTATAGAGATTTTGGGAAGGCAAAATCATTCTCCTTCAAGAGCATTCATCAGCCTGTTTACCCTGCGACATAAATGGCAAGATAAAGCAGGCAACGCAGTCAGTATAAATTTAGTCAGTTTTGCGTGTAGACGCGTTGGGTGTGAAGAGAATAATCGTGGTTTGACGAGCTCCGTTATAAAGATCAGCCGAACAATTGTTAGTGTTTATGCAAAAGAGTGTAAAGAATAATAACAAACAAAGTAAATTGTTGTTGTTTACATCAAGTTGTGAACAGCGGCTCACAAGAATAAATGTAAACAAAATCCACAAACAACAATTGTATATATGTAAATATGTATTATACTAGAGTTTATTATAGTAAGAAAATTGTTATATATTGTAAATCAATAAACATAAACAAAAAAAAAAAAAAAAAAAAAAAAAAAACAATAATAAATGTAAACAGTGATTGTTGTTGTTTACATAAAGTTGTGAACAGTGGCACATAGAATTGTGGGAATAATAAAGAATTTTAATTAAAACTAAACACAAATTTATTTATATTTTATTTGCAATTTACGAGCTCATATTTTAAACGTTTTTAAGTGTTGAAAATGTAAAAAATTTATTGTAAACTCTAAGGGACACCGGTGTCCTTAAGGTTAGTACTGAAACTTATCTTCTTACACAGAGACGTTACGATTACTTATTGTTACCGTCATTTATTGACATTGGCATTGTAGGTTATGTTTTGAAGAGGATGTGGAGTTATTATACAAAACGAAATGAAATTTACAATAAGTTTAGAGACTACAATAGTGCAGACGAAGATAGATAAATCAAATGCTTTTTATCGAAGGCGATGACCAAGGCGTATCTGATGTTGAAATTAAAGACACAATATTCTTAACGAAAAAATTACCCAAGCATTCAACATTTGCAATTAAATGACTATCAGAGCCGCTTAGAAATGATTAACTTGCTTTTAAATGTGGCCAGAGAGAATACATTACGGATGTTTTTCTTGTTTTAGATGTATTTCTTTGAAGTATTTGATGGATTTTCTATGCGTAATCATATTTCGCTATAATTTAGAGATCACCGGCCTTCAGAAATCCATCGAGATTCCTTGAGAAGCTAGGTCGTAATCCTGACTGAATATATGTAAATTATGTATTATGTGTATGTGTATATGAGTATGCAATGTATTTTCAATAGCTTGGTGTTATGACAATTGTTTGAATAAGTGTATCTAGTGCAGAAGATGAATTTTCTTAATCAACTTTTATATATGTATAACTTCGGGATTGTTAAGAGATTATTTCTTTAATATAATTAAGCTTCTTATTCTTGTAATGAAAATAGTGATAGTATCGATATGTGTAATTCGCTTAAATCAAAAATATTCTTATTTTGTCATAATTCGTTTATTATTTGGTTCTTCCAAGCAACAGCTATATCATTTAAAAATATTTTTATGGTCGGTTGAGGCTTAGTTGGAATGTTAGTAATAATATCATATCAATTCTCAATTTGACATTTAGGTTGGTCACGACTATATCGAATATAGAAGCTATGGCCATGCCAAAATCTAGGTTATAGTTTACTATACAAAACCTGAACCTGCTTTCGACTCCGGTTTTACAACGAATGTCTTTCCGATGTGTTTTATGAGAATGATTTACATATATGTACCTGCCAGATAACACCATCAAAATAACTTTAGAAAATTGAATCTTAGATTAACTCTTACACTACACGAATACTGTAGTAACATTCATACTATAGAGATTGACGCTGGTCGAATTCGGTATAAGAGTATGATAAATCGAAAGGAAGTACATGCAAATTTAGCAACATAAAGCGTTCATTAGATCTCTAGAGAGTGTGTGTACCAGAGATCAGCAATGAAACGTTTTATCGCTACTCATAAGCACTCATGAAATTTTTAATATATAAGTGAGTCAACAATATTGAAATTTAACTACTCTGATTCATTGGTACTCAGTACAACTTTGATTTATAGGTATGAGTACAACCTTCACATCAAACTCACACCATTCAAAATATGTTTGATTCATAAGCCTACTCATTCAGATCCATAACTGTAGTAAAATACTTATAATACTTAATTAATATAATTTACAGTCTTAGTTGTCGCTGCATTTACAAAAAAAGAAGAAGACAAAGATAGCAAGCAAAGCAGACACACAACCTAATATAGTGAGTATTGTAGTGTTCGTACTCGAATCATATTTCTTTTGTAATTCTTGTAAATGTTGAGTCATGGAGGGTTGAAATCAACAATAATGTGTTGTTAAGTATGAGTATGATGAGTACTTCAAACTTTGAATATGGATAGTGTGAGTATAATATTAAAATAATTATGAATGCGTATAAGTATCAGAAATTATGAGTATGATTCGATTCTACTCCTCTTTTTGAATACTCATTGCTGATCTCTGGTGTGTACCCCATCTAAAATTGTTCAAGAACACCGCTTGACTTTATAGAAGATAGTGAAGAAGGTTGGCCTCAAATAGGTTCCTGGACATGGTGACTTTGAACATAGCAACAAAGTTCAAGTACTTGCATAAGCTGGCATATTAAAAAATTTGGTTGAATTCATACGTAAGCTTTGCGTTCCTCTACACATGGGAAAGCAAATTCTCTCGCACAAGTGTCACTCTTTTGAACTCACTTGTAGAGGGACTACACAGATCTGGGGCCGATATGGATATGTGCAGAATAACATACATACATAATTGGCCATTACAATCCTTCAGTCAGGATTGCAGCCTAGCTTCTCTAGCTTTTGAGAAATTTTCATGGCAATTTTATTTACACTCAGAGTTTTTGCCAGAAATCTGCTGAGAGGGAGTCACCGAAGAAATATTTTTACATATTTTCGTTTTGATGTCTGACCTGGGATTTGAACCTAGGCCCTATGGCTAATAAGCCAACACACTAACTACTAGACTACGGTGAATTCAAGTTCTCAAACAGTATCATTAATATTTTACCTCAGACAATTTATTTAATTCAATAATTCATACAATAATAATAATGTTTTACCATTCTTTTTTTATTTCATTCCTTTATGTTTTTGTTTTTGTAAACTTTCTGTTGGAATGTTTTAATTTTATTTTGTTTTTATTCCCTATACGTGCCAAGGATTCAACACAAAAGTATTCTCCTTGCACGTTTGCTAAATTGTTCGTGAAAATTTTATTATAACGTTTCAAATGTTTTTTTTATTCCTAAAGTGTAATTTTTTTGATGAATGATCTCTGAATTTTACTTGTTACCGTTGTTTGCTGGCGTCTTTATTTCAGTATTATAGTGGGAATGCAGAAAGTTTTATTGTAAGTTACAATATCTTTATTTGATAAAGTGCATTTGTGAGGACAGCCAAATGTTTGTGTGTTTAATTTTATACTGTTGTATATGTGTGTATGGACTTTTCTAATAATTTTAAAATGAAGATAATATCGACTGACTACCTCGAAAGATGCAGTAGAACAAATAGTTTTTATTATTTGGGTTCTTAAGTCATATTATTGGCTGTTTTTATAGTTACTCTTCTCAGGCGAGAGTATGTTCAATATTCTTCGACGTTATAATGTGTGAAGAAAGCTCTGTACTGCATATGACGAAAAGTTTCTTTATCAACGGTCAAGTATGGTGGGGGCACAGTTTTGGTCTGAAGATGAATTTCTTTTACAGAAACTTGTCATTATAGATGGAATAGTGAACAAGATAAATTATTTTAACAATTTAAAGGGAAAGGGTAAAAAAACAACAGAGAAATATAATTTAGCGCAGTCATTAAAGTTCCTACATGATAATGATAATGACTAAAAGCATTCAGCTCCTGAATTGACAGTACGGCTTGCATATGATATGAGACAAGTATTGCTCTATCAACCGCTGTGTCATGTCTTTGTATGGCTGCATATATACACAACATTACAACCCTTCAGTTAGGATTACAACCTAGCTTCTCACACCACTTATGTTGTGTGTGTTAATTTTATACATGAGTGGCGGGACCTGCAGTTTAAAGTTGACTCCGAACGACTGATTTTTTGAAAAAAAATTTCATGGCATTTTGATTTACTCTCCCGTTTTGTTGGAGATGTCTGACCTGGGGTATGAACCATGGCCTCATGTCTAAGAAAACAACACACTACCTACTAGATTACTATGACCTATTATTATTTAGTTTAAGTATTAAAATAGTTTCATCAACAATAGTTTTAATTAAATGAAATATTTTGCTGTAATCCATTATTATTGAAATCAAAAAACGATACAATTACTAATACAATGTTTCCATTTTTATGTTTTGTTTTGTAGTGTAATAATGTTACTAACAAATGTAATTACAAATGCTGACATTGATTTTGTGATGAAAGTGTTGTCCTTGTACAACCAACCGATGTTCATGAAATGAATGGAAAATATTTTGGTGCAATCTGATTGTTTCCACAAATGTTGTCGTATTGTTTGTCATCTTATCACGACAAAATGATTGAAATGTGTAACGTGTAAAATGACGTTAAATGTGATTGATTACAAAAACTGCAATGGCAGATAGTTTGGCAATAAAAATACAAAAAAATATGATTTAAGAAAAACATGGAAAAATTCATTTACTGTCAGGCGATTATAAAAACTTAATTTCTATCAAAAACATTTTTATAAATTGGAAACTAGTTAACACCCAAATAAAATTGTATGATTAAACAAAATTATGAAAAAAATACAAGGTTTTCAATTTAGAATTTCTTAAATATATGTTATGCACAAGATGTTTAACAATTTGAATCTCCAATTTAAAAAAGTCATAACAAAAGCCACTCAACTTGCATCTCTAATTTACTAGCAGATTGTTTTTAATAGGCGTGCAAACACTGCTTTCTAAAGGAAAGAATAGATCGAAGGCTTAAGGAATGTACTAAGCTTCTCAGAGGAATTGTTGAATATCAAAGAACAGTCCCTCTAAGTTACTTGGTTAAAGTGAATTATACATCAGTGTCAAATTATTCATTCTGACGAACAATACAAAACCTTAAAAGCTTTTATTAAAGCCTACGACGACCTAGACGACGCTGAGAAGGTTAAGTTAAACCTTTTTCACTTCTAATTTTTATAATAAGGCGACAATGGACAAAGAATTGTACAACAAGGATTCTCCATTTTATTTTTAATATTAGTTAATATTGCTAAGTTTTTACTTTTTAAAAACGTTTAAAATATGAGCTGGTAGATTGCAAATAAAATAAAAATAAATTGGGGTTCAGTTTTAATTAAAATCCTTTATTATTCGCACAATTCTGTGTGCCACTGTTCACAACTTGATATAACAACAACAATTGCTTTTTTGTTATTAATCTGTTTACACCCTTTGTATATAAAATAACAATTACTACACAATTGTTCGATAGATCTTTGTAACGGAGATCTTCAAACCACGATTACTCTCTTTAAACGCACCGCGTCTTCGTACAAGACTGACCCAGTTGCCTGCTTTGCTTTGCCTTTTATATGGCAACGTAAACAGTCTGATGAATGCTCCTGAAGTTAAATGTTCGTGTCTTCGCCTTCTCTAGATCTCTATAAATGTAAACATCGTCATTTCATTATTGTTGTATGTGTATTTTGTTTTCATATATTCTTGTAGTGTTTGTTGTTGCATTTTTGTTTACTTGTTTATCTTTTTTTATGCTGGTGTTTGTTGGTATATGTTTGTTTACTTGTTTATCATCATTTTTTTATGCTGGTATTTGTTGTTATATTACGCGGTGCAATTATTTGTAAACAAGTTCATTGTTTTTGTTTTTGTAGCTTTTGTTTATAATTTTAATGTTAAACGGTGTAAAAGCAAAACACTAGTATGTAAATTTTTCCATTTTCGTAACAACATTAATATCTCGAATATTAAAATTATAATAAAGCGGAATCAAATTCAGAAAAACTTCTGATAAGAGTGGGCACATTCAGTCGATATAGGAGAATGTAGAGGAGAATGTCATAGACCCCTCAAAAGATTTCAAATAGCTAATCTGATTAGATAATTTCTATTTTGAATGGCCTCTTACAGTTGTCTGTTGTAAGGGTAATAAAACCTCTTTTATTTTATTCAAAAAATTTTAAATTCGAAAATTAGAGATCGAATAAAATTAAAATTAAATAAAAAACAATGAGAAAGTAGGAAACAAACGGACACAATGTCACAATGGAGCAGAAAGTTGGACAAATACAGCAAGATTCGCTGAAGGTTTAAAGCACGTAAAATTCAAGACCAAGATTTTTTAGGTAGTGTGTTGGCTTATTATATGTGAAGGCCGCGTTCCAAACCTCACACCTCTTTAAGAAAACAAAATATGAAAAAATATTTCTTCGGCGACTTCGTCTCGGCAGATTTCTGGCAAAAACTCTGGGAGTGAATAAAGTTGCCATGAAAAGCTTCTCAAAAGTCTGTAGTTCAGTGTGACTTTAAACTGTAGGTCCGTTCACTTATGGATCAAATTAACACACACAGTATAAGTGGTGTGAAAAGATAGGTTGTAAACCTGACTGAATGGTTGTAATAACCAATTAAGTAATTATGATTTGATTTTTCTGAGTCTAGATATTTTTAATATAGAGATTAGAGCTACGGCATCTCTCTTTTTTATAGGACATTTTGAAATAGAATGTTTACGAAATGAACGCTTTTAAATGAGGATAACTTTTTTGATAAAAATTAATTTTTATTTATATAAATGAATATAATTTTGAAAGTCGCCGTGGTCTAGTAGGTAGTGTATTGGCTTATTAGACGAAAAGCCAGGGTTCGAGCCCCAGGCCAGACATCAAAATAAAATACAAAAAGTATTTTTTCGGCGACTTCCTCTCAGCAGATTTCTGGCAAAAACTCTGAGAGTAAATAAAATTGCCATGAAAAGTTTCTCAAAAATCTGTCGTTCGGAGTCGACTTTAAACTGTAGGTCCCGCCACTCATGTATAAAATTAACACACACAACATAAGTGGTGTGAGAAACTAGGTCGTAATCCTGACTGAAGGGTTGTAATGACCAATTATGTATGTATGTATGTATATAATTTTATCTGCTCATAGTGCTCATAGCTCGTACCACTTAAGATGCAACCAAAATAAGAGTTTTGCAACGTTACAGTTTTAAATTTTTTCTGTATATTATTGAAATGAATACAAATATAGAGAAATTAATTAATTTAAGAGATTTTATTTGTTGTTAGCAATATTAATTCGAAATAATATAAATTTTACAATATGATATATTATATGTAGATATACAAATATGTATATGTGTACACCTGTCATTTAAAACAGTATGAAAGCAGACAACATGTCATGTATTTATGTAATTAGAAATGTGGGTAAACGTAAAGGAATAAATGGAATAGCAGTATTGTTTATGTTTAAACTAATATTTTAATCCAGTAAATAAACTTACAAACATGAATAAAAAATTAATTAGAATATTATATTTCAATTTATTAAAGTGAATCAACAGATTCATTACACGTTTAAGGTTTTTCTTATTATGAGATTAATGGTGAAAGAAAAATAAGGTATAACGATTCTGTTGTGATGAATGATTCGCTGTACCCAATTCGATCTTCTCTCACTATATATTAAAACAGAGGAGTGAGTTGGCAGCAGTGAAGGTCAATGCAGTTAACTTTTGGTCTAAAATATGTAATGGAAATACTAAAATAATGGTAAGTCATATGTATATTCGATTCCTCTATTATTTTCTCAATAAGAGATTCAAATTCGTAAGTCCAACTAGAGATTTCTGACTATTAGGAGCTTAATGACAAAGGTTCTGCACAATAGAATGCTGTGTAATGATTCTGATGCATGTTTTCTATAAACATCACATTGATGACATTTTTCGTCTCTGAATGCCGGTTATTTTTCAGTGAAATTTTGGAACATTCATGGCATTGCTGATGAACTGCAACTGTACTTAGATCGAATTTTCCCATATGTTGTTGAGTATAGGTGTTGTTGGCCTCTAGGACTGCAATAGATTTATTTCAGAGTTGGCATAGTGTCTTGTAGGAATTGTTTCATGACCTTTAAACGAGTTCCGTAAAGCTAAAGTATTCTATTTTATTCTGAATATTTTTTTTTGTTCTGTGTTATTAAAGTCTCAATTAAATATGTTTTGAAATGACTTTTTCTAAACGTTTCCTATATTTAAATTTAAATGAAACAAACTGTGTGAGAAAAAGTCTATCGCACGATCTCTGTGGTTTCCATGTGGGATGACCACGCCGTCAAATCGCTCGTGCTATATACCCAATGTGGTATGAGCTGTGTACCACGAAGCTCAGTCCTAATGAAAGATGTCATGGTGTCTAGGTCATTCAAGTCAAAAAAGTAGGTTATCATAGATCTATAGTGCACGCCGTTACCAGTGATGACCAAGCCATAATTATCCCAACGAAAAAGACTATTATTACTGTCAATGTAATAAATCCCAAAGAAGTTATCAACTGTTATTTCAATAAGTTCTGAAATATAAACAATTATAAAGCAAAACAATTGCGTAAAACTTTAATCTGATTGCGATTAGCTTTAAGATGATATTTTATGAAAAAAATTCACAGTGAATTCAAGAATCAAACAAGACGATCGTAACACAGTACAGCCTTAAGTTAGCTACATTATATAGTGCCTTTATAGTAGAGCTAATTTTCTAAGAACGACTGAAGAATATTGAAAATGTGATAAGGACATATTTATTTTTGCAACGTCTAACATCAAATCCAAACTTTTTGGAATAATAAAAATTAAGTAAAGTACGTTATAAAAATTAATTACATATGAATTTTCAGAGGAAATACCAGAGCCAAATACTGAAGCAGACTTCAATTATGTTGCTTAGTTATTGATCGTGGAAAATTCTAAAGCGTCCTTCACTGTGAATCATAGGGAAATTGGTCCACTTGCCGTTAACTACTTCAATGTACAAAATATCTAAGAAAATTCCATTCACTTTAAAAGTTAAAGGCTCAGTTAACTTAATTTATTAAAACGATAAGTAAACAAAAAAATGTATTTTCAATTAAACATTTAACTTATTTAACTTCCCAAAAAGCGCCATTTTCAGTTTTGCGTCTTTCGAAATAGTTTGTTTTCTTATTTAAACAATTTTCGATGCAAACAAAATTTCGATGGTGATCAATTGTGTTGAGTTTCGATAATTCGAGGATCATTATTTTCGAGAATTCGATTTATTGCTTCGGCGTTATAGATTGCGTTAAAATTTTGTAAAAGTTTTAAAGATATATCTCACAATTTCTGGACGCTTTTCTTTACGTTCCGTAAAAAGTTCTTTAGAGCGGATTTTTGAAGTTCATTTTTCAAACGATTTTAACAAAAATCTTCCTTTGACTTTGTCTATTCTTATGGTGTACAAGGATGAACTTTCTAATTTGAAGTGTAATATGGCGGCAAATGTTGAAATTTAAACTAAATAACTGAATAACAGTTGAATAGCGCATTGTACTATTGATTCCTTATTTTTCATATTAGCACACATAGGACCGTTTCTTTCTTAGCATCTTTTTACAAAACAACAAAAAATTTTCATTGTTAAGCTAATGTTCCATATTTTTATTTATTTAAGATTTAAACCAAATGACCTAATCGGTAAAATTATAATTTTTAGAATCTAGTATTGAGTTCTGACTTTTTTACTTAATGTATATTATATTCGATCAGGAACATAACTACAACATGTTGAACTTATGTTGCGTAAATATCAGCTGTCATAAAAATAATCAAAGTGTAGATACATATGTATATAAACATGATGTAATACATGTAGACATTCTAAAAAAGATTGCTAACCTACATCCATAAAAGATGTCACAGTTTAACAACAATGTTGCTATGTTTACATTGCAGGCATGGATGTCTATAAAGTAGAAGAAATTGTTAAATAAGTTTATTTCACACTAAAAAATTCTTAAAAAGTCCAGTAAATTGTATTTCAAATGTTTATGATAAAAAAAAAATAATAGTACAAGAGAATTTTAATGTTCGAGTCTACCATTCCTGTGGCCATTTTATCAGAGCTTATATAATATTTTTGCTGAGGTGTATGTAAAGTTAAAATTAATTTTTTCGATAAAGTTTGTGTGGGGGTGAGCGGGGAAATAATAAAATAAAATATTTTGCGAGATGTTTGGGGTAAATAAAAATACAAAAGTATTAGTTTCAATAATCAAATATTATTTAATGTACACAGAACGTACCTTCGGGTTGGGGGGTGGATCGGGTAATGATCTCTTTTCAGTAATTCTTTATAATTCACAATTGATTTATGCTAACACAGGGGTGGTTTATACACTTAAACTAAACTTATATCTAAGACTTAAAAGTAGGGTGGCCAGCGTGAACATCCCGCCCCCCTTGCAACATTGCAACAAGAGGACCAAGAAGTCACCTGGCCAGATATCAAATTAACATTTCAGGATATATATATAGGTTAATATTACAATAAAATTTACGCATAAAAGTAAAGTAATTCTGGTATAACATCAGAAATATAGTTTTTAGCTGGTACTGAACATGAGAGCCTGGTTGTGGGTTGCGCTCTTCTATTGCGTTGGGTGTGAGTGGGTTCCTTCTTGTTGCCAGCTTGTCCCTAGGTGTTTATCTCTTAAGCGTTCGAAAATTAGCCTACGGGTTATTATATTCTCTGTAAATAAAGCGACAAACACACAACAGAAACGAGAGAACGAATTAATTTTGCTCTTAGTTAGGGAGCGGAACGAGCTTCTCAATTGCCGATATTAGAACGCCATTGGCAGTTCGAATTTCGGGCACTCACTTCGAATCAGGGACAAAATAAAACTGATCTTTATGGGGTTAATTGTCATGACGAATGACAACATGATCGATAACAACAGAATTTCCCTGGTGATTTTCCTGACGAGTAAAAACTGTCATCATAGGGTATCAACCTCATGTAGAGATTCCACGTGATTCCAATTGTCAGTGCCTACCTGGTCCACGATAAACGATACTCGATTTGCCGCAAATGTTGGCCAATAGCACGGGGGTTTCTTGAAGCCGGGACAGAACGATAGTCGAAACTGTCCCACAAAGGCTTCCGATCTGGTAAGATTCAGCTTCTTACGAAGTGAAAATACCATTTTTTGCCAATTGAGTTGCATCGCAGAGCTCTAAACGGGTAAAGTTTACACTTATACAGGCACAACTTTGACTTTGGCAGCGAGCAAGTGGGTGACAAATTCACCAAACGGGGTTAGGACTCTACTATATAGGATGGCAACATATGCTTTCTCTGAAGCATCACAAATTGCATGAAGTACTTCACGCTGAGGGTTCAAATTAACCCAACGGGGGATGTTAATCCTGTCGATGTGCGAGTAATCATCGACAAACTCAAGCCATCTGTTAAACGTCATGGGTTTCAAACATGCATCACAATCTGTTCTGCCTTTACAAATTTGTCGCATAAAATAATCTTAGCAACTACGATTTTAGGTGCCACTCACCCAAAGGGGTCAAATAGCTTTGGCTATTTGAAACAAGATAGAACTTTTTGACTATAGAGAAACAGGGCGTTGGAGCTGGCTTGAAGCAAAATGTTTCAATGCTCGCATTCCAACGTAAACCCAGAGTTTTAGCGGTGCTGGCGTCTGACAATTTCAAAAATCTGGAATCTAGTGGATGTTCGGAAGCAAACAAAACAAAACATCAATTATCTGACTTAAAAAACGGTATGATAGGGTAAATGGTAATTGGAGGAGAATAAAATACAGTCATGATCGGCGAGTGGTCTAGGGAAAAGGATTCCCCAATTACTTCCTCGTATTAATCTCGGGGCTCAAATCTCATATTTTTAGCAAATGAACCCTTACAAGATGGACCAGCACTCAAGTCTGTACGGAATTCGGATTTATAGGATAACGAATTTGACTGACGTGTTTTGCCAGTCACAATCCAACCGAAAACGGTTCGTTGGGTGATCAGAGTGTTTTTGGGGTCCTTTCGAACTCTAGAAAGCATTATTCGGGAGTATACATCTGCACCCAATAGCAAATCCATGTGGGTATATTTAAAATCTGATACCGGGAGGTCAGGTGTACGGGTATCAAAATCATCATACGAGCATGTGGGTAATTGACCAGTAAGTTCTTCAACAACATACGCCTCTGTCGTCAATTTAAACTTTGAATTAATGGGAGACCGTAATGAAACAAAACAAACTTTTCTAGAGTTTGCTACCACTGCGCCATTAAGGCCCACAACAGCGGCAGCAGGTGCCGAATATGTCGGAAGATCTAGCTTCCGTTGCAACTTTTGAGAGATGAAGGTAGCTTGAGACGCTGGGTCTATCAGAGCTCTCGCAGAGTAAATGGCATGATCTAATTGTATATTCACATGGGCAGTTCCTAACAGAACTGTTGAAGACGGGGTGGACTGTAGTCGGGTAGCGAAGTTCTGAAAAGTACGGGTAGTAGTGGATTTCGGTGGATAATTATCCTCATCATTTCGCTTTTGTGCAGGAGACCGGGGAATTTCTAAAGAGCGATCTGGAGAAAATGGGCTAATGGGGCTAGTTTCAGCTCTCAGTCTCTCCCGGGTAGAAGATTCGATACGATGAAGTAGCGAATGATGTTTTTGTTTACAAATGTAGCAAACGTTGGAGCTATGGCATCTGTTTGACTCATGGGAAACGGCCAAACAATTCGTGCAACACTTATGATCTTTAACAGATAATAAGCGTTCACTAACCGACATTATTAGAAAATCAGAACACAAACGAATAGGGTGATTCTGATTACAAATTGGACACTTTCTTTGGGTTAGATTCGGGGCAACAGTCTCATAAGTTCTATATTTCCGGGGGCTACTAGAGCTGCTTTGGTTAGTAGCCTGGGTAAAATTGTGACTGCCGATAATGTCAGATACTGACTCCAAAGTTCGATATCTAGCCGTCAGGAATTCGTCCATTCTGCTCCACTTTGGTAGGTCTGAGCAAGGCCCTTGAGATTGCTCCCAAAGACCCAGGGTGTGTTCGGGGAGTTTAGTGGAACAAATGTACACAAAAATTATGTCCCAATTTTTAGTTTCTATGCCCAACAACGACAAATTAGTTATGCAATCATTAATTGTCCGTTGCAAACTTTTAATGGAAGGGCCAGATTCCTTAGATATGGAAGGGAGGTTAAAGAGAGTTTTTAATTGAGAATTGACTAAAACGCGCTTATTCTCATACCGATCTATAAGATTCTGCCACGCCATGTCGAAACCATCATTCGTCATGGGGCAAGTTCGAATAATGTCCCTCGCCTCACCTTCTGTCTTCTGTAAGAGATAGTACATCCTTTGGATGTTGCTAATATGGGGGTTAGTTCCGTAAATGGCCGAAAACATATCTCGAAATGTTGGCCAAAAAGCATAATCGCCAGCAAAAGTTGGGGTGTCACATGGGGGAAGGTGAATGGGGACTGTGTTAGTAATCGGTTTCGCGGCCTTACTCTTAAGGCTATCAATTAATCCGTCAATAAATGAAGCGGATTGAAAATACAAGGTATATCCCGACATATATTTAGCCTTCGCGTCTTTTGTCGAGACTTTGGTGTCATCGGCATTTTCCAACAAGTCTTCGTAACTGTCACGAAAGACTTCCCACAAACGGGTCAACTCCTGCCGATGAACACCTAGAGAGTGAACCGAATGTTCCTCTCGCGGAACAGCCTGAATAAAGCTTTCCAAATCGCCTAAGCGGTTATAATTTCTATTTAAATTTAGCAAAGCGGCCATTTGCTACAATTCGGGTTTTTTGTAATTAATTTATCGAGAAAAATAACTCAAATAGAATTTGAAAATTTAAATTAATTTCAATGAAAGAAAAGTTCTAGAAAAACTCAAAAAAAAATATGGGGTATCGAAAAGAAAACGAAAGTTCAAACTGAACTGTGTGAAAATATCACCTTCAATTACAGAACTTAAAGAAATATTCGCGAAAAAACTTTAAAGTTTTACCATAAATGTTACCAAAAAAAGGGTTTGCGAAAATTTCCGAAACAAAATTCAAAAAAGGAATCGAAAAATTTAAAGTGCACGGAGAAATATATTAAAATATTATAAATATATATATATATATATATATATATATATATATATATTATAAAATATATTAAAATATTATCAAATGTATATATACTCGGTATAAATATACTTAAAAGTTATCGCAACTTTTTCGAAAAAGTTCAAATAATTTTAATTTAAGCGTAAGAATATAAAAAATGTCGAGAAAAAAACGTAAAAAATAATGTCAACAATCGAAAATTATTAACAGCGGCTTAGTAAAAATTGACAATTTCACACAGAAAGCAATAAGCTGTTTACTTACAAAACCAGTAAACAAAATAAAATAAAAAACAACACTTGTGCACTTCTTACTTAAGCCGAAAGTCCATACCATGCGTTTTGCATAACATGCGTATACCGAAAAAGTAGAATCAGTGTATTTGATTGTGACAAGTTACAGAAGAAAATGCATAATATGCATAGACGCATACAAAGTAGGATTACTTTCTACTTTTCTATGCGAATAATGCAGTGTTGGAAAATGTCAGCAGTTTTTTAAACTTGGCATGCCAAATTATATACTATTGTGAATGGTTTCTACAAATATGTTTAAATAGTGAATTACTATTTTCGCATTTTTCTTTATTTGTATTATAAAAATATTAATAAACACATATTTCATAATAAAGTTTATTACTAATTTAAGAGGAAAATACATTAAAATACATTTTTTAACAAATTTCTTTCATGAACAAAATATGTATATGATGATTGTTTATACACATGTATGTATATGATTGTTTTTATGTACTGAGTGTCATCTATTTTGAATTTATTAATTTGTAAACAAGAAAAATGGAGGATAAATTTACTGAAAACACTCGTCTTGTGTTCTTTTGAGGATTTTCGTAGGCCTTAACAGCACAATACAATGTAATTTTTGTGTAAAACTATTAATAATAAAAACAACTAATAACAATTTTTAATTTTTCCTTCCAAGAAATTAAAAAATTTTGACAACTTTCAGCAGGAAAAATTTTTTATGAGCAGTACGTCTTATTTTGATCTTATTATATTTAGCTTCTTAATTAACTCTTGCTCAAGAAACTATACTCATTGTGACCGAAATTCACCAACATTTCGATTAATATTTAAATATTTAAGAATCTTTAAAGTTTTCATTGACGAAATTAAAAAATATTCCAAATTTTCCCCTTTTTAACACAAAATAAATGTTTGTTTACATTTAATTTTTTTACTTTATCTGCCAGTTTTCACTCTGTATATCTGTTGCTTCTAACACATTTGCCTCGCAAAACTTATAACACTTTTTTCTCCCTCTAAATTGACCTGTCCTTTTATGTTATGAGCGTTTTTCAAATGTAAACTCATAAATTTAAATAAACTCATAAATTTGAAATTAATGTCATAAATTCTTTTAAAATTACAATTTGATTTTCTATTTTTTCCAAAAATGTTCTTGTTCGCTTGTTTGTTGTTTACCACAACAGCTGATCAAAACAAAAAACCAATCGCATAAACGCATTGTGTGTAACTTGCAATAAAATCGGCATAGAAAGCAAGATTCGCAAGGCGCATGAAAAGGATGGTATGGACTTTCGGCTTTATGCAAAATAAAGCAACACCAATGCACTTGTTTGTATTTATTGCTTTCCGACAACAACAACGCACTTTCAATTTTCACTTTATATTCTTTATATTCTTACACTTATTTTAAATAATACACTTCACTTTTTTATATCCAAAAATTCAAATTACATACCTTGAAAAATGTAATTAATTAATATCAAATTACAATATAAAAATTATATGGAGGGGAGAAAAGGGTGTAATTTATCCAAGAAAAAAAAAACCAGTATGGCGATCTTGTAGACAATCTGCAAATATAGTCTCGCAAATATTTTATTTTATTTAGGGGATGATCCGGTTCGAAGGACCAAAATGTGGTGGTGAGCGGGGAAATAATAAATTTAAATATTTTGCGAGATGTTTGGGGTAAATAAAAATACAAAAGTATTAGTTTCAATAATCAAATATTATTTAATGTACACAGAACGTACCTTCGGGTTGGGGGGTGAATCGGGTAATGATCTCTTTTCAGTAATTCTTTATAATTCACAATTGATTTATGCTAACACAGGGGTGGTTTATACACTTAAACTAAACTTATATCTAAGACTTAAAAGTAGGGTGGCCAGCGTGAACAGTTTGTTTTCGTAAGTTATCCTATATTTAATAAATCATTCTACATTTTTAAATTTTTTACGTCAGAAAACCTAACCTTACGAGAGGATGTAAGGTGCTTTTGCCCAGTTAAGGGAAAATTTGCTCCTTATTTCCTTATCTTTGTCCAACATACCCACAACAACAACTTCCTAATTGAGGAATTTGTAGTGTAACAACTGAAGTCTCCATATATATGTATATTGAAGATGCCATTATCTAGTACTCGCTTCATTAGTATTGTAAATAAAGATGTCACTGTAGTTTAACGATATACACAAACAATGCATATATCTCTTAATAAAGGATCGGACTGAAGCAGGTCTGCGGGAGCCTATGATTGCTAGCTAGCAGTCGGGTGGGGGTCGTGACCTAATTTAGCCGCCTCTGTTGCATTACACAGTAGTTTTATAAAAACTCCCTATTTTTTTTTTATTTATTAACTTTACTCTATATGGTCCTGAATAGAATAGATCAAACAAAAAAAATCAAGCCCCTACTATACTACTAATTGCGGTATGAAAATGTATTAATTATCTTTACTCCATAAATAGGTTCTTTGGTGTTTTTAAGGAACAACGCTTCTTAACCCTCCCTAAGCTTGTATCCTACGAGCGAAACTTGTTAGCAGGATCCCTAAATTTACCTAGCCTATTTCAGTCAATCAATATAAGAGAATTTACATGGCTGTTGAACTATTAATTTTGAATTCATTAATACTTTATTAAAATATAAACTCAAGATAAAATTCATTCATAAGTTACTCATTTTTAAACGATCATTAAAGACATTAGTATTATAAGTAAGAAAACGAAATAAAATTTTAGGAAAAAAAAAACTACTAACATAATTTAGTTTAACCGAAATATAAAGGAAATATTAAATATGATTATAAATTAGTGATTTTATATTTTCAATTATTAGTTTCGAACTTAGTTAAAATCAAGTTTTCATTATTTTTGTTAAATAATTTTTTTTATGAGTGAAAACATATTCAGAAATCCAAATATAATACTAATATTGGGTATAACATTTATTAATAATGATACAAATAATAAAATAGATTAAAATAGAAAATTTACGCGAAAAAAATTGCTGGTGTCTAATTGAGGGGAGTATATTATGTTATGATTCTTGCACTTTTTAAAATTAAAATGATGGATTAAATGATGGAAGTTGGTGATAGATGAGGTTGGTTATAGATGAGGTTGGTTATAGATGAGGTTGGTTATAGATGAGATTGGTTATACATGAGGTTGGTTATAGATGAGGTTCACAAAAAAAAACTATAAAGATGGTTTATCCTTTTTCGATCTCTAGTATAGATGCTTCCAATAGTAGAAGTGTTTGGAGTTGAGCAATACTGAATTTAAGGACATAGACTAGAATAGACCAATTGATGTAGACGGAGGTCGCCGGTAGTCTAGTAGGTAGTGTGTTGGCTTATTAGACGCAAAAGCCTGGGTTCAACTGACTTCCTCTCAGTAGATTTCTGGCAAAAACTCTGAGAGTAAATAAAAATTGCCATGAAAAGTTTCTCAATAAATAAAAATCTGTCGTTCGGAGTCGAATTTAAACTGTAGGTCCCACCACTCATGGAGAAAATTAACACACACAACATAAGTGGTGTGAGAAACGAGGACGGTGTACAATGGGTCAATTCGACCTCCGGGTACTGTACTTGTCTTAATTGACAAGTACACGTCCTCTAACCTAACCTAACCTAACCTAATTGATGTAGACCATTATCCTAACGGTCGAATTCCCCTAAGGTTATTGTACCGTTAGGATACAAGTCGCACAAATTTATTTTTTTTTCGGGAAAAATCCCAACGTACACGTGCCCTTAATAAGCAAAGGCACGCGATATATAACGTCCCGTAAGGTTAGGTTCCTTTTGCGCAAAAATTTTCACAATCTAACAAAATTAATAATATAATTTATTTATATATGCTAACTCACAAACAAAACTATATAAAAAACTTATTTCAAACTTACCCCAAAGAAAAAGAGTTATTTGTTTATTGGAACATCCGATAAAATAACCAATAGGAATGGTAGCCTGAACCAAAAAAATTTGCTTGGTTTAGTTATTAAACAAATGTTTTTAAAATTAACTAAAATACACTTTTTTTATATTTCAAAAACTTTTAAATTTTCTTATGTATTTTATTGTTTGATTGCGACTTGTTATCGTTTGATGATGGAAAGCAAGATAACTTTCCCAAATTATATTGAAGCCTAGGAAACTTTCTCTAAAGTTCCTATTTGGATAGAACGAAAGCTGTTGCAATTTTACAGTTAATTAGGGTTGCATGCTAAATATTCGATCAGTCAGTGACAACATTACTAATTGACCAGCCGAATATTAAAAAAAAAAAAAACAAAAAAAATATAATTCGATGAATTGAAATAGAATGGCATTTAGAAATTAATCATGAATATTTTAAACACAATTACTTGAATTTTTTTTAAGGTAATATGTAAAACATCAAATAAATATAATTCAATTAATTTCTTCATCAATAGAAACATCCATGCCTGCATAGTAGACATTGGAAAGATTGTTGAAGAGCTCTGTGACCTATATACATGTAGGAAAACAATGTTGGAATACACATTTAACGAGATGTTTTTTGTCATATGTAGCTAAGCTTGAATTGTTTACATGACAGCTGATATCTACTCAACATGTTTTTCAGATGTGGATCGAGATCGAAATGAAACGATTGGGTGGATGTTAAGCATTTTACTAAGAAATACCAAATTTTAAGTTTTAACAAGAATCGTTCACCACAGTATCGACTCGAAGGCATTATCGTCGTCGCTGTTGCAAAGGGTTAAGCCAAATTCATTGTTTTACTTTTTGAGTGTAAATTTCTTGCTTATATTTATGTGGATGTACTGTGTTCCTTTTTTAATCCTATTCACTAGATACATAAGATCCATAAACGTAAAAACTTTATTAAATAATCGTGGTTTGTAGATTGAAGTTATTGTCGGGAACGCAGTGAAAGATTCAAAGAAAGATGAAAGGAAAGATTAAAAAGTTTCTACGTTTGAGAACTTATAACAGTATATGAAATATGCAGTAAAATTAAGTTAATATTATTATCGCTTAAAAGATGTATTCTATTATATTCTATTATTCTATATTTAGTGTCCAATTACACTATGCGACAAAATAATAAATAAACCGAGCTAATGACATAGTCTAAGTTGTGAGTTTTGTTGAGTGAACTCAAAAATATTTTTTTTTATATTTCTTGAACCCTCCAAACTTGTTTTATTTGACAAAAACTGTTTTTTTGAACTTTACGCACAAATTTGTTGATTACACAAACATTTCTGAACTGATTTCCAAAATTCAAACCTTATTAGAAAGAAGAGGGATGGGCATTTAAAACGAAATACATATACACATATGTATTATTTGACTTAATATGCTATGACGTTTGATGATGTAAACTTGACAAACGCGAATTTTTTCATATATTTTCAAGTTTGTCCGTTCATAGTAGCAAACTTTAATTAAAAATATGAAATAAATGACGATATTCTGAAAGTGGCTTGCTTTGTTTGTTACTATACTATTCTAGACAACGTTGAATAAATATATAAAAATAAAACGGCAGTCTTTGTGATAACGATTTTGTAATACGACGGAGATCGCTAAACTAGATCACAAATCCCATCTTCCGACTGCTAGCTAGCAATTCTACGCTCCCGTAGACGAGCTTTAGTTCGATCCTTTATCAATGGATATATGACTTGTTTGCAGATATCATAAAAGTACAAAGTTGATATCTTTTTATGTGTACATTACAGTTTTTGGAGGAATTGGATTGTTTGTTTTTAATGCTATGTTTACCACAGTGTTCAAAATAACTGAATTAAGAATTTAGCATCCTTTTTTTAATGAAAAGGATAGCGGCAAATCAATAAATACATTTAAGTTGCATACGCATCATATATATATATATATATATATAATTCTTATGCTTAATTCAAAAGTAATTCCTTTTGTTTATTCAGTATAAACTGCTTTACACTGAGATTTTTCACCGGTTTATTCTCATAAACTATTAAACATATGAATGCCTTTTTACATCTCCAAGTGTTATAATTTAGAACATAATATCACGATTAAGTTTCACGGATTACAAACACTCTGTCAGCCAAAGAAAAATGTAGTTCATGTGAAGCAGACGTGACAGCTATTATGAAATTTACTCTTGAGAAAGCAAAAAAAAACAAAAAAAAAACTAGCAAGACAATTATACGACAATCATAACAATCATAAATTGCTGCACGCTCACATCTTAAACTAGAGTACAAAATATTAAGCATAGAAGTGGTGCTGTTGTTGAAGATGTAGATGATGCAGATGACGTCGATGACTCTTAAAGAACGCATTATAATGCAGAAGATGATAAACAAGTAAGCTTTTCTGAGTTTTTTTTTAATCTTAGTGGTATTTTATAACTTACTTACCATACTTACATATTGTTTATGGTTTATTGTTGAGTTCTAGTAATTAAAAATTTCATTGCAAATTTGAATAATGATGCGTAGTAAGTATGGTGTTATAAGACCATTGCTCTACGAATTTTTATTATAGAACATTCATCTTTCTTTTTGCAAAAAGATGTTTACTGCATTCCATGTACAAAACAATATCGCATCGAATAAATCCCTTAGAACGGTCATGAATACTGTTACACACATCCTATGCTAAAAAATCGAATACAATATATTATTATGAAACAATTGATTTTTTTGTGATTCCAATGCATTTACCACAAATACACATTGGAATCACAGAAAAAATTAACTTAAATTAACTCATATTTTTTAATTTAAGGATGAAACATTTCAAAACAGTTTGTGTGGCTGCCGACGTCACATTTCCGGCATTTTTTAGTTGTATTTTTATGGCATTCGCCGCAGCGTATCTGAGTTGCACTGGAAACAATTATATGACCAACTCCATTGAGACGAACCTCATCTTGCACTCTTCTTTTTCTAGAAACAGACTTAAGTGGACGGCCTATAGAACGAGCCGATGCATACCTTCCCAGATAACTAGTAACTATAGATCTGGTGAAGGCCAGATAGTCGCGATGTGACTACTCTTGTCCAGCTGCTGATAGCCTATATAACTGAAAGGCATTCATTCATCGAAGCATTTAAGGCCCACATCAAAAGTTGCCAGTACCATTTTTTATTATTCACGTTAATGCGGACGATCTACCCCGCCCATATATTTATTGTACATTTGTACACAAAAAGGTTGTTGAATAGATATTTTCTTCTTTTCGCTACTTGACCAACGTCACGTGTGACGTTTCGTCAGTAATTCGATGGTAGCTTCCACGCTCCTTTTCCTTCATTTCTGCACCCGATTTCAACTGTGTATGCTCAACACGATTTGTACGTGTTGTACATGTGCCTTGATAGATTAATTCTTTCAAAGCTGTGAGCAATCTAAAAGACTTAAAAAAATTGCTCCCGTATTTAAAAATTTATTTCGATACTATTTATGGTCAAAAAAATTTAATAAATTTGGGAAACTTTATATTCATATTCATTCCGATTATTTTGATGCTAACCAGCACCACTATGTGAAAGTAATTCTAAACATCCTGTGGCATAATGAAAGTCCTTGACTTCAATCGCTAAGAATATAATCATTGCACATAATAACACTTAGAACCATTTGAATACGGCTGACACATCTCATCTTCTAATTATTTCTTTGCTTTACTTATTGCGTTTATCTTATTGAAAAAACATTTGACGTCAATCCCCTTTTAAAGTCCATGGCATCCGCAGTTTTGCAACCAACAGGTTAGCAGGTGCAATGATAGCGTGTGTTGAATCAATGAATGAACAATTTTAAACATCTAAAGTTGTACAAAAAAAAAATGGCTTAATTTACTGCTAAAGTTTTTTTTAGAACACTGTTAAAAGCAACAGGAAGAAATGAGTATATACAGGTACAAATTGAAATTGAAAGTATAGAAGAAAACTTAACCGTCTTCTCAAACGAGGGAACAAAAGACACTCCACATGCAAGTAGAAATTATAAGCAGATGTGGAAGTTTAATATTTTGTACTCTTAAATTTATAATAAATTAAAAACGTTTTTTCACTTTCTCCTAAATACTGGCTACTTTTCCAGCTCGTGTAGTTCATAAGATTTAACAATGAAATCATATGTGAGTTGCAACAGTAATAATAAGGGTCGTATATAGTAAGAGCCATTAAATATTTTATATCATTTGCTCTGTGACAACAGGAAATTTCCTCTCTAGTAGATTTAGAGGGCAATAGATGGAAGTAGATGTTCTTCAGATGAAATTGATAGAATAGGACTGCGTCACCAAACAATATCACATAACAGTGCGCCACATAATAAAGTAGATTAGATATGGTGGCGGACTCTGTCAAACGAAAGGGGTCTCACTTAGGCCAGCATTTAGGTCAATTCAATTCGGAAATTAGACATTCCCTGGAAGACATTCCCTACAGAAAACCAATCCGAGTCCAAAATAAATCTCCGTAGTCTATTAGATAGTGTGTTGGCTTATTAGGCTTGAGGCCACAGTTCAAACCCCACGTCAGAAAAACGAAATAAGGAGAAATATTTCTTTGGCGAATGCCTCTCAGCAAATTTCTAGAAAAAAATCTGAGATTAAAAAAATTGCCATGAAAAAGCTTCTCAAAAATCTGTCATTCAGATTCGAATTTAATATGTAGGTTCCGCCACTCATGTGTAAAATTAACACACACAACGTGAGTGGTGTAAAAAGCTAGGTCATAATCCTGACTGAAAGGTTGTAATGACCAATTATGTACGTATGTATGACCTGCTGATTATTAAAAAATTTTTGTAGTATCAACTGATAATTTAGGCTTTACATGTCGTAGAACTTTTAAAATAATGTAATAAGTGTAGTGTAATAATTTAAATAACTAGAAACTTCTGTATATTTTTATGTTTTTACCTTTTTAAAAAGGTTTAAAATATGAGTTCATTGATTGCAAACAAATATGTTTTTAGTTTCAATTAAACTCTTTATTATTCGCACTACTTTTGTGTGCCACCATTTACAACTTGACGAATACAAAAATAATTGCTTGTTCGCTATTCTTCTTTGCTTACAACCAGTTTTGCCATTTGCCAAGTTTTCCGTTTTTTTCCAAGTTTTTTGATCAGTTTTAATCACTCTGATGAAGGTTCTTGAAGTCGAATGTTAAGGGTTTCGCCTTCTCGAGAACTCTATCGCGATTTCATTGTTGTTTGTGTATTTTGTTTACATTGTTTATAGTTGTGTTCTCGCTTACTTATATATCCTCTCTTCTTTCATACTGATGTTGTTGGTTTACTTGTAACAAGTTCGTTGTATTTGTATGTGTAGCTTTTGCTAATTTTAATGTTAAACGATGTACACCGCTTCCATTTTCGTAACAATATTAATAATAATAAGACTTACAATTTTAAAGTTAAATTACTTTTCCAAATCTTTTTGCAATGTTAACATAGCATAGGAATATTTTATAAATAAAAGTAAAAAACGATTTGCAATGCAGTTTTAAAAATATTTGAAAAATATAAAGAAAATTACAAACTTAAAAAGCATTTGTCTCACAAATTCAACTCCGTAACTTACTTTTTGCATATTTAAATTCTAGAAGAATTTATACGTTTAAGCATACATATGAAATATTTTTTGAAATATGGTACGACATTACTTAGATTCTTTCCATAGAGTTTAAAAATAAATACTAAGCCTATGTACTTTAGTAACATTTCTAACATATTTAGAATAAAAAGAAAAAAATACTAATAATTTATAACTTTTACATACGTTACAGCTTAATATTTAATTACAAAATATGTTAGTTATAAAGTGTTATTGGATTTAAAATGAAAACAAAAAACACAACATGAACATAATAAATCTTCACAATATTCACCATCTACATAATTCATCATGACTGACTTCGAAAACAGAAGTGGTAGTACGCTGATCAACTGCTTGCCTTAAAATAAGTTAACTTTTAAGTTTATACGTACAAAAATATGTTTCCTCTACATATTTACATACATCTGCATGTCATGTTCATAATTACAATTTAATATAACGCAGAGTGCCTGCTGTTTACGTTGCCTCTTTATGTTGTGTCTTTAAAATCTTTTAAATAAAAATGACGTCGACATAATTTGTCATAAATTTTGTTAGTGATGCGAGGTATTGTTTTTATATTAGCTTTACCTTCACAGAATGCTTGCAATTTAAAATTGGAAGCAATAATAAGTTTAATAATCAATTTTAATTATATACATTCAGTACTTTAAGTTAAGCTAAGTATATAATAGAAGTCGCCTCGGTTTAGTAATTAGTGTGTTGGCTTATTAGACGTGAGGCCTCGGTTCAAACCCAGGTCAGGCATCTCCAACTAAACGCAATATGACAAAATATTTCTTCGGCGACTTCCTCTCAACAGATTTCTGGCAAAAACTCTGAGATTAAATAAAATTGCCATGAAAAGTTTCTCAAAAATCTGTTGTTCGGAGTCCCGCTACTCATTTATAAAAATTAACGCACGCAACATAAGTGGTGTGAGAAACTAGGTCGCAATCCTGACTAAAGTGTTATAATGACCAATTACGGTATGTTATGTAAATATATCATATACATTCATAATTACACCCCTTCAGTCTGAACTTACAACCTAGCTTCTCACACTACTTATGTTTATGTTTGTGTTAATTGTATACCTCCGGGGGACCTCCGCCGCTTCGAACGATAGATTTTTAGAAATTTTTTTTTTTAAATTTTATTTACTATCAGAGTTTTTGCAAGAAGTCAGCGAAGAAATATTTTTTCATATTTTGTTTTATTAGAGAAGTCGCATCTGTGGTTTGAACCGTGGGCTCAAATCTAATAAGCCAAAACACTACCTACGTGATTACAATTAATGTATAAAGATTTCGTAACTATAATGTCCACTACTACCAATTATCTATCAATTGAGATATTTATTTATTTTATTGCGCAGCCTTTCGTGAGCTAGAGATCTCAACATTTTATATAGAATACTACACTAGACACATCTCATATCAGAAGAGGGGACTGGAAGAAGTTGAGGCAGTAGCTTATATTCAATGTGGTTGGTACCTCTAAAGGTGAGGGTAAAATTATCCGTCATAATCCTTTTCAATCTACTCATCTGCTAGAAAATTGGTTGGGAGGGATTAACAAAATGTTTCCCCTGTTCAATATTTTTTTGGGAATTTTATCGGTCTTATTTAGTACAATTACAGTTGTCCCTATTATTTATTTCATGCAAATGAACATGTTTGCCTGTCTTTGTGCAAATATATTTCAATTAGAATTTGAAATAAATTTCTGCACACCATTGACCTCAAATTTAAGAAATTTAAAGAGGAGTTAATTGTTGATCTGCCTGAAAAATACAGTATAATTGAAAATAAATTATCAAACATTACTGAAAGAATAACAGTTCTTAAGAACAAAGCTGTAGAAGTTGATAAGATGCATGAGGAAATAAGTGACCTCAAAATAAAAGTAATGCAACAGGAGAATTCATCTGAGCTTAGGATCAATGAAATCCCATAGTACCAGGACGAAAATCTACAGGAAATATTTAATAAAATATGTAACATCACCTGTACCTTAAATGTTCTATCTATCTATCGCCTATGGAATCACAACAACAAAAGTAGGGAGAATTCTAAAGATGCCGCCATTATTGTGAAACTGTGGTCTACATATGTTACGAACTTTTTCCTGATATCTATGGCAAACTACAGGAAACTACACAATGATTTTGTCTTCTGCCTTCGGAATAATGGTCTCACCTCAGAAGAAAAGTTCTATGTTAACGAGAACTTAACTCAGACCAATTTTAAAATATTGAAAGCGGTAATTCGCCTCAAAAAGAAAAAAGTGGTATCTTCTGCGTTCACTATGCATGGTTGTGTACATGTATATAAAAAAAGATATGAATGAAGTCCTTATACTAATAGGTGATATGGACAACCTTAATAAGTTATTTCCCGGTTGCTTGAACACCCAATATTTTTCCTGTTTTTTATTAACCTTATTATCTTTAATATCAGTTTAATTGATAAATTCTTCTTCTATACCTTTAAGTATATATGTATAACTACTGAGACTGTTGCTATTATTTCTTCCCAATATTCCTGTTTTTATATTATAATATTATAATATTTTTCCTGTTTTTTATTAACCTTATTATCTTCAATATCAGTTTAATTGATAAATTCTTCTTCTATACCTTTAAGTATATATGTATAACTATTGAGACTGTTGCTATTATTTCTTCCAGCATTGTACATATTACAGCATTGTTATAAAGTAAAAATATGATTTAAATGATTATCTTTATGAGTGTTTGTTCAATGGTAGAATAATTTACACTTAGTGCAGCTAATAGTAAAAAGAACAACTTTCAAGTGTAATTATCACAAATTAAATACAATCCACAACTATACATACTTATGTAGATGTACATTAAGATGTTACAAACAACTCCTTTCTGAAATAAATAAACATTTTAAAATACAATTTAAATAATATTCATCTTCTTCTTCTTATATATAAAAATGAATGTGTGTTTATTTGTTTGTGGGTTTGTTTGAAGTCTACAGACGGCTAAACGGCTGAACCGATTTTCTTGAAATTTTCTCAGTATCTTCCTGTGTGTCTAGAAGGGGTTATAGGCTACTTTTTATGTTGAAATAGGGAAATAAAATTAAAAATAAAATAAATTAAAAAAGTATCAGTGTTATTGTCTAACAAAATATTACGTATACGTCACCCGTCAGCTCTATGTAATATTTTATACACGACAGTAATTGAAATACATACATACGTCTATATATAAAAATGAATGTGTGTTTATTTGATTGTGGAATTGTTTGTGGGTTTGTTTGTTTGAAGTCTATAGACGGCTAAACGGCTGGACCGATTTTCTTGAAATTTTAACAGTACCTTACTATATGTCTCGAAGGAACTATAGGCTACTTTTTATTTTAAAATTTCAAGTAGGCGAGGTGCCACGCTCACATACCCATAGCTGCCAGATTTGACGATTTATCGTCATTTTGACGATTTCGAGCTCCAAAAATATCATATTGACGATTTGACGATTTATGCCCTTATTTTGACGATTTTGAGAAATTAAAAATTTACATCATATTCCTAACTTTAGTACATTAAGAGCCACTTTAAGTATTATATTTTTAAGTTACTTTCGAATACCTTTAAAAATTCGAGTAAAGCTTCTAATATTACCATCGGAAGACCAAAGGCAAGCGCCGTTATTTTTGTTCGTACGACGAACACTAAGGGGATGGTTGGCATTGTGTTTGGAACTATGAAAATATGTTATGGGAAGAAGGAAGCGTTTACGAGCATTTGGCTTGTATATTTTTATACCATAAGTTACAAGAAAGACCTCTGCAGGAATTGAGTTCCACATACGAATAGTCCGACTAAAAACGTATTTTTTATGTAATGCAGTGTGCGATCCACTGGCAATCGACCACATACGGATGTGATGGTCGAGAAAGATGAGCGTTACGTACGAATATATGATTTTCGGGAACATGTCCCCTTATTTCGTTCGTTCAAAATCCTTTTGTAGTAGTGATAGGACAGTGAAACACAAATCACATTGCAACGATGCACCAATTACTCAATGGAGTTGGATACACTACCGTCATTAACGAGCTACTACGGCCTCTCCTGTACGCGGTCGAGAAACCTCAAATAGACGTTAAGGTACCGACCTCATAAAAAGTATAAATAAATCTTAAGAATGAACCGAAGGAACTGAAAAATGTGTCGGTTGCAGCATTACACTGAATTTTCATGTTTAGAATGTCACGAGCTTCTGGCTCCTTAATATTTACACCACTCATAGATTCAGATGATGCAATATCATTGCTGCCCTTATGTGTCAATAAACAACACTGGCATAGATTGTTTAAACCTTAGACATTTCTCCATTTTTTGGAAAAAAAAATAATTAAATGAAGATGAGGGACGATAGCTTTAATTTCGAATAATTTTCTTTTAAATGTTTTGTTTTTGAACTCAATTATGTTCATACATTGACTTTATATGTTTTACTATACAATAGAAATAATTTTGGTTTTTAAAAACTTTTAATTTATTTACTTTTTCTGACGATTTTTTGACGATTTCAATAAACATCCTTGACGATTTTGACGATTTTTTCTCAAATATTTGACGATTTGGTGCCTTATTCATCTGGCAGCTATGCACATACCCAATAAGTATTTAATGTCGTATATCTCATGAATTGCAACAGCTAGAGTCCTCAAATTTTGTATGGACGACTTTGACGTATATATGAACAAAACGGGCGGATTGGCTATAGTGGGCGTGTCACCTCCCATAGTCTATATATACAAAAATGAATGTTTGTTTGTATGTACCTTATATAGTCGTAAACTATGCATTTTATCATGTTATGATCTTTAGAAAAGTTTTGCGCATGAGCCGGGGAAGGCTTCTAAGTTGGTATGACCAATTTTCGACAGGTGGTGCCACTGAAAATTACTCAAAATGAATTAAATCGTAAACTGTGCATTCTTTAACAAAGTTGTTGCGCATGAGTCGACGGAGGTTGGTGCGATTAATTTCCAATGGATGGTGTCACTGATAATTATTCAAAATGAATGACAAGCAATTGGTCGAGCTACACATCAAGCACGGAAGAAAAGAGCATTACGAGCCTCAGAATCAGACGAGCCCGTATAGACTCAGGCCCGTTCATCTGTATTATCAGGACAACGGGAAACAAAATCAATAAAATGAATCAAAATTAATTGGACATTTGTGTAATGTCTTTCCTTCAAATTTATTTTAGTTGGTGGCGCAGCAATACGCGCAGGGTGCAGCTAGTATTATATATGTATGTATGTATATAAAGTTTGAATTGTATTATTTTAGATTCAAACTACGCAAACACAAATTGTATACAAAATTTTGCTACATATCGCATAAGTGTTGTTTAATTTGGGTTATTACCTGTACGTATAGAGCAGACAGCAAAAGTTTAGGTTAAATTGATTAGAGGTGTAAATTAAGTAATTGTAAGAAGGTGTTTAGAAAATAATCAGTTTTGAAATTAATATCGAATATTCAGGCAATTGTTTAGCACAATTAATAAAATTTATAAGCATAGTAATAAATGTGGTGTAAAATTTTCGAATATTCTTAGTTTTTTATTTCTATTTTTGTTGAATTATCAAATTTTAATTTGGGTAAGAGCTTGGTTTTATTTTCTCCTAAATGATAGCATTTTGAGATTTTCGGCCATTTTTACGGTTACAATTTTTCTGACGGGTCAGCTTATTGTTACTACTATTAGGTAACGCACTCAATTGAATGCCGGTTAAAATCTGGTGGTACCAACCACTATTTTATTTCTTTATAAAAGTTTTTGGGCAAGATCATGTGATGTAAAAACTTTTCGATGGTCATATTATACCCCTTAGGCTGGTAGGTAAAGGTGGCTACCCATTTAAGAGAATCGGTTGTACACACTTAGGCGACATAGGAACCATTGTGTCATTTCATCCAGCGTCGCCAGATTCTACGCGCCGTTCTACCCGTGTCCGAGGCCGCTCCTCTGTCGTTGACGGTATCGACAATCTCATTTCAGAATTTCGAGAATTCATCGGAGAGTTCGATGGTTGTGCCCCGCTTGGTCAGTCCACCAGCTCTGCAGTTACCTCGGTACCCATAGGATATAGACATCATGTCGTTCTGCTATCTCGTTGAGATATCTGCAACAGCCGTATATCATCTTGGAGTTCATTACCTTGGAATTTAGAGTCCTGATAGCCGCCCGGCCATCGGTAAATATGGTGATGTTCCGCTTGGAGACGCTTCCGCCTACAATAATTCCCTCCGCAGCCTGTATTGGCATCAACTATGCCTGATAGACGCTGCAGTTGTCTGGCAGCCTTATGGACTGATCTATTCCAACCGATTCCGAAAAAATTCCACTGCCAACAGCTCGGCGACGGTGCTGATTTGCACCAATTCCTTTAAGAGGTACATCACAACACTTTTCCAGATCTTGTTGTCCGAAATTGTTGTCATGTAGTCACTGCTCCCGACAGCCGCAACTTCCCTCAGGATCTTTGTATGTCTAATATCCGAATCATGCCACTGTCCAGTCGCCCAGAGACGCTTGCTTGTTTTGGCCGCCGTGGCCCTACAGAAGAGGACAAATGGAAAGAGGCTCAAAATTATCTCTAGTGTTGACGTAGGTATAGAGCGCAGGGCATCACTAATGATAATACATGCAGATCCCTGAAGTCGCCATATTAGGTTCGAATAAATTTTCCTATCAATGGATTCCCACGAAACTAGACATCCATAGTTTAAGATAGGTCTGACTACCGCTGTGTACCCATATTCTCCCCAAGACTCTGTTACAAACATACAGGAAGCTTTTTTGATTCTGTTAACGATGTACGATTCGCCTCTTCCCTGAGGCGGTGGCTTGTACCTTCTCGGGAAGAGTACTACTTCCGTCGCCCACTCGATGACTCTCTTTAGAGCTAGTTACATTCTATCTCTGATACAAATCCTCCAAACTCCGTAAAACCACTGACAGGAAAGTTGCAATAGTTATAGGAGCATCTATAACAGACCCATTGTAAAACAAAAAAGTTTTTGGAAAAATATTTTGATCACATACAAAACGGTATTTACGACGTCCAGTGATCTATGTATTTTCCAACAACATAATTCCAGATACACCGTCAAAACAGTAAGTGTGGTGGCGGCAACATTATCGTATCTTTTTGGCAATGACATCATAGACGGAGAAAAATTTAGCGTTAATGTGACGTTACATGCACGCCAATAACCGTAAGCATTTTTCAAGACTTGTAAAAAATTGTTTAGAGCAACAGAACATAAATATTTTAAACTGACCAGCTCAGCAATATCCTGATCTCAGTTGAGTACTTGTGAACTAAAATTGAAGAGATGATGGAAGGCAAATATCCCAAAAATACTAATGAATTGGGAAAAACAACGAAATCTCTTGAAGGGCTATTCTTCGATCTCTCTGTTGGTGCTTTGTTGGGAGTCTGCCAAATTTGTAAATTGTCTACTGTATTATAAACTGTTTCAGTTTCAGATTTAAGAACTAAAATATAAATTTAGTTATTTTGAAAACACAACAAATAGTTCCTTATCCATACTATATTTTAATTATACGACCACAGTAAATTTTATTTGTGAACGAAAAATTATTCAAATTCTCTGAGGAATTATTTTAATGGCTCAAATGTATGCAAGTATTCAACAACAACTGTCAAAACAATAAAACGTTACGAACTATTTTTGATTTCTTTGAAACAAAACGTGTTTTGAATAATATACAGTGGCTCAAACGTATAATTGAACACAGGGTATGAGGTAAAGAGTACCTATGTATGTAGATACTATCTATGTAAGAACTATGCAGGTAGTCCTTATATATGAGAGTAAATTTAAGCTACATATATGGATAGGATAAAAAGCAGTACGTTTTTACCTAACAATACACAGGCTATTTTCAAGCATGTGGGAATGTCGGTACTGGTGGAGGGATGTGTTTCCAGTGCAGGAGTGGGGTATGTTCATTAAATAGTTACTGTCTATGGATTCATTCTAATATATGACATTTTAAAACAAATTGTAAAGTAAAGTGCCGATAAATTAAATATATTGGACACATTACTTTCTACCAGGACAACAATTCGAATCACTTTGCGAAAGTGCAGCTTATGAATAATTGTTCAAAACTACTCCGAACACCGGCACAGGCCCCTGATCTCAACATTATTGAGCATATTGGAGAAAAACTTGCCCATTAGCTTTATAAGTCTAGTATCAGCACAGTGGAGTAGATGAAACAAGGAATCTGGCGAGAATGGAACATCATAACCACGGAATTTTATTAAGGTGTCGACTCGACGTTTGGAAGCAGTAATAAAAGCAAAAGGTTTTGGTTCCAAGTGTTAAAACAGTGCCTTTTATTTGACTGTCCAATTATGCGTTTAACATGAAATACGTTAATATTGTTTTTCTTTTTTGTTTTAAAAGTATTTTTAAATCAAAAATGATAATTGTTTAAAAGCTTTTTAATTATCTATAAATCCGCATCAATTTTTTTTTAATATTTCCATTAAAGTGTGAAAAATTGGCATTTGAATAATCTCATGCCTAGTGTCCAATCATATGTTTGAGCCATATATGTATGAAATTTATAGAGTATGTGAGTATATTTGACCTAATTTTATTCGATATTATACTTCATCAAATATTGTTATTTAATACTAATATTAAAAATTTTATATAATTCGCGTAAAAAAAATTGGTGTATTTTTCCCTCACTAAGCAAAAATTTGAACAGACGTTTAAAGTGGAATTTTTGTTTCAATTCTTTTATTTATTGATCCTTCAATTTTAAATTAATATAACAAGAGTGAAAGTCTTAAAAACGGAAAACTATACAAATTGTTTATTCCCACTCAACATCAAAAAAAAACTTTTTGTTCAGCTTTGAACTGTCCGTAGTTTAGTAGGCAGTGTATTGGATTACTAGATGTGAGGCCTCGGGTCAAACCATAGGTCAGACATCTCTAATAAAATGAAATATGAAGACATATTTCGGGCAAAAACTCTGGGAGTAAATAAAAGTACGGAATCGACTTTAAACTGTAGGTCTAATGGTTAAATTATAACATACACTACATAAGCGGTATGAGAAGCTGGGTTCGTAATTCTGACTGAGGGGTTGTAATAGCCAATTAAGTACTTAAGTATTTGATATAAATATTCGATTGTTATGAGCGAAGGTATTTTGTGATATACGAATATGACATTTTGAAGTAGAATGGTAACAAAATTGATGCTTTTAAATGGGAATAAATTATTTCGTATATTTCAATTTTTATATAAATTAATAATATTTTATCTGCTCATTTAATCTGATATTAAAATTCCTCTTTTATAGTCCAATTTTTAATTTACCACAAGTTTCTATGACTCATTATAAACAAAACATTTTTTAATGTCTTTCATGTTTAACTACTGCTTAACAACTCGTATACATAACCAGACAGTGTTGACTCCAAGCAAATACCCTGTGGTGTCATCAGTAAGGAAATTTTTATCTCTGACATGCAAGTGTTTCCAGGATATTTTTAGTTTCATTTAAATTGCACGTACTTAAGTGTGAAATATTTTCAGGTATGAATAATTATAACACAGTCATTATTGTTGTCATTCCTAGCATTATAAATTTCGCGTACATGATATTAAAATTTTCCGCGGACACAAGAAGATTTATTCTGCCAAGGATGATGAAGTTTTTGAGTCAATGGCAGATTATTGTGAATAATTTGTTGTAATTTATAAATTTGAGTAAAACAAAATATGTGAGATATCGTCAACATTATTTATTGGTTTGAAAGATCTATTGAGTGTGTAATATAAATGACCGCATCATTCACGACAACCACTTCGCCAACCTCATTTTCAAAGAAGTAAGGGCCTATGATGGCGCCAGCTCAAAAACCGGCGTAAACGGTCTCTTCTTGTGGTTGTATTTTTATCGGCTTTTGAACTATCACTCGTGAGTTTTCATTTGCTCAAATGTAGCAATTCTGCTGGTTATCGAATTCACTGAGATGAGAGTGAGCCTCGTCACTGAAGATGATTTTTTAGTTAAGTCACTATTCCCTTCTGCCTGCTCAATATGGCGTATTGACGACGCTTGAAATGGTATATAGTTTTAATGAGTCAATGTGCCCTGAATGTGTAAAATGATATCTTTATCCCAAATTTGCATCAGTGATGATCGTTAGAAGTCGCCGTAGTCTAGTAGGTAGTGTGTTGGCTTATTAGACGTAAAGCCACGGTTCAAACCTCAGGCAAAACGAAATATGAAAAAATGTTCCTTCGGTGACTTCCTCTCAGCAGATTTCTGGCAAAAATAAATAAATAAAATTGTCATTAATTAACGCGAACAACATAAGTGGTGTGAGAAGCTAGGTCGTTTTCCTGACTGAAGGGTTGTAATAACCAATTGAACTGGGTGAGCATACACAAGTGATTTTACATTTCAACAGACGCAACGGGCACATTTGGTTGATTATACTGACCAAAAAAATTACGAAGAAATGCATTTTGATTTGAACGTCCATTTTCGTAAAAGGCTAACAATCTTAACGCAATGTATCAAACAAAAAAATGTCAAATCAAGTTGCGTAAAAAACTTAAAGTAAACGAAATTTGACAAAATATTTCTTCGGCGACTTCCTCTCAGAAGATTTCTGGCAAGAACTCTGAGAGTAAATAAAATTGCCATGAAAAGTTTCTCAAAAAATATGTCGTTCATTGCAGACTTTTAAACTGTAGCTTACCCATGTTACCCATGTATAAAATTCACACACTCAACATAAGTAATGTGAGAAGCTAAGTGGTTCCTGACTGAAGGGTTATAGAAACCTATTATATGTATGTATGTGTGTATAACTGTTCAATGTATCAAAAAAACCCTTAAGAATTAAATTTTTATTTGACTTAAATCTAGATATCATTTAGTAAAATGCTTAAATCCCATAAACATTTGTCTTTACTTGTTTTAATATATAAAGCGTATTTAAAAATTAAGTGGGTAACAAAAGTTAATCACTAGCATTTCTCATTTTTCTCTTGTTTTTCTTTTTTATAAAATGCTTTTCAGAAGAAAACATTTATTTTTGTGACTGAAAATATGAAGCACAATACAACAACAGGGAAAGAAAACTGTTTGTTTGAAATGAAATCATAATAAGAATATTAATATACGCAATTAAAATTAATTAGAGAAAACAAAAGGAGGTAATAATTAAGACTTAATATTCAGAAATGTTTTTCTTAAAAAAAAAAAATAAAGGATTGCTTGATAAAAATGTCTTATTTTTGGTTTTCTTTCCTAGCCACATGCAACCCAAAAGAGAAATGAAAAGCATTTTCTCTTTGTTGCTTTAATGATATCAAGTTCTTTTTAGTACTTACCCATTAAAGTTACAGAAAACTTAATTTTCCTTTCCTTCGTTTAATATAGAAAAAGAAATATACAGGTCTGAAGGTGTAAGGTTCGGGCTACATGGAGGTTGCAACAGTTCCTACTGCGTCATAAAAGATGTGTATGGGCTTTCTTGTTGATGTAACTGTGAATGTTGAATTGTTCTACACATAAACATCAAGAATAATTTAGGTTTCATATTTAAATAATTTGTAAACGTATATGATTTATATAGAGATGAAGACTGCCTTATATAAACGAATGTTACCGAAGAAGTTAAAAATTTTACGAGCTAGGTCGTGTGGAGGTAATGCCACACCTAACATTTAAGACAAAATTTCTATTGCTTTAATTGAAAACCACAGTATCGAAAGCTATTAATCTTCTGAAATATTTCGTGTATCTTATCAAGGCGGCAGTAATAATATTTAAAAATTCAAATAGAAGCGATAACTTCTATGCAGTATTTTACGATGTTCTATCGTCCATTACATAACATTTTCATTGTCTCAGTGGTTTCATGTTACTTGAAGCTTGAGCAATCAGAGATCTGCAATGAATTGTTTATTCGCTACTCATAAGCAGTCATGAAATTTTGAATATAAGTGAGTCAACAATATTGAGATTTAACTACTCTGATTCATCCGTACTCAGTACAACGTTGATTTATAAGCGCAGGTACAACGTTGACGTTAAACTCATACCATTCGAAATATGTTTGATTCATAAGTCTACTCATTCAGATTCATAACTTTAGAAAAATCATTCATTAAAGTTTACAGTCTTAGTTGTTGTTGCATTTACAAAAAAAAAAAAATAAAATAAAAATACGAAGACAAAGATAGCAGACAAAGCAAACACACAACATTCTAGTGTTTGTACGCGAATCATACTTATTTGGTGATTCTTGTAAATTTTGAGTCAAGGAGAGTCGAAATCAACAACAATATGAATATGATGAGTACTTCAAACTTTGAATATGAGCAGCATGAGTATAATATTAAAATAAGTATGAATGACACGGTATCATAAATTATGAGAATGATTCGATTCTACTCATCAATTTGAATACTCATTGCTGATCTCTGTTGAGAAGGTAACATCAGTCTCAAAAAGGATGAGACTAACAACTTTGAAAACTACCGTCCATTAATAATATTTTCCATTCTTTCAAAGGTTAGCACGAATTCGACGACTTGCCAAAAATGTGAATTATCTAGAGTTCAACAATTTGATCAGCTGCATACAATACATAACAAGCATAACTGGTAACACTTCAGTCCGGATTACAACCTAGCTTCTCACACCACTGACGTATTGTGTGTTAATATTCGCCACGCATGTATGAAACTTCCAGTTTAAAATCGACTCCAAATGACCGATTTTTGAGAAACTCTTCATGGCAATTTTATTTACTTTCATTTTTTTTGCGAGAAATCTGCTGAGGGGAATTCGCCGAAGAAAGGTTTTTTTAAGTTTGTTTTGTTGGATAAGTCTGACCTGGGGTTTGAACCATGGCCTTACGTTTAATCTAAGCCAACACACTACTAGGCTACGCACAGGCATAATTGGAGACCCCAGTGAATTGCAAGAACAACTAACATATTTCCTATCTGAATGCCTGACTGTAGAATTAAACTATAAATTTGAAAAAGTGTACAGAGATACCCATTTCTTTGGTGGAAGTTTAGCGGCCATTATGCTATCCAATTTGTGTTTAATTTGTATTTGCGTGTATACTACACCGATCATAAGGTCTTTATACTCAACTCGTAATAGAGTGTAATGTATAATTGTCTTGTAATGGAAAAAAATTTATTATTTTTCATAAGAAATATTTGCTGTTTCCTTGTGTTGGATTTTTTTCAGCATTACTATCTCAGCCGAATACAATTGTAATGGTAATGTAAGATAATAAAGTAATAATAGCCTGTTTAAATGTATTTTTCAATTCTTAACATATTTTTGCTTTTAAGACGGTCGATTAAGATGTAGGGTTTAAGTAGTTTGCTTTTGTTATCTTTCAACCTTTTCGCTTTCTTTAGCTATACAATTTTATCTCTCAAATCTGTTCATCTCTTTATTATTTTTAATTTTGCCCCTTTGTTTCTTAAAATAACTTTTGCAGACTTACTGTCAATGCTGTGTAAGGTAATAGCATATCCTTTTTACTCTGCAGTTGAAATCTGACTTACTTGTTCCTGCATCTCTGACCACGTCAATGAGAAAGCATTTCATTCTTGTATTTGTCTTTTTATTTTCTTTGGTTTTTCATTATATTTCGGTTGTTTATTTAAAAAAGAATTTGTTTTTGCCAGATTTCTGTAATTGTTTAAAAATTTCTTTATTTGGATATAAAAGTTGTTCTCTTATCTCCAACAGCTAATTATTATATTACTGAAGGCAAGGGTTTCTTCCTGAGAGTGCTTATTGAGTTTTTATAACAAAAGACAAAAAAAAAAAGAAAAGAAAAACAAAAGCATTGAAACTTTATTTTCTACAGATTTTGTTTACTTTTGGGGAAAGATTTCATTAAAATTTATTGGATTGAATTTGGTTGAATTAAAAGTAAATATTTATTTTCAGTGGAGTGATTCAAAGAGATTAGAAATACAAAAGAACGCTGGGTTAAAAATAAATTTGCAGACAAAAATAAAATTGTATTTAAAAAATATTTAACAAAATTATTTATATTCTGTTCATACCATTTTTGTTATATTCTTCATTACAGTCCAATATCTACTGTGAGTAAAATTGAAGTAGAATTAATCAAGAAAAAAAAAAATACAATTAATAAATCAAAAGTTATCCTCCTTAGAAGATTAATCAAAAGTTTAAGTTTTACGATTTTAAGGCGTCAAATCGAAGTTATCAGTCCCTGTATTGACCAAGTTCCTTCAAACCAGGAAGAAGCGGCATTCTTTCAGCGTGTCTTCCAATGACACAATGACCTGTGATCGAGATGATGTTACGACCAAGTCCAATTAACTGGTTAGTGCGCCTTCTAGCGTCAAGTGAGCCTAGCGATGGAGCAGGACTAATCATTTACCAAGGATAAGTTGGCGTCTCGAAAGAATTTTCGCGCGACGGCCAGTTTGAAGTAGTGCACCAGCCCTGCCGAGTTCGTCGGCTCTACAGTTTCCCGGAATGTCACAGTGTCCGGAGACCCAGATAAGATTGATGCTGTAGCGTCCAGAAAGAAGGTTGAGACAACGGTGACATTCCCTGACGATCTTGGAATTATTCATAACATTCGACAGAGATCTTATGGCAGCCTGCATAAATACTATTTAATATTTGGTTTGCCGGCTTTTAAATTTTATTAGGTCTCCTAGTCTCCTTCACGTTGAATCCACAAGTTTAATTCCATGCATCATTCGACTTTGGCTAGTCCACTATTTTAGAATTAAGTTGATTATTTTTGTTCTGTTCAAACACCCAGATGTGGTTAAAATTCATAAATACAGATCATAATGTACAATTTCTAATGATATTGCCAATGCAGCTCCAGACCATCACAAACTTTGCTTTCACTTCGATATATCTTTGAAAGAGTTTTTTTGGGCACCAGATTTGTCTTTAATTTATTTAATATTACATTAAAACGAAAGCGACTTGTTCATATATATTTTTACGTATTTTATACGTTTACCCTGGATTATTTTTGATATGTAAGAATTTTTTCGTGGTACTCTGCCTAGCAGAGATCACATCTCGATGCTCACACTTCCTGACTTTCCAGATGTGAGCAAGATATGCTCAGCTAATTGTACTGATCTGGATACTGTATTGCCTTTACTGCCCTCATGATAATTACAATTTCGTTAGACGCTTTGTATACCTTCCGCGCAGCAAGTTCTCCAATGTTCTACATTTGGCTTCCTTTCCTTATATTTGTTTATAATGGAATGATTCCTGCTTACAAAGGATTTTCCTTTCTTATGCAAATCTGTGATTATTTGGCGAATCTCAATTGAAGTTTGCTTTTCTTTTCTTATTTTTAACTATTCCGTGTAACAATTCAGTCGTTTTTACAGATAAACTATGTATCTGGTAGGTTTAAGTAGTAGCTTTGATTACCAAAGCTTGTTTAAACACACGTAGCGGCCCGTTGTGACAACACAAATAAGCGCAGCCCCTGTACTAACTGAATTCCCTCAAACTAATTGAAGAATTTGGTAAGCGCAGGGTCTAGCGCGACTACCACCGCTATACTTAATTATAAACAAATTTTATTAGAGATATCATCTCTTTAATAATTCTAAAATATTTGTCTTCAAAACGTTGCAACTGTTTGCTTTGATTTAACGCTTCGATTTGAAAATCGAATATGTTTACCATATCTCAGTGCGAAGATGCATTGAAGCTTTTATAACCATTGGAAGGCGAAATGTCCCATATAATAGATCGGTCTATATATCTTACAAGAAAACTCTTTACTAAAACTTAGTAAACTTTTTTGCTACATGATATAAAAAAAACTATAAAACTATAGAGGAAACTACAATAGCAAGACTTCAGTTGTCAATTAGAAAGTGCATAGATTTTTCATGAAAACCTACCTACCTAGTCCCGGCTTTATGACTCAACATGCAAAACCATAATGGCTGACAAATGAACATTAATTTATTTAATCGAGTACTTCTTTTTTAACACTGCCACCGATAGTTTCCTGTCTAGTTAAACCGAAGAAAATACATGGCAGATATAAATATATTTGCCAACCCAATTGCGGTGTAATACGCAACAAATATGAATTACCAATAGTTAACCAAATAAATTAAAATTATATGGGCACCTTTGACACTGGAATCGAATATGCTGACTTCACTGCGAAGAGCCAATCTGTCATAAATACTGTTACGTTTTTAGATTGCAAATAAAATAAAAATAAATCGTGTTTAGTTTTAGACAAATTCTTCAGTTTTCGCACAATACTGTGTGCCACTACTGACAACTTGATGTAAACAACAACAATGGCTTTGTTTGTTATTCTTCTTTACATTCTTTTGCGTAAACACTAACAATTGTTCGGCAGATCTTTATAACGCAGATCTTCAAACCACGATTATTCTCTTCACATGCAAGAGTCTTCCCACAAAACTTACTGAATTTTTACTGACCCCGTTGCCTGCTTTGTCTTGCCTTTTATATGCCAACTTAAACAGTCTTATGAATGACCTTAAAGTCGAATGTTCGTGGCTTCGCCTCCTCGAGATCCTCCATAAATGCAAACATCGTTATTTCATTGTTGTTTATGTATTTTGTTTACATTGTTTGTTGTTGCATTTTTGTTTACTTTTTTATCCCCTTTTCTTACTGATGTTGTTGGTATATTTTTTGTTACTTGTTTATCATGTGAACAAGTTCATTGTTTTTGTTTTTGTAGTTTTTGTTTATCATTCCAATGTTAAGCGATGTAACAGCATTTCCATTTTCGTTTCATATGATGATATTTTAAATATCATTGAAGTGTCTCTGACTGCTACAAAGTCCCAAAAATTTGCAGATTTTCGAAATAACTACAAACAAACATTTATACCCCTAAAACTACTCCAGAACTAAAAGGGGCACCTAAAATAAATTGGAGACAGTGAAATAAATTGTCAGGCTTACCTCCAAATATTGGAAATGTTTTAGGATAGCGATTAAATGAGACAAAAGTGGAATTAATAGTCAAGTAGACCTCAAAAATACTTTTTTTATATTCGTCGAACACTCAAAACTTCTTTTATTTGACAAAAGCTCTTTATTTGAACTTTTCACAAAAATTGTTTGATAACCCGAATATTTTTGAAGCCATTTCCGAAATTCAAAGTTTTTGTTTATTGTTTAATCAAATATGTTACAAGTTTTGTTCGGGTAAACCTGGAAAATGTGCTTCATTTTTTCCTATTTCCTATATTTTTTAAGTTTGAACAACATTCTTAATTGCAAATTTTAGTTAAAAAGTATATAATAAAAGCGTACTCTCTAGTGAAGAGCTTGACACATACTTTGATAAAGTGAGATAACCATTTTCGTAGTTCTTATTTAAAGTGTATAACAGTTGTGTCATATTTGTTATATGTATTTATTTATCAAATAAATTTTTAAATTAAAAGTTTTCGAAATGTTTTCAAGACTTTGGTTGTGTATCGGAAAATTTCATGTCGGCTAATATTTGCGTTTTTAAATTGAAGCCATTTTTCGATGGAATTCTTCGCCCTGTTCATTACTTGTTTTACAAAGTTTTGACAATTTGACTGATCTAGTGTCTATTACCTATATTAATTTATAAGAACCTCAAAATTGTTGTAACGAAACAAAGAATAATTCCACAGTCAGTGCATTCCTGTTATTATACAGCTCGATTCATTGTCAAAGAAGTCAGTCACGGTGTCATTGTAATTCTCATAAATCTGAACATGGTTGACCAAATATTGCTCGGTCGACTCGTTTTCGTAATATTGGTTGATTTGATGTTAATGTAGTCGGGAGACCCTCAATGGTTTGAATATGTATTGTGATCAGTTTATTATTAATCTGGGAAGTTAAATTTGTTTAGGGTGCAAAAGTAATAATCGATACTTTAAACTTTTTCATAGTATAAAACAGTAATAATGTCCAATACTACTTTTCTAATGGCTATTCCTTTCTAAATGTTTCATACAGTTAACACAATGAAATCATTGGCATTGGACCCATATGGGAATTGGGAATCTCATATTACTTCTCCCCTACCCTTCATACTTTACCGAACGTAATGCGTAACGATGTATATCAACATTAGCATTGGACCCATGTGGAAATTGGGAATCTCATATTACTTCTCCCCTACCCTTCGTACTTTACCAAACGTAATGTGTAACAAATCACAGCTTAAAATTTTATCACGATTGATTAGCTTATCTTTCTTGCATTTCTTATATGTGTTTCAGTATCGTCTGTTGTCCATTTTACTACTCTTATTGAGGTAGTATCGGGGCACTATTAGACAATCTGACAAAGGCTTCAGTTTGTTTCTATCTAAGACTTACATCTTAAACGATTATATCTAATGTTCAAATTGTTTCACCTTGAGGTTTCTTGAAGAGTTCGTATGTTCCATGGATACACGTACCCTTTTAGAAGCCTGCCAAATGTTGTTACCTTTATATCATGTCCGCTTTTTTCATTTTATAATCTGTTTCTATGAAAAGGGCTTCTGTAGATGGAAGATGGGCTGTCATTTATCGTATTTTAAGTGTTTGGTTTTTGGTCAACATTTGATATTTAACTCTAAACTAACTTCATTCGTAATATTTCTAATTGGAAATATTATGTAAAATACCGTTTTTAACTTTTTAAAAACGTTTAAAATATCAGTTCGTTGATTGCAAACAAAATAAAAATTATTTTGTGTTTAGTTTCAATTATATTCTTTATTGTTTCACTATTCTATGTGCCATTGTTCATAACTTGATGAATCCAACAATAATTGCTTGTTCGCTATTCTTCTTTGCTTACAACGCAGATATTTACAGCGGAGCTCTTCAAACTACGATTGTTTTCTTCATACGCAATGCGTCTTAACACAAGACTGACTGATTTCTTACTACTGGTTGCCTTTTTATATCCCACGTAAACAGTCTGATGAAGGTTCTTGAAGTCGAACGTTCGTGGTTTCGCTTTCTAGAGAATTCTATCGCAACTTCATTGTTGTTTGTGTGTTTTGTTCACATCGCTTGTTGTTGCGTTCTCGCTCTACTTGTCCATCCCCTTTTCTTCCATACTGATGTTGTTGGTCTACTTGTAACAAATTCGTTGTATTTGTTTGTGTAGCTTTTGCTCATTTTAATGTTAAACGATGTACACCGTTTTAATTTTCTTAACAATATTCTGTTCTGTAAATAAAAATGATTTTGTGTAGTTTTTGTCCTTGTAATGTTAAAAATTATTTTGAGTAGATTTTATCATTGTAATGTTATTTTAAATATTTATCATTTTTAATATCAAAATCAATTTCAATACCAAATATTGTTATTTAATTTAATAAGAAAATTAAAATAAATTTATTGTAGTTTTCTCCTATCTTTCCTATTATACTGATATTTACACAGGTAAATAATTAAGATTATTGTGTCATTATTTGATATCAAAACACAAACGTTTGTTAATATTTTTTAATTTTAAAATGATCTGAAATTCTTTTCTATTAACATTTTAATAAAGTCACGTTTCCTGACCACTATCAAACCAGAAAATCTTATATTTTTAGTTTTGTGTCCTGCATTATTTTTTTATGTCAGTATAGGTACAAATGTTGTCTGAAAGAGGAAGCTGGTGAAATAGGAATTTTGTAGTTAATGGTGGCTTAGAATTTTTAAAATCTGCTCTTTTAAATATAGAAATTATAATATACATACATATAATAGGTATACAAAAAAATTTTAAAATTCGAAACTTTTTTAAAAATTCAAATTAATTCTATAAGAAGATCCAAATTTCTCAAATTTCTGGCTCTCGAAAGATTTATGGCAAAAACTCTGAGAATAATTAAAAACATGTTATGAAAACTTTTTTAGAAAAATCAGTCATTCGTAGTCCATTTTAAATCCTAGGTCCCGCCAATCATGTATAAAATTAACACACATAAAACACAGTGGTGAGAGAAGCTATGTCGTAATCCTTTTCACGGCAATTTTTTTAACTCGCAGAGTTTTTGTTAGTTTGTTCTGCTGAGAAGATGATGAAAATATTTTGTCATTTTCGATGAAATATTTTGTCATATTTCCTTTTGTACAAAATGTCTGGGCTGGGGTTTCAACTACAGTCTCACGTCTAATAAGCCAACACACTACCTACTAGACTGCGGCTGCTTCATGTGTCATATAAATTATTTAATTTCTTTATGTTAATTAGTTGTCAATGACGTTGTGATTATTTACAATTTTTATTTATTCATTTGCAGCGCTTTGACTTATGTTTAATGTTAATTATGCTATAACCAAATCCTTTCAAGAATGATATTTCTTCCAGAAAAAATTTTAATCTAAGAAAATGTTTCTAAACTATGTAAATTAACAGCCAAAATTGACTTATGAAACGATCATATAAGAAATTGAGAATTTTAATAACCTGTGTTCTGACATCTGTAAGAGCGGGTGGAGAAATTGCTTCTAATATAGCAGCCACTTCATTGGATAGTGGAAGGATAGCGTATTCAGTGCTAAAGACTTTGATTGACACCAAAGAAAACAGTTCGAAGCTTTAGATCCAACAATGAAAAATAAGTGCTTTTAATTTGCGATTGTTAAATAACATTTGTAAGAAGAAGAAGAAGAACCAATTGAATAAATCTTCCCATACGTACAACAATAACTAATTACACGGTGCGACAGTCCAAATACACCCATCTAATGACATAGGCTGACTTCATAAACGCAGTTTGCAATGTAACCTTACAATGCATGGTGTTCATAAAAGCAGTAAACTTTGTTTTGGCAATGCCTCATGTTCACTATTGCATGGGAATGCTTTTCAGTGCGCATTATTTGTCAATTTCGTGCATGATTTTTATTTGTGATTCTTTATAAACATTTATTGACGGCAAAAATTTTGTGGTAAAAATGGCAGATTTGTCCTAATTTAAATTCTTTTTTTATAAGTACAAATTTTTTGTATATAGTGAAAAAAATGGAATCCTGAAAGAGAAAAGCTACTCATATTAAGGAAATTGATAGCATTTTTTCATTTACCAATGATATTTATTTATTTATTTATTTATTTATTTATTACAATACAATTACAAATTATATCCTAATTATATACGAGCGAAGTAAGTTGACTATTTGCTCGGTGTAGTGTCACAGACCAGAGCCTCTGGTGGGAATCGAACCACGACCCTCACGCTAATAGTCTAGCACACTACCCACTAGACTACCAGGGCACCCTAACCAAAGATATTTTTATTTAAAATATTTATTATTATTTTTGTTAAATATTTTAAATATTTTTGATCCAAGTGCTACTTGAATTTTTATTTTCAGCCAAATCGAAAGCGGTTTTCAAAAGAAGACTGCATTTTTTCTTAATATTCATTTTAAGAAATTAAATTATACAAAGGATCAAAAGTTTTCGCATTCATAAACGTATTAAAATATCATCTCATTATTTGACAAAGCAGGGTTGCAATAAAACATTGCTTTGCCTTGTAAAAGAATTTCTTTGCAGTGTTGCATTGCAAACTGCGTTTATGAAGTCAGCCATAGTGTAGGTTATGAGTTTTGTTGAGAAGAACTCAAATATATTTTTTTATATTTCTCGAACCCTCCAAACTTGTATTATTTGACAAAAACTGTATTTTTGACTTTTTCACACAAAATTATTGTTTACCCAAATATTTTTTAACCAATTTTCAAAATCCGAAGTTTTTTGGAAAGGGGAGTGTCAATCTCTTCACAAGATAATGCACTTTTAGAATGGCATCACTTATTTCATATTTTTTAATTAAACTTTGTTACTATGAATGGACAAAGTTGAAAAATATGAAAAAAATTCACATTTGTCAAGTTTACTTCATCAAACCTCATAGCATATTAAGTCAAATAATATATATGTATTTCATTTTAAATCGGACATCGATTCAGAAATGTGTGATTCATCAATAAATTTGTGCGTATTGTCAAAAAAAAGTTTTTGTCAAATAAAACAAGTTTGGAGGGTTTAAGATATACAAAAAAAATATTTTTCAGTTCTACTCAGCAAACTAACAACCTACACAATGTCATTAGCTGGGTGTATTTAATTTTTTTTATTTTGTAGCATAGCGTTATTAGCTTATTTAAAATTAGAATTACAGGAAATACAGGAAAAATACAAAAATATAAAAAAAAAATTAAAATACAACCCCTTGTCAGACTTCAACGTATAGGATGTGGAAGCTTTTCGAGATCGGTTCTGTACATCTGTAAGCCTACAATATTTAATGACAGAGTATGAGCAACAGAGCTCTTTTTGATAAATGCTATTGTTCTTCGAAATAATGACTTATACGCTGTTTTCTTTATGAAAGGTTAAAGTTCTGTGGGGTAGGAAAATACGAGTATATTTGGAAGATACAGAAATGCAAAACCTCTTTTCAAAGCAAATGGCTTTGAGGAAATCTGTATAGTAATATGGATTGATACATTTTATCAACTCCCGTTATGCCATTGCTTAGCACTTTTTTTGTTCGGAAAGATCATGTTTTACAAATCCTACTGGCTTATAAGAATTACTATCGGCAGCCATTGCCATTATTCTTATAACGGACTTGTAATACATACATGCAAAATTGGTCATTACAACCCTTAAGTCAGGATTACAACATGTCTTCTCACACCACTTATGCTGCATGTTAATTTCATCCATAAGTAGGGGGACCTACTGTTTAAAGTCGACTCTGAACGACTGATTTTCAGAAGCTTTTAATGGAAAATTTTGTTTACTCCCAGCGATTTTTGTGGATGTCGCCACAGATATATTTTTTCATAATTCGTTTTGTTGGAGATGTCTGACCTGAGATTCGAACCGTGGGCTTCAGTTCTAATAAGCTAACACACTACCTAATATATTACGGCGGACTTGTAATATCTTGCTGTTTTTGTCGAACCTATAATCAAACTTTGCACTTGGGTTTTTAATTACTTTCTTCAGATTTTTCAGAAAACATTTCTTAGTACGATTGCTCCCATAGTACCGAAATCTGAATGTCCATTTAGGATATCACAACTTATATAAAGATTATAAGAATATATCTCGAATGTGGTATGTTAACCACTCTAGTACCTAACGTCTCAGATACAGATTTAATTAATCAGTCACAGTAAATATTAAAAGAGTTGCAGAGTCCAAAGGAACTCTCCTTATAGCTTAACCGGAACCGTTAAAATATTAAAATAAAAACCATTTCCTGTGATTCGTTATGTTTTGAATTTGATCAAATAAACGAATTTATGAGTTTAAATTTTATAGACAAAATTTAATTTTCGTTAATCAAAACCAAACTCCACACCAGTGCTTTTATCCAATTCGACCGGATTATTATGGAACCAAAAGCAAATAAATTAGCTCAAAGATTAAATTATAAATTTATATAGAAGTCCTATTTGTATGTAATATTTTCATATTATTAGTGGTTAGGCTTTAACCTACATATACAACGTGATACAACATGGAAAACTGATGGCCATTTATAATCAATGAAATTTCTGTAAGAAATTCCATAATTTCTTGGTGCCTAACGCCAGTAGAATTTTTATTTCGATTTGTGTCACACATACAGATACTTGTTACAATAAAGCCAAGAATTTATGCCAATATCAGCTTCATGGTGTACAGGACAGAAATAAATTGTTCATGTGAAACCATTCCTATTATTTGCTGCCGCAAAAGCTATTATCAAGATGAGGACAGCATAGAAGGGCTTAACATTGTAATTGTGTGGCAAGATGGAAACGAAGAACAATGCGTATAAATACGAGGCTGTATTTGGTTTAATTTCAATTTTTCTTTCTCACAGGAGTTAAGGATATGATAAGAACTTCTTTTTCATGTAATGGGTGATTTTTTTCGTTCACATTTTGAGGCATGAAAAAATATGAAAATGTATGAAAATGTTGCAATAGTTGGTCAATTTTGCAACACTTTCACCTCTAAAGCGCCCTGTATATCACCAAATGGCAACTGCAATATTTTCTTCCTGCAAAAATTCTGAATAGAATGTCCCTATGTACGAGGTCACATGATTCTGAAGACAAAACATGAGATTAATTGTTCACAAAACTCTCCTTTAAAAGGAATGGTGGTATCATAAGCCGTAAGACACCATCTTGGAGAATCACATATCACGTGGCACTCTAACAGCAAAAATACAATACTGAATATGGCTGTGTAAGAAAAAGGATTGAATAATTTAAAAAAAAGATTTGGTTTTTTTCTTTCTTAGGTGCGGATAGTGCGCACTCTTTTGCGTTTATTCAATGATTGATTTTTGAGGGAAAATGTCCCTTCTTTTATACTAAATTTTGGCTGATTTAGCATTTCTAAATCAACCCCTTAATTCTAATACATTTCTTATATTTACTTATGCTTTAACAATTGTTTGTTTGTTTGTGTATATGTATACTATCCTATATTAAATAATATTACATTGGTTTGTGTGTAATAATCATGGGACAAGTGGGTGCAATATGACACGCGCATATTGCCCATATAATAATTCCCACGGTAAAGTGTAAAGAGAGCCACACATGATCACTAGCAAATGCAATACAACAACAACACAAATTGTGCATATTATATGCATACTAATACAGCCGGCGGCCTGACAACAAAGTGTCAAACGATCGTCGCATGTGCGCATTACTATTGTGGCGTTATACACTGCAGCGACGGTCAGCGACATTGAGTCAAGTGGTCGCCGCTCATATGCAATTGGATATTCTTTTGTTTATGCACATGAAATGTTGTGCTGGTGAAATCATGCAACAGCTCTTCCTCACATCAAATTCGACAATTCTGTTTACTCAAAGTAAGCTTAAAGAAATTAAAAATAAAAAGAGGTATGAAAACTTTCGATACGTTTCTAATGCCATTGGCATCACCATCATACATAACATATATAATTGGTCCTTACAACCCTTTACGACCTAGTTTATCACACCACTTTTGTTGTGTGTGTTAATTTTGTACATGAGTGGAGGAACCTACAGTTTAAAGTCGACTCCGACTTTTAATGGGAATTTTATTTATTGTCATAATTTTTGCCAGAAGTCTGACGAAGCCGCTGAAGAAATATTTTTTCATATTTCGTTTTGTTCGAGATGTCTGACTTGGGGTTTGAACCGTGGCCTAACATCTAATAAGCCAATACACTACCCACTAGACTACGGCGACTACTTATGTATTAGTTGTTGTAATTCCTTATAACGAACGTTTACTGCTGTTTTTTATTTTGTCTGTCTGTCTTGTTTGTTTATGTTTTGAGTATGTTTCTTTAATATAATATTGTTATGAAAACGGAAACGGTGTAATATCGTTTAACATTAAAATGACAAACAAAAGCTACACTAATAAATACAACAAACTTGTTACAAGTAAACCAACACATCAATCTGAAAGAAAAGGTAAGCGAGAAGGCAACGACAAGCAATGTGAACAAAATACACAAACAACATTGAAGCCACGATTGAGTTCTTGCGAAAGCGAAACAACGAATATTCGACCTTCATCAGACTGTGGGTATATAAAAAGGAAAGATAAGGCAGGTAAAGAGTAGTAAAAATTCAGCCAGTCTTGTGTGAAGACGCATTGCGCGTGAAGAGAACAGTCTTGGTTTGAGAATCTCCGTTGTAAAGATCTGCGCCGTAAGCAAAGAGAAAATAGCTAACAAGCAAATTATTATTGGATTCATCAAGTTGTAGATAGTGGCACACAAAATTGTGCGAACAATAAAGAATTGAAACTAAACACAAATTTATTTTTATTTTGTTTGCAATCAATGAACTCATATTTTAAACGTTTTTAAAAAGTTATAAACGTAACAATATCTTATATGGGAATAAAAGCTTCGTTTTTTTAAGCGAATGTGACAATGGAAGTCAAAATTTTACGGCCTAGATAATCAGTATCTTTCTGTCTTCACTACCGACACGTTACGACTCCTATGAATTTTTGCTAACGTGTTACTGTAAGAACATTTTTAAGATTTTATTTTACTTTTAACACTAGAAAGACGAACAGGGGTCATTTGACGCATTTATAAATCTAACTGCTAATATTTCTTTTATGACTTATATCACAGATTTCTTACTTCGTGACTTTTAATAATATTCCATAAAATTTAATTTAAAAGTATTTTTTATTTATTTAGGTATTCCAAATTGGAATTATTAAAACAACTACCTAAAAAGACGGATAGGGGTCATCTGACCCTTCACTTATCTATTTATTTTATCAATTACTTTTCCCAATTTTTATTTCTTGAAATTATTAAAATGTCGTTATTTTTTGTTTAAGTTTCCTCTAGTATGCCGTTATGTAATTTCAGCCAACGCGCAAGTTGCTTTTACATATTTTTATCCGTTTTTCAAAAGATTTATGACTAGATCTCTTCGGAACAAAGATATTGAAGCGTATTTGGGTTATGGCTTTACAAAAACTGGACAAATTCCTCTCAGTTTTGTACGGTGGGGGTGCTTGTGGATTCAATAATATATATGTAAATGGTTTATGGAACAAAAAATGGGGAGTTGCTTTTTCTTCACAAACTATATCTAGAGACCGATTTAAAGAAATAATGAAATACATATATTCATTTTCACGTACGAGAAGAAAAATCTACTAGACTAAAAACAGGTACATACATACATACATAACTGGTCATTGAGGAAGTTCACCTTAATTTCGTATGTTTGGAGCCGTTTTATTGAAAATTGCAAAGGTGAAAACATCGCTGTTGACGAACAACTCTTTACTACAAACGGAAGATGCAAATTTACACAATACATGGCGAATAAACGCGACAAATTTGGTATAAAATTTTGGCTTTCCGTAGATGTCAAATCGAAATATCTGCTCAACGGATTCCTATACTTGGGAAAAGATGACAATCGTCCACATAACATTACGCTTGGAGAGACATTGTAATGCGTCTAATGGAACCTTTCGTAAACAAAGGGAGAAATGTGACGACTGACAATATTTTACCTCAGTATAGGTGGCAGACAGATTGCTCTTCAAACGTACAACTCTAGTTGGGACAGTCAATAAAGCAAGACGGGATGTTCCACCATATGTGAAAAAATTGAAATTAAATTTGCATGCCCATGAAATTCTACAAACCGAAAATAATAAGCGCCTTCTGACAGTTTACCAAGCAAAGAGACAAAAAAAATGTTTTATTGCTGAGTACTTTGCTCAAAGTGGTTGAAATAGATAAAGGTAATAGCAAACTCAAACTAAATTTGGTGTTGATGTTGTTGACCAAATGGCTAGAAAATATAGCAGTCAAGCTCAAGACGATGGCCAGCACAAGGTATTTTCAACATATTGAACTTGTCAGCAATAAATGCATGGGTGCTATTTCAAGAAGTAACAGACAAAAAATTCGTAAAAGAGAATTTATTTTACAAGTAGCGTTTGAAGTGAGTCACATTGACTAGCAACCGCAAGCGGTAAATATTCAACCACAAGTTTCACATATTCAAACCATAAAAAGACGATATTGTCATACAACTGGCTGGAAAAACAAAACAAATCAAATGTGTGAAATATGCCAGAAACCCTATGCGGAACCTGTAATATATCAAAACATTTTCTATGCTCTGGATGCGTGTAGAAGATAGATCTCAAAAAAATCGTATCATTATATCTCGATATTTTTTTTTATTTTACCGTCAAGCGAATCAGAACATTTTTATTCGAAATTTTTTATTAATTTTCAATAATAAAAAAAATAATAAAAAAAAACAATTATTTATTCATTTGCGTCTTTTGACCAAATCTTTCATAAACTTTCATAGTGGACTCAGACTTCACAAAAGTAAAAAAAAAAAAAAAACAAGTGAAAAATAAAACATAATAAAAAATAAACACAAACAACAAGTGCGTGTACTATAAAAACAATTTAGTTGTGTTAACTAACTGTTATTGTTCTTAAACAATAATAACACCATGGATGAAGATGCTGATGATACTGATGCTGAAGTAGGTAGCGAGTCAAACGAGAATCTAAACTGGCAGATAATAACAAAACGGCAAAGAAAGAGAAATCTGATTGAATCCCCAAATATTTATGAAAATAAACGAATGGCATTCCACAGTGATGACATTCCATCGAGTAGCAACAAATTTGCTGAGCTTCAGACTGATGATGCTGATGACAATGAAGATAATGCAACAATACCTAAACCACCGCCAATATACATACCAGATGTAGTTGATGTTAATAGTATGATTTGTAATATAGGTAATATTATTTCAAAAGATAATTTTAGTTATAAATCATTACGAAATAACCAAATCAGACTTATGGTTAAATCGGTTGATTTATATAGAACCTTAGTAAAATACTTAGAAAGTCGAAATATAGGTTTTCATACATATCAATTGAAACAAGATCGTTCATATAGAGTTGTTATAAAGGGACTTCACCATTCTACTCCTATTGAGGACATCAAGGCCGAACTAATATGCCTAGGACATCAAGTTCGTAATGTTACCAACGTGCGAAGTAGATTGACCAAAGAATCATTGCCAATGTTTTATATTGATCGCGATCCTCAACAGAATAATAAGGACATTTATAATTTAAGATACTTAAACAATACTATCATTACAGTTGAAGCACCTAGAAAAATAAACGACATTGTTCAATGCCACCGATGCCAACTTTTTGGCCAAACAAAGACTTATTGTAAGAGACCTTTTAATTGTGTTAAGTGTGGTCTTGGTCATCCAACTGCAGAATGCAAAAAAGAGTTAAATTCGCCAGCTCAATGTATTAACTGCCTAAAAAGTCACACTGCCAATTACAAAGGTTGTCAAATATATCAGAAATTAATTACTAAACGACAAACTAATGAATGAATGAATTTCCTCAATTTAACTCTAATAATAATTACCAGAGAAACAGCCAACAGAATAACAATCAATCTTATTCTGAAGTAGTGAGAAACAATAACTCTGAAAACATTAATTCCAATACAATGGATCGAATCGAATCCATGTTAACAAATCTCCTTAACATGATTACCATGCTAGTCTCCAAATTATGCAAATAAATCTACGGTTTGCAATATGGAACGCCAACGGTCTACTAAACCACAAAGAAGAAATTGAAACATTTATAAATATTAATCATATCGACATTTTTCTTATATCTGAAACACATTTTACCGATAGAACATATTTCAATATAAATGGCTTTGACCTAATTCACCCTGAAAATAGAGCAAAAAGGTCAATAAAATATACTATCATAGATGATTATCAGAAACCTCATCTACAGGCTGCCGGAATACGAATAAATTGCAATAACAATGATATATCAATATATTCAATTTATTTTCCCCCCAGACATAATGTTAAATATGATGATTATCAAGACTTTTTTGAAACTCTTGGTACAAAATTCATTGTTGGCGGCGATTTTAATGCCAAACATCCTTGGTGGGGTTCCCGACTTGCCATCCCAAAGGGAAAAGAACTTTATAAAAATGTAATCGATAATCATTTTTCAATTTTAACCTCTGGAAGACCTACATATTGGCTAAGTGATCCAAGAAAAATTCCAGACTTACTAGATTTTGTAATTTACTCCGGTATTCCAGGTAACTTGTTGAATATTTTAGACTCTTTAGACTGATTTAAGCTCTGATCACTCGCCCTTGATAGTAAATTATGATACATGTTTACAAACAAATGGAAATTATAAAGTAACATTAACACATATTGACGTGGATTCCTTTAAATACTGGTTAGAGCAAAATATAAATCTTAAAATAAAATTGAAAGAAGCTGTTGATATAGATAATGTCGTTGAAAATTTTACAAATCTCATCCATGAAGCTGCATATTTATCTTCACGGAATGAAGCTGTTGCTAATAACCGAAATAGGGTTTTGGTTTCTGCGCAAATAAGGGAAATGATTAGAGATAAGAGACGTTTGAGACGAAATTGGAAAAGAACGAGAACCTTACTAAATAAAACAATACTTAACAGAGCAAATAAAGAACTGAAAAGAAAGTTACGTGAATATAAAAATGACCAAGTAAGTAATTATCTAAAAAATATTGGTTACAATCAAAATTCTGAACAAAAACTATGGAATGCAACAAAATATTTAAAAAGACCCAGTAAAAGAAATGTACCAATAAAAGATATAAATGGTACTTGGTGTAAATCGGACCTCAAAAAAGCTCAAGCATTCTCACAATATTTGGAGTCAACATTTCAGCCATTCGCTTTTAATGATGATAGTGATCAAAACTATGTTAATGAGTTTTTGGATAGTCCCTGCCAAATGGATTTGCCTATCAGACATATAACCCCCAAAGAAGTTGAACGAGAAATATCAATACTAAACGTTAAAAAAGCGCCTGGATATGACCAAATAGGAGTGAAATACGTAAAAATGTTACCAAAAAAAGCTATACTCCTATTAACTTTTATTTACAACTCAATATTACGGCTAAATTATTACCCAGTACAATGGAAATGTGCGGAAATTATAACTGTGTCTAAACCGAATAAACCAGAAAACATTATAAGTTCCTATAGACCTATAAGTTTACTGTGCACTTTTTCAAAAATATTTGAGAAAATCTTTCTGAAAAGACTTCAGCCAATTTTAGATAATAAAAATATCATTCCGGAATATCAGTTTGGCTTTCGTCATCAGCATGGTACGCCTGAACAATGCCATCGCATTGTTAATGTTGTTCAAAATGCCTTAGAGAGGAAACAATATTGTTCTGCAGTTTTTTTGGACGTAAAGCAAGCATTCGACAGAGTGTGGCATCCTGGTCTTCTTTTCAAACTATAATTACTTCTACCTGCACCCTTTTATTTAGTTCTTAAATCATACTTAAGTGACCGTTATTTTTATGTTAAAATCAACAATTCTGTTTCGGATATATGTGAAATAAAAGCTGGAATTCCACAAGGCAGTGTACTTGGCCCTGTTCTTTACACTATATATACATCAGATATGCATTTTATGGAAGATGTTACAGTTAACACATATGCCGACGATACAGCATTAATTGCAAATAATGATTGTCCAACAAAAGCATCGAATGTAATTCAAAACTATATAGATAGCATAGCAATATGGCTTAAAAAATGGAATATTTGTGTTAATCCTGATAAATCGGTGCATATAACTTTTGCATTAAGAAAAGGCGATTGTCCTTCAATTTTTCTAAATGGCGAACAAATACCTAACTCTAACTGTGTGAAATATCTTGGAATACATCTTGATAGAAGATTAACTTGGAAAGACCATATAAAAAGCAAAAAAGAACAGCTTAATATAAAAACAAAACGCATGTATTGGCTACTTGGCAAAAAATCTGAGCTAAGTTTGCATAATAAACTGTTGCTCTACAAAACTATCCTCAAACCCATATGGACATATGGAATACAGTTGTGGGGAACTGCGAGCAATTCGAATATTGAAATTCTGCAGCGTTATCAGTCTAAAACTCTAAGAATGATATTAGATGCTCCTTGGTTTATTACTAACGATAATATTCATAAAGATTTAGGAATATCTAAAGTTAAAAATGAGATCAACAAATTTAGTAGGAAATATATTGACAGACTTAGTAACCATAGTAACACTCTAGCGATTACTTTACTAGATGAAAGTGAGGAAATTGTAAGGCTTAAAAGGTTTCATGTTCTAGACCTACCATTTAGAAAATAAAAAAATGTAAATATGTAAATATTATTTAAAAAATTATTATTATTATTATTAATTATTTTAATATCCTTCTTTGTTAGTCTCATTGGAGATAAATCATTTTTTAATTTTTTTTTATTTTTGTTATTTAATTTGCTTATTATTGTATTAAAATCATACCTGTTAAGTAATGATTAGTAATCGTAATGATTAGTAATTTGATTACTTTTTTTTGAATGGTGAAATAATGATTACAATTACGATTATTTTTGGTTAAAATAGTTAATAATTGATTACGATTACAAAATAATCAAAAAATAATCAGGATTACTGGCGATTCGTCTAATAATCAAAAGGAATCAAAAGTAATCCAAAAGTAATCAATTTATTTTCAATAATTACTTTGAACTCTTTTTGAATATTTGAAAATAATGAAAAAGAATTATTGAAAAAAATTTGATTACTTTTGGATTACTTTTGTATATTTGAAAATAATCAAAAAGAATTATTTAAAACAATTTGATTCTTTTTTAAACTTCTTTTGATTCTTTTTGATTATTAGACTAATCGTCAGTAATCCTGATTATTTTTTGATTCTTTGGTAATCGTAATCAATTAGTAATTGGAAAAAATTATTCATAGAATTATATAATCATTACGATTCTTTTTAAAAAGTAATGTAATTGATTACTAATCGTAATCGAAATTTAACAGGTATGATTAAAATAGATTGCAAATAAATATATGGAAAAAAAAAATTATATCTCGATATACCTGGATCTCGCATAAATACATTCAAAGCACTAACGGTACTTGTCTACATATTTTTATTATATGTACGTACACATATAAACTTGATTTCTTTTCAAATGCGTATTATTAAATGTTTATTTCTTTGTTATAAACTAAGAATACAAAATGTACAATTTAATTTTTTTTGTTTTAAATAAAAAAGCAATTTTAAAATTAAATTCTGAAATTAAAATGTAGATTTTTGCTACTAAGACTTAAAGGGAGTCAAATGACCCCTACCCTTCTTTTAAGGTATATTAATTCTCCCGTCTTTCTAGTGTTAAAGGCCCATCCCTTTCCTTTCTAATAAGGTCTAAGTCTTGGACATCGATTCAGAAATGTTTGTGTAAACAATAAATTTGTGCGTAAAGTAAAAAAAAACAGTTTTTGTCAAATAAAACAAGTTCGAGTTCTACTCGACAAAACTCATAACCTACGCTATGTCATTAGCTGGGTGTATTTCATTCTTTTTATTTTGTAGCATAGTGTTATCTGTGTGAACGATATAATTTTGAAATGTTAATTGTTGACTCATGTTACATAGAAAAGATTTTTCGTTTTTATACTTCTTTTTGTTTACTGACATTTACATAAACTGATAGCACGATAACAATAAAACTTTTAAAAATATATAAAAAAAAATGCGTACAAATGTATCCAAATTTTATATGAAAATTATTAACAACTACTACTACTACTATTGTATTTTCGTCTAACAATACAACGCATTCAACGATACAAGAGTTTTTGTGAATTACCTAAATGAATTAAAAATTACAACATAATGAAAGAGCGATAAATTAGTGAGAGTAAATTAATAAGAAAGTGTTATTTGCATAAAGTTGTATTAATCGTACGAAATATTTCCTTCATTGTTGCAATTACATGGCTTGTGTCAATGAAGATAATACAGCGCAAATCAGTAAAGAATCCATTTAAAGCTATCGCATGCAATACATTAACGTGACTCGTTACTAATAAGATTTGAAAGTATTGTTACGAAAATGGAAATGGTTTTATCGTTTAACACTAAAATAATAAACAAAAGCTAAAAAAACGAAAACAATGGACTTGTTTACATGCTTAACGAATAAACAAAAGTATAGCCTCAGATCAGTATAAAAAATGGATAAACAAGTAAAAAAAAAACCGGCAACAACAACACTGCAAGGACAAACATAAACAAAATACACAAACAACAATAACGTAAACAACTTGTTAACATTTATAGAGATGTCGGGAAGGCAAAGTCATTCTCCTTCAAGAGCATTCATCAGACTATTTACCCTGCGATATAAAAGGCAAGACAAAGCGGGCAACGGATCAGAAAGAATTCAGTCCGTCTTGTGTTAAGAACTCCGTTGTAAAGATCTAACGAACAATTGTTGGTGTGTACGCGGTAGAGTGTAAAGAAGAATAACAAATAAAGCAAATTGTTGTTGTTTAAATCAAGTTGCCAAAGGTGGCACACGGAATTGTGTGAACAATAATGAATTGATTTAAAACTAAACACAAATTTATTTTTATTTTATTTGCAATCTACGAACACATATTTTAAAAGTTTTTAAAAGAGTAAAAACGTAACAGACATTAAATATGTATTTTTATTTTATTTATGTTATACAATGTAGTCATAAATAATATTCCAGTTATTACAAGCCTAATAGCTAAAGCTGTATGTTCGAAGTTGTCATACAGACCAGATTCTCTTGTGGGAATCAAACGACTACCGACTAGGTAGGTCTTAAAAATATTCTTTTATATTCCTTGAAATATCTTTTTTAATAAAATTTTGTAATTATCCTTAATTAATCTTGAAATCAGAAAAAATAAGAAAAAAACACACTATCCCTGCACTTTCCAAAAATGTTTGAGAAGTAAATGAATATGAGTGAAAAGTAAAAAAAAAATTTTGAAAGGCCATGAAATAATAATATAAAAAATATTTGTAAGGTCTACGCAACTTACACCATTTCATTACACGGGTGTATTTAATTTTTTTGTAGCACAGTGTTATTATTATTATTTGCAAAAACTACATTGAAATTAATGAAACTGTTTTAATCTCTTATCGTTCATCAGCTTACATTATAAATATAATTTGTTCAGCGAATTATAGTATATTTGCTTTCTACTCAAATTTCCAAAGAATTATTTATGAAGTATGTATAGGGTTTTCCAACAGGGACTCCCGCACATTGAAAGTTCATAATGAACGTCTTTTTTGGAACTACATCTGTCAAATGAATTATCTTTTATTCAGTGTGTTTTATCAAAACGACATGGACGATCATAAATAACGACCTGGGTTAGCTGAATGGACTCTGGAGCAGTTGGCAAGTGAACTTAATTTTCATTAAAAAACCATTTTTGGATCAATAGGTACGTGAACAAGCAACAGTTGGAATTTGGGACCTCCAATGCATCCAAAAAAAACTCAATGTTTGGTGTGGATTATCTTATTATCATACTATCTTTGAGAATGACCTTAGCCAGCCCATTACTGTCAACGGCGAGCACTATAAGTCAATGATATTCAACTTTTGTCCTGAATGGGATGATCGGGCAATGTGGTTTCAAGAGCTTGGCGCTACGTGCCATACTGAATATTCTGCATGAGCGATTTAAGTGACTGATAATCTCACGTTGAGGTAATGTGAACTGGTCATCGAGATTTTTTCGATTTGCTATTAGGCTTTTTATTGTAAAGTATTCTTAAGCCACAGGACTACAGAGGTCCTTGAATTAGCCTACTTTATGCGTTATTTGCATGGAAAATTGGTCATATCAGATGTGTTCCACTCAGTGAATGCGCGGCGAAGAGTTAGGTTAGGTTAGGTCTTTCGAACGAATAAAAATTTTCAAAAATATATCACGAACACAATGTTTTATTTAAATTTAAAAACCTGAAGCGCTTAATCAAAACCCCTGTATTTTCTGTAATATTTTTACTCATTTAAGTATTAAAAATGAATTTGTTTAAGTCCTGTAATATTTTACTTGGAAATAAGATGTTTTTGTGGCATACCATATACCTTTAAGTGGTAACTGAATGAATGGAATCAGTAGCGTATACAAACAATAATAAATACAATCACAGCTAAAAAATCAAACACAATTTAACATATTATTTATCCAATTATTCCCATATGTAATTGAATACAATTATAAATCGAATTAAATAAAAAAAGAAAATGTTAATAATTAAATACTTAATCAAATTCTGAGAAAATGTTTTCAGGAGATGTATGAATAAAATATGCTGCAATTAATGTTTGCAATCTGTTGCAATTTTACTTTTAAGTGAATATAAAATAGAAGTAAATCTTCCACTTGTTCTGTCTTTATACGCTACACGTACTACAAACGTATTTGTTATTTGATATTTTATTTATTTTATTGATACAGTCTCAATTCCATAGTTATCCATTAGGGTTTTTCTCGGGCTTACCGTCCGGGAGTTTTTTTCATATAATAAAAAGATATGCCGGATAACAGTGGAAATCCTAGCTTTGTATCAAAAATGATACATTTTTATTTTTGAGACTATACAACTTTAATTCAAGAAAAGTTAGATGCCTGATATTTTTTTAATTCGTAAGTATTATTATCGCCATTATTTTAAACCAAATAAAAAAAGAAAATTTTAAACAGGACTTAAAAAATTCAAAAACTTCATAATTCTGGCTTATGTATAATTTTTGATACATAAGACTTTCCAGTGGATTCTTTGGTATTGTGTATGTAATTGTTTTAAGTTTTCAAAGATTTTGTTAAGTTTTATCGTAAATAATACATTATTTATGGTATTTGAGAAGGCATTGAATGTTAAGTTTTGGATGAAAATTATAAGGTGAATTATTTGTTCTTGATATTGAAGTAGTCGTAGTCTAGTATGTAGCATGTTAGCTTATTAGACGTCAGGCCAAGGTTAAAATCTCAGGTCAGACATATCCAATTTATAACGAAAGGCTTATATATGTATGTATGTAATATTTCTGCTGCTGAAAACTCTGAAGAAGAACAAACAGAAGCTCGTCTTATGAATTGACGAAAATATTGACAACCTAAAACATGACAATGGGATGTTTCTCGCCAAAGATGATACTACTTGGAACAGTGAACCGTATGCCTTTAGTAGTTTGGGAATAGAAAATATTATTAATTTACGAACAGATTAGTAGAAGATGTTTCTGGGAATGTTGTAGAGTCTTTCTTACTGCTCTTTTCATATTTATCGCATGTGACAGAAAAACATTAGAAAACCAGTATTTCGTCCTGCGTTTTATTTCATAGATATTACAGATGATAATATTTCGGTCAACTACGTACGTATGAGGTAACAGAATCATTCGATTTGATAATGTGCTACTCGGAAATGATGATAAATTTACACCTATTATGCCTTTTCGAAAAATGACCTGAAAGTCTTTCAGCTTTTAATAGTTCTAATAATTTTGTCGCTGTAGATGAGTAACTATTTGAACTTTATTTTCGTGGTCCACTGAAATCGAATTAGCAGTTTTAGAAGTACATACTACGTGCGTAGCAACTACTTACAGCTGTATTTGCGGAAGCCTGTATCCGGGAAATCAGAGAGGAATAAATCAGAGCATTGTTATTGACATAATCTCTATTCTATTGCAACGGGAAACGTTTTTATCTCACATGACATTGACAACAAATATTTCTAACGAAATATAACAATGGTTTGTACCATCAGGTTTCAATCAGCCCTCAATTGAGAGCGTTACGGATGCGAGTGGCAATAATCTGCCCATCTAAACAACTGGAAACTTATAAATCGCCACAAAGCAGGGTGCTAGATGTCAAATTATTACCATTTAGAAAAAAAAATAAAAAAATCTATGCGCTACAAGTAAGTAAGTAAGTATCAAAAGTGATACATAAGCTGGAATTATGAAGTTTTTTAAGGCTCGATCTGCGGTTAAAAGAGTACAATTTGGTATTTGTGAAAACATCGTCGTAGCAATTACGTATGGTCCCAATGTTATGAAGATAACTCGGTTAAAGTTTTTTTCTGTCTAAATCATGCCATATTAAGCCGTAGTAGATGAATTTTATTGCAAAAAAAAAAACAGGAACATAAGGAACAAATATATCTTGATTTAGATGCTCCAACTCTATGGAATCGATGATTGAAATGGTGACTGAAATCAATGCTATGATTGACAAGGTTCTTCCTGTAAATAAATCAATAAAATGCGTTATTGACTTCGAAATAATAATATTTATAATGCATCAAAATACAATTTGTGGGTATGTTTCCTTCTGAACACATGTTAATGATCTGTGCTAACTGATGTATAGCATCTAATGTTGCATTTGTTTAAATATCTGCAAATTGTCAAATATTTTTTAATGTGTTAGTAACAAATTGTATGATCTTTGAGAAGCTTTGATATCATTTTGACTAGAGCATCCATAAAGGAAACATTAAAGTCGTAAGTTTGCCTCAAAAATAAAAACAGAATCATTATCATACAAGACATTTCTACAAGCATTTTGTTATTGATTTTGTCAAATCTAGGAGTGTTAATCTCGTGAAACTCGCAGTTTATCGAAATACCGATTGTATATTCGGAATACCGAATACACAACTACTAAATAGTAGCATGGTATTTTCATTCAGCATCATTGTTTGCCCAAGGATCGAAGAAATGAAGGCTTAATATGTATTATGTTCAGAGTTATTGAGTACAATATTTTAAGTGTTCAGGCATAATATTATACGCATTTTAACTGCTTATTCAATATTAATTTGACAGCTGTTAAACGAAACAGCTGGTTGTTTCAATAACATTGTTTTTTTTTTTTTTTTTTTTTTTGTTGTCGTTGTTGGCATTTGTAGTCGCCGTAGTCTAGTAGGTAGTATGTTGGCTTATTAGACGAAAAGCCAGGGTTCGAGCCCCAGGCCAGACATCAAAATAAAATACAAAAATTATTTCTTCGGCGACTTCCTCTCAGCAGATTTCTGGCAAAAACTCTGAGAGTAAATAAAATTGCCATGAAAAGTTTCTCAAAAATCTGTCGCTCGGAGTCCCGCCACTCATGTATAAAATTAACACACACAACATAAGTGGTGTGAGAAACTAGGTCGTAATCCTGACTGAAGAGTTGTAATGACCAATTATGTATGTATGTGTTGACATTTGAGTTGTCAAATATCAACAAAAAGTGTTCGGTTAATAGTAATATGCTCACTCATAAGTATGTTCAGTGCTACATTTTAAGTTTGACTCAATATTACAACAATTTGCGTATTTATTGCGCAATAATTAATTATTGTAAAGTATTCTTAAGCCACAGGACTACAGAGGTCCTTGAATTAGCCTACTTTATGCGTTATTTGCATGGAAAATTGGTCATATCAGATGTGTTCCACTCAGTGAATGCGCGGCGAAGAGTTAGGTTAGGTTAGGTCTTTCGAACGAATAAAAATTTTCAAAAATATATCACGAACACAATGTTTTATTTAAATTTAAAAACCTGAAGCGCTTAATCAAAACCCCTGTATTTTCTGTAATATTTTTACTCATTTAAGTATTAAAAATGAATTTGTTTAAGTCCTGTAATATTTTACTTGGAAATAAGATGTTTTTGTGGCATACCATATACCTTTAAGTGGTAACTGAATGAATGGAATCAGTAGCGTATACAAACAATAATAAATACAATCACAGCTAAAAAATCAAACACAATTTAACATATTATTTATCCAATTATTCCCATATGTAATTGAATACAATTATAAATCGAATTAAATAAAAAAAGAAAATGTTAATAATTAAATACTTAATCAAATTCTGAGAAAATGTTTTCAGGAGATGTATGAATAAAATATGCTGCAATTAATGTTTGCAATCTGTTGCAATTTTACTTTTAAGTGAATATAAAATAGAAGTAAATCTTCCACTTGTTCTGTCTTTATACGCTACACGTACTACAAACGTATTTGTTATTTGATATTTTATTTATTTTATTGATACAGTCTCAATTCCATAGTTATCCATTAGGGTTTTTCTCGGGCTTACCGTCCGGGAGTTTTTTTCATATAATAAAAAGATATGCCGGATAACAGTGGAAATCCTAGCTTTGTATCAAAAATGATACATTTTTATTTTTGAGACTATACAACTTTAATTCAAGAAAAGTTAGATGCCTGATATTTTTTTAATTCGTAAGTATTATTATCGCCATTATTTTAAACCAAATAAAAAAAGAAAATTTTAAACAGGACTTAAAAAATTCAAAAACTTCATAATTCTGGCTTATGTATAATTTTTGATACATAAGACTTTCCAGTGGATTCTTTGGTATTGTGTATGTAATTGTTTTAAGTTTTCAAAGATTTTGTTAAGTTTTATCGTAAATAATACATTATTTATGGTATTTGAGAAGGCATTGAATGTTAAGTTTTGGATGAAAATTATAAGGTGAATTATTTGTTCTTGATATTGAAGTAGTCGTAGTCTAGTATGTAGCATGTTAGCTTATTAGACGTCAGGCCAAGGTTAAAATCTCAGGTCAGACATATCCAATTTATAACGAAAGGCTTATATATGTATGTATGTAATATTTCTGCTGCTGAAAACTCTGAAGAAGAACAAACAGAAGCTCGTCTTATGAATTGACGAAAATATTGACAACCTAAAACATGACAATGGGATGTTTCTCGCCAAAGATGATACTACTTGGAACAGTGAACCGTATGCCTTTAGTAGTTTGGGAATAGAAAATATTATTAATTTACGAACAGATTAGTAGAAGATGTTTCTGGGAATGTTGTAGAGTCTTTCTTACTGCTCTTTTCATATTTATCTCATGTGACAGAAAAACATTAGAAAACCAGTATTTCGTCCTGCGTTTTATTTCATAGATATTACAGATGATAATATTTCGGTCAACTACGTACGTATGAGGTAACAGAATCATTCGATTTGATAATGTGCTACTCGGAAATGATGATAAATTTACACCTATTATGCCTTTTCGAAAAATGACCTGAAAGTCTTTCAGCTTTTAATAGTTCTAATAATTTTGTCGCTGTAGATGAGTAACTATTTGAACTTTATTTTCGTGGTCCACTGAAATCGAATTAGCAGTTTTAGAAGTACATACTACGTGCGTAGCAACTACTTACAGCTGTATTTGCGGAAGCCTGTATCCGGGAAATCAGAGAGGAATAAATCAGAGCATTGTTATTGACATAATCTCTATTCTATTGCAACGGGAAACGTTTTTATCTCACATGACATTGACAACAAATATTTCTAACGAAATATAACAATGGTTTGTACCATCAGGTTTCAATCAGCCCTCAATTGAGAGCGTTACGGATGCGAGTGGCAATAATCTGCCCATCTAAACAACTGGAAACTTATAAATCGCCACAAAGCAGGGTGCTAGATGTCAAATTATTACCATTTAGAAAAAAAAATAAAAAAATCTATGCGCTACAAGTAAGTAAGTAAGTATCAAAAGTGATACATAAGCTGGAATTATGAAGTTTTTTAAGGCTCGATCTGCGGTTAAAAGAGTACAATTTGGTATTTGTGAAAACATCGTCGTAGCAATTACGTATGGTCCCAATGTTATGAAGATAACTCGGTTAAAGTTTTTTTCTGTCTAAATCATGCCATATTAAGCCGTAGTAGATGAATTTTATTACAAAAAAAAAAAAACAGGAACATAAGGAACAAATATATCTTGATTTAGATGCTCCAACTCTATGGAATCGATGATTGAAATGGTGACTGAAATCAATGCTATGATTGACAAGGTTCTTCCTGTAAATAAATCAATAAAATGCGTTATTGACTTCGAAATAATAATATTTATAATGCATCAAAATACAATTTGTGGGTATGTTTCCTTCTGAACACATGTTAATGATCTGTGCTAACTGATGTATAGCATCTAATGTTGCATTTGTTTAAATATCTGCAAATTGTCAAATATTTTTTAATGTGTTAGTAACAAATTGTATGATCTTTGAGAAGCTTTGATATCATTTTGACTAGAGCATCCATAAAGGAAACATTAAAGTCGTAAGTTTGCCTCAAAAATAAAAACAGAATCATTATCATACAAGACATTTCTACAAGCATTTTGTTATTGATTTTGTCAAATCTAGGAGTGTTAATCTCGTGAAACTCGCAGTTTATCGAAATACCGATTGTATATTCGGAATACCGAATACACAACTACTAAATAGTAGCATGGTATTTTCATTCAGCATCATTGTTTGCCCAAGGATCGAAGAAATGAAGGCTTAATATGTATTATGTTCAGAGTTATTGAGTACAATATTTTAAGTGTTCAGGCATAATATTATACGCATTTTAACTGCTTATTCAATATTAATTTGACAGCTGTTAAACGAAACAGCTGGTTGTTTCAATAACATTGTTTTTTTTTTTTTTTTTTTTTTTGTTGTCGTTGTTGGCATTTGTAGTCGCCGTAGTCTAGTAGGTAGTATGTTGGCTTATTAGACGAAAAGCCAGGGTTCGAGCCCCAGGCCAGACATCAAAATAAAATACAAAAATTATTTCTTCGGCGACTTCCTCTCAGCAGATTTCTGGCAAAAACTCTGAGAGTAAATAAAATTGCCATGAAAAGTTTCTCAAAAATCTGTCGCTCGGAGTCCCGCCACTCATGTATAAAATTAACACACACAACATAAGTGGTGTGAGAAACTAGGTCGTAATCCTGACTGAAGAGTTGTAATGACCAATTATGTATGTATGTGTTGACATTTGAGTTGTCAAATATCAACAAAAAGTGTTCGGTTAATAGTAATATGCTCACTCATAAGTATGTTCAGTGCTACATTTTAAGTTTGACTCAATATTACAACAATTTGCGTATTTATTGCGCAATAATTAATTGAAACTTTATATGAAATATTGAGCTCAATAATGGCGTTTATTACACCGTATAAGATTACTAGTTGCGCACCACAATGAATAGTTTGACTATAGAGTAACCTCAAAGTCCTGCATATAATTAGTAATAGGCGACTTTTTTAAAGATTTCACACATTTTTTGAGACATTTTCTGCTTTTCCTAAACCTGATTTCATGTAGAGGAGGTCTGTGCTACTGAAGTTTTATGTATAAAGCGATATACGCAGCCTGCTTGATATCTTCATTGTAATCGAAGCCAGAAACATCTACTACACGTACTGTGAAGTTCTTAGCTTTATATTTTCTGTAAAATCAACGCTGAAGTATCATTAAAATTTGAATCAATTAACACGTGTACTTACTGTCGGTGCGTGCTGCTATAACTCTAGGGTTAAAGTGTAACAATATTGCGTGGCTGGTGTGAAGTCAAATCTATTGGAGCCTTAACTTGTACTTCATCTCTAGACTTTCTTTTGTTCAAAATCTCTAAAACATTAAATTCAATATTGTTTCACCCACAATTCAAACTACAACAATCTATTTAGAACAATTTATTTATTTAAATAAATGCCTGTATAACTGTTATGGCCTATAGAGATGATATAATATTTGTTTGTTATAAACATTGTAGGTTCTCTTTACCAATGGAGAAGTCTAGAAAAATTACTCACCGTAATTTAACGATTTAAGTTTCGTCAGTATGCAGACTTATGTCGTGGAAATTTAGATCAAATGCGTTGTTGGTAAATTTTTTATATACATATATTCCCCGGATATAAGCACTTTCAAAAATTTTATCAGGACAGTGCTTATAAGCGGAGAAGTCTTATATTGAAATGCCACACCACAGAATAAATAGTCGCGTGTCATTTATGCTGATAGAATTCTGTTTCTGATTGGCAACAATGGCTTCATACTCGATGGAATGGCGGCAGGACATCTTCTACAGCTCGGAGAGGTAAATGAAGTTGTAATTTGCTGGGCCCCCGTGTCTTTTCGGCATCATTACGAAGAAATTACTGAAGGAGTTCTATTGTAGCATTAACTAAGCAGAGAATCGGGCCGTTGACTCGCCCAAGACCTGGACCAGGTCAGATTAGTAGAAGATGAGGTTTACAAATTACGAAAGGCGATTGTAGGTTTTCTATCAGGAATCAATTATTTGAGATTGAGTTGTCTCATTTGTTTATGTCTTCTGGATAGAACAAAACGTGGCCACGGTAATTATACGTTGTGAGTCAAGGGCTTCTGAAGGAAAGAGAGCTTCTTTAAGTAGTTCTCAAAATATTTTTCAATCTCTTGTTTAGTGTATCATGGTGTTTCTGTACACATGGATTATTATAATATTGTACTGATTTTATAAGTTCGTTATACAGTAAAAGTTTAAAGTATAATATCAATAAATTCATGCATCGGACTGTGGATGCACTGCTTAGTTATTTACAGTGGTGGTCATATAATCAAAACATTCGTAATGATTGTAAATTAATCGTTTTATTTTCAAAATTAATAAAAAAATTAAACCACTTATTTTTCAGCTCTTAAATATTAAACTTAAACTTAAAAATATTTAATTGGGTTTGCCATGTAATTAAAAAATATACAGACACGTTTCAAGCTTACCGCAATATTTTTGATTTTTTGTTCTTACATACGTACATACATACTAAACGTGTGCGCAAGACACTTAAAATTGTACAGTATTGTATTTTTCTCATGAGCGAGTTTTGTTAACAAAACATTTAACACAATCTTATTTTGTTATTTATGCCAAAAAGTTATTCAAAATCAATCTTTTCAACGGTATTTTATAAAATTAGAAATAAATACCGGTAACTTAAAATTCATTAAACACTTCTCATTGTTTCTTATATATATTATATACATTTGTAAGTATGTAAGCCTATAAATAAACGTGCATTTGAGACTGGCTTGGTAATTTAATATTGCTTAGTAAATACAGTAGATCACAATGAAATTAGGCCACTTGTAATTACGACCTTAAATGAAAGAAAAAATCAGAAATTGATATTAAGTTCTGCGCTAATCGGTTAAGGGCCATTATTACAACTTACCGTTAACTAAAGGGAGGATTTAAAATTTTTAAATTGTTTTTCATTATTATAAGTGGACGATAAGGTAGAAGTGAGCGTTAAGTTAAAGGGAACTTTTAAAATTAACTTTTAAATTTAAGTTTATGTTTGAACTTACAATACATATGTTTATTTTCAATATGGCAACTTCAAATATAAATAAAGTGAGCAAATACAAAAAACAAAGAAAAAAAAAGACCCCATCGTTGCCAATGCGTTTAAATAAAACTTGTTTAATTTGAGCAGTGTTATCAACCTTGCTCCGCCACTGCCACATTTTTGGAAGTGGTAACTTTATTTTACCTATAAGTTGTAATAAAGAAAATAAGTTAAAGGTATCTTTACAGTTCCCGAAATAGTGAGATATGGCTTTTGGAAAGGTGATCTTGTTCATAGACGAAATAAAATTTAACATTTCTGGTTGAGAACATTTGGAGAAAACCCAAACACTGTTTTCTTCAGTTGTATCGTAAATTACATATCGTAGAAGGAAATATGGACAAAATGTAGTGTTTAAGTTGAACGTTAATAGTTTGGATGGCTATGTTTTACTGATTTAGCGTTTCTAAATCAACCCCTTAATTCTAATACATTTCTTATATTTACTTATGCTTTAACAATTGTTTGTTTGTTTGTATATATGTATACTATCCTATATTAAATAATATTACATTGGTTTGTGTGTAATAATCATGGTACAAGTGGGTGCAATAAGACACGCGCATATTGCCCATATAATAATTCCCACGGTAAAGTGTGAAGAGAGCCACACATGATCACTAGCAAATGCAATACAACAACAACACAAATTGTGCATATTATATGCATACGAATACAGCCGGCCTGACAACAAAGTGTCAAACGATCGTCGCATGTGCGCATTACTATTGTGGCGTTATACACTGCAGCGACGGTCAGCGACATTGAGTCACATGAAATGTTGTGCTGGTAAAATCATGCAACAGCTCTTACTCACATCAAATTCGACAATTCTGTTTACTCAAAGGAAGCTTAAAGAAATTAAAAATAAAAAGAGGTATGAAAACTTTCGAGACGTTTCTACAACCTTACAACCTTACAACCCTTACCGACCTAGTTTCTCACACCACTTTTGTTGTGTGTGTTAATTTTGTACATGAGTGGAGGAACGTACAGTTTAAAGTCGACTCCGACTTTTAATGGGAATTTTATTTATTGTCATAATTTTTGCCAGAAATCTGACGAAGCCGCTGAAGAAATATTTTTTTATATTTCGTTTTGTTCGAGATGTCTGACTTGGGGTTTGAACCGTGGCCTAACATCTAATAAGCCAATACACTACCCACTAGACTACGGCGACTACTTATGTATTAGTTGTTGTAATTCCTTATAACGAACGTTTACTGCTGTTTTTTATTTTGTCTGTCTGTCTTGTTTGTTTTTGTGTTGAGTATGTTTCTTTAATATAATATTGTTGTGAAAATGGAAATGGTGTAATATCGTTTAACATTAAAATGACAAACAAAAGCTACACTAATAAATACAACAAACTTGTTACAAGGAAACCAACAAATCAGTCTGAAAGAAAGGGGATAGACAAGTAAACGAAAACACAAGAATCAATGTGAACAAAATACAGAAACAATATTGAAGTCACGATTGAGTTCTCGCGAAAGCGAAACAACGAATATTCGACTTCAAGAACATTCATCAGACTGTGGATATATAAAAAGGAAAGATAAGGCAGGCAAAGAGTAGTAAAAATCTAGCCAGTCTTATGTGAAGACGCATTGCACGTGAAGAGAACAGTCTTGGTTTGAGGATCTCCGTTGTAAAGATCTGCGCTGTTAGCAAAGAGAAAATAGCTAACAAGCAAATTATTATTGGATTCATCAAGTTGTAGATAGTGGCACACAAAATTCAATGAACATATACTTGGTATGTTTAAGAGTTTGAATGCATATAATTCAACTATAAGGAATTTCCTTTATCTATTAATTTCGTAAAGTTTAAAGATATTGTTCGTAAAAAGAGTGATGGGCTTAATTTTGTAAAATATGGTATTCATGCATATATGTAGTGTACGATTAGGCATTCGCATATTAATTTCTTATAATTTTTTTATAACAAATATAAGTTAATAAGTACACAAGTTTTTCAAAAATAATTTTTAACAAAAATATATTTCATCTCGACAGTAACTCTAATTTTTAAATTTCTGTATTGAATTTTACTAACTTTACAATTTCACCACTGCCGAACCTGTATATTTTATCAATTTAACACTAATTTTTGAATTTATACTGGTGGCATAGCGATAATATCAATGAATTTAAATTTTAAATTCAGTACTTTTTATACTAAGGAAGAGGAAAAAAGCCCAAACTTCAAGCCAATTATTATTTTCCAATATTATTTGCTGACTTCTTATCACTTATAATCCTGTGCAGCTCTTTTTCATTTTTGTACTTTTTTTTGTGAGCATTCTATTAGTAGGATGCTGTATAAGTGTGTGAAAGGTTATTATTTTAATGACACATTTAATACACACATTATGCCAATGTTACAAAAGGTTATTGCTTTCCATCGTATATGTATCTAATCTGTGACTTTGTGTAGTTTTAGTCATTGCGAAAGAGTGTTAATATCATGATTATAAAACGTGTAAATAGAGCAATTTATGCCACGATTAGCCTTGACAATATTGAAATCGATATTTCAATGTAGCAGATGTAATGCATACTCTGCCTGAAGCAATGAATTGTATTTGTGATGGCTTACCGGGTAAGACAATACGAGCTGTTCACCATTCCCTTAAAGAAACGGAAATAAATAAATTAAGAAGTAAAGAAAGTAGAAATACAGTCTATATTCCTTAAAGGAAACCAAAAAGAAAGAAATATTTATTGAAAATATTCCACGAAAAGTCTTCATCTGATAGGGACAATACTATCCAATTTCCATAGGATATTTGTTTACTTAAGCGTGAATCGAGCTTTGTATCAAAAATGATACATTTCAATTTTTGAGACTATATAACTTGAATTCAGAAAAAGTTAGATTTTTTAATTCATTAGTATTGTTCTCGCCATTATTTTAAACCAAATAAAAATAGAAAATTTTAAATAGGACTTAAAAAATTTAAAAACTTTATAATTCTGGCTTATGTATCATTTTTGATACATACGACTTTCCTAAGGATGTAATTTTTTTAAGTTTTCAAAGATTTTGTGAAGTTTCATCGTAAATAATACATTATTTATGGTATTTGAGAAGGAATTGATAGTTAAGTGTTGGATGTAAGTGAAAAGGTTAAATTTTCTGTTCTGGATATATTTTTGATATTGATTGAAGTGGTCGTAGTCTAGTATGTAGCATGTTAGCTTATTAGACGCCAGAAAAACGTTCAAACGTCAGGTCAGACATTTCCAATTTATAACGAAAGGTTGTACTGAACGATTATATATGTATGTATGTATGTAATATTCCTGCTGCTGAAGACTCTGAAGAGAAGAAAGCAGAAGCTCGTCTTATGACCTGACGAAAGATAGGCAGCAACAAACATGACTATAGGATGGTTATCGCCAGAGATAACCTAACAGAGAACCGTAAGCCTTTAGTGGTTTGGGAAAAAAGCTGATTCTTAGAATGTAGTAGAGTCTTTTTACTACTCTTCTCATATTTATCTCACGAGACAGACAAACATAGAAAAAAAGTGTTTCGTCCGATGTTTTATTTCATAGATATTACAAATGATAATATTTCAGTCAACTATGTACGTCTGCACTGTTGCCAGATAAATTTGGTATAAAATCGTCAAAACTAGATGAAAAAAAACGGCAAAAGCGGCAAAATATTTTCGAAATCGTCAAAAAATCGGAGAAATAATAATATGGAATGGTAAAATGTCTGTTTTTATTCTAAGTTACATATACATAAATAAATAATTCATATCATTTAATGATTTTTGTACAAAAGTTAAATATAGATCTATACATTGACCGTGTTATCTTTGCGACCATATTAATTTTATATATGGGTGGCATGGTGGTCGGAAAATGTTATCACTTTCTTTATCAAAGTCAGTGTTGAAAGAGTCAAAATAAAATTCGTCATCGCTACTTTCAAATTCACGGAACACTTCTTTCAATAATTTTCTTTTTGCCATTTTATTAGAGTATTATTTTGAAATATTTTAAGAAGCGAAATCGCCAAATCTAAGTTAAGCACAACTTATAAAATATCATTCGATTTCAACGAATTTCAAAAATTTATCGATTGAGAGCAGACATACGACTAGATCGGTAATAAAGCTTTGCTGGCTGAGGGCAGACGTACGGTCGCAAATGGTTTACACTTTGTTCTACTAAATATAATTAAACATGTATTTATATATATCGAAATTTAATTGCCGCAATACATCAGGTTTTATTAATGTATTAAAACAATTTGTTTTATTTAATTTTAAGTAGTCTTTGGTATACAAAATTCCTTCAATTGTGATATTGTCTAAACGATTTCTTTGCTTAGTTTTATTGATATTTACCTGACTAAATATCCTTTCCACATTGGCGGGCGAATGTGGTAGAGTTAAAATTGTTTGGATACAAATTGACAATTTTGGAAATAAAAAGTTTGTATCGATAGTTTTTATTCCACAAATTTGTTTCCAAAAAGTTAAGAAATCCATTTCGTTTTTATTGATTATACTATTGAAATCTAATAATTTAAGTTCTAGAAAGTCTGTATCAATGTTTTGCATATCTTCTTCAGATACGAAATATTCTATTCTTAACAATGTCATATTGACACAATTATATGAAAACAGTGGTGCAAAAATATAGTTTTAATTAAATCGGCATTTTGAGAGCAAAAATCGGCAAATCGCACTTTGTCATTTTTGAAGTCAAAAATCGGCAAAATGCCGATAAATCGGTAAATCTGGCAACAGTGATATAACAGAAGATTTGATAATGTACTACTCGGACATGATGATAAATATACACCTTTTACGCCTTTTTGGAATATGAACTGAAAGACTCTCAGCTTTTAATAAACCCAATAATTTTGTCGCTGTAGATGATTAACTAATTGAATTTTATGGTCGTTGTAAATTTCGTGGTCCACCGAAATTGAATTGGCAGTTTTAGATTAAAGTACATGCTACGTGCGTAGCAACTACTTACAGCAGTATTTGGAGAAGCCTGTATCCGCGAAACAAGAGAGGAATCAAAGAGGGAGCATTGTTATTGACATATTGACGTTCTATTGCAACAGGAAACTTTTTTACCTCATATAACGTCGACAACAAATTTTTCTAACGAAATATAACAATGGTTTGTACCATCTGGTTTCAGGCAGCCCTCAATTGAGAGCGTTACTAATGCGAGTGAAATAAGTTGCCGTATCTAAACAATTGGGAACTTATAAATCGCCAGAAAGCAAGGGTGCTTGATGTCAAATTATTACCAACTAGTAAAAAAATAAAACTAAGCTGAAATGAAGTGTTTGATTTTTACTTAAAAAACCATGCTGCATATGTACATCATGTCAAAATTTTGGGGTAAATTTCATAAAAGTGATAACAAAATGTAATAATATAAAATAGTTGTATTAAAATCAATTAAAATAAATCAAAATATTAAATTTTTTAACGAAATCTATCAATAATGGTTAGAATTATATATACTACAAGTATGTAACAAAAGTGATACATAAGCTAGAATTATGATGTTTTTTAAGGCTCGATCTACGGTTAATAAATTTTATATAAATTTCTGAATAAAAAATAATGTTTTATTAAATAATCATTAATGAAATCATAACAATTGAAAATCAATTACCCCTCTAATATGATGGGTCTCTTCTACAATTCATATATTTCTTAAAGTATAACTTAAATCGATTGGATTTGATTTTCTTAAAACCTGCCACTTGGTTCTAAGGGCATTATTTTATTAGGACCTCAAATATACTATTGCACATAAATTATTTATTAAATTAACTATTTATTCCTAAAAATAGAGAAAAAGCATTTTTAGTGATTTATCGATAATAGTTTCAGAATAAATGCAACTGCATAATTTCTTTTTTGCAAAAAATTAACTCTGTATTCTTAAGCAATAAAAGCGTAAGTCGAAAACGATACTTTTGAGGAAAACCACTCTTATGCGGCCGAGACTAAGATCAAAAACGATATTAAAGTCTAATTTGTTATATTTAAGCATTTATTATAAATGTAATGGGCCATCATTACTACTTACGTCGACATGTTTCTATTTTAAAAAATATTGTTAGAGAAATGGGTACTTTACGTAAATATAATGTATTGTTAGCAGAATATAATATCATAAATGATTCGAATTTGCGAAAGTCGGTGTACACGAGAAAAAATAAGTTGTCTTTTAAATGTTCATAAACAGACTGACTTTATCAAAAAACTGGCTGTCAACTAATCAATAATGTATTTACATATTAGGACTGTACAATACTAACAAAAATAACTTCTCATTTTTGAAGCAAAAAATATTAAAGATATTTAAAAGAAATATCATACGACAATACCGTTAATTTAAAACAAGAAATATAAGAAAAATAATAAATACATGGAAAATACAAAATAGTATTTGTTCATCAACATTTCCGCCAGCCTTGAACGAAAGTAATCATGTTCAATCACAGCCTCTGGAAAGTTGAGTTTGCAATCTTGACAGTTGCCACTCTTACTAGGCCATCAGAACCAGCATGGGTCTCCAGAACTCTTCCAAGTTTCCAACAAGCTGGAGGTAGATTTTTATCTTGTAACAAAACGAAATCATCTATTTGCAAGTTTGTTATTTCTTTAAGCCATTTTGCTTTGGGTTGTAGGGATAAAAGATAATCCGTTGGCCACCGTAACCAAAAATATTGTGTAAATGGAAAGATAGGAAGTCTTCAAATGCGTGACATCAGCTTCAGGCAATGCTGCCAATTAAGAAATGGCCTGGTGTAATATATGGGAGGTCATCTGAGTCAGTTTGAACTAATGGTATTGAGTTAAGGATAGCTTCTATTCTGGTTAACAGTGTATTTAGTTGTTCAAACTGTAATGTAGCGAGACCAATTGTCCTAAGGAGATGATACTTCATGCTCTTTACCGAGCACCTCCAAAATGAGGAGCAGCAGGTGGGTTGAAGTGCGATTGTACACCTTTATTAGATAAAGAATGTGAAATATTATTATTGAATTCAAAAGTTTTTACCGATTGGTAGATTTCATTAAGCTTTTTGGCAGCTCCCTGGAAATTCGTGTCATTATCGCTGTATATGTGGTTGCACAAGCCTCTTCGTGCAACAAATCTATCGAGGGATGCTAGAAAGGCATCTGAAGTTAAATCAGTGAAGAGCTCTACATGGACCGCTATTGTGACCAGGCAATAAAAAAAACACCACTATATATATATTTAGCACTCACCAAACATTCGTGTTGTCGATAGTCAGAAGGCCTTCAATATTCAAGGTACCTGTGGTAGTTGTTGTAGAAGATCTCTATCGAATTTTCCTTTCACGTTAAAGATGTTTCCTTAATTCTACAGTGAAAGTTATGCGAGACCTAATGCTTATCAAGTTTGTACAATTATATATCGTTAGTATAATTCGCAAAGATGCTAAGTCCACTTTTTTCCAAAATTGAGATTTTAATGCAAAACGGTAACACTATACCAAATACATAATTTACGACAACAAAAATGTCACTATGTAGTTTAAAGTTGTTGTAATTTTGTGGTTTGCAAAAACGCTAAGGCCACAAAACTAAGAAAAAAAAAATAAAAGCACGTGCTCCACGAATATTATTTATTAATTATTATTAATTTTTAATCTAAGTCATTTAAAGAGAGCTACTTTGTAAAAATAATTGCGTTTAAAAGGTTTACATATTTTGAAAACTGAAAAAGCTACTATGTTTCTTGTATCTCCTTTAAAATTTGAAAAAGAGATTTAACACATTTGTGAATTACTCTAACGATATATTTATTTCCTTATATGTTCTAATTTTAAATGAATTTAAAAACTTCAAAATATTGCTGTAATAAATTCTTTAAAAAATTTCAGTGCTTTTAAACTTAACATGATCGAATGCTAAAAGTAACTATTCTTATCAAAAAAGTTTAATTTAAATATCGCTACGAAAAGGGAAATGGTATAACATCGTTTAACATTAAAATGATAAACAAAAGCTACACAAGCAAATGCAAAGAACTTGTTACAAGTAAACCAACAACATTAGTATTGAAGAAAAGGGGATAGACAAGTAAGCAATAACGTAACAACAAGCAATGTGAACATAATACACAAATAACAATAAAGTCGGGATTGAGTTCTCGAGAAGGCGAAATAACGAACTTTCTTTTTAATTGGATTTGAAGTATATTACTCATACGCATCATATTGCATGTACTGGAATAGTTACCCTGAAAAGTATGCAATAAAAAACATCGATTTTGTCATGTATGAAACTAATGGAATTAAATATAACTCATACGTCACATATGTTTTCTGCATTATGAATTTCACATATTAGATATGAGCATAATGTGAGTAAATATAATGGGTCTAAAAGTTTAAATTTAAACATGTAATAAAACAAAAATAGTTTGAACTTTTGATAAAGTTATTGCTTTGCTGTGAACTACAACTGCTCCGGTTGGAAATGGATTTTTATTTCATTTATATGGCTGCCGCGGATATATGCCCTTATTTTGACGATTTTTGAAAATTAAAAATTTACATCATATTCTTTACTTTAGTACATTAAAAGCCACTTAAAACTTTGTATTTACTTTGCAATTGTTACTATTGGAAATTTATGTTAGTAAGAACAAGGAATAAAGTATTATATTTTTAAGTTACTTTCGAATATCTGTGATGATTTTTCTGTATTTTATTCCTTTTTAACCACTTAAAAGCCTCCTAACCCCCTAAATAACCTCGTAGTTGAGAATAATTTTTCACTTGTCGTTGCAGACAATTTTAAAAGTTCGTGTATAGCTACTAATATTACCATTGGAAGAACAAACGTAAGTGCCGTTATTTTGTTTCGTACTACCAACACTCAGGGGATCGATGGCATTGTCTTTGGAACTATGAAAATATGTTATGTGAAGAAGGAAAGAGAGAACAGTGTTTATGGACACTAGGCTTATATATGTTTATACCATAAGTAACAGGATAGACCTTTGCAAAAATTGAGTTCCACATACCGACACACTCCGACTAAAAACGGTATTTTTACTGTAATATAGTGTGCGATCCACTGGCTGACCACATACGGATGTGCTGGCCGAAAAAGACGATCGTTATGTAGGAATATATGATTTTCGGGAAAAAGTCCCCTTATTTCTTTCAAGCAAAACCATTTTATAGTAGCTACAGAATAGTGAAACACATACCACATTGCAACGATGCTCCAATGATTCAATGGAGTTGGATACAATACCGTCATTAACGAGATATTGTGGCCTCTCCTGTACACGGTCGAGAAACCGCAAAATAGATTTTGAGGCACCAACGCATACATGAGAGTTGTATTCCGTTCTCTGTCAGTAATAAACGGTGTAAATAGTGAGATCGGATGATAAGAACTTAAGATTGTTTCATTTTTCCTGAAAATGACCCAAATTTGAATGATGATGAGGGACGCTAGCTTTTAATTTCCAATAAATTCTTTGTTAAATGTTTTCTTTTTGAACTCAGATATGTAAATACATTGACTTCATATGTTTTACTACAATGGAAATAATTTTGTTTTTTAAATAATTTTAATTTATTTATTTATATTTTCTGAAGATTTGTTTACGATTTTAATAAACGCCTTTGACGATTTTGACGATTTTTTCTCAAATATTTGACGATTTGGTGCCTCATTTATCTGGCAGCTATAGTGGGTATATAAAAAGCAAGACAAAGCAGGCAACGAGTAGTAAGAATTCAGTCAGTCTTGTATGAATTCGCATTGCGTGTGAACAGTCGTGATTTGAAGATCTCCGTTGCATCAGCGCTGTAAGTAAAGTAAGTATACGTCAAGTTGTAAACAGTGACACACAAAAGTAGTGCGAACAATAAAGAATTTAATTGAAACTAAACACCAATTTATTTTTATTTTGTTTGCAATCAACGAACTCATATTTTAAACCGTTTTTAAAAAGGTTAAAACGTAACAATATGTATATCATTTCATTATTACAATCCAACAAATAAAACTGTATGTAAATTATCACACAGCATTTTGTGTTTCTATATCTATATTCTTAAAATGCAGTGGTTGTATTAAAAGCGGATAGGTACGAGTAAAGCTATATACAAATTAAAAGCGGCATTTGCTGCGCTGCGATCTTGCAATTGCTGCCACAAGCATGCATCATCCTCTTATTTTAAAGACAGTAGCTGCAAAGCACAAATAAAACAATTTAAAAATAAACAATTCACTAATCCTTTATCAAAATGTATTGGCGCGCTTTAATAGTCATATTGTATGTATCGCGTTTTTAAAATCTCTATTGCCAGGACTAATTATCTCATTGCCGCAAGAAAAAATGGAATTTAGCTTAAGGATGCAGCTACAACACCCGCGCTTCTTAACGCGCCGTCCTTAAAGTAATCATTTCCATATACACACATGTATTCTATTTTTGGCAGATTGCAGGGCCACAAGTACTGCGTCTAATGTGTTTATAGCCATGATGAAAATAAAGTGTGTAATATAGAGATTTCCTTTTTATCGCTATTTGTACCACTATTATGTTACATTTTTTCGGAATTTTTAAAGTATTTTATTGAAAATTGATCTCCTGATACGTGTGTATCTTTGATAACAAATCTACCCGTACGAAATACATTTAACGAAAATTTTACAAACTTGTGTAATTGTATTTATTGACTTGTTTTCGCGAATTTATATAAAAACTGTAAAATATGGGGTATTTTTACGTTAATTTCTGCTATGTCAAGCAATCACTAAACTGCATTCTGCATTCACTCATGCAGCTCGTAATACCAAAGTTTTAATATTAAAAGAAACTCTGAAATTTATACGGAACGTTAAAGGTTAACGGTCATAGTTTTCTAAATCCTGTAATTAAATCAAAATAACTTTAAAACAATCGAAAATTATAAGATAACGATTAAAAATGTCTGTAGATTTAATTAAAGCCTATATTTTAACTTTAACTGGCCCTCAGCAACCTTAATAAACGAACATAACGTTGGTATGGTACCTTTTGCTTTTTATTAAATTTATAATACGGGCTTATTATTGTCTGAGAGGCTTTTTTGTAAGAAATTGAACAAGGTTATACAGGTAATAAACCACAAAAGCTCAGTTATTTTATGACATTTCTTTTATGTTATTTTCTTAATAAATTTTATATTTTCATTTGCCGTTTCCTAGTAACAGAATCTGCATGACTGATTTAGTTGCGAATGTACAATTTTCATTCGAGGGAAATTTACATATATTTTGTGATGGTAATGATAATAAACGTTATTTCATTTATATCTCCTTATATATATTTTATTTGTTGTGATAAAAAAAAATATAAAAAAATAAAGAATTACGAAATAGAACATCATGGGAGACAATTAGGAAATAAGAAACAGTTGCTCTGTCAGTAGCTTAACCTTTATGTCAACAGCGGAAAAATAATACTTGAGTCAACAGAAACAGAAAACAAAACGCATTTTATATGGGAGTTCACACGTTTCTAAGTATATTTCTATTTTGTTTTCATTTGTATAATGTTTGTACGTCGTTTTGCCAAGTAATTAAAAAAATAAAAATTTAACAAAAAAAAATATTATTGTGATACGGTTTCGTACGGTAGATAATAATTGTAGATGGTGAACGGCTTACTTAGCGACAAATAAAAACTTTTGACTATGAGAAGCAATAAGAGCATATCCGCCCAAAGTCTTATTAAGATATAATACTGATGATGGAGAAATTTTTAATTTTTATTTCAAGGTATTCCAGAGTAAAACAAAGCAGAGGTAACTCCATATTACTCCAATGTCGAAGAAATCCACTTATTTGAATGTAACCTAGCAAAATAAGCTGCAGATAATGAAGAACTCGTGGAAGTACACTATGCAAGTGGAACAAACTATGTGAGTAAAGACGGAATTATGTGGTCTATCTTACCACCCTATATGGTAGACCCTATGCTCACAATATTTTAAGTTATTGGAATCTTTTAAATCTAAGCAACATTATTTTATTTTTATATATATATTTTCTCACATATATAACCAGCTACGCAACTGTTGACCATTATTTGATTTGGACAATTTTATTCAAACATCTGAATATGTTACAAAACTTATAAAACGAAAATAAAAAAAAATTATTAACGAGAATTATAAACAAATAGACATATGAATTATATCTACTCGTATATACATATTTATGTATGTACATTTGTATAAATTATAGACTTGAATCAGTTCTTGATGAATTTTCCGAAATAGAATTCTCTTCTGTAATAAGGAGAAGTTTTCCCTTCGTACAAATCTCGGCAATATTTATAGTTTGAACTCTGTGTGCTTTTAGTCGACTGAACACTTTCATCATCCCTATCTACATATTACATACATAATTGGTCAGTCCAACCCTTTAGTCAGGATTATGACGTAGCTTCTCAGACCACTGATGTTGTGCGTTTCAATTTTATACATGAGTGGCGGGACCTACAGTTTAAAGTGGATTCCGAATGACAGATTTTGTTTGAGAAACTCTCCATGGCAATTTTATTTACTCTCAGAGTTTTTGACAGAAATCTGCTGTGAGGAAGTCGCCGAAGAAATATTTTTTAAAATTTTGAACCATGGCCTCACGTCTAATGAGCCATTACACTACCTACAAGACTACGACGACTTCCCTATCTATTATATCAAAATTTTTATAGCCCTTTTCAAGCAGACTAGAATCCTTTGATTATCCTTTAGATTATTAAAACATATTAAATTATTCTGTGTTTAATTAAATTATCATATTTTAATTAATTAATCAGTAAATTGTTATTCATTTCATACTAAAAAGTCTGATTTATTTTTGAAAATTTATTTTTGTTAATTGGTTTATTATTGTAAAACAAAGTTTACAAAAACAAATATGTAACTCATTAGTAGATATTCGAACAGACACTTCCTTTTAATTGAAGTGCTCATTAGCTTTCACTATAAATTTGTTATTATTATTAGTTTTTTTAATAATTATTCAATTTTTATTATTATTTTAGCACATATTCGGAATTCAATTAAACTTAATTCATACGAGTATGTACTTATAAAATATAATTAAATTTATTTTCTGTAATTTGAAATTAATTATTTAATTTAAATTCATTAAAACATATGTACATATAGTAGGCGATTTATCACTGCAAAAACAAATAATTTAAAGATTAATTCAACAACTCTTAACGCACTCCATACATTTTGAAATGTAATCAAAGTTTTTATGATTTTTATCAACAATTGTTTGTTCAACACATTCTGTTATAATAATAGTTACAAGTAATAACTTATCTCCATGATGCTATGTGTATGTGTGAATATGGCATTAGATAAGACATTTTAATTAAAATATTGTCTGCAAATTTGTGAGCAAATAAATTTCAAATTTTAACAAATTAATTTTATTTCATTGAACAAACCCTCTCATATCTCGTTTAAATTTGTAATTGAGAAAACAATAAGAAAATATTGAAAACATTGATAGCTCTACATTCAAACAAAATGATATTGACAATAATGCTGCTCTGGAAAATACTCCCATCAAAATTGCTCCCAAAACGAACAGTTAACACCCCACTAACTGACACGTAATATTCACACCAACATTGTGAGTTATTATCCTTTTATATCGGAGTTTGTATGTACAATAAAATCAATCAAGAGCAACCAGATTAAAAATCTAGATCACATGCATATAGTACATGCATATATAAATGTATTTATATGTTTATATACACTAATTCTTCTCTTTAGGTCTTCAAGTTTTTTTCCTTCTAACATCGATTTAAGCTTTCATTCACCAATAAGCAAGTTTTCAGTTGACTTTTGTTTGAGATTTAGACTCTATGCGAACGTTCTTCAAAGTAAACCCATAAAGGCTGTCTTGCAGTTTTAGCGGTACTTTAGGGACTTTGGTAGGCAAAGCACATCTACACATTAACAGTAGCATGCTCAGGTAATAACCATTACACATATATACATGAGCTATTACAACCCTTCAGTTAGGATTATGGAACTAGTTTCTCACACCACTTTAGTTGTGTGAATTAATTTTATACATGAGTGGCGGGACCTACAGTTTAAAGTCGACTCCGAACGACAGAGTTTTTGCCAGAAATATGCTGAGGAAGTCACCGAAGAGATATTTTTTTCATATTTCCGTTTTGATGTCTGACCTGGGATTTGAACCGAGGCCTAACGTCTAATAAGCCAACACACTACCTACTAGACTACAGCGACTTCATCACTTCAACCAACACACAGATTGCGCAACTAAATTCAACGTTTAGTTAACCCCAACTTAACCTGTGTACATTTTTTTGTTTAAGTTTTGGATGAGTATAAATAAGCGACCACCAGCATACCGTGTTTGATTAGATCATACCACATCGTTACCTAATCCAACTTGGTTCATAAAGAAACCAAACTTATGAAAAATAAACTTAGTGAGCTGCAACAAATGGCAGTGAATGGCAAAGGCGGACATAGCGGAAAAACAGATTTTCTGATGAAAGCGAGAAATTGTTAAAATTTGAACCATAGGAATATAGACAGCGTATGTTACAACGGAAGTATTTATTTATTTATTAGAATACAATTACAAATTATACTATAATTATTACGAGCTGAGTAACGTAGTAAATTTGATGTAATAAACCAGAGTATCTGGAGGGAATCGAACCCACCACCTTCGTATTAGTAGTGTATTACACTATCCCCTAGACTACCAGGGTATCTATATTTAGAAAATAGTCATAAAAAGAAATTATGCATATTAACCGTAGAACAAGACTTTAAAAACTTTATAATTTTAGCTTATGTATCACTTTGGATACATACTTGTAGTAACATAGAATTATCACGATTATTGATAGATTCTGTTAAGAAATTTAAATATTTTAATTAATTTTAATAAAAATATTTTATGTTATTACATTTTAATATCACTTTTATGAAACTTACATCAAAATTTTTCACATGATGTACATTGCAGGATAGTTTTTACGTAAAAATCAAACTCTTCATGTCAACTTTCTTTTATTTTTTTTTTCTAAATTGTAATAATTCGACATCTAGCACTGTTGCTTTGAGCCGATCTCAATTGAACAATGGTACAAACCATTGTTATATTTCGTTAGAAAAATTTGTTGTCAACGCCATGTGAAGTAAAAAAGTTTAACGTTGCAATAGAACATCGATTATGTCAATAACAATGCTCTCTCTTTGATTCCTCTCTGGTTTCCCGGATACAGGTTTCCCGAAATACAGCTGAAAGTAGTTGCTACGCACGTAGCATGTACTTGCGTCTAAAACTGCCAATTCGATTTCGGTGGACCACGAAATTTCTAACGACCATAACATTTAATTACTTACTAATCTACAGCGACAAAATTATTGGGATTATTAAAAGCTAAACTAGACTTTCAACTCATTTTTCGAAAAGGCGTAAATTTTTCATCAGTTCCGAGTAGCATAGTATCAAAGCGAATGATTCTGTTATCTCATACGTACGTAGTTGACCGAAATGTTATCATCTGTAATATCTATGAAATAAAACATTGGATGTAAAACTTTTTTCTATTGTTTCTCTGTCATGTGAGATAAATATGAGAAGAGCAGTAAGAAAGACTCAACCACATTCCAAGAAACAGCTGCTGCCAATCTGTATGTGAATTGGTAATATTTTTTGCCCAAACCCTAAAGGCATACTAGGGATATTACATACATAGATATACACTCAGCCAGAAAAGTATGCATACGGTTAACAAATTTCAGAAATTTTTTAACCAATCCGTTTTCGTTGAAAATCTTTATAATTGTCTGACATCTTTCTTCGATTTTAAGACGGTCTTTTGCATTGGTCCAAAAATTTGTGAAATTTGTTAATCGGATGTACAATTTTTTAGGCATGTGCAGGGCCACAATTCAGTTCAATTTCAGAAATTTTTTAACCAATTCAAAAGACCATCTTAAAATCTAGGAAACTATAAAGATTTTCAACGAAAACGGATGGGTTAAAAAATTTCTGAAATTTGTTAACCGTATGTATACTTTAGTAACTATGTGTATAATCGGTCATTACAACCTTTCGTTATAAATTGGAAATGTCTGACCTGAGATTTTAACCTTGGCCTGACGCCTAATAAGCTAACATGCTACATACTAGACTACGACTACTTCAATCAATGTCAAGAACAAATAATTCAAGCCCATAATTTTCATATCCAACACTTAACTTTCAACTCCTTCTCTGATACTGTTTATGGTTTATTTATGTTATTTACGATGAAACTTCACAAAATCTTTGAAAACTTAAAAAATTTCAATCACAACACCATAGGAAAGTTGTATGTTTGAAATTTTAAAATAAATGGCGATAACAATACTAACGAATTAAAAAAATATCAGGTATTTAACCTTTTCTAAATTAAAGTTATATAGTCTCAAAAATTGAAATGTATTATTTTCGATACAAAGCTCGATCTACGGTTAAATATAAAAATAATGTTTAACTGTTTCTAAAATAGAGTATCATTGTATGCCATCGAGTATCATATGGATGTCACACAATATTATGTAATATCAGACATTTTGTAATGAACAATATTTTGTGATTTTCTAGTTATATACGATGGTCTCTACTGAATACGAGTTTAATACAGGGCACTAGTTGCTGGATACGCAGCAAGCTTAGCACAAATTTTCAACCAACTCTTAGCATCAGTAGAAATAACCATACAAGAAAACTGTTGATAGTAATGCCTAATGTAAAGGGCTCAACTGGAATAAGTAGCTTCTGTTGTATATTCATGGCTCATGGATGCATGACATTCCAACATTTTATGAATGGTAGTCTGCGAGACATACTCGTCTTATATTAGTGGATTGGAAAAAAATTGGGGATATACGATATGGCTTCTCTGTGAATTTTTCTCTCTTTGGAGCCTTAGTCTAGTAGGTAGTGTGTTGGCTTATTAGACTTGAGGCCTCGGTTCAAACAGGCCAGACATCAAAACGAAATAAGGAAAAATATTTCTTCGGCTACTTCCTCTCAGCAGATTTCTGGCAAAATCTCTGAGAGTAAATAAAATTGCCATGAAAAAGTTTCCCAAAAATCTGTCGTTCGGAGTCGACTTTAATATGTAAGTCCCGCCCCTTATGTATAAAATTAACACACAAAACATGAGTAGTGTGAGAAGATACGACTTAATCCTGACTAAAAGGTTGTAATGGCCAATTATGTATGTGTCTCTCTTTGGAAATCATCGTATTCTGGTAGGCAGTGTGTTGGCGCATTAAAGGTAACCTTACCTTCACGGTTCAAACAACCGGTCAGACATCTCGAACAAAACGAAATATAAAAAAAGGCTTCTGGAAGAACTCTGAGAGTAAATAAAATTGGTGTGAAAATTTTCTTAAAAGTCTGTCGTTTGGAGTCAGCTATTGGTCCCGTCACTCATGAATAAAACTAATGCACACAATATGTAAATGGTGTGAGAAGTTAGGTCGTAATTCTAACTGATGTGTTGTAATGACCACTTATGCGTGTATCTCTTTTGGCAAGAGCACAATAGGCCAAAGTGATGACTTACAACTTGCCGTTAACTAAAGGGAGGATTTTAAGTGGCAGATAAATTGTTTTTCATTATTATAAGTGGACAATATGGTAGAAGTGAGCGTTAAGCTAAATGGAGGATCATCCTACCGGTAACTTTTAAATTTAAGTTTATGTTTAAACTTGCCATATTATATATTATTTTCAATATGGCAAGTTCAAATATGAACAAAATGAGCTTATACAACAAAAATAAAAAACTAAGCCCGACGTTGCCACTGTATTTAAACAAACTTGTTTAATTTGGCAAATGTATTCGATATTGCTCCGGCACTGCCATATTTTTGAAAAATTTTACTTTATTTTATCATTAGGTTGTAATAACCAACAGCAGTTAAAGGCGACTTTAAAGCTCACTTTAGCTAAATTTACCTTTAATAAAACCCCACTTTAATGGTGAGGTGTAACAATGGCCCTAAGAGTGATGTTTTCCTACATACAACTCATCTACTTATAGTTTATAAGTGTGATCCTTGAGAATTGTAATTCGATTTACTTAACAACTGTCAGTTAACCTAAAATTTAATTTAAGATACATTTCTTCGTATTTTTCATTTTCACAAATTTAAAATTTTTTAAACTTAAAGTCTTATAATGTGTACATACACAACCGTATTATCAGATGCGTCAATTACATACTTTTATGATATCATTTTATATTACCACACATTCTTTGGATTTCATTTTTAAAGCTTTTAGTAATTTTGTGATGCATCAAGTTATTTCACTCCTGTAATGCTATTTAATATGCTGCTACAACCATTTGTTTCTTATTCCCAGCTGCTACTATTGGATATGTAAATATCGTCGTAAGATAAAAAGCCAAATATTTGTTGTAACAGCACGTCTAATTAAAATTATTTTCTTTGGATTACTAGGGGATTAACTAAAATGACTTTTGCGGTCATTGAGCATTTGTTACAAAATTTGTAAGAACGAAATGTTTCCCTCAATTACAAAATATAAAAAATAATGTAAAGGTTTAAGAATTTAATTTTGTGTATTTACCATTTAGGAACAGATTAAAATATGTTTCAAACTGTAAATCAAAAAACCTGATTTTTCACGCTGTTTGTTCTTTTCAGATTCGTGTAAATTCATAACAATGTTTGCTGAAAATTATTTATCCACAAAGATTAAGTTATCTTCAGGCAATATTTTCTTAATATTATACTATGTTCAGATATGCACTTTTATTGGTATTTATTCGTTTTATTGATTATAATATTTTAAGTGTTCAGGCATAATAATATACACAGTTCAGCTGCTTATTCAATATTCAATTGACGGGTGGTAAACAAAACAGCTGGTTGTTTAAACAACAATGTTTTTATTTTGTTTTCTTTTTTGTTTGTTGTTGTTGACATTTGAGTTGTCAAATATCAAGAGAAAGTATTCTGTTAATTGTAATATGCTCATTAAACACACTTATGACAGTGCTGCATTTTAAGTTTTACTCAATATTATAACAATTTTCGTATTTATTGGGCAATTATTAATTGAAACTTTATATGAAATATTCAGCTAAATAATGGCGTTTATTGCGATTTACACAATAAAGGTGCATATCTGAGCAGCGCATTAAGAAAGAAAGAAATCTATTGTTCTTAATACTAACTCACAAAGTTAGACATATAGTAGAAAATTATCTCTCTAACACAGTCAAGAGAGATATTTTGTGTTTTAGTAAGCGCTTCCTATCTATAAATTTAAAAAAAGAAGTCATCATAACTATTTTTTTCTTTTGGAAGACATACTAATGCCATTATGTAGGGAATATATAAGCCGCGGAGCATAAATCAGCTGACCGATAGCGTTGTTTACATATTGGTTTTGAGGACCGCTGTGGATTGTGACTTATTCGCACTCACCTACGATTTAAGAAAACTATACAAGAAAAATTTAATCCAACATACTTCAATATACATATGTACATATTGCTACGTTTTTATCTTTTGAAAAACGTTTTAAATATGAGTTCGTTGATTGTAAATAAAATAAAAACAAATTTGTGTATAGTTTCAATTAAACTCGTTATTGTTCGCACTACTTTTGTGTGCCACCATTTACAACTTGACGAATAAAACAATAATTGTTTGTTCGCTATCCTTATTTGCTTACAACGCAGATCTTTTCAACGACTGTTCTCTTCACACGCAGCGCGTCTTAACACAAGACTGACTGAATTCTTATTACTCGTTGCCCGCTTTGTCTTGCCTTTTTATATGCCCACGTAATCAGTCTGATGAATATTCTTGAAGTCGAATCTTCGTGCGTTCGTCTTCTCAGAGATCTATCGCGACTTCATTGTTGTTTGTGTATTTTGTTCACATTACATGTTGTTACGTTCTCACTTACTTGTTTATCCCCTTTTCTTTCATACTGATTTTGTTGGTTTACTTGTAACAATTTCGTTGTATTTGTTTGTGTAGCTTTTGCTCATTTTAATGTTAAAGGATATACATATACAGTTGGTCATTACATCGCTTCAGTCAGGATTAGAAACTCATGTTGTAATCATTATGTTGTGTATGTTAATTTTATGCATGAGTGGCGGGACCTACAGTTTAAAGTCTACTCTGAACTACAGATTTCTTTGAGAAACTTTTCATGGCAATTTTATTTACTATCAGAGTTTTTGACAAAAATCTGCTGAGAAGCAGTCGCTGAGAAATATTTTTTCATATTTCGTTTTGTTGGAGATGCAAAAAGCCCACGTCTAATAAGCCAACACACTACCTACTAGACTACGGCGACTACATGATTTCTCCAACGTGAGATAATTATGCCCATACATCGCTGGAACAGAATATACAATCTCACATGAACTGTGTGCCACGTAGCGCAGTCCAGTTAAAAACACACGACGTCTTATGTAAACAATTCAGACCAAAGGAAGTTTGTAATCATCGATCTACAGTGCTCGCCATTGACTAAGATGGTCCTTTAACGTCTTTCTCAAAGAAATATGAACCAATGATACCGCCAACCCAAAATGCACTTCCTTCTCTAAAAATTCTAAATTTTTATGTAAAAATTCATAAATTTATAATCATAAAATTGAATATCAATATCTCTCAGCGCACTTACAATTTACGCTTTGCCTTGTGTTCTGCACCAATGAGAATTTTGTGAACCTACATGAGATTATGTAAGGTTATAAAAATCTATTAGTATTGACGAACCTTACACGCTGTTATTCCTGAATAATAAAAGCCATCGACATTTATACTCATACCGAAACCAAATAACGATTATAGGCCTAATACTAATCTACTCTTTCAATGTAGAGATTTGGAGAAAATTTTGAAGAGGTAATTATCATAGGACCTCAATTATTCTGTATGTACATTAATGATTTACCCACTAGATAGATAGAGCTATGCGGCATTGAAATTTACGCTGTTGATACTTAAATTTATATAAGTTGCATGACCAATAATATACACCGCTGCACGACTCCCAATAACAGTGAGCGATCTGTTAAGGATAGACTTAGAACCAATCGAAGTAAATTTTTGTTAACAACATCAATAAAACTTCTGATAAAGACACCATGGTAGAGATAGATGCCAATGTTATGAACTTGTATTCAAAGAGCTTTCATGGGCTAATCATATACTATATACGTAACATAAATGGTCATTACAACCCTTCAGTCAGGACTACGACCTAGCTTCTCACACCACTTATGTTGTGTGTGTTATTTTATACTTGAGTGGCGGAACCTACAGTTTAAAGTCGACTCCGAACGACAGATTTTCTTTGAGAAACTTTTCATTACAATTTTATTTACTATCAGATTTTCCCCAGAAATCTGCTGAGATGAAGTCGGCGAAGAAAAGTTTTTTCATATTTCGTTTTGATGTCTGACCTGGGGTTTGAACTGTGGGCTTACATCTAATAAGACAACACACTACCTACTAGACTATATGCGGCTTATATGGCTAATCATATATCGACCATATTTGGCGGAGTATATGAAATGCTGAGAAACCTATTGGACCTATTCATTGCCCCTGGAAATATGTAATTTACTCGATAATGCAACTACCAATTCAAATTTAAGTTATTAAAAACACTTGTTTAGAGCTGAACTTCTAAATTATTTCGGCAGTCCAACATATTGAGTACAGAACTCTTTGTATACAATTATCTTTATAAACAAATAAAAATTAATAATTAAAATGTGTTCAACAAGCCCTTGTTTCTTATAATAGATTTCCATTGTGTCCATTTAGTAAGAAAACCTGTTTCCCATTAGTTGATGGAAATATTATTATTAATTATTATATTATTATTCTTTTTTGCCATATCTATAAATTAAGCAAATTAAAATTGGATTTAGTATTTCAACTAAAATAAAGTAAATTTATATGAAAAGATTAACTTTATTCAATCGAATTGCAAATACATACATTATTCTTAGTCCCTTGCAATGGTATAGAATATACTTTTTTTATAATCTACATATGTATGCAGGTATATCTTTTGTATTTTTCATTTTCTCTGTATTGCTTTCATTCTAATTCATGCAAATCTAGATAATCCTTCTTCAAAGTTCATATTGTATTCCTGTGTGTATTTAAAATATTTGAAATTTAATGTTAACAATAGCAAAATAAATTCAATTCAAGAATATGCTTTGCACTAAAAGGTTTCCATAGCACTACCAAAGCTGTATTGTAAGGGCTGTAAATTTATCGTATACAAAATGTGGATCTTTACAAAGTAAAGATAAAATTTAATCCTTTTAAAAATATTTCATACACGTGCTGCAATAGACGATTTTTTGGTACAAATAATACCAAAATTTCGCATTAATTCCAAGAAATAATGCTACAGTGAATCACAGACAAATTCGTCCACCTGCCATTATAAACCTAAGTGTACAAAAAAAAAATTAGGAACCAGTATTAAACTTTAAAGTTTAGTCAAGTACTTTAATTTATTTAAACGATAAGTAGACACAAAATTTTAAATAAAACAATTAAGGACCATAATTACAACCTGCCGTTAATTAAAGTGAGTGTTAATCCAAATGGAGAATCATCCTACCGGTAACTTTTAAAGTTAAGTTTATGTTTGAACTTGGCACATTATATATTATTTAAAAAATGGCAACTTCAAATATAAACAAAATGAGCATATATAACAAAAAACGAAGCCCGTCGTTGCGTTTAAAGAAAACTTGTTTAATTGAGTAGTGTTATCGACATTGCTTCGGCACTGCCAAAGTTAACTTTATCTTATCATTAGGTTGTAATAACGAAAAGAAGTTAAAGGTGGCTTTAAAGTCCACTTTAGCTAAAGCTACCTTTAACTAAACCCAAGTTTAACGGCAAGTTGTAATAAAATAAGATTTAGGTGCAAAAAAATAATAAATTCAGGCAACAATAAAAATGGTCCATTTGCGTTATCTCAAGAAAAAGACAATGTTCCCAACTTACTTTACTTTTCTTGGTTAACAATATTTTTAAAATGCTTTCGTACAGTTTCAACAAACTTTCTTTCATATTGTGGGCTTAATTTATTAAGCTCATCGTTTTCGGTTATGTTTGTTTCAAAATAAAATGGTTTCATATTTAAATTTCCAGTTTTATTTCCCAAATATTCGATGTTGAGTTTTGATAATTGAGAGCAACTGTTCAACAGCCATTTCTTGTGAACTCCAGCTGTGTGCTTAGAATTATTGTCCTGTTACAAATCAAATGTGTACTTAATTTAATTATACATACATAATAATAATAATTTTAATATACATACATAATTAGTCATTACAACACTTCAGTTAGGATTACGACCTAGCTTCGCACACGATTTATGTAGTGTGTTTCAATTTTATCCTCGAGTGGCGGGACCTATAGCTCAAAGTCGAAATATGCGAAGCGGTAATCATATTTCGTTTTGATGGAGATGTCTGACCTGTGGTTTGAACCGTGGCCGTACGTCTTATAATTCAACAGGCTACCTACTAGGGCTACGGTGACTTAAACATACCTTACTGAAAACATCAAAACATTAAAGAATGGTATTTTTATTTAATGGCTAGTAAGTAAAACATAGCCATCCAAACTATTTACGTTCAACTTAAGCACTACATTTTGTCCACATTTCTTTCTACGATATGTAATTTACGATACAACTGAAGAAACTAGTGTTTGGGGTTTCTCCGAATGTTCTCAACCAGAAATGTTAAATTTTATTTCATCTATGAACAAGATCACCTTTTAAAAAGCCATATCTCACTATTTCGGGATACTTGATGTTGGACTGATATTGGCGTTCATTTTTTACACTCTGGGTGATTTTTTCAACTGTTTATTAAAGATTTTTGCTATTTCCCTTTGACTTTTTCTATTTTTATGGTGTTCAAGGATTAACTTTCTAATTTAAAGGGGAGTGTTACGACAAACGTTGAAATTTTAAACTAAATAACTGATTAAATGAACGTTAGTGTATTGAATTATTTAAATAATTGAAAACCAAAGAAGAATGTTTCAGAGTGGACCATTTTTATTGCGACCTGAATTTCTTATTATCGAAATAGTAAACAATTTTTTCTGTTGAACTCATGTTACATATTTTTGTTCATTTATGGTTAAAAAACGATTTAGGGCCATTATTACAACTTGCCGTTAAACTCGGGTTTAGTTAAAGTTACCTTTATCTAAAGGGAACTGTAAAGTTACCTTTAACTTATTTTTTTTTATTAAGACTTATAGGTAAAATAAAGTTACCTTTTCCAAAATGTGGCAGTGGCGGAGGAATGTCGATAACACTGCTCAAATTAAACAAGTTTATTTAAACGCATTGGCAACGATGGGGTTTTTTTTTCTTTTTTTTGTATTTGCTCACTTTATTTATATTTGAAGTTGTCATATTGAAAATAATATATACATATGTATTGTAAGTTCAAACATAAACTTAACTTTAAAAGTTAACTTTAAAAGTTCCCTTTAACTTAATGTTCACTTCTACCTTATCGTCCACTTATAATAATGAAAAACAATTTAAACATTTTAAATCCTCCCTTTAGTTAATGGTATTTATAGGCTTACATACTTACAAATCTATATAATATATATAAGGCACACTGAGAAGTGTTTAATGAATTTTTAGTTACCGGTATTTATTTCTAATTTTATAAAAACCGTTGAAAAGATTGATTTTGAATTACTTTTTGGCATAAATAACAAAATAAGATTGTGTTAAATGTTTTGTTAACAAAACTCGCTCATGAGAAAAATACAATACTGTACATTTTTAAGTGTCTTGCGCACACGTTTAGTATGTACGTATGTAAGAACAAAAAATCAAAAAATATTGCGGTAAGCTTGAAACGTGTATGTCTATTTTTTAATTACATGGCAAACCCAATAAAATATTTTTAAGTTTAAGTTTTATATTTAAGAACTGAAAAATAAATGGTGTAATTTTTTTTTTATTAATTTTGAAAATAAAACGATTAATTTACAATCATTACGAATGTTTTGATTAAAAAGCCACCACTGTAAATAACTAAGCAGTGCCTGCACAGTTCGATGCATGAATTTATTGAGATTGGACTTTAAATTTTTACTGTATAACGAACTTATGAAATCAGTACAATATTATGATAATCCATGTGTACAGAAACACCGTGATACACTAACAAAGAGATTGAAAAATATTTTGAGAACTACTTAAAGAAGCTCTCTGTATTTCAGAAACCCTTAGCTCACAACGTACAATTACCGTGGCGACGTTTTGTCCTATCCAGAAGACGTAACCAACTGAGGCAACGTAATTTCAAATAATTGATTCCTGATAGAAAACCTACAATCGCCTTTCGTAATTTGTAAACCTAATCTTCTACTAATATGACCTGGTGCAGGTTTTGGGCGATTCAATTTTCTGCTTAGTTAATGCTACAATAGAACTCCTTCAGTAATTGCCGCCATTCCATCGAGTATGAAGCCATTGTTGCCAATGAGAAAAACAGAATTCTATCAGAATGAATGACACTCGGCTATTTATTCTGAGGTGTGGAATTCAATATAAGGATTCTCCGCTTATAAGCACTGTCCTGATAGAATTTTTAAAAGTGCTTATATCCGGGGAAAATATATAAAGAATTTGCCTACACCGTATTTGTAGTATGGGAGACTAAAAACGGAGACAGTAAATGTCGAGGCCAGAAAGCACACCATACAATACTGGCAAGAGAAATGGAACACTGATACAACTCTCCCAGATATTACCCGCTGGATTGAGAGGAAATTTGCTGAGCTTAATTACTATTTAACGCGGTTATTTTTGTAAATATTTCACTTTTTTTCATTGTGAGAGATGAAGTTTAGAAAGAACGAATCTTGAGGCCAAAGTCGGCGTCTGTACTTTCGAAAACTTCTGCGATATACTTCTGAACAGTGACGAAAATTGGAATAGCAGAGCCAGTTACACTGAAGCCTTGCTGAAGTCTAAGAAACTTGACTTGGATGAGAGAATTAGAATGGATGTTTAGACACCTTTATAGATTTTGTTGCGCAATGCGGACGAGGATATGGATATAAAGGGCGGCTATGGATATAAAGGGCCAGAGGGACTCCACTTCGAAGTAATACTACAGTAGTTCCGGAGTGGGCAGAAAGAGTCCAAAAGAGGAGGGGGAGATTTAGTGGGTGAGGGCCTCACACACGGGGGATAGTGTCGACTTCCGCTATGGTGCGGTTAGATACATTTAATCCACCTTAGCGGAAAAAATAGGGCATAACGATTTATTCTTCTTAATTATAATATTTCTTTAAAAGGTATTTAAGTCATCATTTTTCTGCATTTTTTCTCTCACAGTTTAATTACATTTTTTGTTTAATTAATAAAATTGTCTTTTATTGTAATGAACTTAATAAATAACCACAGGATTAAATCATATTTAATCCGATTTATAATAGAATTTAATTACAAATGAAGTTAAACTAATACAATAGTATCTGTTTACTCACTCGTGATTGTAATTGTGTGTCTAGACACGGTAAAGACTAATTGATTCAATTACCACTTTATAAACACACAGTACATAGATATGCATGTCATAAAAATCAATTTAAAAAAAATAATTCAAATAAAAAATTGTTCTAAATAGATTGTTTTAGTTCGAATTGTAGGTGAAACAATATTCAATTTAAAGTGTTAGAGATTTTGTAGTGAATGATGAGATGGAGTACAAGTTAATGCTTCAATAGATTTGATTTCACACCAGCCACGCAATATTGTTACACTTTTAACCCTACAGTTATTGCGGCACCGAAAGTATAACAGTAAGTACAAGTGTTTATTGATTCAAATTTTAATGATACTTCGTACGTATTGACAGTACGTATAGTAGATGTTTCTGTCTTCGATTTTAATGAAGATATCAAGCAGACTGCCTATATCCCCATATACATAAAACTGCAGTAGAACAGACTTCCTCTACATGGAATCAGTTTTAGGGAATGCATAAAATTCTCAACAACGACAAACAAAAAAAAAAACAAAAACAAAATAAAAACTGTCAAATTAATATTAAATAAACAGCTAAACTGCGTATAATATTATGCCTGAACACATAAAATATTGTACTCAATAAACCGAATATTGACTCAATAAAAGTGCAGATCTGAACATAATATTAAGCTTTCATTTGTTCAATAATTGAAAATACGATGCTGCTATTTATTAGTTGTGTATTCGGTATTCCGAATATATTCCGAATATACAATCGGTGTTCCCATAAACTTTGAGTTTCACGAGATTAACACTCCTAGAATTGACAAAATCAACAACAAAATGCTTGTAGAGATGTCTTGTAGAGATGATTGTGTTTTTATTTTTAAAGCAAATTTACGACTTTAATGTTTCCTTTAAGGATGCTCTAGTCAAAATGATATCAAAACTTCTCAAAGATCATACAAAAGCCTATAAGTTTATTACTAACACATTAAAAAATATTTGATAAGTTGCTGATATTTAAACGAATGCAACATTAAATGCTATACATTAGTTGGCACAGATCATTAACATGTGTTCAGAGGGAAACATACCCACAAATTGTATCAAGAAAACGTTTCTGCATATATTATAGCGTATTTTGATGCATAATGAATATTATTAAATTTTTGCTTCGCTTATGTAGGGCCTCCGTCGCCAATTAAAATTTGCAGCATGTTTTCTGAAAAAGGAATATGTTCCTCTATCCATACGTTACCAATTTCGAAGTCAATAGGTTATTTTATTGATTTATTTAAAGGAAGAAACTCTTTAATCATAGCATTGATTTCAATCACCATTTCAATCTTCGATTTCATTGAGTCGTAACATCTAAATCAAGATATTTATTTATTTATTTATTAATTACAATACAATTACAAAGTATATCCTAATTATATACGAGCGAAGTAACTTGACTATTTGCTCGGTGTAGTGTCACAGACCAGAGTCTCTGGTGGGAATCGAACCGACGACCCTCACGCTAATAGTCTAGCACACTACCCACTAGACTACCAGGGCACCCAAAATAAAGATATATTTGTTCTTCATGTTGCTGTTTTTTGTTATAAAATACATCCACTACGGCTTAATGTATGTCATGATTTAGACAGAAAAAACTTCAACCAAGTTATCTTCATAACATTGAGACCATACGTAATTGTTACGACAATGTTCTTTGCAAATACCAAATTGTATTCTTTTAACCGTAGATCGAGCCTAAAACAAACTTCATAATTCTAGCTTATATATCACTTTTGATACATACTCGTAGTTTGTTTGTCTATCGCGTGAGACAAATATGAGAAGAGCAGTAAGAAAGACCCTACAACATTTCAAGAAACAGCTGCTAGCAATCTGTGTGAAAATTGGTATTATTTCAATATTTCTCTGCTCCACGTAGTACCATCTTTAGCAATAAATCACGGCATGTTTGTTGCTGCCAATACTTTCGTCAGTTCGTAAGACGAGTTTCTGTTTTGTTCTTCTTCAGAAACTTCAGAAGCAGGAATATTTCATACATACGTATGTAATCGATCATTACAATCTTTCGTTGTAAATTGGAAATGTCTGACCTGAGGTTGGGAACTTGGTCTGACGTCTAATAAGCTAACACGCTACATACTAGACTACGGCTACTTTAATCAATCTCAAGAATATGTCCAGAACAGAAAATTTACGCTTTTCACTTTCATCCGACACTTAACTTTCAATTCCTTCTCAAATACCATAAATAATGTATTATTTACGATAAAACTTCACAAAATCTCTGAAAACTTAAAAAAATTACATGCACAAACTAAAGAATCCCCAGAAAATCGTATGTATTAAAAAAAGATAAATAAGCCAGAATTATGAAGTTTTTGAATTTTTCAAGTCTTGTTTAAAATTTTCTTTTTTTATTTGGTTTAAAATAATGGCGATAACAATACTAACGAATTAAAAAAAATATCAGGCATCTAAATTTTCTTGAATTAAAGTTATATATTCTCAAAAATTAAAATGTATAATTTTTGATACGAAGCTCGATCCACAGTTAGTCGACTTTCCATTAGAAATCTTAATTTAGGATTTCCACTTTTATCCGGTATATTTTTTTATTATATGAAAAAAATTCCGTGACGATAAGCCCGAAAAAACCCTAATGAATAACTATGGAATTAAGACTGTATCAATGATAATATCAAATAACAAATACGTTTCCCATACGTGTAGTGTATAAACACAGAACAAATCGAAGATTTGCTTCTATTTTATATTCACTTAAAAGTAAAATTGCAACAGATTACAAACATTAATTGCAGCATATTTTATTCATAAATCTCCTGAAAACATTTTCTCACAATTTGATTAAGATTTTAATTATTAATATTTTCTTTTGTTGTAATGTACTAAATAGTCATAGGTTTGCATTTATTTAATCCGATTTATAATTGTACTCAATTACATATGGAAATAATTGAATAAATAATATGTTAAATTCTATTGTCGTGATTGTGTTTGTTATTGCTTGTATACGCTACTAATTCAATTCATTCAGTTACCACTTTAGGGTATATGGTATACCACAAAAACATCTTATTTCCAAGTAAAACATTACTGGACTTAAACAATTTAATTTTAAATACTTAAATGTGTAAAAATATTAAAGAAAATTTAGGGGTTTTGATTAAGCGCTTCAAATTTTTATTCGTTCGAAAGACCTAACCTAACCTAACTCTACGCCGCGCCTGCGCTGAGTGGAACACACCTGATATGCCCAATTTTCCATGACTATGGGGCATAAATTAGGCTAATTCGAGGAACTCTGTGGTCCTGTTTCTTAAGAAGATCCCACAATAATATGCCGAACAGATACAAATCGAAAAAATCTTAATGGCCAGTTCACATTACCTCCACGTGAGATGATCAGTTACTCAAATCGCTCGTGCAGAATATTCAGTATGTCACGTAGCGCCGAGCTGTTAAAACCACATGTCTAGATCATCCCATTCTCGCCGTTGATAGCAATGGTCTAGCTAAAGTCCTTCTCAAAGACATCTAGGCCAAAAACGCCTCCAGCCGATAATCCACACCAAACAGTGAGTTTTTTGATGCATGTTTTTTAATGCAAGTCCCAAATTCCAACTTTTGCTTGTTCACGTACCTATTGATCCAGAAATGTTTTTTTTTAATGAAAACTAGGTTCACTTGCCAACTGCCCCAGAGCCCAATCAGCTAACCCAGGTCGTTATTTATAGCCGTGCATGTTGTTTTGATAAAACACACTAAATAAATGGCAATTATGAATTGTCGAAGTTCTGGAGTCCCTGTTGGGAAACCCTATACATACTTCATAAATAATTCTTTGGAAATTTGAGTAGATAGCAATTATACTATAATTCGCTGAAAAAATTATATTTATAATGTAAGCTGATGAACGATACAAGATTAAAACAGTTTCATTAATTTCAATGTAGTTTTTGCAAATAATAATAATAACACTGTGCTGCAAAAAAATCAAAAAATTAAAAACACCCAATTAATGAAATGGTGTAAGTTGCATAGAGCTTACAAATATTTTTTTTATATTTCATAACCTTTTAAAAAATTGTTTTTTTTTTACTTTTCACTCATATTCATTGACTACTCAGACCTCTTTGGAAAGTGGAGGGATAGTGTGCTTTTTTTCTTATTTTTTTTTCTAATTTCAAGATTAATTAAGGATAATTACAAAATTTTATCAAAAAAGATATTTCAAGAAATATAAAAGAATATTTTTAAGAACTACCTAGTCGTTAGTCGTTCGATTCCCACAAGAGAATCTGGTCTGTTTGACAACTTCGAACATATAGACTTAGCTATTAGGCTTGTAATAACTAGAATATTATTTATGATAACATTGTATAAAATAAATAAAATAAAACTACATATTTAATATCTGTTAGGTTTTTACTCTTTAAAATATGAGTTCGTAGATTGCAAATAAAATAAAAATAAATTTCTGAATAGTTTTAAATCAATACTTTATCGTTCGCACAATTCTTTGTGCCACCTTCGGCAACTTGATTTAAACAACAACAATTTGTTTTACTTGTCTGCCGCGTACACACTAACAGTTGTCCGTTAGATCTTTACATTGGAGATCTTCAAACCACGACTATTCTGCTCACACGCAACGCGTCTTCACACAAGACTGACTGATTTTTTCTGATCCCGTTGCCTGCTTTGTCTTACCTTTTATATCGCAGGGTAAACAGTCTGATGAATGCTCTTGATGTAGAATGACTTTGCCTTCCCGAAATCTCTATAAATGTAAACATGTTGTTTACGTTATTGTTATTTGTGTATTTTGTTTATGTTTGTCCTTGCAGTCCCGTCTATCGGTTTCAAATTGCCAAACCCGTCTTGCATTTGCTTTGGAGTATATTAAGAAGCCTATAGAGTTTTGGTACAGTGTATTGTGGACGGATGAGGCTGCATTTCAATTCCAGGGCTCGTTCTGCAAGCGCTTTATACATCTACAAAAAAAGGCTGTACAACGGTGATGTTTTGGGAAAGTCTATCAAATTACGTTTTTGGCAATTTGGTACCGATAGACGGGACTTTAAAGCGGTCTGGTTATCTCTAAATTATAAACACCCTTGCCTTTGCGTCCGCAAACAACCTTTTCCCAACCAGTGAATGGAATTTACAGCACGACAATGTCCCTTGCCACAAAGGATGGTTACACACAACATTCTTAGAAAACGTAGGTCAGGCTGTTCTTCCATGGTATTCTCAGAGCCCTGACCTAAACTTTATTGAAAATGTTTGGGCTTTCATAAAATATCATAGAACTATATATAAAAGTCGAAAACGCGAAGAGGCTATACCAGAAATTAGTGAAATTTGGTATAAATTGACTCCGACTTGACCGAATTTGCCCAAAACTGAATTAACTCAATGCCAGAAAGATTACAGGCGGTCATTGATTCAAAAGGCGGTATTACAAAGTACTAGTTAAGTTTATTAATAAACTATGTAAAAATAAAAAAAAATTATTGAAATAAAAAATTCGACCGGACTTAAGTCTTGTGTAAATACTTTTGAAAAGAATAAAACGTGTGTAAATAATTCTGACAACTTATAGGCATATGGTTATTTGTTTTTTATTTAGTACTAAGAACCGTTATCTTTTCCAATTTTTTTTATTTGTTTCTGCACATTCCAGGCTAGGCAATAGCAAAAATTTTTTCCCAAAATTTACTTCCAGTAAAAAGTACTGAAGCCTTTTTTAAGAAAAACGTAAAAATGTTCCCTTGTGTAAATACTTATGACCTCTGTATATTTTTCTGAAAGGAAAAAAAATTTTAAAAAAGTAATCAATAATACAACACCAAATGCTACAAGAATAAATGTAAACAATAAAAATTAAACAAAAAATTTTTTATTTATATATTTTATTTATTTTTATTCACTACAATTGCATTGACAAGTTCATATTGATAGTATACTTAATACTTAATTCGATGTAAAATATATTCCTCATACGCAGCCATACCCATATTACCTGTATTTGAACAATTACTCTGAAAAGTATGCAATAAAATATGAGTTTAATTTTGTCGTATAACGAATTAATGGAATCTAATATCACTCATATGTATGCTTGGTATTGAATTCAATATGGGATACATTACGCGGCCATAGTGCTTGTACTGCCATAATTGTCCTGAAAAGTATGCAGTGAAATATGAGTTGAATTATGTTGTATACGTTGTTGAATATCACTCATACGTTAAATGTATATATTTCAGTATGAGTCTTTCAGTAATTTATACTCATATTTGAATAATTCATTATTAATTTATTATAATTAAAAGAATGAACTATTAATTTATTTTAATTAATTTATAAATAATATGTGTACATTTAATATGTGTACAGTTTAACCTGCCATATAAAAGGCAAGGCAAAGCAGGCGATTGAGTTAGCAAAAATTCAGTCAGTCTTGCATGAAGAAGCGGTGTGTTTGAAAAGAGTGATCATGGTTTGAAGATCTCCGTTTTTCTGTTGAAAAATTTACTAGTAATTGTTATTGTTTATACAGAAGAGCGCAAAGAGGAATAACAAACAAAGCAATTGTTGTCGTTTACATGAAGTTGTGAACAGTGTCACAGAGAATTGTGTGAATAAAGAAGCATTTTATTATCATTAAATTCGTTATGGAGGAATCTAATTTAAACAAAAATCATCCGTCACAATCGACTTCATTTGATGTGTAATGCAATGCAAACCAAATCAAAAAATGATCCTGCGGTTCGTCTTTCTTTCGCTAAGATATAATGAATGAATGATGAATATAAATTCATACGATTTGACTCTGTGTTAGGTTAGGTTAAATAAGATTATGGACCGACCTTAAGGGAAGTATTCCCGCTTAGGCAAAAATATACGCCCATTGCGAATTGAAAATCTATTCTACCAGGGGATCAAATATTCCTTAAAGGAAATCATTAAGACTCCAAAATAAATCTGGCTATAAGAGCAATATTTGAACTAGTGATATCTCGGTCAGAGAGGTCAAAAAGTGAAAGGATAAAAACCTACGTCTCTTAATGGTAAGAGCAGGGTGGTTATGTGTTAGTACACAGCTCCTGCAGAAGTCATACTTCGGAATGCCAAGTCTTCATTTGTAAAAAAAATATATATATAAAAAAAATATAACACGTCTGTTCTACTCTTTAAATAATAACTACGGTAATATTTTATTAAACGAAGCGTCAATCTCTTCACAACAGATAGTACTTTAAGAATTGCCCCACTTATCTTATATTTTTTTTATATAAGTTTGCTACTATGAACGGACAAATTTGAAAAAATATGATAACAATTCGCGTTTTCCGAGTTTGCATCATCAAACCCCGTACGTATACCGTTTTAAGGGTCCATCCCTCCCCTTTCTAGGAATGTTTAAATTTGTGACATTGGTTCACAAATGTTTGTGTAATCAATAAATTTGTGTGTAGAGTCCAAAAGAACCTTTTTTTGTCAAATAAAACAAGTTTGGAGGGTTCAAGAAAAAACAAATATTTTTGTGTTCTACTCAACAAAACTCAACACCTCCACCATGTCTATGCTGGGTGTATTTCATTTTTTTATTTTATTTTATCGCATAGTGGTATTATTAAGATTTTTCCAAAAAATTAATCGCATCTTGAATATTTGATTCCTATTAGACCTGTATACTTGATTAATTGTAATGCATCAATTCACGACATTTAAGAAGGCTGTTAGCCGCGTGAAGTTGCCGTAGTCTAGTAGGTAGTATGTTGGCTTTATTAGACATTAACCCACAGTCCAAACACAAGGCCAGACATCTCAAACAAAACGAAATACGAAAAAAGTATTTCTTCGGCGACTTCCTCTTAGCAGCTTTTTGGCAAGAATTTTGAGAGCAATTAAAACCGCCATGAAATGGTTCACAAAAATCTAATTAAAGTCAACTTTAAACTGTAGGTGTCACCAGTCATGTAAAAAATTAACACACACGACATAACTGGTGTGAGAAGCAATGTCGTAATACTGGCTGAAGAGTTGAAATGACTAATTATGTATGTATGTGTTAGCCACATGAGAATCTTGTCCGGTAACTTTCCTTGAAACTTAATTTCTTGGGGAACTTGGCCTTTAACTCTTTAACGACTCACATTTGCGATTTCATTGCTGAAATTCCCCTACTTGTCACGATAGAGACGGACTTTGTCTATTTTTTTTCCTAGATTTCGGTGTACCATAAACTTCCGTTTAATCTACAACTCAGAATCATTGACCATATTAGCACTTTCTTCAGTCGCACTTTAAATAATAACTACGATAATTTTTGTCCAATTTGAACAAACGAAGTGTCAATTTAACAATATAATGCACTTTCAGAATGTGGCCACTTATTTCATATTTTTTAGTTAAAATTTGCAATTAATAATGACCAAACTTGAATAAATGAGAAAAAAATATTTTCCAAGTTTACCCCATCAAAACTCCTAATATATAAGTTTGAACAAAATGTTTATGTATACCGTTTTAAATGCTAAACTCTCCCCCTTCTAAAAAAAACTTTAGATTTTTAAAATAGGTTCAAACATATTTGGGTAATCAATAATTTTGTGTTGAAAGATCAAAAAACCGTTTATGTCAAATAAAACAGGTTCGGAGGGTTCGAGAATTGTAAAAAAAAAGTATTTTTGAGTTCTATTCAACGAACTGAACAACTTAGACTAGGTAGTTACTTGCGTGTATTTTCACTGTCGCACCGTGTAGTTATTCAGAAAATTAATTGAAAGAATTTTTGGCATTTTACCGACAAAAGATTTAAAATTTATTATCAAAAGCGTGATTTCTTTCTCACCAATAATATTAATTAAACTGAATGTATCAAAAATAATTATTATAAACATGTAATAAAACTTCATTACATAAGTTAGATCAAACAGGCTTGATCTCATTATTGCTCACAAATAAAATTAATATTTGGTAGGAACATAAATCATTTTGACATACTAGTAACGTTATAAGCATGTTCTGTGGCTACATGTATTTGAATGTTAGTAACATATTGACAAGATTAATTTTTAAATAATGTTTACTAATGAAACGGTATGTGATCTTGATAACATAGAGAAACCATGTTTCCGTACTGTAGCTAAATGGATGAACGAAGTGACGTTGAAAGTGATAATTGAAGTTTACGTTTCTGCAGAAACTCTATGATAACTTTCAAGTACTCCTGGTACATATGACGCTTTATGACATAATCTTGAGAAGAACTAAGAAGCTTCGCAAAGCACATCTTAGAGGGCATTGATAATAGTACTCGTCTTTGTGACATACTCTTTATAGTATTTTGATATTTTAGCTTTTGACCTCTTAACTCTACAAATACTTGTCTGCCATTGAGACAGTTTGTGGCCTAGTTATTGGTATTATTGCGAAGTGTAAAGTTTAGGATTTCATTTATCAGCACAGAATAATCAACAATGTTAAATGCTTTGGAGAATCCCAAACTCAACTCCTATGAGTTGATTGGAGAATTAACGACATGAACTGTGTTTATGTTTATAGACGTTACAGTGGTCTCTGAAAGATTTCTCAAAACTCTGTCCTTCGAAATCGGCAGTAGATCCTGCCAATAATTACAACGATAATTACGTAAGTAAGTATTAAGATGCAAATTTTTTTACGAGTGCTTGAGGAGAATTAACATAAAGCTTTCATAAATTAATCAATACTCTGTGGGTTATATATATGCATCAAAATATAAAAATTCATGTAAAGCAATATAAAAAGTTCCATTTAAGACTAAATTAAATGTATAAAAGTCAAATAACTTTTCTAAATTTTCTTCCTAAGATTAAGACACAGCTTTTTGACCTGTTTTATATAAGTCTCTAAACGAATATTTTCAATTTAAATTGATTTTCTATTAACGGCTTTTAATAAAAATCCATTTCAATTTAAAAATCGAAATTATCATCCCTTTTTCCCTTATTTAAATTGATTACTTTTAGTATAATGCATCGCAAATATATACTTCCGCTTAATGACAAAAGGAATATAAATAATCATATGGTATGTGTGAGAAAAAATATAACTTTCCTCTGCTATCAATGCCATTCACTTATGTTGGTTTGAAAACTATTTTAAAGGACTTAAAAAGATAATAAAAAAAGAAAGATTTCTGTCAAAAGAGAGGAAGTTTTTCATTTGAATAAAATTTTTACACAAAGGAAGTGATAATAATAAATTAAACATTAGTCCAAAGGGAAGATAATGTCATAAATAAAAAAGTTTAATAAAAGGAGGTACTAACCCCTTCAAAGCCAAACCAAAACGACAAGGAAAACTTAGAAAATTAGCTCAGCGGCCACATATGTTAGCATGAGTTAAATGTCAATTCGCAGTGTTTCTTTTTTTAATTTTTTTCAACTCCAACGGCTTCCGTTACGGAAATTTTCACAACATATATGAACATATATTCGAAACTTGATCGTTGCTGCCTACTGGTAAGTCTACAATATTTAATGATGCCTGTAATGATTAGTAATCGTAATGATTAGTAATTTGATTACTTTTTTTTGAATGGTGAAATAATGATTACAATTACGATTATTTTTGGTTAAAATAGTTAATAATTGATTACGATTACAAAATAATCAAATAATAATCAGGATTACTGGCGATTAGTCTAATAATCGAAAAGAATCAAAAGTAATCCAAAAGTAATCAATTTATTTTCAATAATTATTTTGAATTCTTTTTGAATATTTGAAAATAATCAAAAAGAATTATTGAAAACAATTTGATTATTTTTTAGACATCTTCTGATTCTTTTAGACTAATTTATTAACTAATTTTTAGACTTTTCATTAGACTAATTGTCAGTAATCCTGATTATTATTTGATTCTTGGGTAATCGTAATCAATTAGTAATTCGAAAAAATTTTTCATAGAATTATATAATCATTACCATTCTTTTTAAAAAGTAATGTAATTGATTACTAATCGTAATCGAAATTTAACAGGTATGAATATAAACAGCAGTACCTTTTTTGATAATTATTTTATGTAAACTCTAAAATAAATTAAATCCTTAAATTCGTTGATTACTTTACTGGACACATTCAAGCGCTAAAAAATTTAACATAGCCATGTCTATCATGTAGGTCACAGAATGAAATATTCCAGCCCACGCCGTTGAAGTTCTTTGTGGAGTGAGAGCAGATATTTGAAAAGATAGACGCAAAGAAAGGAAACATACATAGAGGCAAAGACTCTTCCAGACACAAATGGGTTGAAAGCAATCTAAACTTTTATTGAGAAATTACAATAAGAGAAGATTTGAGCTACGCATGATACTATTTAGTGAGAACCGTGGTCTTTTGACAGGGACCCAAAGAAAGCATCACCTTGAACCCCACATATAGATTTTGTAATGATGAGCATGATTCATTAGAACACATTCTTGGTAACTGCGAGGCATTAATATATCCCAAAAGCAAAAACCTGAATATATATCAGGCCCCTAGGCAGGATATTGTTCTTCAATTAGTGGCTATTGAGTAAATTTCATTAATTTTGCAACAGACTTGTAATATGTCGTTATTTTTTATTGAATACCGTGGTAGTAGCAGCAAGGTAGCACAGAAGCCATTTCAACCGTTTAGCAAAACAACTTATAACAAGAGTCCATTCTACTACCAATGGCTCAGAAACAAAGTTAGTTAATATGCCACAGCCAATTTTAAAAGAGATGTAGTATTCAGGGGAACTTTGCTGCAACCGTGTAATACTTTTTTTATACACCCCAAATAAGTGTTCTCAAACTAGCACGGTAGTGGAGAATGGGTTAAACAATATTTCCAGTTTTAAACATATTAAATAAAAATTAAACACTTTATATAGCAACTATAATGGTTAAACGTTGGTTACAGATTGAGTTAAATTAAAAAAACTGTTATAAACTCAATTGGTGTTTTTTGTTTTAATTTAAATTGATGTGTCAGTAGACATCTGGGCCAATGCCTAGTTCGAAGTTTCCGTAGTATAGTAAGTAATATGTCGGCTTATTAGACGTAAGGCCATGGTTCAGGCCCTAGGCCAGACATTTCGAACAAAACGAAATATAAAAAATATTTCTTTGGCGAATTCATCTCAGCAGTTTTCTGGCACAAGCTCTGAAAGTAAATAAAATAACCATACAATAAGTTTTACTTTAAATTGTAGGGTCCCGCCTTTTTTTTTTAAATTAACACAAACAATAAAGTGGTGTAATGAGCTAGTTCGTAATCCTGACTAAAGGGTTGTAATGACCTATTATGTTTGTATGCATGTTTTTTTTATCAATTTTAAAATAATTATTCTCAAATAAAGTCAGTGGCTTAAATATTGTTCGGAAGTTTTAGAACATTAATTCATTAGTTTGGAAGATGAGTTGAAAAATGTTATTCACTTATTCAGAAACAAAGGTGAAGAATCCGAAAGTTAAGTACAAACTAATCCTAAGAAAAACAATCTTAGCCGTAGATCGAGCTTTGTATCAAAAATTAAACATTTCATTTTGATTCATGATTCATTTCATTTTTAATTTAGAAAAGTTTAGATGCATGATATTTATTTAATTCATTAATATTGTTATCGCCATTATTTTAAACCAAATAATAAAAGACAATTATAAACAGTCTTAAAAAATTCATAAACTTCATAATTCTGGCTTATGTATCATTTTGGATACATACGACTTTCCAATGGATCCTTTGGTGTTGCGCCTTCAAAGATTTAATGAAGTTTTATCATAAATAATACATTATTTATGGTAGTTGAGAAGGAATTGAAAGTTAAGTGTTGGACGAAAGTGAAAAGTTTGAATTTTCTGTTCTTGATATTGATTGGGTAGTCGTGGTCTAGTATGTAGCGTGTTAGCTTATTAGACGTCAGACCAAGATTCAAACCTCAAGTCAGATATTTCCGATTTATAACTAAAGGTTGTAATGACCGATTATGTATGTATGTATGTATGAAATATTCCTGCTGCTGAAGACTCTTAAGAATAAGAAAACAGAAGCTCGTCTTTTGAACTGATAGAGGTATTGGCAGCAAAAAACATGACAATGGGATGTTTATCGCTAAAGATGGTATTACATAGAACAGAGAACCGTATGTCTTTAGTAGTTTGCGAATAGAAAATATTATCTATTTACGAGCAGATTGGTAGAAGATGTTTCTTGGAATGCGGTAGAGTCTTTCTTACTACTCTTCTCATATTTATCTCACGGGATAGACAAACATTAGAAAAAAGTGTTCTGTCCCATATTTTATTCCATAGACATTACTGATGATAATATTTCGGTCAACTACTTACGTATGAAACAATGCAATCATTCGCTTTGAAAATAATAATTTAAATACAGTGATTGGCAAAACAATGGATCCTAATCGGTCGAAATTTTAAAATCTTCTTAAGAAATTGATAAAACATTTGTGCAGTTTGTTAATACGCATTGTTAACAATTTATTTATTAACATATCATAGGAATATTAAAAGACTTTATAATTCAGAAATTTTAGAAAAAAAAAAACTAAAATTTTTCACTTTTTCGGTGTTGACAAAATAATGAAAACTTTAATGAATCTGTACTGTATTTCCAAGTAACATGCGGCATTTAGGGGTTTTGTAAACTTTATACGATTTAGGAAACAAATTCACATTACAATCTACAACCCTTAAAATGCTTACACTTTTGAACATTTTTATTGTGAACATTTATTCAATTTCCATTTTTTTCTTCATATTTCGATGTTTTCTAAAGTTTAACGTATCCTCCTTCCATGGTAACTCAGATAAAAGGGGACGTGAGGGAAAGTATGTATACGTATCCACCAAACATTGTTTAACCGGACTTTGTCTGTACGTTTGTGCTTGTAAAAAGGGAACAAGTAGGTAGATGTAACGATAGATTAAAACACATTTTTATTACTATAACTATATAGGTGCGATGTTAGGAAAGGGTTATCCATATTTAGGGTATAAAAGTAAAGTTAAATAAAACACATATAAAACTATGATTTCGATAAAACATTTATTTTATTATAATGCTGTAACATTGCCAATGTGTAAAATATCGAATGTTAATGTCTATATTAGTTGTATCAATCACACTTTTAAGACAGATTTCGACCAAACGACACAAGTGCAACATTTGGGATGTAAACTAAACTAAACTAGATTCCTAACTTTTGGGGAAACCATAAAATTGACGTGAAGTTTTTGTTGTCCATGTGTTCACAAAATATATTGAATACAGATTCCAATTTAAATTGTTTTTATTTTAATTTTAATAATTTACTGCGCAATGTAGACCATTGGTAGCACATTAATTCCACTGTAAAAGTAAATTATAATTATTGAAAATGATTTCATTCGGAGCTATAGTATTCCGTTTGACAACTTCTTAATCTTATGTGGTTAATTACCAAGTGTGGCTTTTATAAAAAGAAACCCTGTCTCTATTGGCAAAATAACTGAAATAATGGATTTGCAAGTTTCAATCGAAGCGATTTTTTTTGGAAAATAAATTATTCGTCACACAGAAAGAACTCCCGTACAAGGTCATGGAACTTCAGGCAATTAAACTATCGTGTTGGAACACAATTTCACTCCTATTGTACAAGGCTTACTGTTTATGGATAGTAACTTTTAGTAGGTAATTCACCGCAAGTTCCACGAAACAACTTTCGTGATCTTTAAATCCCTGGTTTTGGCGACCTCCAGGTAAACGATAATTTTCATTTACATCTAATGTTTTGTACAAAGTAAACTGATATTTATGGAAATGGTGTTTTGCTTTTACATTGTTTAATATTAAAATTGTAAACAAAAGCTACAAAAACAATAGCGATAAACAAGTAAACAAAAAAGCAACAACAAACACGAGCATAAAGAAAAGCGATAAATAAGTAAACAAAAATGCAACAATAAACAAGAATAAATATAATATAATAATACATAAAGAATAAAAACAACATGTTTACAAATATAGATTTCGAAAAGGCGAAGCCATTTGTCTTCAAGAGCATTCATCAGTCGGTTTACCCTGCGATATAAAAGGCAAGACAAAGTATGCAACGGAGTCAGAAAAAGTTCAATCAGTCTTGCGTGAAAACGCGGTGTGTTTAAGAGAATTAGCGTGGTTTGAAGATCTCCGTTATATAGATCTATCGAACTATTACCTAGGGATTTTTTATTGTTTATGCAAAAGAATACAAAGAGGATGAACAAACAAAGCAATTGTTGCTGTTTACATCAAGTTGTGAACAGTGGCACACAGAATTGTGCGAACAATATAGAATTTAATTAAAACTAAACAAAAAATTTATTTTTATTTGCAATCTATGAGCTCATATTTTAAACGTTTTAAAAGGTAAATACGTAACAATATTTTATACAGGATGTTTTTCATTAACTTGTGCCCAATACTTATTACGAACTTCTTTTTGTACAATGTCTAGTCTTATTCAAACAGTTCCCCTCGGTTTTACCAAACGTACCGGCATAAAGTGAGGTTAATATAGAAATGACTTCATGGGTTACATTTTTCATAAGTTTTAAATAAATGAAACTAGTTTTTAGAACTACTTCCCAAAGATTAACATATTAACTTGTGTTAATTAAATCATTTCAATTATATTGATATCAGTAGTAAAGTACGGACTGAAGTCAATTACATACGGTTTAATTAAAGTTCATTTTCAGTTAAATCGTCTATTCGAGCTTTATATGGATAAGCACAAATCTATGTTCATATACTTAACCATGCTGTTTTTATATAAGTGTTGTATGATTTATTTTTAATATCATTGTATGGAATACTTATACGTTCAGTAGGGTATAGTCAAACAAATTTACTTAGAACGTGTTTAATTAAATTAATGATGTTAAACAATTAATCTTGACATTCTAAGTAAAACCGTTTTAATTTACTCAGCTTAAAAAATACTTCATCCAGCAACCATTTTCCAAAGAGAAAGAAGCACTACCGTTAATCATCTGTATGTATAGAGTTAATCTTATAATTAAAGAGAAAGTTGCGAATATAAAGACTGACTGTATTGTAAATGTATTGACCGTGCGCAATAAAAGTTTCTGCAGTAGCAAATTTTATATCAATTCAATACGGTACAGAAGCTTCAATAAATAATTTCCGAGAAAAAATGTAATTAAAATTTTAAGGATATCGCCAATGAATGGAGTGGGTGAATTTTTATGGCAGTTGGGTTGGTAATCTGTGTATCTCTGTGTGCTGTCCTCAGTTTCGCATGGAATCCTATCCGAATGCAAATGCAAAAGCATTTATTTTTTTATTTTGTTTTTTCTTTTGAATTCTGGTATCCATTAAGGTAAAAACATAAAAAATGTCTCATTTATTCGTTTCTTTTAAGGTGATAATTCATTTAATGGTATTGACCAAGTGATCCAAACATAATTTAAAGTGTAGAATAACAAAAGCAAGAATAAGCAAAACAAGGTTAGAAAGCAGATTAAGGTATCGTGTAGTCTATATGTACACTCAGACCAAACATAGCCAAGAATTTGGCATGACCACAATTTCAGTACTTCGTTGGTCTTTTGGCACTCAGTTTTATTGTCGTGTTTGCAGCCACTTGCTTCGCAAACATGTCTGGTGGTAGCGAGTTGAGGATAGTAAACAAAGCTTTGGACAATGTAGTCCACATGTTATTATGATTGCCGCCATTCTCATAATCCGCTTAAACCACTTTAAACTTCGGTCCCGTAGAAAAGAGTTGTTTTGATTACGAAGTTGTATATTTTCAGGGTTAATACTCAGCTCAGGCCTATCGCTCTCTTGTAATAATAAAGAGCAGTATCAGCCTTAGTGGTTCGTTTTCAACATCGAGTTAAGCTTGCTGTCCAATATAATCAGAAGATATCTTGTAAAGTAGACCATTGAGACATATTTCATCAACTCACATTCAATTTTTTTAAAATAATATTTTAAATGCTTCCAAAAGTATAGTATGCCCAACTTCATTTGATATTTGTTAAAAAGATATTGCTACGTTTTTACCCTTTTAAAAACGTTTAAAACATGAGTTCGTAGATTGCAAACAAAATAAAAATAAATTTGTGTTTAGTTTTAACAATTGTTTGGCAGATCTTTATTACGGAGGTCTTCAAACCACGATTATTCTTTTCACACGCAACGCGGCTTCACACAAGACTGACTGAATTTATACTCATTCCTTTGGCTGCTTAGTCTTGCCTTTTATATACCAACGCGAACAGTCTGATGAATGATCTTGAAGTCGAATGTTCGAGATCTCCATAAATGTAAACATCGTTGTTTCATTGTTGTTTGTGCATTTTGTTTATATTGCTTGTTGTTGCATTTTGGTTTACTTGTTTATCCCCTTTTTTATACTCATGTTGTTAGTATATTTTTGTCTATTATGCAAACGATTTCATTGTTTTTGTTTTTGTAGCTTTTGGTTATCGTTTTAATGTTAAGCGAAGTAACACCACTTCCATTCTCGCAACAATATGAATCATCTATATATTTAAAAATGAATGTGTGTTTTTTTTTTTTTTGTCTTGAGCCGGAGGTGGGAATCTTCGAAAGACACTTTTGTTCCAACAAAAGAGTGCACGATTCATCATCACTGGTGCCTACGTACTAAACCCACCCCCTACACACTTCAACCACTCTCCCTCCGCGGGACTGCCGTAAGGTATTACTTCGCGGAGAGCTGGTTAGCTTGAAAGCTTTATCACGTTAGTTCAAATTTCGCCTCCGTTCCTCCAGTCTTCGGAGTACTATCAAAACTTCAGCCATTCTCTGGCTATATTGACTCCATAGAATCCTACGATTCAACAGCTCTTCCATTAGCCGGTTTGGTCCTAAACACGTTTCCCCGGGCCATCTAAATCTGGGACAGCATATTAGAATATGCTCCGCATCTTCCTCCTCATCTACACAGTTTGGGCATATAGGGGAAGGTCATGACCAAATCTGTGCAGGTACTTCCTGAAGCACCCATGACCAGTTAGGAACTGAGTCACGTAGTAGTTCAGCTCGCAATGTTTGTTATTCATCCAAAGGATTACATCAGGGATAAGGCGAAATGTCCATCTTCCCTTTAAACTGCTTTCCCATCGTGACTGCCATTTGTGCATGGAAGTCCTTCGTTCCTCCGCTTTTATAGCTGCTGTTCGTCCCGGGTGCTCGAGACGGCGAAGGTATATCCTCCTCATCTCATCCGCCAATATATCTATTGGTATTGTCTTTGCCAACACCAATACCGCTTCATCAGACACTGTCCTGAAGCCACTTATCCGTCTAATCGCGCTTAGACGATACACCGAGGACAGTATCCTCCTTGTCGTCCCCACGGAGAGTGCCTCCGACCATATTGGGCAAGCATACAGTATTATCGACGTTATTACCGCCGAAATTATCCTCCTTTTGAATGGACCTGGTCCTCCAATATTTGGCATCATCCTTGCCAGTGCTCCCTGTGTTACAGATGCTTTTTCGCCGATGTATTTCACGTGCTCCTTGAAGTTCAACCTGTCGTCGATAATCACTCCCAGGTATTTTATCGCCCTCTTCGATTCGATCCTTGTGCCTCCAACGGTCACTTCCATCTTCTCCACTATCCTCCGGCCGCTTATCAAGACGGCCTCTGTTTTATGCGCAGCAAGTTTCAAACCTGCTTCATCCAGCCATGCTCCAACCTTTCGAATCGCTGTCTTCGTTTTCTCCTCTATTTCCCTTACCGTCTTAGCTACCGAGACTATGGCTATGTCATCTGCAAAGCCCACAATTGTAGTCCCGTTCGGCAATCGCAATCGAAGTACTCCATCGTACATAATGTTCCATAGTAGTGGCCCAAGTACAGAGCCCTGCGGGACACCCGCCGTCACTACGTATTCCTGCTCTCCTTCATCCGTTAGGTATATTACCTTCCTGTCCTGAAAGTAATTGTTCAGTATCTCCATTAAGTATGGCGGCGTAGCCATGTTAAAGAGTGCTCTCATAATCCGCCCCCAATTCGCTGAGTTGAACGCGTTTCTAACGTCAAGTGTGACAACCGCGCAGTATTCCTTGGTGCCAAATCTCCACCTTTCGCCCTCTATTGCATCTCTTGCAATGTCGACCACTCTTCTTATCGCGTCAATAGTGGATCGTCCTTTCCTAAATCCGTATTGCAGGTCCGAGAGAGCTCCTCCTGCCTCGGCACACGTCAGTAGTCGATTGTATATAATCCTCTCCAGTATTTTTCCCATCGTGTCAAGTAGACAGATGGGCCGATACGACGATGGTTCCCCTGGTGGTTTGCCAGGTTTTGGAATAAGATTCAATTTCTGCTTCTTCCATCTAAGTGGAAAAACACCCTCGATGAAGCACTTGTGGAACACCTTTGCGAACATATCCGGTCTGAGCCGGATAGCCACCTTAAGTGCCCTATTTGGGATTCCGTCTGGCCCCGGTGTCTTCCTATCTCCTATTCCAGTGCATGCTGCGAGTACCTCCTCTCCTGTTACCTCGGGTATGGTATGAATGGCCTCCGGCTCCCTACTTATAAAAGTGTAGGGCTGGCCCCGTGGGAATAATGTACCAATGATCTCCCGTAGCAAAGTTGGAAAAAAAAAAAATAAAAAAAAAAAAAAATGAATGTGTGTTTATTTGTTTATGGGTTTATTTGTTTGAAGTATATAGACGGCTAAACGGATGGACCGATTTTCTTGAAATTTTAACAGTACCTTCCTGTATGTCTGGAAGGAACTATGGGCTACTTTTTATTTTAAAATTTCAAGTAGACGAGGTGCTACGTCCACTTACCCAATAAGTATTTAATATCGAATATCTCATAAACTGCAACAGCTAGATTCCTCAAATTGTGTATGGACAACTTTGACATCTATATGAGCAAAATAGGCAGACTTTCTGTAATGGGCGTGTCACATCCTATAAAAATATTAAATTAATATATCTAAGAAAATATAACAGTTAGAGTAAAATTTTGTCGAATCCACTTTAGTATCAATATGAATATTTTAGACAAAAATGGGCTGACTACGAAAAGGGGGCGTGGTACTCCCCATATGAATTAAATTTAAAACTTATTATATCTGGGAAGTCATTATAGATAAAATCAACAAATTGTACACGAGCAACACTGAAATCCATATGATTAATTTGTGAAAAAATTGGCGGACTAGCAATAAGAGCGAGACCCTCCCATATAAATATGATACAAAAGTTCGTGTACATGGAAAACTATTAGAGCAAACTAGAACTAGACTATTAGAGAAAACTATTAGAGCCATTTTGTACACATATGAACATTTCGGGTTAGGGAAATAAATTTTTATATGAATTCTTAGACAGAAAGTAAATACTAAACATCATATATCTGATAAACTATCGCAGCAAAAGTCATGTGTAATGCCTGTTCATTCCATTACCTGTTTTATTATATGTTTGTAAAAATACGCATAGAGGGACTTGTGTAACTTAGGTACCATTAACAGTAGACACAGACACCTTCAAATTTATTTTAGTTGGTGGCGCGTTGTATATAAATTTCAATAGATTTATAACCTCCTAATGTAATTTTCTCAAGGCTGTTGGTGTTGTCTGCGTTAAATGGGTAATTTATTTATTATTATTAACTATTATTAACATTAACTACCTTAGCGTTTATAAATTTCTTAATGGGTAAGTCAAGTTTGTAGCTTTCGTGGAGGGTTTTTTAAATATTTTCCAGTACAATACTATCTGTGTTTGGCGTGAACAGATTGTTAAAGTGAATGCAAATGTAGTTACATTTTCGAAATTACTTTTCTCTCAAGAATTATTCGCTTTTCTTTGTATATCTCTTTCATAGCAAGTATTTGCCAATTGTAAACTTCGTTGGAAAACAAGAATTTTAACACTTTGAAGTTACATAATAAGTTAAGCAACTATCGATTTGCTTTTGAGATATACCATATAATAAATATAATCCCATATACAGTGAACAGCAAAAGTCTAAGTACCTCAACCAGAGTCATGGCTTCTGAAAAACCTTAAAATATTTTGTTGTTTTATAAGAAAAGAAAAATAAATATACAAAATTTCAATTACTTTTAAATATTCATGAAATTGCTTATACATATTGGGGTAAGATTTTGCTGTCCACTGTATATGTTACCGTTATTAAAAAATCCACAAAATTTATTTTCGTAAAGTTCCAATTCTAGATAGATTAGCTATTTATACGAATATTACATTAACTTTATATTCATTCGGAACACTGTATTTAACATAATTTCAGTTACTTATAAATTCTTGCAATTAAGCTACACATTAATTTTCTAGGGCAACACAATAAAATCGTTTGGACGGACACAATGATGAACAAATATTTCCAAAGCAAAAAAACAAAAAAAAAAGAAACGCTTCTTTGTAAAATAAATTTTTGATTTTAGATTATTAACATTAAATTGAACTTCGATTGGTTTGTGTTAAATTAACTGTAAACATAACAGAGGCAAGAACACAAAAAAATGAATTTTTAATTAAAAATTATTGAAGTTTATTGAAGCATTAAACTTGGTATACAAATTTACAAAAGACTTACAAAAGTAAGTTCTTTTATATTTTTTGTACATATTTTTGTAGCATTGAACTAAAATTCAGCATAAAAAGCAAAAATTTCATAAAATAATGATTACAGCATTAAAATGAAATTATAAGATAAAAATGGTTTAACTTTTCATAAGACTTTTCAAAATTTCTAAATACTTTTAATTAATTATTTGAATGGTAATTTTGTTTTGTGAATATATCCATTATGTATTTTAATTTATTACAGTTAACTACATGGTGCGACAGTAAAAATACACCTAGCTAATAACATAGTGTAGGTTGTGAGTTTCGTTGAGTTAGCTGGAAGTGGAAGCTTTGATACCAAAAGCTCACTTGAGCACGCATAGCGGCCCGTTGTGACTCCACAGTTTGAACGAGGTAAGTGGCATTCCTAGGTTGATTGAAGAAGATTCCGGAAGTAGTGCGCCGGCTCTGGCTAGCTCGTGAAAGGAAAATCATATTCGAGGATCCATTGTGCGGCTCGGTAGATGGCCATTACTTCCGCCTGGAACACGCTGCAATAGTCCGTTATCCGGAGTGAAATGTCCAAGTCCAATTTCCCAAGGTAGACTCCGCTACGCACCCCGCCATCGAGTTTGGAGCCGTCGGTATATATATCCAGAAGTTTCGGGGGGACGGTCATGTTAGGGGTCCAATTGCCCCTGCTCGGGATCAGGAAGTTAAAAACCCCTGTCAAAATAGTATTCCACAGGGAGATAATCGATATCCAGTGGGACCACAGGATCAATCTCCAAAATAGAGGAGGGACCAGAGTTGACGATGCGCCAACGAGACAGGGCACTGAGTCCTGCTTAGCGAAGAGCTAAATAAGAAGCCAGTAAAGCATTGCGAACAAGGCCTTTGTGGGGGTGGTGTGTAGAGGACCAGTGAATAGTGAATGAAACAAGTGTCAATCTCTTCACAAGATAATGCACCTTCAGAAAGTCATCACTTATTTTATATCTTTTAATTAAATTTTGCAATTAACAATAGCTAAACTGGAAAAATTGAGAAAAAAATCATATTTTCCAAGGTTACCCGATCAAAACTCATAACATGTATATTTGAACCATATGGTTATGTAAACCGTTTTAAAGGCTCATCTCTCCTCTTTTCAAAAAACTTTGGATTTTGAAAATAGGTTGCAAAATATTTGGGTAATCAATAATTTTGTGTGAAAAGATCAGAAATACCGTTTTTGTCAAATAAAGCAAGTTTGGAGGGTTCAAGAAATATAAAAAGAAATTTTGAGTTCTACTCAACAAAACTCACTATAAACTATGTCATTAACTGGTTATATTTCATTTTTTTTTTTAATTTGTCGCATAGTTTTATCTTTATAATTTCTAGTTTTGAACAAAAATTTTTTTGTTTCGTGACGTATGATTGATATTTAATTGAATTACTTGGAATACTTATACGTTCAGTAGAGAAGAATGAAACAAATACACTTAAAATTTGTTTAATTAAATTAATGATCTTAAACAATTACTCTTCAGCTTCTAAGCAAAACAGTTTTAACTTTTTCTGCTTAGCTTGAATTTGAATAAAATTCTAATAAAAAACTTACTCTCGGCCAACAAAAGTAATAATAGAAAAGCATTACCGTTAAAAATATGTATGTATGTCTACTACTAAATATTATTTTTGCATCAATTTGCTTCTATTAAATCTTTATGTGTTTTGTTTGGAAACTTTAATGTTTTCTGATTCTGTTATTATTAAGTTACGACTGATTTTCAATAGCAACTTATTATGCAAACTAAAGTCAAAAACAAACAATTTTCATTAGAAAAACAACACAACAATACACAGTAGTGCGAGGTTCGTGTAATAAGTTGAAGTACTCTACGTTGTCTACACAATCACTGGTAGCACGGATTTTTTACGTTTTTACGTTGTTATGTCATATTTATCAATATATTTTTAACTGAGAACAAAACCCATAGAATAGTCCTTAGGTTTTTGCACATATATTTCATTACAAATGTCCAGTTCTTCATGATTGTCATTACAACTTAAAAAATGTTTTCAGCAATGTTCCGTCAGCACAAGTTCGAAGCGATAGAAATTCCAGCGTATAATATTAAATCTGATGTGCTCGAAGTCATCAACTGGATATATTTTCTTATAAAGGCAATAAGGCAAATAGTTTTATTCGATTTTGTGCAGACATTTGCTAAAACAGTCGCTCCCAATTTGTGACACATCATTGACCAAATATTCTGTACATATCTTAGGGCCGTTATTACAACTTGCCGTTAACTAAAGGGAGGATTTTAGGCAGCAGTTACATTGTTTTTCGTTATTATGAGTACCCAATAAGATAGAAGTGATCGTTAAACTAAAGGAAGGATCATCCTACTTTTAACATTTAAATGTCACTTTATGTTTGAACTTGCCATATTATATATTATTTTCAATATGGCAACTTCAAATTTAAACAAAATGAGCATATACAACAAAAAAAATGAAGATCGAGATTGCCACTGCTTTAAAAAAACTTGGATAATTGAGCAGTTTTATCGACATTGCTCCGGCACTGCCATATATTTGAAAAAATGTATCTGTAAGTTGTACTAACGAATATAAGTTAAAGGTAACTTTACAGTTCCCTTTAGCTAAATGTGCCTTTAACTGACCCTAAGTTTAAGCACAAGTTGTAATAATGGCCCTTAATGTTGAAAAATTCAGCACTTTTGTACTTTTTTCAGTACTTTTTCATTTCAAAAATATCGCAGTACCACAGCTACGCTTTTAGCACTTTTTATTACGTATTTTATGTCTTGCGCTTTTGAACTATAAATGCATTAGCAACACGTTCAACGCAATGTTAAAGTAGAATTAGGGTTCAGCCCCGGTTAGCCAAATGTCCATGGAACGTACATTCGTTTTTAGAATACGAAAAGCATTGGAAACGCTTGCCGAACCGTAATGTAATTTCGGTAAGCATTTGCGTTTTGCATTTCTTATGCTAAAAACAAATGTTTGTTGCATTACGTTCCATCGACGTTTGACTAAACGGGACTTTTACGTTTTGTTACGTTCCGAATCAGCTGTACTTGTCCCCCTATATGTGTATTAAATATAAATAAATAAATAGTCTAGCAGGTAGTGTGCTGGCTTACTAGACGTGAACGCACGATTTAAACCCAATGGACCTCAGACAGCCTTTTCATTTCTATCATTTAAGTGCTCCAAATTTTGTTATAGCAACGAAGCAGGTAAACATATTTAGCAAATGTTTTGTCAGATGACTTTTATTCCAAGAATTTTGTAAGAAGAGAACTCATTTCACTTGATATATCAGGATATTTACATTTTCTTAATGTTTAGTTTTTATGTTTTGTTTTGTAAACAATACTACTTACTTAGGTTGCAAAAACCCTTAGCAAATTCCACAGGAAGAAAAACAATTGTATCTTCTGTGTGCTCTTCAACTACTCTTTTCCTTGTATACATATTGTATAATGAAATAATAGTGTTGCTCTTACTATTCTTAAGTTAGGGGAAGTGAATGTGTTTTACTGAAACAGCAAATTTTTTTCATATTTAGAGTGGCATTGCGAAGGGAAAAATTTGCTCTTAAAAATCTTAAAATTTTTTCAGAAATTTGAAATTTAATGCAGTTAGCAGTAGTTAATAAGCTTCTATTCATTAATTTCATTGATAACTTCAAACTGAAGAACATCAATAATTTTTTTTGAATTCATTTTAAAATGAAAAACATGTACTATTTGAGATCGTCATAATTTTTTTATTGGAAGGCTGGCCCCCTTTTTCGAGTGTATGGGATCGTATCTCGGCAATGGCATTACGAATGTTGACCTTCAAATTTTCAATTGTCTCTGGTTTGTCGGCAAAACACTTTTCTTTAACGGCGCTCTACAGAAAATAGTCCAACGGTGTCAAAGCGCAGTTTCTTTGCGGGTAATTGACATCACCATTTCGGCCAACTAAAGTGAGCTGCATCACAAAAAAAAAATAATCAAAGAAGACAAAATTGACATGATCGTGCAGTATCTCGTTGGCCCATCTAGCGAAATGAATGGTCATGCGGCTTTAACTCTTGAACCAATTGATACAGAGATTTTTTCACAAAATTGGGCGTAAACTGGTGTGTGAAATGGTCAATGTTTGCGAACAATAACGACTTGATGTTGATGGATTCTCACACACACTCTCAGCCACAGCTTCGTTATTTTCAATTATTATTTTGGTTCTCATTCCAAACCTGGCAAACTACTTGACACGATGGGAAAAAATACAGGGGAGGATAATATACAATCGACTACTGACGTCTGCCGAGGCAGGAGGAGTTCTCTCGGACCTGCAATAAGGATTTAGGAAAGGACGGTCCACTGTTGACGCGATAAGGAGGGTGGTCGACATTGCAAGAGATGCAATAGAGGCCGAAAGATAGAGATTTGGCACCAAGGAATACTGTGCGGTTGTCACACTTGACGTTAGAAACGCGTTCAACTCGGCGAATTTTGGGCGGATTATGAGAGCCCTCTTGAACATGGCTACGCCGCCATACTTAATGGAGATTCTAAACAATTACATTCAGGACAGGAAGATAATATACCTAACGGATGAAGGAGAGCTGGAATACGTAGTGACGGCGGGTGTCCCACAGGGCTCTGTACTTGGGCCACTACTATGGAACATTATGTACGATGGAGTACTTCGACTGCGATTGCCCAACGGGGTTACAATTGTGTGCTTTTCAGATGACATTGCCATAGTCTCTATAGCCAAAACGGTAAGGGAAATAGAGGAGAAAACGAACACAGCGATTCGAAATATTGGAGCATGGCCGGATGAGGCAGGTTTGACACTTTCTGCACATAAAACGGAGGCCGTCTTGATAAGCGGCAAAGACAATATCAATAGACATATTGGCGGATGAGATGAGGAGGATATACCTTCGCCGTCTCGAGTACCCGGAACAAATAGCGGCTATAAAAGCGGAGGAACGAAGGACTTCCATGCACAAATGGCAGTCACGATGGGAGAGCAGTTTAAAGGGAAGACGGACATTTCCCCCTGTCCCTACTACGTGACCCAGCTCCTAACTGGTCATGGGTGCTTCAGGAAGTACCTGCACAGATTTGGTCATGACACTTCCCTTATAGGCCCAAACTGTGCAGATGAAGAGGAAGATGCGGAGCATATTCTAACATGCTGCCCCAGATTTATGTATCCCGAAGAAATGAGTTTAGGACCAAACCGGCTAATGGAAGAGCTGTTGAATTGTAGGATTCTATGGAGTCAATATATTCAGAGAATGGCTAAAATTATGCTAGAACTCCGAAGACTGGAGGAACGGAGGCGAAATTTGACTTAATGTGATAAAGCTTTCAAGCTAACCAACCCTCCGCGAAGTAATACCTTACGCCAGTCCCGCGGGGAGAGAGTGGTTGAAGTGTGTATGGGGTGAATCGTACACTCTTTTGTTGGAGCAAAAGTATCTTCCGAAGGTTCCCACCTCCGGCTCAAGACAAAAAAAGCTTCGTTATTTTCAGGTGTACTCACTGTACGAGCACGCGCACTTCTTGGCCCATCAACAATGAAACCAGTTTCACGAACTTTAGCAGTTTCATGAACACTATCGGTCCTTCTCGGCGACCAAATTTTTTACGATATTTTCGTGCAATTTCCGACCAATTGTCTTTGTTTTAGAAATAAATTTAAAAATAAATTTAAAATTACGCTCAGTGGAGATAATGCACTGAATTTTTGAATTTTCAACTGACAGAATATAATGAAATAAGCAATGCTAGATTCGAAATAACCGATAGTTCAAATTTAAATCGATAGATGGCCCACCCTATATAAGGAATAAACATACATATGTAGTTGGATATTACAACTCTTACGTGCGTTATGTTGTGTGCGTTAATTTTATACATGAGTGGCGGGACCTACGAGTTTAGGTCATCTTCGAACTACAAATTTTTGATTTTTTGCCAGAAATCTGCTGAGAGTAAATCGCCGAACAAATATTATGTCATATTTCGTTTTGTTGGAGATGTCTGACCTGGGGTTTGAACCTTGACCTCACGTCTAATAAGCTACTAGCCTATGCATTTTATAAGGAAGAAAGCATTCATCCAAAAGCCGCCACGGCTCTTATGATATCATTTCATAAAATTGTTCATCATTTTTGCACAGCGTCTCACTAATGATTCGCTACATCCCGAGTTAACGCTCAGAAAATGTTTCAAGAATTTAAAAAAAAAACCGCTAAATCGTGAATTTGGTGGCCAGATATTATTGACATGCCGTTGAACAGTAACACAAACACTCATACCCTTGCTGATGACACTATTTTCCCTTTTACGATTGAAACTCCTCATGAGGCATCTCAATATCTTTAGGAATATACATACATTCCAGCTCGGGAAGTGATTGAAAATCTAAAGATTTATTTTAACTCATTTTAACATTAAAACTATTTCATATTATTACACTTTATTAGCACTTTTATGAAATCTACGTCAAAATTATTGAAATGATGGACATTGCAACATGTTTTTTTAAGTAAAAATTATACACTTTATATCAGCTTGGTTTTATTTTTTTCTAAATGGTAATAATTTGACAGCTAGCACCCTTGCTTTGTGGCGATTTATAAGATTCCAAATGTTTAGATGGGGCAGCTTATAGTCACTCCCATCAGTAACGCTCCCAATCGAGGGCTAGCTGACACCTGATGGCACAAACCATTGTTATATTTCGCTAGAAATATTTGTTGTCGACATTATGTGAGGTAAAAAAGTTTCCTGTTGCAATAGAAGATCGATTATGTCAATAACAATGTTCTCTCTTTCATTCCTCTCTGGTGTTCCGGATACAAGTTTACTTACGGCTATAAGTAGTTGCTACGCACGTAGCATGTACTTGAATCTAAAACTGCCAATTCCGGTAGACTACGGAATTTATAACGACCATAAAATTCAATTAGTTTCTAATCCATAGCGACAAAATTATTGAGATTATTAAAAGCTAAACACTTTCAGCTCAGTTTTCGAAGAGGCGTAATTGGTATAAATTTATCATGATTTCCGAGCAGCACATTATTAAATACTATCATCTGTAATATCTATGAAATAAAACATAGGACGAAACACTTTTTTCTAATGTTTGTCTGTCACAAAAGATAAATATGAGAAGAGCAGCAAGAAAGACTCTACAACATTTCATGTGACAGCTGCTAGCAATCTGCGTGAAAATTGGCAATATTTTCTCTTCACAAACTGCCAGTACGGTTCTCTACTCCAAGTAAATACTTGCGTCAGTTCATAAGAGAAGCTTCTGTTTTCTTCTTCTTCATAATCTTCCGTAATAGGAATATTACATAATATGTACATATATCATCGGTCATTAGAACCTTTCTTTGTAAACTGGAAATGTCTGACCTAAGGTTTGGAACTTGGCCTGACGTCTAATAAGCTAAAATAGTACATCCTTGATTACAGCTACTTCAATCAATATCAAGAACAGAAAATTAAACTTTTTCACTTTCATCCAACACTTAACTTTCAATCCATTCTCAAATACCATAAATAATGTATTATTCCCGATAAAACTTCACAAAATCTTTTGAAAACTTAAAAAGATTACATACACAACACCGAAGAATCCTTAGGAAAGTCGTATGTATCAAAAATGATACATAAGATAGAATTATGCAGTTTTTGAATTTTTTAAGTCCTATTTAAAATTTTCTTTTTTTATTTAGTTTAAAATAACGATAATCACAATACTAATGAATTCAAAAAATATCAGGCAGATACAAAGCTCGATCTACAGTTAAAGCGAATGAACAAACATGTATTCACATAACATTAACTTAGCATACGCGAAACGTGCCCCCCAGATCGAATAAATGACAAAGTCGTGCCTTGGCAATCCCATATCAAATTTCGTGGTATCCATATTGATAGACTTGAAAATTTCACGTCGAGGCAAATTTAATACAAATTAAACTGAAGTTGTTTGAAATCAATTTGCCAATTGGTTGGAACTCCTGCTTAAGACTAGATTGTAAACTCTTGTTGTATAATTCACCTAAAAAACTTATACGGAATTATATTGTTCGCTTATGGGAAACTGCCTCTGCTTCACATATCGAAAAAATTCAAACACGATAACAAGATTTTTCACACGGTACATCAAAACCTCGAATGTACATAAAGAACTTAACATCCTACTCAAAGTATCGCCAAAACCCGACTATATTTTTGGTGATAACTGTGCATGGATTTAAGATTTAAAGATTTAATATGTAATAAAAAAGCAAAAAAAAAATGGATTGTTGCATACGCAGGGTGGCAGATGACTACGTTTTGTTAAACAAAATGTTATTCATATTTATGCCGTCAAGAATAGGTCTCAAGAACTCTTTTATTATGTTCATAGTCACATTAATTTCGGCCTCATCTTCAAGAAAATAAGATCTAATCATGATGCCTGACCAAAATCTACACCAGACAGTTGCTCGTAATTGGTGTATTTGTTTCTCATTAAGTGCATTAGGATATTCTCTCTCTTCGATAATTTTGTCACCAATAATAACACTATGCTACAAAATACAAAACATTAAATCCACTCGAGTAACTGCCAAGTCAAAATTTTCAGTTATTTTTTTTTATTTGACAAAAACGATTTTTTTTTATCTTTTCACACAAAATTAACGATTACCCAAATATGATTGAACCTATTTTAGAAAGAAGAGAGATTAACCTTTTAAACGGTATACATAAACATTTTGTTCAAACTTATAGATATATTATGAGTTTTAATGGGGTAAACTTGGAAAATATTATTTTTTCTTATATTTTCAAGTTTAGCCATTCGTAATTGCAAAATTTAATTAAAAAATATGAAATAAGTTCTGATATTCTGAAAGTGCATTATCTTCTGAAGAAATTGACACCTCGTTTGATAAAATTGGACAAAAACTACCGTAGTTATTATTTAAAGAGTATAACAGTCATGTTATATTTTTATAGAAAATTTACTGTGTAGTTTTTGTGAAATTTTAATTTAAATTTATCATAAGCTCAATACCCATGCATGATATAATTAAGTGATATTGTAGGATAGGATTAAATGATAGATTGAGAGGAAATCACAATCGATTTTATCCATGTAATTACAATTCCAGTTACAGTTATAGTTACAATTGTAATTACAATTTTGCTTTAATTTCAGTATATGTTCTATTCGATTTAACTGTATGATTTGATTTCAGTGAAATTTTGACAGACGATGTCGACATCGGTGAATGGGTGAGTCTTTAACAACAAATTTACCAGCTACGAGTACAGATGTGTATTGTGAACACCATTAGAGACCATGATATGACAAACACATATGCATACATAAGTAGTTATCGGTTGTCGATGTCCATGTTTAAAATCGAATAGTTTTGGTTGAAATTTATTTCTGTTCGTGTAGAATGTTTGTTTGAATATTTGCTTACAAAACCATCAATTGTGATTAGATTTTAAACTACAAAACCAAAAATGACATCGGAAATGATTGATTGGAAAATTTCAACATCAGAGACAATTGTAATATCGTGTATTCAATCTCAACACGATACAATCTAAAATTATATAGTTATGTTTATACTTATGAACAAAATAAATATATAGTCACGTTTTTACCTTTTTAAAAACGTTTAAAAAATGTGTTCGTTGATTGCAAATAAAATAAAAACATATATGTGTATCGTTTCAATTAAACTCTTTATTGTTCCCACTACTTTTGTGTGTCACCGTTTACACTTGACGAATACAACAATAATTGCTTGTTCGCTATTCTTCTTTGCTTACAACGCAGATCTTTTCAACGGCGATCTTCAAACCACGACTGTTCTTTTCACACTGTAGTGTGTTTATCAAATCATAATAATAATAATTTATTTTACAAAATAAAAAAGATTTAAATTACATTTGCTCTACATATTTTTAATTGTAATTCTACACCTTTAAAATAAAACAAAGCAAACTAAAAGTAGGACACACTTAAACAGAAATGCAATTAAAGCGACTGGCATGGGAATCAAAAAGGTTCGAATTGCAGAAATGATATGAAAGAAATTTATTACTTACAAATGACTCCATTTAAAGTAATGAGTGAAAATATTAAAAATATTGAGTAACGTCTTGGCCAATCATAACTCAGTAATTGGCGCAAATGAATATTACTTTGTAATAGAAAGAGCAAATTATAGAATATTAAGAACCATTGTAAAAATTAGAAAATAGTATAAATAGTTGAAAATATTCAAATAAAGACGGAGAAGAAGGAAACATCTTGACAACCTAAAAAGGAAAACAATGCGTTTCTCATTATTCTAACCCAGCACCTTAAACAGTGCAGAGAATAATCAAAACTGCTGTGGCTAGACATAGCATCCAAAACAAAACTATCTCATTAATAATTTTAATTATCTTCCTGCTCAAATATTAAAAATATTATAACACGCATGTGTACATTTTTTTTCACACAAGACTGACTGAGTTCTTACCACCCGTTGCCTGCTTTGTCTTGCCTTTTTATGAGCTGTAGCATGTTCATGATGTCATCATTGCCGACACATGTTTAAAGTAATTCTTTTATTATGTTTTTATTACAAACTATTAATATCGTACATATGTACATACACACACATTGTTGCTAGCACTTCTGTTTGGTAAATTCAAGCAACAATCAATTTGTTTGCGTTTGCAATTTAATAGTCAATGCTATCAACGCTGTTAGTGTTGGATATGTTCATATTTTCATATTCTTAAAAATTGGATGAAATTCTTGCTATACCTTCCATAGTAGATATACTGCTTGATCAGCATAATTTATGTATAAATTCTGAGTAATTTTAGGGATAAGAATTAATCAATAAACCAAAGCCAAACTGTGCGCTTCTTGTGCACTTGGCAATAAAAACATAAACTTACTTTTACTTATTTACAATGTAGATGTAATCAGTCTGATGAAGATTCTTGAAGTCGAACGTTCGGAGTTTCGACTTCTCGAGAACTCTATCGCGAGTTTATTGTTGTTTGTGTATTATGTTCACATTGCTTGTTGTTGCGTTCTCGCTTACTTGACTATCCTCCTTTCTTTCATACTGATGCTGTTGGTTTATTTGTAACAAGTTCATTGTATTTGTTTGTGTAGCTTTTGTTCATTTTAATGTCAAACGATGTACACCATTTCCATTTTCGTAACAATATATATATATATATATATGTACATATATGTTGTCTCATATATATATATATACCACATAGAGGGCATTGGTGGGAATCTCAAATAAATACATTTTCATGCTTTTCAGACATAATAGTTAAATAAACTTGTTAACTGAGAAATAAACTTTTGTTCAATTACATTAAAATTCATACGTTAAAAAAAATTGTGACAAATTTCCATGACGAAATATATCTTCATCGCCAATGCAGTAGTACTCCGTGTATGACGAAATACACTGGTCTGTCATTGGTATTGATAATTTTTAAACATTCAAACAAGTGTTTCTTCAAGCATAACTCTAATACACAGCAAAGCATTGCATTGAGTTGCCATCGATGTTTGATATTAACATGCACTTTAGATTCCATAAATACTATTGGCCATTACAACTTTTAGACAAAATTACGACTTATCTTCACACACTACCCATGTTGTGTGTATTAATTTAATCCATGACTTGCGTGACCTACAGTTTGAAGTCGACTCCAAACGACAGATTTTCGAGAAGCTTTCATGGCAATTTTATTTATTCTTAGTGTTTTGTCAGAAATCTTTCTTTCATATTTCGTTGTGTTCGAAATGTCTAAGCGATGATTTAACCGAGGGCTCGCGTTCACTAAGCCAACATACTACTCACTAGGTTACTGTGACTTCAGTATTACACTGACGAACTTGAATTCAATACATTAGTAAAAATCACAGAAAATAATGTTAAAATACTTGGGAACATATCATATTAAAAAGTTGGCATGGAATACTCATATAGAGAACATTTCTGGAAAGACGGGCATGCTATATGTATACGAAAGGTTTGTCCGAAAATACTGCGAATGTAACAAAGGAAAACAGTTTAAATCGAGTTGGTTAATATACATGGGCTAGTGAGTATCACTATAACAGGTAGAAAATAAAAACAGCGTCGTAGGTTTTCCTACGCTAAAAAAACCTGCGTTCCATTACGTTTCATAAACGTTTGGATAATTCTGCCATAAGATTCACAAAAGTGAATGGTGTAACCATTTAGTTGTATAGGCATGATTCAATTTTCGGAGGGTCTTTGCTTAAAAAATTTTTCATGAAGACAATTGATCATATTTGTTTGGATGTTTTTAATTAATTTATTACGATGTTCATAATTTGAACTTTAACAATTTTAATAATTATGGTAATTGCTTACATAATTCAAATTAAAAACATATGTATAAGGCCATTATTAATTAACTATTAATTTAATTAACTTAATTAATTAACTATAACCATTATTCATTAACTAAAGGGAGGATTTTAACGGACAAGTAAATTGTTTTTCGTTATTGTAAGTACCCAATAAGATAGAAGTGGTCGTTAAGCTAAAGGGAGGATCATCCTACCTTTATCATTTAAAGGTCACTTTATGTTTGAACTTGCCATATTATACATTATTTTCATTATGGCAACTTCAAATTTAAACAAAATGAGCATACACAACAACAACAAAGCCCGCGGTTGCCACTGCGTTAAAAAAACTTGCATAATTGGGCAGTTTTATTGACATTCCTCCGGCACTGTCATATTTTTGAAAAATTTTATTTGTAAGTCCCTATGCATCCCTATGCTCTCTAGAGGAGTAAGAGGAATATATATATATATATATATATATATATATATATGTAATAAGTTAAAGGGAACTGGAAATTGCGAAAGTAGTTTCATTAAGCCTTAACACAGATAGTCGGCATTTTTTGCTGGTAAGTATTATAATTTTTGAATATCGGGGAATCCACTTTAATTATGTATTTATACGTTTATGTATCTTTACGTGGCTTAATAAAACATTGTGTGGTACAATTTATTTATTTTATCACTACCTGAAATTCATAACAGGTAAAAATTACCAAGTAATCTGTGCTGGTGTAAATATATTTTTAATTCGTGTTAAAATTAAACTGAATAACAATAGATTTTTTATAGATTTTTTTTTATATGCATAGTTATGGATGGAAGAACCAGTCCTTCGAAGACGATGGGACATAAGGTATTTTTAGCAGCAGTGGAAATACGGCTGAAAGAAATTAGTTTTAATATTAATGATTCAGATTCCGATTATGTTGAAAGCAGTTATGATACTATTGTAACGAAAATGAAAAATTTGGATACTGGTGTTTTGCTTTTACATTGATTAAAATTAAGATTATAAACAAACGCTACAAAAACAAAACAATGTAGTAAACAAACAGGTTTACAAATTATCGTACAGCTTAATATAACAACAAACAGCAGCATAAAAAATGGTAAACAAGTAAACAAAAATATAACAACAAATACCAGCGTAAAAAATGGTAAACAAGTAAACAAAAATATAACAACAACACCACAATAATAAATGTAAACAACGATGTTTACATTTATAGAGATTTCGAGATAAAAGGCTAGGCAAAGCGGGCGACTGGAGTTAGTGAAGTTTAGACAGTCTTGTGTAAAAACTAGGTGCGTTTGAAGAGAGTAATCGTGATTTGAAAGTCTCCGTTACAAAGATCCATCGAATAATTATCCTGTAATTGTTATTGTTTATGCAAAGGGTATAAATAGAGGAATAACAAAGAAAAGCAATTGTTGTTGTTTACATCAAGTTGTGAGCAGAGACTCACAGAATTGTGCAAATAATAAAGAATTTTAATTAAAACTAAACTCAAATTTATTTTATTTTATTTGCAATTTACAAGCTCATATTTTAAACGTTTTTAAAAGGTAAAATAACACTCTTTTAGAAATTGAGATACTGAAAAAATTGTACAACATTTCCGATATCTGGATACGCTAGACATTAAACAGATATTAATTTAATTAATTTTTCAGTTACCGTAAAAATATTTTATAAATGTAACATAACCGGTAAAAATTACCAGTGGTCTGTATTAATGTTCATATAATTTAACATCTGTAGTTATGGGCTAATACTTGTTTTCTCCTTTGTAAAGAATACATCGTTACAATATAATAAGATTATTCAGTGAAACGCGTAAATTGTTTTCTTTTTGGCTTTCATTTTAGTTTACGGCCATTGCACAGTGGTTGCACTTGTATGGGAAGGAGCGACAAAAATAATTATATTAAAGATATAGTCTTGAAATTTTCACAGTACGTTTCGGATATAATAACCACAATATTCTAAAAAAATGGGCGCGGACCCCCTACCGCCCATTTTTTAAATTTTTTCCTGGTAAAATATTCAGAATAAATTTTCGGTTTTCCAGAAATCTTTCAAATACGTGTTTTTATGCAAATAAAATTTAGTACTTTATTGTTTTCAAAAAAATATCAAACATAAAAAAGCTACTCTTGCAACAATTCAATTGTAGATTTTAGTAGCGTACTTTTCTTTTTACGTGGTAACTCTCGTTGACCTGAAATGAATGGATCCGGACTAAGCAATAATATATTTAGTAAATCAGTGTTTGTTGTAATTCTGGAAATTTTCGTGTGTGTTGTAGCCTACATCGTTTAATGTCTTTATTTTTTGCTTCTGCAGCTTCCTCTGAAAACTCTCCAAATGAAACTATGACGTCTTCAATTACGGTGGAAGCGTGCAAAAGAATCTTGTGTACAGAAGGTGGGAGATAGAACCAAGGGTACTTCTCTACAAGCTCTATACCTGTATCAAGTGCGAATATTTTAAATTTGACGATGTTTATTTTGTAGTCTGATGTCATAGCTTGCAGTAATAGTGCACATCTGGTTATGATCCCTTCATCAACGTCAGTTATCTTAGCAGCCAAACCAGGATTGTTAAAAAAACGTCTTGCGGTGTTGCCATCATTAGACGTGCCACTACCCCCTTGTCTAGGCCTGTCTACTCACAAACCCATCTCGGATCTAAATTTACTTTGAATTTCCCTTTCCCTATCCATAAATTTATTCTTTTCATCTGTTGATCTGCTGATAGACTACGTAAAGCATCCGCTGCAGTCGCATCAGTTTCTGCTAACTTTGCTGCTCTTCGTTGTTTTGTTCTTTTTGAACAACTTGAGAAATCAGATGAAGGGCGACCACGTTTATTCGCTTTTAATGCTTGTGCTTTAGGTGAAACAAAAACGTTTTTCAGTTTTAAAAAAACAATCTCTTTTTTAGCTATTGGATGTAATTTCGTTTTCTAAAGCAATTAAGTTTTCATTCAAAACTCTATTTAATTCAGATTAAATTGTATTTTAAAACCATTCAGAAACATTTCTGTTAATATTGTATTAAATGCTACATGCGCGCAAACATGCTGCAATTAAGAGCAACAGTTTGCTCAATGTGTCAAGAAATAAGCGTGTGAATATGGATTTTTAGTTATTAAATAAGCTCTTACACATTTACTGGCATTGATGAAACACACATAACGCTTGAAAATGCGGGAAAATTCTATTGGTCCTGTAATCAGTAAATCATGTTACGATACATGTCAGCATTTACTCCAGCAATCTGAAAGTTCAAATCATTTCTCAGAGCTATCACTGTAAGTGTTGCAGGTTAGTTGATAACTACAGAGGTTTAGTGGTATATTCAATCTGTTGCTTATATTTACATATTTATGTATGTACAATGTGAATGCATTAATCGCAATAACATACACATAATAAGTTTGAATACATACATATATACAATAAATAATCTGATTATTGAAATATTGTTACGTTTTTGCCTTTTTAAAAACGTTTAAAACATGAGTTCGTTGATTGCAAACAAAATAAAAATAAATTTGTGTTTAGTTTTCGATAAATTCTTTATCGTTCGCACTAATTTATGTGCCACTGCTCACAACTTGATGATGCAACAACAACTTGTTTAGTTCGCTATTCTTCTTTACACTTCTGTTCGCGTATGCACTAACAACTGTTAGATAGATCTTTACAAAGGCGATCTTCAAACCACGACTATTTTCTTCACACGCAACGCGTCTTCACACAAGACAGACTGAATTCTTACTACTCGTTGCCTGCTTTGGCTTCCCTTTTTTATATGCCCACGTAAACAGTCTGATAAAGGTTCTTGAAGCCGAACGCTCGTGGTTTCGCTTTCTCGAGAACTCAATCCCGACTTCATCATTGTTTGCGTATTTTGTACACATTGCTTGTTGTTTCATTCGCTTACTTGCCTATCCCGAATTAAAGTAATTTTATTCAAGTATATGTGTGTTATTAATCTTTTAAATCCTAATGTTTCCTCTATGTATCTCAAAAAGTGATTATGAATTATTAAATGAAACAACGACGGATTAAGGGATTCTTAAAATACCCATTAGTATAGGGTCTTTCACCAGGGAACTGAACTTTGAAAGTTGATAACGGCCATTTTGCTACAGCTACAAGCAAATTTGTCGAATTCGAGACGATATCAATCCACATTAAATCTAAGAACATCCTATGAATTCCGAAAAAGTTGTTGTTTGATGTGGATTTTGGGCTGGTCCATGTTTCTTTGAGGATAACGATAGCCATCGCAGCCAACTTCCGCCACTTTACATTCATGATTACCAACTTCCGTTGGGCTGAATTGGATGATCTGAACACCAGCAAATGAAGTCGCCGTGGTCTAGTAGGTAGTGTGTTGGCTTATTAGATGAAAAGCCAGGGTTCGAGCCCCAGGCCAGACATCAAAACACAATACAAAAAGTATTTCTTCGGCGACTTTCTCCCAGCGGAATCTGGCAAAAATTCTGTGAGTAAATAAAATTTTCCATGAAAAAGTTTCTCAAAAATCTGTCGTTTGGAGTCGACTTTAAACTGTAGGTCCCACCACTCATGTATAAAATTAACACGCACAACATAAGTGCAGCGTTACCGCTGGAATTTTTTAAGAAGTCGCACAAAAAGGGGATTTTTGAAAAAAAAAGTCGCACATAAAGGGTATTTTGACAGTAAAAAGGGGCAACGTTTTTAAAAGAAAAGAAAATGAACTAATACAGATAAAAAAAATTTTTATTGGATTTTGTAATGTACATTAACAAACATATAATAAGTTTATTTTTTAATAATTTTTCCAATTTTTTATAATAGAAACAAGTTTTTAGCCAAAAATTAATAAGCCTAAACAAAAATTTTAATTTTTTTAAAATTATTTGTTCTGTTTTATTTCTAGCTTTTAAATGTAATTTCATTCCAATTTATGAACGTTAGGACATTTAAATTTCAAAAATTAATAAAGGCATTTTTAATTTTATAAAAATTCCATTAAATAAAACTTTTTTTGCTAACCCACTATATAATAATACAAAACACAAAAAAAAACTATTATTATAACTAAAAAACAGTTCATTAAAAATAAATAAAAACTTATACAAAATTGTGTATTTTGTAACAAATTAACAAAAAATATAATATATAATTAAAAAAAATTATATGAAGTTAATAAGGACCATACATTTCAAATAATTACGCTAAGGTATGATAAGACTTAGAGTACATAGTATTTGGAAAATTTTTGTATTAAACGATCTGAGATCAAAAAGTTAAACATAAATACTAATTTTGTTACGACGGTTCATTTTAGAAGTAAATAGAAACATTTTGTAATAAGTTAAATATGATATGTAGTTTTACATTTTATATTATATTATTTATTTATATGTCATAATATATCACAATTTTATGTAAAAATATATCATAATGGAAGGCACATGTTTTATAACTTTATTGTTCAGGCATGGAAAATAAAAATTCTGAAATTTAAATTTTTTTCAAAAAGAAAACAACAAAAATAATCAAATTACACAAACTTGTTTATAGATTATAATAGACTAATCAATAGAATAGTTTATAAGTTATTTAATACACCAGTCCATAGACTAGTAGTCTATAAAATAGTCGATCGAATAAACCATTGACTAATACAGTTGATTAATTCATGGTCTATTTAAAAAACTAGTTCAAATGCTATTTTAAAGACCACAGAAGTCAATAGACTGGTCAATATATTATATCATACACTAGTATAATATATTTACTACTCTATATGTAGACTGGCCTATTAACAACAAGTCTATAAACTAGTCTGTGTAATTTATTCGCAGTTCTATGAAATACTTAGAAATTAGGATGCAGCGATATTTCGCAATGTCAAAAAGGACTATATTACTTAATTTTCCATGCTTGTTTCGGTTTATATATTTTACAAAATGAGTTTTAATATATATTTCACAGTTATATTAGTAAATTTACATTCGATTAAATTATTTTTTTGATAAATTACTTCTGTACTTTTTTATAAGTTCATCATCAGGCACCCAATTTTCCAAAAAAAAATTAATTAAAAGAAAAAATACTTTTTCTAAAAAAGGGGAAAAAGGGTCAAAAATCTTGAAAAGTGTCAGATTTAGTTCATTTTAGTAAGGGGGCACAAAAAGTGGCGGGGTCGCTGAAAAAGTGTCAAATTGCGACTTTAGTCGCTCAACGGTAACGCTGCATAAGTGGTGTAAGAAACTAGGTCATAATCCTGACTGAAGGGTTGTAATGACCAATTATGTATGTATGTTGTGTGAACACCAGCAACATGTGTTTTAAACAAGCTACTGAATATTCTGCAGGCGGGTTTGAAGTCATTATCACCTCAGGTTGTTGATGTGAATTGTCCAACCAAATGCTTTTTCTTGTGTGATTTACTAATCCCACAAGTGTACACGAAAGGGCAACAAACCATAGTGGTGCTCAAAGTCAACATAATTCAATATTCAACCGAATTTATGCGCCTGGGTTTAATATTTAGGATGTGCTCCATCCAGAGGACCCGTAGAGGATCTTGCACAATGTTATATTCCACGCACAATGGCATTAAAAAGCCTTTCAATATCACAAACACTTTGTTTAATTTAAATTTAAAAAAAAAACGAAATTAAAATTTTAAATTGAAAATTGTTTTCACTTTTCCATTGTTATTACATGAATTAGATTTTAGAAGGTTTTTTTACATTTAAAATTTTAATTCATTATGTTTCTAAATTTTTAAAATTAAATTACGTGACCACTTCTTTTATGATGCAAAAGTAATGGCTGCTTGTGATAACTGCTGTTCCGTAATTTGAGTTTGATAACAGTTTACGTACAATATCGTTGTCATTTTGACACTATCAACTACATGAGCAAACAGCAAATGTCCCAACAACCGGAAATAATTTGAAGGAAATTTATAATAATTTTGTGATGAGATATTTTGGTGTAACTCTGCAGATGTTGTTGACAAAGTTATAAATTGCATTGTTTTTTTTTTTGTATTCCTGTTTTCATTTGATTTTTAGGTTTTCGTATTTTTTTTTTTTGATTATTTCCTCTTTATTCAAATGAAAACTTTTCATTTCATAGAGTTTTTTTTTACAGAAACTAAATCAAACCATTTAAAAAATAAAATTAACGTGATTTATTCAGCAAATAAATATTAAAGGAGAATTGTTTACAAAAAATAAAATTTGCTCATCAAAAAGACAAAACTTGGTGTCATATTCGGTAAATCACAACTTCAGCAGTTTCCAGCTGATAAATTAATTTGTTCCCTTAAAATTTAATAAAATTTTAATGTTTGTTGATTTTAGAGTACAATGTGCAAACTTTTATCTGTAAGTAACCAACTACAGTATAGTCCTAATCAGTATAGCCCTTTAGATTTTCATGCTATAGTTTGGTGTGTATGCCTGACAGGACCTACAGAGACAAAACCTTATTCCAGAAGGCTGCTGACTGGGGATTGACATGAGGAATATTTATTTTATAATTTAATTTTTTATTTAAGATATCAGAGTTGAGATTTGAATACAAAGCAATTGTTTAATAAGTTGACGCACTACCTTCTCGATTACCGTGACCTTACGTTCTCTTGCTTTTTCCATGATTGTATGTATTTATGTTTCCAACACAATATAAATTCTTAAAATTTCTTGTTCATATTGTTACGCTTTTGCCTTTGTAAAAACGTTTAAAATATGAGTTCGTTGATTGCAAACAAAATAAAAAGAAATTGATGGTTAGTTCAATTAAATTCTTTATTGTTCTCATTACTTTTGTGTGCCGCTATTTACAACTTGACGACTACAACAATAATTGCTTGTTCGCTATTATTCTTTGCTTACAACGTAGATCTTTTCAACGGAGATCTTCAAACCACGACTGTTTTCTTCACACGCAACGCGTCTTCACACAAGACTGATTGAATTCTTCTACTCGTTGCCTGCTTTGTCTTGTCTTTTTATATGCCCACGTAATCAGTCTGATGAACGTTCTTGAAGTCGAATGTTCGCCTTCTAAAGAACACCATCGCGAATTCATTGTTGTTTGTATATTTTGTTCACATTGCTTGTTGTTGCGTTCTCGCTTACTTGTATATCCCCTTTTCTTTCATACTGATGTTGTGGGTTTACTTGTAGCAAGTTCGTTGTATTTGTTGGTGTAGCTTTTGCTCATTTTAATGTTAAACGATGTACACCGTTTCCATTTTTGTAACAATGTTAATGTTTACATATTCTAGACAAAGTTTAATTTCATAGATGACTCCAAAATGTAATGTTTCTTATGCTATTACTGCATTATTCACAACTTTAACGTGTTTGAAAAGCTTTGAGCAGCATCTGTACAAAATGCAACTGACTTATGAACAATAGACAAACATAGTTGTGAGCAGAATGGACTCTGAAGCAGTCAGCAATTGATTCTAATTTCATGCATCCCGAAACAGTTACTGTTAAGTGTGGATTATAAAATGGTTCGTAGGTAGTAAATAACGGCATTGGATATGGCATCACTGTCACTTACTGTTATGAAAACTAGGGCGTAATCCTGATTAAAGAGTTGTAATGACCAATTAAATTAGTTAAGTGTCATAGCAGAGGTAGACTAATTAAACTAATTTCATTGATTGGATAATACTACTGTTCATTCAGTATTACGGCCTAGCTTCTCACAACAATGACGCTTTGTTTGTTAATTTTTTAGATGAGTGGAGGGACTTACAGTCTAAAGTCAATTCTAAACGACGGATTTTTTGAGACACTTTTAATCGCAATTTTATTTACTCTCAGAGATTTTTCCTAAATCTGCTAAGGATAAGACGCTGAAAAAATATTTTTATTTTCATATTTCGTTATGCTGAAGTAATACATTTCTTAAAAGCTCACATGCAACAAAAATCTTATATACACATGTATGTACATATGTAAATAGAAATATAATTGTTTATTTATTCATAGCTCTAAACATTAAACGATTTGGATTTGTTTTTCTGAACGCATGTTTTTTCTTTTTGTTTTTTCTAAAACCAATCAACTTTGGTTGCAAGCGTAGCATACATATTTGTTAGCTGCAGGCTTGTTAGTTTATACTTTTTTAAAACATTTTTCACATTTTAACCCACGTTTTCTGTTCAGATACATTTTTGAAATTGATATAAAAAACAATGAAAAAAAAACAACTCGAACACATCCAAAAGCTATAAATCAAGGTTGCCACAGTAATAAACTCTTGCGTCTGTCTACATTTAGTTATTTTTTCTATCTCGCACTCTGCAGATAGGAAACGACCGAAATGAAAAAGAAAAGTAAAAAATCTAACAATTCAATTTAGGAAATGGTTTAACCGATTTATTTGTATCAATTTATAAACTACATCTGTGGATGACAAAAACAAAAAAAAAAAGTATTTTTACGAAAATCGAAAATTCTAAAGTGTAAACACAAAACTTGTTTTCTTTTCTTTCTATTTCTTTTTTAATATTAAGTATTGCTGAGCAAGTTTTGAGTTCATATTTGTATGTGTATGTCTTATACCGTGTTCAGATATGCATCTATATTGCGTAGATCGCAATAAAAACCATTATTAAGCTCAATATTTCATATAAAGTTTCAATTAATTATTGCGCAAAAAATACGCAAATTGTTATAATATTGAGTAAAACCTAAAATTTAGCACTGTCATAAGTGTGGTTAGTGAGCATATTATAATTAACCGAACACTTTTTGTTGATATTTGACAACTCAAATGTCAACAACGACAAACAAAAAATGGCGACCAAAATAAAAACAATGTTGTTAAAACGACCAGCTCTTTTGTTTACCAGCTGTCAAATGAATATTTAATAAGTAGCTGAACTGCATATGTTATTATGCCGGAACACTCAATATATTGTACTCAATAAAACGAATATTGACTCAATAAAAGTGCATATCAGAACATTGATATATTTTAAATGATATCAGAAAAATATATGTAAAAATTAATAATGAGATATGGAAAAAAGGCCAAAATCAATCCTAAAAGAGCCGGAAAGACGATAAATAAATTTTCCCACTTACTTGGTTTCTCTAGAGGAAACATTTATAATTTAATGAAATTTTTCAATACATTTTGAACTCCAAATAATATATCCAGAGCAGTGTTGCAAAACTGAAATTTTGAAATCGTACTGAACTATTACTGAAAGAGTACTTTTTTGCATCAAATCGTACTTTTAGAAAAAATACATATAAAATATTGATCATTATCTCTTCAATCAGAATTATGACCTAACTTCTAACACTACTTATTTTGTGTGTGTTAATTTTATACTTGAGTGGCGGGACTTACTGTTTAAAGTCAGAGCAGATCAGAGCAATTTTATTTACTCTCAGAGTTTATGCCAGAAGGAAGTTCCCCGAGAAATATTTTTCATATTTTGTTTTGATGGATATGTCTGACTTGGGGTTTGAATCGTGGACTCACGTCTAGTAATCCCGCACACCTACCTACCTACTAGACTACTTATTTATTTATATTTAATGTACATATGGCGTGGAAGAGAAAAACTAACGACTTATTCGTTTTCCTCACATACAAGACAAAAACAGCTGATTCGTAACGTAACAAATTGTAAAAGACACTTTTAATCAAACGGCGATGGAATAATATGGTGTTGTTTCGCTGATATGATGTATACTAACTATGTTTGACAAAAAAAATAAGGCTCGTTTACAACAAGTGTTCGTTACGGAGACATTTGTATCTTCACGCTCACTTTATACCGGTAAATTAGGTTTTGACGTCGGAGTTAGTTACTGATGAAACATACTCACAATCCAGCCATATGATTTCATATGATCATTTAATATATTTCGTAAATGTATTCATTTAACTTGATATGCGAAATTCAAACTACTTTTAAAATTTTTGTTTAAATTACTTATTTATACCAATAGATTTTTAATGACTAATAATTTTGTGTTATTTTTACCATAATAATGTATTTTAGAAATTATAATTTAATTAGTATTTTTTGTGGCCAGAGTATTGCTGCTGCTTTAATTAAAAATATTTTAATTGATAAGCAAAACAAACCACACAACTAAATATTTTTGTTCCAATGTATGACAAGATTTAATTATTGGTAAAAATAAAATAAATTTTTATTGATTAAATGTGTGCGTTTATATGTATATGATCATGTGATTCAACCGAACAATTCAATTATTACTTGAAATATAAACCACAAATTTGTTTCCTAAGATAATTCAATTGAATTAAAAATTAAATAAATTAACTATTGTGAGTAATTTTATTATTATATTAGAGTAATCTCTTATCTCTGTAATTTGCTATCTGTTTGATTGAAATCCATATTTTGTTGTGCAGTGAAATTCAAATTTAACTGAACAGATTTTAATTTAATATTCGGATCTTACAGAAAACGGAACATTTTCCAAATACATACTGTAATAGAGTAAGTAATTGGTGAATTTCGCTTTTAAATTGTGCCGTGCTTTAAAAAAACTCTGGTGGTTTTTGAAGCTGGTAGATATCGTTAAAGAATATTGTTACGCAAATGGAAATGGTGTTACATCATTTAATATTAAAATGATAAACAGAAGCTATAAAAACAAAAACAATGGACGAATATACAAAAATATAGCAACGACATCAGTATACAAAGGGATAAACAACTAAACAAACAGGCAACAACAACACTGCAAGACCAAACGTAAACAAAATACACAAACAACAATAACGTAAACAACATGTTTATATTTATAGAGATTTCGCGAAGGCATAATCATTCTCCTTCAAGGGCATTCATCAGACTGTTTTCCCTGCGATATAAATGGCAAGACAAAGCAGGCAACATGATCAGTAAAAATTTAATGAGTCTTGTGCGAAGATCCGTTGCGTTCGTGGTTTGAAGATCTTCGTTGTAAAGATCTAAAGAACAGTTGTTAGTGTTTATGCAGAAGAGTGTAAAGAAGTATAACAAAACAAAGCAAATTGTTGTTATTTAAATCAAGTTGCGAACAGTGGCACACGGAATTGTGCAAAAAATAAAGAATTTATCTAAAACTAAACACAAATTTATTTTTATTTTATTTTCAATCTACGAATTTTTAGGCGTTTTTAAAAGGTAACGGTATGGCTAACAATATTCCAGAAGCTATCAATGAAATTTGGATCTGACAATAATGCGTGTCATTATAATCATTGATATTGTCATCTTCGAACCATCTCTTAGTGCACTTTGCAGTGTATTTTTATTCAACATAATGTAGCATTAAAATTCGAAGAATTACAATATAATTCTTTATTTTCTAATGTCTTTCATGTCTTTTAAACACACAAGAGGAAAATGAACAAGTTTTATCGCCCTGTTTTATCGATTTAAGAGGTTTCTATATTGGTAACCTTAGAGTATGAAAAACTTGATCTGAATTAAATAAATTAGTTTTTGTAAGTACCCACCGTGTGAACCCACTCTTAACACGAATTCGTACAATTCGAAGCTGAAGTATGGCATCGGGGTCAAAAAACCGATACGTGCATTCATTTCACAAAAAAATAAAAAAACTTGACTTAAATTTGTGATTTTCTTATATTTCTCTCAACCAATCAACACGTGCAGCGTAAATATTTTCGAGGTAGTGTCAAGCATGCATATCCCCTAATAGTGGGGATTGCTTTACATAAAGAAGTTTAGAACTCTGACATAAAATAGAATTATTAACATTTCATTCTGTCGCATAGAAATTTATACAGTATTTTTAAAATATGAAATTTAATATTTTTATAGTTCTAAGAAATAAATGAAATTTCATAATTAAAAAAGGCAAAATATTCTATACTTTACTGTAATAGACTACAAATGTATACATACATACATATATGTATAATTATTTACATATTTATTAAAGAACAATTTTATTAGAATTGTTTAAGTAGAAAGTAAGTTTTTATTTTCTTATAATTTTTAAATTGTATTACAGAAGATATGACAACATTTTAAGAATATAATATGGAAATAGGAATAGTTTGCTGCTCGTTAAGAGTTACACTACTGTAAAATAAACACAACTGGAATTAAAATATTGGCAATTTAGTTAAATTAATATTTTTCGGTCCAACAAAATGTTACCACAAAACTCTTTCATTGTACACCAATGCCTCACTTTGTGTCGTGGTTATACATAATACATACATAATTGGGCATTACAACCCTTTAGTCAGGATTACGACCTAGTTTCTCACACCACTTATGTTGTGTGCGTTAATTTTTATACATGAGTGGCGGGACCTACAATTTAAAGTCGACTCCGAACCACAGATTTTTGAGAAACTTTTCATGGCAATTTTATTTACTCTCAGAGTTTTTTTTGCCAGAAATCTGCTGAAAGAAAGTCGGAGAAGAAATATTTTTTCATATTTCTTTGACTTAGAGATGCCTGACCTGGGTTTGAACCGAGGCCTCACGTCTAATAAGCCAACATACTACCTACTAGACCACGGCGACTTCTTCGTGGTTATGTTCCAAAAACCCACGACGCAAATGAAACGACCCAAAGTGAATTAATTTTAAACATACTAATTGAAACTGAACTCTAAAATTAGATAAACAAGGTTAAAATAAAACTCTATTATTTTCATTTAAAAAGGGAATCCCCATAGCACGGCGCAATTTGAAACATCGTTTAGAAAAAAGGATATTTAAAAAAATTTCAAAAAAATTAAAACCTCGAACCCAACGCAACTTCGAAAATCTAAGGACGTACAGTGAAACTTAGTACTAATTCAGCAGCGAAGCAACTTCGAAAAAACGAAATGAAGCAAAGCGAGGTATGGGTGTATTTGATAATGTTGGGCAAAATAGGTAGACAAACAGTATACATGTATATTATTTATTACATACATACTTGGTCATTAAAACCCTTCAGTCAGGATTACGAACTAGATTCTCACTCGACTTATGTTGTGTGTGCTAATTTTACACATTAGCGGCGAGACCTATAGTTAGAAGTCGACTCCTAATTTATTTACTCTCCGAGTTTTTGCCGAAAATCTATTTTATATTTTTTTATATTTCGTTTTGTTGGAGATGTCTGATCTGGGATTTGTACTAGGGTGCCAAATGGGATTGATTTTTAAAAATCCCGGGATTCGGGACTTCGTAATCCCGTTCCCGAAATCCCGGGATAATTCGATATCCAAAATCCCGTAAAATAATAATAAAAATGAAAAACACATATTTTTTAACCATTTCATTTATACTCCAATTATGTGTGAATTATATGTTTATAAAAATAAAATATAAAAAAAAACAAAACAAAAAGTAACAAAAAAGCGTAAATTAATAAAAATAATTCATACTCAGCAACCTCAAATTTCTTTCTGGGCGCTTCAGTGTCACACTTGTCTGGGACATTGTGACATTCCGGGAAACTGCAGAGCCGACGAGCTAGCCAGAGCTGGCGCACTACTTCCGGAATCCTCTTCAATCAATTTAGGAATGCCACTTACCTCGTTCAAGCTGGCGATCGCGCGGAAATTCTTCTGAGACGCCAACCTATCCTGGATCAATGAGTAGTCCTGCTCCACCGCTAGGGTCACTTGGCCCTCAATGGATAGAAGGCGCACCAACCAGTTACTTGGACCTGGTTGTAACATCATCCAATGGCAGTGACCGTGCTTACAGGTCACTGTGTTATGGGTAGACACGCGGAAAGAATTCGGCTCCCATTTAATGACTTCTGCCGTGGGTGCAGATTCGCTGAGGAAGAGGAGACTGTTATCCCTTTCTTTGTCAATGCCCATCTCTTGCGAGTTGGAGATATAGGTTATTTGGCTCTCCAATCCATGTCAGCTTGACAGAGATATCGTCCATTGATGTCAAGGATATAGCCTCGTTTATCAAGCTTCTGGCTGGTTTTCCAGCGTGGGGTAGTCGTGCTTTAAAATGGGCAGTTACGCTAACCAACTTCTCCGTCCTTGTTTCGGAGGAACTTGGTCAGTACAAAGACAGCGTTCAGCTGTGACGTCACAACGGGCCGCTATGCGTGATCAAGTGAGCTTTTGGTATGAAAGCTACCACACTAACCTAACCTAACCTACGCTGCCGTTGAAAAACACCCCAAACAATAAACTCTTGTTGGTAAAGTAGTTCCAAGATAACTATAATATGCAGCTTGTAAATATTCACCTCCTGATGTAAATAAATCTATTTCTATGGACAGTTGTGTATCTAAATCAGTAGCCCTATTAATTGATTTTATAGGGCTTTTGCATTCTTCGTTGGGTAGGGTTCTCCTCATCTGAGCTACTATTATCGAAGTCGACTGATATAGAATTTTTTTCCGGACCTTCTGCAAAACGCCGGATCAATACTTGTCATATCCAAATCTTTATCAAAATCAGTCTCTTTATTTGGATTTTTAAGAAAATGTATCAAGTCACTTCGACAGAGCGTTTCAAGAGTTGGCTTAATAGTAAAGGTATATATACAATAAAGTATATATATAAAGTACATATGAATTCACAATCCCGAAAAACCCCGGGACAAATTTTAAAAAATCCCTGGATTCGGGATTTATGAATCCCTACTAGACTGCTAAGACTTTATAATTTCTTACATATAAGAACGAAAACCATTTATTTTTCCTCAACTTGTGCGAATATTATTGATAAGCATAAATTCAGAATTCCTGTTTAATTATTTCAATGGACCTAGTAAAACTTTACGAATCGTATTGTTCATGTACCTATTAACAATTAAATGGGTTAAATTTGTATTGCGCTACTCATATCATATTAAAATCGGTAAATGTAATTCAATTGTAGGTATTCTTATTAATCTTATTCAATTTGATACTTACGTATATGCGTCTATTTATTAAGCTAGGAAATGGTCTGACAACATTTTCATTCTGCTTGACACGTATTGTTGATAATAAAAAAGTGGAATGAGTTCGCATATACATTTACTGAAGTTTACGGACGTGGAAATGGATGTACGAACTTAAATAATGTACTGAGTTATGTATGTGAGACTTAGTTGCTCAGGTGCCAGTCAAAAACATATCTTCCATGTACAGTATTTAACGGACCATTCTCAATTCAAAACAGAATAATATGAAAAAATATTCATTAATCATGTGGTTGTGTTTGTTCATTTTGTTAACATTTTTTTCATAATCCAACACAGAAATAGTTTCTCAAATCGTTAAAAGTTTTTTTTTTTAAGTTTCAAAAATCAACTTGAGTGACAAACATATGTACATTAATGGGAACTCTGGAGAAGGGCTAAAGTTTGTTAGGAAGTTTGCCTGTCAAATAAAATTTTGAAACGTACGTTCATTAAATTGGATTTTACATAATGAACTGTTTAAAAAATTGTTTAAGAAGTTTGTTATTGTTTTAGAAATTACTTAAAAAAATTATTAGAATTAAATATTTGAGTCTTATACAGTGACTTCATGAATTCTTACTTGATCGTACATTAAACTGGCAACAATTTTAATAAAACAGGAAACAAAAATAAATTAAATTAATATGTTGTGAAGACTTTAGTAATGTAATGTTAAACTGGCTCTTTTAGATTCTTAAACAGAATCTTAGTATTTAATGTGGCCACCTTTCGGTTTAATAATTTGTTAAAGCCATTTGGGCATACAGTATTTAGAAACTTTAATTTTGAAGAAGCAATGGTCCTGCACTGTTGTTGTACACCATTCTTTGGTTATGGTTAGAGAGATTACACTCGAAGTGGGCGCAGCTTACTTGGGTCCTATAAGGTTCCTTTGTAACACTCACCGAAATTGCTTATTCCGTCATATAATTATAGCACTTGGTTGATTTTTCTCAATCATCCAGAGAGTCTTATGAAGACATCCAAGAATTCAAGAATATGTCTTCTCAGGTTCACAAGCGTCGGGCAATGGCAGAGGAAATGTTCTGTGATTCCGCTGTCTTCTTCGTCGTTGCGGCTTCCTCAGAAGTTTCAAGATACTCAGAGTTTATTAGGTTCCTTAAATGTAAGTTTGATAGCTTTCATCGGAATTCTGTTCTGCATACATGTAAGAGGGATAGAGATGAGCGATCCAGTGATTTTTGAAGAACGTTGTTCTCAGTGGACATGATTTGTTAATCACTGTTCTTTAAAACAGTGATTGTGATCACAGTACTCCAAAAGAAAACAATAATGACAATAACATATTTTATTAAGTCGTAAGAAAGAGACAACTAGATACGTACTACGAAAAGACTACTAAACAAAATCAAAGTGGTCACCAATGTTATTTTTTAATGTAATTTTTTTTTTACATGAGGTTTGACACTTAAGTTTCACAGAAAGTTTATGTATGAAAGACAATAGTTCGCTATTCTTTTTTACACTTCTGTTCGCGTAAGCACTAACAACTGTTCCGTAGATCTTTACAAAGCCGATCTTCAAACCACGACTGTTTACTTCACGCGCAACGCGCCTGCATACAAGAGTGACTGAATTCTTACCACTCGTTGCCTGCTTTGTCTTGCCTTTTTATATGCCCACGTCAACAGTCCAATAAAGGTTCTTGAAGTCGAACGTTGATGGTTTCGCCTTTTTGAGAACTCTATCGCGACTTAATTGTTGTTTGTGTGTTTTGTTCACATTGCTTGTTGTTGCGTTCTTGCTTATTTGTCTATCCCCTTTTCTTTCATACTGATGTTGTTGGTTTACTTGTAACAAGTTCATTGTATTTGTTTGTGTAGCTTTTGTTTATCATTTTAATATTAAACGATATTACACCGTTTTCATTTTCGTAACAATATTTTTCAACGTTCTTTTCAAAAAATTTTATTCTGTGTTATGGATGAACACGTATAATTTACTTAAATTGAATAGAGTAATATTTGCAATAATTTGGTATTTTCAACGTCAAAGTAATGCTGATTTGGAATAAGACAATAGTGCACCAGTGCTATGTCGCGTGAGCACGGACGCTAAATTCGTCAAAAAAAATTAATGCATGAAGTAACATTGGTGTCGACTATACTGTTACCAAGAAATGGCGCAGCTTGTTCGTAACATCTATCTGTTTGGTGTTGGTGAAATGAGATTAAATGTTGCTGCAGTTTATCTACAAAACACAAAATCTATTTCAAGATGTTACGACGGTGAAAATTTTGGGAAATTTATAGAGTCCTTACAAAATTGTAAATAGTAGCATTCACAGCCCATTGAGCCTAACATCATTCCGGGTTCAAACAATGTTTTTCTAACGATATTTGAAATTTTATCGATCAAATATGCCACTAATATAGCGTGAACATTAATCTCTGAAACACTTCGAGTAATGAAATACATCACTGTAAACAAAAATAGCTTCCACAGTTCAGTCTGCAGCGGATAAATACAAAACCCGTAACTTGAGCTCCTCAACGACATAGACGTTATGCAGCGTATTAATATCCAGCGACAATGCTGGCTCAGCCATGCACATTTGAATGGGAGGGATATGCTCCGGCGAGACGGGTATTTGATGCGGCGATCTGCAGAAGTCGGCGAAGAGGACGACCTTGTATGCGTTGGAAGGACCAAATCGAGGAAGCCCTGTCATCGATTGGTGTGACCAACTGGCGTAGTCGCGCAAGAAGCGGAGGCGCCTAGAAGGATGTGTTGCGGCAGGCCGAAATCCGTTAAACGGGTTGTTAATGGCCAATTAAGTAGGTAAGAAAGTGGGCCGACTCTTATGCCGACATATTGCCAATATCGGACTGCGGCGTCACATTGTTTTGCCAACTTGATAGTCATACTGCTTGCTCTCGTATGAGGACATGGTATTCTTACGCATTGGAAGTTGCTACAGTTATAAAAACCTAACAGAACCTCAGGCGCTTTATATTAACTTGGATCTGTTTAAGACACATTATTGCCACTCACTTGATGCCCTTGAAGTAGGTGCACTAATAAAGCTACCTAAAAAGGTGCAAACAGATTACAGAAATTTGGGAGGCGTAAATCGGTTGGTTTACAGGATCCTCTTTCAAGAAACGTGGTCCATCAACAACACCAACAGCCTTCGGATAGTCGGTGAGTAATCGGCTGAATCGGCATAGTTATACTGCTTATTGATTGATTTTAACAAAAAAAAACTTTCGAACTGATCAGTTAATTATACCGAGATTTGAAATGCAATGTACTACACATGTACTTACTGGACAAAAATTGTAGCATAAACGGAGGAATATCTCAACTATCTTAACTACCTCAACTACCTACTTCAATATCCCGTATGACAGTAAAACTCTATTTGTTACATAACATTACGTGTTCAACGCGCCTGCCTATAAATATCGCAGATGTTTATCCCTAAACACTTCACTTAGAGAAAATATCACAGACCGTTAAAAAATATATAACCAGGCCTATTGAGCATTATAAAGGGTATGGAAATTTACCAAAAATTTAGCCTCTCATTTGATTATCGAACATGACTCCGAATCTTGAAAATCCTCCGCCATTGACAAGCAATGGTGTTAAAAATATTCGGTCCGAACGAATTGAAAAATTTTATTTTTTTCTGTTTACTGTCTGTCTCAATTTGTATTCTCCATATATGCGCTGGGTATCCGCTTGCAGATTCCAGTCTTTAGCACTTCTAGTAATGTCGTTGCATATGTAATCAATCCTTGTTCTATTCCAAAGCGTATCACTGTAAATAGTTCTCGGCTAGAATACAAGTAACGTCTTACGAAAACACTGGTTTACGAATGATTGTTTCTTTCACATATCAAATTTGACTGCATTCCGAGTTTCGCATCCGCATAAACGCCTTTTTGTACGTAGAGATAGAGGATTTCCATATAGATTTTAGGCGTCCAAAAGTATGTCGTATCTTCTGCAAGCGATTATCGATAATAATGCTGGCAAGTGTAAATAACTTATAAAATCTATGGGGTATTATACATCGTAAAAAATAAGGACGACCTTTAACATCAGGTAGAAATCGCATGGAAAGGCATCTGTAAGGAGGTTTTATCTACTTTAATTCAGTCAATGCCACACAGATGTGCTGTAGTTTTGAAAAACAAAAACTAAATATATAAAACTTTTATTTATTTATTTTAAAATTTTTATGAATTAAATTAAATGTGTGCTTTATACGGTGTTCAGATATGCACATTTATTGAGTAAATAGCAATAAACGCCATTATTAAACTCAATATTTCATATAAAGTTTCATAAATACGAAAATTGTTATAATATTGAATAGAACTTAAAATGTAGAACTGTATGTATGTATGTTTAGTGAGCATATTACAATTAACTGAACACGTTTTGTTGATATTTGACAACTCAAATGCCAACAACGACAAAAAAAAAAAAATAGCAACAAAAAACAAAATATATACAATGTTGTTGAAACAACCAGCTGTCAAATCAATATTGAATAAGTAGCTGAACTGCGTATATTATTATGCCTGAACACTTAAAATATTGTACTTAATAAACCGAATATTGACTCAATAAAGGTGTATATATTAACATAGTATTCGTTTTCTCACAGAAGGGATTTTAAATGAAGAATGTTGTTAGGTTTTTTTACTTTTAATGAACAGAAAGTATATAATAAATTATTAACAAAAACTTAAATCCATCAGAGTTTTAAAATTTTATTGAACTGCATACTGGCAAACACAACTCTGTTGCTTTAGTTCTGTCCGATACTGTCGTATTTCTTTTATCTGCTTAACAAAATTTAGTTGTTCATTTATTCAAAATAAATATCACATTTCACAATATACACGCACACAAACGTACTATATTTCAATTAAAATGTAGTAATACATCTATCAGATTTATTATCAATAATAAAATAATGTTTTATTTGGTATTTTTTAAAAACTTAATCTAAAGTCTTATTGCCTGTGTATTATTTTAATATTTTAGATTCGTTTTTGAAACCATCACAAATAAAAAATTATGAAAGACACACTACAATACAACTAATAGACCAGGAAGTAGATTCATTTCGTTCCAATATGTTGCAAATTTTAAGACCATTTTTTGAAATTCAGATATAAATGATGTAAATGAAGCCGTAGTCTAGTAGGCAGTGTAGTGGCTTATTAGACGTAAGACCACGGTTCAAACCCCAGGTCACCCTGAGAGTAAATAAAAATTGCCATGAAAAGTTTCTCAAAAATCTGTCGTTCGGAGTCAACTTTAAAATATCGATCCCGCCACACATGTATAAAATTAACAAACACAACATGAGTGGTGTGAGAAGCTAGGCCGTAATCCTGACTGAAGGGTTGAAATGGCCATTTATGTATATAAATGATCTACATCCCAAGATATAGATGGTCCTTTTTATAATAATAAAAAGTAATCGGTTACTAGGCAATTGGATATTGATCCTGCTGTCACCGCTAAGGAACAACGCAAAGATAAAGGCGTAATGAATCTGCTTTAAGCGTCTCAAATGTTTCTAAAGTGTTGGTTCGAGGGACACCACAAGAAGGTGTAATCTAGCCTTTGCTATGGAATTTCAATCTTGACATTCTACTGAAAGAATATTCTGTATGACGATCGCCTATGCAAATGACATGATTGTAGTAACTATAGGCAAAGATCCAAAATTGCTTTCAGGAAATTTGGAATCTGCGCTGCGATTTCTATTGAAATGGTGCAACGAATTTGAACTGACAGTAAATCTAACCAAAACAGTACTATTTACAAGGAGATACATACATACATAATTGCTCATTACAGCCCTTTAGTTAGAATTACGACCTAGTTTCTCACATCACTTATGTTGTGTGCCTCAATTTCATAGATGAGTGGCGGGACTTACAGTTTAAAGTCGACTCCTAACGAAATATTTTTGAGAAACTTTTCATGGCAATTTTATTTACTCTTAGAGTTTTTTTTTTGCCAGAAATCTGATGAGAGGAAGTCGACGAAGAAATATTTTTTCATATTTCGTTCAGTTGTAGTTTCGTGGCGGGACTTACAGTTTAAAGTCGACTCCGAACGAAATATTTTTGAGAAATTTTCATGGCAATTTTATTTACTCTTAGAGGTTTTTGGCCAGAAATCTGATGAGAGGAAGTCGACGAAGAAATATTTTTTCATATTTCGTTCAGTTCACGTTTAATAAGCCAACACACTACGTACTAGACCATGGCGACTTCCACAAGGAGCGATAAGCCTGAACTGATGTATTAACCTTAAAGCTATGTCCGGCTACACAATTTTACAATCAAACCAACTCTATTCTATGGGTCCGCGGTTTGATGGAATTACTACAAGCGGCTTGAGCGGATTATAGGAATGGTGATGATCATGATAACAGGTTCCCTTAGGACTACAACATCCAAAGCATTGTATACCATTCTGTCTACCACCAGACATGTTGGCGAGACAATTGGTTGCGAACGCGACAATGCGACTGAGCGCCAAAAAACGATCATGCAAATAAGGAAGCTATCGTCATACCAAGATTTTTGGTGCGTTTGGTCCTAATATTCATACTGACTACACGATACCTGAAACAGCTGTAGATACTGGTTTTGCAATGCAGATGCCGGTGTATTGTCAGTTCGATAAATTAAAGACATTTGTCATTACATTATTTTGTCCTATGTAATATGAAGCGTGATGTTCATAACGAATATATGTGTGTGCAGCTGTGTGTTAGTTACTGTAATGAGAAGGTGGTCACTGCCAGTGTGAAATATTTTGGGTGATATAAGGACACATTCAGTAAAGAATTTAATTAATAATTGTATAGACAGTTACAACAATCAACTCGCGCTGCATTATGTCGGCATTATCAATTACGTTACACCGGACATATCCATTTATGGCAACGTTTCAGATCTCCTAGGAAAATTCATACAGGTCTTCATTGATAAATCCAGACCACGCAACAAAGCCGAACATTGAATCTTGCCGGAACGACTTAACATTAGATCGTTCCTTGCACTACCATAGTATTGTAGTACTTTTCAGGCTGAAATAATGACTATAAAATTGCCGCCGTTCGATTTCTGTGTCAGAGTACGTCGCATAGCGATATAAGCATATTTACCATCAGCAAAGCGGCCATGAGATTCCTAGCGAACGTGTACACCACATCTAAAATTGTTCAAGAATGTCGAATATCTCTGAAAGAGATATCTAATTAAATTCATTTAGGTTTCTGAATACTGAGACATCGTAGGTAACAACAAGGTCAATGCACTTGCTAATGTTGGCACCACGGAAAACTCAAATGAATACCTATATGAGATTGGCGCTACTTTGCAGAGAGGCATACAAATGGCCCCCAAAAATTTCTTCGCTGACTTCCTCTGAGCAGTCTTCTGACAGAAGCTCTAATAGTAAATAAAATTGCTATGAACAGTTCTTTAAACATCTGTCGTCTTTAAACTGTAGGTCCCGCCACTCATTAATAAAATTAACATACACAACATGGGCAGTGTGAGAAGCCAAAGTCGTAATCTTGAGCAGAGGGTTGTAATATTTTTTCTGCTTCCCTTTTTTCTTCGTTGTTTTCATTTCTTTCTGGTTTATCCTGAAAATACAATATTAAGTTCCCTCCAAACCTATTGCCCTGAGAAAGTATCGGATGCTACTCGGTGTCAACAATTAAAATTCAATGCATAGCACATGATGTAAGACCAGGTGTTTCCTTTTTAGAAGCATTAAGCCTTGCAGGTTAGAAGAATACGTTCTAATGATTTATTATTACCATTAAAGAATCTGATAGTTGGGTCCGATTCCCTAGATAGTCTTATACTGGATTCAAATCATTTTTTTCTGCAGTTGTACAAGAGAACTATTGCCTCAAATTCATTTCTTTTTGTTGAGTATATCCTTTCAAACATGTTCAGTGGTACGTTCTTCCATGTATCCTGTAACGAAAACAGTCTGAATTAGTTACTATCTCGACAAACAATAGCTATACTTTACTTAAAGCAATTATTATTAAAGTTTGAAGTCGCCGTGGTCTAGTAGGTGGTGTGTTGGCTTATTAGACGTGAAACGAAAACAAAATATGAAAAAAATAGTTCTTCGGCGACTTCCTCTCCTCAGATTACCGGCAAAAACTATGATGGTAAATAAAATGGCCAAGAAAAGTTTCTCAAAAATCTGTCGTTCTGAGTCGACTTTAAACTGTAGAACTCCACACAACATAAGTTTTGTGAGAAACTAGGTTGTAATCCTGACTAAAGGGCTGTAATGACCAATTATTTATGTATGAATGTATGTATGTATGTAAATATCAAAAGAAGGCGCTGCTTCTGGTTCTTCATTAAATATTATTGGTGCATAGCTAGACAGCGATGAACACCTTCCCGAAAAGCTTCCAAATCATATGTGTTGTGAATTCTGCATGACAGATGCCTATGAAGTTGTAAAATACGCAAGAATTCTTTTCAAAATTTAGCTTACGTGATATGATTAAAACAATTGTTTAACTTTTTTATTTTTCCGGTATTTTTGTACTCCTCATTTTACGTAAAATAAGAATTTCCTAAGTTTTCTCTGCCGTTTTGGTTTGGCTTTAAGTTGGCTAAAAAAGTTTCGGTTGCAACAAACTCTTTTCAAATGCTTTACTACAAACACTATGCGATAAAATAAAAAAATAATTAAATACTCCTAGCTAATGGCATAGTGCAGGTTGTGAGTTTTGTAGAGTAGAACTTAAAAATATTTTTTTATATTTCTTGAACCCTCCAAAATTTTTTTATTTGACAAAAACTGTTTTTTTGAACTTTACGCACAAAATTTATTGATTACACGAACATTTCTGAACCGGTGTCCGGATGGGCCTTTAAAATGGTATACATTCAACCCTCCTATAACGCGGTATTCTCAGAACGCGGTTTCCATATAACGCGGAACTGAAATTGCGATAGTCCTCATATAACGCTGTACTCTTACTGCGCGGTTTCCCTTCAACAACATCCCATAAGTTCCTTCCGCACAGCCTGTGAATGACGCTAGTAACTAGACATTATAAGAGGCTTTAATATTAGTTTTATTTTCGACGTAAAAGCACAGCCGAGATATATAAACAACATGTCTTTCAAAGTACATAATTCAATAAAAATAATTTATAATTTATCTTGTCGTGGTCTCCATATAACGCGGTACGAATGATGTGATTTTTACTAATTCCGAGTTTCTTATAGCGCGGTTTCCATACAACGCGGTACGAATTAGCCTGGTTTGTATGGTTAAATCCGAGTTTCGTATAGCGCGGTTTCCATACAACGCGGTACGCACTCACCGCGTTATAGGAGGGTTGACTGTATATATATACTATGAATGATGATGAATTTTGACTGCCACACCGTGTTATTGTTTTTTACTTCTATTATCCCATTATTAATTTCAAAAGTATAGGGCGCAATTTAATTCGAATTGTCTTATTAAATTTATTCTAAACAAGAAAATTATTGACAATATTTTATTAAAACAAAATAAATTCTAATTAAAATGAAAACAAAAATTTTTTCAAAAATATTGAATGGAAACTAATTGAAGTGAAAAGATTTTAATACATAAACTACAATCAAAAATTAAATTTTCCATTAGCATTTTAGAAACAAAAACAAAAATATAAGTACATAAATTATTTAAATTCATAAAATTCTGAGCACATTAGGTATGTACTCAAACTTGTAGTAAAACTTATGAATTACACTTCACTGCCACAATAGTAAATTGAAGAGAATGCTTTTGAATTAAAATTGCTAAGGGCCCATATTTAAATTCAAGTTAAAAAGTATTTTAATTTAGGCCCGCTTACCGCCGAACGGCTTGGACCTTTGTATAAAGATATTTATATTATTATATAATATAATATTTATATAAAGATAGACCAATAGGGATTAGATAGATATTCGCTCGATATTATAAATCGTCTACAAATATACAACTTTTTTCATGCATAATATTTATTTATAGTGAACTAATTTATAATTTTTGATTTTTTTGTTTGCTTTATAATAATCCCCTAATGTTTCAACTTTTATTGTATATAAGAATAGTTGTTGCCCTTATAACATATTTTATCTTGTATTCTGTTATTCGTAAAAGTGTAGCATATACATACATGTTTTGCGTAATTAAAATATACAGAACCTTCAGCAAAAATATAACTTATTTTTAATATTTATCAATTAGAATAAGTACGCATGTATGTATATTCATTTGTATTAATACATACATATGTAGATACTATTAGTATATAAAATAAAATAAAAAAGTATATAAACAATATTTTTTAAATATAAAAATATTTTTTAAAAAGAATTAGTTCAGACGGGATATGCAGTCTTCCAATAGAAAGTCTCAGAATTTATGTATGAATATTTAGACTCAAATACCGCACAAAATATTGTCGTCATCAGACAGAATTTGTATGCATAAGTTATTACCTGGCAGTAGCCCGACCGAATGCGCTGCAAATCAGTTCAGATTGTTCCGTTTTTACCTTTTTAAAAACGTTTAAAATATGAGTTCGTTGATTGCAAACAAAATAAAAATAAAATTATGTTTAGTTTTAATTAAGCTCTTAATTCTTCGCACAATTTTGTGTGCCACTATTTACAACTTGATGAATCCAACAATAATTTCTTTATTCCTTATTCTTCTTTACACTTCTGCTCGCGTACACACTAACAAATGTTGGGCAGATCTGTACAACGACGATCTTCAAACCACGATTGTTTTCTTCACACACAACACGTCTTCACACAATACTGACTGAATTCTTACTACTCGTTGGCTGCTTTGTCTTGGCTTTTTATATGCCCACGTAATATAGAAAAATGTGCAGCCAGCAATGTCAAATTGTTGAATAAAATTAATAGAAATTAATGTTTTATTAAAAAAAAAGAGTTATTTCATACCGGTACATCTTTTTTTTGGCTTCCGAACAAAAAAATCCTTTTTCGTTCCGCTCTACCACACTTCCTTTTCAAGTAATTAACTTAAGCGAAGGAGCAAAAAATTTCATTTTTTACAGTAAATTCTGGGTCGTGTCTTTTCTTCAAATATTTTTGTGTTTCATCTTGAATTTTTTAATTTTCTCTTACCTTTTTACAAAAGAATATGGAAAGTCTCTACATACAAACAAAAAGCAGCAGTACGAAGAAAAAAATCGTAAAATGTATCACCAAAACAGACCCTTTTTTTAAATTACATTTCTTATTGGGTTATAAATACTACCTGACCAAAAACATAAAAATCTTCAAAACATAATTAAATGAAACTTTTCCTAATTAGTATATCAGTTACAATCCGAAGGTTACTTTACAATACAAAATTATTTAAACAGGACAAGTGGTTTTTGTATTAAAAGAGATGATAAATTCATTAAAATTTGTGTTTTGTTTAGTTTAAATTCAAAATAAATTTAAAAGAAAATAAAATAATACAAAGAAAGAAATTATGGCCTGTTAAACTGCAATATTATTATTTTTATTACAAATTGGACTTGAACATGAAGGTCAATAAAGCTACAGATCTTCATAGCCTGCGCCATGAATTGTTTAAAACCGGAGGAAATGAACAAGCTAATTTACAAAATATGGCTAGAGGAAATTATGCCAAACGAACCTCTCGGTCCTCCGTTCTGTCCATAAAGAGAGACCCAATGATATGCGCCAACTACAGGGGTATAAGACTCCTCCCTCTAGCATTTACGAGCGTATTGTATGAACGACTGAAGCCACTCGTCAAAACACTGATTGAACCTTATCAGTGCGTTTTCAAAGTAAGTAAGTAAGTAAGTAAGCCCACAAGAGACCAGATCTTCGCATTTGGTCAAATCCTGGAGAAGACCCATGAAAAACAAATCAACACACACCATCTTTTCATCCACTATAAGACTTGATAGCCCCATAAGGGATCATATTTTTGTTGCAATATCTGAGCTCGGTATTCCTGTGAAGGAAACTCCTGCTGCTCATTCAAGGTGGGAATGAACCGCGAATTATTTGATACGAAGAGATGTTTCAGACAAAGTGATCGCATGGGATCTCTTTAAACTTATAACGGAAAGTGTTTTGCAGAAGGCGGAAGTACATGACAATGATACTATTTTCTACAAAAGGGTCCAGTTGTTTACGTAAGCTGACGACATTGACATCGTAGGCCATATTAGGTGAAATGTTACTGCTGCTTTTATCGCTATTGAACGTGAGAACGGGTCTGGCAATAAATGAGGACAAAACGAAGTATATTTTCCCGAAAAGTAGGGACAAGCGGCTACTCAGATTCCAAATTACGTCTAATAATCAGCAAAATTGAGGTCAGTCTGGGGATCACTCTTGGCAACATAGTAGCACCTATGCATTCAATAGGCAATATAGTAGCAGAGACCTCTCTCGTACGATGAAACTAACTCTAACTCTATAAGTCTCTCATCCTTTCCGTACTTCTCCATGGAGCAGAAATATTAACAGTAATTAGTACTGATGAAGCAGCCTTGACAAAAAGTCCTATGTAAGATCTTCAGTCTGTGTCAGATTATGATATCCTACAGTCGTTAATGAGCACCTTCGTGATCACCTTTACGCGGTAGAGGAATCTATTCTTAGACTTCAATGTAACTGCCAGTACATTAGAGTTGGATTTTCTTTTCGGTCGAATATTATGAAATTTTAAGACCAAACGACTCAAATGTTTGCTTCGACTCTTGTAAAATATTCTAGTTACAGCAAACCTTGCATTAAATTATAATGCCCAGAATGCTAGTATAACTCATTTGCACGACCCCGGTTAAAAGATAGGTATAAAAGGTAGATATAATTAGAATATAATTAAATATAATACATATACATACATACATACATAATTGGTTATTACAACCCTTCAGTAATGTTTATGGACCTAGTTTCTCACACCACTTATGTTGTGTGTGTTAATTTTATACATGAGTGGCGGGATCTACAGTTTAAAGTCTATTCCGAACGAAAATTTTTTTTGAGAAACTTTTCATGGCAATTTTATTTACTCTCAGAATTTTTGACAGAAATCTGGTAAGAGGAAATCGCCAAAGAATTTTTTTTTCATATTTCGGTTTGATGGAGATGTCTGACCTGGGGTTTAAACCGAGGCCTCATGTCCAATAAGCCAACACAATACAAACTAGACTACGGTGACTTCAAATAAATATAATTAGAATAAAAATCGAATTCAGAACGGGACAGAATCTTATGGTGATCTTGAATTTAGCCTAACCTCATTCAATAGTGCGATTACTAGTAAGACTTGATGTAACTGGAAAGAAGCTGCTACCAGCGCAGAATGCAGTAAGTTTTAGTAAAAGTTAAACTTTCCGTCACCTGATCGTTCCATCTTTCTGAGAGAAACGCAAGAAACAGATTACAAATATAATGTGTATTACAAAAACAATCTAATGGTTAATCGTACTTTATATGACTTCTAAATATGCTGAATAAATTGATATTTATTAGTAATTTTCGCTGTTAATACCTTACCCTTACCTTTACCTTGAAATGTGAGAACACATCAGCAAACAACAAGAGGAAATAAATATAATCTTTAATAACTATAACTTCATTAATAATAAAACCTTTGTTTTATCTGTTATGAGCATCAACATAATTGTAACTGCTAAATACGAAACATACATGGTATACATTATACATACATATATACCGACAAAAAGCCTACTTAAATTTAATTATTTTCCTTCATATCCTTATTTAAATCAATTAATATAGTTTAACTATGCCTTTGAAGACCATACATATATTATTTTGTCTATTTAGGGTAATTCATTAGATGCCCAAAAAAACATATTTTAAAATTAATTTAATTTATTTTAATTTTTGGGACATATGTACATACATATATGTATGTATGCAGATGTCCCAATAATCGTTAAGAGGTAAAATTTATATAAATTGTTTCAATAGTTGAAATTAAGAAAAAATATTTTCTTCTTGTATTTTCCATACTATCAATTCATTGAAGTCGCCGTGGTCTAGTAAGTAGTGTGTTGGCTTATTAGACGAAAAGCCAGGGTTCGAGCCCCAGGTCAGACATCAAAGAAAAATACAAAAAGTTTTTCTTCGGCGACTTCCTCTCTCAGCAGATTTCTGGCAAAAACTCTGAGAGTAAATAAAATTGCCATGAAAGGTTTCTCAAAAATCTGTCGTTCGGAGTCGACTTTAAATTGTAGGTCCCGCTACTCATGTATAAAATTAATACACACACCGTAGGTGGTGTGAGAAACTAGGTCGTAATCCTGACTGAAGGGTTGTAATGACCAATAATGTATGTAATGTAATATCAATTCATTAATAAAATGAAATATTTCCTTAAATAAAGTGAAAATTTCTTTTAACAGGAACTTGAGGCTTTGGCATAACATTTGAGATACTTATAAGGTACCACCATATCTGGTTCTGTAGATCAGTAATTTCTAAATGTTGGCCAAATATGACAACCCATAAGTAAATTCGTACCAAGAAATGCTTTCATTTCATCTTTTTCGATAAAGAATTGTCCACCATTTTTTTGAGCTAATCTAAATAATTTTTCTAATATTATTTGTACCAGCCTATAAAATTTTGTAGTTAAAGTAAATATTTAAAAGGAATATATCCGAAATAAGCAAAGCATTTGGACTGTATGCCCTCAGCCACCACTTAAAAATAGGTTATCTGGTTAAGTTAAGATACAGGCTTTTAAAGAAATTCCAAACTTAGTCAAATCATCATATTTTTTTTAACTAGGGGTGTGCTCTCCATATTATATAATTATTTTACTCCATTCAAGTGTGCAAAAAGGAAATGCTTTCTTTATTATTTTAAAATTTGTGTAAAGAGCGATGTATCGCTGATGAGCTCTTACTTTTTTTACATTATTTTTGTATGGTAGCATTTATTTTCAGACGTATTTATTACAGCGAATGTTGAGTTTTATTTAGTTTTTGTAAATTTGAAAATAATATGGCAATAAACACACTCAAGATATTTACAACATATTATATTTTCTGCATATCATGTACATACATATAAAATTGAATGAATGTTTGTTGGTTTGTTTAAAATCTACTGGAATTTGTTTGTATTTAAAGTGGATAATAAAATTGTATGTTAAACGTGCGTATTAAAACTTAAAAATTCTCTTCTGCTGTACAATAATAATCGTTTCTTTAAAAGAGCACAGGAGATGCTGGGAGTAAAGCAAGTATTATCGTATATGAAGAAAACAATCAGAACTAAAACTATTTTATACAGTGATCAGATATGCACCTTTATTGCGTTAATCGCAATAAACGCCGTTATTGAGCTCAATATTTCATATCAAGTTTCAATTACTTATTGCGCAATAAATACGCAAATTGTTATAATATTGAGTAAAACTTAAAATGCACCACTGTCATAAGTATGTTCAACATCATTATTTATATTAACACTACACATCGTTATTTATATTAACGCTAAATCTACCGATACTTCTTGTATTTCAATTCCGATTCCATTCTCTTTCTACTATATGTTATATACAATTTCTAATGATTTAAATATTTTGATAAGGATAAGGACGCTATGAAAACAAAAATATAACAATTTTTATCAGCAAAATAGCACTAGAAATTTGTTCTGTAACACTTGCTTGGAGTAGAGTGAATATACATTTGCCAGAAAACAAACAATATACCTCAATATAATGAATCATACCAGGCAACGCCAAAAATGTCCAAAGCAGTGGTTTGCTCATGGCAAATAACTTCCCGCAGTAGTCAGGCTATATTGCATGCATTCCTCAGTAAAAAAATAATACAAGATAGGAGTAAATCTTCAAAAATATATTCGATGTATTTTTTAATCGAAGTCGTAAAAGCAAAGAGCGGTGTTATAAATATATCTTAATGAGTAATTTTTCCCGTCACGGTAGGTTTAGTGTTAAATTTATGAATTGTTATAAAATAATAAAAAAATGTTGTTGTTTTCCAGCTGTCAAATGATTATTGAATAAGCTGATTTGCGTATGTCTGAACACTTAAAAAAATTTTGTCAATTAAACGAATATTAACTCAATTAAAACTCATGCCTGAACATAGTAGTCTTCAAGTAGATTTGAATTTTAGGTGAAAATCAGATAAAATAGATGCTGTAACAGTGAACATTTGTATTTGACATGTTTAACTACTGTGCATTACTATATTCTATACCTTTATAAAAAACACCCTTTATAAATCATCGACCTATAGTGCTAGTCGTTGCAGTGATGGCTGGCGTTGTTCGCAAAGAAACAAGGACGGACTGATTTTTTGGGAATGGGATCTCGACGCCTCCGTTCTATAACATTCTAAGTCGAAAAAGTGTGTTTTGAGTTATGAGCTCTCAAAGTTTTCGCGCTACATACGACTACATGTGTATTCTAAGTAGATTTTTCCCTATAACTTCGGAACGGATCGGCGTATCTTAACCAAATTTTGACAGTATTTAAGTTATAGAACGTAGAATTTAAAAATGCAAGAACATTAAAAAGAATTAAAAGAATGGAGGCGTCGATCTCAGATGCATTGTTGTAGTTCCAAATTTGGCAATTTTGTTTATTCAGGTACCCATTCATCCAGAAAATTAGGGTCCGTTGCCAACTGTTCTAGAGGCTATACAGCCAAAAGCATTGTCTATGGTCGTCTATGCTGAATTGGGATATCTGAGTGAATAAATAATAATTTATTGATAATTTATTTAACAGATACTGCTTCAACAAGATGATCGTAATAAACTGTCAAAGTTTGAACAACTCTTCCTTAATATAAACTTTTAATTTTTTTTAATAATGAGGTGATGAGGTGAATAGTTGTTAAAGAGCTTGACCGAGCATACCAGATTTGAACTCCATAGAAGGCAAACTAATGTTTTAGTTGTAGTTTTCGAATTTTTCAAATTAAGAGATCTAAACTTTATCTCAACAATTCATTAAACAAATAAAGGAATAATGTAAGAAACGAACGTTATAGAAAGTTCAGGCAGCACTACCTGTAGAGAAAGAGTGGAACTCAGTTAGCAAAATTTCCTGACTATCACAGAAGGAAGCGTGGTTTGCAGACCACCACAGATGGCAAACTTATTATTCTAACACCTGCTTAACTGAACAAATTGGTTTAAAAAATAGAAACAAAGCAAACAAATAATAAAAAGGAGGCCGGGCAAATGCTTTTGGCATACCGTATTTAATTAAAGGAAGAAAAGGCAAAAAAATTATAATGACTTGATTGAAGCACACCGGAATTTGGCTAGTATACTGTATGAATAAATACAGTAAATATATATTATAGGTAATATCTATATGTGTGTTAACACATACATATGTTATGTTTGTGTATAGTAAAAATAATAAATTTTTCGGTTTTTACTAACAAAAATATGAGGACATTTTAAGTCAAAAGTTTTCTGTATATTGTGTAACATTGAAAAAAAAATAATGTATTTTTTTTTATAAGGAAGTTGTAAACTTTTATTGCTAAAGTAAAAATTAATTTAACACATATGGCAGGAACCATCTGTCACTTGTCATTACTTTAGTTTCGTTTTTCAACATTTAATCATAAAATGGTGCAAAAGACAGAGATTTAATAATAAAAGTATTTTATAAAGCATAAGAATCAGAAAAAAGGAAAAAAAATCGTGTGAAAGTTAATGTTAAATGTCAAAATGTTAAATGTTAAATGTAAAACAAGTTAAGTGTCAAAAATAGAATTTTTATATCCAAGTGTGTGTACCCTGCTCACTCATTTTTTTAAGCCTGGATGGTCATTTTTGTACAGTAAGATTACTCTTCGTTGAATAGAAAAACAAAAAAAAATTTTTCGTCTACTGACTGCAAGCTTTCATTATCAACTAACGTTGTTGAAATAAAGAGCGAAATTTGGTCATTCGTCGATTCGACGAACAGTAACCGTCCAGAGTTAAAATTGATTATTTTTCTCACATCTATTAAAATACAAACATTGAAAAAGAATACCATTTGTGAATCTCATGTGATGCACAATCGTATGATGCACAGGACAAGGAAAGTATTAAGAAATTTTCTCAGCATACCTGATTTTGTGATTTTAATAATTTGAAAGGAACCGTCAAGGATCACATTATGCAAATTGGTAAAAATAATACTTTTTTTGTCTTATGTTGTAGACGACAATAACAATCTGACGGATAAATGAAATTTTATTATTATTTTTAGGCAGTTGCTTTCAAACTCAGTCTGAACTCTTTCGGAAATATCAAAAGCTATTATAAACTAAATAAGCCTTACTACACTCTATTTTTGTTTTTATTTTTTTCCTTACTAAGAACCAAAGTAAATAATTAGTACACAAAATCCTCGCATTTCCTCTTGTAATCCATTTATTTTATGTATACTTTCGTAGTTTGCTACACACGTGTACTGATTCTGCATGTAACTGCTAATTTGGCAAAAACTTTTTAAGGCAAATTCTAACGCGTTTTGAAGGCAAAGTGTGAGAAAATTATTTTGCAGACGATGCAAAAACAAACTGAAACAAAATTGTATCTTCGTCAAAAAATCAAGGTAAATAATAAAATCGCTTAAATATACGAGTACACGTGAAAAGTTCCACGCATTTGCCTTTAAGTATGCAAATGAATTTTGAGTATCTGAGCAAAGAGTAAATATGAGTACAAACTGCGATATAGTTAAGAGTGGTAACATATTATGGTGAGGGAATAATTAGGGAACTTTAAGTTTTGTTTTTAATCACGGTTTGGTTTAAATAATGGTTGGGTTTGTTTATACAGCGCATGGCATACAAGATATTATGGTTGGTTAATGTTTAACAGTATGTCGGTTGTTTGTTTTTTGCGTTTGTATGTTCTGTTTTGGTTAATTTATTTACGGAATATTTCTGCTGAAAGTTAAGTTAGCAGTTTAGCAGCTGTTACTTGCAATCACATACAAAACATGATATAATTGGTCAATACAACCCTTCAGTCAGAATTACTGACTTATTACCACTTATGTTGTGTGCTTTAATTTCATACATGAGTGGCGGGACCAAGTCGATTCTATAAATAAAGTCGATTCCGAACGACAAATTTTTGAGACATTTTTTGAACTAGAGCCTTACTTCTAATAAGCCAACACACTACCTACTAGACTACGACGATATATGTATAATATATATATTATATATATATGTAATGTATTGATGATTACTCTCCGATATCGACGCCGTTATATCATCCGTTGTGGAGCCCCTGGTTATCATTTTCATAATCTTGAAGCTACAGCTGATAAATTGATGTTGATCATGAGTTATGTTATAACAAATGTGGCTGGATTCATCAATAATATCCTAAAAACGCAGTTGACATTCTATAGGCGGAAATTGTCAACAGATTATTTTATCATAAGTTGGATATTATACTCTAAAATTTCAGCACAATGAGTCTTTCGAACTTTATCGAGGAGGAATACTTAATAACGTTCATAAAAAAACAATTGATTAAATGGAGGTGAGTTAGCCATTCTATCAGCCTGAAAAACACCTTTATTCGTGCGATACTCCTTGAACTAGGAAAATAAAATCTTAAATGAAACGACGCGAAAATAACTGTAGCAAATTATGTAAGATTGAGGCAATATAAAAAGTCTGATTATAGATCTGCTTCCAGAACTTATACAGCATTAGTCAAGAATACTTTTTTTATACTTTTTAAAGCTTGTGCCAGTGATATTTTTAATGTCAAGTATTCTCTTTAAAATTTATAATTATAATTTTTTTACATAAAGTTCATTTAAACTATATAATAAGCCACAGAAGCATTATAAACTTTACAAAAAAAAAAACAGAAAAAATTGTCTTTTATTACATACCCTTTGAAATTATGACTAACTACATTTATTGTATAGTATTTAATACAATGTGCAGAGTAATTAAAAAAAAAACTTTATACCCAAAAGCCATAGAAATATTCTCAAAAGTAGTATCCAAACTCTCTAAATTAAATGTTCATTACAGAGAAAGCATACAGTGGGTCACAGCCTGTTTCATCCAGCAAATTTAAAAAGAATTAAGCTCGAAACGAAGCAAGATATTAAAACAAAAATAATATCAGTTTATAAAACATGTTCGAATATTAAAAAAAAAAATAGTTTCATTCAGTCTTGAAAAAAAAAATTTAAATCATGAAACAGCAACAGTTTCCGAAATAAATTTTTTTTACGGCTACAACAATTACAACAATTACCTTCAATTATTTTTGAATATATGAAAATAATTAAAAAGAATTGTTGAAAACAATTTGATTACTTTTTTAATTAATTTTGATTCTTTTTGATCATTAGGCTAATCGCCAGTAATCCTGACTATTTTTTGATTATTTTGTAATCGTAATCAATTAGTAATTCGAAAAATTTTTCAAAGATTTATATAATCATTATGATTCTTTTTAAAAAGTAATGTAATTGATTACTGATCGTAATCGAAATTTGACAGGAAATTTAATTATCAAAAATTTATCCTCAATCTCTTTGTCGACTCTTAGTTCAGAGTTTGCCAAACTGGTTGTAAAAATGTTATTAAAAAAGGTTAAAAGGTAAAGGTTACCCATCAAAATATTGGTAGTAAGAACAAAAAACAAAAAATATTGCGATAAGAATGAAACTAGTAAACGTTATAATTATATGTTCAACCCAATAAAACATTTTTTCAGTTTTTTCCTTTACAACATTCTAAATTGTCTATTAATAGTAACAACTTTTTTCTTTTTTTTTATTTTTTTAATAGATTCAATAACAACTAAACTTAATAAAATTTGGTATAAAAAATAACATTGACCTATAATTGGCTTAACTTATAGTTGTGAACCAGAAAGGCAACATTAAGGCAGCAAAAAAACTCATATACTTTCACCTTATTGATAACATAATTATTATTGACATGCGAACTTATATACATAGGTAAGGTTAGGTTAGGTTAGGTTAGGTTAGGTTAGAGGACGTGTAATTGTCAATTAAGACAAGTACAGTACCCGGAGGTCGAATTGACTCATTGTACAACGTCTTAGTTTCTCAGTAGTTTAAATTCGACTCCGAACGACAGATTTTTTATTTATTGATAAACTTTTCATGGCAATTTTTATTTACTCTCAGAGTTTTTGCCAGAAATCTATTGAGAGGAAGTCGCCGAAAAAATACTTTTTGTATTTTGTCTTTGATGCCTGGCCTGGGGCTGGAACCCAGGCTTTTGCGTCTAATAAGCCAACACATTACCTACTACACTACGGCGACTATCACTTATATATATAAATATTAATATTTTCCATTTCATTTCCGTTTTATGTGTATATCAATTTAAATACAAATCTGAGCTAATTCATAATTAATAAGTAAACTAAAACTGATTGCAAAATCTCATCTCCGGCGATCATCTAGAAGACAAGTAACATCCAATAGAGGGCGCTACAATATTAATTTAAGCGTTCATGTTTTTTGTTATAACAGTGTAATGGAATGTAATTAAAGCTTTACTTTACTGTAATTTAAGTAAAGCTTTGGAATTTTGTAACATTTCTCTATAATCCTGTTTATATTAAGTTGAGATTAAAATATTATTCTAATTTTGTTAATCCAAAGTGATACAACTTGTTTACTTAACATTTTCATATTTGATGTGATAATTTGTTATATTTAAAGTATATAATTTTGTGGAAAAAAAGTAAAAGAATAAAAATTTGTATATATTTGATACTAACAGAATAAAAAAGTTATATATATTTAAAATTGGTGAAAAAATAAATCAAAGAAAGTTAACTTATTTTTGAAGAACCAAAACCTCATAACTTTGTGTGAAATCAAGGAAAAAATCAGAAATTTAAGAATTTAAGTGGAACCGAAACTGAAGCCCCAATCGTCTAGTAGAATAGAACAAAAAGAAAAGTGGGAATTAAACAGTCAACACAAAAAAAGGAAAGTGTCTTTCTTCTTTGTGAATTTGTTATCAACTTGGAACTTATTTTAATTTTGGTTCCCTTTTTTCACAGTGTCCACAATTGAGGTCAACAGAGAGACGACTATTTACAGCCTTTGCCCTTTACGCCTTATATACAGTCCATAGCGAATTAACAATTGGTTAACAATGTTTGCTAAGAGGCACCGAGGAACAAAGTTGATTTTATTACATAAACCCAGCCAGTCCTCAGCCCAAAAAGCAATTATGATATCTGCGAGCTTGCGAGGCAATCTGTTGTAAGGCATATTGAGCATTTTGTTAATATAATTAAAGTGCAATTTTAATGTATCAAGATATAGCGATTTTAAATCCGTTTCCAAAAAAGCATATAGTTTGGAGTGTTTTTAGGTAATAGTAGCATCCTTTTAATGAAAAATCTAAATAATTTTTCCAGCACATCATACTTTTTATATTCCCACATTTGTGCACCGTAAAACATAACTGACCGAGATACGGCAGTAAAGATTTTGAGTTTATTTTTATTCGATATTTTATGGTGGTTTATATATTTAGACCAAAACGAAGATACTGCCATTTTGACGTAGTTAGTTTATTTTCTAAATGTTTGTTAAATGACAAATTATAACATATGTAAGTCAATTCCTAAGTATTTATACGAGTTAACAATTTCGATTTCATTTGCTCCATATATCCACTTTATGTTTTAATAGTAACAACTTTATTGGAATCTATTTCATTTTTAGACAAAAAATAAATTTTGTTATTGTTACTAACGCTTTTATTATATACCCACCAGAATCCAGCAATGAGTATTCAAAACGATGAGTAGATTCGAATCATACTTATAATTTCTGATACTTATACGCATTCATACTTATTTTAATGTCATACTCATACTACTCATATTCAAAGTTTGAAATACTCATGGTACTCATACTTAACAATGCGCATGATGTTATTGATTTCGACTCTCCATGACTCATCGTATACACGAATCACAAAATAAGTATGATTCGCGTACGAACACTAGAATACTCACAAGAAGGTTGTGTGTTTGCTCTACTTACTGTCTTTTTCTCTTTTGGTTTGTGTGCCTTTCTTCTTTCTTTATAAATGCAACAACAACTAAGACTGTAAATTTTGACGAATGATTCAAATCACTCGAATCATTTATAAGTATTATAAGTATTTTTCTAAAGTCATGAATCTGAATGAGTAGGCGTATGAATCAAACATAGTTCGAATGTTATGAGTTTGATGTCAACGTTGTACTCATACTCATTGCAACTTGTACTTATAAATCAATGTTGTACTGAGTACGAATGAATCAGAGTATTTGGATTTCAATACTGTTGACTCACTCATACATAAAATTGCATGAGTACTCATGAGTAGCGAAAAAGCGATTCATTGCTGATCTCTGATATCCACCACTGTAAATATATGTATGCGAGAAATATTTCGGAAAAATAAAACAAAGGAATATAAGTATGTATAAGTATTATGGTATTAGAGTTTATAAATTTTATTTAGTTTAACTTCAAATTGTCAAATAAACTTTTATTAACAAAAAATTTTAAATTTAATGCAGAATTCTAAAATAATATTACTTCAACATATTTGTTGCAAATACAATATACCCGGGTATCAGATATTTCCTAAAGAAGACCAGCCCGAGTCCAAAATAAATCTGTATAGCAGAGAGCTCGGACAGTGATGTTAAAAAGTGAGAAGTAAAAATTCTCCGTCTCTTTTTCACAAGAGGATTGCACTGACACAGAAAGTGAATGTCAATCTCTTCATCCTCCTCAGACTGGCAGTTCCTGCAGAAGTCCGTCGCCGGAACGTTTTTCGGTATGCCTTCCAAAGGGACAGTGGGCCGTAAAAATCGCTATTGAGCGATTAATGGGTATGCGATTTAAATACATAAGTGAGTCAGTTCTCTACTTATCAATACAAGCTAAGCTTCTCTGTAATAAGTATGGGTAATACAAAAGTTAACTGAGGCAATTGGAATACATGTATAGTAACACGCCGGAGATAGCGAGTTCATCAGCAATACAATTTCCAACGATATCTCTATGTCCCGAAATTCATATAAGACTTACCTTTGTATTACCCAAATTTCTGAAAAACCCTCGGCAATCATGAACAAGGATGGGTGTTGAAATTGCTTTAGTTTTATGTGTAAACAAAAGATTTTCGGTAAACCTCTATTTGGAAAATATTGAAGTGGTAAGACAACCTATAAAAGAATTTAATATCAGAATCCTTCATAAATATAGCACAGACAACCCTGTCACTTACTTTTGAGCAATTAGAGTAAACCTCAATCTTCAGACCAGAGTCCCTAGTTGGAATCCTAAAATCGAATGTTCTATTTAGAATGTTGTAAAGAATCATATAATCGACTTGACGTGTCTATGTCTTCCCAGAATAGTAGTTCATATTGGATCAGGATTTGACCGCATTCAGTCTGACTGCCACCAACTTTAAGATCTGCTTTAATAGGACAGAGAGTACAGCAAATATTGAATTGGTTAGAGTCGAACAGAGCATACTGGTGATCAGAAAAGCTGACTACGCAGTTAGGCTGTGTTGAACAGTCAGCAGTGGTGTTGGTGTTTTCACACCGTTCACCAGACCTGTACACCATATAGCAAGTTTGACTCCATTACAGCACAATAAAACCAGTGTGTGATGGTTGGCCTGATACCCCAGATCTTGCTTTTAGTTTTGTAGATGAAAATCTCGATTGTGGCCTTTCTAGCCCTGTCAATAATGCTATCCTTCCACGAGGGCTTGGGGTCACGAATAACCAAGAAGGTTGAATAAGGAATTTGTTACTTTTAATTGAATGTCGAATATACTTCGAATTCCTAATCATTTATATGTAACTTTCATTCTGCGCAAATGCTAGAAAGCTTGCTGTAACAACAAAAGTATTTACAATATGTTGTGTTTTTTACGATACTTATCTGTCAATCCTAAAATTGTAAAACTCTTAAATATACAGCATTCCCCAGATATAAGCACTAAAACTTGTGCAATTCTGATTTTTGTTTCAGAATGTACTGCAACTGCTCCGATATATACATACATCCCTAATGATCTGTAGCTGCTTTTTTCGTGTGATTAAACGTTTCTGGTTTTTTATGGGGATATGTTAATTCAAAAGACGTAACTAAGTGAAGCAAGCCAATCTCAGATAATGTATTCTTAATAGAAAACCTACAATCAATCAATGTTCGCCTTTCGTAATTTGTATAGCTCTTCTTCTACTAATTGGGCCTGTTGAAGATCTCAGGCGAGTCAGGTCCATCTTCTGCAACAAATTCTTCACAGTGATACCGAATAACGTGGTGGTTCAGTAAATTACAACTTTGTGTACCACACCGTGTTGTAGAAGATGCCCATGCCGGTATTCCATCTAATACTAAGCCAGCGCTGTCAATGAGACAAATAGAATTCTATCAGCTTGAATAACATTTTGCTCTCAGATGCGAACTTTCGATACAAGAATTCTTCACCTACTGTACTAATTAGATATTATGAATTAATTATAAAAATTTGTTTTAGTGTCATTGGAGGCACGGTATACAAAACTACATACTTAGATTTTATTTTTTTCAGTACATGAGTGGCAGAGACCTACAGCTTTAAAGTCGAACATCAACAACAACAAACTTTCCATGGCAATATTATTTACTCTTCGAGTTTTTAGCAGAAACCTCTTGAGAGGCCGGAGAAATATTTTTTCATTTTTCATTTTTCACGTCTAATGAAGCATTCGTATAAGAAGCCAACAAACGACCTACTAGACTACGGTGACTTCTCTACCATCAAAATTAAATTTAACGCGGCTGTTTAAGTTACATTTTGAATTGCAAAAATTTCTTTTCGGCTTAAAAACTTTTTTAGTATACTTTGAAATAGTCTACGAAGTGAAGTCTACTCTGATTTGATTAGTGATGAAAATCAGTGAAAATCTTCAGATTCATCTCATTTCAATCTAAATCTTTTGTTTAATAAATCCAGTATGTTCAATTTGCATTGTAATCTGAGAGAAACGCTTCGAAATAAACTAAATTGTTATTTTATATAATTTTTTTTCACTTCATATTTTAAATGTATGTACATTATTCGCATAAGTTAATCAGATGTGCCATCATTTGCTTATTTATTCATCCATCAAAACTTTCCACCATGAAATGAAAATTATTACGTGGTTGAATTAGATATCGTATGGCATTGCCGGTATTGCTTTCAGAGTGACGTGAAAGATGGAAAATAATTTGAAGGAAGAATGCAAAACGTTTCAAAGCAATGACATTTTTTAGGTAAAGTTGGCGAATGTGTTTGAGAATGAACGCGAATGAATGAACAAAAACGAAATAATAAAATTTAATAAATATTTCTTACTGAAATATATAAGCATGTGAGTCTTAGTAAAACATTCCTTTCGTTTTTATATTAAGGGCCATTATTACAACTTCCCATTAAATTTGGGTTTAGGCAAAGATAACTTTAGTTAAATTGAATTTTAAAGTCACCTTTAACTTCTTTTTGTTATTACAACCTACAGATAAAATAAAATTAACTTTTCAAAAATATGGCAGTGCCGGAGCAATGTCGATAACACTGCTAAATTAAATAAGTTTTTTTAAACGCAGTGGCAACGATGGGCTTCGTTTTTTTTTTTTTGATATATATGCTCATTTTGTTTATATTTGCAGTTGCCATATTGAAAATAATATATAATATTCATAAAGTGACCTTTAAATGTGAAAGGTAGGATGATCCTCCATTTAGGCAACTTCTACCATATTGTTCACATATAATAATGAAAAACAATTTATCTGCCCGCTAAAATCCTCATATTACATAGATATGTAATAAATACTACAAAAGTTCGATCGGTATTATGTGTACAATAACTTAAAAATACTATACCTAGTTTTTAAAGTTCGATTATCTTCCATGTCACTGCTTTACGACATTTTATGCCAAGTCCATGAATTTGTGAAATCCAAATTGTACGCAAATCATTTTGGTCATGACAATAATCCAACAACACGGCACAAGACATATAAAAACCTATGCACATGTAAGTCCTACAGATAGAATCTTTCATCACAATCGATAAGACAAGAAGTTATCTACAAAAGAAAGTTTATTGTTATAGACATCGAATTAAAGGTTTGAAAACTATATTTTTATTATAAATTAAAAATCTGTTTCTTTAGGTTAATTGTCGAAACTAATGAATATTTCTTTACAAAGAGGAACTTGTATAGAAATTAAATTGTTCCGGTATAAAATATTTAGAAATGAAAATGACACGTGGCTATCTATGCTTCATATCTATACATCAATGATAATTTGGCAAAACACGCTTAATTGATGAGAACTAATTTGAAAAATATAGCTTCAATAAGGTAGCAGTTTCAAACTTTCAAAGTTCGAAAGACTCTACATTTGTATTACTGTTTTTTGTTTACATGATCAAAGAATAAACAAAAATATAGCAACAACATTAGTATAAAAAAGGGGATAAACACGTAAACAATTGTGCGAACAATAAAGAAATTAATTAAAACTAAACACAAATTTATTTTTATTTGCAATCTACGAAATCATATTTTAAACGCTTTTAAAAGGGTAAAAACGTAACAATATGTAGGTAAGCATGTGAGTGCTTATTAAAACTTTTCTTTCGTTTTTATATTAAATGTAATAACTTGGCAAAGGGCTATTATTACAATTTGCCATTAACTAAAGGCAGGATTTTAACGAGCAGATAAATTGTTTTTCATTATTTTAAGCTAAATGGAGGATCATCCTGCCGGTAACTTTTAAAGTTAATTACTCTAATTACTGCCATATTACTTTAATGTTCACTTTAGCTAAAATTACTTTTAACTGAACCCAACTTTAACGGAAATTTAAATCATTAATGGAAAGTGAACAAATTGTGATCCACTGTACATTGCTAAGTATTATGCATTTGTTCGGTACGGTTTGGGAAAGATATTTCAAAACTTTAATGCAAATCCATATTATTGCAGATATATATTTTTTAAGTATGCTATTTCATTCAAGTTGTAAAGATAAATAAAATAAATTTAAATACTATAATTAAAATCAATTTTTCTAACGATTAAAAACTTTTAAAAGTTTTAATTACAACTTTAATCTAATGCGGCCATCTTGAAGCACATTCAGAAGAGTTTAGTTTTCAAACAAACCGAATGTATTGTGTGAGGTTAAAGTATTAATTATTTTAAATAGCATTTGCAAATTGTTCCATTACCTTTCTCTTATTCAAACACATTCAACACCCTTCCAACCACGGTTGTGGCAAATTTTAATGCCAACACTACGACAAAATAATAAACCAACACAATAGAGAGAATACGAAGAATAGTAAGACATTTTGTTCTTGGTTAGGAGGTAAAACTATTATAATCTCTTTAAAAATTTGCCCCATTAAAATAAATTTCGTATAAATAGAGATCGTAATACCAATAAAGTAAATTTAATAATTTAATTTATAAATTGTTAAAAATAATTTGAAGAATTAATGTTTTAATTTCTATAAAATTTGTAATTTAATTTAAGCATTGACTCAAAATATCTCCATCTTTGTCTTCACGCCTTTATGTTAAATATTATCTTCCATTTAGGGCCATTATTACAACTTGCCGTTTTGTTTATTGATACCATTGTAGCACCATTACAATTGCTAATAGCTGCTACTTCCTTCGTATCGTGCCAATTTGTATACATAATTCCAGAACTACACGATTTGAAAATAGCTTCACCCTTCGATAATTTTTGACAGTTTGGTAAGTTCTTTCTATTAGTCATTACCGTACCTAATGCCGGAAAATTCAAAGTTTCAAGTAGATAAACACTAGTAAAAAAACGATCAAAGCAAAGCGTAACGTCTGGGTGCTTTATGGTCTTGGCAAGATTATTCACTACACGTTCTCCAAGAGTGGTAGGTCCTTCTTCTCTACCGCAGTAGATGTTAAAATCATATACGTACCCACTGAGAGAATCACATCTCATCCACATTTTTATTCCACGCTTCGTGGGTTTCAGCACAGCAAACACTTGATACCACTGCAGTCTTCTTATGACTAAACAGCCTGTGTTATGAAAATACGCAATTTTTCTGTGTTATGAAAATATGTAACTGTTCTTTAGCCTCTAAATAACTAAATGGGACAACTTTGAATCATTTTACAGTAACAATTTAAAAATAGGAGTCTGCGATCGTTCAGTGGAACACATATGTCCCAATAGATGCGAAAGGCTTAACTGGTCATTACAACCGTTTTGTTAGGATTACGACGTAGTTTCTCTCCCATGTAGTGAGAGTTAATGATATACATGAGTGGTGGGACCTACAATTTTAAGTCGATTCCGAATGGCAGAACTCTTGAGAAACTTTTCATGGCGTTTTTATTTTACTGCCAGACTTTTTGTTGAGAGGAAGACGCCGTAAGAAATATTGATTTCAAAATTCGTTTGGCACCATACATATTAGACCACGCTGATTTCAAAATAATTTTGTGTTCAGAAAAAAATTCTGTTATTTTGCTTAGCTTGAAAAGCAATCAATTAATCAACCAAATGAACCACTATGAACCTCAATGGATCAAATTTTTACAATATGTGTACAAGTTGTAAAACATGATCATTATCCTTCGAACATATTTTAGAAATATAACAGGACGTCTACCAAAGCAACATTTAATTAGAACCTCATGTATATTTGTGCTTATATCTGCTTGTCATTATAAAGGGTGTTTTTTATAGAGGTATAGAACTTTAAGTTGGCATTACTGTTCAAGATGGCGACCGATTTAACAGCTGTCAAGTGATTTATTCTCAGTTTGGTTTGGCAATTCATCATGAATAGACTCACGCCTGAACAACGCTTGAAAATAGTACAATTTTATTTCGAAAATAATGGTTCTGTGCGGAAAACGTATCGCGCACTACGTCCATTTTATCGTCGACAAAATCGTCCATCAGAGCAGTTAATTCGATTAACCATGGAACGTTTTCGCACCAGAAAGAAGAAGTACAGAAGAAGCTATTGCTGCTGTAGAGCGTAGCATTGAGGAAGACCCGAATGAGTCCATCCGCCATCGAGCACAGGAATTGGATCTGTGTCCATCCACTTTATGGAAGATTTTGCGGAAGGATATTGGTTTGCGTGCTTACAAAATCCAACTCGTGCAAGATTTGAAGCCAAACGATCATCAAGTAAGGCGTAGATTCGTCGAATGGGCCCAAAACGAGATTACCGTTGTTCCCGATTTTCATAAGCGAATTTTGTTTAGCGATGAACCGCACTTCTGGTTGAATGGCTACGCCAACAAACAAAACTGCCGCATTTGGAGTGAAGGTAATCCTCAAGTGTATGTGGAAACACCGTTACATCCAGAAAAACTGACTGTTTGGTGCGCTTTATGGGCTGGTGGAATCATTGGTCCGTACTTTTTCAAAAACGATGGTGGCCAGAAGGTTACAGTCAATGGTGATCGGTATAGAGCCATGATTACTAACTTTTTTATTCCTGAATTGAATAACCATGATGTCCAGGAGATGTGGTTTCAACAAGACTGTGCAACATGTCGCACAGCTCGTGCCACAATAGATTTATTGAAAGACATGTCTGGTGACCGCCTAATTTCACGTTTTGGACCTGTGAATTGGCCTCCAAGATCTTGTGATTTAACACCGCTAGACTACTTTCTGTGGGGCTATGTAAAGTCATTGGTCTATGCGGTAAAGCCACAAACGCTTGACCATTTGGAAGACAACATTCGCCGTATTATTGCCGATATACGGCCACAAATGTTGGAAAAAGTCATCGAAAATTGGACGTCCAGATTGGACTATATCCTCGCCAGCCGTGGCGGTCATATGCCACAAATCATATTTAAAATGTAATGCCACAAGATTATCTTTCGGATAAATAAAATTCATGTCAATCGAATAATCCATCGTTGTTTTATTGCAACTTAAAGTTCTATACCTCTATAAAAAACACCCTTTAGTACGTACGTGATTTTGAAAATACAAAAATAATGAGAACATCCACATTTGAAAACTGTTAACCAGCTCGTTTTCTCCTTTGTTTACGTTATAATTTGTTTTCTTCCGTATTATTGACAAATATTTTGGTCATCAAAATGCGAACTTTATTTGTATCGATTTTAGTATGTAAATAAACAATATTTGTATTCAAAATTTGACTGCAGTTAACAATGTTGTTTGTTAACGGTGAGGTGTAATACACAATATATGTACAAGTATACCCTTCATTACCCGTGCTGTTTGCCAACCACTTTAAATTGGAAAATTGACATCAATGCGGTTGTTAGTTTTGCGACAACCAAATGAAACGTATTGGTTTCGATTTTACAGTGAAAGGAAAAAATATTAACAAAGAACATGTCGTGGTCCATTTTCTTAACTGTTTTATTTTGTGGTAGACTCGTAAATTACAAAAAAGTTTAGAGTATTTGAATAATATTACAACACGAACAACAAGTCTTTTACTGATAAGGTAACTAATTTTTCAGACTGAAAATTGCTAATCATAACCAAACAATTGGACAATTCACACAAGCGCTTGTATTGTTGTATTCATTGTATTGTTGGACGAATATACAACAGTGTATGATTGTTGTTGATAATTTTCATACAAAAATCCGATACACTTATATACATATTTTTCATATGTTTTTGGAAGTTGTATTGGTATCGTGCTATCAGCTTATGTGAATGCCAGTAATCAATAAGAAGAATAAAAATGCAAAATATTTTCCATGTAACTTGAGTCAACAATTAACATTTGAAAATTATAATTGTTCATTGTTAATTAATTTACTTGTTTGCGTTATATTTTCCATTTTGTCAAAAAATCAAATTATGAATACTATATAATACTTCTTCTTCTAATCGTTTTTTGACGTTTGGAGTACGAAATACACAATACAGCATAACATTGATTGTTCACAAACAAAAATTTTATTCAATACAGCATACACGATACAAAGTTGTGCGAATTGGCCAAAAGATTTTAGATACATTTGAAAACGCCACCTTAAATAATGTTTAAAAGATTTAAAAAATTTCTTACTTAGAAATATTAAATGATACAAAATTTTAGTAAAAATTTTTAAAAATTGTTTTGCACCCTAACATTGAATAGTTTATTTTGACAATTCAAATTCAAACTATAGCAATATTTGCCAAAGGCATTTATGATATATTTTTACTACATTTTTATATATATTTTAATAATTTGCACATAGTCCTTAGTCTAATCGTGTAAGGGTCGTGGGTTCAATACATATCAAAGACATTGATCAATTTTATTAATAATTGCGCTGTAATAAATAAATACAACAAAAAACTATGGTTCTGTAATTTTTCTTTTCTAATTGAGACGAGCTCTTTCATAAGTCGAAATTTTGGCTTCTGTGCTGGACTTTGTACAAATCGATCCAGTGGTTCAACAAACGAACGCCGCACTGGGTGTTTCGCAGCTAATAACTTGTATAATTTTATGTCGTGACCTGGGTCTGCACTCATAAAAAATTCGTCTGACACAGGAACTGAAGGTAAACGACTATTGACAACGACGTATGTTCGCTGAATGGACTCTGGAGCAGATGGAAACTGAACCTAATTTTCTCTAAAAAAATCATCTTCAACAGTAAGACCCATTTCTGGATGAAGAAGTATGTGAACAATTAGGTCCAAGAGCACACCGAAAAAGTCAGTGTTTGGTCTGGGGATTGGGTTGGCGACATCATCGGTTCAAATTTCTTTGGGACCGACATAGGCCAGGTCATCCATGTCAACAGTGAGCATTATAGATGATTACCAACTTCGTTTGGACTGAATTGGTTGTTTTACACACCAACGACAAGTGGTTTTAGGCTACGCGTGTTATGCCACTTTGGATTTGTTGCACAAGCGACTTGAGGTCACGATCTTTTATTGTGGAGTTGATGTAAACGGACTACAGATATCATGCAAACAGATTCAGTTAAACTTTTTCTTGTGATATTTTTTCGCGGGTTTCAAGCCTTCGGGTTATGATTCATGCGCCCGGTTCATGGGAAATTTGGAGATTTATTACGCTCCAATATGTGGACCGCGGCGCGCATTTGAACGATGTTATACTCCACACATAATGGCATCAATAAGTCCTTAGAACGAATAAGAAATTTCTATGATATTTCGCACACTCTTTGTTTTATTTAAATTTAAAGATAAAAAGCGCTTAATGAAAGATATAAGAATATAGGAATCAAAAATCAAACTACTTCTCCCGCTGCAGGAATTTAATACGAGTTTCCAAGCGGATGTAGCGCGATGATGTATGTTCTGGACCGAAGAAGAGGAGTGATCGCATAGGTTATTAAGTCTAACAAAAAACGACTTTAGTATACAGATGAGTGCAAGTATTGGATACTCCGCCTAATATGTATATCGTAGCGGACATAGAAGACAATATGAGGCATGCAGAGAGGACTTCGAAACGATGGTTCGAGATTTCAATACTTTAAGAAGGATACTATACCAAATCCAACTCTTATTAGAGTGGGTTGACTTGAAGAAGTTAAGGAAGTTTGTCCAAGACAGATTTTTTATAGGGTTGCGTTTTCGGACCAGCGACGATATGATGGCTTAGACATATGCCGATATAAACCTTGAAGCGTTATAGCTGGTGTCCTCTACTTCAATTTACTTCAATTAAAGGCATACAGCTGTGCAATAAAAGAAATTATTCTTAATAATTCCTCGGAATTTATTCTTTTTTTAATATCAGGAAATTAAAATTTCATATTTCTTTTTTATTTGTCCTGTTTCACAAGGCCGGAAATATTTTTTTTTTGCTTGTCTAACTAAAGCCCGAATAATAAATATAAGCACTCTAACACAAAAACCTGAATTTTATACAAATTCATGTAAATTACACGCCACACTTTACTTTATTTACCATAATTGCATCCGTACTTCTTTTAATTGTTATTTCGTCCACAATCAGATTGCAGTATTTTGCCAACGAATTTCTTTTTTATGCTTTTTTAATGCTTTTAAAAATTCATCGTAGAAAAAGCATTGTAGAATGCAAAAAAAGCAGCTGAATCTGTAAATCGTTTTTTGTATTTAAGGATGAATTCCATTTTTCTTTTCGTTTACTTTCTTTATAATATTATATACTTTATAATGGGCTGTTGATACCTAAAATTGTTGCTATAAGAATATAACAACTTCCCATTAAACTTGGCTTTAGTTAAAGTTAGCTTTAGCTAAAGAGAAATGTAAAGTTGTCTTTAACTTATTTTCGTAATTACAACTTACAGATAAAATAAAATTAACTTTTTCAACTATACGGCAGTGGCGGAGCAATGTTGATAAAACGGCTCAAATTAAACAAGTTTTATTTAAACGCAGTGGCAACGATGGGTTTCTGTTTTTTGTTGTATTTGCTCACGTTGTTTATATTTGAAGTTGCCATATTGAGAATAATATATACTATGACAAGTTCGAACATAAACTTAACTTTAAAAGTTACCGATAGGATGATCTTCTCTTTAGCTTAACGCTCACTTCTACCTTTTGTCCACTTGTAATAATGAAAAACAATTTATCTGCCCGTTAAAATCCTCCCTTTAGTTAACGGCAAGTTGTAATGATGGCCCTAAGTGTGGATTTTTGAGTATATTACGTCCAGATGACACCCTAAGTTGACAATTGCTTCATAAAAAGAAGCTATGTGTGTGTATGGAATGTTTTAATATGAGTAATAATATAAGAATTTTGACGAAACAACTAGAACGCAAGAGTTACATCCCTAGTATACCATTTAAAAGCATCGATGGCAAGATCATCATTTAGAAAAAGGATAAAATGGACATATGGTTCTTTTTCTATTCTACTTCAAATACATTTCTTACCTTCCAACACACTGAAAGACATGACATACTACTCATCAATAAAATCTTTGTATCTAAAATTAAAACTCTCAAGAAAATTAATGTATTCGAAATCAATTGTAAAAAAATAACTTCTACAACCTATCGGAATAAAGTATTATATTACTAACAAATTCATAAAGGAATTGGTCTACGTAATCGTCTTTCCAAATGATCTCCAAAATACTGCCTTTTTGTCGTATAGGGACTTTATACAAGAGTACTAAGCCTGTGGGGACTTTGGTTGATTGGGTTCATTGACTTCTTAGAAGTAATAACCACTATGTATTCCTAATTCTTTAAAATTTTACATAAATTTGTTCTTTAAAATACTTAAATACTCTCTCCTATTCATTATTCCTCAATAAATTACAAATTGCCCAAACCCGGTGCCGACCCATATCTACACATTTTTGTAATACTACTACTTTACTTTAAAGTTTCTTTGGATAGAGCTCTTCATTTCCTATACCTCCATATTAAAGTACATTAGTGTATCATTTTTACTTGTCTAAAGAAAACACATTATTCCAAAACTCATTTGACATCCTTTAGTCCGGAGCATGACAAAAAAATTATGAAGAGATTTATTCGCCTAACATTAATACCAACATGAAGACATACTCTAGTACTACGACCATACGATCTATTGTGCCCTAATCAAACTTTATGGGGCGTTCCTATAATGTCACCTCCAAGCCTGTCGCCCTGGCAAACTTCAGGTTAGGCATATGATAGACACCCAAGTGCACCCTTCTGGGACGCCTCAATACCTCCTGTTCTGATAATTTATTCTGATCATCACAGAATCTATTTGCTGGGTTCAAGACGATACCCATTCCGAATTAGTGTACAAACGATATTCAAATAATCTGATGCGCGACTCAACTCCACTTTTATTGTAATTTGCAGACAAAAGTTTTGATTGCTTCAAACCCATTTTTTGAGAAGAGACTTTAGGTCATATCATTGACATTTGACATGTATTTAATAAAGGAAACAGCATGAATCTTTTCATCTTTTTCTTTTCATTCTTTTGATGAACAATAGCTAGACTTTTATTATAAAAAAATGCGCTGCTGCTCGTCCTTCGCCAATTAATATTGTAGACTTACAATTTCATGTAGGTTATGACTGAGGGTTAAGGAAATGTTTGGGAAAGCTCCAAGAATCTAGAGCTATCTTGATGGGATCCTTTCGATTCCTGTTGGTGAGCTGTATAGCTGCAATAACATCTGCAGTCTCTCCTCATTGAAGTTTGGTAACACCAGTAGGTATCTCTTAGTTTCAGTTTCCGTTGTTAGTCATTTCATTTTCGGGTCCCTCAGCATGTTTTTATAAATTTTTTTTAATCTAAAGCAGGTACGATGTTTTTTTATATATGTGAGTGCGCGTTAAGCCCAGATAGTCGGCAAGAACCACCCCATCCGACAAGAAAGCACTTTCCATTGACAAAGATTGCTATTAAATTTTTTACTCATAGTACGTGACGACTGTGCCAATTTAGGTGCACCCCTTTTATGTGCTCTAATTTTCTTTTATTTTTTGGTTTTCCTAGATTTTTGTACTCCTCATTTTATCTAAATAAAAACATTTTCAGTTTTCCTGGGGCTTTAAATGGGTTAATAAACATGATAAATTTGCATTGAGAATGTTTAATTTCTATTTAAAGAAGGAACTTGAACTTGAAATAACCTATAGTTACGATCTACTGGTACATATATTTGTACTGAAATGGTAGGAAGAAGCCAATAGAAATAAAATTTAATTAAAAAGTTTAATATTCGTGTTCAGAACTTAAGGAAGTTACTCTCAGTTTTTTTTTGCCGAAGACTGAATTCATGAAGTGTATAAAAGAAGGGTTAACTGTATTAACAAAAGTGATGATAGCAATGAACCCAAGTGTTAGAATGCCAACAGATTGGCTTCAGGCTAACATTGTTCAAACAAACGTACAAGACTGAGAACTTCAAAGAAAGCTTACAAAACAACAACAAAGAAATTTACATAAAAAAATAAAAGAGAAAAAGAAATCAAATGGTGCTAAAGCTTCATTTCTTCCTATAACTATGGATTTTTGCTGGTTGTTTATATTTCTAGTTGATGTTGGTGTTGCTGTAAATATAAACCCATTTGTTTATATTTATGCAGCACTTCAAAATTTTTCTTCACTTCCTTTTTTTCCTATTTCAATAATTTCTTTTGTTAATTTGGTTTTCATGGTGTTGATTTTACTCATGTGTATCCTGTATAAGAAAATTGTTTTGATAAGCTTTTTCGGGAACAACTTAAAGTTATTGTTGAAAGGAAAGTAAAATAAAATCAGCATTTGAACGTATACGTACATACATATATTTTAATACCTCGTTTGAATTGCATTTACAAACAATATAAGTTAATGAAGTCGCCGTAGTCTAGTAGATAATGTGTTGGCTTATTAGAAGTAAGACCACGGTTCAAACCCCAGGTCAGAAATCAAAACGAAATATGAAAAAATATGTCTTCGTCAACTTCCATTTAGGAGATGTCGGGCAAAAACTCTGAGAGTAAATAGAATTGCCTTTAGAAGCTTCTCAAAAAATTTGTCATTCGTAGCTGATTTTAAACTGTGGATCCCGCCACTCACAGATAGATGGTGTGAGAAGATAGTTTGCAATCCTGACTAATGAGTTGTGATGTCAACAAAGCTTATTTCCCCCTGAAAGAAGTTACATACATAATTGGTCGTTACAACCTTTCAGTCCTCTACTTCAATTTACTTCAATTAAAGGCATACAGCTGTACAATAAAAAAAATTATTCTTAATAATTCCTCGGAATTTATTCTTTTTTTAATATCAGGAAATTAAAATTTCATATTTCTTTTTTATTTGTCCTGTTTCACAAGGCCGGAAATATTTTTTTTTTGCTTGTCTAACTAAAGCCCGAATAATAAATATAAGAACTCTAACACAAAAACCTGAATTTTATACAAATTCATGTAAATTACACGCCACACTTTACTTTATTTACCATAATTGCATCCGTACTTCTTTTAATTGTTATTTCGTCCACAATCAGATTGCAGTATTTTGCCAACGAATTTCTTTTTTATGCTTTTTTAATGCTTTTAAAAATTCATCGTAGAAAAAGCATTGTAGAATGCAAAAAAAGCAGCTGAATCTGTAAATCGTTTTTTGTATTTAAGGATGAATTCCATTTTTCTTTTCGTTTACTTTCTTTATAATATTATATACTTTATAATGGGCTGTTGATACCTAAAATTGTTGCTATAAGAATACAACAACTTCCCATTAAACTTGGCTTTAGTTAAAGTTAGCTTTAGCTAAAGAGAAATGTAAAGTTGTCTTTAACTTATTTTCGTAATTACAACTTACAGATAAAATAAAATTAACTTTTTCAACTATACGGCAGTGGCGGAGCAATGTTGATAAAACGGCTCAAATTAAACAAGTTTTATTTAAACGCAGTGGCAACGATGGGTTTCTGTTTTTTGTTGTATTTGCTCACGTTGTTTATATTTGAAGTTGCCATATTGAGAATAATATATACTATGACAAGTTCGAACATAAACTTAACTTTAAAAGTTACCGATAGGATGATCTTCTCTTTAGCTTAACGCTCACTTCTACCTTTTGTCCACTTGTAATAATGAAAAACAATTTATCTGCCCGTTAAAATCCTCCCTTTAGTTAACGGCAAGTTGTAATGATGGCCCTAAGTGTGGATTTTTGAGTATATTACGTCCAGATGACACCCTAAGTTGACAATTGCTTCATAAAAAGAAGCTATGTGTGTGTATGGAATGTTTTAATATGAGTAATAATATAAGAATTTTGACGAAACAACTAGAACGCAAGAGTTACATCCCTAGTATACCATTTAAAAGCATCGATGGCAAGATCATCATTTAGAAAAAGGATAAAATGGACATATGGTTCTTTTTCTATTCTACTTCAAATACATTTCTTACCTTCCAACACACTGAAAGACATGACATACTACTCATCAATAAAATCTTTGTATCTAAAATTAAAACTCTCAAGAAAATTAATGTATTCGAAATCAATTGTAAAAAAATAACTTCTACAACCTATCGGAATAAAGTATTATATTACTAACAAATTCATAAAGGAATTGGTCTACGTAATCGTCTTTCCAAATGATCTCCAAAATACTGCCTTTTTGTCGTATAGGGACTTTATACAAGAGTACTAAGCCTGTGGGGACTTTGGTTGATTGGGTTCATTGACTTCTTAGAAGTAATAACCACTATGTATTCCTAATTCTTTAAAATTTTACATAAATTTGTTCTTTAAAATACTTAAATACTCTCTCCTATTCATTATTCCTCAATAAATTACAAATTGCCTAAACCCGGTGCCGACCCATATCTACACATTTTTGTAATACTACTACTTTACTTTAAAGTTTCTTTGGATAGAGCTCTTCATTTCCTATACCTCCATATTAAAGTACATTAGTGTATCATTTTTACTTGTCTAAAGAAAACACATTATTCCAAAACTCATTTGACATCCTTTAGTCCGGAGCATGACAAAAAAATTATGAAGAGATTTATTCGCCTAACATTAATACCAACATGAAGACATACTCTAGTACTACGACCATACGATCTATTGTGCCCTAATCAAACTTTATGGGGCGTTCCTATAATGTCACCTCCAAGCCTGTCGCCCTGGCAAACTTCAGGTTAGGCATATGATAGACACCCAAGTGCACCCTTCTGGGACGCCTCAATACCTCCTGTTCTGATAATTTATTCTGATCATCACAGAATCTATTTGCTGGGTTCAAGACGATACCCATTCCGAATTAGTGTACAAACGATATTCAAATAATCTGATGCGCGACTCAACTCCACTTTTATTGTAATTTGCAGACAAAAGTTTTGATTGCTTCAAACCCATTTTTTGAGAAGAGACTTTAGGTCATATCATTGACATTTGACATGTATTTAATAAAGGAAACAGCATGAATCTTTTCATCTTTTTCTTTTCATTCTTTTGATGAACAATAGCTAGACTTTTATTATAAAAAAATGCGCTGCTGCTCGTCCTTCGCCAATTAATATTGTAGACTTACAATTTCATGTAGGTTATGACTGAGGGTTAAGGAAATGTTTGGGAAAGCTCCAAGAATCTAGAGCTATCTTGGTGGGATCCTTTCGATTCCTGTTGGTGAGCTGTATAGCTGCAATAACATCTGCAGTCTCTCCTCATTGAAGTTTGGTAACACCAGTAGGTATCTCTTAGTTTCAGTTTCCGTTGTTAGTCATTTCATTTTCGGGTCCCTCAGCATGTTTTTATAAATTTTTTTTAATCTAAAGCAGGTACGATGTTTTTTTATATATGTGAGTGCGCGTTAAGCCCAGATAGTCGGCAAGAACCACCCCATCCGACAAGAAAGCACTTTCCATTGACAAAGATTGCTATTAAATTTTTTACTCATAGTACGTGACGACTGTGCCAATTTAGGTGCACCCCTTTTATGTGCTCTAATTTTCTTTTATTTTTTGGTTTTCCTAGATTTTTGTACTCCTCATTTTATCTAAATAAAAACATTTTCAGTTTTCCTGGGGCTTTAAATGGGTTAATAAACATGATAAATTTGCATTGAGAATGTTTAATTTCTATTTAAAGAAGGAACTTGAACTTGAAATAACCTATAGTTACGATCTACTGGTACATATATTTGTACTGAAATGGTAGGAAGAAGCCAATAGAAATAAAATTTAATTAAAAAGTTTAATATTCGTGTTCAGAACTTAAGGAAGTTACTCTCAGTTTTTTTTTGCCGAAGACTGAATTCATGAAGTGTATAAAAGAAGGGTTAACTGTATTAACAAAAGTGATGATAGCAATGAACCCAAGTGTTAGAATGCCAACAGATTGGCTTCAGGCTAACATTGTTCAAACAAACGTACAAGACTGAGAACTTCAAAGAAAGCTTACAAAACAACAACAAAGAAATTTACATAAAAAAATAAAAGAGAAAAAGAAATCAAATGGTGCTAAAGCTTCATTTCTTCCTATAACTATGGATTTTTGCTGGTTGTTTATATTTCTAGTTGATGTTGGTGTTGCTGTAAATATAAACCCATTTGTTTATATTTATGCAGCACTTCAAAATTTTTCTTCACTTCCTTTTTTTCCTATTTCAATAATTTCTTTTGTTAATTTGGTTTTCATGGTGTTGATTTTACTCATGTGTATCCTGTATAAGAAAATTGTTTTGATAAGCTTTTTCGGGAACAACTTAAAGTTATTGTTGAAAGGAAAGTAAAATAAAATCAGCATTTGAACGTATACGTACATACATATATTTTAATACCTCGTTTGAATTGCATTTACAAACAATATAAGTTAATGAAGTCGCCGTAGTCTAGTAGATAATGTGTTGGCTTATTAGAAGTAAGACCACGGTTCAAACCCCAGGTCAGAAATCAAAACGAAATATGAAAAAATATGTCTTCGTCAACTTCCATTTAGGAGATGTCGGGCAAAAACTCTGAGAGTAAATAGAATTGCCTTTAGAAGCTTCTCAAAAAATTTGTCATTCGTAGCTGATTTTAAACTGTGGATCCCGCCACTCACAGATAGATGGTGTGAGAAGATAGTTTGCAATCCTGACTAATGAGTTGTGATGTCAACAAAGCTTATTTCCCCCTGAAAGAAGTTACATACATAATTGGTCGTTACAACCTTTCAGTCAGGATTACGGCCTAGTTTCTCACACCACTTATGTTGTGTGTGTTAATTTTATACATGAGTGGGGGGACCTACAGTTTAAAGTCGACTCCGAACGACAGGTTTTTTGAGAAACTTTTCATGGCAATTTTATTTACTCTCAGGGTTTTTGCCAGAAATCAGCTGAGAGGATGTCACCGAAGGAATATTTTTTTATATTTTCGTTCTGATGACCGTGACCTTACGTCTAATAAGCCAACACACTACCTACTAGACTACGGCGACTTCAGTACAATTACACATTATCACAGATGGACTGTTTATAGCAGAATACAAGTGTCAGTGCAAACTTTACAGAACCTCCTACAAAATATCAATCATATATTGAGCCGGGCCCACTTGATTATGTCGATGGTTAGAATGGAAGAGGCAATAGTGCAAACAGATATACCATCCACGTAGAATTCATAAGCAAAGCCTATGCAGTCTTGTTACATGAGTTAACAATGAGTTATCTTCCATAAATTATTCAGTTCTCCTGCTTACACATCTGAATTGATGTTTCATATCATCACATACGACACACATACCCTCATCTGTAACTATAAGCTTGGGACTATCTAAGTTTATTTATTTCAATTTTTAAGATTCGCATTTACAGCCTTTTCTTCTACTCACATATCAGAATGATGTAAGCATAGCTGCCAGATTTGGCGATTTAACGAAAATATCATATTGACGATATGACGATTTATGCGCTTATTATGACGATTTTTAGAAATTAAAAATTTATATAGAGTAAAGTATTATATTTTTAAATTATTTATTGAAGCGTGCTAAAACTGCAAGTCAACCAAGTGTCCATTTTGTCCATTTTGATCAAAAAAGTTAGTAATCAGCTTAGGATACCTAGCTTTTGCCTATCACTGCTTTAAGAAACGATACGTGAATTCGCCGCTGAAGATAAGTTTTAAATACGAACACTTATGTTTCGTTTACACAGTATGAATTGTGATAGAAAAATTCAATTATTTCCCAACATTGTTCATTTGGTGGTCTATGTAATTATAATATAATTGTTATAATTAATCAAGTAAGTGTTTTAGATCTGGATAGAAGATACAACTCTGAATTTTATTTCCCAATTACACTTGCAATAAACAAGACTAGAGTTCCTTGACCAAACGTTGGGAAAGATTGGATCTAACCAACCTGCCGAAATTAAGTTGCCTATTCCAAAAAACGTGTCTCATGTTATGAAGTTCAATAAAATTATACCCAAAGGGACATCTCGTCAACACTGACAAATAATGTAAGTGTGGCAAAATGTCAGTCATAGACAATCATTTGACTTATTTGTTGTCCTTAAATAGTTTCCTTTAATTTATCGTTGTAACAGCTAAGGTAATTTTTGTTTTTTAATCACAGTTAATAATGGCCATATTGTCGAAGATATATTTGTCGAATTCGTTGTCATTTAATCAGTTTTTTATGCCAAATCATCTTGGCCTTGACCTTATTTTTGGTGCTTTATTATTTTTCACATCACTGCATGTCGTATCTGTTACCCGTATGTATTTTATTTTGATAAGTTACAATACATTGTGTTTTGTTGTATTCAGTTTGTTCATATTTCTACGAAATGATTAGATTTAAAAAGTTTTGATGGGAGAATTCATAATGTTTAATAAATCGGAAATTTCGTCGAAAGAAGAAGGTAGGTAGGTAGGTAGGTAGAGGTAGCTGCCCATCCAAGAAAAATTCTTGCAACCGCTATCCCCTAGTCTCAAAACCACTCGGAGCTCCTGATGAAGCGATTTAGGCTGCCAATGTCAATCGTTGACAGTTCCTTCAGATCATCCATGTAGTAGGTACCCACGTACTTCCTTCTCCTTTGGCAAAGAGCCGGGCATGTACCCAGCAGGCGAGGGACAGTTTCCTCTTCTTCCTCATCTCTGCAGCTTCTACAGACGTCGTTAGTAAGGTGTCCAAGACTAATGCGCCTTGCATGCGTACCCATAATGCAATGCCCCATAATGACATCGACAACTACTTTTTGGAGTTTAAGTAGACTCATTGTGCGCCCCTCATCCAGTCTTGGCCAGATTTTTCGAGCCGTTCTACTCGTGTCCGAGGCCGCCCACTTATCGTTGACGGAACCTACGATCGCATTATCAATTATGAGCTTACAGGTCCTCATAGGGATGCCCAAATTAGAGAATTCATCGGAGAGTTCGATGGTCGTGCCCCACCTGGCAAGTTCATCAGCTCTGCAGTTACCCGGAATACCACTGTGTCCCGGTACCCATACGATATGAATATCATATCGTTCCGCTACCTCGTCGAAATAACTGTGACAGCCGTACACCGTCTTGGAGTTCATCACGTTAGAACTTATAGCCTTAATAGCCGCCTGGCTATCAGAAAGTATGGTAACGTTCCGCTCGCAGACCCTTCCGTCTCCAATTATTCTCGCCGCAGCCTGTATTGCCACCACCTCCCCCTGAAAGACACTGCAGTGGTCTGGCGGTCTTATAGACACGGCTATTTCAACCGATTCCGAAAAAATTGCACTGCCAACAGCTCCGTTCAGTTTCGAACCGTCGGTGTGGATATGTACGGAGTCCCTTACCGGGCGGTTCACACCACCCTTCCAGACCCCGTTGTCCGGAACGGATGTCTTTAATCTCCTCGTGAAGAAGAAGGTAAATGTGATAAAATTTTCTAATTTTAAAATAAATTGAAACAAATTTACATACATACATACATATTCAGCCATTACAACCGGATTACGACCTAGCTTCTAACACCACTTATGTTTTATATCTTCATTCTTAGTGACTACCTAGCCTACAATTTAAAGTCGACTCCGAACGACAGATTCTCGAGAATCTTTTCATTGCAATTATTATTTTCCCAGAGTTTTGGCCAGGAATCCGCTGAGAGGAAGTTGCCGAAAAAATATACTTTCTTATTTTGTTTATTTGGAGATGTCTGTTTTGAACCGAGGAATTGGGTCTAATAACCCAACACGCTATTTACTAGGCTACGGCAATTTTTTGATTAATTACCTTAAACTCGTAATTCTAAATTATGTGGTAAATTAGATTATTCTTCTTGGCATTTCTTTATTTAAAATTCAATAATCATGTCGTCATAGTAGACATTAAGAAATAAAGAAAATACATTTAGGAAGATGACGAACAAGGACAGAATAATACAATGACGCATATGGTGTCTGTACATTTAGCTGATAATTTTTGTTCAACTTCATATTACCAAAGTTATTATTTTACCCTAAACTAATGACGTCGATTATGTTTAAAATTTAGCTCAGGTGTCTTTGTTAACCATTGACACTGTGTTGAATGTATTCGTAAGTTTTTAGAAACTTTTAGATACATATGGCCAATATCGTGTATGGTGTATTGAATACACTTTTTGTTTGTGAACGCTCAACGCTCTGTTGTATTGTGTATTTCGTATTCCAAACGTCAAAAAAGATAAGAAGAAGAAAACCAGTATTCATAATTTGATTTTCAATCAACAAAATGAAAAATATTACGGAAAAAAGTAAATTAATTAATTTTTTGTGTGTACAATTATAATTTTGAAATGTTAATTGTTGACTCAAGTTACATAGAAAATATTTTGTATTTTTATTCTTCTTCTTTTTGGTTACTGGCATTACATAAACTGATAGCACGAAACCAATACAAGTTCCAAAAACCTATGAAAAAATGTGTATAATTGTATCGGATTTTTATATGAAAATTATCAACAACAAGCATACACTGTTGTATATTCATCCAACAATATCATGAATACAACGATACCAAGGGTAGTGTGAATTGCCCAATAATATTTCTACGGCTGGAAGCTTACCTTATTAAACAAATATGTTAATGCAGAAGAAAAATATGAACCTTCAAATAAATGGTGTCTAAGTAACATGAGCCTTTTTAAATCAAGTGTCATTTGTTTTGTGCAAGTAACAACTGTGTATTTTTGGCTGCTGGCTCTGGTTTATTCTCATCACTAAAAATGAAGCTCCTTACGAAGGAACAACATAATTGTGACCACTTATTTGAAAAGTTATGCTAAGACTGCTCGCAAAAAGTCCTATTCTCCGATGAAACATATTATCATCTGAATGGCTAAGTGAATACATAAAATTCATGAGAAACAAACTAACACTCAATGTCAACAATCTGGTGTGGATTTTGGTCAAGCGGGTTGACCTGCATTTTTGAAGATGAGAACGAAATTTCCGTGGCTGTGAATGGCATTCAATACAGGAACATAGTAAAGAAGTTTTTGTGACCTCAACTTAACGGTACGCATAACATGCGGCCTCGTCAAGACGGCGTCATCTGCTAAAGCGTGCCCGCTGCAATCAATTTATTGCAGCAATGATGTCCAAAACAAAATTAATTCTGATGCCGTGTGATATTTTTCTCTGGAATTTTGAGAAATCTCGGTTTAATGTAAATAAAGCAAAAAAATTCTTGGGGACAAATCCAATATTGAAAGCATTATAGGTGAGTTACAGTCATATTTCTAGAAAATTGAATGATGTTAGTAATGGCCTGTCATCAGAGCCTTGGTGGTCATTTGAGGTTTATTTTATTGCATGCTTAATCAGAATAAGTTTTGTTTTTAAAATCCTATAAAAAAATCAGAACTATAAATTCGTTTTTTTATTTTAAATTGAACTGAAACACCCTTTTTATAAAGTACAAAATTGTTTGAAAACAATCTCTTGGTTCAAGTTCAATGGTTTTATCTCCTCGCTCCACCTGATTGGTAAAGAGAGTTAAAAATTTAAGGGTTTTTAAAGTGTGAATAAAAGAATGAAAGTTTATGATGTATATCGCTGTAACTTCAAACGTTTATGATTTTATTTGACAACTCTTTTCCACAGAAAATTTGATAAGATCGATGTTGTTACTTTAAGCCTTTACGGCAGACTTTTGAGTCGCTTTTGACAGTAGACTGTTGAAAAGAATATTTAGTTTTCATATTTCGTTTTATTCGAGATGTCTGAGCAGAGAGTTAAACCTACTAGACTACTGCGACGGTGTGCCCACAAAGCCAAATTTCATGAAGAAACTGTATCAGATTCGCATTTTATCCAATATAGATGTCTTTAGAATTCACAATTAAAGTTGAAGCGCCACCAGGTATTGGTTTGATTGATTCTTACAAGCTTTCAAACACTTTTTCGGCTTATAGGTTAAAATGAGTTCTAGAGTCCTCGCAGATCCATCCGATTCTGGCAGCAACAGTTTTATATTGAGGTCGGATCCATATTCGATGATACATGCGTACGAGTTGATTTCCCGGTTGCAGGATTAGTAAGTTAAAAAAACCAACTTTCCTGTACTGTAAACGAGGCATTTAAATAGATAAGTATGTACTAACTGTATATTTCAATGCATATGTTTACGAGAAAACAGAGAAAACAGCTTTTCTCGCTTCTTGTGAATTTTCCATTTTTTATTGTATGATACAGCACTGGCAATATCCTTTAAAAAAATTGAAAACTTTTTTATTTTGTTTGCCATCGAATGTTGATATCGCTTGTTGTTTATTTAATTTTTTTTGTATTACTGTTTGTGTTCTTTTCATAAAACTTTTACACAATTTTCTACACAAAAATATAGCTGTTGTAAAAGTTGTTGCTTTTGTTTCTGGCATGGCCATCTTTTTATTTATTTGTTTTTAAACAAATGTTTTGTTAACATTGTATCTGTTCTTTCGCACACATGCTATTGAAAAGAAGAAAAGGAAATAGTAACGTAGTTAACGAGGATGGAAACAGGAGTTATATGTGTTTTTTATTTTTTTTTTATCTTGCGTGTGGTGTAAATTTGTATGTGTGCATGTAAATATTTGCGTACACGTGAGACTTCCCGTTTCGCCTGTCCAAGGCAATGGCTGACTTAAACAAGAGAATTCGAAATATATGACGACTCTATTGGGGAAAATGTTATGACAGTTGCTTTACTGCTACATTGTTGTTGTTCTTTATTTATTTGTAATGCTACAATTTAAAATTGAAAGCAAACAGAAATACAGTTGTAGTGAATAAAATTGGTTTCAGTATAAACACCAACCAACCGCAATTTTGATGTCTCTGTCATATCAAATAGTCTTCAATGTGGTATAAAATCACAATATTTCGATTCGAAATAGTTTTCCAAAAAACTTGTGAATATTGTTACATTGAGAAGAGATATTGTTTTTAAAACTTAAATAGATATTTTGGCTTTAAGTTGTTTTCCAGCTAAACCCGCGACAGTAATATTAAAAAAAATAACATTAAATAATTTTACGAATTTAAAATAATACAGTGACACACCGTCGATAACGGAAGAATTTCCTAATCACAAGCCTTTAATGCAGTGGTTACCATTTCATAGCACAATTGTGCAAAGCGTATTCATACATATTGCTTATGCTCTTCTATTTAGTTGTTGCAGACTTCGACAAGCACACATGCCGGTTCAAGTTTACGCTCAAAAAATGTTTTATGTTAAAAAATACTTGTATACAATGTCTTATATGGCCTTAAAAGACATTTTGATGGATATTCAAGTAAATACTTTGATGATAACAAAAGAGAATAACTTTCTTATGGACATAAAGTAATAATTTGGAAAAAATAAATGTTGGTTATTAGTGGGTGAGGAAATTTATGAACCAAAATTAGAACCCGGCAAATAAATAATCAAAAAACATTGCCTAATTATTAAGTCAAAGATGTATAACTTTATTTATGTTGATGTAAAATCTCTCAACTTATTTTCTCTCTTGTTTCTAGTGAGTAACACTAATACACAACCAAAAAATTTTTGGTAACCCCTGCTTTAATGGCAATTTTGGTACCTCTGTCAAATGGCTCTCTATTGACCCGACGTGGTCAAAATATTTTTGTAAACCACCAAATAATTTTTCTTAAATGCCTTCCATAGCCGGACAAAAACGCAAATTTTCTCTTTAATTTTAGTTCGCAATCTTTCTTTTTTTTATTTGACACTTAATTCAGTTAAGTGTATTCAGGTTTTTTATCGTAAGTGCGTATGTATGTGTACACTTGCGAAATATTAGCGTACATAACTATTTAGGGGGTGCCCATTTCTTCCTACCATCATTGACTACAAATATGGCAATGTAATGCTTAACGACGTATGCGTATTTTTTAAACTTTTTGCCACATTCAACTGTTGAGAAAATCATAGTTCAGCATATTTCTATTATCTATGTACATAATAAAAATAAATTTAAAAACATTAAAACTTCATCAGTAGTCGTTATTTCAAATATTGAAAGGTTCAATAGTAAATGTTGAACTAATGAAATATAACCCCCGCTTAAGAGGACACCTACAACGCACAAAACTAGCTCAGCGGTAGATGATCGTCTATGGGAGAGTTCACTGTATATTTTGAAGTCGCTGTAAGTAGATAGTGCGTTGGCTTTTTATGCATGAGGTCGTGGTTAAAACCCCACACACCTCGATCAAACGAAATAAATTTTCTGGCAAAAACTCTCAATGTAAATAAAATTGTCATGAAACAATTTCTCAAAAATCTGTCGTCCGAAGTCGACTTTAGACTGCAGGTATCACCAACCATGGGTAATTTTAACACATACAACACAAGGGGGATGAGAAGCAATTTTTTTCATATTTTTAATTTTGATCGAAATGTCTGACTTGGTGTTTGAACCGTGGTCTCACGTCCAATAAGCCAATACACCGCATTACTAGACTACAAGGAGTTCAATCCAGTGGCATTCCTAGATATTTTACCCCCACTTTTAGTGATATAATCTCAGCCTGGGATCGAATTCTCCTACTTAGAACTTATTTAGAAAGTTTTCTTCTTTTTATAATTTACTCTATTGTGGGTACTACTCAGACCCACTTTCAATGCTTCTATGAATGTTGTCACAGAAAGTTTCTTAAAATTTAACGATAGTCATCAAGATTTTATCATCTACACTCGCCTTAGATATTTTGATGTTCAAGTGGCGTAAATATACTTTTGAGCCTTAAACTATCCTCCAGAAAATATAGGATTTGCGTGAATGTATAAACTAAAATTCTAGTCTCTCTACCACTAACACAGATTTGCTGTTGTTTCCCTAAGGGTCATTATTACAACTTGCCGTTAACTAAAGGCAGGATTTTAACGGGCATTTTTCATTATTATGACTGCACAATAAGATAAAAGTGAGGATTAAGCTAAAGGTAAGATCATCCTACCTTTAACTTTTAAAGTTCACTTTATCTTTGAACTTGCCTTATTACATATATTATTTTCAATATGGCAACTTCAAATGTAAACATGAAAAATAATCGTTAATATATTAATAGTTTTTCAAATCAAAATGAATATTTGCGTATTCATTATATTTATTTTAAAACAAAAAAAAGCTAAAACCTCAACACACAAATTTTATAAACAAAATGAATAAACATAACAAAAAAGAGCGCACGTCGTTGCCACTGCATTTTTTAAAGCCCTTGAAATAGTTAACTTTATTTTATCTATAGGTAAAGGTAATGAATTCAAAAGTGACTTTATAGTTTACTTTAGCTAAATTTAACTTTAACTAAACCCAACGTTAACGGCAAGTTGTAATAATGGCCTTAAAATTCCATGAAAAAATTGATAGTACTTCATATGGGTCATAAAGTACGTGCAATCAGTATTTTTCCAATGAACAGAATTAAATGAGATACATTTATGTTTGTATGTTTGTCTTGAGCAATCAGAATTTATTACTAATGTCTTCTGTTTTTATTATAATAATATATGTCATCAGTTAGTAGTGTTTTAGGTTTAAGGTTTAATTAGATCACATAGTCAAACTATATGAAATTTCAAAAATTTTCTTTGTTTCATAAAAATATGTATTTCATATCGAAATGTTATACGACTACTTTTGCTTTTGAGTGGTGGTACAAATGTTATTGTATTAGTAGCAACCTCATCTCTATAAAATTTTATTCTGAAATTTTTTTCCTTTTTTTAAATGACCATATTCAGTAGGTTAATTGGATAAATTTTCTTTATTTTCCTAACTAATCTCAGTTGGTTGCCATATTTGTTTAGTATTTCGTTTAAATTTTTACTAATTATTATGGACGATACCAATCCATATAGAGAGAAGAGAAGGGATGAGAGACATATTTTCAGACTAGGGACCAGGAAAGGCGAGTGCGTTAGGAAGTCGAGATGTATAGATGCAGGAATGAGGCTCGAAAATTCTATCAAAAGGTTAAATGTCTAACGGAAGGTTTTAAGCCCGGAGCGTCTTATTGCAGAGATGAGAATGGAAACCTGGTTACCGATTCTATTCTGTTACGAGGCGATGACGACACCTATGCCACCTTTAGAGATGATGTACCGAACCCGATCAATGATGACGGCGTGGAGATTCTGCCACCTAGCCATGAAAAGGTCAAAATCGCGATTATGCGTCTTAAAAACAATAAAACTGCAGGCCCTAATGTCCTCCACGATGAATTGTTTAAGACCGGAAGTAATGAGTTGGTAGGGCGCATGCACCAAAAAATATGGCTAGATGAAAGTATGCCCAACGATTGGAACTTCAGCGTTCTCTGTCCTGTCCTAAAAAAGAGAGACCCTACGATATGCGCCAACTACAAGGGTATAAGCCCTCTCCCGATCGCATATAAGGTTCTTACGGATTATTGTGTGAACGACTGAAGCCATTCGTCAAAACTGTTATAAATGAGAATTCACTGCATTCTTTAATATTCAAACTTTTATTTTACTACTTTATATTATTAACAACTTTATATTACTTTAATATAATATACTTAGCATTCGATGAATTAACTGTCATTTGAATTGTAATATTTTTTACTTGACTATAAAATAAACAGTCTCTTAAAATATTCGAAACTTACCAAAAACATTGATTGGACCTTATCAGTGCGGCTCAGACCTGGCAAGTCCACCATCGACCAGTTCGTCACACTACGCCAAATCCTGGAAAAGACCCACGAAAAACAAGTCGACACACACCATCTTTTTGTCGACTATAAGGCTGCCTTCGACAGCCCCATAAGGGATCGTGTTTTTGCCACAATGTCTTAGCTGAATAGGTTAAGCTGATAAGGCTATGTAGAATGACGTTGAGTAATTCCTGTAGCTTCGCCATCGTTTCAGTCAGGGCAATCCCTTATCATGCGACCTCTACTTCGTCGCGTGTGTTCTGCGGAAGGCAGGAGTGCATCGCAATGGCACTATTTTTCAAAAAAGCGTCCAGTTACGCCGACGACATTGACATCATAGGGTGTACCAAGCGTGATGTTAATGCTGCCTTTAGCGCTATTGAACAGGAGTCTATGAAGACGGGTCTGGTAGTAAATGAGGGCAAAATGAAGTATATGTTATCGACAAGTAGGGCTATGATAATCTCAGATTACGGCAGATAACTATACCTTCATTGTAGTCAAGGAATTTACATATCTTTTCTCCGCTGTTACCACCAAAAAATGGTGTCAGTCTGGAGATCAAGCGCAGGATTACTCTTGCCAACAGGTGCTACTATGGTTTTAATAGGCAATTGAGTAATATTGACCTTGAGTAATAGAGAGCTCTCGTACGGCAAAACTGATATTTTACAAGACGCTCATCCTCCCCGTGATTCTTTATCGCGCAGAGGCATGGACACTATTAAGCACTGATGCAGCAGCCTTGAGAATATTCGAGAGAAAAGTCCTACGTAAGATCTTCGGTCTAGGGTGAATTGCCGATAATTTCCGCATCCCATCCAACAGTGAGCTCCACAACATCCCGCAGCTGCGCTGGCCATGTCGTTCGAAGGGTGGAGGATGCTCCGGCGAGACGGGTATTTACTGCGGAGATTTGCGCAAGTCGGCGAAGAGGACAACCTTGTTTGCGTTGGAAGGACCAGATCGAGCAAGCCCTGTCATCGACTGGTGTGACCAACTGGCGTAGGCGCGCAAGAAGCAGAGATGCCTGGAAGGACGTGTTAAGGCAGGCCGAAATCCGTTAATCGGGTTGTTAATGGCGAATTAAGTTAGCAAGTACCAATCCACAAAGTCACTGCTTGATGAAAATTTTGGGCTGGCAGCGTAATGGGTCCACATTTCTTTAAGGACGATGTTTGCTAGGCCATCACCCTCAACGACGAGTATTACAGATCGGTGAGTAAGGTGCCCTGGTAGTCTAGTGGGTAGTGTGCTAGACTATTAGCGTGAGGGTCGTGGGTTCGATTCCCACCAGAGACTCTGGTCTGTGACACTACACCGAGCATATGGTCACAGTTACTCAGCTCGTATATAATTAGAATATAATTTTTAATAGTATTGAAATTTATAAATAAATAAATAAATAAATTATATAATAAAGTCCAATATATAACAAAATTAAAAGATAACGATAAATACTGTTACGTTTTTATGTATTTAGTTTCAATTAAACTCTATATTGTTCGCACTACTTTTGTGTTTCCCCGTTTACAACTTGACGAATACAACAATAATTGCTTTTTGCACATGTAATCAGTCTGATGAAAGTTCTTGAAGTCAAACGTTCGTGATTTCGCCTTCTTTAGAACTCTTTTGCGACTTCATTGTTGTTTGTGTATTTTGTTGTATTGATGTTTTGTTCACGTTGCTTGTTGTTGTTACTTGTATATCCCCTTTTCTTTAACACAGATGTTGTTGGTTTACTTGTAAACGTCGTATTTGTTAGTATAGCTTTTGCTCATTTTAATGTTAAACGATGTACACCGTTTCCATTTTCGTAACAATATGTTTTGATTTTGTTTGTGCATTGTTATGGGAAAGAGGTAAAAGAACATAACTTACATATATGCCATCGAGATGAAGGCTGAAAATTGTCATCTAACGCATTCACAAATTATTTACATCCAGCATCTGCATTGAAAGGTTGAAAGTCATTGGCAATAAAATCAGTAGTTTTCGCAAAAGTAATTTGTGTCTTAAACTGTTCACATCATACTTTGTTTCTCTGGCTGTAAAGTATGACTATAGTTGTTGCTGACTAGACAACGAATTTGAGTCGCCGTAGTCTAGCAGGTAGTGTGTTGGCTTATTAGACACAAGGCCACGGTTCAAACCCCAGGTCAGACATCAAAACGAAATATGAAACCAATATTTCTTCGGCAACTGCCTCTCTGCAGATTTTTTGCAAAAACTCTGAGAATAAATAAAATTGCCATGAAAAGTTTCTGAAAAAAATTTGTCGTTCGGAGTCAACTTTAAACTGTAGGTCCCGCCACTTATGGATAAAAATAACACTCACAACATAGGTGGTGTGAGATACTAGGTCGTAATTCTGACTGAAGGGTTGTAATGACATGTATGTAATGATGTATGTATGTATTTTATGGATGTGTGTTGGATTAGGTATACAAGCTGACAACTGTTTCATATTTCTTTTGAAATGAGTAAAAAGCCGGCGATTCAATGAATTGTAAGCCTTTATAAACCATGCTGGCTGAGTTGAAAGCAACAAAGTTTGACTTACGGTCTGTTCCTCTGGCACCGTCGTTCGTGCGATTTAATGTCTTAGGGCTACATTTTATGTATAAGGTATTGGTTTATGCGGACAAACCTGCAACTCATGAACAACAGGAAGCCGATATTTATAACTCCGAAAGGCTTTATTTCTTAGAAATAATTTGTTAGAAAAAATTGAACTTATCAAATGTAGTTCTGTCGGACATATCATTTTTTTAATAAAAAAAAAGTTCTTTCCAAAAATTTTATGAGCTCTAAGGCAATACCCAAGCTAGGTTGCGGTTTATAAGTAACTTTATATTTCATAACGTATTTAGGACAGTTTTTCCTTTATTTTTGTACACAATTTCCCGTTTGTTTTCTATTTTTTGTAGTTTATTTTCTTTTTTTTTTGAGAAATTTTTCTTTCCCTTTGCATGTTTAAATGTATTTATGGTAATTTCAGTTGCTTTTTGAACATTTTTATTTAGACCACCATCATATTTCTATGTTGCATTGCTGTTCCAAAGGCTGTTTTGTAGTAATTTAGTTTCCAATTTTGCATTTTCTTTTACAAGGCTTTTAGACACTTCCGTTCTTATTTTTTAATTTCATTAAGTTTTATGCAAATATTTCTTCTTTTTTTGTGTATTTATTTTAAAATTTGTTTTTAGTTTGTATTACTTATTCTGCTAAAGTTTGTTTTTTAGTTTCTGTGTAGAGGGTATACAAAATTTGTGTAAATGTTTTTTCATTTTCTCCATAAACAAATTCTTACAGTTTTTCTCTGTAAATACTTATTCCGTTTTTCAGTTTTGACGAATACTGTGCTTAAATGTGAATTTAAGTGGTAGCCTCACAATAAATTTTACTACAGCAAAAATAGTTTGTAACCCTTAATAATTATTATTTATTTATTAATTAGAATACAATTACAAATTATATTTAATTATATACGAGCTGAATAACTTCGATCATATGCTCGGTGTAGTGTAACAGACCAGAGTCTCTGGTGGGAATCGAACCCACGACCCTCACACTAATAGTCTAACACATTACCCACTAGACTACCAGGACATCCGTAATCCATAACAAACTCGAAAGCTTTGCATTAAACCTGAATATTGCATATAAATTTCTGATGGCGAATGTCAATAGAGTTTACAAGAGACTACACGCGTATGAGTTTTATATTTTTAAATATACGTGTGTATCGAATAACACTCACACGCACTAGTTCGTGTAAAATATAGTAATTATTTTTCTACCAACAAGTAAATTAAGACATTGTCTATAACAACCACGAACTATGTAGCAATGCTATAAACACAATAAGCACAATGCAGCCAACACAGCAATATCCCAAAAATAAAGTACATGCTTTATTATTTTAAAGGCAGTACTACAACAAACAAGCGTCTGCTGCTTGCTTTTATAATAACATGCACGAAATAGAGATTGTATAAACGCGTTGTATGACTTATATTGCTTGCTGCGTTGCGTTCATTGTGTTTATAGCATAAAAGAGAACATTTAGAACTTAAGATTTTATATCGTTTAATATTTTTCTAAAGGATGTCTATTGTGAATTATACCTTGACGTGAAGTTTTTTTAAACAACTTAAATGAAATCATGTCTTTAATTTATTGTTTGACAAACCACGGAGAATTGAATTTTTTATTAAGTTTTAGAAAAGCACATCAACTACAAATCTTTCAAACCATATGCGTTCCGTTAACAATATTTACACAAAATCAACACATTGCATAGAAAACAACTTGATGATACCAAAGAAAATAAAGTATAAAGAATGCTCATTTTAACATATTTTGGAATATTTTTCAAAAATATTTCATGACGCGGGGGGAAAGATAGAAGGGAAGGTTACAGAAACCAAGAGCGCAACAATGCGTTGTTCTCATCATGCGTTGTTCTCATCGTACGTTTTTGTTGTTTGACCACTTTTTTATTTATTTTTCTGGTGTTAAAAACAGACGTCGGCACCAATGTCCCTCAGGGTAAGAACATCTTCGGCTTTTTACACACATAGGACAGGAACATCAAGAATGTTCGTTAAAAAAGAGCATAAAATCTTCTCAGCTTTTAAAGAAGAACGTTCATGTCGTTTTTTTCAGACTTCAATTTACACCCAAAGAAATATCACAGTAGTATTCACTAATATCAACGAAAAATGATTTAGATTTTTGGAAGAATACTTGCCAAGTTAAATTCGGTGTCTTTAGGGATTTAGTGCAGTTCAATTTTTCTATATTTTCCGATCACATATACATATCATTCGGTTAATAAGTAGACTTGGCATTATTACTAACAATTTTCTTCTAGGTTAACACATGCGTATGGTTATGGATTAGTGAGTGAGAGGGAGAAAATAAGTTGAGAGAATTTATTGATTTACAGCCATATAAAAGTGTTAGTAATATACAGTCAAAGCTCGGTATAACGAACGATATATTGTCAGGCCCTTTCGTTATAGTGAAAAATTCGTTATATAGCAAAGTTTTTTTTTACAAAATTTTATTAAAAAAAGAAAGGAACATTTAACTCATTTTATTAAAAATATATAGATATGTCCTTAAAATAAGGTTTTACGCACTTATTGATTATCAAATAAGTGCGTAAAAGTGTTAAAAATTATTTAAGTTGGTGGAAAAAAATCATTTATAGACGCTTGTTTAGAAGTAACTTGAAGACTCATTTGAAGAGCTTCTTTCTGTATTTCTTGAAGTGCTAATTTTTTTGAAATATTAATATTATTTTGGGTACCCCATTGTATACCTTTAGCAAAACATTTTATTACTTCAGTATGATTTATTTTATTTTTATTTTATTAGAAAATTAGTCAGCAATTTCAATATTTTCCTTATTTTCGTCATCTCCATCCAAAGTAATGTCATTCAAGTCTCCATTGTTGCAAAACATTAAGGCAAGGATTTAAATTTGCTTACATTTGGAAAAATTGTACTTAATAGTCTGTCTCCACGTCTGACTCCACTGAACTTCATCCCCTTGAAAAAGTCTAGGACGAGATCCCCCCGTCCTTATCATCAAACACAAAATTTTCCAAAAATAGAATTTTTTTTCCAACATTTAGATAATGCTTCCTCCTTTACATTGCTCCAGGCGAGACTAATCATATAGGACGCATCATAAAGAGAAAGACTTTTTAAAAAATTTGTGATGTCACCTGTTTCAGATGCCACTATTTTTGAAAGGAGGCTATTTCTGTAGTGTAATTTGAAACTAGCGAATGGCGTTTTGGTCCATTGGTAGCCTGTACATTGACCAAATTTTCCCATCTTCTGTATTTTTTACGAGTTCCTCTGCAGGAGGATGACTTGAAGCATTGTCCAGTATCAGCAAAGCCTTCATTAGCAAATTTTTATGACCACTTGTTCAAAACCACTGTGTGTTTGAATACAATAAAAACCAACGGTACTTTAACAAACATTTTTTGTGTTCTCTTTTGTTACATTTTTTTGTTTTTACCATTTTTTAAATCGTTCGTAATACTGAGCTTGAAAATGTATAATTTTAAATAAATAAAGATAAAATAAAAAGTCCATTTTATTATTAAAAGAACATAAAGCTTAAAAGCTTTGGCTTAAAAGTTAGGCCATGTTTTTTAGAAAAATAAAAAGAATAAAAAACCATTTGTTACTAAAAGAAAAAAACGAGCATTCCAAAGCATTTAAAAAAAATTATACTATGAGACAAAATAAAAGAATGAAATACGCCGAGCTAGTGACATTTTTAACACAAAATATTCTTCGTGTTATTCTGAAATAAAATGATAAAGCGTCCGCTAAACATGTGTTCTTGTCGCAGTCTGATCGACAACTAAATCAAAAAACACAAGAATACATACACATGTACATACGTACGATGAGAGCAACACATTGTTACGCACTTTGTTTGTGTTCATTTTCGTTCTGTCTTCCTTTCCCCTCACCAGAAAATGATTTTAAAAAAAATTTGGTGAGAGCGGGTCGTAATGTTACATGCATAAGAAATTTTACTTCTACATGATGCGTATTCTTTATATCCATATTCTTTGATGATACTAACAGCATTCGAGTTTAAAATTAAAAATCAAAAAATTTTAAAACACTAGAATAGTAGCCGAAATATGTTGCATTGATTTACAACCATTCGCAATTGTTGAACGTGAGGGTTTTCAAAAAATTTGTAATACTGTCATAGCCCGTATTCGATTCTCCAACTTCATATACTATATTGTAATCGGCTTCAAACGATTTTTATGATTCGTATCGCAATCATGTTATAAATTCATCACATAATATGAGTTTGGACTTGGACATGTGAACGTATAAACTCAAAGGTTTGTTTTAAATCAACCTTAGAGCTCACTATTGTGAAAACATTGAATTGAAGGTTGTAACTTTAAAAATTGCCTGGCCTCATGCAGGAATAGCCATACCTGCAAAAATTAAGGTAAATGTTTCTGTAAGAGACAATCCTAGTGTGCCCTTGTGTGTTACAAATATTATTTCAGCACTAAGGATGCAAAATATATAACGTTATGGATATAGTGCCCATGTTCGTCATAGATTTTTGAGGGACGACGTACACAATCATAAAAGTTTTATTCACGTACACTAATTACTTGTATAGCTTCTCATACGACTTATGATGTCTGTGTTAATTTTGCACATGAGTGGTGGCACCTGCAGTTTAAAGTCTACTCCGAAAGACAAATTTAAAAAAGGAAAACTTGATGTTTTTGAAAACATTGAATGAGAAGAAACTTTCTAATCTTTAGAATTTTTTAATTTGTACGATAATTTTAATGTTTTTTAAAATCAAGAAAATCTTTATATTCTCTCATTAAAAAATTTTACGATTTCTATTTGTTAAACAGTTTAGTAAAATTAAGAGGATACATTCATAAAGTCAATGGCCAATTAACACTACTAGATTCACCGCATTATTTTTAAGATTTCTTCACATATCGGAAATTATGCGGCAATTCAGTTGTGGAATTATGGACGACCCAAAACAGTAATTTTGTGTGAATTTCAGCGTCCATTGAACTTTATTTAGGCCAAATAAAATGAAACTAGCTACCTTTAAAGTAAACTTTTATTACTCAATATATGTACGTGTAACTGTAATTGAAAGAAATATTTAGTCAATACTTCATAAGTCATAAACTACACACTTTAAAGACTTCCAAATATGATAAAATATTCAAACTTTTGTAAAATTTTTCATTTAAACTAGTCCCCGTGATAGCTTGTAGGCGGGCTAAATTCATTGCTCACTTATTGTTTTTCCCAATTCTGTTTTAGTTTTATTTAATTCGGGGAAAACCCTAAGCCTAGTATTATTTTATTTACAACGTATGCTGATGCTTTGACCAGCTATTATTTCATATTGGAAAGTAGCGAAATACGAACGAATTTTCAAATAGTGAATTTAAAAAAAATTTATGTTGTCAGCGTTAACATTGCCAATACTGTTTTTAAAACGTTGACCGCCTGGAGGCGTTCTTGGGAAATTTGACAAAAAAAATTTATTGTATAAGTTTGAAAGTTGAGATTAAAATTAAAAAAATTTCGTTAATAGCCAAGGAACGTAGATAAAATAAAACGACTTTCTCATGAAGAGATTACAAAAGTTTTGGATTTGAAGAATATCAAGAACGGTACTGATGTAGAAAATGATGCCCGCAAGACGAGGAGATTGTTTGTTAGCCTGAAGAGAGTTTTATATGTGAACAATAGGAGTATATGAATCCGTTTCGGTTAAAGATCCCAAGTCAATTAGCCTGAAGAGAGTTTTATATCTCACATTTCAAGAAAATTTGTGGAGACCCAAAAACTTACTGCTGGATAACTCTGCGATTGCACTTTTTGAAGATTAACTTGGACACGACATCAAAAAGCTCGATAAGACTCACTATGTGGCATTTGCCTGAAAACCTGGCAAAAATTAATAGAAGTGTTTTATGAGTTAATGGCTGGAATTTTCTGATAGTGTTAGTGATAATTAGGCCCAAGGATGAACCCAACTGATTCATCGGTCCGTGATTTCGCCTAGCCCCCATACAAATTCCCCTCGAAATTGCACTTATTTACACATAATTATAGAAATTATGCAACAATCATGATAAAATTTAGCATGAACCAGTTCTGTGTACTAAGAAATCATGGTGTAAAGTTTGGTGAAAATCGGATCACATTTGAACCTGGTCCCCATATAAAGTCCCCTTTATAAATTCACGTTTGCGCTTATAAATGGCTTAAAATCATCGGTATCTTGATGAAATTCGATATGAACGTATATTTTGTAAATCTAAAAAATATTACCAAATTTTGTTATGGTCTGTCCATAATTGCCCCTTGGTCTAAAATAGGGCCCCTTAAGAAAATATGTTTAGCAATTATAATTGGCTTAAATATTTTATTACCTCGATGAAATTCGACATGAACATGTTTAATATGAATGTGAATCATTTGCGATCACATTTTATTATAATCGGATCATAAGTGCCCCTAGGTACCACATACGGTCCATTAAGAAAATCTGACATACATCTCATATTGTTATAATAGTCGATATACATATGTAATTAAGTTTTCAAACTTCTATGATAATTAATATTTATTCATAATATTTATTTTACATTACAATCGTTAAAAACGTTATCATTTTCATCATCAATGTCAGGAAGGAGTAATTTAATAGTATCAAAAAAAGTAAAAATTTTAAAAAAACGCCAAAAATAATTGCGCAAACTTTTTTTTTCTTCCGTATTTTCTTGTGGTATATAACACTAAACTACTAAAAACTACTTTCACCTTGAAAATACTTATCTTTTTTTGGGTTGGGTAAAAAAATATGAAATTTTTATTATTTTTAAATTTTGAACGAATAATTTTAACTTTAATATAATTTTAACTTTAATATATGGACCGTATGGGATATATATATATATATATATAAAACTGAAAGTAGCAGTTGCTCTTACCTTTCAAATAAAAAAAAATCAATATAAAACCTCTATTCGTTTAGCCACAAAAAATATCATATAAACCTATTAAAATTTAAAAAAACACCAAAAACTCATTTAATTTTCATCACTTTCCTGACTTTGACATAGTCTCAAATCTACAAATCTCAACTTAAAGTCGTGAAAATTCACTATATAATGCAGAATTTTGTTGTCTATCGAACTGCATACTCAGTTTCTTAAATTTGTTTAAATTCATTTTTCCCTTTTGGGCCAGCTTTTCAGAGTAAATGCCACATAGTGCGACTTTTAAATGCTTCAAATATTTTTAGGAGACACTTTTATTGAACACATTGTTAAACAGCCGAATTTACATGTTACTCAGAAGATATCGCAACTCCCTACTTAACAACCAATTCGGAAAATCGTCAAAATATTGGCACTGGTTGTAATTGCAGTTTATGACTTTGAGATAATGATGATGAGTAAATCATTTCAAAGATGATTGCTTTCGAATATATTTGCAATTCCAAAGACTAAGTTGAACAAAAATTATATTGCAGTCAAATGAGTATTATTTTAGATTTGTAATCTATTTTAAATTGGACAGAGAAATTTTAAGTGAGGTTTAATTTAAATTACTTAAAAGTTTAAAGCATCTGCTTTTCAAAATGTCTCGACACTGACAGCAGCAATGGGAATAATTTCGTAAATACTATTTTTATTACACAATTACTCAAATACATATTTAAAATGAATGAACTTACATTTTGCGAACTCTTATTTCTAAGTATTTTAACTAAGTGTCATGAGAAAAAAGAAGAATACAATTTGAAAAATACAATTTGATAGTCGAATTCGATTTTCGCTCTACTATAAACTGCAGCTGATACACCAAAGTGGTTATTTTTTTGGCATCAACTATAGTCCTCTAGTAAATCACCGAATTCCCCTTAATATAGGATATTCAGAGATTCACAATTTATTATTTATATTTTGCATTAATATTTTCGAAACATTCCAAATATGATCGACTCAGTTAAGATCAGTTAAGATAAGTTATCAAGCAATGTGGGCAGTATAATAGGGGTTAATAACCCAATCTGATTTGGTTCTAATTTACTTTTATATTGTTACAATAATAATTCTTTTAAGTGAATCGTTATTTTTTTAACATAGGAGACATACATATGTATCTCACCAATAAAAGGAACTTTCCAAAGAATACTACACCAACTGGCATTCATGAAAAAACATTCTCAATATTATGGTCGCAAAAATAATTGCTTTAATTTTCATAATTATTTTTCTAAATCTAAAGTCGAAAAGTACAAAACCTCAGTACTACAAAAGACGTCATCTCTTTTAAGGATTTTAATTTTTTTATATTAAGAATGACAGAGAGTCAATTGAATTTTAAAGCACAAAATCAAATTAAAATCTTTGGGTCTTATGTTAACGTATAGGTAAACGTTTGTATGTACATTTCAGTAGAATGTTATACCGTAGCTACAGCCCATTATAAATTAGTTTCTTACATGATATAAAATAATTATTTTTATGGCGTGCACATTCTCTTTTCAAAGGGTATTTATTTTACATTAACTGGGTTGCGAATGTTTGTTACCTTTCACGAACACATGTTACCTTGTTATGGCTCATTAAAAAGCCCATCAATAATTATGTCAACTGAACAGAAGCAGTCGCAAAAATAACAGCAAGAGCAGCAGGTCTGACTGACATTGACAGCATAAAATATCAACATCGATATAACATCGATAAGCAACATTAAAAACAGAATAACAAATACATATATGAGAGCCACCGTTGAAGATTTTCTAGGGCGGGGTTAAATTTGTTTTAAAAGAAAGGTAATAATAATACGGCATTATAAAATCAATTATTTTTTTCTGACATGTAAATTTCAACAAATTATTATGTACATATTATGTATTAATATGCGTATATGTATATGTATGTAAACTCTTAATAAAAATTATTTATCCTTCATGAATTATATGATAGCAAATTAAACAGGTAACAAAAATTTCTTTTTTAAAGACAATAAATGAAATAAAATTAATATACAATATTCACCGGATATAAGCAATTTCTACAATGCTTGCAGGACAGTGCATACATATAAGCGAGGTGTTCTTGTATCAAAATTCCGCATCAGAGAGCAAGTAGCCACGTTTCATTGAAGCTCATAGAATTCTATTTATCTCACTGATAGAACTGACTTCATATTCGATCATTTCCTGCAACTCAGTGTGTCGAATAAAGTTGTAATTTGCTGGGCCCCGGTGTCATTATGAGATTACTGTGAAAAAATTAGTTTCGCAGCAGATTTTGGCGTAGTCCAGAGTTATATTGTAGCATTAACTACGCAGGTCGTTGCCTTGCCCGAAACTACACCAGGCTAGATTAGTAAAATAGGAGAAGAGACAAATTTTTTGACTACTTCTTCCAATAAATCTGCCGTATGGCATTAATGGTGAATAGAGACTTCCAATAGCTCAAAAAATGAAATTTCTCAGAGAAACCAAATTACTTAACATATCCCCATAAAAAGGAATCCAGTAACGTTTAATCGCATGATCGAGGGACGACCAATTTTGGAAAGAAAGTTGTCATAAAGTGGGTGAACTTTTGTGAAATGTGGTGGAAGTCACTGTATATGTATAAGCTTAGGTACCTTAATTTGTGTGAACAATTTTATGAATTGTAATTAAAGTAAGTTAAAAACATAATTATTAATGAATGCATTAAAACAATAGAAAAATATGAAGTTTTTCTGATGATATTTTTGCGTAAATCGCAATAAACGGCATTATTGAGCTAAATATTGCATAAAAAATGTCAAATAATTACTGTTCAATAAATTCATAAATTGTTATAATATTGATTAAAACTTGAAATACAGCACTGTCATAAGTGTGTTTAGTGAGCATATTACAATTAACCGAACACTTTCTGTTGATATTTGACAACTCAAATGTCAACAACGACAAATAAAAAAAAAAAATAAAAACAATGTTGAAAAATGAATATTGAATAAGCAGATGAATTGGGTATGTTATTATGCCTGAACACTTAAAATATTGTACTCAATTAACCCAATATTGACTCAATAAAAGTGCATATCTCAACATAGTATAATACTCTCTTGTAGTTATAGCGGGATTTTGTGGAAGAATACTAAAGTTGTGCCGACATACCTGTTGTATGCTTAGGATAATTGACCTGTTCGAAGTAATCATTACGAATTCTTAATTCTACCGCGCTTTAATTGCAATTATTCTTTAGAATATATAAATACACTTTCTTAGACATAATACATCCATTCAATGAATGTGATCAAAAACTTTGAAGAAACTGAGTCGATAATGAACAGTACGACTCCCTACCGATCGGTCTCTTGAAAGTGTCTCCGAAATTTCAAAAATATAAATTTGCCATCATTTTCAACAAACTGTAAATTTTAGGAAACACTATGCAGCGAAGTCCGATTTCAACGAATTCCAAGAGAAATTTTAGCGAGTAAATCTATTAGCCACAGACTTAATTCCAAATGATGAAACATACATATGTATGTTAATAAAAGTCTAGAGAACAACTAGTTATTGGCAAAATTTATTCCTCAAAGAAAATATTTCATACATATATGTATGTGTTAACATTTTAAGGTGTTTTTAATGCAGTTAAAAGAACTACACTTTTTCAAAATGAAGAATATTATATCTCTATGCTTTATTGACGATTTATTTTTCTTATTGTTACTTAAGTTTTTCCTTTTGCTTGGAGAATTTAGACAAAATCTTTGATAAAATTCAATAACACATAAAACACTTTTTAATCAATCATTACAAATCACACAATCCTTAAATATGTGAACCGTAAAACTGTCAAACACTCGATAATTTTTAAATGAATGTGTCTGCTAAACTTGTGTAGGAAGTGTTTATTTATGTGTGGTATACTTGACACAGTGTGGAAGCAGCATATTCTTAAAATCACTTAGTAACGTCCAACAAGAGGTATTCATTTGTGGAAACAGAATTATGGTCACTGATTTATTGATTATGATTTTTCGGTATAAAGAACCGTATATATTTGCACAATAAATTTATTTGCCAGTTTATTTAGTTTTTCTTTCCTTTTAGTTTCATTCATCAATTTATATCAAAAAATTACAATCTATTTGAGGAATAAATATTTATCTGTATGAGTGGCAATTTCTTTTTTTTTACTATAATCGATAGCATACCTGTTAAATTTCGATTACGATTAGTAATCAATTACATTACTTTTTAAAAAGAATCGTAATGATTAATTAATTAAAACTAATTGATTACGATTACCAAATAATCAAAAAATAATCAGGATTACTGTCAAATTACAAAATAATTAAAAAGAATCAAAAGTAATCAAATTGTTTTCAATGATTCTTTTGAATTCTTTTTGAATATTTTCAATATTTGTCATTCTTTCCAAAAATTTTTTTAAACATTTTAAAAATTCTTCCGAATTCAGTTTTTTGTATTCAGTTGTGTTAAAATTTTTATTGTTTCTAATACTTTACTATATATAATTCTAATAAGTATTATTTTAATATTTTAATATAAGTAATGTCAGAAAATATTTCCGAAACCGATTTTTCGTCAGATTATTATTTTACTTTATTTTAAATTATGGTCTAGTAGGTAGTGTGTTGGCTTATTAGACGAAAAGCCAGGGTTCGAACCCCAGGCCATACATCAAAATAAAATACAAAAAGTATTTCTTCCGCGACTTCCTCCCAGCAGATTTCTGGCAAAAACTTTGAGAGTAAATAAAATTGCCATGACAAGTTTCTCAAAAAATCTGTCGTTCGGAGTCGACTTTAAACTGTAGGTCCCGCCACTCATGTATAAAATTAACACACACAACATAAGTGGAGTGAGAAACTAGGTCGTAATCCTGACTGAAGGGTTGTAATGACCAATTATGTTATGTATAATTTTAAACCTGATCGACAGTACACTATAAAACATAAGTTTTTTTAGTTATTTGAAAGATAATTCGAATGCAGATGGGAATTGGCAAAAATATGATATGCTAAAACAAGCATTTTTATATTTTAACACGCCCCTAACTTCTTCAGCTCCAGTGGAATGACTGTTTTCTTTTGCCGGGATCGCCGACAGCCCAAGACAACAATTATTATCTGATTTTTCGTTTAAAAAATTAGTGTTAATGAAGGCGAATTTTCAATATGTGTAATTGTATGACGTTAATTTTTCTTGTGTTTCATCAAATGTCCATTTTCTGTTATTATTTATATATTTACTATTTGGTTTGTTCAGTTTGTTTGAGTTTGTGTTTTAATTATACTGTTTTTTTTATTAAAATAAATATATAAAACTAAAATTTTACTGTTTCAAATAAATTGTTGAACACATGAATTTTCAATTATTGAAAATAATGAAAAAGAATCATTGAAAACAATTTGATTACTTTTGGATTACTTTTGACTCTTTTTGATTATTAGACTAATCGCCAGTAATCCTGATTGTTTTTTGATTATTTTGTAATCGTAATCAATTATTAACTATTTTAACCAAAAATAATCGTAATTGTAATCATTATATCACCATTCAAAAAAAAGTAATCAAATTACTAATCATTACGATTACTAATCATTACTTAACAGGTATGATCGATAGCTTAAGCTATCGGAAAAATTATAAACGTTTATCTAGTATTTGTCTTTTATGTTTACCATTTTTCTTGGAATAAATTTTGCTTTTAATAAAGCTTCTACGAAACATTATCATTTTGATAAATAAGCAATAATTATTGTCGCCTTTTATACATTTTATACATATATATAGTTGCATAATATTACAAGTGACTGCCCTCAAGGATATTAATAACAGCAGAGAAGCGACCAAAGATTTCAAACTATACACTTACGCTTTTGCTTGTTGGAAACATTGGTGGAAGTTTTATGATTAAGCTTTTGTAGAAAAGAAGTTCGAAATACCAACTGAAAATGCTACGGAACGTAAATAACCCAATATTTACATGTTTAACAAGAAAGCTTGAACTACATAAATAATTGGACTTAAGCCAGGATTATGACTTAGTTTTGCACACCACTTATGTTGTGTGTGTTAATTTTATACATGAGTGCTGGGACCTACAGTTTAAAGTTGACTCCAAACAACAGATTTATGTGAAACTTTTCATGGCAATTTTATTTAATCTCAGAGTTTTGGCCAGAAATCTGCTCAGAGGAAGTCGCGAAGAAATAATTTTTGTATTTTGTCTTGATGCCTGGCCGGGGGCTCGAACCCTGGCTTTACGTCTAATAAGCCAACACACTACCTACTAGAATAGGGCGACTTCTTATTTTTTTACTAAATTTTCCGACAAATATTTATGTAAGTCGTCAATGGTCAATATTGGCTTCTAATACTTCAAGAGTTTCTGCTGGCATAGACTATCACACCAAATTACACAAACGAGAGGAGTGAACTTCTGAAAAGAAAGAAAATACTTTAGTCAGGATGTCCCGAAATGTCTGTATTCACTGTAATCGCAATTCCTTTCTCATTTTGAAAAAAAAGAAAATGAAGCCGTCAGCGTATCAAACACACCAAACAGTAAATTTTAGTGAACGTAATTATAATTCGTTATCGGATCGAGGATTGACGTCGTTCCAAATACGGCAATTTCGTTATTTAACTAAAAAAGGGAAGTCATCACTAAAAAGAATTTTTTGACAAAAAAGCTCAACTTCGGTTAGATTCAAATGAGCCCAATTTACAAAAATACGAACCAAAAAATGGTCATTTGGCTTTAATTCTTATACGAGCTGTATTTTATGGGTACATATGCCAAGATCAAAGGATAATGTCTTAAGCGTTGAGAACGTCGCATTCGTCTTGTTTAAGACTTTGAGTTGCAGCAGTAATATTTTCTTATGTATGCATACTTCTTAGTCTTGTTGATATAGTTCTGAATATTTGAACGAATTAATTGCCTACAAGAGCGATTATGCTGACCATAAAGAGGACGAAGTGTACTATGAACTTCAGATTTCTTTTTTAAATTAAAGTTCTGCAATTTGACTTATCAAAACTTATTGGATAGAAATCAGAGATCAGCAATGAGTATTCAGAGTAGAATCGAATCATACACACAATTTCTGATACTTATACGCGTTCAAACTTATTTTAATATCATACTCATACTACTCATATTCAATGTTTGAAGTACTCATCATATTCATACTTAACAACACCTATGATGGTGTGGATTTCGGCTCTCCTTGACTCAACATTTACAAGAATCACACAAAATACTCATTTAAAGGTTGTGCTCTGTCTTTTTTCTTATGTGTTTTTTTCCTTTTTTATAAGTGCAACAATAACTAAGACAGTAAATTTTGATGAATGATTCGAGTCACTCGAACCATTTATATATATGTTATAGTAGTATTTCTCTAAAGTTATGACTCATTCAGATTCATTCAGGCTTATGAATCAAACATATTTCGAATGAGTATGACTTTGAAGTCAACGTCGTACTCATACTCATTGCAACCTGTACTTATAAATCAACGTTGTAAGCAGTACGAATGAATCAGAGTAGTTAAATTTCAATATTGTTGACCCACTTATGCTCAAAATTTCATGACTGCTTATGAGTAGCGAAAAAACGATTCTTGCTGATCTCTAAAAGAAATGTCACCACAATTTCACATTATCAGCTGTCAACCCATATTTGTATCGATATCGATAGATGCCACTAATAAAAACCCCATTTTAGGCTTACCCGCTTTGATTTTATTTATGTTTACATGTCTTAATTGGAATTTATATGCCTGATACGCACGGAATATTCCTTCAAATTGTTAAATTTTAACATTGTTTTAAAAATTTAAATTTTAAAGTTTTTAATAAAATCAATTTAAAATTAACAAACCCACTTTAATAATGAAAATAAGAGCTTCGTGTTTTAACTCACCCACAAGAGGAATGTTATAATAATGATTAATGGTATGCAACATTTTACGGTTGCGGCAAAATAATAAAAATTTTCTCCTGTACCACTTTCAAAAGATTTTAATTTCTAAATAGCAAATACAAGTATGCTGTTAATGACTTTCCAACGAAGCAAGATTTATAACATTGTGTTCAAAAAATGCGATCTGTGTGTTGTGTTTTATGCGAAATATGGAATATCAATTTGTGAAAAACGAAAATTCCGAACTGAGTAAGAAAAACTAGAATATTTTAAATATGATGTGAATTATTACTATTTTTTGGGTATTATTATTTGTGAATAAGTATAATGACTCAATTGATGTAAAAAATTAAGACACGCACGTAAAGTGACCTTCAATGTAACGTCCCCTAAAAGGGACACTCGTAGTGCATTTGTTAAACGATAATTTTTTAATATTGTTACGTTTCTACCTTTTTAAAAACGTTTAAAATATGTGTTCGTAGATTTCAAATAAAAATAAATTTGTGCTTAGTTTTAAATAAATCCTTTATTGTTCGCATAAGTTTGTGTGTTCACAACTTGATGTAAACAAAAATTTGCTTCGTTTGATATTCTTCTTTACACTCTTCTGCGTAAACACTAGCAATTGTTCGTCAGATCTTTATAACGGAGATCTTCAAACCGCGATTATTCTATTCACATGCAACGTGTCTTCGCACAAGACTGACTGAATTTTTACTGACTCCGTTGCCTGCTTTGTCTGGCCTTTTATATCGCAGGGTAAACAGTCTGATGAATGCTCTTGAAGGAGAATGACTTCTCCTTCGTGAAATTTCGACAAATGTAAACATGTTGTTTACGTTATTGTTGTTGTGTTATTGTGAGCATCTGTATGACTTATTAGAAAAAAAATTCGCCAGTTTTTAATTAGAAGTAAAAAGACCTTGCGAATTGTTATACGAGAAGAGTAGGAGAAATTAAGTGCTGAAGAAACAGAAACGTTGATGAATTCCATGCCAAACAGATTGAATGAAATCATAAAACAATGTGGATATCCAACAAAATATTAAATTTAAGATTTAAACATATTCATCAAAGTTTTCTTTATTTATTTTAACCCTGAATGCGGACTTTAGTTTTAAATTGAATTAATTTAAAAATGAATTTAATTTTGGTTAATGTTTTTAAGTAATTTTTAGAAAATGGTGTAAACAAAAAAATTTGAAATTTTGATTTAAATTTAATACTTAAAGTGGGTTTATATATATATATATATATATATGAACGCAGACTTTATTGCGTAAGTGTTCATATGGATGTACATTAAAATGCTAATATCTTTTGTAATTTTCATAATATCAGATAGTAGATAGTATGTAAAAAAATATCTGCATTTTCTATTTAAATAACCAATCTAATTGAAGGTTAATAATTGGAACATTCCTTATGAATTAAACGTTTAACGGTGTCTCATACAGACTTTTTAAAAAAAGTATCTTCCATCTTAATCATACCTGTTGAATTTCAATTACGATTAGTAAACAATTACATTACTTTTTAAATAGAATTGTAATGATTATATAATTCTATGAACAATTTTTTCGAATTACTAATTGATTACGATTACCCAAGAATCAAATAATAATCAGGATTACTGACGATTAGTGTAATAATCAAAAAGAATCTGAAGAGGACTAAAAAATAATCAAATTGTTTTAAATAATTCTTTTTGATTATTTTCAAATATTCAAAAGTAATCTAAAAGCAATCAAATTGTTTTCAATAATTCTTTTTTATTATATTCAAATATTCAAAAAGAATTCAAAGTAATTATTGAAAATAAATTGATTACTTTTGGATTACTTTTGATTATTAGACTAATCGCCAGTAATCCTGATTATTTTTTGATTATTTTGTAATCGTTATCAATTATTAACTATTTTAACCAAAAATAATCGTAATTGTAATCATTATTTCACCATTCAATAAAAAGTAATCAAATTACTAATCATTACGATTACTAATCATTACTTAACAGGTATGATCTTAATGCTGAAGGTTATGAAATAAACACAGTCAATAATTGAAAGCAATAAATTCTTTCGATATTAATTTCTCTCAATGCTTTCGCTCGTTTTATAAGTCATGCAAAAGGTTTCAATTCATTGTCAACAGGCAAGAAAAAAATATTTTTGTTTGAACCAAAGTTATTGCCTAAAGCAAATAATAAATTTATCAACATATATATGTGATATTAATTTTAAAAATATCTCTTCCTAACCATCATTAAATACACGGTCTAACATATTTGAGTATCTTCTCCAAAAATTTTTAATTTGTTTTCGCAAACTGTTATTTGCTCTTTTCTTATGCAAGTGCCAAAAGTCTATAAAAATAAGAAAGTAAAATTTACTACAATTATTATAAGGATTCTGCGGACAGCGACCTCTGATTGCCCAAAGGTGTGACTAGACGCATTTCCACCACATATGTATGGCCTATTGTGATACAACAGTTTAAAATTTCCCATAATCTCTAAACCATTCGGAGCTTCTAATAAAGCGACTTAGATTACCAATGTCCATTGCCTATATTGTCTACCTAGTAAACACCAAGGTACCAAGGTATTTTTTCACCTCCGACATAGTGCAGGACATGTGTCCATTAAGTGAAGAACGCCTGCAGAAATCATTTACCAAAATCGATGCGTTTAGCATGAGTGCCCATAAGGTAATATTCAGTAATGATTCATAACAACACCGAGTGACCATTTTGGAGTTCAAGCTGAATAGTTTCAGTATTCAGGCCCTTTGTCTAGCCTTGGCCAGATTTTCTGTTTCCGTACCCGTATTGTTAAATATAAGCCCGGTAGTCTTTTAAAGGGCTCTTCTCAAAAAAGAGATTATGGATGCCAACCACATTCTTGGTAACTGATACCCAGTATTTTAGAATTTCACTTGTACTACATTAACAATTGTGCATTCAGATATCTGCTGATAAAATTTATTTCTCATAAGAAGAACGTAAATATATTCACATGCTAGGTAGTAGTACCTAGTAGGTAATGTGCTAGGCTATTAGCACTTTAGCTAAAATGAACTTTAATCACCTTTGCCTTTTTTCGCTATTACAACTTACTATAAAATAAAGCAAGCTTTTTTAAAAATATGGCAACGACGGAGCAATGTTGCCAAGTTAAACAAGTTTTTTAAAAAAGCGCTGGTAACAACATGCTGCCTTTTTTGTTTTGTTTGTGCATTTTGTTTATATTTGAAGTTGCCATATTGAAAATAATACATAATATAACAAGTCCAAATATAAACTTAACTTTAAAAGTTACTGGTAGGAAGATCTTCTCCTTAGCTTAATGCTCACTTCTACGTTATTGTAAACTTATAAAAAGGAAAAACTAATTATCTGCCCGTTAATATCCTGCCTTTAGTTAAGGGTAAGTTGTAATAATGACCCCAAAATTAAATTATGCTTTTGTAAAACATTGTACGGCTGAAACATACATTGTAAATGCAGTTTTTAACTGAAAAGGTTAAAAGATATCTCAACTCGTTTTCAATCCTTGTTTACAACGAAAATATCGGGTTTATACAGATCCTCCAGTGGAAGCGATGAAAATAATCACTGACAGACGTACATAACGCCACAAAATAGGATGTGGAATCTTTTTGAGAACTGTTGAATCCTTGGTTATCGCTTGCACTCGCCTTTTTCCGTTATATTATACAGTGTTAAATTAGAGTATGACGAATAGAGCTGTACTCATATTTACTGACAATAATACTATGTTCAGACACGCAATTATATTGATCTTTACAACTTATCATAAGTTCTCAATCGGGTTCAGATAACAACTGCATGAAATCCAGTCAAGGGCGGTAACGATAATAACCAATGTTAGATGTGATGAGAAGAAAGCTTCTTATAATTAATTTGCTGAAATATCCATATTACTATTATATTTTCGTTAGTATACATACATATATCATCATTGTATCGCTTAGTACTCGTACATATTTAAACTTATCCGTATTGCCCTCAGTTTTGTGAAGTTTCCCACAACACCAAATGACGATATAGTGGTTTGGATCAAATTATTTCACTTTTGGTCAACGGTCATTTTTTTTCCCCATCAGTGGCAACACTCTGAATTTCTGTTTGTCTTAGTTTCTTCTTCCGGTTAGGCTGCGATAATAATAGCTTCATTCGGAAGAATCCAACTTTTCTTACACGACATTTTACTGTGCCTGCAGATGGTTTTCCTCATTTTCGCAATTCGACTTTCATTTACTAAATTATGCTCCTATATCAAAGCAGTCTAGTAGGTAGTGTGTTGGCTTATTAGTCAACAACAATTGGACCTAATCAAAAAAAAAAATAGCTGAATTTAAAAATTAGTGAACCTGTTATTGAGCTTTTAAATAAAAAAATTAATAATGCGTGCCTAGCATGGGTTCAATAGTAAGGGAAGTGGAAAATCACAGCAGAGGACTTGTTAGTGGAACTGCAACGATATGGTTTTAAGGTCTCTGGTTAAGGTATATGATATCAGATTTTGATCAGCACACTCTTTATTTAAGATGTAACCAAACTTTAAAGCTTATAACTGAATGGTGTTCACCGTGAGATTCAAGTGTAAATCCTCGCTAAACGGATTTGATACATTTTAGGTGGCGTTATGGGGTACCTATTTGTAACTTATCAATCCTTCCTTATTGCAGAGTACTAAATATCTTGAGGTCAGTCTTATCTTGATTCTCCCATTAAAGGATAACATTTTTGATAGGGCTAAGAAAGCATCAATTGCGCTTTACGCCTAGAAAAGGAGAGTAGGTAAGATCGGGGCCACCTTGCTTTATGGTATATATTTCCAGTAAAGGGAATACTAATCGAGTCATTATTTGCTATACTGAATTGATGGCAGTTAGTCACAATGCTGTTAAATTTTAGACCAATCTGGACTATAGACATGCTACTCTGGCAATACAAAGATACTTTAGGGTCTACCTTACATACATGGATAGTAAATAGATAAGGCTTAGATCGTTTAAATCATTTTGTTTAAATCTTAAATAAACGATAACATGTAATTTTAGTAAAATTTTTCATGGCATTTTGTAAAACGATTGAAAGAAATTTATGTCACAATAAAAATGGGCCTTTAAAACGATATACATACATAACATAATTGGTCATTACAACCCTTTAGTTAAGATTACGACCTTATTTCTCACATCACTTATGTTGTGTGAGTTAATTTTATACAGTTGAGTGGTGGGACCTACAGTTTAAAGTCGACTCCAAACGACAGATTTTTGAGAAACTTGTCATGGCAATTTTATTTGCTCTCAAAGTTTTTGCCAGAAATCTGCTGAGAGGAAGTCGCCGAAGAAAAATTTTTTCATATTTCGTTTAAATGTCTGAACCGTCCCCTTGCGTCTAATAATTAAACACACTACCTATTATACTATGAGGCTTCAATTGTGATGTCACAATGGGCATAAATGACGGTCTAAGCGGGACCTCTTCCTTTAAGAAGGCTACGCCAGCTTACATACCTACCTACCTATCTACCTCTTTATCATTATCCTTAATAATAAGGAGTGTCTCCTTAATTTAATTTACTGGTTATGAAAAAACACTACAAAGAAAAACAGTAGTGGTAAACGGTAATGTAATTAAGAATTTTATTTGAGAAGAATTTGATGAATATTTTTATATTTTAACGATTTATTTAATAAATATTACCTCTTAAATAATTACAATATTGTTTATTACTTAATTGGATAAATATTGTCTTTAATTATTTGCACGCACTGTATGTAATTATAAATGTGCATATATTACATACAATGTACATATGTCGTTTACAATAATTTTATGTAACATATTTTGTTAATATTTTTTTTATTAATTTGAACATGAGTTCAATAATAATTTTCACTGTGATTGCGTTATATACGTAGGTACGTATGCCTGCACAAATTTGCATAAATTTTATTGTACAGGAAGTTAAAGGGCATTAATATCACGAATGTGTACCTTTACATATTTACAAACATATTACTAATATTATCAAAGTATAACTAACTAAAAGCACGCATACGATTATGGACTTCAGAAGTGAAAGAACATACAACAATATTTGGGATACCATTTTTAAGCTGATAACGAAAAAAATTTATGTTCAAAAATATTTACGGATTTAGGGTTAATGGAAGTAAATTTTTTGCAAAATTATCCAAAAAAATTTTGTTCATGCAGTATATAAGCCCAGCAAGACTGACTTTTTCATATAATATACACAGATATTAGGTTTTAACAAACACTTTATTAACATAGCATACTCATGCTGGCTGTATTATTACATACATATTTTGAGTTTGGTTTGCGGTTAGGTAAAGTAAAAAGTTTACATTTTGTATGCATAGTTTCAGCGAATTTCAAAAATCCTGAGTATTTTCGAGTTAATCTGAATATATGCTAGCTACATATACCTTAAAGTTTGTATGTACGCAGCATAAGCGATATTTAATTTGAATATTGTAATCGACCAGACGTTCACAGGTGGGGGTTAGTTTTTGTAAAACAAATTAAATGACGATGACGGTTGGCGTGGATTTCTCATGAACCTTTAGATATTGACAATGGAATTTTAAACTAAGCAATGAATGAATTTGAATATCATTTGTAATGGAATTTATATTAACGAAGATTTTTAAAACAATTAACAATATTTAAAATACCCCACACAAAAAGGCGCATCCAAATAGATCTGACTTTAATAATGCTTCTTTAAAAAATGCATCCTGCTTCTAATATTTATTGATAACTTTCTTTTTCCTTAAGCTAGCAATAAAGAACGAGATGCACATAAATACGCATAATTTTTAAATTATTCCAACACAACTTTTTTGTTAAAAAAAATCAAAAATAAAAAGCTACAAATATCGACAAAATAATTGAATTTTTATTTTTCTGAAAAACGCTGAAACAGATGTCAGGTCATTGTACCTGGTATACGAATGTTAGTAATATTTTTCATTAATTTTCCGTTGATTTTAATGCGCGAAAGACTTAAAGTTGATTTCTGCAACATAAGTGTGTTTTGTGTGTGTGTTTTATCCATAAGAAGTGAAATTTACAGTTTAAAATCGACTCCGAACGACATTTTCTTTTGAGAAACTTTTCACATCCATTTTTATTTACTTTCAGAGTTTTTGCCTCAAATCTGCTGAGAAGAAGTCGCCGAAGAAGTATTTTTCTCATATTTCGTTCTGATCGATTTGTCTGACCTGGGGTTTGAATAGTGATCTCACGTCTATAATAAGTCAACACACTATTTTGATAGACTACGGCGTCTTTATAGTGTTAATATAGGATAGCCAGAATCTACTGATATTCTGGGTATGAAAATTCGGTTCAATGCTTGTTGGAACTACTTCAAGAACCTTGCTTTCTTAACCCTTTCATGCCCGAATTTTTTGAGCCAGAGCTAAAATTTTTTTAAGAACATGTGTTTGTTAGGCATTGACCTAAATATGAAGTGATATTAAATTCAGAGTCGTACGTATTCTGGTTTCACACGTTTTTAACCAAGCTTGTTTGCAAAAAAAATCTTTTAAAAAAATTAAAAATTACGGAATTTATGAACAAAAATGTACAATGTTGCCTATAGGCAACATCGGGCATGAAAGGGTTAATACGATGCAGGAATTATAGGTGCTAAACTTCAGGTGCCGAGGCCATGGCCGTGGCTCACCAGAGTCCCTGATGGAATGCGAATACTGGCGATAGAAAAAAGAAAGTGAAAATTGTTACGAAAAAGCAATTCTCGAAAAAAAGTGACAAAGGTATATACACTAGTCATTAAAAAATATTGGGCACTGTCCCCTTTCCTTTCTGCTATGAACTGTCTTTCCTCTATTCCAGTGCAATGCACTGCACTTCATGAATAGGGGTCATCTCCAGAATGTTGGCCTCAAAAAATAGAAATTAAAAAAGTTCTGCACTCCATCATAACTTCTTACAATTTACATATAGGCTGGTACTTTCAAGTCGTTTATGGGATTTCTCGGCAAATGTGATAAAGTCTACAACTCTAGTGAATGGGGTGAAATTGTATGCTTAAGAAACAGAAAAATATCTGATTTTTTTTTACCACTTTACGTGTAGTCACCGCAGTTCACTAGATAGTGTGTTGGCTTATTAGACGTAAGGCCACGATTCAAGCCCCATATCCGACATCTCTAGCAAAACGAAATACAACAAAATATTTCTTAGGTGACTGTACATTTCTTACAAAAACTCAGAAAGTGAATAAAAATGCCCTGAAAAGTTTCTTAAAAATCTCTTTTTTTGGAGTCGGCTTTAAACTGTAGGTCCCGCCACTCGTGTATAAAATTAACACACAGCAGATTTTTGGCCAAAAACAGTGGAAAGTTAATAATAATAGCCATGAAAAAATTTTCTCAAAAAATTGTCGTTCGGAGTTGACTTTAAACTGTACAGGTCCCGCCTCTCATATATAAAATCAACACACACAATATTAGAAGTATGAGAAGCTAGATCGTAATCCTGGCTGAAGGGTTGTAATAACCAGTTATGTATTCATATTATGTATGTATATGTGTGAATTTATGGCCTTTGGTTTAGGTTCTTGCATTATTTGAAATTCTCAATTAAATTCTTTTATTTTTAAAACGGAATATATTTTTTCGAAATAAAGTATGAAATTTACTTAATTTTTTACTTTTACTTTTTATTTACAGACATATGTAGTAACATAGAAATATTCTTTATAAAAACAAATTTACAATGAAATGAATTCATTGTGTTAAATTTACTGAAAAATCTTTAGAAAATCAAGCTTTTGATTACAAAATTTTTTTAAAGTTTATTGAAGCATTGAATTTTACATGTAAAATTGAAAATAAAATAAAAACAATGTAAAGTTATTCAATTAACACAAGTCGGTACTGGAATTTAAACATGCAAAAGTAAATATTTTGATTTAATAAAAGAAAACAGGTTTCTGTTGAATTATGTAAAATTAAAGACTAAAGAATAACAAAAGGAAGTGTAATGAATCAATCCGTTGTACGTCTTTTTACTTTCACTTTTTACTTTACTTTTTGCGTAGGACTCGTAGGTTCTATGTAATCAGCAGTAGCGTTGTTCTTTTCATCAGTCAAACTTGTAGTGTCTTCCACTGTAATATTGGCAATAACGGAGGTTAAATGCGGAGGAATGTTCGTAGGGTCAGCAACGATAGCGGAATTGTCCTTCAAGGTGCCCTCAAGCATGTCCTTGTTCTTTACAAAAAATTTTCGAACTTCCTCTGTTGAACACTTACTCGAAACTGATACACCAGCGAATTTAATCGCGTCCATCATTTGTTTCCTATTTAACGTCGACTCCATTCGCCTTATAAATTAGGTTTGCCTTAGAAATATTTTCCACGTGTGAAAAAAAGAGAAAAATTTTTTTTTTTAGGTTATCCCACTTCTGACGTTGTAATGAATCAATCCGTTGTACGTCTTTTTACTTTCACGCGCCTCTTTATTCTGACTTTTTCCTTCTTCACATCAAAGACGCGCATGCTCAACCCTTATATTTAAGTGTTGGCTGCATCTATTACAGAGTTGCGTATAATGTAGTGTATTATATAAAGTAAGGTTACAATTGAGATATAGAGGGCGTTAGTCTTACAATTAAGTATTAAAGTAAACTTGTTATAAAATATTGAGATATAGAGGGCGTTAGTCTTACAGTTAATTATTAGAGTAAACTAATAGGCCATTTACACTATAGCGAAATCTAGTAGATTCGATTTCAAATCTGCTCGAAATCTAAATCGTTTACACTGGATTTATTTGACAGTAGCAAGATTTCATTTTAATAACAAAAACAGCTGACTGAAATTTAAAAGAAAATAATAATATTTACAAATTTAGTTTAATACCAAACAAAAATTAAAAATATAGGACATTAAGCATATAAATATATACATATAAGCATATATATAGAAAATAATATATAAATATTAAACCGCACTTTAATACAGGTTCGGCATGAGTCATTCTGGGAGCAAAATGTTCCTAATATTTCATATGATATGTTCATCGAAAAGCCGCCAAACTTTTCATTTGTTATTCTTAACCTCTTCAGGGACGATTTTTTTATGGTGACAAAAAAATTATTAAATTTTGTTTTCCTTTTAAATTATTTAATTTTATTTAAATAGGAATTCAGAAAACAAAAAGCAATGAAAATTCACAAAAAGGAATAACGCCCACATTAATGGTCACTGAGCGTTAATGATAATTTATGTGTGAAATGATTTCATACATTCCATATATATCAGGCATATATATTCTTCACATTTCTCAAAATGTAGAGGGTTCGTCTTACACAATTTTTGTCGTGACATCTGGGGGGATTTTTCAGTTACTTGTATTTAGGATAATGACCCATATCGTCCAGTCTAATTCCAGGATTCACTTTAGTCCAGCTTTTAGATTTTTTAGGTAGTGATGGCAAAACTTATTATATTAAATATAACTGATATTATTTTTTTTAATATTAACGGTTTCTTGATATAATCCACTAAAACAGATTGCCGAAGAATTATTTCACTTTTTTGTTTATTTATCTAACTATGCGTCGGAAATAATATCATCAGTGCAGACAAACGGTAAAATGTTTACTTCGTTTGTTGGAGGATTTGGTAGTCAATAACTTATCAAATTTTTGTTTTTTTATTATTATTATAATTATGATTATAAAAAATTAAACGTACACATATGTGGCCAAAGGCCTGAAGAGGTTAAAGCTTTGTTTTTAAATTGAAATGTCATTTTTTCCTGCTCAGCGTTGTATTTTTAAGTACTATTTGGCAAAACACATAGTTGCATTTCTATTTTTACTAGATTTTGAGTAGATTTTGCCGAAATCTACTAAATAAGTAGATTTTGTTTTGTATGGGAAATCTAGTTAAAATCAACTAGATTTTGCTCGAAATCTCACAAGTACTAGATTTCGCTGTAGTGTAAATGGCCTATAAATATAAAATATAAATAAATACAACTAGTTACATATGTATAGTATGGTGAATATAGCGTATATTGCAGAACAAAATAAAATACTATTAAATCATATTAAAAATGAAATAAGAAAAGAGAAATAAGAATAAATTGAAATACTGAAACAAATAAACACAAAGATAAAGAAGTACATTAGCAATGTAGAAACGTTTCTAAGAAACATAATTACACTGTTATAGGAGGTTTAAATATTCAAAAGGGAATATCTTGTGGATTGCTTGCTTATTATACCAGGAATAGAGGTATGAAATTAGAGTTTTTATGAAAATAAGAAATGCATTTTTATAAACAAATTTTCAAGAATTCACACATATTGCTTATGCTCTTTTCTCTAGTTTTTTGATCGGACTGCGACAAGCGCACATGTCAGTGGATGTTATAATATTGCTACGCAAAGGGAAACAGTGTACCATCGTTTAACATTAAAATGCTAACAAACACACTAACAGTAAGAATACAATGAACATGTTGATTATCTATAGCTGCACTAACACATACAACGTATGACAGATAAGTATGAGGGAAAGCAACAACTAACAAGCAATACAAACAACAATACAGTCGCGATAGAATTCTCGAGAAGGCGAGAACGAGAACGTTCATCATACTGATTATGTGCGTATATAAAAGGGCAAGACAAGACAAGCCACCAGTCAGTTATTATTCAATCAGTCTTGTGTGAAGACACGTTGCGTGCGTAGTCGTGGTTTGAAGAACGCTATTATGAGAGGATCTACAGCAGTGTTGATAAATTCAGTACTTTGGTACTTTTTTCAGTACTTTTTCATTTCAAAAATACCGCAGTACCCCCGCGAGTCTTTCAGTACCTTTTTATTATTACATATTTTATGTCTTGCGCTTTTGAACTATTAATACATTAACAACATATGTATATGTTCAACGTAATGCTAAAGGTAGAATTAGGCTTTAGCCCAGGATATCCAAACATCCACCGAACGTGCATTCGTTTTTATAACACGAAAAGCAGTGAAAACGCTTGCCGAACCGTAATATAATTTTGGTAAGCATTGCTTTCATATGCTAAAAACGAACGTAGGTTACATTGCTACGTTTCATCGGTATTTGACTAAACGGGGCTTTTACGTTTTATTACGTTCTAATTCAGCTGTTCTTGGCTTGTATGTGAGGAACACGAATAAGTCGTTAATTTTTCTGTTCGACTTCCTTCTGGCAAGAACTCTGAGAGTAAATAAAATTGGTTTTTCAAAAAATCTGTCGTTCTGAGTCGACTTTAAACTGTAGGTTCCGCCATATGTATAAAATTAACACACACAAAATAAGGGGTGTTAGCAACTAGGTCGTAATCCTCACTAAAGGATCATGTATGTATTTTTTACTAAAATACCATTTGGTGCAAAAAAGTACTCTTTCAGTTATAGTTCAGTGCCATTTCAAAATTTTAGTTTTGCATCACTGATATCAAGTGCCAATATCGTAAACAATAACAATAAAACCCTAGTTATGCTACCGAAACGTAATATAACAGTAATGTGTACGGAACGTAAAAATGTAAGAGCAATTATAGAACGTAAAAACGTAATCATATGCTTTTAGGTAAAGAAAACAATAAAAGAAATGAACAAAAACAAAGAAATAAAAAGTGCAAAAATTAAAAGACAAATATTCAGATATGGATGTAGAAGAGATGTTTTTGGTTTTGAGTTTTTTAAATATTATAATAGTATATAATAAGCTAAAAATGAAAAAACGGCGCCGTTTTAAAAGATGGAGTGTTCGCCTTATTAATTGGGACTATATAACATCAGGGTATAATAAAAAGTTTTTATGAAAATTAAAGAACTGTATGAAGAAGTATTCTATAAATACACAAGAATGTGTTTTAATGGCTTCAATTTATTACTAGCTTTAATTGGTCGTGAATTAAAGAAACCGAAGCAAAGAATTGGCCAATAAGAGAGGCTAGCAATAAATCTTTTGTAAGTTAATAAATCTGTTACAAACTGTTATGTAAGTTATTTAATATAATTTTTTATAGATATTTGGTCAAGGATGTTACATACAGTCTATTGCCAAGCTCCAGGCAATACGGTCGGCAAAATTGTTTTGGAAACATGTGAGATATTATGGCGCCTTTTGTCTCCCATTTACATCAGCGAGCCATCAACCCAGCAATACGAAGACATCGCAAATGATTTTGAAAGAATGTGGAATATTCCTAATTGTGTGGGCGCAATAGATGGGAAACACGTAGCTATCAAGTGTCCCAAAAACTCTGGTTCCATGTATCATATATACAAGAAATATTTTAGCACAGTACTATGGCAGCCAGAGTGTCGGTGGTAAATATAGAATATTTATACATATAAATTTAAGTAAGGAAAATCATATTGAAGATTTATTTCTCTATTGCTTAGGAATAGTTCGATTATCCCAATTTGGAAAGTCTATAATCACAGGTAAAATACCAGTTCCAGCTAATAAACCCCTGCATTCCACATGCTCTTTCCCTTTCCCTCATTTCTTCATTGGAGATGCAGCTTTCCCTTTACGTAATAATTTGATGCGCCCACACCCCGGTTCGTTATAGAAAATTGTTTCGGCATATTATCTGCTCGTTGGAGAATATTGCTTACTAAAATTGATGTTACCAGAAAATGTTGACAAAATCGCGCTAGCACACATTGCTCTACATAATTTTATTATGCTAAACGACTACAAACGTTGGTATTGTCCTAGCAGATCAGGACATGGAAAACGGCTTGACCCAGGAAGGTGGCTGGTGGCCTTTATGATCATTTTCTACACACATCAGAAGATCCACGCAAACAGCAGTGGGATTAAGGGAAAGAACAAATGATTTAATTTCCATATGTATGTACACACAATATGAATAGAAATTCATTTATAATTATTAAAATCTTTAAAAAATAAGAAATTTCTTATGAATAAACCAGAAAAGTAATAAATCAGAAAAATCCACAATATTTTTTTTTCTTAATATGTAATAGTACTTATTTACTAATTTCACAATTCATTTATAAAAATAATTCATTTAAGAAGTAACTATTCATATATGAATACTTAAAACTAAAACAATTCATTTAAAAGTAACAATTCATTTAAAAAATACCTAAAAACTAATACAATTCAATTTCATTCTGGCTTTAATTTTAGATCCATTATGTATGCCATGCTTCTGCTTGCTGCTCAAAGCTCATAGTAGCAAGTAACGCCACTACCATTTGCCCAAATCCTTTAAGTGGGTCCTTTTCGTCCTCCATTTTTCTATTATTCTGCGACTCACACAGCTTCTTAAAAGATGTCATCGCCTCAAGAAAACATTTGTCAGTTTCGCTGACACCACTATTTTTTTGCTTCCTTCCTGTAGATCTTTCAACCTCAAGTTGGGAAGTTGTTTCCAAGCTACAGTTTGGAAATCCGCAAAATTCCTCCGTTAATGCAAGTGAATGAGCTAATACTTCCGACGAGCTTGTCTGGTCTAACACGTTGAAGGAACAACGAGTTCTGAAAAATATATACTTTCAAATAAAGTTAAACATTACAAATCTAAAAACTACTTACACCCTTGGAAAATGTATGGAGATTTGAATTCCATTGGATCCATAAGGGGCCAGCGTGGTTTAGCTTTGGAACCGCTACCCGTAAGAAGAGACTCCAATCATTTTTCCTTCGCATATTTGTCCCTTAGGCATGACCACCTCTTTATACAAACATTTTCTAAAAATGATCACAATATCAAAAATTTTTATTAATTTTTGGCCTCGTATAATATGTAAGGAGAGTAACTTACCTGCTAAATTCATTTCCTGGGCGATCTCCTTCCAAACCCTTATTTTCTTGTCCGCCAGTTTAAAATCCGGGCTATTTTTATTATACAAGCACTCATTAGCTTGCACCAATAAAATAAGCTGCTCGTAGTTCATTTCACTTTTGTTTTATTTGTTAATTTTTTTATAATATTTTAATTTTATTATTGTTTTTTTTTCGACAAATTTAGTATTTGCTTATAATATTAAAAACTTTGTTTTCAATTTTAATATGGCGCCTTTTGTTTTCCTTTAATTCAGCTGTTAACCAGTGTTATCACTACAGCGTTTTTAGATTCATTTTAACGATTTTATATTTACTTAACCTCTTCAGGGACGATTTTTATGGTGACAAAAAATGATTAAATTTTGTTTTCTTTTTAAATTATTTAATTTTATATAAATAGGAATTAAGAAAACATAAAACAATGAAAATTGACAATGACCTATACCGTCCAGTCTAATTCCAAGATTAACTTTAGTCCAGCTTTTATTTTATTATTTTTTCCAATAAACAGATTGTAGACGAAATATTTCACTTTTTATCTAACTACGCATTGGAAATAATAACATCAGTGCAGACAAACGGTAAAATGTTTACTTCTCTTGTTAGAGAATTTGGTAGTCAATAACTTATAAAATTTTTGCTTTTTATTATTATTATAATTATAAAAAATTAAACGTCCGCATATGGTCCAAGAGCGTGAAGAGGTTAAAGGTACTTATTCTATAAGCCCAACAATTTCACTTATACATGTTCAGACATGTACGTATATTGAGAAAATCGCAATAAACGGCATTATTGATCTCAATATTTCATATAAAATGTTAATTAATTATTGCTCAGTAAATTCATAAATTGTTATAATATTGATTAAAACTTCAAATACAGCACTGTCATAAGTACGTTCAGTGAGCATATTACTATTTTCCGAACACTTTCTATTGATATTTGACAACTCAAATGTCAACAACAAACGAAAACAAAACAACGACAAACCAAAAAGGGAAGGTCAGCGGAAAGGTTTGTATTTTATTTATTTATTGGAGTCAGAAATCTTCCCTGCTAACCGCAAGAGCTTAGCGTTTCGGTAAAACATTAGTAAGACCAATTCCAATGTTAAATTCTTTTCCATTTTTTTCTCAAATTTTTTTGGCACTAATTTTCGCCATTAAATTAAAAGCAATGTTGTTGAAGCAATCAGCTGTTTTGTTTACCAGCTGTCAAATAAATTTTGTGTCTGAACACTAACAATATTGTTATCAATAAACCGAATATTAATTTAATAAAAGTACATGTCTGAACATAGTATTAAACAAAAACACACAATTTAGTTTGCGTTTGTTTATTGAGGAAAACACAAACAAAATTGAGTGCTTTTGATTGTATTTTCCATATAAATAAACAAGCAAGTGAAATCGTTTTTCCAACAGAAACAGGTCAGGTATTTCAGAAACCAAATTTGTCAGAATTTTAAAACGTTTTTAACTTCTCTAATACAAACTGAAATACTTTTTAAAGCTTTAATTAGTTAAAAGTCGATAACTATATTTTTCTAATATAAAATAAAAATAAACACTATCTACATAATGTAATAATAATAAAATAGTGTTTATTTTTATTTTAAATTATAAAAGTTCATAATGAAATAAATTATAATCTGTTTTTTTAAATATGTGGAGTTTGATTTAAAGAGAATTCCACATACAGACAAACATAACATACGTACAAAATATAAATTCTGTTTATAATTTCAATTTTCTGTTTTGGTGGTTTTTAATATTGACATGTTGTTAACACTGCTAAACAGATGTCACGTAAAAATGTAAGAAAATTCAATTTTTTTTACAGATTCTTACGTTCCGGTTACGTTACATTACATTTCTATAACCATTCGTATTACTTTATACATAACAAAAACGATCAGCTGATTCTTACTGTTACAGTTACGTTCCGTTACGGTAGCATAACTGGGGCTTAAGTTACGGTACGGAAGAAATGTAAGCGAACAACATTATGAAGCATTGGTAATATGAGACGAAATCAATATGTGTTATTAGCGAAATATAATGAAAAACATAATTTAAAGAGAGCAACACTGTTGGTTCTCAGATAAGCTAAGGCCAGAGATGTTAATAGTGAAATGATGCTAAATGTTGAATGTTTTTAAAGTTCATAGGCCATGTGAAAGCCATTATTTGTAAATTTCTAAAAATATTTAACTCTCCTAAAAGAAGAAATATGAAAAAAATACATACATATATGTTAAGGCAAAAACATTTAAATGCACTTCTTGCTTAATTTAGTGGCCTTGTTTCAGGTTATTGAACTTCTTGCTGATTATTAAAATTGCTGACATAATTCCAGACAGAACTGAAACCAAAAATTGCATATGGCAATAAACTGCTTCATAAGCATATTTAATTTAACATAAATTATAATTTTTATTTTAAGCTCAGTTACAATTTATTATCTAGTGAAAACAGTTGTAATTCATTAGCAAGTGTAAATTTTTAAGAAGAATATTTATTAAATAAAAAATATATATTTTTACTAAAAGTGCTAAAAAGCAAAAGTTAAAAAAAGAGAAAAGTGCAAAACTTAAAAGAATACAAACTTATCTAAGTAAATACATTTTTTATGAAGTAATTAGAAAAAATTTAAATTAAGGAGGAAAAAAGGAATTAAAACTAAATTAAAAAAAAACCATTTTTTTATATAATCTCTTTATCAGTGCAATTTAAATTACATAAAGAATACAAAGAATTTTATGAAAAACAATATTGTATTGAAGTAGATATTAAGAAGTGTATTAAAATAGTTCTTTTAAATAATAGAACAAAATAACAAAAACCCCGAATAAAACGAACTAGCGATAAAAATAACCGAAAGTTTAAAAGAAGACAATATTTTAGTGATAGGATACAACGTTTTTAGTCGAGTCATAACTTTACTACTTTTCAGTGTTACTAATTATGTCGAATCCGAACAACTTGATTAGGCCTGCGGTCTTAAATAACGCAAACATTCCGAATCCGGCACCTGTAGTTGAAGGAAATAGGGAAAGTGAAGAAGAAAGGATAGCTAGAATTTGCGCACAACAGTGCCAAATAGCAATTAGACAAATTCTGAATTCTGACGCAAACATGGGAGGTGTAGATCATGTTATAGAGAACAGGTACAGGAATAACTTAGCAGAGTTAGATAAAGTTCCCGACGTTGTAAAGAACTTGAGGGAATTCTCCGGTAATCCATCAGAGTTTAGCTCTTGGAAAAAGAGCGGAGATAGAATACTTGGACTGTACGACTCTATGAAAGGGACTCCTAAATACTTTGCAATAATCAATACAATTCGAAACAAAATTATTGGCCGCGCAGATGCAGCCTTAGAGTCATATAATACTCCTTTAAACTGGAACTGTATTATGAAATGTCTGGCATTACGCTATGCAGACAAAAGGGATTTGACTACTTTAGAATACCAGATGAGCACATTGACACAGGGTAACAGCAAAATTCAGGACTTCTATCAGGAGGCTTACTCCTATCTCTCTCTAATTATTAATAAATTATCTTGCATGGATATTGGATCTTCTGGCACAGACCTATAGAGATAACGACTTAGATGTCTTCATTAGAGGTCTAAGAGGCAATATGTCAATCTTGGTATGAAAGAACCAAAGGATCTCCCTCAGGCACTTCATTTGTGCCTTAAAACGGAAAATCAATTCGGAAGGTCTCAATTTGTGAGCTCTCAAAAGACTAATACCAACAAAACTATATAATAGAATGCAATACCAGAACAAACATCAGGATAATTTTTATACACAATTGGCTCACATGCCACAAACTTCTCATGATTTTTATCAATTTAAACCAATACCTCCAAGAAGATATTACAACCCTAATCAAATGTCAATGGCACAAGCATATTCAAACCCAAACTTCATGCCACCTAGGCCAAGCGCACCAAAACCACAACCACGTCCTGAACCTATGGACGTAGACTCTTCAACAAAAACAAAGGCTGTGAACTACATGAATAGGCCAAGCCAAAATAATAAATTTTTTGGTAAAAGACTACCCGTCCAATCGGAACAATTCCGAGGACCACCAAAAATGCAAAGGAATTTCCATTTGCGAACAGAACAAAGTAATTATGAACAACATTTGTCAAACTACGAGCGCGAGGAAAAATTACCATCACTTGATGAGTACCTCGAAAACCAAACGGACAGAGAAGAAAACGATAATCAATTTGAAACACAAGAATTCGTAGACATACATTCTTTTAGGCTAACGAATTCGTCCCTACCCTATTTTGAGTGCAGGACGAATACCGGACAGATACTAAACTTTCTCATTGACACAGGTTCGAACAAAAATTACATCCAGCCTAGCCTTGTGAGAAATCCCTTACCTAACCAGAATAATTTCTATGCAAGCTCAGTAGGTGGACAAAATGAAATTACCCACCATACTTTCGTAAATCTTTTCGGCAAACACGCCGATAAAATCAAATTTTTCCTATTACCATCTTTAAGATCCTTCCATGGCATCTTAGGAAACGATAGTTTAAAGAACTATCAGCAATTATTTACCTGACAGATAATTATATGCTTGTCAATAAAAAACTTAAAGGCAAAATAAAGCAGAAAATCTCACAATCGGTTAATAATATCAGGACTGACCACATGACAGTAGAACAAAAAACAGGTTAAAAGAAACTGTCGAACGACACAAAACCTTATTTAGTGAACCAGACGAGAACCTTACTTACACCACAGCTGTAGTTGCAGACATCCAGACAAAAACTGACGATCCCGTTTATTCCAGATATTATCCCTATCCTGTACAATTAAAAGACGAAGTCGAAAACCAAATACAAGACCTTTGAAGCAAGGTATCATTCGACCTTCGCGGTCGCCATATAATTTACACATTTGGGTTGTTCCTAAAAAAGCCGATGCATCCGGCAAGAAAAAGTACAAAATAGTAATTGATTATAGAAAGTTAAATGAACAAACTTTACCGGATAGATATCCAATCCCAGAGATCAATGATGTTCTCCCACAACTGGGACAAAACAAATTTTTCTCAGTACTGGATTTAAAAAGCGGTTTCCTTCAAATACCGTTTAGAGAAGCTGACAGACAAAAGACGGCATTCTCGGTCAATAATGGTAAATACGAGTTTACAAGATTACCGTTCGGATTGAAGAATGCGCTTTCCATATTTCAGCGGACGTTAGACGACATACTCAGAAAATGGATAGGAAAAATTTGTTTCGTCTATATTGACGATATTATTATATTTTCCAAGGATGAAGAAGAACACTTCAAAAACATAGATACCATTTTAAAACTCTTCGACTTTCAAATATGAAAGTTCAGTTGGACAAGTGCGAGTTCTTGAAAAAAAAGGTTGAATTTTTGGGATTTATCATTTGCGATAAAGGCATAAAAACCAATCCCAAAAAGGTTGAAGCGATTCTTAATTTCCCAACGCCAAAAACTTTAAAAGACCTAAGATCGTTTTTGGGATTGTCCAATTACTATAGGCGCTTTATCAGGGACTATGCCAAAATTGCGAAGCCCCTGACAATGCTTTTAAGAGGGGAGGCAGGACGTTCGTCAAAATATACGTCGAAAAAGGTTAAAATTAATTTGAATCAGGAAGCAATAGATGAAATTTATGAAACTTAAAACCACATTGACTTCCGATGACGTGATGTTGTCATACCCTGATTTTGATAGGGAATTTACCCTCACAACAGACGCTTCGAACTACGCACTAGGTGCAGTGCTATCTCAAGACAACAGACCTATTGTATTTCTGTCAAGAACTCTTAGTAAAGCAGAGGAGCATTACGCGACGAATGAAAAGGAGTTACTCGCCATTGTATGGGCATTAAAGTCGCTTAGAAATTACCTCTATGGTTCTGTAAAACTGAAGATTTTTACGTACCATCTCCCTTTAACTTACGCTTTGAATAATAAAAACTCCAATTTCAAGCTTAAACGATGGAAAGCATTTCTCGAAGATTTTAATTACGAACTAAAATACAAACCAGGTAGTACCAATGTTGTCGCTGACGCTTTGTCAAGACCTTCTCAGGAAAATCCTCAAATAAATACTTTGACTACAACTCAACATAGCGACGAGAGCTCATCTCAACATCTCATACAATTCACAGACGCACCGATTAACGCTTTTAAAAATCAAATAATAATAACATCCAACGGGGAGAAACAATCAACACATGTTTTTGAAATTGTGTTCCCGACCTATCATAGACATACCATAAATGAACCCAATATTACAGATGAAGTCCATACTCAACTTTTAAGGAAATACTTAAATCCTTCCGTGACAAATTGTATAAAAACATCTGATCAGATTTTAGGAAAATTGCAGGAGATCTATAAAGATAGCTTTATACAATACAGAGCAAAGTATACTCGAACCATGGTAATAGATTTGAAAAGTGAAGAGGAACAAGAAACGGAAATTATTAATGAGCACAATAGAGCGCATAGAAATAGCAAGGAAAACAAAACACAATTACTAACAAAATTCTATTTTCCTCATATGCATTCTAAGATAAAAAATCACTAGTCTCTGCAAAGTATGCAGGGAGAATAAGGTAGACATCCTAACAGAATCACGCTTCAGGAAACGCCAATACCGCTATTTCCCGGACAAATTATAAACATAGATATTTTTATGACAGAAAGAAAAGCAATTTTAACCGCAACAGATAAGTTTTCCAAATTTGCGAAAGCAAGAATATTGAAGTCTCGATCTGTCGAAGACGTAAAGGAACCTCTAAGGGAGCTCTTACTTTCCTTCGGCATGACAGAAACAATCGTTATGGATAATGAGAAGTCGTTTAATTCTACATCTATAGTCTTCATGTTAGAAAATCAGTATATATATAAAAATTTTTAAAATTCCACCGTATAGCAGTAGTGTTAACGGACAGATAGAAAGGTTTCATTTGACGCTGGTGGAAGTTATGCGCTGTTTGAAAGCCGAAAACTCTCAAAACACATTTTCAAAACTATTGCATAAGGCAATCTATGAATAGAATCATTTTTCTTAGGAAGAGTGAGTACTAATCCTCAAGAAATAGAAAAATTTAAGTTAGAAATTATTAAGAGACTTCAGGAAAAACAGCTAGAGGACATTGATTTTCAAAATAGGAATAGGACGTACCTAAGACATACGAACCAGGACAAATTATCTACGTTAAAGAAAATAGAAGATTAGGAACAAAACTTAGTAAGAACTACAGAAAAGAAATAGTTAAGGAAAATAAAAATACAACAGTAATTACAGAATCAGGAAAGACAATCCATAAGAATAATATAAGGAACTAAACAATTCCAATTATATTATTAGTATACCAATGACAAATGTTAATTCTTGTAATGAACTATTAATAAAACCCATTAAATATGAGAGATATATACCTAAAATTATTTATGATAAAACTTTAACATGCGATAATGTAATATTTGGAGTACAAAATACATGTAAAAGTTATAATAATATTACTATATGCAATAGAAAAAATTTAGCAAACTTGGACAATGACACTTGTATAGCAAATTTAATTAGAAGCAAGTCAGCAAATTGCAGTTTAATATATAATCGGAATACACCCACAGTAGATGAAATTTCACCTGGAATAATTCTTTTAAATAAATTTAATGGAACAATATTTGTTAACGGAGAACCACAAAATCTAACCCGTACATATCTGGTGCAATTCCACAATGAATCTATCTCGATATCAGATTAAGTCTATAATGCTTTTGAGGCAACAGCTATAAAGCCATTACCCGCTATTCTGCAACCCAGGAATTCCAGTTTAAACATAGAAGAAGAACTGTCATTAGAAATGGTAAAAGAAATGCAGCTCAACAATATAGAAGCCATAGATACCCTCAATTATAAACACAAATTGAATTTGGGAATAAATCTAGGACTATTCATAATAGTATTATTGCCAACAACCCTTCTTGCTGTCAAATCAGCTAAATGTAAGAAAAAGAAGAAATCTTTTATCGTATCATCAGTCATCGATAACCACCCACAAGTTCATGTATCCATGCCTGAATTATCGGAACCTAAATTAAAGGAAACCAATGGAATCAAAAGGGTCACACAAATTCATTATTTCTGACCGAACGAGGAGGATCGGTTTTAAGCGTGGAGGTGTTAAGGCAAAAAACATTTAAATGCACTGCTTAATTTAGTGGCCTTGTTTCAGGTTATTGAACTTCTTGCTGATTATTAAAATTGCTGACATAATTCCAGACAGAACTTAAACTTATTAAACTTAAACTTAAACTTATTTTATTTAACATAAATTATAATTTTTATTTTTAAGTTCAGTTACAATTAATTATCAAGTAAAAACAGTTGTAATTCATTAGCAAGTGTAAAACGTTTTAGTTTAAGTGAAAAGAAAAATTAAATAAATGTTTTTTTTATAAAAAACAAATTATAAAGAAGTTAATTTATACAAATAAAAAAAATAAATAAATTAAAAATAAGTGAGTAATTCCTGAAACCGTTTCCCGATATCGGTATTTTTCAGAGAAATTGTTGGATTTAACGGCAGAGCAGGTTTCCAAAAAATCCATTAGATAAGCCTACAAAAATGTTTACTACTTATTTACTAACATTTTTAAAATATGAAAGGAAATTCATAAAAATTTGGCTTTAATTTTACGTACGTAGGGTATTATAGTCTAACAAAACTCTTTGCCTAAGTCTAAATCCTTTATTACTCTATTCAGCATCCAATTTCTCACTTTAAAATGGTATAACATGCCATAAATTGAACTCTTAAAACCAACTCCCATCTGTGGTACAGTTTAAGGTCACCAAAAAACAACAATATTTTATTGATAACAGTTACTACGCACAATAACAAATACAACACCAAAAATTTTCCACCAATATCATGCTCTTTTAATGACGTATGCAATTATAATTACATTGTTGCTGTTTATTTTTATGATTTACTCACGGCTCTCTATTCTCAAATTGCAATGTCTATTGAGTGTGTAAATAGTATTACCGATTTACCGTACTTACTAAGATGCTCAGCAATTTTCGTACATTTTTTAATGTTGGGTAGTGGATATATGTCAATTACATATGTAAACTGTTATTGTACTTTTAAATTAAATAGTCTCTTTTTGTACTATATGAGTATCAACTAAACAAATCCGAACTTATTTTTTTAAATTTAAATTAAAATTTTTTTAATTAATTAAATATAAAATAATACTAACGTAAATAAATTTGCAATGTGTTTGAAAGTGTGTTTTAAAAAGCTTATAAAACAAGTTGTAATGAGAAAATTTTTTTTTTTGAATATTTCAAACTTTTTCCTACTCCTAAAAATTTCTTCTTTATTTCCTTTTACGTCGTAGAAATGGCAATGGGATATTCACAGATGGGTACACTCGTTTTTAGAACACGAAAAGCAGTGAAAACGCTTGCCGAACCGTAATGTAATTTCGTTTGGATTGCTGTTCATATGCTAAAAGCGATTACGTTCCATCGACTTTTGTCTAAACGGAGCTTTTACGTTTTATTACGTTCCGAATCAGCTGTTCTTGTCATATATGTGAGGAACACGATTAAGTCGTTAGTTTTTCTGTTCGCCCTCCTTTTGGCAAAAACCCTGAGAGTAAATAAAATTGCCTTGATAAAGTTTTCTAAAAAAGGTCCCGCTGCTCTTATATAAAATAAACACACACAAAATAATTGGTGTGAGAAGTTATGTCATAATCCTGATTGAAGGTTTATAATGGCCAATATGTACGAGTATGTACGTATTTGCTTACAAAAGTACCATTTGGTACAAAAAGTACTGTTTCAGTTATAGTTCAGTACCACTTCAAAATTTCAGATTTGCAACATTGATCTACAGAAGAGTTGTTAGTGTTTGCGCGGACAGAAGTGTGAACTAGTAAAGTGAACAAGCAATTATTGTTGTATCAGTTAAGTGTGAAAAATTGATTAAAGTAGTGTAAACAATAAAGAGAGTTTAAAATAAACTAAACACATATTTGTTTTTACTTGGTTTGCAATTAACGAACTTATATTCTAAATGTTTTTAAAAAGGTAAAAACGTAACAATATTTTTTTTAGGTTTACACTCAAAAAATATGTTAAAAAATCCTTTTTCTTAAATTCAAAGTCTTATATGTTCTTAAAGCACATTTTGATTGTTTAATAGTCAAGTATATAATTTAGATGGTATGGAAAGAGAACAACTGTTTTATAGACGTAAAGCAATATTTTGGAAAAATTAAAAGATTGGTTATTAGTAGGAGAAGAAATTTATGAACCAAAATTAGTACCCATCAAATATCTAAAAAACATTACCTAATTATTACGTCAAAGATGTATAATTTTATTTATGTTGATGAAATGAAAATCAAAATAGGGTATATTGCTAAAAAATTTTCTATGAATGTAAGCTCTCAACTTATTGTCTCTCTTACTCAATAATACACAACCAAAAAATTTTTGGTAACCCCTGATTTGTGGCTTCACTGGCTCTTAGGACCACCACACATGCACACAGCTTAGTCTCCTTGCCAAATCGATCTAGTTTTGCAGCCAAACCCATTATTTTTCCTTTTAGGGTTTTGAAAATTTTTCATCGTCAGTAACAATTCAATGCAACACTGATTTTCTATAGTCACTCCAATGATATTTCAGTTTTCTATGTGTCTGTAATACAATTCATGTGGCACTCATTTCCAAACTTTTGCATCTTTCCAATTTCGACCTTTAAAACGATCAAAAATTGTTTGTTGTGCCACGCTAAACATTTCTGCCATTTGTTTGTAATGATTCTGATGACTCTGTGGTGATCTTGCACGTTCTACTTTTCTCTGAACCGATCAAACCATATGCACCGGCAAGCATTCATTCGATAATGCTTTCCACAAATTATCATTTTCTGGTACAAAATTCGCCATCTTTATCACGATAAAAATGTAATGTTGTTTGTTGACTGATTTGATTTAAACTGAATATGTTTGACAGATGTCATTTCAAACTCAAAGAAGAAAGAAAGTCTCGTTCACAATAACAGTTTCCTATGGAGACATTTGTGGCGTGACGTTCACTTTATACCTGTACCCAACAGAGTCAAATCGTACGATCATGGTTGCTAGACTACATAACTTCATTTGTGGTGAACACGACCTGCAATCGCTTATGCAGAACAGTCAATGTGGCATGAGCTGTATAGCACCATATCATCTAATTCAGATCTAAACAAATTAGTAATTATGTACCTATACTGCTCGCTGTTGGCTGAGATGGCTTATGTCGTCTTGTAACAAATATGAACTGATGATGACACCAATCCAAAATCTATTCCAACCACTTCTTTTTTCGGGATGCAATGGTTCACGTGGTTCTCATGTGAGTTGGCATCGTTCCAAATTCGACATACATTCCGAAATTGATCTAATCGTTGGAATTGATTTATTAATGAAAATCGGGATCAAAGCCCATTCAGCGATCACTGGTCGTTATGTGTGTGTGATCGTTTGTATATACTTGCTTGCTTGTTGTCTATACTACTTGCAATTTTGTATGATAGTTTCTCCAAGTTGTGGTCTGCGAAAACAAAGTCCCCAATTCTTCTTCTTCGAGGTGCGGATGTTGGTCGATTATTTACTAAACCAGTAGACTCGAATTTATTCATATTATCTAGGTGGGATGTTTATGGCGATCGTAAAATGGATGAAGTGCGGTGCGGTGACTGAACAGGACATTCATTTTGATAAAGAAATTTAATTATTTGCAAAAATTTTTGAGAAATCCATTTACGGTGAAGACCGCAGAGCGATAGTGACTGAAATAGCTGAGACGTACAATGTATGCATACTTGAGTAAGAGAAAATTGTAGGTGCTGCCAGTGCCCACAAACAAACAGAACGAATTTAGGATTGGGAGCAGAGTTTGAAACTGTTATGTCGGTATGAGCACGTTGGTATGAGGACGCTAAGTTATTTCGCCAGATTATGTCATCAGTATTTTAGGAGTTCAGTATGATATTCATGAACTATATTGATAAGAGAAAACCATTGAAGTTCTGATCAATTATTGCTCTATAAAAATATATATGTATGTGGATATAATTATAATTGTTTAGTTTTATTCAGTCATGTAATTTGATATGTACTTTAAAGGCTACCTTTCTGCTGTTCCTAATTAAACATGTTGCTTTTAATTTATACAACCAACATAGTGAATAATATTTGAATGGTTATTTAAGTTTATTAAGAGTAACTTTTGAAATAATCTCTTTATTATTATAATTTATTAATAAAAGTTTAGCCTATAGCAGGGACATTTTTCACAGATGGCCACGCTATATTTCATTATTGGTCTTTACAATCTTTGCAAATGTTATACTCACTAATTAAAATATTAATTAAAATCATAATCTAATAATTTTCTAATAACGTACAATAATGATTATTTTTATTATATTGTTACATTTTCATCTTTTTAAAAACATTTAGAATATAAGTTCGTTATTTGCAAACCAAGTAAAAGCAAATATGTGTTTAGTTTCTCTTTAACTCTCTTTATTGTTCACACTATTTTGTGCCACTGTTCATACTTAACTGATACAACAATAATTGCTTGTTCACTTTACTAGTTCACTCTTCTGTCCGCGCAAACACTAACAACTCTTCTGTAGGTCCTCACATAATAACGTTCTTCAAACCACGACTACGCACGCAACGTGTCGTCACCCAAGACTGACTGAATTATAACTGACTGCTGCCTGCTATGTCTTGCCTTTTTATATATCCGCAAAATCAGTATGATGAACATTCTTGAAGTAGAAGGTTCGCGGTCTCGCATTCTCGAGAATTCTGTCGCTACTTCATTGTTGTTTGTGTACTTTGCTTATGTTGTTTGTTGTTGCTTTTCCTCATACTTGTCTGTCTCCTTTTCTTAAACTGATGTTGTTAGTATATGCATGGTATTTGTTAGTATTAGTTTCACCGTTTCTCTTTGCGTAACAATATGTATAACAGGTAGACTGCTATGAAGTGAGCGCCTAGATACGATGACTTCACAGGGAACATTTATTACGAACAAATCTTAATATTTTTTTATACTGCATTAGCGATGACATCTGTTAAACAAATTCCGTATTAATCAAATCTGTAAAAATACAACATTATATTTTTTTCATCGTTTTAAAGATGACGAATTTTAAAATTTTGTTTGCGGAAAGCATCAATAATTTGTTTTGATTTTAAGAAAAGTGCTGGAGAGTGGCATCGAATACTTGTCGAGGTATACGGTGATGATGCTCTATCAGAAGCAACATACAGAAGATGGTTTCGACGTTGAGAAATAATGAATTTGAGAATTCGTGAGAAATGAAGAATTTGGAAAACTCCCAAAAAGGTTTGAAGACGACGAATTGTAAATAATATTGGATGAAGAGTCAGAAACAAATGCCAGAAATATTAAGCACACACAACAAACAATTTTTAACCATTTAAAAGCTATGGGAAAGATTTAAAAATCAGGATAATTACTGCCACATGAATTGAATGCAAAACTAAAATCGAAGGAAGAAAATGCCACGTAGGAGTAGAATGGTGTGGTGTTCTTGTTCTAAACGTAGTCGAATTTATTCCACCATCATGTAACGTAATGTCGTAATATTTTATTGGATGTTGATAGCAATAGCTGGGAGGGGAGGGATGCATGCAAACAAGGTAAAGTTTCTGATTGTGGTCAACGTGGCGACCACCAGGACGATCCTGTCTTGCTGTATTCAAGTTGACACGCAGCCTCCACGTGGCCCCTCCTGGATGACATTCTAGCACCCGCTAGATGTTAACTAATGCGTGCAGCGAATGTCCAATCCCCTGGACGTTAAATTTGGGTTGTGCGTAGGGCTTGGAACCCACCACGTAAAAACAAATATCCAATGAAAACCAAGACAGAATCCTATGAAAAGATCCCCTCAAAAGTTGACGACCACGGCAAACGTATAAAGGACTATGATTTACGTATTGGCACATGGAATGTTCGCACCCTTTACAGGGTAGGCGCTTCCGCCCAGCTGGCGGATGCCCTCATTAAATGTAGGACTGACATCACTGCCATTCAGGAAATGCGATGGACAGGACAAGGATGCAAAAGGCTTGCATCTTGCGATGTATACTACAGCTGCCATGAAAACAAGCACGAATTTGAATGCGGATTTGTGGTTAATAAGAGACTTCGTCACCTTGTCTCTGGGTTCACACCTGTGACCGAAGGAATAGCCACAATCCGCATCAAGGCAAAATTCTACAACATCAGCCTAATATGTGCTCACGCCGCGACGGAAGAAAATGACGATGTGGTTAAGGATGCCTTCTATGCTTAACTCGAGGACGTATACGATAAGTGCCCGGCCCATGACGCCAAAATCGTCCTCGGAGATTTTAATGCAAAGGTCGGGCGGGAAGGTATCTTTGGCCCCACTGTCGGATAGTTCAGCCTCCACTCAAACACTACCTCCAATGGTATGAGGCTGATCGATTTCGCCGCGGCGCGCAATATGGTAGTATGTAGCACCAGGTTTCAGCACCTCGACATTCATAAGGCCACTTGGATGTCCCCCGATCGATCAACATCCAACCAGATTGATCACATTGTGATTGACGGAAGGTACGTCTCCAGTGTACTAGATGTGCGTACATTCAGAGGTCCAAACATCGACTCGGACCACTATCTTGTCGCAGCCAAGTTCCGATTGCGCATTAGCGCCTCGAGGTCTGCGCGCTCTAGTACATTGCAAAAGTTGGACGTCAAGAAGCTGCGATCACAAAGGATAAGCTCAACTCTCGGATAAGCTCCGTCGCTTCCCATCCAATCTCAGCGACATTGGTGGACTGTGGGCCAATATTTCCCACTCTTTGAGCACTACTGCGGAAACAGTCATTGGTTTCGAGCGCCCACCCCAACGAAATCAGTGGTACGACGAGGAGCGTCGCGCGGCTGGTGCAGCGAAAAACGCGGCATACAAGAAAACGCTGCAGTCAGCCGCAACGCGAGCCATTGTCGAGAACTATAGAGCATAGTTTACCATTTCATAGCACAGTTGTGCAAAGAGAACTCACACGCATTCTTGTGTTTTTCATTTAGTTGTCGATCAGACTGCGACAAGAACACATGTGCGGCGGATGCTTTATCATTTTATTTCAGCATAACACTCAAAAAATATTTCATGTTAAAAATGTTCTATGTTATTAGCTAGGCGTATTTAATTTTTTTATTTTGTCGCATAGTATAATTTTTTTAAATGCTTTGGAATGGTCTCTTTTTTTCTTTTAACAAAAAATTTGTTTTTTATTCTTTTTATTTTTATTTATCTAAAAAAAGATGGCCTAATTTTAAGCCAAAGATGGATAGCTTTATGTTCTTTTAATAAAAAATGGATTTTTTTATTTTATTTTTATTTATCTAAAATTATTAAGCCAAATATAGACAGCTTTACATATGTATGTTGATGAAATGAAAATAAAAATAGAGTATATTACTAACACTTTTATATGGCTGTAAATAAATAAATTCTCTCAACTTATTTTCTCTCTCTTACTCACTAACACATAACCAAAAATTTTTTGACGAACCCTGCTATAGAGAGAGGAGAAGGGATGAGAGACGCCTTTTCAGACGCAATAAGAGGGAGCAGGAAAGGCGTGAGCGCGAGGAAGTCGGGATGTATAGATGCAGGAATGATGCTCGAAAATTTTATCAAAAGGTTAAGCGTCTAACCGAAGGTTTTAAGCCCGGAGCGTCCTCCTGCAAAGATGAGAACGGAAACCTGATAACAGATTCGCAAGTGGTGCTGAGGTTGTGGAGGAAACACTTCTCTACTCTGCTACAAGGTGATGACAACAACAATGCCGCCTTTAGAGATGATGTTCCGAACCCGATCAAAGATGACGGCGTGGAGATTCCACCGCCTAGCCATGAAGAGGTCAAAGTCGCGATTACGCGCCTTAAAAACAATAAAGCGACAGGTCCTGATGGCCTCCCCGCTGAATTGTTTCAGACCGGATGTAATGAGTTGGTAGGGCGCATGCACCAGCTTATTTACAAAATATGGCTAGAGCAAAGTATGCCCAACAATTGGAACCTCAGTGTCCTCTATCCTGTTCTGAAAAAGGGAGACCCTACTATATGCGCCAACTATAGGGGTATAAGCCTTCTCCCTATCGCATATAAGGTTCTTACAGGCGTATTGTGATTGTGAAAATTGAAAGATGGTCGTCACAAAATTATCTCAAAACACGCAAGTAATATGCCCATAAAAAGGCAAAAATCTGATGGATCGTTATAGTATTTACCATTTAGATTGCTGAAAACAATAAATGCATGAATAATAAATAACGTATTTATGAATATTTAATCAACTGACCGCCAACCACAGTCCTCATACCACCAGGCACCAGTTTTAATTTCTGCACAATTTTCATTTCCAATATCGTTATCACGATCTTTTGTAGAGAAATTAAAACCCACATGTTGACTAAGTGAGTCCACTGCATCCCCGATATATGATCCCAATTTGATTAGTTTATATTTTTCACTTTCATTGCCAGTATAGAAGTCATCATACCTGGCATATTTCAGGATATCCTCAAAATCTTGTAATTGTATCAACAACTCCAAGGGCTTAAGTGTGGAAGTTAAGGCGTGAAATTTGTCTAGTCCTACAAAGAGTTCACTATCAAGATCACCGAAACCGGTTTTGTATTCTGACCAGCTGCGGTAAAAGTCAACCGACCCACTGACGTGTCGTTGAATAACGATCCAACCTCTTTGTGCTAAAAGTAATTAAGGAAGAGAAATGTATGAGACTATTTATTTGGAGAGTAACTCCTGAATATTGAAGAATAAATAACTTTTTCACTGTCTTTCATTTCTGTTGTGGCATGAATTCTTTTAAGAAAAATTTTAGTTTAGAAAAATGTTACGACTTCTTTTTTGCTTAGTTGATTCAAAAAGAAGGAAAAAAGAGAACATATTTGGAGAACACATAAGAAGAAGATGGTTGTCACAAAATTATCTCAAAAACGCAAGTAATATGGCAATAAAAAGCCAATAAATAAAAATAATTTAAGAAGGAAAAGCGTGCTCTATTTAATTCAAAACTTTAAGCATACGTAGTATTTCTAGTATTTTAATGTACACATTTTAATTAAATAATTAAACATAAAAACATTCCACAAAAAAAATTAACAACTCTTTTTAGCGTTTTAAATTATAAAAATAAACTTAAAATACGAGTGTTTTACACAAAGTATTTGCATTCAACAAAAAAATTAACAAGTCTTCAGCCTCTTAATTATAAAAACAAACATAAAATATGAGTGTTTTACACAAAATATTTGAATTTTTAAAAATATATAGGTACATAGTTCAAATATACAGTTTTGGAAAAAATAATAGGGACGCTTAAATTTGTCAATACATTTTTATATTTTTATTTACTTTTCCTAAATAAAGTAGTTTTGACTTACCTGTATTTCACTTAAGTGCACAAGTGCATTTAAGTGCACAAAATTTGTATTTCGTATATTTATTTTACCAAACCCATATAAATTTCTTAATTTAAGTACATCCTTCATACTTGCACATTTAAGATACGAGCATAATATTTTAGGAAGCTTTTGCCGGTTTTGGTTAAACAAATTTCATTTAGCTGCCTAATAGATTTCAACTTTTGAACTATAGACTTTTTGTTAAAAAAGTCATATATGATTCTATAAATCTACTTTCGAACATTCACCTTTTTGTCTGAAAAGGTCGAAGTCGACTTTTAGTTTTAACTAAAGGGTCCGCCAAATAACTTTTTATTTGAAAGTACAATCCTTCCGGTTAATAATGGAAAATCATTTCATTCAAATGGCTGCCTCGGCTGGCCATGCAGTAGCCTACACCAGAAGATGCCGATTTTGGCAAAAAAAGTCATCTTTTCAGATGAAGCTCATTTTGATCTTGGCTGGTACGTAAACAAGCAAAATTGTCGCATTTGGGGCATAGAAAATCCGCACGCATACATTGAAAAGCCGACGCATCCAAAACGAGTCACTGTTTGGTGCGGATTTTGGTCCAGAGGCATAATTGGGCCATTTTTCTTCGAAAATGAGCAAGGAGTGGCCGTTACAGTCAATACCGATCGTTATCGGGCCATGTTGAAAGAATTTTTGTTCAGCCGAAGCTACACTCAATGTTTTGCGCTCTGTTTTTGAAGATCGCATTATCATCCGCAGAGCTGATATCGTTTGGCCACCTCTGAGATTCGATTTGACACCGTTGGACTATTATTTGTGGGGTGCCGTCAAAGATAAGTGTTACACCGACAAGCCAGAGACAATTGACGCTTTAAAGGACAATATTCGTGAAGCCATTGGTGAAATACAGCTGCACACCAGCCTGCATGGCCAGCCGAGGTAGCATTTGAATGATATTGTTTTCCATTATTAACCGGAAGGATTGTACTTCCAAATAAAAAAAGAAATTTGAGAAAGTATTCAGTAGTTTTTTTAAAGCATTTTCAAAAAAAAAGTTATTTGGCGGACCCTTTATATAACACTGTGTCTGAAAGTGTGGAATACATACACTGTGATGATGATGTTGACTGTTATGGACATTTGACTGAAACAGAAATAATTGATGTTGTCGCTAATGACAACTCTGATGTTTGTGTACAATTTGCACGCTAAGATGAAGAAGACGATGTAGTAGATCTTGTTCCTTCATTGAAGGATGCTTTGAAAGCATTAAATGTTGTTCAAAAATATTGATTTTTTTAAAAGTATTGATATACCTATTGACGAAATAGAAACAGAAATGGTAAAAGAATCTATAAGGCGAGTTAAACAAAAAACTATAACTGACTTTTTTCTTAAATACATAGTATGTATATATGAGAACTTAATGATTTCCAAAATTGTATTTATCCTGTTTTTGTTTGTTACTTAAATGAATAAGTATTTTTTTGTTTGATAATTGACTTTTTCAAATACATAGTACGTACGTGAACTTAATGATCTCCAAAAAAATTTTTTTTGTTCGTTACTTAAATTAATAAGTATTATTCTTAGTTTTATATAATTTGTTTTCTTTTGATTAATAGTATGTTTTTGTTTTAATAAATATGAACTGAATAACAATAATACATAGTTGTTTTTACACCCTATTTTTATTCATTAAAATTATTTACTGTTAGCTGCTTTTTTGGGCAGTAAACTTAAATGCACTTACCAGCATTAATGAGCAGGTAAGTGCATTAACGTTAACTACCTTTTTGACTTACCTGCACAAAATATCGTGCAAAAGTTGGTTGTGCAGGTAAGTCAAAATTACTGTATTACAAGGTATTAAAGGTATTCAAATAGTTTAACTAATAAAATAAAAATAAATGACTAGTACCGCCAAAGTCTTAAAAAAATATAATTTATTTGAAAAAGGCCTGGAAAAAATAATATGGACACTTTATGTTATGCTACAAATATGTATATTTTGTTAAACATTACCATCATTTCCAGATATTATTTCAATATTTGGTTGAAGCACCTTTCATTTTTATCACATTCTGACAGCGACGATTCTTAGATTCAAATCGAAAGACTTGATTTAGGTATAGAAGGAATAAAAAAATAATAATTTATTATATTAAAAATTACGAATGCAATAGAAAAAATAACAAATAAACTTAATCAACCAATTGGTGCTATTTGGGGAATTGAATACCATGCCTCCTGAATTTTTTCCCACAATTCCTGTTTATTTTTTGATTTAAAGTTGCCGATTTTTTTTTTTGGGACTCCCCAAAGGTGTTCAATGGGGTTTAAGTCCGGTGATTGGGACGGTCACTCCATTATAGGCACATCATTCTGTTGAAACCACAATTTGATGCTTCTAGCGGAATGCTTCGGATCATTGTCTTGCATAATTTTCCATTTAAGTGGCATTTCGTCCTCGGCAGACGAAAGCATTTTATTCTGTAGAATATCTATGTAGTCAGCTGCATACATTTTTCCCTAAATCGAAACAATAGGGCCAACGCCAGATGCCCCAATAGCATTATCGACCCTCCACCATGTTTGACTGACTTTTTTGTATGTTTTGAGTTAAATTCTGTATTTACAGGAATAAAATTGGAATAATGTACTGTGGTCAGACGAAACAAAGGTTAATTTGTTTGGTTCGGACGGAAAATCGTTCGCACGTCGTCCTGTAAATACAGAGTTATGTAAAATTTTAATGGTTTGTACAATTTCTAACGATAACCAGCGACTTGGACTGGGATGTAACATTTTTTTTGGTTTTATTTCTAATAAACTTAATATGTATATCGTTTAATTTGTTGCTTCTTTTTGGGCTATTCGACAAATAATTGTATATGTTTCTTGCTAAAGTTTCGACGGACGAGAGTAGCTTAAGGCAAGCATAAGATGAACATAGATCTAAAGAATGACATATACATTTAATGACAAATAAGTTATTATTGTCATTTTTCAAAAGTTGCGACACAGATTTATTTTTACCCGTCATTACCGTCGCTTCACCTGCAGCAAACCCTACCATATTATCTTTATAATTAACATTTTCTTTAAAATGTTTTATATTAAGATTATATAAACTATAAGCGTCGCAATGATCGACGGTAAGCAGTCCATAAAATAAATCTTTAATTTCAAAATCAATACATATGCGAACAACTTAACACAAAGATTTAGTATTCGATAAATCTGTAGATTCACCCACATAAAGTGAAAAACAGTTATTTTCAAAAAGGTAATTTGTAATTTCAAACTGTTTCTTCCCACCACATTTTTTATAATGGCATTTGCCTTTGTTCTGCCCATGTTAACATTAGTAGCTATGTTAGAGTCCTTAAAAGAATTCTGACATACCTTTTCCAAATGGTCTGCAACAGCAAACGGCAAATTATGTTTAACAACGAATAGAGCCAATCTTATCTCGCAATCCTTAGTACTGCTATTCTTTGGTGGGTAATGCTCATCGATTTTAGGCTTTAGCAGCATCTCGATGTTTTTTAGATTCCATATGGGCTATTAAATTCGATTTCCCTGATGATAATTTTAGATTAACAGTGCAAATGATGCAGAACACTGTATTATTTTTTTTCGGCCCATGCTTTTATTTCAGGGTTTTCCATCCATTTATCTCGAATTTACCTTTTTTTTCTGTTGTTCTGTTCAATTTCATTTTAGTTATTAAAGTCTTATTTAAAGAGTTCTTATAGAATACTTTTAATGTTATACTTACAGATTTGCTCATGTTAACATGTTGGCAAGATTTTTCCATTATTTTTAATTAAATTATTTATATTTATTGTGCAAAAAATTTCACTAATGGACACTTTTTTGTATAAGTTTATGTAGCTTTTTTAGTTTATTTAGCAGTTGTAATTTTTTAATTTTTAAAAGATGTAAAAATCATCACAGGTTTAAGCCAAAAAACTTAAAAAAATAATATAACTATCTCCTTTTCTCCTTGGTATTGCTAATTTAAATTTTCAAAAGCAACAACTGCAAAGTTTGCTATGTAACTCGAAGTACTAAAGTAAGAAAATGATGTAAATTTTAATTTTCTAAAAATCGTCAGAATAAGGGCATAAGTCGTCAAATCTGGCAGCTATGACTGACACTAAAATTTCAAGTCATCAATAAATAGAAGCCGATAATTCTTCCCGACTTATGTAGAAAACTTGTTTTGCTAATTTGAAAAAAGAAGTTAGCTTCGACGCCTATATCTCCGGTCCCATATAACACCCACCCATCGTGTTTTAGAATCATTGAGACTATGGCTACTTCTTCCAATAAATTAGTATATGCGGGGAGCTTGTAAAGGCGAATGTCTTTCTATTTAAATTATATAAATGCTAACAGCATCAATTTCGATTATATTTTGTGCAGTGTGAGTTTATAGGTTATAAAAAGCCTAAGCGACTCATGTTAGTACGATTTGTTACATTTTTATGTTAGTAAGAATATGGTTAATTCAAAACTAGATTTTTTCTCATTAAGATCAAATAATACTTGCCGATTACAGTCGGTAATGAAAGAACAATTATCATTTCAATTTATTTATAAATAAATTATTTATTTAATTTTTTTGTTTATTTTTTTTATTTAAAACAATCTCTTTAATGTCGGAGATAGAATTTCCCAATTTAGCATTTACAACCTCCTTGGTCGTATCAACATTTGTACAAACTTTAATGAATATTTGTAGCCATGGAAACTACTCCAATTAATGCCACGCTTATCTACTGGCGCATCATTTAATTCTGATGGATCGCTATAGTATTTACCATTTAGATTGCTGAAAACAATAAACGCATGAATAATAAATAATATATTTATGAATATGTAATCAACTGACCTCCAACCACAGTCCTCATACCACCAGGCACCAGTTTTAATTACTGCGCAATTTTCATTTCCAGTATCGTTATCACGATCTTTTGTAGAGAAATTATATCCCACATGTTGACTAAGTGAGTCCCCTGCATCCACGATATATGATCCCAATTTGATTAGTTTATATTTTTCACTTTCATTGCCAATATGAAAGTCATCATACCTGGCATATTTCAGGATATCATTAAAATCTTGTAATTGTATCAACAACTCCACAGGCTTAAGTGTGGAAGTTAAGGCGTGCAATTTGTCTAGTCCTATAAAGAGTTCACTATCGAGATTACCGAAACCAGCTTTGTATTCTGTCCAGTTGCGGTAAAAGTCCACCGATCCATTGATGCGTCGTTGAATAACGATCCAACCTTCATCGTCTACGCTGTTATTACAAGCGACGAAAAATGGTGCTGGTCCATACAGATGATTAATAATGCGACATTTATTACCTGCACAATGTGTGGCATCGACATCTAGACAACTCGTAGGATATGATTGATTTGTGCTAAAAGTAATTAAAGAAGAGAGATGTATGAGGCTATTTATTTGGAGAGTAACTCCTGAATATTGGAGAATAAATAACTTTTTCACTGTCTTTCAGTTTTGTTGTTAAAAAAGTTTTTTTGTTAAAAAAGTTACGACTTCTTTTTTATATTAACACATTAGTATCGGGTTATTTCCACATAACCGTTAAATGCGCAACAACGCCAATTTTCACGAAGCAAATATATAACATGTCAAATTTAAAAAAAAAATAACAACTGCGTACCATGTTTTTTTTAAATTTTTTATGGTGATTTTTTTGAAATAGTGGTTTCATCTTAAAAGACAATGCACACTCTCCTATATTTTATTTTTCAAAGAAAAAATACCAGTATTTTAATTTTTAAAGGTTTTTTTTTTCATAAAAATAGAAAATAATTTTAAAAACACAGTTAATTTAATTTTAATAAATAAACATATATAATTAATGTCACTAAGACAAAAACAATGAGTAAAATAGAGTAATAAAAGCAATTACAAGTTATGGTATTAATAAAAACAATATTTTGCTACGGTCACACACAAATTCACAGCTTACATCTTGCTTTTTTTCATTGTAATCCAGTGACTGATTCCATCTAGCCGGGTATCCTTCGGTGGCGCTGGCGATGCATTCGGCTTTAGTTTTTTTTCTTCTATTTGATTTTCCAAAGTCGGGCGTCCTCTTACTGGAATAGTTTTACTGTTATATGAAATAATTGCATCAGTTTATCTTTGTTTATTCTTCTATAACGGATCCAGGCATTTACACATGTCATGTCAAGAAGGTGGCAAAATACTCTTGTTGTCCACTTACGGCTTTTCATTGGTATTTTATGCCGGCCTATTGAGCTATCCATCAAGTCTACTCCGCCCACGTGACAGTTATAATCTTTAATGATTTATGGACATTGAATACTTTTGATAGTTTTTTCCTTTTTATCAAAGCGTTTTATTGTTTAAGGTTCACTTTCTGTATTATATACATATATCTAATGGGGGCTTAGTACCGACATAGTGTAAGATAAGATTGACAATTCGATTGTCCTTCCATGATAATGTGGTCACATCGATACCGTGTATGTTGGTAACAAATTCCTGACTTGTTCCTCTTTCGAATTTCATCATTATTTTCTTTTCAGGTAACCTACAATTTTTAATTCTATTGCGTCTAATTGTACCAACAGCCAGCATTCCCTGTGTGCGCAAATATACTATGAGAGGCACTGTTGTATAAAAATTATCAAAGTATATCACAAAGTTTTGATATCGCGGTACTCCCCGAATAAGTCTTACGACAATGTTTGCTGAGGATTGAAGATCTGACTTACCATCTGCCAACTTTTCAGTTGCTCCGCTATATTGCTCAAATGTGTAGGCGAATCCCATTGTAAAGTACAAAAAATTTCAAGCCCCACTTTTTTGGTTTGTTAGGTAAATATTGTTTCATATAACTTACGATTTTTGTGGAGCACATTTGCTCATCTACACTCAATCTGTTTAGTTTCGGTACGGTAGAAAAAGTTATATTTAGGGTATCAATAATTGGCCGAATTCGATCAGGCATTTTGCTTTCGTCGTTAAAATGCAAAAACTTCCGAATTTTTTCAAAGCGTTTCAGAGGCATTTGGCTTTGTATTATTTGAACACTTCTGTGGTCTCTGGTGTTTGGAAGTTTGGAGTATGACATATAAAACAGAATTCCTATAAATTTGCAGAGATCGGACACAGTGAAACTAAAAGATTGATTAACACCCGCATATCTTAAAGTTTCCATTACAATGTATTCTTCTAATGATTGCGGAAATAAATGACACCAATCTTAAAAATGCATTTGCAATGCCTTTATGTCGTCTGTAAGGTCACTATCGCCTCCAAACTGGACTTTGTTAGCATTAAATTGAAGATGTGCCTTTTTCCATAAAACTCTTTCAAATTCCGATGACTTTGGATTTATAAAAACCTCACTTAACTCGGAAGAAAAAGAGCTCCAATTATTTGTTTGACCAAAGGTAGTCTTTGCATTAGAAGTAGAAGGTGTTAAATTCAACGGTTCAAATCTACCTAAATTTGCCTTTGCCGGAACTTCATGATTATTATCATCATTTATCATTTGTATGAAAGAATCATGTATAGATCCTTCAATATCAAGTTCATCTTCACTATCACTTTCTGTATTATTTTCGTCCTATATTACTATCATTCAAGAAGCTCCTAGGCGCTCTGGTCTCTTTTCACATGAGTTAGTAACCTGCATTTCATCGCCATCTGAGTCCCTGATGTCCGTACTGTCATCACCCTCACTATTGCAAAACAATTCACAAACTTCCTCATCACTCATATTGACTCCATCAACCTTTCTAAACCCTGACATGACTTTAAAATTCTTTTAGTTAGTTCTAAATTATGAAATCAGTTAAAATGTGTCTGTCGTCTATTGCAAAACTCAAAATAAATGATCACATATGAAATAGCACAATAACACAGTACATAATTGAAATAAAACGAATATGTAATGCGTAGATGAATGCGCAGTGTATCTTAAAATATACAACCATTAAATAACGCTATGTAGCCAAATTTTGAATCAAAAAGCTTTTGTAAACACTTTTTATGCTTAATGAAGTATTTTTACACTATCCTGAATTTTTTTCAAATCCTTTATTTATCTCTGCTTAATATTATGCAACATCGAATAACCATTTTTTTTTTTCAAATGAGTTATGATGTTCTAAATACATCCATTTATTTTTTATTAAATGTGATACAAAATTGGAACCGTAAGAATTTTTTGGTTGTATCTTAAAAGATACAGTACGCATTTAAGAGTTAAATTGTCCTATAAATCGATGTATTTTCTTGTATTCTTTACAGTTTAAGGTGTAGATTTCGAGATTGTTTGATTAAACGGATTTATTATCGCAAACATAACGCAATCGATATTTGATTATAATCCCTGATATTCAAGCGGCAATTAGGACAATAACTGTTACGGTCATGTTTTATATCATTGCTCAGCAATCGCAAGCTCGCTGACCCAATTTATTTACGCATACAAACATAATTGGTCATTGCAACACTTCAATCAGGATTGCGACCAAGCTTCTCACACTACTTATGTGGTGTGTTTGAGAAGCTTTTCATGGCATTGCTTGTTAGTAATATTATTCGATTACCTACATATACAATAAGTGTATGTACTTGTTAATACACCACTTGTTATTACATTGGATGTGTAAGTTTTTTATAAAACTTAGTATGCTTTTATAAACTTGTATAATAGAAAAATTTATTATAGAAAAATTACTTCTCAATAAAACTTCATTTGAACAGGTTATGGTCCCAGACTCGCGTGTTTTGTTAAAATCGTTTTATTTCTGGAAATTTAAAAAAATAAAAAAAATTTTTTTTTATTAAGAGAAAAGGGAAAAATGAATACGGCAATTGCACAGTTTCCAAAATTGACAAACAGCAATTATCATGTGTGGAAATTTAACATGGAGTTGTTGTTGCTGGAAAGGGAGTTGTGGGTTGTAGTTGCTGGTGTGGTTCCTGAAGAACGTGATGTAAAATGGTTGGCGCAAGACGGAAAGGCCAGAGTCTTGCTGTTGAGGAGTCGCAGAAAATTTTGATAAATCATTTGAAAACAGCAAAATAATATTGGGATACTTTAAAGAAACATCATGAGAAAGCAAATATAACGAGCAAGGTGAGTCTTCTTAGATTAGTGTCATCGAAAAGGTTGGTTGTTGGCCAGAACATGGAAAATCACATAACGGAATTCTTATCAATTGTTGACCGTTTGCGTGATTTGGGTGAAAATCTGGAAGAACACAAAACTGTTGCATTTTTGCTTGGGACATTGAATGATGATTATAATAACTTGATTTCTTCGTTGGAAATGCGTCCGAAGCTGATTTCACTATAGATTTTGTGAAAGAGAAGTTGGTGCAGGAGTATAAAAGAAAATCTGGGCAAGAACAAAATAATGATTCTGCGTTCAAGACACAAAAGAAAAGAAAATTTATACCAAAATGTTATTCATGTGGCAAGCCGGGACATTTGAAAAAGGACTGCAGAAATAGAGAAAGGAACAACAATCGTGTGAACATCATAAGAGATGAAGATAATATCTGTTTTGGCGTAATGCAACAAAGACCAAAATGTGAATGGTATGTAGACTCTGCAGCAACAAATCATATGTGTTGTGAAGAAAAGTGTTTTACTAATTTGAACAAAATGGTGGACACTGTATATATGGCAAATGGCTCTGAGGTTAAAGTAATCGGAGTGGGAGATTGCAAATTATTTTGTGAAAATAAAGAGATTTCTGTCCGCAATGTACTTTTCATTCCTGAATTAGACGGGAGTTTATTATCTGTCCGGAGATTAACTGATATTGGTTTTGAGGTAAGATTTGATAATGACGGTTGCAAAATTTCTAAAAATGGAAAAATGTATGCCACTGGTTACCTGAAAAACTATTTATTTGTATTAAACCATAAAGATAAAGCCTTGAATATATCTGAATATCAAAATGATTGTGTTCACGTTTGGCATCGTAGACTTGGTCACAAAAATATACAAGCCATAAGTATGTCTGTTTCGAAGAATTTAGTGCAAAGTATACAAATTAGGAAATGCAAATGCTCTTTTGAATGTGAAATTTGTTTAAGAGGAAAGCTCACACGAAATCAATTTCCAAAGTCGTCATCGTCGAGATCTAAAGAAATTTCAGATTTGGTGTACTGTGATTTATGTGGTCCAATGCAAAACACTACACCTAGTGGTAACAGATATTTTTTGACGCTAATTGACGATTATAGTCGTTATTGCACTGTTTTCTTTCTTGCATCGAAGGATATGGCTTTTATAAAAATTAAACAATTTATTGAACAATCGGAGAATCAACTTGGAAAACGTATTAAGATACTCAGAACTGATAGAGGTGGAGAATTCGTAAATAAACAAATGCAACAATACTTCAAGGATAAGGGTATCATTCACCAGTTGACCGCATCCTATACTCCTGAGCAAAATGGAGTGGCAGAACGGAAAAATAGAAGCGTAATGGAGATGGCGAGATGTACGGGGCGAACATGAATTTAAAATTTTGGGCTGAAGCTGTTAACAACGCCAATTATATTCAAAATCGTCTTTTGTCTGCTGCTGTAAATGTTACACCATTCGAGCTATGGTATGGAGAACCACCGAATCTAAAATACATTCGTACGTTTGGCTCTGTGGCATATGCTCAAATTAATAAACAAAATCGTAGAAAGTTGGACGTAGTATCCGTTAAATGCAAATTGGTCGGCTATGCAGAAGGATCCAAAACTTTTCGCTTATTGAATACCGAAAAAGGGGAAAAAAAATAATCGTAAGTCGAGATGTAAAATTTTTGGAACCTGAAAATAATATGAGTATAACTAATTTATGTAATTGTGAAAGTGGCGTTTTAAGCAATGGTGATGTTGATGACAAAGGTAATTGGAGTCTAGTTAATGTTCTACTAACGAATAAATCTTCTATTGATTGTACCCCAAGAAACGTATATACTGATATTGTATCTTTTGAGTCACCAAACGAAAGTGATGTTGATGTAATGAGTACCGATAACTTTTGTGGTTTTGAATCATCGTCCGAGTCAGAAACAACACAACATGTTACTCCCAGAATGTCTTCGAGAAGCAACAAAGGTGTACCTCCTAAAAATATGGTTACAAAATGTACTAATTGATTCGGGATTCAGAAGGGAAGAAGCAGAACCTTGTTTGTATGTGAGAGGCAGTGGCGATTCAATTACTTACGTTCTTATCTACGTTGATGATATTATCATCGCATCGAATAATGATGTGAAAATCAATGATATTATAAAAATTTTAAAGTCCCAATTTGAAATCACTGATCTAGGTGATTTGAGGCTTTATTTGGGAATCGAAGTCACACGAGAAAATGGAATGTTTTATGTATCACAAAGAAAATATAATGAAAAAATATTGGATGACTGCAATCTTAAAGATGCAAAGATTTCAACTATACCGATGGATCCTGGTTATTTGAAGGTAAATTCTGAAAATATCCTGAATAACAACAATTTATATCGCAAGGCTATTGGTTCGATGTTATATGTTTCAAATAACACACGTCCGGATATTGCTGTGGCCGTATCAATCCTATCTCGAAAAATAAGTAATCCAAACGATAATGATTGGGCAGAATTGAAGTGAGTAATGAAATACCTGAAGGGTACAAAGGACCTAAAGTTGTGTATCAGATTTGTAATTAAAAGGGTATGCTGATGCTGACTGGGCAGGTGATATAAAGGACCGAAAATCAACAAGTGGTTTCATTTTTAAAATTGGTGATACCGTGATAAGTTGTGCCAGCAGAAAACAACAAAACGTAACTTTATCATCAACTGAAGTTGAATTTGTTTCTCTTGCGGAAGCGTCTCAAGAGTTCCTATGGCTTATCCAGTTGCTGAAAGAATTTCAAATTAACATCTGTGATCCCATAATTTTTGAAGAAAACCAGAGCTGTTTAAAGATGCTACAAGAGGAGAAAATAACACCAACAAGCAAGCATATAGACGTAAAATCTTATTTCGTGAGAAATTTAAGAAAGACTGGAAAGGTGCTTTATGAATATTGCCCTACTGATTCCATGTTGGCTGACATTCTAACTAAACACTTACAGAGGATAAGGATATGAAAAATAAGAGAGTTAATTGGTTTATATTAATAATTATTTTTATTGTATTATTTTTTTAATATTCTAACTTGTATTGTATTATACACTGCGGTTCATCAGGATAGAATCAATATATTTTAAAGTAAAAAAACTGTATAAATTGCAAATACAGATTGAATAAAAAAATTTTGTTTTGCAGAAAGATAGTTGATACTGTAAATGATAATTTAAGCACAAAAAATTTTATAAAAATGAATTATAACGGTACTTTTTCACTTTCTTTGTAGTCAAGTATAAAATTTTTCATTTATTTTTTGGTTCAACAGAATAGAACCACGTGCATTTTTAACGTAAATCAGTAGGCTGTGGTAATAAAGCTTTATAAAAACCAAATATAATTAAAATCACAGTTTGTGGCTGCAGTTATCTAAATCCATATGTGAAGAAAGAGTTCTTTAAATTCGTCGGAAATGGTAAAAATTGATGTTTACCATCCTGAAAATTATTCTTATCGCGAAATCGATAGACAAATAGGACGAAGTCATAATGTGGTAATGAATTACATAAAACATCATGAAACATGTAATAAAAATTACAAAGAAGGTACTTAGACAGCTCTAATACCACAGGACAAGTAAAAAATTCTCCGAATTGCCTCAAATTCAGCCCATTCTACCTCTAAAATTAAGCATTTAGCAGGAGTTAAAGCAAGTAAATCAACAGTTTGTCGCACTATTTTATACAGTGAACATTTACAAGTCCGAAAACTAAAGAAAAAACCTCCATTAAATGCAATCCGTCAACAACAGCGCCCTCAGTTTGCCAAAGATCATATGGCATGTGATGTTTAATTACATTGGGAGCGTTATGCTGCGATGGCGGCTCAGAAATTTTTCGGACTTACGCATATCGTGAAAATAAAAGTTACAGCCATCCAAATTAAATTTTTTTTATCAGAAAAAAATTACTTTTCGCCAATCGTTATCGCTTAATTGTCTTTGAACATTCCATGCCATATGAACTTTGGCAAACTGAGGGCGCTGTTGTTGACGGATTGCATTTAATGGAGGTTTTTTCTTTAGTTTTCGGACTTGTAAATGTTCACTGTATAAAATAGTGCGACAAACTGTTGATTTACTTGCTTTAACTCCTGCTAAATGCTTAATTTTAGAGGTAGAATGGGCTGAATTTGAGGCAATTCGAAGAATTTTTTGCTTGTCCTGTGGTATTAGAGCTGTCTAAGTACCTCCTTTGTAATTTTTATTACATGTTTCATGATGTTTTATGTAATTCATTACCACATTATGACTTCGTCCTATTTGTCTATCGATTTCGCGATAAGAATAATTTTCAGGATGGTAAACAACAATTTTTACCATTTCCGACGAATTTAAAGAACTCTTTCTTCACATATGGATTTAGATAACTGCAGCCACAAACTGTGATTTTAATTATATTTGGTTTTTATAAAGCTTTATTACAACAGCCTACTGATTTACGTTAAAAATGCACGTGGTTCTATTCTGTTGAACCAAAAAATAAATGAAAAATTTTATACTTGACTACAAAGAAAGTGAAAAAGTACCGTTATAATTCATTTTTATAAAATTTTTTGTGCTTAAATTATCATTTACAGTATCAACTATCTTTCTGCAAAACAAAATTTTTTTATTCAATCTGTATTTGCAATTTATACAGTTTTTTTACCTTAAAATATATTGGTTCTATCCTGATGAACCGCAGGGTATATACCTGAAGCAATATTTATAATATTGAAAGTGGTGTTAGTAATATTATTCGATTACCTACATATACAATAAGTGTATGTACTTGTTATTACACCACTTGTTATTACATTGGATGTGTGAGTTTTTATAAAACTTAGTATGCTTTTATAAACTTGTATAATAGAAAAATTTATTATAGAAAAATTACTTCTCAATAAAACTTCATTTGAACATTGCTCTCAGAATATTTGCCAGAAGTCTGCTGAGGTGAACTCGCCGAAGAAATACTTTTTCATGTTACGTTTTCTTCGAGATGTCTGACCTGGGATTTTAACCGTAGCCTCATGTCTAATAAGTTTCTGCAATATATTTAAATGCATACATACATAATTGGCCTTTACACCCTTCAGTCTGGATTATGCCTGAGTTACTCACATAACTCATTTTGCGTGTGTTAATTTTATAGAGGAGTGGTGAGACATACAGTTTAAAGTCGCCTTCGAACGACAGATTTTTGAGAAACTTTTCATGGCAATTTTATTGGCTCTTAGAGTTTTTGCCAGAAATCTGCTGAGAGGAAGTCGGCGAAGAAATAATTTTGTATATTTCGTTTTGATGTCTGACCTAGGGTTTGGACCGAGGCGCCAGCTACTGTTCAGTACAATGATACTTACTTACTTACTTAATTGGCCATTAACAACCAACCCGACTAACGGATTTCGGCTGCCGCAACACATCCTTCCAGGCGCCTCCGCTTTTTGCGCGCCTACGCTAGTTAGTCACGCCGAATACTTATCGATAACATATACCTTGTTTTGCCCTCATTTACTGCCAGACCCATCTTAGTAGACTCCCGTTCAATAGCTCTAAAGGCAGCAGTAACATCTCGCTGGGTACGCCCTAGGATGTCAATGTCGTCAGCGTACGCAAGCAACTGGACACTTTTTTGAAAAATAGTGCCATTGCGATGCACTTCCGCTTTTAGCAGAACACTCTCCATGACGAAATTGAAGTGGTCGAATGATAAGGGATCGCCTTGTCTGAAACCTCGCACGGTATCAAAGGTTCGGAGAGGTCCATTCCTACCTTGACGGAGTAGCAGGAATTACTCATATCACAGCCTTATCAGCTTCGCAGGTATACGGATGTCAGACATTGCGGCAAAAACACGATCCCTTATGGGGCTATCGAAGGCTGCCTTATAGTCGACAAAAAGATGGTGTGTCGACTTGTGTTTCGTGGGTCTTTTCCAGGATTTGGCGTAGTGTGAAGATCTAGTCAATGGTGGACTTGCCAAGTCTGAAATCGCACTGATAAGGTCCAATCAGTTTTTTGACGAGTGGCTTCAGTCGTTCACACAATACGCCTGGCAGAATCTTATAAGCGATAGGGAGAAGGGTTATACCCATGTAGTTGACGCATATCGTAGGGTCTCCCTTTTTCAGGACTGGACAGAGGACACTGAGGTTCCAATCGTTGGACGTACATTCCTCTAACCATATTTTATAAATAAGCTGGTACATACGTCCTACATCCGGTCTTAAACAATTCAGCAGGGAGGCCATTGGACCTGCAGCTTTATTGTTTTTAAGACGCATAACCGCGACTTTGACATCTTCATGGCTAGGTGGCGGAATCTACACGTCGTCATCATTGATTGGATTCGGTACATCATCTCTAAAGGCGGTACTGGTGTCGTCATCGCCCCGTAGCAGCATAGAGAAGTATTTCCTGCACAACCTCAGCACCCCCTGCGAATCGGTAGCCAGTATTCCATTCATATCTCTGCCGGAAGACGCTCCGGGCTTATCACCCTCGGTTAGATACTTAGGTTAGGTTACGTCTGAGTGGTAGCTCTGATTTCACAAAGCTCACTTGAGCACGCATAGCGGCCCGTTGTGATGCCACGGGTGAACGCAGTCCCTGTACTGACCAAGTTACACCAAAATCAGGGAAGAGGAAGATGTTGGTCAGCGCAAGGGCTGCACGGTTCGACACTTAACCTCTTGATAACATTTTCGAGCGTCATTCCTACATCTATAGTATACATCTCGACTTCCTCACGCTCACGCCTTTTCTGCTTCCTCATCTTGCGTCTGAAAAGGCGTTTTTCATCCCTTCTCCTCTCTCTATAGTTCTCGACAATGGCTCTCGTAGCGGCTGACTGCAATGTTTTCTTGTATGCGGCGTTTTTCGCTGCAGTTGCCTCGCGACACTCCTCATCGTACAATTGATTTCGTTGGAGTGGGCGCTCGAAACCAAGGACTGCGCAGTCGAGCGCAAGGAGTGGGAGATGCTGACCCACAGTCCACCAATGTCGCTGAGATTAGATGGGGAACGACGGAGCTTATCCGAGAGTTGAGCGGAGAATATCTCAGCTGTCCTTTGTCATCGCAGCTGCTTAACGTCCAGCTTTCGCAATGCACTAGAGGGCGCAGATCTTGAGCTGTTAATGCGCAATCGAACTTGGCTGCGACAAGGTAGTGGTCCGATTTGAAGTTTGGATGAATGTGCGCTCATCTAGTACACTGGATACGTGCCTTCCGTCAATCGCAATATGATCAATCTGGTTGAATGTTGATCGATCGGGGAACATTCAAGTGACCTTGTGAATGTCGAGATGCTGAAACTTGATGCTACATACTACCATGTTACGCGCAGCGACGAAATCGATCAGCCTCATACCATTGGAGGTAGTGTTCCGTGGAGGCTAAACTGTCCGACAGTGGGGCCAAAGATACCTTCCCGCCCGACCTTCGCATTAAAATCTCCGAGTTCGATTTTGGCGTCATATGCCGGGCACTTATCATATACGTCATCGAGTTTAGCGTAGAAGGCATCTTTAACCACATCGTCCCTTTCTTCCTTCGGGGCGTGAGTCTCTTATTAACCACAAATCAGCATCCGAATTCGTGCTTATCAACATGGCAGCAAGATGCCAGACTATTGCATGATTGTCCTATCCACCGCATTTCCTGTATGGCAGTGATATCCGCCAGCTGGGCGGAAGCGCTTACCCTGTGAAGGTTGCGAACTTTCCATGTGCCTATTCTTAAATCGTCGCCCTTTAAACGTTTCCCGTGGTCGTTAACTTTTGAGGTGACCTTTTTAGATTGTTGTGGTTTTCATTGCGTACAATTTTTACGTGGTGGATTCCAAGCCCTACGCACGACCCAAGTTTAACGTCCAGGGGATTGGACTTCACTGCAGGCATTAGTTAACATCTAGCGGGTGCTACAATGCCATCCAGGAGGAGCCAGGAGGAGGTTGCGTGTCAACTTGAAAACAGCAATGATAAGTGTTCATAATTTAATGTAATTTTAATGGTAACCCGAATCCCGAAAAACTAGAAAATTATATTTCTTAATATATTCTATTGGTCAATTCACACAAGCCATTGTATCGTTGTATTGAGTGCATTGTTGGACGAATATACAACAGTGTATGCTTTTTGCTGATGATTTTCATGTAAAAATCCGATATACTTATACACAAAAAAATTTCTGTATATGTTTTCATATGTTTTTAAAAAGTTGTGTTGCTTTCGTGCTATTAAATTGTTCGAATGCCAAAAATTATGAAAAGGAATACGAAGAATACATTTGTAATACGAAATACACAATACATCATAGCATTTAGCGTTCACAAATTACTAAGTCTATTCGATACAACATACACGATACAAAGTCGTGTGAATTGGCCATATGTTTTATAAATATATATTCTTCTAATATCATTGAATATAACATTCACTGGCTTAAAAAATTGTTGGCACGCGATGCAATTAAAAATGAATTGCATTGTATTTATCAGCTCGATTTGAGCGAACTTAACTACTATCGAGAGATGAAAATAAGCTATAAATAACTGAAACAACAAAAATGTTTAAGATGTTCTACAAAAGCAAATACGTAAAACAAAAAACTCAAGAAGTAAGCTCACATAATTCTGAATATAGCTTAGATGGAGGCAATCGTAGCGATTTTTGAAATTTGTATTATTTTCGTTCTAAATCGAAGAATTCTAAGTTATATAATAATATATTTCAAATAAAAATTAACATCAAACTCAACTCAAATAACAAAAATTATGAAAATAGAATCGTATTAACGTGTAAGAGTTGATGTTAAACTGCATAATGATGGCAAAAGTTTACCAAAAATAACTGAAAATATTCGAACAAAGATCAGAAAGAACAGTTCAATATGTGTGAGAAAGTAGCACAAAGATACCAGTTGGGTTCAATATCTATAAGAAGTAGTCGATTATAAATGAAAAATGTTTTTTTGAGAAGGAAAATTTGAACGGATAGCTTAATTAAAAAAAACCCATAATGTGGAAAAATAAGAAAAACCATTTAAAATTATGAGAACTTTTTACTAAATGAACAAATCTCTCGGAATTTGCAGTTAATGAGCAAATATAAAGCATATTTTCCATGTAAGGAAGGCATGACCACAATATAAATATATTGTTAAGCTGACATAATATCTACAAGCAAATAACACAGACAGGCAACAACGAAATACTTAGGAAATTACGACAAAGGAACGACAATTACGACAATGATCAAAAATATAACATAGACATGCCAATAAAAAGAGGTGTAAAGAACGATGCAAAAGCAAACGAAAGGAAAAAGCAAAGACCGATTTTGCTGGCTTTACGTCTAATAAGCCAACACACTACCTGCTACTATGTCGACTTAATTTCCTCCTCATATGATAAAAACGAACATACGTACATTCAATTACGTTCAGTCGACATTTGACAAAACGGGGTTTTATGTTCTGGATCAGCTGTTTTTGTTTTGTGTGTGAGAATCACGTATAAGTCGTTAGTTCTGCTGTTCTGTTCCGTGCGCGTATTAAATATAAGAAGTAAATGGTCTAGTATATACTGTGTTGGCTTACTATACCTGAGGCCACGGTTCAAACCCAATGTCAGACATCCCCAACAAAACAAAATATGAAAAAATACAAACTCTGAGAGTAAATAAATGAACCACGAAAAGTTTCCCAAAAATCTGTCGTTCCGAGTCGACTTTAAACTGTATGACCCGCCACTCATTTATAAAATTAACTCATGCAGCATAAGTGGTGTGAAAAGCTAGGAAATAATCCTGATTGAAGGATTATAATGTATGTATTTTTTTCACAAAAGTACCATTTGATGCAAAAAAGTACTCTCTAAGTTAAAGTTCAATACCATTTCAAAATTTCAATTTTGCAACACTGTTAGTCCGTCAGTCAGTAAAGAGTAATGGGTGTGTAACCTAGGGTTGTCTTATAAAGTGCATGTTAAGCACAGTAGTATTGAGCAGTGAACGCTTAAAAGAATCGATTAAAAGGATCGTGAATAAAATTGACTGCGTAGTGTTATTAGTTAAAGAGTGCTGTTTATTTGCATAAAGAAATTAATAATCAGATCAGAAATGAATAAATTGCTCGTGTGTAGCAAATGATGATGAACAAATTTAATTTTTGTTTTTAAATATTTGGTTATAAAATACGATTTTTGTTTATTTCGCGATAATAATCCGATTTACTCTTGAAGCCGCCGTGGTGTAGTAGGTAGTGTGTTGGCTTATTAGACGAAAAGCCAAGGTTCGAGCCACAGGCCAGACATCAAAATAAAATACAAAAAGTATTTCTTCAGCAGATTTCTGGCAAAAACTCTGAGAGTAAATTAAATTGCCATGAAAAGTTTCTCAAAAATCTGTCGTTCGGAGTCGACTTTAAACTGTAGGTCCCGCCACTCATGTATAAAATTAACACACACAACATAAGTGGTGTGAGAAACTAGGTCGTAATCCTGACTGAAAGGTTGTAATGACCAATTAAGTAAGTAAATAAGTAATCCGATTTACTCATCCCAATATGGTAGAAGAATGGTTTTTATGCAACGGCGTAAAATTAATATTTCATCACCCAGAGTCAGACAATAGATTCAAATTTGGAATTTACAGCACACAATAACTAATAAGCAAATGCTCCAAGATACCGTTATTACAGAAGTGGCGAATATTGGGACAGAAATCACACAAAAATTGGACTTTTCAGAAAAAAATTTTGTAAAGGGTGTTTTTTACAGAGGTATAGAACTTTAAGTTGCAATAAAACAACGATGGGTTATTCGATGGACATGAATTTTATTTATCCGAAAGATAATCTTGTGGCATTACATTTTAAATATGATTTCTGGCATACGACCGCCACCATTGGCGCGGATGTAGTCCAATCTGGACGTCCAATTTTCGATGACTTTTTCCAACATTTGTGGCCGTATATCGGCAATAATACGGCGAATGTTGTCTTCCAAATGGTCAAGCGTTTGTGGCTTTACCGCATAGACCAATGACTTTACATAGCCCCACAGAAAGTAGTCCAGCGGTGTTAAATCACAAGATCTTGGAGGCCAATTCACAGGTCCAAAACGTGAAATTAGGCGGTCACGAAACGTGTCTTTCAATAAATCTATTGTGGCACGAGCTGTGTGACATGTTGCGCCGTCTTGTTGAAACCACATCTCCTGGACATCATGGTTATTCAATACAGGAATGAAAAAGTTAGTAATCATGGCTCTATACCGATCACCATTGACTGTAACGTTCTGGCCACCATCGTTTTTGAAAATACGGACCAATGATTCCACCAGCCCATAAAGCGCACCAAACAGTCAGTTTTTCTGGATGTAACGGTGTTTCCACATACACTTGAGGATTACCTTCACTCCAAATGCGGCAGTTTTGTTTGTTGACGTAGCCATTCAACCAGAAGTGCGCTTCATCGCTAAATAAAATTCGCTTATGAAAATCGGGAACAACGGTAATCTCGTTTTGGGCCCATTCGACGAATCTACGCCTTACTTGATGATCGTTTGGCTTCAAATCTTGCACGAGTTGGATTTTGTAAGCACGCAAACCAAGATCGTTCCGCAAAATCTTCCATAAAGTGGATGGACACAGATCCAATTCCTGTGCTCGATGGCGGATGGACTCATTCGGGTCTTCCTCAATGCTACGCTCTACAGCAGCAATAGCTTCTTCTGTACGCACCGTACAGCGTCTCTGGGGATGCGAGTTATCAATAAGAGTAAACGTGGTGCGAAAACGTTCCATGGTTAATCGAATTAACTGCTCCGATGGACGATTTTGTCGACGATAAAATGGACGTAGTGCGCGATACGTTTTCCGCACAAAACCATTATTTTCGAAATAAAATTGCACTATTTGCAAGCGTTGTTCAGGCGTGAGTCTATTCATGATGAATTGCCAAACCAAACTGAGAATAAATCACTTGACAGCTGTTAAATCGGTCGCCATCTTGAAAAGTAATGCCAACTTAAAGTTCTATACGTCTATAAATCCGTTAATAGAACTAAATTTCGAATAAATCAATTTAAACAATAAGTTCTCTTTTATGCAATGAGTACAGATTTTTATGTTTTCCAATATCAGTAACACAAAATGAGTGGTTTTATCCTCATCATTCGATTACTGACGATTTTCACTGACATTTCCTTTTTAATTTTTTTTTAAACTTTTTTAAATTAAAAGTTTAATACGTATATTATGTATTTAGTTATTTCACAGACACAAAACGGAAAATATATTTTTAATTACGAATTCCGCAATATTATGGAAAAAACAATGCACGAGAAACTGTCTTGAGCCTATTACTACTGATGACTATCATAATTGTGTTACCCGTAGATCGAGCTTTGTATCAAAAATTATACATTTCAATTTTTGAGACGATATAACTTTAATTCAAAAAAAGTTAGATGTCCTTTTTTTTTGAATTCGTTAGTATTGTGATTGTCGTTATTTTAAACCAAATAAAAAAAGAAATTTTGAGCAGGACTTAAAAAATTCAAAAACTTCATAATTCTGGCTTATGTATCATTTCATTTCATTTTCATTTTTCAAAAGATTTTGTGAAGTTTTATCGGGAATAATACATTATTTATGATATTTGATAAGAAATTGTTGGGTAAAATAAAAAAGTTGAATTTTCTGTTCTTAATATTAATTGAAGTAGTCGTAGCCTAGTATGAACTATGTTAGCTTATTAGACGTCAGACCAAGTTTCAAATATCAGGTCAGACATTTCCAGTTTACAAAGAAAGGTTGTAATTACCGATTAAATATGTACATGTATATGTAATATTCCTACTACTGAATATTCTGAAGAAGAAGAAAACAGAAGCTCCTCTTATGAACTGACGCAAGTGTTGACAGCTGCAAACATGACAATAGGACGTTAATCGAAAAAATGGGACTAATTGGAATATAGAACCGCATTAGCAGTTTGGGAAGAAAAAATATTACCAATTTTCACGCAGATTGCTAGCAGCTGTCACATGAAATATTGCAGAGTCTTTCTCACTGCTTTTCTCATATATATCTTCCGTGACAGACAAACATTAGAAAAAAGTGTTTCGTCCTATGTTTTATTTCATTGATATTACAGATGATAGTATTTCGGTCAACTATGTACGTATTAGATAACAGAATTATTCGCTTTGATAACGTGCTACACGGAAGTGATGATATATTTACACCTATTACGCCTCTTCGAAAACTGAGTTGAAAGTCTTTCAGCATTTAATAATCATAATAATTTTGTCGCTATAGATTGGTAACTAATTGAATTTGATGGTCTTTGGTGGTCCACCGAAATCGAATTGGCAGTTTTAGGTTCAAGTACATACTACGTGCGTAGCAACTACTTATAGCCGTATTTGGGGAAACTTGTATCCGGGACACCAGAAAGGAATGAAGGAGAGAACATTATTATTAACATAATCGATGTTCTATTGCAACTTTTTAACCTTGCATGACGTCGACAACGAGTATTTCTAACGGTTTGTGCCATCGGGTTGCAGCTAGCCCTAGATTGGAAGCGTCACTGATGGGAGTGACAATAAGTTGCCCCATTTAAACATTTGGAAACATATAAATCGCCACAAAGCGTGGGTGCTAGATATCAAATTGTTACCATTTAGAAAAAAATAAAACCAAGCTGACATGAAGTGTTTAATTTTTACTTAAAATACCATGCTGCAATGAACATCATGTCAAAAATTTTGGCGTAAATTTCATAAAAGTGATAATAAAATGTAATAATGCAAAATAGTTTTATTAAAATGAATTAAAATAAATAAAAACATTTTAAATTTTGTAACAAAATCTATCAATAATTGCGAAAATTCTATGAAATACAAGTCTGTATCAAAAGTGATACATAGTTAGAATTATGAAGTTTTTTTAAGGATCGATCTACGGTTAAAGGAGTAAAATTTATTGGCACTTACCAAGTTAGGGTTTGATTGTCATCCTTAAAGCATATTTTAGTGACATCTACAAAATACAAAAAAATATAAAAAATATTTCTGAAATAACTTGAAAAACAATTCTTACCAATTTTATGCAAGTATTGTTGAACATCATGATGAAATTTTAAGTGGTCCGTTTTAGGTATTGTACTGCTTTCTATTTTGGTTAGCTTAGCGTCTAGTTGAGGCATGATGGCTAGTTTATCCGAAATTATATTTTTTAAGTCTTGAGTGTGCGTCTCTAATTTGATTTCATTTAAAAGTGTTTGGGAATCGTTTTGATATTTTATGATCTTGTCCAACATTTGATCATGTTTGTTTAATGTTTCTCTCATATCCGCAATCAAGATAATTTTATCATCTACTGGAGGAACGATTGTAGTTTGCATTTGAATTTCTTTTCTTATTAAATCTTTTAAATCTTCGACGTTTTGTCTATTATTCAGTAGCAGCTTGTCTTGCATTGCTTCTATTTGTTGTGGCAGACTTTTGATTTTTCGTTCCAAGTCACTAAAAATATCCTTTTGTCTGTCTAGGTTCTTTTCAATAATTACCAGTTTTTGTTGAAGTAAATCGTTTCCAATTTGTAATTTTATTAATTGGTTATCAAATCGTGTGTAGTCACACGAATCAATTACATCCGATATATCATCGTTAGTTATCTGCAATTATAAAGAGTTTTTATTCATTCGATGCATTCAATTAATTCCATTTGAAATACTGACTTATGTAGTGTAGTGTACTTACTTTGATTGCAGCCTGTGCATAATTCCACATACACAATAACAAAAATACTAGTTTGTAAAATTTAATTTTCATCTTCAAGCTTGTATTTTCCCAGATCTATTAAGTGCAATTCTATTTAAAGCCAAATTGAAGTCGACTGATATTGAATTAAAATTTTGTTGTGCATTTATAATATTTCGTAGAGCAAGTGATGAGAATGAAAATGCGATAAGAAAATAAAGCTCAAATGCAAGCAATAATGAAATGAAATTGTAATCTGCACTTTGATTGCAACGCTTAAATGAACGGGTTTATTGTATATTCGCCGTACGTATATTTGTGATATAGAATAGATCTACTCACACAACGTTCCATCGTTATCTACACTAATGAAGTACTTGGAGGTATAAACATATAGACGGCAGACTGCGGTTCGTCAGTTCGGCAGAAAATACTGCCAATTGCTTTTTCTTCCATAATGTCGGCTGCTAAAATTTTTTAAAAATAACAAAATCACGTATATACAAAAACCGCGTATAGATATGTATGTATATAAACAATATACATATATGTATATAATAGTAGTATATATGTATATATAGTAGTATATATGTATATATATATATATATATATATATATAACGGCGTATACATATGTATGTCCACATAGTCCAATATTAGAGCTTCATGAAACGTATATTATACTATACATATATCTATACGCGGTTATATATACATTGTATATATATAATAAACGTTTCATGAAGCTCTAATATTGGACTATGCGGTCTCCAAAATTTTAAGAATTTTTGAATGAACTTTATATATAAAATCCAACTAATATATTTACAAATGTAGCTGCGAATCGCAAAAAAATATTTCTTTTAAGACTTTTATTATTGTATTCATAAAAAATATTTTGATTAATGGGCTTATCAAACGAATTTGCATAAAAAACCTTTTTTATTTTTTAATTTATTATTTCATATCTATTTTTATTATTTCATGTTGTGTTGGCATCACCAATCTGCTTTTAGCTCCTCACAAAAATAGAATTTTGCCAAAGTTGGGCAGAAACAGTTTAAGCTGTTGTCTTAGCTTTTTCTGTTCTGCCATAAATATATTTGTCTTCCTGTAAACTTAGCAGCTTTCTGTCGTAGGTCGTTTGTCGTCTATGTGTTATTACCTATACTTAAATTGGATGGTACAGGTTCATTACATTTAGAAAGTAAATGCAAATCCGTAAGAAGGACCAATTTATAGAAAGATTTTTGCACTACCAAATTAAAATTGTTGTCGAACTTAACTGTAAGTTTCGAATTATTTGTCTTTGGTGTGTGAAGTGAATATAGTTTCTTTATTATTCTGAAAATGTGTAATTCCCGTTAAAAGAAAAGTTTGGATTTAACACTGGGAATGGTTATGATAAAATCTTAATTATTTTGAGAAATAGACAGAAGACTAGAACTGCCCTTAACAATGAAAACTTATATTTGTAAATCGGGTAACAATTCTGTTGTAGATTATTTTTATTTATTTATTATTTATTTATTTATTAATTACAATACAATTACAAATTATATTCTAATTACATACGAGCTGAGTAACTTTGACCATATGGTGGGTGTAGTGTCACAGATCAGATTCTCTAGTGCGAAAACAACAGGCAATAAATATTATTATTATTATATTTCAATAATTATTTTCGTCGTATTATATTGATTTTACCATTCTCGCAATATAATCTATTACATTGTTATACTCAGATGAGATTGGATATTTTGGCAAAATAAAAAGTGTGTCTCGAGTGTTACAGCTGTAGTAGAAAAATGTATTTTATTCACAAGGCAACTAGTTTTTAACTCAATCTGTAACAATTTCATTAATTAATTCATTATCGTACAAATTATTTTTTTAGAAATGTCCACATAAACTTTAAAGCAGTAAATCAGTTCTGGAATTAAACGCCTGAATGTGTATCCCCTGTATGTTTGTTGTTTCATCCTAATATATATTATATATCTTTCTGTTTTTCTGTTTTTTTTGTTTGTTAGCCAACACGCCTGAGCGCCTGGACCGATTTTCTTGAAATTTGGTTTATTGATCGAGCATTTGTCGATGCAGGTTATAGGTAATAAATCTTTTCAAAATTTTGACCCAAAGGGACAAAGGGAGAAAAAATGGGCAAAAATGAGTACTTTATATTTATGCATAAAGTATTTTATCTGTTTTAAACGTATTTTTTTACGATTTAGCTTGGTTAAGTTTCCCAAAGAGCTATTGGAGGTGTTCCGTTTATGAAGTTGGACCAAAAGGGGTTAAAAGAAGGGGGAAAGGGGCCTAAAACGGGCAAATTGAGTGCATAGCCAATCACGCCTGAACGCCTGGACCGCATGGCCAATGTACAATTAATGTACATAACCCGCGCAACGCCAGGTATAATCTGCTAGTATGAAATATTATTTTAATAGTTATGAAGGGTTCCGACTATAATATCTTACCATAAAATACAATAAATCTGTTGTTAAATAATTTAAATTGTAATCTTTATTATAATAAGTATTTAAGTTGTGTGAGACGAGACAGTTTCTCTTGACTTTTCAGAAAAATGTACAATCTATAGTTGTTTCCGGACTAGATTTACCAAGAAATTTTTATACCCATTTATACCAACACAAGTCAAAACGACTGGTGTCAAAACTAAAGTTTTGAGTGTGTAAATTTTGTATGTGCTATAATGTTTTATAGAATTAATAAACAGTATTGGTAAAATAATAATAACATGTTTTTGGAAGAGTAGTTGTTGGACAGTCAGCTTCACTTCCTATCTCTTGACCTGATGACTGATAATAAAAAACTGAGTTCTTCAGCCAAACGAAACAAAAAATCCTTTCTTGAAATATTCTTTCCGGTTGTGTTTTTATACAAAATCCAGAAATTTATTCCGACAAAATCTAAAATATTAAAAAATACTTGAAGCGGCCATCTCCTAGATCCTGATTTCACACTATATGTCATATGGCGTATTTATCGTGCCATTTGATCTATGACGTCGACACCAAATTTGGGTTTATTATAAAAAGACAGTTTCAATTAGTTTCTTGCTGTTGGTATCAATTTTGACGCCTTTGTGTATAGTACTCAATAAAACAACTTTTTTGTTGGGCTTACTCTTATAAACTGTAAGTGTACATTCATTTGTTGCATATAGTAATGTTGAAAAACGAGCCATATCCCTCTTTTCCTTGCAAATTTTTGGAAGGTTACATTTGTTCGAACATACGGTACCAACCAACGTAGTGTTTTTGCCTAATAATTTAGAAGCTTAAGAAACACTAGTAAAAAAGTTGTCGGTTATTACAGTCCTACCTTTCAAGGTATAAGGCTCCAGTAGTCTCATTACTACAAATTCACTAAGAGGTGTTGCCAAATTTCGTGTTTCATCTTTTCCTAGATAAGGAAAGCCATTTACAACGTACTTCGTTTCAACGTCAGAAGCCAGCCAGAATTTTATTCCAAACTTGTCTGATTTGTTTGGCACATACTGTGTAAACCTACATCTGGCTTTCGTTGGAAACAATTGTTCATCTAATGTAATCTTTGCTCCTGGTTTGAAACAGTTTTGGCCGTTGACAATAAATTTGTTCCAAACAGTTGACACTAACGCAAATTTATCAGTTTGCAAGGGTTGACTCCTTCCATTTCTTTTATCGAAACGAATGAAACGTAAAATTTCTGTAAGGTCATGTCTACTAATAGTTTTAAAAAAAAAATTCAGGACCCCATTTTTTGTTCCATAAATACGACAGCTGCAACCCTTTGAATACTGTATGCACCACTGTATGTACCTCGTGCAAACAGTATTCCAATGAAAGCTTTCAATTTATCCTATGAAAGTGTCCATTTAGTCCCTAAAACTCTAAAGGCTTATAATTCGTTGGAAGTTTTGATATGCTGTAATATATGGTGGTCAATCAATAGTAAAAAGGTACTGCTTGGCTTCTCTTCTATAATATTTCTTCTAGCATATGCTGTAGGCCTAGATAAATCTTTGAATATGCAATGAGTTGGTAACCTTCCAACAACACCTCCTTCTTTTATTTTTTCCACATAATTCCACTTGCAGAAACCTCAAGTTGTGAATCTTCCCCGCTTTCATTATCCTCTTCAGAACTAGAAGGAAACCGCATACACTTTCGTTTTTGTATATTATGCAAAGGAACACTGTCTTCTGCCATAGAAAAACATACCAGTCAAAATGACTGGTACCGGTATAAGTACCAATATTTAAGGCTAATAAGGCAAGACCAGTCATTTTGACTGTCGCGGTGTATATATTAAATTGTACAATTAATTAAAAACCTTTATAAAAATGCATTTCAAATGAAATCTGTTTCCAAGGCAATTAACATTTGTTGATTTGTTTGATACCAGGTGTAAAATCAGTAAAGGAAGGTCAATAAATAAACAAAAAAAAAGTTGAAGCCATCTCAACTGAAGGAGTTTGGATGTTTACACTAGATGTACCATAACCATCAAATTTATTGAATTTCCTGCTTAACGCTCAATTTGCTAATTCACGATGTTAGATGATATCTTGTGGTGAATGGTATATGCTTTCCAATTCATTTCTGTTGAAAATATAAACAAAATTAATACTCCTTGTGGAGTACAATATGGATTTTTATAAATAAATGTCGCCGGTAAGATCATCTTATTTGGTTGTTTTACAGTTCTTGTTGTGTGTTTTCTTGAAGTTAAAAATTTATTACAATAACGTTTGAAATTTTTAAAGAAAATTATTCTTGAAAAATCTACGGAAAACCAACATAGGAAGTTCTGAACAGGGTGATTAAAAATGTCGTACATCGACCTCGTATGATATTCAATTCTTGTGGTAGTTCTCTTACTTCATTGTCAAGAACTTGAAAGTCGGCGATGTTCTGTTTTGCTATCAGTAGACCATTAAACTCAGAGCCTGCTCCTCAAGCGCATAAAAAACGCATTACGAAAATCATGGAAATAATATTGAGAATAATAAAGAAATTAAAGTGGCAAGCAAATTTTACTGCCCGAGGTGTTCCAAGAAGGCTAGGAGTTCCGTTGGAAAACAAGGAAAGAATAGAACAAGTTACAATTTACTATCTGATGTTGTCAGAAATAAAATTGTTTATAAATTTATTTTGTATTTATTTAAATATGATAATATTTCAAGTGCAGTTTTGCTGTTGAGTAAAAGAGTAACTGCTATACATTTTTCGGAAGCATTTACAGTCAAAGAAAAAAGTCTACATACAGCGGTGTTGGTAGACTTTTTCCCACTAAGTTTTATTTTTCTGCCCAATAATTTTTATGCTAAATTTTTTCGTTTCGTATCATATTCGATTTATTCTTCAAACATTCTTGATTGTAAATGCCATAAACAATGCTATAACATATTTTTCAATTTGATAAAAATCAGCGGGGGAAAAGTCTACATACGCCGATGTATGTAGACTTTTTTCGTTGACTGTATATTAAATTTATGCAAGATAAGAATGAGCTTTTGCTTTATAATTAAAAATAAAAAAAATTAATAAAATTTCAAACCGTTTTTGTTTCATTGAATTTTTAAATTTAAACTTTTAAATGACCCACCCTTTAGATTTTTTATCAATATTGATTGAGATAAGAACGAAAATTCACTTCGGCATCTCCTATAGACTATAAATTAGAAAATGTTGAATAAATGTGTGTATGTAATATTGTATTATTTTTAATATTGTTGAATACTTAGTCTGTTGTATTCCTATATGATTGTTTTGCAGTTTTATGAATATTATCAGCACAAAGCTAATACAGACAAGTTGAATGGAGAAGCACAGCGTGTGTGTCGTTGTTTTTAAAATCATGTAGGTTTTTGTGTATTTTGCTTTTTTTTAGTTTTGAAAATCAATTTCATTTTATATGTTTTAATTAAAACTCTTTACACATACTCTGAACCTTTCGTGGCGCAACTTTGAGTTCTTTTTAAGACCAAATAGCTTAAAAAATTTCCTTTTGCACAAAATATATTTTTTTTATAAAATTTATATTCATCAGAAAAATTAAAGAAGTTAAAAATCTCAAAACATATTATGCCAGACAGATATTTGGCCTACGAATATTTTGAGATTTCAGTTTCACAATTTGGATCTGCTATTCTATCATGTGGCTGACCACGTACACACTCCAGAAGTACCTCTTTTTTTAAATGAATTTTCAAAAAATTAACACAGAAATTTGTTCATAAAAATGTTTCAAAGTTATATAAAATACTCTAAATTAAATTTTCTGTGATGATTAATGGGTTATGGGTGCTGATAAAACAGTCTACTCGTGACTATAAATTTGTCACAGACTGTTGTACAAACATATCTCGTGTGAGTGTATGTTGAATATTTCTGATGAAGAAAATGAAATTTTATTTAAAAATTAAAAACATATACTTAAATACTAACAACATTGGTGAAAGAAATAATAGGGATGCCCTTACAATTTTTTGAATACAACGCAGTAAAATTAATATTTTATTCGGAAGATGTTCATAATGTCCGCATAAGAAATTATAACATTTCTCCTCTTAAAGTAATACTTGGGGGATATTTTATAATTTAAAGAAAAGAATTTCATTCACAAATATCACCATTAAACCATTTTATTATTTCAATAATAATATATAAAATATATATAAAATAAAATTGCCATGAAAAGTTTTTCAAAAATCTGTTGTTCGGAGTCGACTTTAAATTGTAGGTGCCGCCACTCATGTATAAAGTTAACACACACAACAAGAGTGGTGTGAGAAGCTAGAACGTAATCCTGACTGAAGGTTTGTAATGGCCAATTATGAATATAATTAATAATGATCAAACTGGAAAAAATAAGGATGATAAGAACTTTTGTCAAGTTTACCCGATCAAAACTCATAACATATAAATTTAAACGATACACATATTTATGTATAGCGTTTTTCGTATCTCCCATTTATTTATTTATTTATTTAAGTCAATGGACAAATTCCTTACTGACACCAATAGAATAAAATTAAATAGGATTACAATCAGTTTCTTAGAAAATACAAGTAATTGTTACAATAAAAATATGAAAAGTTAAGAACTGAGAAAAACAATAAAGTTATGAATTGAAAAAACAATAATGTTCCGTCTGTAACGCAAGAATTTAAAGAAAAATCAAAGTCTGACAAATAATTAAAATGACGGCAAATTCTAGTTAACGGAACTGCATAATTAGTTCTGCAGAATTGAATATAAATAAGATTATAGCAGCGGAAGTTACGACGAGGAACATTGAATTTAACAGATCTTAACAGAAATTCGCAGCAAATATTACCATTGATCAGGTTTTCCATGAAGGATATATTTAACATTGTTCGACGACTCCTAAGGGTAGGCATATCCAAGTAATTCCATCCAAGGCCACGCAAGCAGAAGAGTAGAAATTATTTCTGAACAAATTCGATGTGTTCGCTGTAAACATTATAGTGAGGATCCCATACGATGGATCTGTAATCCAAAATTGGTCTAACAAGCGATACGTATAACTGTTTAGTAATAAATGGATCAGTAAATTCATTTGCCCAACATATTATGAAGCCAAGAGTGCTTATTGCCTTATTTACAGTCAAAGTGATATGATCATTGAAGTTTAATTTTGAATCTAATAGGATCCCAAGATCAATTAAAGAGCCCACTATTTCCAGTTGATGACCTCCAAGCAAGTAATTAACCTCGATAAAATTATTTCTTGAGAACCGCACACATTTGCATTTTTTAATATCCAGCTCCATCATGTTGTACTCGCATCACAAAAAAAAAAAAAATAAAGATCACTTTGAAGATAAATATGTGTAATACATCATTTTAATAATTACTCAGCTCCTATCCAAAAACAGTATTTTAATTAGTCATATAAGTTTCAGTAATGTTAGTTGGCATACCTTCCCTTATACTAATTTTTCAAGGTCTTACAACAGTATTCTTTTCAGCATCCCATGTATTATTATTTTTTTCTATTTTTACATTTTTCCACTTCTACACTTCTATACTCTCAACTTAACGAAGAAAAACCAGTATTACACAGTTAAAGAGAATATATCTGTGATATATAGTGTCACGTGATAGATTATATACAACAACAAAAATTAACATCACGTTCTTTATTTAAGACAGAACTTAGGTTTGATTGAAGGCTTCATTTTTGCATAAGGTCTTTTTTACTTGATCTGTGAGACCTTCAACAACTCGAAGGAAAATTAAAGTAAAGTGTGATACTTATAGTGAAGAAAGTGATTTTTATTATAAAAAGAAAAGAAAATTAGTAAATTATTAAGTTTTTAAAAATATATAAAATAGCAGTTATTTGCTAAAGAAATATAAAACATTTTAGTGAATCTTTAAATCAGTCTGTTTCTTTGGAAGAAGGTAAATTCATTAAAAGGTATTGTTTTTTTACGTCAGATTAATAAAATATTGCGTTTCTTATATAGTTAATTTTATATATCACCAGTACCTCGAGTGAATCAGCCATTTGCCAATTTGGAGCAGACTCAGCGTCAATTCACTCGAGGGAAATTTGGCAATTTTGGGAAAATCTTCAAATAAAAATATATGAAAACTGCAAAGATCAAGATCGAATTGAACTCTTCACTTAAAAATCCTTGAAAGGCCAACCGCAACTACTTACTTACATATATCCAGTCATAAACGTCTAAAACTTTAACATACAATATGTTTCGTTTTGCTAAAAACCACATAAAAACCTAAAAATAACCATACTTTCACTATAACATTATTAAAATTATTAACTAAATTCTAAATCACAAATTAAATATTCTAACCTTTAAATTTTAAATACAATGAATTCATTTATCTAAATACATATGTTCTATTAAATCATTTAAAAATTCTAACAATATGCACTTATTGTACCTATAAAATACAATTAAATTATAATTCAATCTATCATGTTAAAATTTTCTATTTTTGTATTAACTTTTTTTTTATATAACCTATTTCTATATCTAACCATTTATTCCTTATAAAAATGAATTATTTATAAATTATCTAAATATTTAAATATTAAAACCTATAAAAACCTAAATGATTGTAAAACGACTCCATCAAATGAAGCTGAAGGCCTTCCGCATCGAAGGAATCGAGACCCTACTGTAAGTTAAAAAATATATTACTTTTGATTAATATACATTCATTTAGTATTTAAGTATTTGTTTCATAAATATACCAGTGACGGCATTTTTAAAAGCTTAGTATTACATGCGAAGAAATAATTAAGAAAAAAGTACCAAATGAAGTACTATTACTTTTTCATACCATCACTGATATATATATTTAGTATTCTCTCGTATAATTGCAAAAGAGCAATTGAAGATGATACTCTCATTGAATTCTTAACTGTTATACTTGCTTTTTTTTGTTTTTTCTTTATCTTCAATTTCTCTTTTGTAATAATGAATTTAGTCATCACTGATCATTTGTAATGATAAAATGTAGTAATATTAATGTCATGATAATTAGTTTCTTTTTTCTGTATATAATTTCTATTATTCCCTTAGATATTTTAAGACTATGAGAATTATTATTTTTTTTTTTTGTTATAATTATTTCAATATAACTATGTTCCGTATATGATTGAAACGTAAATTTTTTTTGTGATGTAGAACTTCATAGGCGTAGGTAAGGTTTAGTCCTTTTAGGGGTTTTCGTAACATATTTTCCCTAAATCGAAAACCATGGTAGGGTGGGTACCGAAATGAGGCATTTGAATCGCACGTAATTTTTTTTATTTTTGTGGTTTTGTTGTACGAATTTGGACGCGCGGAACAAGATCCCCTCCCACATCTCCCGAACTAGCTAGCTATCAAGTACGTGCGTAACGTTCCAAAGTTAGTCCAATGGAAAAATCCGTTTCCTGTTTGTGAAACTGACGAAAAGCTTTCTATTTTTGAAGTATGTACAATGAAGCAGAGGAAACATTATCTCAAATAAAATGGCGCCCAACGTGGGGCCCGAAAAACCAATCTGGGGCACCCGAAAACAACTTGGGGCCAACAGGAAATTGAGGTTCTGTTTTTTTATCGTTACAAGAAAGCCCATAAACATTTACCACATATGCTCGATGAAATTATTAAAGGAGAGAAGAACTTTTACATCGTCAGCATACATCCAGATATTGGCAAAATTAATCATGTTGGGAAGATCGTTCATAAACAGCGAAAAAAGAAGTGAAGCGAGACGTCTACTTTGAGGAACACCAGATAGCACATCAATATACTTAGATAAGCTATTGTTCACACATAGTCTACCAGTCAAATACGACTCTAGCCATCTTAAACTCCTATGATTTACAGCCATTAAATCCAATTTAGTTAACAGAAGTTTGTGATTCACTTTATCGAACGCTTTTCTAAAATCCGAAAAACTTTGAAAATCGGTCAAAAAATATTTGAGTAATAATTGATTTTGTGTGAATAGTGCAAAAACATTTCTTTTTTCAAATTTAAAAAAAATATTTTAGACTTCCGCTCAACTATTTAGTTGACAACTTACACTGGGCACTTACGCGGGTGTATTTACACTGTCGCAATGCGTTTTTAAATGTACAAATTGAGGTTTTAAAACAATTTTATTTTATTTATGTAAGTCTTTTAAGGAATTTTTGCTAGTTGTACGACAATTGTTTGAGTCAGTTCATATATCATCAAAGGAATCATATTTAACAAAATAATCATTTGTACAGATTATGTTCATTAAAAAATATCGAATGGAAATGAAATCAAGCCAGCTGTTATAATTTGTGAATTTAACCAATCCTTATTTTGAGTAACGAATTTTAATCCATTCATAATGGAACTTTTTCAGTAATTTTTTTCTACCTAATTTGCGGAACTTTTACACGCTGATTCGGAAATTCCTGTGTCGTGCTTAAGGTGACTGCACACGTTAACGAAAGCATTCGTTAGTTCTTGTTCCATATATCTCTCTGCATTTGTTTTTGTCATTACAACTTTCTTCTTTTGCAGACGTGATGAAAGGATTTCATTTTTATCTTCATTCATGGCAAAAAGTTTTAAAACTTTTGGTTTACATGCTATGAAAAGTAGAGCATTGAAATCATATCGGTGGTAACATTCATTAAACTTCGATACTTTTTGTATCCTATCATTTCGTTTTTTTTTCTTTTCTTCATTTTGTAATAAACTTTTGATGACAGTATTCAGAAAATGTAATATTGCGAACAGAAAAAACGTAATTTTCCAGTTCTTGTTTTTTTTTACTTTTTAGCACACAAGTAAAGTGAAATAAAGATTGCTAGAAAAAAACTTTGTTTAAACTTTTTTAGTGTGGCTAAAAATGATGCAGTCTCAGGAGAAAAACAGAGAGGGATTGAGGGATAGCCGGATTGAACATAGAACAAGGTGTTTGTAACAAAACATACATAACACATACATAATTAGTCATTACAACCCTTCAGTCTGGAGTACGACCTAGTTTCTCACACCACTTAAGTTGTATGTGTTACTTTTATACATGAATGGGAGAACCTGCAGATTAAAGTCAACTCAGAACGCTAGCTTTTTGATAGACTTTTCAGTGCACGTTTATTTTCTGTCAGAGTTATTGCCAAAAATCTGCTGAGAGGAAGTCGCCGAAGAAATATTTTTTCATATTTCGTTTTGTTGGAGTTGTCTGACCTGGGTTTTGAACCGTGGCCTTACGTCGAATAAGCCAACACTTTACCTATTAGATTACAACGTCTAACATATGCATTAACAGTGAAAAACTTAGTGAATCGAGTATATCGGACCTTTCATTAAGCTGTTCCTGCTTTAGAATTTAAATCAAATAAAATGCGTGTGAGATATCATCGAAATTTTATTTCGTTTGAAAGGCCTTTTGATGTCATTAAGTGTGAATACAGCATCTGAAATGTTCAACTTTCCATGACTCCGGTGCATGCATCAGGTTGAATTTGACCGATGATGTAGGTTGTTACAATGGGTCAAATCAACCTCCGGGTACTGTACTTGTCTTTATTGACAAGTACGCGTCCTCCAACCTAGGTTGTAATGGCTGTGAGAATCGCTGTAGTTTGTGACTTATGCGCACGTGCCTACAACTTAAGAAATCCTAGCGAAAAAGCGGTCTAACTACACGATCTCGGTGTATATTTCACATCAACTCACTCAAATCATTCGTGCGGAATGTTCAGTGTAGCAATTCAGGCTAAGGTGTTAGTAATCATAGAATCATGCAGTTTCGGAGACTGTCATGAGGTTGAGTGTCTGAAGGTATTGAAACTTAAACAATTGAATTTGAACTCTACTTTCAACAATTAACGAGATTGGAGCAAGCAATTCATTTATTTATTTATTTATTAATTACAATACAATTACAAATTATACTTTATGTATATACGAGCTGAGTAACTTTGACCATATGCTCGGTGAAGTATCACAGACCAGAGTCTCTGATGGGAATCGAACCCACGACCCTCACGCTAATAGTCTAGCACAATACCCACTAGGCTACCAGGGCACCCACAAGCAATTTAATCAAGAATGGAATCAATAAGAAAAAAAAGAGATATTGAGTTTCATTATGATAACATCAAACTACACGTATCTATCGATCAGGCAGAAAGTAAGATATGCGCCAACTACAGGGGTATAAACCTTCTCGCTATCGCATATAAGGTTCTTACAAGCGTATTGTGTGAACGACTGAAGCCACTCATCAAAACACTGATTGGAAGTTATCAGTGCGGCTTCAGACCTGGCAAGTCCACCATCGACCAGATCTTCACACTACGCCAAATCCTGGAAAGACCCACGAACAACAAGTCGACACACACCATCTTTTTGTCGACTATAAGACTGCCTTCGATAGCCCCATAAGGGATCGTGTTTTTGCTGCAATGTCTGAGCTCGGTATACCTGCGAAGATGATAAGGCTATGCAGAATGACGTTGAACAATTCCTGCAGCTCCGTCAAGGTAGGAATGGACCTCTCCGAACCTTTGATACCGGGTGAGGTTTCAGACAAGGCGATCCCTTATCATGCGACCTCTTCAACTTCGTCATGGAGAGTGTTCTGCGAAAGGTGGGAGTGCATCGCAATGGCACTATTTTTCAAAAAAGTGTCCAGTTGCTTGCGTACGCTGATGACATTGACATCATAGGGCGTACCAAGCGAGATGTTACTGCTGCCTTTAGTGCTTTTGAACGGGAGTCTACTAAGAAGGGTATGGCTAGCATTGCCGGTTTATTAATTGTTTGGATCTCTGCAGAAGTCACTTAACGGACAGATAATCCGTTTTTATGGAATAATGGCTTGCCTTCATTTTAAGAAAAAGGCAATGTAAGTCATCTGAAAGCCTACTTTTATAAGTAAGGTATCGCGAAATTTCCGAATAAATAATCTTATGGAAATGCCAGAACCGAATAATTAACATTTTCCCTGCAACCAGTAAACATTATTGATTACGACCAATTACATGGGACAAAATCTATCAGATTAGTGTGCCCATCGCTTTTTTCTACCGCTTTTCATCTGCTGGCTTTATTCTCTTCTTGAGCAGCTTAATTCTCTTACCTTATGGACTCTCCTAATTTTCTTAGCAGAAATCTTTTATTTCCTTCCTGGGATTCTTTCACAGCACTAACACCGTCGCAGTGTCTAAATTGATAGCCATAGAGCGGGCGATTCAGACTGCCTTTTCCTCATCTTGTTCGAAGTTATATGTATTGATGTCGATACCTCTTTGTAATTAAGTTTTCTTACCGTTTGTTAGTTGTCTTAGTTTGGTTAACTTACCTCAAGGTCTTGGAATTTCATTTTATTTCGCTAATTATAGTACCCCAATTCTGATACCAATTTTAAGTTTTCAAATTTTATAAAACTTAATTTATAAATAAATAAAATAAATTATTTACTTCTAATCATTAATCATTTCTTTATTTAAACAAATTTATTTATTTAAGTAACAACACAATTCCGCTGATAACACTCCGCTATCAATTTTATTAAAGACTCTCTTATTAGCAAAGATTAAATATTTCTGTATTCAATATGCACCTAACAGGCACTTTTTAATAAAATTTTCAGCTATTAGCCACGTCTTATCACTGCCTGACTACTCACGACTGCGTGTGGGCATCGTACTTCACTCTATTTATATTTCACATCTATAATCTTCGGACTCTTTCTTTAAGGGTTGTTGTTGTTGGATTTTTAATCTGTGTTTTGTTCTTTTTTTATTTTTTTTATTTTTTTTTTTTTTTATTTTATTTATTAATCATAGCACAACAAGATAATAATCTTATAAATGACAGTGCAGGACATCAAATAGGAAAAAGTAATAACAAATCGCTCATTATATGAGTAATTAATTGTTTAAAGTACAGTATAAATAAAAATGAATAAAAATAAGAACATGATTTAACCTCAGGAAATAGCAATCGATACAAAAAAATTAGGATAAGAAAATGAGTATATGTAAAAAACTAAATTAGGAAAGATACAAATATAAAGAAAAATACAAACAAGGAAATATATTCATATAATGAGATACAATGAAACTTAAATAATAAATTAGAAAAATGAAAATAATTAATCACTAATAAAAATGAAGAGTAAAAATGTATAAACAATCAAAAAATGTTACAAACTACTTAAACAGATTGTATAACTCCTTTTTGAACTTAGTTGCATTGCCTATGTTCTGAATATAATTAGGTAGTGCATTCCAAAGACTGATGGTGTGTATAAAGAACTGTCGTTTCGACAAAAGAGTCCTATGCCTTAATTGGATAATTTTCCTACCGCGGTTGGATTTAGCAAATCTAATCCTGCTAAATAAGTATACTGGCTGTTCCAAAGTAATAAGCTTATGGAGGAGAATTAGGCACTTAATATTCAATAGATTATCAAAATGAATACCACATATCTGGTAAGAAAATTGTGATATATGGTCCCGACGTCCCTTAATAAATACATATCTGGCTATGTTATTATAAGCCAAGTTGAGTTTCCGCCTATCATCCGCATCACAGTTTGCGAAAATTTCCGATCCATATAAAAGAACAGGAATCAAAAACGTTTTTGCCAGTTGCAGGCGTATAGCAAAAGGAGTCGAATCTATAACAGCCCATAAGTTCCTAAGCATACCATAAACTTTACCAACGATGACATTAATGTGGCTAGACCACGTTAGCCGACCATTAAAGATAACACCCAGATTAGATGCCGATTCAACAAAATCAATTTTATTCCCCCTGATAATAATTTCCGGCACATCAAACGCTCTCTTAGACCTGGAGAGCAATAAACATTTCGATTTAGAGGGATTAATACAAAGTCCATTAGCACTAGCCCAGTTGTCAATTTTCCGTAAATCATCGTTAATCGTATCTACACATAGTCTAATATTATCAATACAAGCGCTCCTATAGAGCTGAACGTCATCAGCGTACATATGTACGCTACAATTATCCAAAACATCAGGTAGGTCGTTAATGTATATACAGAACAAAAGGGGCCCTAAAATTGATCCCTGAGGAATACCTCTTCCAACGTGTACCGAATTCGAGATGTTGCCGTTTAGGTAAACTCGTTGAGATCTGTTAATGAGATAGGAACGTATAAGGCTGCAAGCTGAATTAGAAAAATGAAAGAGGGTCTGTAGCTTTCTCAATAGTATTCTGTGATCAAACTGTATCAAAAGCCTTAGTGTGATCCAAAAGAACCAAAAACGCTATGTAATTTTCATCCAGCTTCAACCTAAGGTCATCAACTACTTTGACTAAAGCAGTAGTGCAGCTCCTAGCTTTCATAAATCCATGTTCCCTTCTCGTAAATGTATCTGTCTGTGCATTTATGTTTACCATATGATGTATATTTTGTTGTCTGTTTGTCTTATTTGATTATTTTCATTCTATTTTTCATATTTTTTTACCAGCCTTCCATATATGTATATAAGCTTTCCAAATACTTTTATATTTAAATGTTGCGGTTTGGCATGGTTTCTCACTATAATTCTGTCCTGCAAGACTTCTCCAATTGAAAACTATTATTGAAACTGGTAATCTTTTAATGTTCACAATTTTAGTTCACAGTTTTATGTTTCATTTGAAATAATAAAATTGGCTATAGTGCACTCGCGTAGGGCTTGTTAGGTACTTGTTTTGTATTGCTCGAGGATCGATAGTCAACTGATCAACAAAAATCTTAATAATTATGTCGAAGGTGGTGATGAAACAGTTTTGATGAATGTGTGTATGCATATGTGTATATTGTGAATATGATGGTTGTTAGAGATGTTATTGTCATTATGTGTGTAAGGGATATTGGAAGACAGGATCAGGGTTGAGTAAATATTTTCACTCGTGTGAACACTAACTATTATTGAAAAACAATTCTTGGTTTTATTATAATATTGTTACGTTTTTACCCTTTTAAAAACCTTTAAGATATGAGTTCGTAGATTGCAAATAAAAATAAATTCGTGTTTATTTTTAAATCAAGTCCGTACGACACCTTTGGCAACTTGATTTTAAACAACAACAATTTACTTTAATCGTTATTATTATTTACACTCGTTCGTTTGATCTTAGTAGCGGAAATCTTCAAACGACGATTATTCTCTTCACACGCAACGCGTCTTCCCGCAAGAATGACTGAATTCTTTCTGATCCCGTTGCCTGCTTTGTCTTGCCTTTTATATCGCTGGGTAAACAGTCTGATTGATGCTCTTGAAGGAGAATGACTGCCTTCGCGAAATCTCTATAAATGTAAACATATTAACTATAAAAACATTTGCTGGGATATCACCCAAATACTTACCAAAAAAACAATGCTAAGCGTGTTGTGCAATGAACCTGAATTATTATTTTTATCAATTATGCTGGCTCGCATAAGTGTATTTATTGCAATGAACTTGTTACGAAAGAGTTATTGTTTTAATTTCAATTTATGCTTAGTTAGTACTTCTTTATGGCAAAAAATATTACTTTAGAGTTTAAGTGAAAAATTGTAAATTAATTAAATTTTGAACTTTTAAAGAAAAAGTCGCACCTTATAAGCTGTACAAAAATTAAAAACCCAATCCCAACAACAATATTCATATAACGTTATGCCTCAACGGCAGCTCCCCATAACAACACAGTTTCATCCTCCTAGGCCAACGGCACCGAAACCCGAACCTCGCCCCGAGCCGATGGATATTGACCAATCAATGAGGTCTAAGCATGTAAATTACATGAATAGACCCAGCCAAAACGACAAGTTTTTTGCAAAAAGACCTAGTATTGCAAATGATGAAATGCAAAGGCAAAACAAAATGCAAAGAAACTTTCATATAGGAATCAAAGAAGAGGTAAAATTAACTCAACAAGAATATGAGAAACAAATAGAAAACTATGAAGAGCAAGAGCGTTTGCCAGCATTTAATGATTATTTAGAGAATCAATATGATGCTTCTGGCGAAGATATTGACAATGAGGTGCTCACCCAAGAATTTGTCGACATTAATTTTTTAGATTAAAAAACTCGTGCTTACCCTACTTCGAGTGAAGGGCAAGTACGGGTAAAATTTTAAAATTTCTTATTGATATTGGATCTACCAAAAGTTGTATACAGCCATCGTTAGTAAAAAATCCTATCCCGAACGAAGAAATTTTCTTCGCGAAATCAGACGGAGCGACTACAAAAATAACCCACCATACATTTATTAATCTGTATAACAACAATACAAATAATATTAAATTATTTCTCCTACCATTGTTGGAATCCTTTCACGGGATACTAGGGAACGATAGTTTAAGGCAATTTTCTGCGATAATTTACTCTGCTGAAGATTATATGCTAATAAATAACAAGTATAAGGTTAGACTAAAGCAACAAGATTCGCAATACGTAAATACAATTGATATCCGAAATAGCCACATGAGTCCGAAACAAAGATTTCAACTTAACAAAATAGTAAAAAAATTCGAAAAACTTTTTTGTGACGCAAATGAGAAGCTAACATTCACAACAACTGTTGTTGCTGAGGTACACACACGCAGTATACTCAAAATACTATCCTTATCTAATGCGCCTAAAGGAGGAAGTCGAAGCGCAAATTAAAGACTTACTAGATAACGGCATAATTAGACCTTCTCGATCGGCATATAATTCACCCGTATGGATTGTGCCGAAAAAAGCAGATGCCTCTGGGAAAAAGAAGTATCGTTTGGTTATATTACGGAAAACTAAATGATGTTACGATACCAGACAAATACCCCATACCAAATATTAATGACATTTTACCTCATCTTTCAAAAAGTAAATGGTTTTCCGTGATCGACTTAAAGAGCGGATTTCACCAAATTTCTCTAAGGGAAAGTGATATGAAGAAGACCGCGGTCTCGGTAAAAAACGGAAAATATGAGTTTACGAGACTACCATTCTTTGCAGAAGATGAAGATACGCATTTAAAAAATCTTCAAACTGTTTTCAAAACTTTAGGAAACGCAAACCTAAAAGTTCAGTTAGGCAAATGTGACTTTCTGAAAACGGAAGTCTAATTTTTAGGATTTATAATATCAAGTGCGGGAATTAAAACCAATCCAGATAGAGTAAAAGCAACAAGGGACTTTCCTGTTCCAAAAAACCTCAAGGATCTTAGATCTTTTCTAGGTCTTTCAAACTTTTACAGACGTTTCGTCAGGGATTACGCAAAATTAGAGAAAACCCTTGACTGTACTCTTGAGAGGGGAGAGAGGAAAAGTATCCAAGCATTCTTCTAAAAATATGAAAACTGATCTTAACGAAGAAGCAATAAGTGCTTTTAACAAGCTAAAAAATGTATTAATGTCTGAAGACGTCTTGTTGGCTTACCCGGATTTCAATAAGGAATTCTATTTAACGACAGACGCATCCAATCATGCCCTTGGCGCTGTGTTGTCACAAGAGGATAGACCTATTATTTTCCTGTCAAGAACCCTTAGTAAATCCGAGGAACACTATGCGACTAATGAGAAAGAGTTATTTGCTATAGTGTGGGCCCTCAAATCATTGAGAAATTACCTTTATGTGTCAACAAAGTTGAAAATTTTCACGGACCATATGCCATTAACTTATTCCTTGAACAATAAGAATTCAAATTATAAATTAAAAAGATGGAAAGCATTTTTAGAAAACTACAACTATCAATTACTTTACAAACCTGGAAGGATGAACGTTGTCGCAGATGTTTTATCAAGGATTCCACAAGAAATATCACATGTGAATTCTATGACAGTGACCCAGCATAGCGATGAAAGTTCATCACATGATCTGATTCAATATACCGATGCTCCAATAAATGCTTTCAAGAATCAAATTATATTAACGTCATTAGACACGCCCTCTTACAAATTTGAAATCATTTTTCCGACGTATCATAGGCATACAATATCAGAACCCAATCCATCGACAACAAATTTGACTTCCATTTTAAAAAATATCTTAACCCTTCAGTCACCAACTGTATCAAAACTACTGATGAAATTCTCGGTAAACTCCAGGAAATCTTTAGAGAAAAATTTAGTCATTACAAGGCCAAATACACCAGAACTATGGTAACTGACCTGGTAAATGAGGAAGATCAAGAGAATGAAATTATAAAGGAACACGAGAGAGCTCACAGAAATAGTCATGAGAATAAGTCTCAACTTATAACCAGGTGTTATTTCCCTCAAATGAACGCGAAAATCAAACGATTGACAAAACAATGTAAGGTTTCCAGAGAAAATAAGTATGAATGCCATCCTAACAAAATTTCTTTGCAAGAAACACCAATTCCGCAATACCCAGGGCAAATTGTTCATGTTGATATTTTTATCACAGTGAAAAAGTCTGTCTTGACAGCTATTGATAAGTTTTCGAAATATGTGCACGTTAGAATGTTAAAATCCAGGGTGGTAGAAGACATAAAAGAACCGTTGAGAGAAATCCTTTTGGCTTTCGGCATGCCTGAATTTGTGGTAATGGACAATGAAAGATCCCTAAATTCTATGGCAATTACTTTCATGTTGGAGAACCAAAATAATGTCAAAATTTTCAAGATCCCTCCACATGCTAGTTCTGTTAATGGACAGATTGAGAGATTTCACTCAACATTGACAGAGATAATGAGGTGTCTTAGAGTGGAAAATGTCCATAATTCCTTCTCAGGCCTTCTCATAGATCTTTGTTCGAGTACAATAACTCCGTGCATTCAACCATACTTAGGGAACCAGTAGACGCATTTTTGGCTTGAGGAAGATAGGCCAGAAATTGTTGAAAGATTAAAGCAGAAACAAGCAAAAGATATCGAGTTTCACAATAAATCAAAATCACCTCAAAAGAATTATGAACCAGGACAGAGAGTTTACGTTAAAATTAACAAGCGGCTAGGGACTAAACTAAGCAAGAACTATTTTGAAGAAACCGTCAAAGAAAATTGAAAAACTACCATTGTAACAGAATCGGGCCGAATCGTTCATAAGAATAATATTAGAAACTAACAATCTCCTATATGTCAGGACCATTCTTGTTGTGACAAACGCTGAAGTAAAAATACTTGACTATTCCAACTCCCAAATCATCTCTATCAATACCGGCTATGCTAAAGTACAGACTGGAAATTTTAAGCTGGTGCATGTTATTGAGCCAGATAACTATCAGAATTTGATAAATAAGATACAATTGACTTTAAACAATAACATATCCCATTCCCATCCTTTATATCCCTTCCTATATCATGAAACTCATCAGCTCCAAAACCATCTAAATAGAATTAAGCCTAGAATTAAGAGACCACTAGATTTCATAGCGTGGAAATGGATCGCTGGAAATCCAGACCATGCAGATTTTGAAATTATTAAACAGAAAACAAATAATGCGTTAGGAAATAATAACCAACAAGTTGTCATAAATAAACTTACTATGGAAAATATAAACGACCTTGCTAAAACAACTAATCAGATTGTAAAATTTATTAGATCAAATGAAATTCCTAATGAAACTGTAATAACTACTCTTAAGTATAAAATAGATATGTTAACGGAAGAATTGTTAAATATTCAGTATGCCATTCATTGGGCAAAGGTCGGAATAGTGAATTCATTTATTTTATCTAATACCGAAGTAAATATTGTAAAACAAATTTTTGAAAAAGACTCAATTCCATTTGTAAATCTTGAAGAAGCCTTTGAATTTTCCGAGGCTCGAATAGCTTCTAGCAATAGTACATTAATTTATATTGTAAGCATTCCAACAACCGATGTTCAATTTTGTTCTAAGTTACTTATAAGACCCACAAAATCTTGAAAATTTGTTAACAAAATGCTTTATAAAGAAGTATTAATATGTGGTAACTCAACCTTTGGCATTAAAAACGCTTGTAACATTGATGATCTAGTAAATATAGACAATGACACTTGTGTAACAAAATTATTGAGAAGTCAAGCATCAAATTGCACGTTAGTGAACAGCAACAGCACACCTACAATCGACTACAACTGGGTTACTCCTGCTAAATCAATTTAATGACACCGTTTATATGAATAATGAATCACGTAAGCTTAGTGGAACCTATCTTCTCCAATATCAAAACGCTACAATAACAGTAGCAAACAAGGCGTACAATTATTTCCAGATGACTGTATTGCAATCGTTACCGGCCATCTTACAGCCTAGATCATCTGGATCTGCTATCGAGGAAGTACTTACCTTGGATACAGTAAACGAACTCAATTTAAATAACACTAAATCTATCGATCTATTGGACGTCAAGAATAAATGGAACTTTATGATAACTATTAGGCTTTTCACAATTTCCGCCATTTTAACTGTCATTATTGTGGTAAGAAAAACACACTACCAAGTCAAATTGAACGAAGTCATTACGTCGGTAGCGTCAGTACAAGTACCCCTTCCTGAGTGGCACACAACACAGCTGACGAATCCGCCACAAATAACAACATTACCGGTGATTCCTTACTTTAATAATGCGACCGAGGACGCTCGCAACTAAAGGGGAAGGTATTAACCATAAAAACATTTGCTGGGATATCACCCAAATACTTACCAAAAAACAATGCTAAGCGTGTTGTGCAATGAACCTGAATTATTATTTTTATCAATTATGCTGACTCGCATAAGTGTGTTTATTGCAATGAACTTGTTACGCAAGAGTTATTGTTTTAATTTCAATTTATGCTTAGTTAGTACTTCTTTATGGCAAAAAATATTACTTTAGAGTTTAAGTGAAAAATTTTAAATTAATTAAGTTTTGAACTTTTAAATAAAAAGTCGCAGTATCGTTCTGTCGTTGGTGACATACGGTAGTGCGTGAAGTATATTGGTACTGTTTAAATTAATTATAATTTGCAATAAATTAAATACTTAAATTTTTAAATTGACTAAAATGAGCCCAAAACGTAAAATTATTTGGGGCCGAGGTCCTAAGTTTAAAGTTCCTAAGTCTGCGACTAAGACTGATTCAAATAGATATCAAGTGTTCTCTGATATGGAAAATGATATTTCTAGTATAGAAGAAGGTAAAAATATCGAGGAACGCATAAAAATTCCCCCAATCATTGTTGATCATGTTCATAGCTTTACGGAAATTATAAAACTCTTGGGTTCTTGTTCGAACTCCAAATTTAAGAGAATGTCCATCGGCACGAAAGTGATGCCCAACACGTTAATTGATTACGACGAAGTCATCATAATATTTAAAACAAATGACATTAAATTTTTCACACATCCAGTAAGGGATAGAAAAAATTTTAAACTTATGATGTTTGGTCTCCCTCAACTTGAAATAAAAACAATTATAGAAGAATTTCAAAATACTTTCAACATAACCCCAACAAAAGTTATTGAGGTTAAAACCAGCATATCAAATCAAGACGACGCACTCTATATGATCGAATTCGACAAAAACCAAGTATCTAAAAGAGAGGTAATAAAAATACGGTATTTCTATGGTATAGTTGTACACTGGAGAAATCCAAAACGAAGTACAAGAGGTCCTACTCAGTGCACTAAATGTACCATGTTTGGACATGGCTCATCCAATTGTTTCAGAAAGCCAGCATGTTTAGGTTGCGGTGGCCATCATGACTACTCAACTTGCCAACTGAGCAAAACTTCGCACGAAGGCCCAGTAATTTACAAATGCTTCAATTGCATGAAAAATAAGCTTAAAAATGTAAATCATTGTGCTGACGATCCAAACTGTCCGTCTCGGCGAGAATACCTAGCTATTCGGCAACGCCTTACAGGCAATCAAAAAACAAAGCCAGTCAGGAAAAATATTATGGCAAAGTCATTTAACTGGGATGAAGACTTTCCTCGACTAAATCATAATACTGAAGAGCCTCCCTCTCTCAGCAAAAGTCAGAATAATTTTAGCAATATATTTAATACAACAAGATCCAATATGGATCAAGATAAAACCGACGATAATCTTACTAATGATAAACTTTTGGACATATTCTTTAGTGCAATTGACGCTCTAGAAAAATGCAAAAATAAATACGATAAATTGCGAGTTTTAGGAATGATGACTAGACATGTCATATAGACAAAAAACAATATATAGCCTCAATGTTATGCACTGGAATGCGCAAGGCATAACGAACCAATCTACTATCTATCAATTAGAACATACAGTAAAACAAATGAAAATAGATGTTGTCTTTATTAACGAAACATTTTTAAATCAAAATTCTAAATTTAAATTGCAAAACTATAATATTTACAGAGAAGACAGAGTAACCCACGGTGGTGGAGTCCTTATTGCTGTGAAAAATTCAATACCACATCAGCTTGTTAAAAAAATACCAACGTCGAATATTGAGAATGTTTCGGTAGTCATTTTTGTCAATAATAGACCAATAAAATTCACAGCAGCATACTCGCCGAAGTACACAAATGATTTTATTAACGATATTAATAGTATTACAGCACCAACATCTGAATTTTTTATATTTGGAGACCTAAATGCGCAGCATACAAGTTGGAACTGCTTAAAAAACAACGCAGCTGGAGTAAGATTGTATAACCATCAGCTAAACTCAAATTACTATATACATTACGCTCACAATTATACTCGTTTTGGTCAGCGATGCTCATACACGCAGCCCTCAGTTATTGACTTGTTACTTACAAATTCCAACCTGAATGTGTCTAATATCGTTACTCATCCAGGACTTCTTAAATCGGATCATGTCCCGATTACATGTCAAATTTATGGATCTGTTGTGGAAAAAATTAAATTAGTTCCCATGTACAATCTTGCAAACTGGAATAATATCAGCAGATGGGTTGACACTGAAATAAATAAGAAAGAATTTGCTCTCTGTAAATATAAATGAAGCTAATATCGAAGAAATATTGGTTAAAACTACTAATATTGTTAAAGAGGCGCAAAATAAAATTCCGTTGAGAAAAATTAATGTATGGCAATCAAAGTTATCTCAAACAACATTATACCTCATTGGTCAAAGGAACAAATTTAGAAGAAAACTACAAAGATCTTATAATAACACAGAGAGAATGTATTTATCAGCTGTTTTGAAACAACTCAATAATATGATAAATATCCACGTGTCTAATGACAGAAACAAAAATTGGAATGTGTTTCTCAAAAGTTTACCAGCTGGCAATAAGAAGATGTGGAAAATAAACAAAGCAATAAGAGGTAGGAGGTCCACTTTTGACTGTTTGACGATAGATGGCGTTGATGTTTATGATAACAAAACCAAGGCAAATGCAATAGCCGATGTTTTTGAAAAATCGCATCAAATAACTTTAAATATGCTATCAAAAATGGATCAAAGAGTATCTAAACACATCCAATGGTTAGACTTGCAACCAATTCCTGCTAATATTACTAACTATCTTACTTCTACTGCAGAAATCAAATACTTTGTAAATAAACAAAGAAACTCAAAAGCTCCAGGAATTGATGAAATAAAACCAACAATATTAAAGAAATTGTCAGACCTATTGTACACACTAATATCAAATATTTTTAATTGGTGCCTTAAAAATGGTTACTTCCCAAAACTATTTAAAGTGGCTAAAGTTTTACCAATTTTAAAACAGCACAAAGATAAAAAGTCGCCTAAAAGTTATCGCCCTATAAGTATGTTAAACTGCCTCGATAAAATTTTTGAAAATATCTTATTAAGTAGACTTAATGATTACACAGAAGAAAATGACATTCTAAGCAAGGAACAATTTGGTTTCAGGAAATACCACTCTACGGTACATCAGGCTAAACGAATCGTTAATATCATATCATCTAACAAAGCTCGTCGTAAAAGTACTGGTGTGGTTTTCCTCGACATAGAGAAAGCTTTCGACGCATTATGGCATAACGGTATCATATTCAAACTACATAAATTTGGGTACCCAATTTACTTACAGAAAATCATAAAAAGCTTTTTACTGGACAGATACTTCAAAGTGTTCATTAACAATGAGACATCTACTCAAAGACACCTTTGTGCAGGTGTCCCTCAAGGGTCAGTTTTATCCCCTACTCTTTACGCTATCTTTACGTCTGACTTTAAAGCTCAAAGAAACCAGTCTTTAGCCTTTTATGCTGATGATACAGCAATAATAACGTCGGGTAAAGTTTCAAACGCAATTGTAAAAAATATGAAAAATGCACTTATTCATGCTGAAAAGTATTTCAACAGGTGGAAAGTAAAAATTAATCAGGAGAAAACACAAGCTACCATATTTCCTTTTAATAGATCAGCAAAAAGGATACCAAAGATAAATTTAAACATACAAGGATCTATAATTCCACTTAGTTATAATGTCAAATATCTGGGACTGTTATTTGACAAGCACTTAACATTCAAAGAGCACGTTCTCCAATCATGTAATAAAGCATTAAACTGTGGTAGGGCCTTATATCCTCTACTAAATAAAAAATCACAACTAAATTAAAAGAATAAACTGTTAATTTACAAAATGTGCATCCGCCCAATAATGACATATGGCTGCCAGGTGTGGTCGTCTAGATGTGCGGAAACGTACATGAAAAAACTGCAAATCGTACAAAATAAAAATTTAAAAACTATTTTTAACCTTCCCAGAAGATATTCAACAGCCCTCTTGCACAGAAAATTTAAGCAGGAGTTGTTCAATGATTTTGTTAATAAATTGACTACAAGATTTGAAGAAAAAACAGATCTTCAACTTTAGAAATATTAAGAAGATTAAGATTATTATCTTTTTCTCCAACTTCTGCAAAGAAGATGGTGAAAAAAGCTAAAAATAAAATTTCTTAGAATTTTATGAGGTTTTTCTTATCTTTTTACTCAAAAATGTTATAATTCACGAACTGTAGATATTTTTAAAATTAAGTTATATATTTGTTGCAATACTTTAAGTAAATTCTCAAATACTGTAGATATAATATGCTTGTAAATATTTTAACTGAGGATGATATAAATAAATAAATAAATAAATAAAATAAATAAATAAAAAGTCCACCTTATAAGCTACGCAAAAATTAAAAAGAAAAACTTAAAAAGTGTTAACTAACATGTTGTTTACGTTATTGTTGTTTGTGTATTTTGTTTACATTTGTCCCTGCAGTGTTGTTGTTGCTTTTTGTTTACTTGCTTAACTTTTTTTTTACTGACGTTGTTGCTATATTTTTGTTTATTCGTTGATCATGTAAACAAGTCCTTTGTTTTTGTTGCTTTTGTTTATTATTAAATGTTAAACGATAACGCCATTTCCATTTTCGTAACAATATCTTCATTGTCATTAGAATCAATTGTTCTCTTAGTAATTACAATATATTTTGATGTATTTTCTCTAGCAGAACGATAAGTTTTATTCAATTTTCAGAGAAAGATTATTCTTGGCGGCTTAAATGCAACATCACGTCATCTGTATATAAAATGGCATTAAAAGTTAAAGTTAAAAGTTGTAGTGCCCAAGCTTTTTATAAGTAATCCATCTTGGACACAAACTGATTCCTGACTCCAGAATGAATGAATGGTTCCGTAATTTAATAATGCTTAGTGTGTCATGCTTTGTTTTTTTATTTTTTGTTATTAGTTTCGTTGCTGGATTTGAAAGGTTGGTCCGTTGAAAAGTTCTTCTGAATTTTCAATTAACTTAAATAGTTTATTTATTTTCATTTCCCAACTTTATAGTGGCAGAGATTAAAGCAAATACGTTTTTAAGAACAATTTCTACATTTTATTTTTCATACTTTTCTTGAAATTTTATTTACAGTTTAATGCCCATTATTTGGATTATGCTGAGATTATTTTTATTTTATTTTTATAACTCTTAGACTTGAAAAATTCTCTTTTATTTCAATTGTAGACTATTGTAGATGGTATGGTTGCTGAAAGAACGTATTATGCCCAGTTACCCATTTGAAAGTACTTACGTTCATTGTTGAAATAATGACGGACAATTTAGTGAAACTGCCAACAGCAAACTCTTCCATGCAAATAACTATAATAACAAATAAAAACAACTAACAAAGACATCAAACAGCAGTAACTACTGTATCTACAACAGAGGCAATGACAATAAGTGTATTGTAGTGGCAACATCATCTCTACTAAGTTGCAATGTGTGGGATAAACATTTTATTTCACTTGTTATTTCCTTTTTTCTTTATATCCGAATACATTTATTTTTCTGTCTTCTTGTTATCTAAATATTTTATTTATTTAGACGTAATCAGGAATGAAAGTTCTTTACAAAATGGTGTTGTGAAGATACATACATACATAATTAGAAAGAGATTTTTGGATGTTTGAAAAAAAAATGTGTAGGAAGCTAACTAGATTTCTTAAATGAGTGAAAATTTTTGCTGAAGAATGTCCAAAATTTTAACAAAACTTTTAGTGTAACAAAATGTATAATTAGAATATATGCAAACAAAAAAACTAACAATTAAATAAAATAGTCTGAACAATTGGAGAAAAATGTACAGTGTACATTGTACGTGTGTACCCTTTTCAACATTCATATCAAATGTTTAATAAACAAACGCACAAGCAAAGACTCACTTTGTTCTTCGGAAAACACAATTATAATATTGTTACGAAAATGTAAATGGTGTTACATCGTTTAACATTAAAATGATAAACAAAAGCTACAAAAACAAAAACAATGGACTTATTTAGATGATCAACAAATAAACAAAAGTATAGGACTGAATTTTAATCCTACAAGTTTACCTTCTTATTCTGCCAGACTAGCTTTAATTAAACTTCCGACACTTAAAAGCCGCAGAACTATGTTAAATATCTCATTCATATTCAATGTAATTACTGGTGATATAGGCTCCAGTTTTTTAATCCATAATATCACTTTTAATGTTCCTCAACGTCCGTCACGTCATTTTTCCCCATTATCAATACAATTTTTTAGATCCAACTACGCTGGTGCTGATCCAATAAGGAGAATGTGTAAAGAATTTAATAAATTGTATATGCTAATAGATTTTTCGTCATCAAATAATGTTATAAAAAATAATGTAATTATATATTTAAATTCATAGTTTTTAAAATTGATATAAATTTAAATTTACAATTATAACTTTACTAAATTGCCTGTAAGGAATATTTCCATAGGCAAATAAAATAAATAAATAAAAAATAAATAGCAACAAACCACTATGAAAAAGGGATAACCAAGTAGACAAACAACACTGCAAAGACAAAAGTAAACAAAATATACAAACACCAATAACGTAAACAACATGTTAACGTTTATAGAGATTTCATGAAGGCAAATTCATTCTCCTTCAAGAGCATTCATCAGACTGTTTACCCAGCGATATAAAAGGCAAGACAGATCTACGTTGTAAAGTTCTACCGAACAATTACACTATGCGACAAAATACAAAAAATTAAATACACTCGAGTAACTACTTATTCCAAGTTGTTCAGTTAGTTGAGTAGAACTCAAAAATACATTTTGTTTATATTTCTCGAACCCTCCAAACTTGTTTAATTTGACAAAAACGGTTTTTTTGATCTTTTCACCCAAATATCTTTGAACCTATTTTTAAAATCCAATGTTTTTTAGAAAGGGGAGAGATTAGCCCTTAAAACAGTATACATAAACATTTTGTTCAAACTTATATATTATGAGATTTGATGGGATAAACTTCGATAATATTTTTTTTTCCTTTTTTCCAAGTTTGGCAATTCCTAATTGGTGCCTTGGTCAACGTTGTTCTCCAAAAAATTTGGATCGTCTGATTTTTTCGGGAAACTCTTAGATCCCATAGGTATTGGTATTGGTTTCAATTCGACAGTTTTCTTCTTGTTAAACATGTAAAACTAGCCAAAGGCCGAGATCAGGATAGCGACGCGAAATTGGTTGCCTTAAATTCTTACTCTCGATCTACTGATCCAGTGAATACGAATTTATCCATCACATTGCGAATAGTCATCTCGGTAGTTGATTATGGCTAATGGGCAAAGGGTACGCGGTTCATTGATTGAACAGGACATTTTGATATAACAATTTTATTATTTTCACGAGTTTTTGAAAACTGAATAAATATCAACCAATTTGTCAAATACAGCTTTAACAATATGGTCATTAGCAACTGTCAAAGTAGTGAAGTCGTAGTTGAATGACCCGATATCTATTATTAGTGACTTGGAATGTATTACAATTGCAGTAAGCCTGAATGTTTCTAGCATCGTCCTAAGAAAACGAGGCACTTGAGTGCTTCTTTCGACACTTGAAAAATGGGCTCGTTCTATCGCCCATCCATTATTCATGTTTAGGACATCAAGAGCATCTGACTCATAGATATTTACACCACCCATAACTTCAGATGAGGTAATATTATTGCTGCGCTTGTGTATTAATAAATAATATTCAAAAAGTTCAAATCAATCCTATTCATACGACCCTATTCGGATATTGATCTACACCAAAAGCAACAAGTTTTGATAGAAGTGTGGAGTGTCATACCCTGCCAAATGATTTCCAAAGCATTTAGAGCCAAACCGTGCTGTCAATAGATTGGCGGATAATCTGAATTCATCTTTCCGAGAGCATGGAGAACAGATCACCAGTAAAACGGTGATGTTAACCTTTAAGATGTGATATATTGTAAATACATTGGGATTCAGCTAAAATTAATTTAAAAATCCGTCAAACACATTCCCACAGTATTGTACTGCCGAGGCTATACTTAAATATTCCACGCAAGTTGTTTGGACTGAGCTCCTTATTTTTCTCCCTCCACACTAAAACATATCAAATGAGTTTTGGAAAATGTGTTTTCTTCTGACGAGTCAAAATGTATAATTTTTACTCGTACGGATGTACGTTATTATGAAGGAGTTCATTATCATGAAACAGTTAAGTGGTGGAGGCATCAGATGTGGACAGTTTGGAATTTATGGAGGAAATAATAAATAAGAGAACAAATTCAACGAAAGTTCGAAAAAATTAAGCATTTGTAAAGGCTATTACTTCAAAAAAGTCAATGAATCAATTATACCCAACAGGGTTAATACTTTTGCACAATCTCCAGATATGACTCCAAGAGATCATTTGGAAAAACGGTTACGTAGCCAATAAACCTCAAACAAAAGTCGACCGAAAAACTTAATCATGAGTGCATGGCGGTAAAGATCAACAGAAAACGCTAAACAAAACTGGTACATTCAATGCCAAATGGGATAAATGGAGTGAGGATAACATTTTAATATATTGGGCTTTTGAATTTGAAATTTACTTTGAGTTCTTCTTTTGCGGTGCGAAAATATGGAGGCACTAGAAAGATTTCTTTATTTTTCTTTTGGTTTGTGAAAAACATTAAAATTTTTTTGTTTTATAATAAAAGAGAAATTAATTAATTAAAATAATTACATCAATAATATGTACAAATATATTATTGCTTAAAATTTATGAAAGAACTAAAATATATTGGAATAGCAATACTTTTGCTGACCACTGTATATTTATTAATTTAATAAGCGACAAAAGTGGGTTTCAGCTTAAGTCAAAAATATTTCATTTGCTTGCTGTATACGAATGTACTCAACATCACTTATTTATTGTTGTGCCTTTGAATTTCATATAAAGAATACTTTTTTGTTTTTTTTCCGCTGAGGAAGAGTAAATGTACCTAACCTCACCATAGGGGAAGTCGTCACTGTTCCCCGTGTGTGGTGCCCTCACCCATTAATTATCATCCTCCTCTTTTCGACTCTTTGTGCCCTTTGTGCTCACTCCGGAACTACTGTAGTATTACTTCGAAGTGGAGTCCCTCTGGCCATTTGGCCCCTTTATATCCATATCCGCGTCCGGATTGCGCAACGAGATCTGAAAAGGTGTTGGGACATCCATTCTAATCCTCTCATCTAAAAAAAATATAAAAAATAGTAAAATCTAAGTATACAACCCAGTACTTTATGGAAAAAGACTACATTTTTTTGATAACTGTTTACAGGTTATCAAAAACAAAAAAAAACAAAACAAATATAGGAAGCGCGAATAAGAAAAAAAATATAAATAAGAATTAGATTCATTACTGTTCTTTGTAGAGCATCTAAAAATTGCTTCAACGTTGCGAAAATGTAGTCAACCACAACTTGATGGCCTACAAACATATTCTAAAGGTTATATTCAGTTGGCTTTGAATCTAGCTTTTTTCCTCAGTCATCTGTGGCATAAACTAACAAATAACAGTTTGTTGTTCAAGTTACAAAATCATAATTCATCCTGGCAAGCAATGAACAACACATTCACTTGCAGCGTTGGCCATGCCATTTTGTCACTTTATTTTTCATTAAGCATATATGGACACAATTCTGCGGTGCCAGATTTATTCATACCGCATACGCACATATGAACATATTCTCATGTCACAGTGTGTATGTGTGGTATATGATTTGTGACAGTAGGTTACTTGTGGCAAAATCACAAAATTATACACACTTGTTGAAATACATGGTTTAGGAAGTTTTTAACCCAACTACTGTACAACATGAATAATATTTTTGCGTTTGAATTACAGAAACCGATTTGAGATGAATTTTTTTGCTGGCATAGAGACTTTTAAATTCATTGCATAACACGACCAATTAATTTCACTTTTCGTTACACCCATTCGATATCGTGTAACTGTATTGTCTATTTGTTTCTGTAAGATGAGACAAAACTGAAGGATAAGACAAAACTTCTATCTCTGCCTTATGTGTGGACAAGAAAATTGAAATTTTTCAGTTTTTCAGTGATTTAATATATAGAATACCAATCTGATGTGAACTTTAATAAAACAGAATGAATTAAGGATTACGGATTATATCATAGAGCGCCTAAAATAGCCCACTACCTTTGATAGGATTTTGTAAGATTGATCGTATTACATAATTTTTTTTGACATCCAGACTGATAAAATAGTTTACCCAATTAATTGCCTTCTGTCTTACGAATTGCAGTTCCGACCTTGCGGTAGCAGGTCATTGTTTGTTTGGTAAGAGTCCATAATATCTGAAATATTCTCCTTAGGCGTCAGTAGAAGTAGAGATATTGAAGGTAGCAGGTAAATTAGCATTTTTTGTGAAAATAAGACAATAATCTTTAATACGTGAGAAAACATATTTTCTCTGTCTGTCAGGTAATTTGTTCATCTCCTGAAGCAACTTAGTCACCCAATATTCGATTTCTTCGTAGAAATCGAAGCGTTGCAAAAACAATGCGTGTCTCATCAATGTAAACAAATAGCAGTTGGAAGAGCCATGTCTGGTGAATACGCTGGGTGGTCTAGGAGCACCCAGCCTAACGCTTTGATTGTATTCTGAACCGAATTTGCTATGTGCATTGTTATGTTGCATAATTACCTAGCGGTGTCTAGTAGCCCATTCTGATTGTTTTTCGATCAAAGCATGACACAAATTGATCACTTCTTGTTGGAAATTATCAGCATTAACGGTTTTAGGAGCTCGCAGTATACCATACCTTTCTGGTTCCACCAGACACACAGAATTGCCTTACTGACGAATCAATTTGGTTTTGCCGTTGGAATTGGAGCCTGTCCCGGATTAACCCACTACTTTTTCGATTCAGCATTCTTGAAATAAATTAGATTTTTATCGCCAGTATCGATTCGATGCAACACTGATTTTCTATCGTGTCTTTTCAACATTTTACACGTGGTTTTTCGGTTTTCCATCTGTCTATCATTCAGTTCATGCGGCACTCATTTGCCAAACTTTTGGATGTTATCCATATCCTTTAAAGGGCCAAAAATTGTTTGTTGTATAACATTTAACATTTCAGCCATTTGTTTCTGACTTATAGTTAAACATTATTGTTAACAATTCGGCGTCTTCAAACTTTTTTGGTGGTTTTTTATTTCTCACATTAAGATCGTTTTCTCGGAACCGGTGAAACCATCCACTGCATATTGCTTCTCATAGAGTATGATCACCATATGCCTCGACAAGCACTCTATGAGACTCTCTAGCACTTTATTTCAAATGAAAACAAAAAATGATTGCAAATCATCATTCGTCTCTGGTACAAAATTTTTCATTAACAACACGATGAAAAAATATGAATTTGTTTGTTAACTGATCTGATGTATACTGAATATTGTTACGTTTTTATCTTTTTAAAAACTTTTTAATTATGAGTTCGTTGATTACAAATAAAATAAAAACAAATTTGTGTTTAGTTTCAATTAAATTCTGTATTGTTCGCACTACTTTTGTGTGCCACGGTTTACAACTTGAGGTATACAACAATAATTGCTTGTTCGCTATTCTTCTTTACTTACAGCGCAGATCTTTACAGCGGAGAACTTCAAACCACGACTGTCTTACTACTAGTTATTTGCTTTGTCTTGGCTTTTTATATGCCCACGTAATCAGTCTGATGAAGGTTCTTGAAGACGAACGTCCGGGATTTCGCCTTCTCGAGAACTCTGCCTCTACTCGACTTTTCCATTCCCTTTTCTTTCATACTGATGTTGTTGGTTTACTTGTAACAAGTTCGTTGTATTTGTTTGTGTAGCTTTTGCTCATTTTAATGTTAAACAATGTACACCGTTTCCATTTTCGTAACAATATATTTGCGAAACAGAAAAAATAAGATTCGTTTACAATAAACGTTCCCTACACCGACATGTGTACCTTGAAGTTCAAGTCGTACCGGTACAACTGATATGTACCCCTGCAGTAAGCGCCTTTATTCTGAATAAGTTATCTTTAGACGCATATTTTCCATATCTTTCTGATGACATAGTGCAATCCGTTTAAATCCATAAAGACTATGCGAGAGCAAACATTCATCATCTATATGCACCAGTTAATTAAGAAATTTTCGTAATTTGCTTTTGAATTTCATGTCACCAATTTTATATTGAACTTAAAATGTGTACAAGAAAGTGGGTACGCCACCTTTAACCACAAATGTGTCAGAAATATTTCTTTTGCATATTTTAAACGAAGGCGACGAAGTCGTCGTTGAGAAGGTAAAGTTTGAGGATGTGTTATACACACTGCCCAGTAGTACGGCATAATAAATGAATAAAAAACCGTTTTTGGAGAATCTGGTGTTATTTTTAAATTGTTATACTTGAGTATTGATAAAGCAGTTCATTTTGCCTTAATTTTTCAATAGGTCTTCTGCCACATTTAATTGATTAGGGATTGCAAAACTTCAGACTTAAAGATAGGGTCACACTTACATATCAGCGGTTTTAAATGCTTTAGGAGTAAACTGATAATCGAACTGATGTTAATAGAACATATGGGAATAAGAGGTGCAACAGATGGATCCGTTATAGTGTTTATAACAATATTGGAATGCTCTTTCTCCATTAATCGTTTTTCGTCAATGTTTGGTGCACATCTATTGTTTGGCAAGTTAGTTCGTGTCCTGAAAAACAGTGCTAATATGGACAGATATTGAAATGATTTCTAGCTTTCTGCGAAACACTCTATATATTTTATTAAATCTTTCTGCATGCGCGTAAAGCTATTTTATGACATCCACGATGCTTGCTCCCGAAATGTTTGTCTCTTGGCAATTTCGAAAGACTTTTTCTTGTGTTCTTTAGATTTAGAAATTATGTTCTAAATTTCATACGTAATCAATAATTGTCTATTCAATGGATACACAATTTTATTCTTTCTATTTCTGGATATTGTATTATGTTGTTAACAGCACTAATTAGTACAAAATTAGTACAGGCTCTTATTTATAATCAGTATTGCAAACAGTATTCAGTTCTATAGTATACAGAACAATATGAATGAGATATACAGTGTAATAATATTCCAAACACGGTGTAGTGTTCGCCTTCCTTTGTCGAATGCAATGCCAGGTATAACATATTTATTTCCGAAAATTAGAACAATTTTTACAGTTCATAGCAATCAATTTTAAAATTTTACAATCTTCAGAATACCTTAAATATTAAAATTTTTAGAATTTCTTAAGGTTACACTATGCGACAAAATGCAAAACATTAAATTGGTCTTTACGCACAATTATTGATTACACAAACATTTCTGAACCCATATCCAAAATTTAAAACTTATTAAAAGGGAGGGAGATGGGCCTTTAAAACGATGTACATATATATATTATTTGACTTAATATGCTATGGTGTTTGATGAGGTAAACTTGACAAATGTGAACGTTTTTCATATTTTTTCAAGTTTGTCACTTCATAGTAGCAAACTTTAATTAAAAAATATGAAATAGGTTATAACATTCTAAAAGTGCATTATCTTGTGTAGAGATTGACACTTCGTTTGATCCAATCGGACAAAAATTACCGTAATTATTATTTAAAGAGTCTAACAGTCGAGTTGTATTTTTGATATATATATTTTTCAAATGAACTTTTAGTTCAAAAATTTTCAGAATTTTTGAAGGATCTTGATTGCTTATAGCAAAATGTGTCAATTTCACGTTTGAGCGACCACCAGAAGTTGAACAATGTTTGCGCAAAGCGAAATATTAATATTTGCAAAAAACACAAATATTAGCCGACTTCTGGTAGTCGTACAAACGTGAAATTGACACATTTTGCCATAAGCAATCAAGATCTATCAAAACTTTTGAAAATTTTGGAACTGAAAGTTCATTAGATAAGATTACATATATAAAAATATAAGACGACTGTTATACTATTTATATAATAACTACGGTAATTTTTGTTCGATTTCAAACAAAGTGTCAATCTCTTTACAAGGTAATGTACTTTCAGAATACCACCATTTATTTTATACTTTTTAATTAAATTTTGCAATTAAGAATGACTATACTTGAAAAAATAAGAAAAAATTATAATATTTTCCAAGTTTACCCCATCAAAACTGAAAACATATAAGTTTGAACAAAACGTTTATATATACCGTAAAGTCTAATCTCTCCCCTTTTTAAAAAACTTTGGATTTTTAAAATAGGATCAACATATTTGGGTAATCAATAATTTTGTGTGAAAGGATAAAAAAAAATGTTTTTGTCAAATAAAATAAGTTTGGAGGGTTGGAGAAAAAAAAATATTTTTGAGTTCTACTCAACCTAGTGAATAACTTAGACTATGTAGTTACTCGGGTGTATTTTCACTGTCGCACCGTGTTATTAGTCCAGAAACCAGATTATACATTTGTATGGGTTTTTGGTGTATTAAATGTTCTCAGAATTTCTCCATCTTAGGTTAAGATACGGGATACGGGTTTTTGATATATATTCGAGTAGATAGCTACTAATTACACGGTGCGACAGTCAAAATTCACCCAGCTAATGACATAATGTAAGGTGTGAGTTTTGTTGAGTAGAACTTTAAAATACTTTTTTTATATTTCTCGAACCCTCCAAACTTCTTTTGTTTGACAAATACGGTATTTTTGATCTTTTCACACAAAATTATAGATTACCCGAATATTCTTTAGCCTATTTTCAAATTCCAAAGTGTTTTAAAAAGGGGCAGATGAGCCTTTAAAACGGTATATATAAACATATGGTTCAAACTAACATGTTATGAGTTCTGATCGCGTAAACTTGGAAAATATGATTTTTTTCTATTTTTTTCAAATTTAGCTATTCTTAATTGCAAAATTTATTAAAAAAGTATAAAATAAGTGATGACATTCTAAAAGCGCATTATCTTGTGAAGACATTGATCGTTTGGTCAAATCGGACAAAAATTACCGTAGTTATTATTTAAATAGTATTACAGTCGTGTTATATTTTTTATATATTATATTTTAAAGGCCCATCAATCCCCTTTCTAAGTAGGTTAAAATTTTGGACATTTGGTTCAGAAAAGTTGTGTAATCAATAAATTTCTGCGTAAAGTCTAAAAAAAGTTTTTGTTAAATAAAACAAGTTTGGAGGGTTCAAGAAATAAAAAAAAAATATTTTTGAGTTCTACTCAACATAGTCAATAGCTTAGACTATGTAGTTACTAGGGTGTATTTTCACAGTCGCACCGTGTAATTGTTAACACTGGCGAAATGTGAAAGTGAAAACTATCACCCTTCAAGGATACACATTCAATTACGACAGTTCTAACTCTTGAAGAATACTTTCAGTCATAGACTATTCTCTCTATATAAACTAGTCATAAAATGTCTGCATACTTAGTAGCTTAGATTAGGTTAGGGGTAGCAAGACTTTCATAGGGAAGTTCACTCGGTTGCACATCTGGTCCATTGTGATACCGAGTGTGAAGTTAGCCCCCTTGTACTGATCCAGCTTCGGATGAAACCGGCCAATTCTGTTAGTGACACGTTAGCCACCATCCTCAACTCTTCAAACGTTCTGTCACCAAATTCATTCTGTTCCACATGAGATCCAAGAGCGTCGAATGCATCCCGAAAAAGTCACTGGATTTTCGGCTGCTGTCATTATTGGTCCATATTTCTTTTAAAACAACGTTGGCCTGTCCATCAATGTCAACAGCGAGCACTATTAGTATTTAGGTCTGAATTCGATGATCTAGGCAACAACTACACGTGGTTTTAACAGGACGGTGCTAAGTATCACGCAGCTCACGACACGTTAGATATACTGCACGAACGATTTGAGATAATATTAACCTCCTGTGAAGGTTGCATAAACCGGGATCAATCGATTTCATACGTTAGACTTTTTCTTGTGGGGTTTTTTTTAAGTCGCTGCTGGATGCGAATATGCCGCAAACCACTATGCCATCGTATAAGTTCGGGACGATTTATTTGAACGATTTTATATTCCATATCAATAGGTCCTTCAAGCAGACACTTTTAGTGTTATTTATGGACCCAAAACTTAAAAAACGTATGTATACAAGGTTTGTAGTAAAGATTTGCATGAAAATAAAGAATTTTCTATCTCACCCATAACACTTTCACATCCAGAATCTTAATGAATATTTTATAGAAAAATAATGGCCAAAAGCAGCACAAACAAACAAACACTGCGAGCTGGAAATATATGTAAATGTTTAAGTGTAAGCGTTTAAATATTTATTCATGGCTTTAATGGATCTGAGTATGTGTGTACACGCATACAAACACTCTCACTAAAACCATTGGTAATAATTGTTGCAAGTAAACACATTAGCTCAATTTTCTTGCACTTAAATATTAGCAGGGGCTAGTACTTATACCCAAAACACATATACAAATGTTTGTGCAAAGTGTTGAAAATGGAAGTATTTTTCTATCCCCACCACTTTAACATTCCATCAGCTCTATTTCCCAAAACTGTAATTTAAAGCTGTTGTAGTGAGAGTGCAAATTTGTTGTAAATTTACACAGAATTTGATGGTAAAATATTTTAAACGTTTAGTTTTTAGTGAATTTAATAAGCATAGTAGATACTAACAAATTGCCATATGCAGTGAAACAGTTAAGTGTAATTACAATAAACTTCTAGAATAAGACGCATAACATAGGTTGTGGTAGATAAAAATGTTTTTTTTTTATACAAGAACAAAGAATTTGTTAAAAACGATAAGGAATCACTTTACTCAGACAAGTGGTGGTAATTATTAGTATTCTTCTAACAATCTAAATTTAACTATAAAGGAAGAGGTTAAAATGGTTACAAAAAAACTCAAAAATTGTAAAGCTCCAAGTATTGATGGCATAAAATCAATTCTAGTAAAAAATATGATTGGACACTTTTTTCATTGCTATTACAAAACACGGTTATTTCCCTAATAGTTTTAAAAGAATAAAGATTATTCCAATCCTAAAACTAGGAAAAAATGCGAAATCACCAAAAAGTTATAGTTATGCTGAATTGCCTTGAAAAATTTTTCAAAAAATTTTACTGCAACGAGTGTTGGATTTTTTAGAAGAGAATAATTTAATGAATAATGAACAATTTGGTTTTAGAAGGGAACATTCATCAAGTCAAACGAATAATAAATTTCATACGGAACAATAAACGCATTAGACGAAAAACTGGAATTGTATTCTTAGACATTGAGAAAGCATTTGACGCAATATGGCACAACGGTCTATACCCAACTCTTTTTTACACGGTTTCTCTTTAAAAGGATTTGAAGTTACATGGTTGAAAAAAAATGATCCTAATATGGAACGTGCCCTTAAATTCGAACGTGATATTAATAATTGTATTGCTGGGTATAAAGAGTTGTATAAAGAACTTAAATAATAAAAAAGTCGACGGCGCAAGTCATCATTGGATAATTTGATGGATATCTCCAGTGATGATACCGACTTTAATCCAGTTCGTCGCAAACAATTGCGCTTGTTATCAAGTAGCGATGAATAATTATGTAGTTATATAAATATTTTGTATTTATTTCTATTCTAATTTTTCTGTTCTTAATTCTGGATTAACAGATTTCTTTTGTTGTTTGCTTGCTCTACCAATTTTTCACCTGTATGAATTATGTATTTTAAGTTTTAATGCTCAATAAAATGCCATATGAACATACAATTTGTATGCATTTCTGAAATTTTCCACAAAATAATTCCACAAAAAGAAATATTCAAGCTGGAGTTCCACTAGACTCTGTGCTTTCACCCATTTTGTATTCCCTATATACATTCGATTTTAAAGTTTTAAAAGATCAACACACTGCCCTGTAGGCTGATGATACATACATGCTATTATAGCAAGCGGAAAAGTTACTAATGCTATAATAAAAAATATGAGCAGAGCTCTCGAGTATGCCGATAAATATTTTTCCAAGTGGAAGATAAAGATTAATGAAACAGAAAATCCAGCCATAATCTTTCCATTTAATAAATCCATTAAAAGAATTCCAAACATTCCATTATGTTTTCAGGGAACTGAAATTTCCATACAAGATGAAGTGAAATATATGGGTATAACTTTAAATAAAAAACTAACCTTCAAAAACCATGTCTTGAAAACTTACGAAAAGTTTTTTAAATGCGGATGTGCACTTTTCCCTCTTTTGAACCGCAGATCTATATACATAACATACATAATTGGTCATTACAACCCTTCAGTCGGGATTACGACCTAGTTTCTCACACCACTTATGTTGTGTGTATTAATTCTATACATGAATGGCGGGACCTACAGTCTCAGAGTTTTTGCCAGAAATCTGATGAGAGGAAGTCGCCGAAGAAATACTTTTCGTATTTTATTTTGATGTCTGGCCTGGGGCTCGAACCCTGGCTTTTCGTCTAATAAGCAAACACACTACCTACTAGACCACGGCGACCGCAGATCTACCCTCAAAATTAAAAATAAGTTGCTATCACATATATAAAATGTGCATTCGACCAATAATGACTTATGGATCTCAAGTCTGGTACACTAAACTCGCTAAAACATATTGACGAAATCTGCAGATTACCCAAAAGAAGAACCTTAAAATCATATACAATTTACCAAGGCGTTACCCATATTTCGACTACACGACTACATAGATATTACAAAGAATATACCATCAACGAAGTCATCAGTAGATTAACAAGAAGCTTTGAGGATCGAAACAGATCTTCTAACTATAATTTAATAAGAAATTTGTAAGTGTATATAGTTTCTTAACCTTCTTCCACGAAGGCGAAAGGAGTTTATAGCAAGAAATTTTTTTTAAAATTCAATCCTATTGAATTACTATCTTTTCTCCTATAAATGCGAACATATAATAGAAAAGCATCATTTATGGTATAAAAATAAGATTTCAATTGTTGCAATACTTTATGTAAAAGATCAATATATGTAAATAATAAAATTTTAATTTTTAAGTTGCTACATTGAATCAAATAAGTACAAAATTAAATAAGTACAAAAAAAATTATTGGTATTTTTAAAATATTTTAAAGTGTTGTTAAACGCAGTTCATTCACTACATCGTTGCATTGTTTCAAACTTTAATGGCATTTATCACACCCATTTCATTGCAATGCATGCTTGAATATCCACCCTACCTTTTGGATGTGTGCCAAATATGTATGCAAGGATGCTTCATATTGGAGCTGGTTCTCCGACAATGTAAATTGTTTTAAATAACGTTTGTTACTGAATAAAAAATTGTACAATAACACATTATTTTTTCATACAGTCACTCGAACAAATGTCTCATTGCTTATATAATTTTATCAAATATAAGTACAACAATAAAACTATCATTCTGATATTTGGTATATTTGCTTATTGAACTCTTATTTAACGTTAAAATTCAACAAATTGATTAATTTAAAAATATCAAGCACTTTAAAAATACCCTGTATATATGTTATACAAAGTGATTTTCTGCTATTTAGTTTTTAGTGATAATTTTTCATTATGAAAAAAGATTTCGTAAAGTTTGCAATTTCGGCATGAATAGACTAAGAGCCATTATTACAACTTTTCGTTAAACTTGGGGTTAGTTAAGGGTACCTTTACCTAAAGGGAGCTGTAAAGTTACCTTTAACTTATTTTCGTTATTACAACTTACAGATAAAATTTTCAAACATATGGCAGTGCCGGAGCAATGTCGATAAAATTGCTTAATTATACAAGTTTTTTTTTAACGCAGTGGCAACCGCGGGCTTCGTTTTTTGTTGTATATGCTCATTTTGTTTAAACTTGAAGTTGCCATATTGAAAATAATATATAATATGGCAAGTTCAAACATAAAGTGACCTTTAAATGTTAAAGGTAGGATGGTCCTCCCTTTAGCTTAACGATTACTTCTATCTTATTGTGCACTCATAATAACGAAAAACAATGTATCTGCCCGTTAAAATCCTCCCTTTAGTTAACGGCAAGTTGTAATGGCCCTAAGTTAGGTTAGGCTTAGTTTTAGGTGGCGGACAGCCTTAAGCCAGAGGTCCCATTTAGGCCAGCATTTATGCCAATTGTATTACCACAATTCCTTCTACCCGGGGGTCAGCCATTTGCCTATTCAAAACCATTCCCGAGCCCAAAATAAATCTTACTATTGCAGCAATCTTTAGATTATAAATTTAGGTCAATTATGGCACAAAATGAGAGGTCAGAAACCTACATACGTCTCATACATGAGGCACACAGCTCCAGCAGAAATCATTAGTCGGAATGCTGAGTCTTTCGGCGTGTCTACCAAAAGAACAGCTCCCGATAAGAATCGCTATTGGGCGATGGATGGCCACGCGATTGAGGAACGATGTGAGTTCGGCGTTTTCTTGTCCATATGTGTCTAGCAGAGTTTGGCAATAGTGCACGTATCCTCCTGCTGCCAACGAGTTGGATTGAGCCTGCTCCTGAATCGAGTGGACTATATCCAAATTAACCGATGCCCTGTACTTTCCGGTGATTGCTAGCTCATCAGCAATGCAATTTTCCATTACATCCCTATGTCCCGGAACCCATACAAGAGTTACATTTATATAAAATACATCTAGTGCGGCTTAGTGTGTCATGATTTTCACAGAAAAAAACTTCAGTCAAATTGTCTTTCTTCATAAAATCGGGACCATACATATCTGTATACCAAAGTATACTCTTTTAAGCGAGTTTGCACTAGAAATCTTAACTTAGCAGCTCCACTTTTACTGGGTATATTATTTTATTATTTTAAGCGGTAAATTATATAATTTAAATTTTCCGAGAAATCCCGAGAAAACCCTGCCGAAATGTTAAAAAAAACAGATTTTTTCAAATAAAACAAGTTTGGAGGGTTCGAGGAGTATAAAAAGTTTCTGATTTCTACTCAACTACATGTACAACACGGATGTTTTTCTTTCTCTCACCGTATAATTAATTTCAAAACGAGTGATAAACAATTTAGTTAATAACTTAGAATTTCATCTTTTGATAGGGTTTCGCATTGCTGAACGGAAGAATTCGAAAATAAGCCACTAAGTTTTGCATACCTTTCAATTACTATACCTACAATTAAGACTTGAGCTACTCACGTCTTTTATTCTGTTTGTTTCCCCTTATTAGGATTTTTTTCATTATGTTCATTTAACTTTATAATTTTTTTTAAAGGTCTCATTTAACCGTGTTATACTCGTTTTGTATTTTTTTCCTTTGTTTGTTTTTCTTTTAAGCCTTTCTTTAGAGATTTTGTAATTCTCTTCTCAATTGTTTGTATTGTGAACACCATGGGGCAAAATATATAATTTAAATTAAAATGTCAAAATAAAGAAGGAGTACTTTGTGCTTAAATGTTTACATTTGTAAGGCATCGTATTATTTATTTATGAAATCTTATAACATTACAAAAGAATTAAATTCATTACGTTCTTCATTGTTTGTTTATGTGAAAAGGAAAACAAAAACTTAATGAAATAAGCATTTATTTACTTAAGATTTTTTACAAGGTAAAGGTAAATCTATTATTTATATGCGTACTTACGTACATAATATAAATAAAGCATTTCATGATAAAATATTCCATATAAGGGAGTGATTTTCTAACCTTTTGGAAAAGTTAGAAAAGTGAATGACATACTTAATTGGAACGTTAAATGCCATTTATTTTTCAAAAATACTTTCCCATAATTGTTAATCGGTAGATAGTCCATCTATAATTTTTTCACCAATAGCAGCTGCTACTTTCCAGTGCTGGAATTGTCGTTGAATTGTCAGCGTGCACGGCATATTTTAATTTAGTGTGGTCAATTCTCATGATCTTCTCTACGTGAGAGCTTAATTGCTCACCAAAATTGCCCGTTCGTATGGCATTTGCCATCATTGTTGAAACAATTTGTTATCCAATTTCAATTACGCCCTCTGATGAATGAGTTCTGGAGCAGTTCGCAACTGAGCCTAATTTTCATCGGAATTTTATCTTCAGCAATGAGCTCCATTACAGGATGAATAGGTACGTGAACAAACAAAATTGTAAAGACCACAGTGTTCAATGCGTCCCGAAACAGACAAAGTTTGGTGATGGTTTCAGGTTGACAGCTTCATTATTCCATATCGTTAGTCTCATTCGCAAATGTGTTAAGCCCCTTTTTTCAAATTTTACAGGAGACACAAAAAACATTGCGGCTTCTTCAGTTTTTAAAATTTGTAAAATTTTTAAACGCAATTATTTTTATAAAATAGCTCTCTTTAAATGACCTAGATCAAAAATTAAGAATAATTAATAATTAATATTCGTGGAGTTAGCACGTGCTGTTAATATTTTTCGTAGTTTTTTGGACTTTTTTGCAAACCACAAAATTACAACAACTTTAATTTTTTTTGTCGTAAAATATGTATTTGGTATAGTGTTGTCGTTTTGCATTAAAATCTCAATTTTGGAAGAAAGTGGGCTTAGCGTCTTTGCGCATTATACTAACGATATGTCTTTTAGAACAAAGTTGGCCAGGCCTTTACTGCAAAAGGTGAGCAATATAGGTCGAAGATTTCTAATTTTTTTTAACCTGAATTGGATAATTGGGTGATGACACATTAAATGTTCTGCTCGAGCTATTTGTAAGCTTGGTCAAAGTAAAATGACGTGAACTAGATACGGAGTTCATGTGATTTGACCACGATGAACCTTTTTGTGGTGTTTTCCTAAGTCGCAGATGTGTACTAATAAGCACAATGATCCTCAAAGCCAACATTACCTCTGCCATCTGTCAAATTCAACCTGATTTATCCGCCTAAGTAATGGAGAATTTGACATATCGGAGTACCTCCATCCATTTGAACGATATCCTATTCCACGAATGACATTAATCATGATCTTCGACGAAGACACTCGGCTATACAATAAAGCCGACCTACTTAGAAAGACTGGTCTAGCAGAAAATTCAAATAAATTGTTGAAATTGGCATTATTCTATAGGTGAACAAAGAAATTCATATAAGGAAGGATTTACCCACAGACGAGGCAAATCTGGCTTGCTATGGAAATATACAGACATACATACAGAATTGATTATTAAAACCCTTTAGTCAGGATTACGATCTTGCTTCTCACATTACTGCTGTTAATTTTATATATGAGTGGCGGGACCTACAGTTTAAAGTCGATTCCGAACTACGGATTTTGAGAACTTTTCATGGCAATTTTATTTACTCTCAGAGTTTTTGCTAGAAATCTGTTCAGAGGAAGTCGCCAAAGAAATATTTTTTCATATTTCGTTTTGTTAGCGATGTCTCACGTCTAATAAGCCAACACACTACCGACTAGACTATGGCGACTTCAAATATGCAGAACGATATTTCCCAAAGGCCTAATCACAGTTTATCTTAGGAAATTCATAACAGTTAAAACGGGACATTTGCCTCTGGTACACGCATCCGGAGATTGGGAGTATCTCACAACCAATGAAGATATAATGTGGATGAAAAAGAAAATTGTCTCAGACGAAGAATTCATAGGAACCTACAACAGAATTCATATACAAAACGTGTATATTCAAAGGAGATTTAAATAAAATACTTCGGAAGTGCCATCACTTTCAAGGTATCGATTCTCACGGGTTAATGTGTAATAGATAAGCTACTGACGTCGATAACCTTGCACCTCTGTCAGCTATCCCGAGAGTCTTTTGAAGACGTGAACTTTTTTCAAGTCTCCTTTGGTTAAATATGGTTTGTCTGTAATTCTCTGTGTCCACGGTACTTGACATCAAGTGGATGTTAAATGTGGCTTTCAATGATAAATAAAGAAAAATATGTAATATAAACGATTTCAGAATGTCAATAACATGAAGTGTGCAAAGATCTCAGTATGATGGTAATAACTTTAAAATTTGAATCTTTCTTAACAGAAAAAACCAAGTTTTGACGTTTTACATGAAATAAGAGATGTTGTTAAAGCATCTTATCTTATAGACATGGTTATAGTGGCAATAGTATAATCAAAGAACATTTTGCAGGGTATGCTTTAATAAATAAAGAGAAGATTGTGGAAATTGTAAGGGTTTAGGCCGTTTTCGTTTCAATATGAAAAAAGAATACACAAAAGTGCAAAACAAGATTCCAACAATGGAATATTTTCATATGAAATCCATAGACTGGGAATGAAAGGATGAAGATAAAAGAATTTTAATGGTCATGTTGAAGAGAAACGAGGCATAAAACGTTCTGTTGGGAGTATACGAATTTAGGAAACAAAGGGTTTATTTATGCATTTTTTTTATTTCTTTTGTTTTCTTTTTGAATTTTAAAGTAGAACAGAATGAACTTTCCCTTCACTCAATCAAAGAGATCAAATTGATGAAATTTATGCCCAGTGTTGTAACAGTGTCAATTTAAATAATTGACGGTAAGTGGCCCATTATATTTCACATGAAAGTTACATTTAATTTTCAGCATTTAACTTCAAGGATTATTTCTTATCTTCTTCATTCATGGTAACGATGTTTAAGTAATTGTATTTCAAATTAGAAAACTCTGTTACAAGCGTTTGCCAAATGTTTCAAGAAATATGTAAGTACAGCGGGTAAGTCAAATATATTCTTTTAGTCATCATAATAAAACGCGATTAGTGGATTATTCAAGAACTGTGAATTGACAAATTCGCAATGTTAAAAATGTCTGTAGAGGATGGTAGATATTGTACAAAATTGAGATATTTTAAAATATATTAGGTTAGGTTAAACTGGCAGCCGGCTCAATGGCCACAGCTTATTTGGGGCTATATAGTGTTTCGAATACGTAATCGTCATATAATTATAGCTGCTCTCTCAGCCATTCCTAGAGTCTTATGAAGGTGTAAATTTTTTTTATAGTTTAGACATGGTTTGTCTCTAAATACTGGGTGTCCACAAATTCTACTTTTTAGGTCCCCAAGTGCCGGACAATGTCAGAGAAGAAGTTCTGTGGTCTCTTCTTTTTCCTCGTCGTTGCATCTTATGGAGAAGTTTTACGCCAGTCTCCTGGCGTGAATAGCTAGAGGCCAATGTCCCGTTACCACTGCTATGAGGCTCCTTGCCCTGTTATGCCCTGTTATCCATATATCAACGTCAGGCCAGATCTATGTGGTGTTTCTACAAGCGGTTATTAAACATTACTTCGACCAATGAATATAATTTTCAAAAACATTTGTTAGTCCCTCTGGTGAGGAGCCCGTTACAAAGATCTGTCGAACAATTGTCAAGTAATTGTTATTGTTTATGCAAAGGTTGTAAACAGAGGAATAACAAACAATAGTTATTGGTACATTAAGTTGTGAACAGTGGCACACCGAATTGTGCGAATAATAATAATACTTACTTACTTACTTAATTGGCCATAACAACCCGATTAAAGGATTTCGGCCTGCCGCAACACATCCTTCCAGGCGCCTCTGCTTCTTGCGCGCCTACGCCATTTGATCACACCAATCGATGACAGGGCTTCCTCGATTTGGTCCTTCCAACGCATACAAGGTCGTCCTCTTCGCCGACTTCCGCAGATCCCCGCGTCAAATACCCGTCTCGCTGGAGCATCCTCCTCCATTCGAACGACATGGCCGAGCCAGCGCAGCCGCTGGATATTAATACGCTGTACAACGTCCATGTCGTCATACAGCTCACTATTGTATCGGATGCGGAAATCATCGCCAACTCGTACTGGACCGAAGATCTTACGCAGTACTTTTCTCTCGAACACTCTCAAGGCTGCTGCATCTGTACTTAATAGGGTCCATGCCTCTGCGCCATAAACAAGCGCGGGTAGGATGAGTGTCTTGTAGAGTGTTAGTTTTGTCGTACGAGAGAGGTCTCTGCTACTCACTTGCCTATTGAGACCATAGTAGCACCTGTTGCAAGAGTGATCCTGCGCTTGATCTCCAGACTCTTTTTACCTTGACCGCATCAAAAGTATAGTTATCGACCGTAATCTGAGAATCAATACGCCGCGCGTGTCTACTCGTCGATAACATATATAACATTTTTGAAAAATAGTGCCACCGCGATGCACTCCTGCCTTTCGCAGAACACTCTCCATGACGAAGTTGAAGAGGTCGCATGATAAGGGGTCGCCTTGTCTGAAACCTCGCACGCTATCAAAAGGCTCGGAGAGGTCCATTCCTACCTTGACGGAGCTGCAGGAATTGCTCAACGTCATTCTGCATAGCCTTATCAGCTTCGCAGGTATACCAAGCTCAGACATTGCGGCAAAAACACGATCCCTTATGGGGCTATCAAAGGCAGCCTTATAGTCGACAAAAAGATGGTGTGTGTCGACTGATTTCTCGTGGGTCTTTTTCAGGATTTGGCGTTGTGTGAAGATTTGGTCGATGGTGGACTTGCCATGTCTGAAGCCGCACTGATAAGGTCCAATCAGTGTTTTGACGATTGGCTTCAGTCGTTCACACAATACGCCTGTAAGAACCTTATATGCGATAGGGAGAAGGCTTATACCCCTATAGTTGGCGCATAAAGTAGGGTCTGCCTTTTTCAGGACAGGACAGAGGACACTGAGGTTCCAATCCTCTAGCCATATTTTGTAAATAAGCTGGTGCATGCGCCCTACCAACTCATTACATCCGGTCTTAAACAATTCAGCGGGGAGGCCATCAGGACCTGCCGCTTTATTGTTTTTATGGCGCGTAATCGCGACTTTGACCTCTTTATGTCTAGGCGGCGGAATCTCCACGCCGTCATCATCGATCGGGTTCGGAACATCATCTCTAAAGGCGGTATTGGTGTCGTCATCGCCTTGTAGCAGAGTAGAGAAGTGTTTCCTCCATAACCTCAGTACTCCCTGCGGATCTGTTACTAAGTTTCCATTTTCGTCCTTGCAGAAAGACGCTCCGGGTATATAACCCTCGGTTAGGCGCTTAACCTTTTGACAGAATTTTCGAGCGTCATTCCTACATCTATACATCTCGACTTCCTCACGCTCACGCCTTTCCTGCTCCCTTTTCTTGCGTCTGAAAAGGCGTCTCTCATCCCTTCTCTTCTCTCTATAGTTGTCGACAATGGCTCGCGTAGCGGCTGGCTGCAACGTTTTCTTGTATGCGGCGTTTTTCGCTGCAGTTGCCTCGCGACACTCCTCATCGTACCATTGATTTCGTTGGGGTGGGCGTTCGAAACCAAGGACAGTTTCCGCAGTAGTCCGCAAGGAGTGGGAGATTTTGGCCCACAGTCCGCCAATGTCGTTGAGATTAGATGGGGAACGACGGACCTTATCCGAGAGTTGAGCGGAGAACGCCTGAGCTGTCCTTTGTGATCGTAGCTTCTTAACGTCCAGCTTTCGCAATGCACTAGAGTGCGCAGACCTCGAAGCGCTAATGCGCAATCGAAACTTGGCTCCGACAAGGTAGTGTTTCGATGTTTGAACCTCTGAATGTGCGCACATCTAGTACACTGGATATGTGCCTTCCGTCATCACAATATGATCGATCTGGTTGGATGTTGATCGATCAGGGGACATCCATGTGGCCTTGTGAATGTCGAGATCTTGAAACTTAGTGCTACATACTACCATGTTACGCGCCGCGGCGAAATCGATCAACCTCATACCATTGGAGCTAGTGTTTGAGTGGAGGCTGAACTATCCGACAGTGGGGCCAAAGATACCTTCCCGCCCGACCTTCGCATTAAAATCTCCGAGTTCGATTTTGGCGTCATATGCCGGGCACTTATCATATACGTCCTCGAGTTTAGCGTAGAAGCCGTCCTTAACCACATCGTCCTTTTCTTCCGTCGGGGAGTGAGCACAAATTAGGCTGATGTTGTAGTATTTTGCCCTGATGCGGATTGTGGCTATTCTTTCGTTCACAGGCGTGAACCCAGAGACAAGGTGACGAAGTCTCTTATTAACCACAAAACCGCATCCGAATTCGTGCTTACCAACATGGCAGCTGTAACACATATCGCAAGATGCCAGGCTTTTGCATCCTTGCCCTAGCCATCGCATTTCCTGTTCGTCTTACATTTCTTGAGGGCATCCGCCAGCTGGGCGGAAGCGCCTACCCTATAAAGGGTGCGGACGTTCCAAGTGGCTATTTTTAAACCGTTGTCCTTTGAACGTTTGCCGTGGTCGTCAACTTTTGAGGGTATATTTTTTAGGTCTGTTGTTCCGGTTTTCATTGGAGCAAATTTTTATGTGGTGGGTTCCAAGCCCTACGCACAACCCAAATTTAACGTCCAGGGGATTGGACTTCGCTACACGCATTAGTTACAGCAAGACAAGGATCGTCCTGGCGGTCGCCACGTTGACCACAATCAGAAACTTTACCTTGTTTGCATGCATTCCTCCCTCCCGAATAATATAATAATTTTATATATTTTATTAAAACTAAACACAAACTTATTTTGATTTTATTTGCAATCTACGAGCTCATTTTTTAAACGGTTTTAAAAGAAAAAAAAAAAACGTAACAATATTTCTAAAAAGTCAAGAACAATAAATAACAGTAATTACAATTTTCTAAGTCCCTTTTCGTGCAAAATCATAAACGTTTTAATTTTTGTTTTTAGTTTTTGAATTATAAAGTTTTTTTATAACATTTTTAATACGTGGAAATGTTAATAACAGTGCGGATTAAAAACCTGAAAAAATATTAAAATATATTATTATTAAATAAAAAAAAATTAAAAGTTATACATTTCTATTTTCTATAAGTATGAAGTTTCAAAGAAGATTAGTAGGACTCCAATTCAATAATCAAAGTTGTAATTAGTCCCCACGTGTAACTAATAAATGCTATAACTCTTGTCGTCAATTCAAGGCCACATGATAACAGATATTTTCTTTCCAAAAAAAAAATATTCAGCCTTTGCGGAATTTGTAAAACAAATAGTATTGACGTTTTTTATAAGTTTCGGTCAGGTGTTAAAGAACAGTGAAGGATTAGACAATAAAAATCTGTGGGAAATAATAATTTTTCCATGTTATTCCAACAATAGAAATCATATTCATTTCTTAGTTATATAAACGCAAACAAAACAATTTATATATACAAATATCAAAAATGAATAAGCTAAAGTGTAAATATTAACAAAAATATCTGAAACAATAACAGAAACAAGTGCGTAAATGTGTCAGAGCATTATTATTCATTGTGTAATATTCTGCCATAGTAAATGTTATAAAGTCTATGTATACAATCGCCCAAAAATGTATGCCCTATGGTTATAGAAAGATAAACTTGTTTCTTAAAACTCTTCTGTTGATTATGTACGCTATTATATTATGAGTTAGAAATGTTCATTTAGTAGCACTTAAATTGACAAGAATGCTCTTTTTTGCAAATTTCTTGTAAGAATAATATGCACACCCTAATGCTCATATACATAAAAACAAAAGATCATCATTATAAATGTCACGACCAATTGGGCTGATGACAATACAGTACAGTGAACTCGCGATAAAGTGAACTAACGTCAACCAATATAGCTCAAATTTACAAATTTGTAGCTCCAGAGTGTGCTCTTTAGCTTAAGAAGACAAGCTTTTTGTAACAAAATGTAAGACGTGTTTTTTCTAACGCTGTTTCGAACGTTTGTTGAGGAAGAAGTTTATAAAAAAAACCTGATTCATCTGCATTGTACAGCTGCTTACTGCATATCATTTCACCTATCTTTCTCCATAATTTTACAGATTTTCACAGGATCTGTCAGTTAAGGTAGAACCTTTTCTCCGCTAATCTTTAAAAGAAGTATCTTTAGAAAAAGCAATATATCTCTGTTGGAATCTTTAAAGCCATACATTGATATTGCATATGCAACCTGAAATATTTTTAAACAATCGATAAATAGAAATTGTTAAGTCGCCGAAGTTTAGTAAGTAGTGCGGTGGCTTATTAGACTTGAGACCACGGTTCAACCCCAGGTCAGATATATCTCACAAAACGAAATATGAAAACAATATTTCTTCGATGGCTTCCTCTCAGTACATTAATGGCAAAAATTCTGAGAGTAAATAAAATTTCAATGAAAACTGTACTTTAGGGGAAAAGGAATAACTATGTTGAATAGAGATTGTTTGTGAAGTCATATTTACTTCCGGTACTTTAATATGGTTGTGAAATCTTTGCTTTCTGTGTTTAGAATACTGTCGTTAGATGTGTTAATAAACTATCGAAGTACTACCGCGTACCAAACTTCGCTATAATGTTTAACAATGTGCTTGGAATTAGAGTATTAGTAAATTTACGTGAGCTAAAATAACTTTTTGAAATGATTACTTTTCTTCGATCTCAGAGACTAAATATAATACAGACATCAAACTTTAAAACCTGACTGGTAATACTTTGCTGATTAAAAGAACGTAATGTTTACAATATTATATATAATAATATAATTATGCACATTGTTATTTTATTATTTAATATTATATATACATAATTGGCCATTAATTCAGTCAGGATTACGACTAAAAGTTGTGGTTGTTAATTTTCTACATGTGCGGCAGGACATACAATTTAAAGTGGATTTTTTTAAGATATTCAAAACTTAACAAAATATACCAAAACTGTTGTTCATTAGTTGCGACTATTAATTTGTTTTTTTTTTTTTGTTATAAAAAGGTGTTCATATTACTAGGTAGTTCACATTACTTGGAATTTACTGTGTAAATAACAAATTTCCTTACTTAACAAAATTTGCTTGTTTTGTTAATTGTACTTCCAATTGATTTATTTGAAATTTAGAAAACACTTATGATATCATAATTTTTATTGTTATAAATCTGACAAATCATTCACACCATTAATTTAAGTTTTCATATATCAGCAAATATCAGTATGTTGTTTTGTTTTTTCGAAAGCTATAAACAGATACTAATTGTAAACAAAATATTTAAAATAATTTGCTGCCTTGCTGGAAGGAATTTTAAGGAACAAATGAATTTCTGCTTTTTTTATAACAAACTTACTCACTCCAATTTTTTTTTGTTGTGTACAAGGAACTTTGGAGACTGAAGCGAAAAGGCTTAATACAAATGACTCCAATCCAATCTTCAAATAGAGTCGTGTATTACGCAAAAGTTCCAACATTGTTTACCAATAAAATATTGCACTCCATTAAAAATATGTCATTCGTAGCTGTAACATTTGACACAGTTGATAGAGCAATTTTTTTTCAAAACTGACTAGACTACTTGAAACTGTTGTATGAATGGTAACTATTAGACAGCCCGAAGCAAGGATGGAGGTGTGCCACAGGGGTTCAATTCTCAGGCCTTTGTTATTTTATCTGTTTTTAATGATTCACCCAATATGGTACAGCACTGTGGCTTACAAATACATGCTGATGATTACATATTTGTAAAAGTTACGCATTGAATGATATCAATCTTCGTGTGGATCATATGAACAGCGATCTTGCTGCTTCTATTGTGTGTGTTAAATTTATACATGAGTGGCATACTACAGTTTGAAGTCGACTCCAAACGACAGATTTTTGAGAAACTCTTTAATGGCAATTTTTTTTACCTCAAAGTTTTTACACACCACTTGATCCTGGAGAAAAGCTTTGTTTAAGAGTGTCATCTTATCAACATGTTGCTTACTATCCTATACATGTTGCAGTTGATAACGACCATCTTCTTAAAGCTTCAGCTGTCAAATAATAAATAAATTTTTTCAGTGTGTTTTAATAAAGCACCATGTATAACCACAGAAAATTTGGATTTTTCACTTATAGGCTTTGGAGCAGTGGGCCACTGATCCTATTTTTAATCGAAATATTATCTTCAGGATGAGATCCATTTCTAGAAGAATGGGCATGTGAACAAAAGTATTATAGAATTCTGGAGCATCCAATGTGTCCCAAAAAAGTCACTGTTTGGCATATATTTTTGCGGGCGACGTCATAGTTCCAGATTTCTTTGTTAAAGAAATTTTTCAGTTTACCACTGTCAACGGCGATGGCTACCAACATCTTTTGCTCTGAAATGTACGCTCTAGACACCAACAATATGTGGTTTCAACAGAATAGCTCTACGTCCCACACAGCTCATGCCGCATTGTATTCATATCGTGAATTCCTGAGATCGTGCGAATTGTTGTCGTTAGGCATTTTCTTGTGAGGTTTTCTTAAGTCGGATAAACCAGATCAGTCCTCAAAGTCAGCATTACGGTCAAATTGAGTCTGATTTATGCTGGATACATAATGGCATCAATAAGTCTTCTAATAAATTACAATTATAGAAACGTTCGCCTTAGCATATACGATGAGATCCATGCTGGTTTAATTCGATCATATACTTAACGGTTTCAGCTAAATATATTTACATCGCTAAAGATATTGACTTTGCATTGGGCTGATCAAGTAGCAAAACACAACTAGATGTTCAAACTAATTGTCTTCTGTGTAAAATATTTAAAAGTTGTTTATATTTGCATATTTTATGTACAATATTTCGCCAGATACAAAACAGTGGATAGTTCACTAAAGATGCAATGCTTTAATTTAAATGTTTGACTAATTACTGTAGTGACTTACTTACTTATTTAATTGGTCACAAAACCCTTTAGCCAGGATTGCAACATTGTTTCTCGCACCAGTCATGTTGTCTATGTTAATTTTGTCCATGAGTGGCGGGATCTACTGTTTAATGTCGACTTTGAACGAAAGATATGAACATTTTTAATGGCGACTTAATTTTACTCTCAGAGATTTTGCCAGACACAGCTGAGAGAAAGTCGCCGAAAGAAATATTTTTTCATATTTCATTTCATTCGAAATGTCTGAACCAGGGGTTGAACCTCAACAACAAACTACCTACTAGCCTACGGCAACTTAAGTTATCTGTGTCTGCAAGACTGCATTCAATATAATATAATGCAAGTAGTGTGTTTATGTACCTTCTCGACCACTTACTCCATACAAATTTTGGTGCATGCATAGCTGTAAAAGAGTAAGAACATTGCAGCATTGTGAAATGAATTGTGTGCGATCGGTCTTTAGGTTTGTAACATGTATTATGAAAAGGTAATGCTTTTTAATGTGTATGTGTGTTTGTGTATGTTAAAATTTGGGAGAATGCATATCTGGAAAAGAATTAAATCATTATAATTTTCAATTTTTCCCTACAAATTTGGGATCATACCTGCTTTTTGTTGGTCCTTTCATTTGTATTGCTTTTCAAACGAATGGTTGGACGGACAGAATGAGTGTGTGCCCGTTTCCTCATTTACATCCCAGAGTATAAGTAGACTGTTAAAATGTATGTACGTATGTACGAATGATTGGACGGACAGAATGAGTGTGTGTGTAACATGTAATGCGTATGATCGTTTTTTAATAGTAAATTCTTGGCACGTATTATCATACTCAATGCTGAAAAAATAGAAAAGGGATCTGCACCAATATAGTTGTTGTGTGTTTTTTATTTTTTTGTATATTTAATTAGAAGGATCTTTAATTTTAAATGTGATAAGAAAGAGTAGGTTGGTTGTGCGGTTATTTTTTATTTTTTGTGTGATTTAATTTGAAGGATCTGTAATTTTAAGATGATAACAAATTCTTGGCACGTATTATCATTCCCAATACTTTTTTATTCATCAAGGGGAAATTATATGAATTTTCTCTTGAATAAGCAGATGTATCGAAATGTGTTGGAATATCATTTCTAATATCATCATACATATCATTTGTTTTCACATCATATATAAATGAATCGGTATCCATATAACAGAGATTAATATTATCAAGATATTTTGTCTTCATATAATCCTTCATATAATCGTTTTCAGTTACTAGCTGTACTAGCTATACTAGCAAGCTGTACTAGCTATACTAGCAAGCTGTACTAGCTATACTAGCAAGCTGTACAATCTGTACTAGCTATACTAGCAAGCTGTACTAGCTATACTAGCAAGCTGTACAATCTGTACTAGCTATACTAGCAAGCTGTACTAGCTATACTAGCTATACTAGCAAGCTGTACTAGCTATACTAGCAAGCTATACAATCTGTACTAGCTATACTAGCAAGCTGTAGTAGCTATATCAGCTATACCTGCTATACTAGCAAGCTGTAGTAGCTATACCAGCTATATCAGCTATACCAGCTATACCAGCTATACCAGCTATACCTGCTATACCTGCTATACCAGCTATATATAGCTATATATATAGCTATATATATATATATAGCAGGTATAGCTGGTATAGCTGGTATAGCTGATATAGCTGATATAGCTGATATAGCTGATATAGCAGGTATAGCAGGTATAGCTGGTATAGCTGGTATAGCTGATATAGCTGATATAGCTGATATAGCTGATATAGCTGATATAGCTGGTATAGCTACTACAGCTTGCTAGTATAGCAGGTATAGCAGGTATAGCTGATATAGCTACTACAGCTTGCTAGTATAGCTAGTACAGATTGTATAGCTTGCTAGTATAGCTAGTACAGCTTGCTAGTATAGCTAGTATAGCTAGTACAGCTTGCTAGTATAGCTAGTACAGATTGTACAGCTTGCTAGTATAGCTAGTACAGCTTGCTAGTATAGCTAGTACAGCTAGTAACTGAAAACGATTATATGAAGGATTATATGAAGACAAAATATCTTGATAATATTAATCTCTGTTATATGGATACCGATTCATTTATATATGATGTGAAAACAAATGATATGTATGATGATATTAGAAATGATATTCCAACACATTTCGATACATCTGCTTATTCAAGAGAAAATTCATATAATTTCCCCTTGATGAATAAAAAAGTATTGGGAATGATAATACGTGCCAAGAATTTGTTATCATCTTAAAATTACAGATCCTTCAAATTAAATCACACAAAAAATAAAAAATAACCGCACAACCAACCTACTCTTTCTTATCACATTTAAAATTAAAGATCCTTCTAATTAAATATACAAAAAAATAAAAAACACACAACAACTATATTGGTGCAGATCCCTTTTCTATTTTTTCAGCATTGAGTATGATAATACGTGCCAAGAATTTACTATTAAAAAACGATCATACGCATTACATGTTACACACACACTCATTCTGTCCGTCCAATCATTCGTACATACGTACATACATTTTCACCGTCTACTTATACTCTGGGATGTAACTGAGGAAACGGGCACACACTCATTCTGTCCGTCCAACCATTCGTTTGAAAAGCAATACAAATGAAAGGACCAACAAAAAGCAGGTATGATCCCAAATTTGTAGGGAAAAATTGAAAATTATAATGATTTAATTCTTTTCCAGATATGCATTCTCCCAAATTTTAACATACACAAACACACATACACATTAAAAAGCATTACCTTTTCATAATACATGTTACAAACCTAAAGACCGATCGCACACAATTCATTTCACAATGCTGCAATGTTCTTACTCTTTTACAGCTATGCATGCACCAAAATTTGTATGGAGTAAGTGGTCGAGAAGGTACATAAACACACTACTAATGCATTCTAAGGTCTTAGAAGAAGTTTTGTCTTAATGCCAAAGCAGTCAGACATATAGGTACAGAACTGTTGTGAGAGCTCCTGCTTGTTGGGATCGTACTGTTGCAGCCAAAAACTAGGAGGCAAAACCTCTAATAAGTAGTGAGGGGTTACTGCGTAACTCGATTCGAAAAGTAAAAGTATTCGAAAGGTGTTTTCGATTAGTAAATAAAAGCGTACTCTGTAAATCGTTCGAAAATTTTCATGGAAAAACCAGGCAGGACTTGGTGATTACAAGTTTTAATTATAAAAAAATTTTAATTTTAATATAGTAACTTCTGCTTACATAATCGTGAAGTTTTATTTATTAAATTTTCATTTATTTCTGCTGGTATTTCTATTGTTCTGATATGTTTCTGATATGTTATTTGATTTTCCACTTGTTTTTCTAAAAGAGCTTGTAGTGACAATTTAATTAAAAATGCGTGTTGCTTCTAAAAAATTTTGTCAGCTACTGAATACATTTTTATTTAAAACTCGTATATATACTAAAATATTATTTGTCTAGAACATTCTATTTTACAGCACTAATACTCTTTCATATAATACATATCATTTTAGTGTGTTGGTCACACTTATCCACCGTTGTGTGTTGGTTACGTTTGTGCTACCTAAAAATGCATTTTGATACATTCCTCAATAATATAAACAAAACTGTCAATGACCAATGGCACGAGGTATCAAATTGCATTATAATAATTTTCAGTACGTAATAATTGTAAAGTAGCAAATTGCTGATCATGCACACTCTATGTTAAGTAAAACTTAAATTAGGTCATAACTATTATGTAAAGAAATTAGACTTAAGTAAAAAAACTAAATTAGGTCATAAATATTAATATGTAAGAAATTAGACTTAAGAAATTTGTATAAATAGCTGTAAGTTGATTGATATAATTTAGAATAAAATTGATAACGGCTCTTTAGCTGATAAAGATTTGATTTTTTATTCTCACCAAACTGCGGCTTTTTAGCCATAACTAAGCGGCGTGCTCGCCTTAATAATAAGCAAACCAGGACAGACATAAAACTGACCGACAATTCAAATACCAAACATTACTTTCATTACATGGCGATTCTGACATATCATTGTCACTTTCATTACATGGCGATCCTGCAAATTCGATCCTGTAACTGACAAATTTTTTTTGCCGCGTTGATCCTGCAAATTCGATCCTGTAACTGACAATTTTTTTTTGCCGCGTTGATCCTGTAAATTCGATCCTGTTACTGACAAAATTTTTTTTTGCCCCGTTGATCCTGCCCTCTCGATCCTGACTACCGACTAATTTTTTTTTTATTTGATCCTGCCCAGTCGTTAGCGTTTAAAGCGTCCGGTTCGATTACTCTCCAGTAGTATAGACAAAGAATTAAAAAAAAAAGAAATCGAATTTTTTTTTAAAGAAAAAAAAATGAATGTATTTCAAATAGAAATAAAAGTAAAGTTAATAAAAATTAAAAAGTTACCTTTACTAAACAAAATGGAATCATATATAACGGAAATTAAACAATTAAGTATACCACGCCCCAAATATGAACCTAGCGATAATAGCCCACCACGTAGCGCCTATTATCCTCTAGATAGACCCTATACACCACCACCTGACTATCTAGTGACATCAGATGAATCGACTTTAATCGATCACCATCACCAGCAATCATATCAAGAAGATTTTCGACCAACATTACATCAAAAAATTTAAATAATTTTCGAAATAGTTGTAATAGTAATAATTCTTTTTAGTTATAATGATTAATGTAAACAAATAACTTTAATTAGAAAAGAAGAATAGTAAATTATTTCTAAAATTTAATTTTAACAGTAGAGAGCATATATAAAAAAACTGTTTAGAATGTAAGTAGCGGTTTAAGTGTTCAATTTTATGTAAATATAATTAAAGGGTAACCCCATATGTATGTGTATATAATTGTATGTTTTAAATGTAATAAATTTAATTAAATTATAAAAAGTATTAGTATGTAATCAAAAAAAATTGTAATTATAAAACTTATACATTAGGCATACAATTCTTTAGACCGTATTTATATAGTAGAAAATTCACAGTTGTGACAGATCACAGACCTTTGATTTCACTATTTTCGCACAAAAACCCGAACTCTAAATTAACAAGGATAAGACTGGAACTTTCTGACTACGACTTTGAAATAATATACAAGAAAGGAATAAACAACACTAATGCCGATGCATTATCAAGGATAGATATTGATTCTACTACACTAAAGAGTATGATACCATTGGAAAATGACGAAAAGGTAAAGAAAACATTATTAATTACAAGAGGTATGAGTAAAAAGTCATCAGAAAAGAATATTATAAGAGATAAAAATGTTATGAGTGAATCTCATAAGGGGACTGATCAACTCCATATGTGGGATTGCACGTCAATAAATGATATAAAGCGCGCAACGAAATTAAAATTTATATTAGAAAAAAGGCCAGAAAATGATGTAAAAGAATTATACAAACATATAGTAGAATATTATAAAATGAGTAATGAAACACGTGTCAGATGTAGCGATAATCCAAAGTATTTAGGTACTCTTTTGGATAAACTATCATCATATTTAAAAGATACAAGAAACAAGAAATTTGCAATCGAGAGAAATGATGCAATATTTGATATAATACCCGCGGATGAATTTAAGGCCAAATATAACGAAGCAAACAAAACTAATAAAGATGACATAATTATATTACTATACAAAAAACCTCAGAATATAACACGTGAAGAGAGAAGACAAGAACTAATAAAATTATACCATGATACACCCCAAGGAGGACATTTCGGAGTGAAGAAAACTTTACTAAAATTAAAGCAGAAGTACATTTGGAAAAATATGAACAAAAATGTAAAAGAATACGTGTCTAAATGTGACTTATGCCAACGTAACAAACAGACTAGACATACAAAGGAACAATTAAAGGTTGCAGATACGCCAATAGATAGTTTCAAAACTATAGTAATTGACACTGTAGGTCCTTTACGTCCAATAAACAATTTTAGATATATTTTTACTATGCAATGCGAATTAACGAAATACATAGTTGCATGTCCCATAGAGACGAAAGAAGCAAAAACAATAGCCAAAGCACTAGTAGAGAATTTAATACTTAAATATGGTTTGTTTAGCACAAATCAGACAACGGTACAGAATTTAGAAATGAATTGTTAAGGGAAGTATGTGAGTTATTAAAAATTGAACAAAAGTTTTCCACACCATATCATCATGAGACATTGGGTACAGTGGAGAGAAATCATAGGGTTCTTAATGAATACTTTTTGTCATTTGTACAAGATGACAATTGGGATAAATGGATACCTTACTATAGCTTTGCCTACAATATTACCCCTCATGTAGATACTGAATATTCACCTTTGGAAAATTACCAAGTTTACCCGGAGATGAAGTCATGAATCATCCTAAAATTTACAATTATGAAAATTATGCTAATGATCTCAAGACTAGACTAAAACATGCTTTGGAAAGTGCCAAAAAGTTAATAGAGACTGTAAAAAACAAAAGAAGTATGGACTCATTAAATAACACGAACAACATAGAACTAAAAGTAGGCGACTTAGTTTTGGTCAAGGCTGGAAATAGAAGAAAATATGAACCACCTTATGATGGACCATATGAAGTAATAGATATAGATGATTCAAATGTATTAATTAAGATAAAAACAAATATAAAAGCAATTCATAAAAACAGGGTAAAAAAATATAAAGTATAAAAAAATGGCAATGTAAAATAATTCTTAGAACGCTTAAAAATAAATTTAATAATATATACTTACATTAACAAGGAGAGACATAAAAGAGACCGACAATTCAAATACCAAACATTACTTTCATTACAAGGCGATCCTGACATATCATTGTCACTTTCATTACATCATGGCATATTATGATTTATAGAAATTATATATTATATAGAATTGTATGTACAAAGGCATTGTTGCATTTTATCGTATTTTATAAAAATGTTATCGATACTTAATTTTTTTAAAGTCTATTAAGGGCTGCCACAAGCTTCTTTGTTATCAACTTTTCCTTTTTTACTTTGACATGGTTTTGATGGTGTTGGTTTTTCATTTACAACATCTGGGAAGGACGAATCAGACTCTAATCCCTCCTCATTATCTTCAACTAAATACTGAAGGTTTTTTTCAAGAACAGAACTGGTGAACTTGATTGTGGATTTGAACCAAAGTGTTTATTTTGGCTACCATTAATTGCCTCATTCATTGTCAGTAAATCAGCCGTTTGTCTTTCTAGAGGTGTTAATGAGCTATGCGTGCTTGGTCCTCCACCAGTACCAGAGATGCTTAGTTTATTTCTACTGCATTTGGCCTTGATATGATTTTTGTAGTCGGCCCAAATCTAATAAAAATTAAAATGTTTAATAACCCTGCGATACACCGCGCTCAAATATTTAAATCTATCTAAGCTTGCTTTTTTACCAACCAAGTTTTTGCCACAGGTTATTTGATTTCTCTCTTGCATCCGGCATTTTTAGATGTCCCTTGGCCAAATCTGGATGTGTCACCATAAGGTCCACAATAGTTTCGTACTGTTTTTGGTTGGTATATAAAATTCTTTTGGACTCACTCCTCTGAGATTGTTTAAAAAGTATTAATTTGTTTTTATTTTGCAATATATTTGTATTATTTTACTTACATTTTAAATTTATTATTAGTTGTCACCAACACAATTGCTAACGAAGAATTTTCGAATATTTACTACGCTTTTTATGCTCGTTTTCGTAATACAGTGTTGAGTTGTTTTTTGTTTGTACGAAAAGGAAAATAATGGTCACACTTTCGAAAATTTTCCGTACTATCGTACTACAGAGTACAATTTGTTGGAATACCTACATTTTATTTTCGTATCGAGTTGCGGAGTAACCACCCTGTATTTACTTGTTCAAGATATTGTACATCGACGATTGTATGAAAAAAACATTAAAATGTACCTTGTGCGGTGCGACACTCCTTTGATCTATTAAATAATAGCCTACCTTTTATCCAACGTAGAGAAGATACATTAACCTTTTGAACTGTTTACTTTGGAAAATCAATAAAACCTTGAATAATTCCCCTAATCCTTTGCAATACAAGCAAATGAAATGTTAAGGTGGGGGGGGAGGTGGTTTGGAATTCGTGTTTTGATTTATTTATTAACTTAATTTATTTCTTTATTAACCTTTTAGAATCTTTGCCGCATTTTAAAAAGGAATACTCATATAAAAAAGTAAGAGACAATAATCATTTTTATTATTGCTTGGTTTTTCTAACATTTAACCAGGCTTCCTCAATAATTTTTTATTACGATTTATTTTTTATTGTGCATGGCACAGTATTATTTTTTTTTATTTAATGGCACTAGAGCCATTAAAATTGAATTACAGCCTTAAATAAATAGAAATTTATGTTTTATCTCATTCCACACAAATACAATGAAATAATGGAGAGGAATATGAAAATACAGAGAAATGTAAGCAACAACGGAAGTTAACTACATTAAGGCTTTAATTTTTTTTTTGCGACAGGATTAAGAGTCAATAATATGTTAAGATGTTTTGCACTTGGAAGCTATTAATAGCTGAGACTTCATTGTAATTTCCTGTGACAGTGCTTAAACGTTCTAAAAGTAGACACAGTGAATGAACGAGGTGATTCCTATATAACACAAAGCAGCATCACTTAATTTAAATTTTTAATCGTAGATCGAGCCTAAAAAACTTCATAATTCTAGCTTATGTATCACTTTTGATATATGCTTGTACTACATAGAATTGTCATTGATGGATTTTGTTAAAAATTTTAAATATTTTTATTTATTTTAATAAAACTATTTTATAACATTACATTTTATTATCAGTTTTATGAAATTTACACCAACATTTTTAACATGATGTACATTGCAGCATGGTTTCTTACATAGAAATCAAACACTTCCTGTCAGCTTGTATTTATTTTTTTCTAAATGGTAATAATTTGACATCTAGCACCCTTGCCTTGTGTAGATTTATAAGTTTTCAATTATTTAGATGGGACAGCTTATTGTCACTCGCATAAGGTAAAACCTGATGGTACAAACCATTGCTATATTTCGTTAGAAATATTTGTTGTCAACGTCATGTGAGGTAAAAAAGTTTCCTGTTGCAATAGAACATCGATTATGTCAATAACAATGATCTCTCTTTGATTCCTTTCTTGTTTTCCGCATACGGGTTTCCCCAAATATGGATGTAAGTAGTCGCTACTCACGTAGCACGTAATTGAATCTAAAACTTCCAATTCGATTTCGTTGGACCAGGAAATTTATAACGACCATAAAATTCAATTAGTTACTCGTCAAATCAGCGACAAAATTATTGGGAATTTCAATAATTTCAGCCACTTTTTTGAAAAGGCGTAATAAGCGTAAATTTATCATCATTTCCGACTAGCACATTATCAAAGCGAATGATTCTGTTATCTCATACGTAAGTAGTTGACCGAAATATTATCATCTGTAATATCTATGGAATAAAACATTGAACGAAACACTTGTTTCTAATTTTTGTCTGTCACGTGAGATAAACATGAGAAGAGCAGTAAGAAAAACTCTACAACATTTCAGGAAACAGCTGCTAGCAATCTGTGCGAAAATTGATAATATCCTCTCTAAACTGCTAAAGGCATACGGTTCTCCATCCCAAGCAGTACCAACTTTGGCGATAAACAACGTATTGTCATGTTTGTTGCTGCCAATACTTTCATCAGTTCATAGGACTTCCGTTTTCTTCCTTTTCAGAGTCTTCAGAAGCGTGAAAAGTGCATACATACATACAAAATCGATCATTGCAACCTTCGTGGCATATTGGAAATGTCTAACCTGAGGTTTCAACGTTGGACTGACGTCTAATAATTTAACACCCTTCATACTTCAATTAATCTCAAGAATAATGTCCAGAACAGAAAATTCAACCTTTCCACTTTGATCCAACATTTAACCCTTTGACGGACACCAAAATTTTAGGAGGCCTTCCCGTGGGACACTTGGTGTATCTCCGCAACAATTTTGTTATAAAGAATTTATTGTTATAAAGAAAACATATATTATTAATATAAACCAATTTTTAAAGGCATTAGCTTCTTTATAATGATTTTATGAAGGAAACAATTTATGACGTGTATACACGTCATGTCCCCCCAGAAACCTTTGTTATGAAGTCTATAGTCGTCAGTGTCCGTCAAAGGGTTAACTATCAATTCCTTCTGAAATACCATAAATAATGTATTTTTTACGATAAAATCACAAAATTTGAAAATTTAACAAAATTACATACACAACACCAAAGAATCCCAAAAAAGTCGTATGTATCAAAAATGATACATAAGACAGAATTATGTATGTTTTTTGAATATTTTAACTCCGGTTTGAAATTTTCTTTTTTATTTGTTTTAAAATAATGGCGATAAAAATACTAACGAATTAAAAAAATATGAAACATATAACTTTTTCTGAATTAAAGTTATATAGTCTCAAAAATTGAAATGTATAATTTTGGATACAAAGCTCGATGTAATGTTAAACCAGTCCGCATTGCTGACGTTACCATAATATAACATATAACGGAAACATAGTGTATTAAATCTTTGAGAAATAATTGTAAATTTTCTGAAAAGAAATAAATTTTTAAAGTGAAAACATAAAGAAAAAATAATATTCCATTGCTTGGAAGTTAACATCAACATCATTAACATTTCGTATTGTCATTTTCACAAAAATTCGGCAAAGATTACGTCTTACCAAGATGTGAACAGACATCTTACAGTTGTCTGTGTGAAAATATATAGATTCGACCAAATTTATGCCTCAAAACTGCTGTAGCTAACCCAGATAACAGTTATTACAAAAGCCAAATGAACTGTAATCAATGAAAATTGAATGACGAATCAAAGGGAAGCATTGAAAATCTTTGAATTATACAAATAAAATTGTCGCTTCAAAAACATAATTCATTAATATTTTAAGCACAAATCTCGTACAATAGCACAACGAAAATTATGCGGTGGCTATCCAGATAAATCAAGAGAAACTAAAAATCGAGCAGTCCTACAGACGTGTGGTACCGCGCGCTGCACATTGCTAGGCATACAAATCAAGGGGATTCAGGTTGAGCATAGTTCTTTTTTGAAATATCTTGTCTAAAGGCAGACTGACTCCACCGTGAAAAACAATCGTAAGTAACAAGCGATCTAACAATAGCCAAATAGATCCGGAGAATGGTCCTAGGCGGAAGACTCCAGCTCTAACCTATGGGGTTCAGCCTGCTGTCTAAAATAACACCGAGACACTAGATCTCAAAAATTTGAGTAACCTGAAGGAGTCAATCGTGTACCTACTCAAGAAAAAACAAGCTGCGCCAAGTAGTAGCCCAAGAGAATGAAACCAGAAGCGCAGACGCCATTAGTTTCCTTAGCGTGGACAGAGATTTACCACATACCAGAATAATCATATCATCAGCATATGCCAAAACCCTCAGTCTTCTACTTTCTAGACGCTTTAAATCGACCCTAACAACCAGAAGCCATAAGAGAGGAGAAAATAGGAGGGTACGCTTAACGATCTGGGGCATCTACATCCCTAAGTGAATCCTTAATTGAAAAAGTGGTAACATTGTTAAAAGTCCCCTCAATATCTAAGAAGGCCGATAAAGTGTACTCACCGCTAGCCAAACTCGTTTAAATAGATCCTGTTACATATGAAGATCACTCTGGGTCTTTCGGCTTTTGATATAAGCTATATTACACAACCGGAGACCATCTCTATACCCGTCTACCAGGTGTTCGTATAATATATATCACCAGTATGCTGAAGTCGAGTCGAGAAAAAACCATCAGGCCCATTTAACATTATCGCTGGTAATGATTACGGTATCTTGCCAGAATTATATACGGGATCAGCTACCCGCCACTATAAGGTATAAGGATCTATGAGTTTAAGTCTCAAGTCAGTCCCTGCGCTATTGTTCTTTTGGATGAAGTCTGAGATTTTGGGGTCCTTAGACAACATCCTGTGGAAACGAGGCAGAACCTTTATTACTCGGTCCACAAATGAAAAAAATCACTTTGCTTAACATTGCGCTTTTTATTGCAACTTTTATTTACTCAAATATTGACAGGAAATTTGTCTCGCGATCTGTTTATACCGCCTTGTTTAATGCCATTATCTTTCTATGTAGTGTTGTACTTACAAGTAATTTGATTTCTGCTTTGTTTTTATTCTTATAATTTCTTGGGTTTGTGTTTATTGTTTGTTTCTATTCACGTACTCCGAAGTGCACTTTAACGAACAAGCCGTTTCGAACGTTATTGATATTACCATAACTCTGAAATCTCTACAAATGCGAAACTTTCATTTTGAATCTCAGGTGGTTCTGCTTTATAATCCCATAGACCACGTCACATAACCTTTTAATTACATTACCAATCCAAGTTAATTTAGAAAATAATCGTTTCTTTCGTTATGGCTTGGAAGTAGAACCAGATGTCATTCTTTTTGCTCGATCATAACTGGGTTTTGACTTGTCACTGGATATTTTAATTTGGTTTCGCACAAAATTATGTAACTCGTTAAGGTCATTCTGCCTTTCCGTCATCTGTTGCTGTTTGAAGGCGCCGCAGTCTAGTAGGTAGTGTGTTGGCTTATTAGACGTATAGCCAGGGTTCGAGCCCCAGGCCAGATGGTAAGGGAGTGATGATCTTACAAAGAAAATCATCCTCAGTAACAACATTTTCACCCCAGTGGATTTGCTAACAAGCGGAATTGCCGGCATTTGATCAAATGAAAATCCCCGTGTGATTGTTGAACAGACGATACATCCACAAACAGTGACGGTTTGCTGGGATTTATGGGCTGTACTTCTTCGAAAAGGAGGTCGGCCAGAAGTTACCTAAAAGGTGTTCACAGATCATTGCGAGATAATAATAGACTTCGTGCGGTTCGATGTGTTGTTCACACAGGATATTCCCTCGTTGTTGATATTTAAAAGAAAAAGTTTATGTCAATAATTCAAGAACAGTTCAAGAGCTTAAGGATGATATCATTCAGTATATTAACGACATTGAACTTCAATTATGTTTCAGAGTCACTGAAAATCCGAACTTTTTGTTCCAATTTTTGCTTAAAATGACAACATTGGATATTGGACTTTATTGAACTTTATTGACTTTAAAAAGGGTAGTGCTGCATGCAAAAACCATTCAAAATCCTAACGACTAAAAAATCTACCGGTTTTAAAAAAAATAATAAATTTCTATTCAAAAAGATTTATTTATTTATTACAATACAATTACAAATTATATTTAATTATATACGAGCTGAGTAAATTTGATCATATGATCGGTGTAGTATCACAGACCAGAGCGTCTGGTGGAAATCGAACCCACGACCCTCACTCTAATAATTTAGCACACTATCCACTAGACTACCAGGACACACAACCAGTATAAATTACAAATATATTAATAGTATAAATTACATACCACACATACTTACATATTCCAATTTTTCTTCCTTCTGAAATCCAGCCAGACGTACATACATAAAATCACAAAGATTTGTTATAATAATTAGCCTTTGTATGGCAAATGGTTTTTATTGAAGAAGTATCACAATATATTTACAGCAAATAACAAGTAATCATTTAAACATGAACAGATAAGTCATGTTTTTTCTTCATTTAACCACTTGGAATGACTTGCTTATGACACATTTTTTATACTCTTGTAATCGAAACCAAAATAAATTGAATAAAACTTGAAAAAAAGAGAGAGACCGAAAAAAATTTTGGATATTTTCCAAATAAAATGAAAAGAACAGAAAATAAATCGTTGGCAATAAATCAATCAATTTCTTCCAACATTTGTTCAATTCTCTTTTTCTTAAATGCTGGCAAATTTAAAAGTCAATAAGTGTGTTCAGTAGAGCCTATTAATTCGCCTGAAAATGTTGACAAGTTTAATTTGAAGTGTGCAAAGTGAAATCACTCTTATAATTTCCTTATTTTAATCTTCAGCGATTTAAATGTTGCTAATATTACTTTTAATGGCAGACCACATGTTGAATACATTTTGGGTCAGCATCAGAGATCAGCAATGAGTATTCAAAGAGATGAGTAAAATCGAATCATACTCTAATTTCTGATACTTATACGCATTCATACTTATTTTAATATCATATTCATACCACTTATATTCGAAGTTTGAAGTACTCATCGTACTCATACTTAACGAAACGTATGATGTTGTTGATTTCGGCTCTCCATGACTCAATCTTTACAAGAATCACAAAATAAGTATGATTCGCTATAATATTCACTAGAAGGTTGTGTGTTTGCTTTGCTTACTTTTTTTCCTTCTTTTTTTTTTGAAATGCAACAACAGCTAAGACTTTAAATTCAAGTGACTCGAATCATTTATAAGTATTATAAGTATTTTTCTAAAGTTATGAATCTGAATGAGTAGTCATAGTTCGATGTCAACGTTGTACTCATACTTATTGTACTCATTCTTATAAATCAACGTTGTACTGAGTACAAAAGAATCAGAATAGTTAAATTTCAATACTGTTGACTCACTTATATTCAAAATTTCATGAGTGCTTATGAGTAGCGAAAAAACGATTCATTGCTGATCTCTGGTCAGCATCCCTCTTATCTATAGGGATAGCACTTAAGCATGAGGAAAAAATAAGAGAAAAAGAAGGATTAATTTCTGGGTCATCAGATTTGAAATATTTGCATAGTAGAGAACATTAAATCACTCTATACGACATACATACATAATTGGCCATTACAACCCTTCAGTCAGGATTACGGCCTAGCTTCTCACACCACTCATGTTGTGTGCGTTAATTTTATACGTGAGTGGCGGGACCTACAGTTTAACGTCGACTCCGAACGACAGAATTTTGAGAAACTTTTTCATGGCAGTTTATTTTACTCTCAGAGTTTTTGCCAGAAATCTGCTGAGAGGAAGTCGCCGAAGAAATATTTTTTTCATATTTCATTTTTGATGTCTGACCTGGGATACGAACCCGGGCTTTACGAATAGTAAGCCAACACACTACCTACTACACCACGACGACTTCCACTTCCACTTTCACTCTATACGAATAATATGTATTTTATGTACGAGAAGTGCGACTAAAGAAAGGGCTATGCCTATGTTCAAAGATTAATTTTCAAGACTACGTAGGACTGGAAGTTAAGAAGAGAAGGTCAACGAAAGAAATAGAGTTGTAGATTTTTTGGAACACCGAAATCTTTACTAGGAAAAAAATAGACAAAGCCCGTCAGAACCGAGACAAGTATGGAAATCTTTGCAATATAATCGCAAATGTGAGTCGCTTACTCGCTATAAAAACAATTGACTTTCTCGTGCCATGGAGATAAAAGTTAAAGGCCGAGTTCACCAAATGGTCCAGTTGCTAGTCATTCAAAGAAATTAAGTTTCGAAAGAAAGTTACCAGACAGGTTTCTCATATGGGTAACACATACATACATACATAATTGGTCATTTCAACTCTTCAGTCAAGATTACGAAATAGCTTCTCGCACCAGTTATGTTGTGTGTGTTAATTTTTTACATGAGTGGCACATCCTAGAGCTTAAAGTCGACTTCGAACTATAGAGTTTTGAGAATCTATTCAGAATTATGCTCAAATAAATTCACATTGACGCATTACAGTTAATCAAGTATACACAGGACTCATAGGAATCATATATTCAAGACGAGATTAATTTTTTGGAAAAATTTTAATAATACAACTATGCGATAAAAAAAAAATGAAATATACCCAGCATAGATATAGTATAGTTGGTCAGTTTTGTTGAGTATGGGGTTTTGATGATGCAAACTTGTAAAACGCGAAATTTTATCATATTTTTAAAGTTTGTCCATTCATAGTAGCAAACTTTTATAAAAAAAAAAAAAATAAGTGGGGAAATTCTTAAAGTGCTGTCTGTTGTGAAGAGATTGACACTTCGTTTAATAAAATATTACCATAGTTTTTATTTAAGGAGTAGAACAGACGTGTTATATTTTTCTTATATTTTATTTTTACAAATGAAGACTTGGCATTCTGAAGAATGACTTTTGCAGGAGCTGTAAGCTAACGCATAAGCGCCCTGCTCTTACTATTAAGAGACGTAGGTATTTATCCTTTCACTTTTTGACCTCTCTGACCGAGGTCTCACTAGTTCAAATATTGCTCTAATCGGCGGATTTATTTTGGAATCGGAATGCTTTCTTTTAAGGAATATTTGATCCCATGGTAGAATAGATTTTGAATTCGCAATGGGCGTAGATGCTTGCCTAAGCGGGAATTCTTTCCTTAAGGTCGGTCAATAATATTATTTAACCTAACCTAACCCAGAGTCAAATCGTATGAATTTATATTCATCATTCATTCATTATATCTTAGCGAAAGAAAGACGAACCGCAAGATCATTTTCTGATTTGCTTTGCATTGCATTACACATCAAATTAAGTTGATTGCCATGGATGATTTTTGTTTAAATTAGATTCCTCCATAACTAATTTCTGCATATCTGACGAAATTATGAGGAGGTTTTCCTACATATGAGTAATTGTTAGACGATCTGCGGTACTCAGTCGAGGATTTCCTTTAAAGATATTGTAGTATTATTAATAACAACTAGTATTAAAGACTGTAACACAATGGTAACACTTTACCATGAAGTAAAACTCAATGTATATAAGATATAAGTAATTTATATTCAATTGTAATTTAGATTTTCTAGAAATAAAGAACAGAATACACTACAAATTGGCGATGAGAAAATGGTCAAAAGAACCTAAAAAAATTAAAATTAAATTAATTTTTTTAAATCGTTTTACGCATAATTGAAAGAAAATTTTTTTTTCGGGCATTCAGTTCTTTTTAATTAAATTGTTTATAAAATTAATAAATTTTTTTTATAAAATGCCGACTGATACTACAACAGAATCTTCAAAGTCATCGATTACGTTGCTTCAAACGTCCAATGTTCCAAAATTTTCTCCGAACAATGAAACTTTTTCAATTTGGAAGGAAAAGTTGGATATTCACTTCTGTGAGATTAATTGCACAGAAGAGAATCAAAAGAAGGCAGCTTTATTGAAGTCGATTGGTGCTGTTTTACACAGCTTGTGCAGTCCCGACTCACCAATTTCAAAAAATTACGATGACCACTACAAAATTTTAAGCTCTCATTACACACCGCCAACAATCATCTTTAGAGAGAGAAATTTCTTTTTTCTTCCGTTAAAAATGAAAACGAAAGCGTAGCTTAATGGTTGCCAGGGTCAAAAGTTTAGCTTTAAATTGCAAGTTTGGTAACAATTTGGAAGCGTTTGTGCTAAATCATTCATTTGCCCAGCAAAATTTTTGAAAGGCTATGTGAGGAAGATGAGACACGGTTGCTGAAGCACTAAAAAAGCTATGATTATGGAAACGAAAATGATGTCAAATCTTGCAAAAGAAGAAATGGTTAATCTTGTCATGAAGTCACAAACGAGGCCAAAAGGTAAGATAAAAGGTAAACAATCTTTCAATTCAAAAGTCAGCAGTGGCGTTGGAGATGATGGACTTGGAGCACGAAACACAGGTGGCGCAAATGGAAGTAAACAAATACATAAAAAAGTATGCTCACACTGCGGTTGGCACAACCATGAGTCTAGATTTTGTAAATACAAAAACAGTAAGTGTCATTCTTGCGGTAAAATTGGGCATATGGCGCCTATATGTTCGAAGAAAAATAGAACTGTGGACTATGTATCAGATTCTAAGTCTCCACAAAATAATATAAATAATGATTTATTTGGTTTATCTATTTATAGTGTGTCTTCAGAATCTACTAGAGGCAAGTTGTGCCCCTTGCAAGTTGATTCCACTTTCAATGTATGAAAGAAGTCTTGGTGGTAAAATATCAAAGTTAAGACCGTGTTAAATTCCTTATGTTGATTATAGTGGTAAAAGAATTTCTCTTTTGGGTGAGTACGATGCTTTAATATCGTATCGAGGTACCGAAAACAAGATAGTTGTAGTAGTTACTAATACAAAAACTCCTCCATTACTCGGACGTTCTTTTCTAAGAAAATTTAAATTTGACTTAATTCAAATAAATTCAGTATCGATTTAAAAAGATTTTTCTTCAGTCATAAACCAATTAAAAAGTGAGTTTTCAGAAGTATTTCAAGAAAGATTAGGAGAATTTAAAGGCAGCAGAATGTCCTTGAAACTTATTGAAGGTTCAAAGCCTATATTTTTCAAACCAAGACCGCTACCTTTTGCTTGGAAAAGTAAAATTGAATGTCACCTTCGAAAATTAATTTAAGATGGAGTTCTCGAGCAGGTAGATAATTCAGAATGGGCTATACCTTTAGTTCCAGTTTTAAAACCTAACGGTGGTTTGAGAATCTGTGGTGATTGCAAGGTTACACTAAACAAATGTTTAGAAAACTTTATTCATCCTCTTCCTAGGATTGATGAAAGTTTTGCTTCATTGGAAGGAGGAAAACTATTTACTAAACTTGACCTTTCCAATGAATGATGAAAACCAATGATGAATCAAGGTGCCCTGGTAGTTTAGTGGGTAGTGTGCTAGACTATTAGCGTGAGGGTTCGATTCCCACCAGAGACTCTGGTCTGTGACACTACACCGAGCACATAGTCAAGTTACTTCGCTCGTATATAATTAGGATATAATTTGTAATTGTATTGTAATTAATAAATAAATAAATAAATAAATAGATGATGAATCAAAGTTATTGTGCACTTGGAGCACTCATATAGGATTGTTAAAAGGCTTCCTTTTGGAATTAAAACCGCAGCAGCTATTTTTCAAAGGGTTATGGAAAACTTATTAGCAGGTATTCAGAATGTTGTAGTCTATCAAGACGATATAACTATTACTGGAAAGAACAATTTTCAGCATATCGAAACTCTTAAATTAGTATTAAAGAAACTTCATTTAGCCGGACTTAAATTAAATTTGAACAAATGCGAATTTTTTAAACGTAAAATATGTTTTCTTAGTTTTACCATTGACGAACACGGCCTAAGTAAGTCTGATGAACGCATTTCAAGTGTTTCGTCGGCACCTATACCAAAAGATATCTCTGAACTTAGAGCTTTTATTGGAATGGCGAATTATTATTCCAAGTTTATTTGAAACTTTAGCCAGAAAATGTTTCCTTTACATGAGCTTCTTCGGAAAAATGTTCCATTTTATTGGTCAAAAGAATGCCAAAGGTCATATGAATTAATTAAAGCTGATGTGACATCCGATCAGGTTTTAGTTTTTTTATTTTAGTTTTAGATGCTAGCAATAATGCAGTGGCTGGTGTTTTGTGCCACAGAATTCAAGGAAATTTGGAGCCAATTGCTTTTGTTTCAAGAGCTTTATCTAAAAGTGGAACAAATTACAGTACTTTAGAAAAAGAAGCTTTAGCGTTAATATTTAGCGTAACTAAATTAAAGCAATACCTCTTAGGTAATAGATTTATTCTGCGTACGGATCACAGACCATTATTTGGCATCTTTGGTGAACATGGCTTCAGTTCGTATTCAAAGATGGTCATTAATTTTATCAGGCTTCAATTATTCCATTGAATACATTAAAGGTAATTCAAACATATCTGATGGACTCTCCAGAATGCCACAAGTTTTGTCGGCTGAAGATAAAATTGAAAGCAATTATATTAATTTAATAGAATCGGATAGTGATTCCAGTATTTCTTTAAATTTTAAGGACATAGCTAGAGAGACACGCCGTGATCCAGTTTTATCAAAATTGAGTGCAGCCATTCAAAATGGCACTGTTCATTTATTAAAAGGAGATGAATACATTCCTTTTCGCAACAAAGCATATGAGCTCTCAGCTGAATATGACTGTATCCTTTGGGGGTACAGATCAGTTATCCCAAAGAAGTTACAAGCTTTTGTTCTCAAGGAACTTCATGCATCACACTTGGGAATTGTGAAAACAAAGATGTTAGCTCATTCATACGTTTGGTGGCCAAACATTGACCACGAAATAGAAAATATGATAAAAGAAAAATATGAGAAATCTCCTTTAATACCATGGAATCCTACCAATTCAGTATGGAGTCGTATCCATATAGACTTTGCCGGTCCCATTAAGAACTTTTATTTTTTAGTAGTGATAGACTCTTATTCTAAATGGGTTGAAGTTTTCAAAACAAAAGAAATAACTTCGTCTTTCACTATCACAAAATTAAGGGAACTATTTTGTAGGTATGGGCTGGTTGACACTCTTGTTAGTGACAACGGAAGACAGTTCACGTCTGAAGATTTCAAATTTTTTTTGAAAACAAATTATATTAAACATATTCTTACTGCTCCCGGGCATCCAGCTACTAACGGTCAAGAAGAAAATTTCATAAAGATACTTAAAAAGTCAATCTTAGCAAATCGTAAAGTTGACAAAAACTCTTGCTTAGACATTATTTTGAACAGGTTTTTACTTGATTATCGCAATACTATACATTGTACCACTGGTGAATCGCCTTCTAAGCTTTTTCTTGGAAGAGTTCTAAAAACACGTTTAAGCAGATTAAAGCCACCTACAACAAGGCAAATTATTGTTGACGTTCAAAATAATAACATAACAAATTACAAAGGTAAACGAGATGCCATGTTTTCAACAGGTCAAAACGTTATGATAAGAGATTATAAAAATCCTAACAAACCAAGCTGGACTCAAGCTACTATTAAATATAAACTCGGTCCTCGATCATATTCTTGTATCATATCTCATAATAACAGAGAAATTATGCGACATTCGGGTCAAATTAGAAACAAGAACTTAAATCAAAATCTTGAAATTGGAAGAAACGTTCAAGAGGAGGTGAACAGTCATGAAAATGGAAGTTCCATTCATGTGGAAGTAGTTCTATCGTTCCAACTACAGACGGGCCTCCAAAAGCTGCATCTAGTAGAGTTTTGAGATGACGCAATGAAGGTATTTGTTATAAAAGTTAAACAAATAAAAACTTAATAAAAAAGGTAGCATGATGAAATTAAAATTAATATAAGAATATTTTAAATTACATATACTTTGAATTATATAAAAACAAATTTCGCCGTAATCTCCATAAATGTACACATATTATTTATAAATTAATTACAATAAATTAATAGTTCATTCTTTTAATTATAATAAATTAATAATTAACCCTTCAAATACGAGTATAAATTAATGAAAGACATACTGAAATATATACATGTAACGTATGAGTGATACTCAAAATTCAATATCAAGCATACGTATGAGTGATATTAGATTCCATTAATTCGGTATACGACAAAATTAAACTCATATTTTATTGCATACTTTTCAGAGTAATTGTTCAACTACAGGTAGTATGGGTATGGGTGCGTATGAGGAATATATTTTACATAGAATTAAGTATTAAGTATACTCTCAATATGAACTTAGTCAATGCAATTGTAGTGAATAGAAATAAAATAAATAAGTAAAAAAAATTTTTTGTTTAATTTTTATTGTTTACATTTATTCTTGTAGCATTTGGTGTTGTATTATTGTTTACTTTTTTACATTTTTTTATGCTGGTGTTCGTTGGTATATAACGCAGTGCGATAATTTGTAAACATGTTACATGTTTTGTTTTTTAGCTTTTGTTTATAATTTTAATGTTAAACGATATAAAAGCAAAACACCATTGTCTTAATCATTAATTTTCGTAACAATACCTTTTATAAAATGTAATTTTTGAAATAAATCATATTTATTAAAAACAGAAAGTACGAAAAATTATTGTAAACAAGAAATCCATAATATTTCTATTAAATTGAGATTCTATTGGTATGCTTACTAAATTACAAACCTTTTGTAAGGATTACAACTAGACTGCTATGTGACGTGTGTTAATTTTGTGTTGAAGTATTATGTACACTAACAAATTGTGCTGCTAATTTTTACATAAAGTTGAACAGTTTAGTCACAATTCAAGTTTTCCAGACTGTGGTAAACAAAAGATCGCTGTTTTAAGATCAACAAGCAATCGACTGCCTTGGATGCTCCTGCACACTCTCATTGACAACTTCGATGTTTCTGACAGATCGCTCTTTGACAACAAAATTAGGCTCGAATTTGTCTACCACATTGAGAATAATCTTCTAGTAGGGCGATTATGAAGGCCATAAAATAGATGAAGCACCCTGTATGACAGTCCTCCACGTCCATTTGGCAATGCAGGCTGAATAAACTAATTCGCGACGTAACTGGCGTATTACGGTTCAAACTAAATATCAGACGTCTCCAACAAAACGAAATATAAAAAAATTATTTTTTCGGCTACTTACTCTCAGCAGTAAAATAATATTGCCAAGAAAAAAAACACCGGAGTTGAATTTAAACTGTAGGTTCCGCCACACACAGCAACATAATTGGTGTGAAAAGCTAGTTCCTAATCCTGACTGAAGGATTGAAATGGTTAATTATGTATGTATGTACATACCTATTTGTATGTAATAACAATGTGGGTTTTATTTTAGATAACAATGGCAAATCTGTATGCCAAATTGTCAAAAATTTGTTTATCGCAAAATGTGTCGATTTGACGTTTGAGCGACCACACCACCAGAAATTTTTGCGATAAACAATCAAGATCCATCAAAAGTTCTGAACCATTTTTGAATAAAAGTTCCTTTGAAAAAAATATATATGTCTATATAACTCGACTGTTAGACTCTTTAAATAATAACAACGGTAATTATTGTCCGAATTGATCAAACGACGTGTCAAATAATATACATATATACAGTGAACTCGCGAAAACGTGAACACTCGAAACTGTGAACGTCTCAGAAACGTGAACAAATTTATTTTTTCACAGAGTTTTCTAAAACGTGAACAAAATCTGAAAGCTCTAAAACGTGAACACTTTTATTATTTTTTTAATCTGTTTTTAAATTGGGAAATTCCCGAACTACAGTTTATTTGTTTGTTTACTTATGTTTGAACTTCTTTTTCATTGTACTCGTTTATGTATCCTTTGACCTCTTAGTTGCCTAAAGTGTTGACTTTAAAAGATAACGTGGATATCCTGGAGTTATTGCAAAAGGGTTATAGTGTTAGTGGTTGGGCAAGAAAATATGGAGCAAAAGCAAAAGCAACTGTTTCTTCCATTAAAAAGAAAAACACGGAAAATTAATAATCGTGTAAATAATACACTTTATGGCACTGGAAAGCGTGAAACATTACGTGCATCTGAATTACCAGGAATGGAAAAAGTCTTAATAAATGGTTCCTTCACATGCGAAACAAAAAATGCCGGTAAGTGGACTGATGTTAAAAGCCAAAGCTTTAAAAATTCACAATCAAATTAAAGAAAATTATTGTGGTTTTAACGCCAGTGACGGATGGCTTCATAAATTTAAGCAAAGGCTTGCTGTTCGCCTTCTTAAAATTTCCAGAGAAAAGCTTTCCGCGCAGCCGCAACTTGTTGACCCATTTAAGGTAAAGTTAGAAGCAAATATGGAAGAACTCTCTCTTTGTGAAGATCATCTTTATAATGCTGATGGATGCGGGCTATATTTGAAGTAGTTGCCAGATAAAACAAATGTGTCATCATTGGAGAAAAGTGCTCCAGGTTCAAGGATGGAGAAAAAACGATAAACTTTCATGGGCTGTTCGAATGCGTCGGGGACTCACAAACTTAATCTACTGGTATTTGGAAAATCTAAAAATCCACAAAGTTTCAAAAACTTTACTTGTCCAATGAATTACAAATTCTCCAAGTCAGTATGGATGACAAGTAACATTTTTTATGGCTGGTTTCATCAACGTTTTGTTAAAGAGGTGGATTTCAATTGACATATTTGAAACTGAAAACTTAATTTTTGACTTTAGGTCACTGAGTTCTTGACTAATTGATAAAAAAAAATTATTTAAAATAGTGTTTATCATTTTTACTTATTAAAATATAATTTTTCATATTAAATCGGGTCATTTTTTATTTTAAATTTAGGTACTCGATAACGTGAACAAACTCGAAAACGTGAACTGCCTTGGTAAAAATTAGTTCACGTTATCGCGAGTTCACTGTATATGTATATCGTTTTAAAGGCCCATCCCTTTCCTTTCTATGTATATATATACACTCCCCGAAATATTTATAAGACCAAAATAAAAATATGTTTTATTTTAAATCAAAACAATAAATTATATTTGTTTACACTAATTCGCAACCATGTGTGTAAGGCACATAAAAAAATAGTAGTAGTTTAAATTTTTGCAAGCTTGACTTTATGTTGAGCCGTTTTTTGCAACTGTTCGGTGCGAAATAAATATAAGACAGGTGTGCAATTTTGTTTTTCAAAAATATTACAAGTTGATTTTTGTAAAAAACTTGTAAGTAAATTGATAGTAAGGCTTCTATTTTTGATAATTACAATCATACATATTCATAAAACAAACTTTTTAACTATATATTTAAAGTTCCTTTAAACAATGCCACGAGGAAAGCAGTTGGACTTAAAAGAGAGGTCCGATATTATAAATTATAGAAGTATGGGAATGACAACACGGCAAATTGTTTGTCGTTTAAAAAGAAGTAAAACAGTAGTGATAAATTTTCTAAATAATATAGAAAACTATGGAAAGAAGAAGAGAACTGGAAGGACGCCCACGCTATCTGAACGAGATATTCGCAATATAAAGCGATTAGCAGCAAACAGCTCGATATTTCCATCACAAATAATACGTTTGTTAGATCTTAACATAACAGTAAGACGAATACAACAAATTCTACATTCAGATCCGCACTTAAAATACTGCAAAACAGCCTCTAAACCTAGCCTAAATAAAAATCATAACAGATGCAGGCTGGACTTTGCAGAAAAATACCAATATTGGGAAGAAGAATGGGCTTCAGTTATTTTTTCTGATGAAAAAAAATTCAATTTAGATGGTCCAGACGGTTCCCAAAAATATTTGGATGGATACACGTAAAAAAAAATCAAAGAATGTCGCGAAATTTCGGTGGAGGAAGCGTAATGGTTTGGGCTGGGATTTCGACTACGGGAAGGACTCATATTTGTTTTATATCAACTAAAATGAATAGCGAGAAGTATATTGAATTGTTAGATGACGTTTTAATTAATTTTGGGGATGATTCGTTAGGCAATAATTGGATATTTCAGCAGGATAAAGCCCCAATCCATAAATCAAAAGCAACAAAATCGTTTCTGTCGTCCAGAAACATACCAGTTTTGGATTGGCCGGCATTTAGTCCAGATCTAAATCCGATATAAAATTTATGGGCAATACTATCGGACCAAATTTTCAAAAATAACACCCAGTATAAGGATATAAAATCATTAAAAAGTGCCATCATAAGAGAATGGAGTAGAATTGATCAAAATTGCATTAAAAATTTAGTAAATTCTATGCCCCGTCGACTTCAGGAAGCCATTATTAATCACGGTGGACACACTCATTATTAATAAATACAAAAATTAATCAGTAGTTGTTTTTTATAATTGTTATTTTAGTTTTAGGTGAATATTATTTTATTTTGGTCTTATAATTTTTTCGTTTGAAAATGAAAATCATTTTATGTTATCCTTTTATTAAATAAAGAAAAAAATATTTTTTTTACATAAAAAGATTTATTTTTTAACCCAAAAATGGTACGAATTGGTCTAAAAGATTTTAAGTCTTTCGAGAAACAAATTTGGTCTTATAAATATTTCGGGGAGTGTATATAATTTTGAAATGCTAATTGTTGACTCATGTTACATAGAAAAGATTTTTCATTTTTATTCTTCTTTTTTACATAAACATATAGCACGAAAATATGTATTTTCCGCACGAGGAGTGCGACAGAAGAAAGGGCTATGCCTATGGTCAAAGAATCATTTTCAAGACTACAGTGGAATGGAAGTTAAGGAGAGAAGGTCAACGAAAGAAATAGAGTTGTTGATTAAGCGGAAGTTGATGGTTCTCCGAAATCGATACTGAAGTTAATATATATAACTTAAACGGAAACCAGCAGCAAATGTAGAAAAAATTTAATTTTTTAGAATTGGCAATGTAGTGAAATACATATATCAGAACGAAATTTGAGGATTTATTCCAAACAGGGCTATAATTCCGCTATACATTTCTCCAATCGCTTAACACTGTAATAAACCCTTATCGCTGAAGATAATTTTTTGCAGAAACAGAATTTTCAAACAGAATATATTTTCAAATATTAGTAAGCGTTGTTGGTTTGTTAATCTATTCATTGGGAAATTGCAAACCTTAGTGAGTCAAATAGCAAAAACATCACCCATAACTTAGAATTTACTTAATTTTAAATATTGTACACATTTTGCATTGCATTTATTTTCTGCTTAATTCAGATAAATTTTGCACAAAGAGCGATTAAGTTAATTCTGCTATCCTTAGTAACGAGTCTGCTAACAGCGACTTTCAAACTTCGACAGTTAATATCGGCCATCTTGTTTAAGCTACATTTGTCAAATTAGTAGCCATTTTTATGCAATCTTAATTGTCAAATAACCATGAACTGATAAAGCGTTTAACTATATGTGTAAAAAATTGTTTTAACAAAATGGGTGCTCTGTTTGCCCATCTGTCGATCAAAAATACCCTTAATTGGTTTTTTGGACGAATAGGCACGTTACAAACAAAATTGTCGAATTCGGGACGTTACTAATGCTCATGAGATCCAATATCTCCCTGACAAATGACATTGGTTAGGTAATTACTGACAACGGCGAGCACAATTTTTTGGCCTGAACTGGAATTTTGGCCTGATTTATGCTCCATCCAAAGATTTTACGGCGGATATTTGAACGATGTTCTAATTTATATTTTCTAATTTACAAAAATATTTTAATTTAAAACGCCTTGTGGTAGCTTATGTATACATACATACATACATACATACATAATTGGTAATATAATAATAATTCAGTCAGGATTACGACCTAGCTTCTCACACCACCTATATTGTGTGCGTTAATTTTATATATGAATGGCAGAACCTACAGTTTAAAGTCGACTCCGGCCGACAGATTTTTGAGAAACTCTTCGAGGCAATTATATTTTCTCTCAGAGTTTTTGGCAGAAATCTGCTGAGGTAGTCGCCGAAGGAATATTTTTTTTTCATATTTTCGTTTTGATGCGTCTAATAAGACGACACAATACCTACTAGACTACGACGACTAGTCTTTTAAATATGTTTTTCTTAATTCACGTTAGTCTTCTTGCCATAATGTTTACCATTAAAGTTTACACAGAAATTGAGCTGCAGTTTAACTAATCTAATTCTGTTTTTTTTTAATTTTTACAATAAATAAAATAACGAGCGTCTGAAATATTTCTAATAAATTCTGATTTTAAAATTTTATACTATTTTCGGAAAAATAAAATGCATCATGAAACGTTTTAAAAATACCTCATTAGATCTGCAAGTTAGTTGTCCAGAAGATGGTAATAAAAAAATAAAAAAATGCGATCAAAAGTATAACAGAATTTCAATACGAAACAACGAGCTTCCGACTGATACTCTGGGATATGTTAGCGCTAATAATTTAGAATTTAAACTTTTTTTTTAATTTTTTTTAAGAAGTAGTGCTTTAATTTTATAATAACAAGGAGACATTTTAAAATTTAGTTTTATTATTGTTATTAATTTTCAACAATATATTACAAAGTTTGAATATATTGAATATATATTACAAAGATTGAACATAGTTAACAGTTGGTAATTTAAGAAATTTCATCAAAGTTAAACCGGCGATGTATGTTTGTTATATGTTATAATATGTTATTAACGTTGCTGGTCAGTTTATTAAATTTGTACACCCCAATTTTCACACAATTGAAATTAAGTGAGTGTTGGTTAAATCGACTAACTTTATTAATAACGAATTTAAAATAGCGTTCGTAGTGGTATGTTTCATTCTCTACTTCATAAACCCAAAAATAGACAAAGTCCGTCTGTACTGAGATGAGTAGGGAAATTGGAGCAATGTAATCGCAAATGTGAGTTGCTTACTCGTAATAAAAATAACTGACTTTTCTCGTACCAAATGGTCTAGTTCCATTTCAGTGTATGATAGCTATTGAATTCTAGTGACAGCGGTCTAATGAATTTTAGTTCGCTTCTTTTGATCGTAATTTTTCACGTACCACGCATAATAACAAAATTGTGTATTTTATTTCGACAAGGCCTCAATCGGGTTATTTCAATTTGCTTAATTTGATAAAATCTTCAAACCTGAATCCGTTGTAATATTAATATAATTCAAAGATAAGTAGATGAGTTTTTTAATAAAAATAAAGTTTCTACAAAAATGAAGAAAAATTCATAAGGAAATAGATATAAAAAAATTTTTAAGCAAATTTGTGTAAAACTTTGGTCAAGAACTCGTGCGTTTTTTGAGATACTTATGTAAATCTTTGCGGTTTGTTGATGCTTTCTAATATAAATTTGTCAACACTTTTGTGGAAACCTTATTTAGAATTTTAAAGAATATTTTATAAAGAAAAATACATTTCAGTACAATTTTTATATATCAAAAAAAATTTATTTAATTTTCTTAAATTTGACCAAGAGCACAAATTAGAATAATACTTTTTCACAAGTTTTCCCTTTTACGATATTGCATAATAATGTGAAAATTTTTCAACCCTGATCCTCATTCACAATGTGTTTTATTTATTATGTAAATAAAATGTGTTAAGCTTGAGGTCAAAGAGAAGATAAGATTTGTTTTCTAATTTACATAATTTCCAACAAAATGAATTTGAGAATAAGAAACACAATAAAAAGAAAAACGAAAACAAATTTTAAACAAAAAAAAAAATGTAATGAATATAGATTTCAAATGTGAGCCTTATGAAATACACAAATTTAAAAAGTGAAGTTTATTTTCAAAATTTCTTGGGGTTTCTTTTTTCATCTCATTTTTAGCACATCCTCTTAGGCGCGTCTACATATTGCGAGCCTTCGCCAGTTGATCCTACTAATCAATAACAGGGCTTCCTCGATTTGCAAACAAGGTCGTCCTTTACTCCGACTTCGGCTGACCTTCGCATTAAATACCCATCTCGCCTGAGCATCCTCTTCCATCGGAACTACATCGCCGAGCCAGCGCAGCCGCTGGATGTTAACGTGCTGCACAACGTTCATGTCGCTGATGAGCTCAAACAACTCATTGTTGGATAGAATATGAAAATCATCACTAACTCGCACTACACCAAAGATCTTACGTATAACATTTCTCTCGAATACTCTCAAGATTACTTAATCGGTATTTGATTGCGTACATGCTTCTGCGCCATACAAATGCAATGGGAATACGAGCGACTTGCAGAGTACAAGTTTCGTAAAACGAGAGAGATCTCTGCTACTCAATTGCCTATTGCGATCTACGCCTATTATGATCCTACGCTTGATCTTCAAACTGACATCATTGCTGATAACGACCGAGATAAGATAGACAAATTCGCTGACTACTTCGAAATTATAGTTATCGGCCGCAATCTGTGATCCGATACGACTATGTAGTAAGGTTGACATACATATATACATGCCCTTCAAATTCGTTTCGTTGCATTTACTCAGTAACCTGAAATACAATGTGCTTTGGCTACCTAAATTGATCAGTAACATAATAATATTTCTTTTAATTCAAATTTAATCAAAAATTATTTGCAAATTACTATTATTTTTTATTTAATGGCAGTCCTAAAACTTATCGACCACTTATTATGACTTTGCTGAATTGCATTTTTATGAATAAAGTTTTTCCAGCTCAGAGGTGTTCGGTTTTGTATTTGAAATTAATTAAACCATTCAAGAGAAAATGTTGTAGTAAAACTGCGCCTTACGAATTTAGTTTAATTTTATATTTGCATGCGGCAACTCTGACATTTGGCAGCTGTCACATATGTTTCTTCCGATTTTTAAACATACTCAGAGATCAGTAAGGAGTATTCAAAAACATTAGTAGAATCGAATCCTACTCATAATTTCTGATATTTATACGCATTCATACTTATTTTAATATTATACTCATACTACTCATATTTAAAGTTTGAAGTACATACTCATACTTAACACCATACGTATGATGTTGCTGATTTCGACTCTCCATGACTCAAGATTTACAAGAATCACAAAATAAGTATGATAGGCGTATGAACACTACAATACTCACTAGAAGGTTGTGTGTTTGATTTGCTTACTGTTATTGTCTTTTTTTTTTTTTTTTTTTTTTTTGTAAATGCATAGACAGCTAAGACTGTAAATTTTGATGAATGATTCCAGTCACTCGAATCAATTATAAGTATTAAAGTATTTTTCTAAAGTTATGAATCTGAATGAGTAGCAGTGTTGAAAAATTCAGTACTTTTGTACTTTTTTCAGTACTTATTCATTTCAAAAATACCGCTGTAGCCCCGCGACGGTTTCAGTACTTTTTATTATTACATATTTTATATCTTGCGCTTTTCAACTATTAATGCAACATTTTCAACGTAATGCAAAACGTAGCCAAACGTCCACAGAATGTACATTTGCTTTTAGAATACGAACATTAATGAAAACGCTTGCCGAACCGTAATGTAATTTCGGTAAGCATTTACATTGCTTTTCATATGCTAAAAACGAACGTATGTTACATTACGTTCTATCGACGTTTGACTAAACTGGGCTTTTACGTTTTGTTAATTATGACTTATGACTTATGAATGAGCACCGAAAAAACGATTCATTGCTGATCTCTGAAACATACCCATGTTCTACGAAAGGACAACGCATTGTAATTAAGAAAATTTATTGCAAAAATTTTGGACGTTAAGCTGAAATTGCTTGTTAACTTTGAAGAATTTATAGAATTTTCAATTTTCAAAAATGCACTTAATGCAACATAAATTCAAACAGTGATTAAAAAAAGTTGAGAAACTGGATTGTTTATGTACAGTAAAACTCCTGTGCCTCAACGTATTGGTCGGTTCCTTGAAAATATTGCCACAGTAAACGCGAGTGTCGTCGAAATCCGGAAAACATTTCGTTATTGTTCTTAAAAAAATGAAGATCACGCAGGAACTAAAACACTTAAATGAAGACGACAATAAAATTTGTGTACAAAAAATCGCAACAAAAAAAGTTTTGCGTAGGCCACCAACATATTTACAACTGCAAATTGATTAAAATTTTCTTCATCTTCTTCCATGGCCGGTATTTAATGTCATTGAAATTTTATGGAATCTTCTCGCAGTTAAAATTCGAGTAGAGAACGCGCGCTGGTTTTTGGGTTTGTATTCAAATACAAATCCATCAGATTCTCGTAAACTCCATGGCAAATACAATATTTTTTATAATAATTGGTAAAATGTTTGCCCCCACCAAATGTAAGTTATTAAGATTTTTATAATTGTACTTTTTAAAATTTAAATAAAATTGGGATATTTAAGTTTTATTTAATTTTTTTTTTTAAAAATTTTAAAATTTAAATTGAATCAAAACTGATTTGAATAATAAATTTGCTGCAGTCAAACAAACGTATGTATATGACTGTGATATACAAAACTCAATATTTAACTTTAGAATCTTACAATTCATGAAAAACAAAAATTTTTAAGTTATACTGTGCTAAACAAAAGACATGCAACACACTCCTTCAAAAACATACTCTGTACTTAATGCACAAAAATATTCATTTGAAGATTTATGAGTCTCTATACATTTATCAGTACACAAAACGTAATGTTCTTTTTTGGTCAAAAACCATAAGACAATCACAACAACAACAACTACAAGAAATAAATAATGTATATCTTCTTCTACACATACAATAAATAAAAGTTTTGTAAAGGCTTAAAATAAATGTCAAACTCAACATTATGAATATAAAAGCAGTCATTTGACATAAACAATGTATAGAATAAAAATTCGTATTTGAAAGTACAATAAAATTTATAAACATTAATTTTTATTTGCCATTTAAATCATGTTTTATTAGTCATTGTTTACAATCGTATAAATATCACTTAAATTTGTTTAAAAGTTATGTGCATATGAACTGAATAGTAATTTTTGTGTGTTGAATAGTGCCTTGTACAAACTTTAGTTTGAGTTTAGAACAAATACAAATACAAACGAGTAAAAATGATTTTGATACGCATACTCAGTATCGAAGATTGGTCTTCAAATAATTCTTGAAATAGCAGCAAATACAATTACGCTTTACGTTTACGATGGGCCTATCTATTGCGGATTCAGGTAGGTTACCCCTGGCGCCCAAAGCGTACATTCTGAAGTAGAACTCCTGTGGAGTATCATTTAAACGCCGCCTCATTTGTGACATCGTTATATGAATGTCTGCAGCATTGTCTTCATACGGAAAATCAAACAAAAACTTTTGAAGAAATTTCTGTCATGAAGAGAAAACAACTTGCAAAGAATCTACCGAGTATTTCGCTGGACCTTTCATTTATTGTTGGACAGCGAATATTAAAGACTGATCATCCCAGCCGTAAGCTGCTTTAAGTGTCTCTACACGTCTGACAAATTGGGTTGAATTTATTGATTCATTCGGTGTTGGGTCGAAATGGGGCAGAATGGCGATAATTTCTCTTATGTTGTTATATGGGTTCGATGAACATAGATTTTGGTTAAACGGTGGTAACGGAAATGGTGGTTGCATATAAACATTGAGAGTCAACGAGAACGGAATTAAACCAATTGGTTGCGTTGTATCTTGATTAGAAGATTTTGCATGTGGGCGTGTTTGTGAGACACAGTAGAAGGCTGTTGTTACATTATTTTGACTTTCCCCAGACGGGAAAAACGGTTGACTATAGCAGTGACGAGGTTGACGAATATGATCAGTTATTTGCGTTGTTACGTAGTTGACTGTACGGTAGTGACGGGTGTAATAATTTCAGGACGTGATACTACTGGTAAACGTTGCGGTATATACGGCCGTGAAAGTGTAGGTTAAAGCCGCTGGCCGTTGTTATTCGCTGCTACACTGGCATTTTCGGAGGCTGCACTTGTCGCAGTGGGCAATCTGTTCCCGTTTGAAACATGATCGGGGCTAATACATACCGGAGAATTATCGTGTGATGCAGTTGATGAATAATGAGAAGGCTGGAAACGAGCTGGCATTGCACACAAATCTGCGCTAGTTTTCTCTAACTGCACAATACGTTCGCTCCTGCCGGGAGTATTAACATTTTCGGCTTTTTCTTCAAGACGTTCAATTAAAACCATTTTGTTACCCGTGGATGGTAATCCGGCTTCTCGGCATTTGGATTGTAAGTGCTTAACAGTCAAAGTTCTAATGTTTTTCATGGCGTCTCACGTTTTCTGCGAATTCGTATCCCACTTCTGATAAAATGTCAACGTTGGTGCGTTAATCACCGAGCAGACATTTTTTAAAATTACGAAATAAGAACGCTTGCTCTTTTATTAATTTTTAAATATTTTATTTAATTTTACTTTTTTAAAAAAGAACAAAAAATGTGTTTAAATATGCGTATTTCTTTAGCGTGTATTATTTTAGAGTTGTATTTTCAGCGTTTGGCTATTTTAGTGTTGACATTTCTGGCACATTTTTATTAATCTGTGATCCCAAGCAATGATAGCCTACTTGGCATTAAGTTAATTTGAGTTATGTATGCAATCATATTCTACTAAAGGTATAAACACATAGACGACAGACAACAGTTCGGCAGTTCGACAGAAAATTCTGCCAACTATTTTTTCTGCCGTATGCCGACTGCTTAAATTTTTTTAAAGCAGACCAAAAAAAAACGGCTGACACAAAATCAAAACAATTGAATTTAAATATATTTTTAAGTGTTGTCACTATCCGGTTTTTTGTACGCAAAAATAAACTCACTTATAAAAAAAACCGCGCACACAAAGCTTTTATCAAATCAATTCAGATACAAAATTGAATCTGTAATTCTATTTTATTTATTATGAATACATGGATTGCTTTTTATTTCTTAATTTTAGAATTGTTCTTTCTCTTCAATAATATAAGTATTTTTAGCTATTTTTTTATTATGATTTTATGTTGTATTAGAATCACTAATTTGCTTTTAGCTGCTCACAAAAATAGAAAATAGTATAATTTGGGCAGAAACTGCTTAGGTTGTTGTCTTGGCTTTTTCTGTTCTGCCTTCAATGTAATCGTTTTCATAAAAACGTGTGTATTCTAAACTTTCTGTTATATGTCGTCTGTCGTCTATGTGTTTATACCTTAACAAAACTTTATTTATTTTTCCAGTACCACTCTTGAGAATATAGGGCTTTCGCAAAGTATTTCTCTCCTGTTTTCATTTCCTTCATCAGCTAAGCAGGTGATTGGTCTGCGGTAGCAAGCCCTAGCATAAGTCGTTGCCTGGAAACTATTCCCTCCGAGTATTTGGTGTAGTGGTGGAGAATCCCGTTTAGTGTTGATCCCTTCCTCTTTTTCCCACTAGGTGGCGGCACTGCCTAACCTTACTGCTATGTTATCCTTTTTCCATTTGCAGGTAGTGAGGGGCTTCTTAGATGGATTGTATTGAAGGGGGGTGAAGCCATTTAATTTTGAAATTCGTAAACCATGTCAATTGTACGTTAGCGGGTATTCCAAAGAATTCCCAAAAAAGAGCATTTCTTGAAAAGTTCGATGGTTGTGCTGCATCTTACCGGTTTAATCACTTTACAGGAATGTCACTGTGTCTTGGTACCGTAATAAACACCGCTTCGTTACCCTTTGAGATATCTGTGACAGCCAAGGCGGCTACGGTACGGTAATATCCCTTCGATAATCCCTGCCGCAGTCTGTATTGCTGTTACCTCCTCCTGAACGCCCAATGTAACGAAAAAAATTTATGACTGATTTGTTGTATTGTTTTTAAACAAAATCCTATGTAAATGAATCTAAAAACATGTGATATATATTATAAAAAAGAAGATATATTGTAATCCAATAATACGAAGTTTCCAATATTACGATAAGGGCTGGCATTATATAATTCGAGCTGTTGGACGTCGACTGTACAATGGTTAAATAATTTTTATTATTATTAGAATTTAGAGCTTATGATAAAATCTGATTTGACAAAACTTCTGGAAATTACTGCTAACTTTGCAATGGATACTGTATAACATTATAATTTTATCTCCCAGAACAAGTTAATTTGGGAAGTTTCTAATTATAACAAAACACTGTTTAGTACCAAAATATTTTAGTCTCAGTCCTCAGTATAAAAAACGCGAACACACACTGGCTTAAATAAGTCTCTGTACACCAAGAAAACGAAAGAAATTTTGTAAATTTTTTAAAAAACTATTTATCACATTTGAATAAAGTAAAATTGTTTTCAGACCTCAATTTGTGCTTAAAAAACTCTAATAAAATAATTTTGTTTAAAAAGTTTAATTAATTTTTTAAAACAAATCTAAAATGCTACCTTAAGGCCATTATTACAACTTGCCATTAACTAAAGGGAGGATTTTGACAGGCAGATAAATTGTTTTTCATTATTATATGTGGACGACAACGCCGAGGTGAGTGTTAAGCTAAAGGGAAGATCATCCTACTGATAACTTGTAAAGTTAAGTTTACGTTATAACTTGCTATACAGATATATTATTTTTAATGTGGCAACTCCAAATTTAAACAAAACAAAGAAATACAACAACAAAAAAGAGGCTCTTCATTGTCACTGCGTTTAACCCTGGACGGTTACTCTTCATTTTTGTACATTAAGGTTACTCTTCGTTGAATCGACGAACACTTTAACTCTAATTGTTTACTTTTCACGAATCGACAAAGCTCATTTACTCTTTACCGTATAATTCTTTTATGTTTGACTAAATTTCGCACAGGTTCCAAAAAGTTTTTGTAAGGTATTTTAGGAAAAAAAAAAATTGCAGCACACAATAACTAATAAGCAAATGTCCCAAGTACCATTGTTGCAGGAATCTAGGATGTTGGGACAGAAACACACGAAAGTTGGTATTTTCTAAGAGAAAACGTTCAAAAGAAGTTTTTGTCGCCAAAATGTTAGCAATGTTCATTGCTCTACGGATACTTTTTAGGTAGCATTTTGGATTGTTTTTTGAGTTTTTTATATAAAAAGCATACCTGTTAAATTTCGATTACGAATAGTAGTCGATTACATTACTTTTTAAAAAGAATTGCAATGATTATATAATTCTATAAAAATTTTTTCGAATTACTAAGTGATTACGATTACAAAATAATCAAAAAATAATCAAATTGTTTTCAAATATTTGTGAAAATATTCCAAAAGAATTGAATCGCCAGTAATCCTGATTATTCTTTTATTATTTTGTAATCGTAATCAATTATTAACTATTTTAATCAAAAATAACCGTAATTGTAATTATTATTTCACCATTCAAAAACAAGTAATCAAATTACTAATCATTAAAATTACTAATCATTACTTAACAGGTATGATAAAAAGGAAGTCTAACTTTTTCAACAAAATGTTTGTATTCAATTATTACAAGGATAAATTGAGCTTTCAAAACAATTTTATTTTATTCAATGCTGGTAAGTAGTTTTTGAATAGTGTGTAAATTGTCATCACCAGCTTGCTTATTTGAGCCAGTGTACATAAAGATCAAGCTAAATGTCAGAGCGAAGTTTGGAAAATATTTGAAACAATAAAATCTTGGCCCTAATTCGTAACATGCCCTGCTTCATAACATATAACAATTTATGTAAACTTTTATAATTGCAATCAAAGGCTTGATTTATTCCTGGTGCTGTTTGGAGGTAAATAAGTTGTTTTTAGTTTTTCTGTTTTGCACATTTATAGTTATTTCAATTAAAATATAAATTCAATAATTAAAGCCTTAGTAAAGTTTGCTTTTAAGGCTAATTAAGAGCTGATATTCACAAATTTCGTACATTAAACATTTTAAATTCTTATCCGATTATATTATATTTAAATAAGCGTTAATAAATTATTACGCAATACATATTCAATTTTAAGTCAAGCAATTTAATCAATATTTCCCTTTCGAATGGTAGTATATGTATATATTTCGTGTAATGCCACTAATCGTAGTTTGACAACGCTTTTTAAATAGAACATAAATATCCTGAAATATTTGCGCATGCACAAGAATGAAAAGACATCCTCGCAGATTTAGCGACATTTAAACACGTTTTCGTTGCATATATTTGTAAAATTTTAACAGATTGCTGCTGGAATTAAGAAATACATTTTTTTTAAATATTGTTATGCGTGTGTATATTCCCCTGAAAGCGAAAACGAAAATAAAAGGGTCGCTATGCTCTTGGATTATCATGTGAAATACAATGAATAAATCCGATGTTAAGTAAAGGAAGATAACAATACACAATTGGGGAAATATTTAATAAACTGTTTATAAATTGAAAAATGTTTGTGAACAATAATTTCAAATGAGAGTGTTCTATGCATAGCTACAAATTCTAAGAATATTTTCAATAAGGTTTTAACAAAATGCGATTAATTTTTATACTCTATTTAATTGAAAGTAAAGTAATTCTCCTGCAGTTGTTCTAAATTTATGGTAATAATTTATAGTCTTCTCTTAGAGACTGTGGTAAGAATAATTATAGAGAAAAGTAGGAGCATTAGGTTCCCAGCGGTAAATAAAAGTAAGTACTTAGACAATATGCGATGACGTAGGTATGATATTCTAAGCGAGCGATCTAAGTACTAAGAGTATAATCTATGCGTAATCCAACATATAATTATATTTTTATGTTGTTTTGTTTTTATTTAAAGAAAAATAAAAAAGAACCTTTGTTTTTTTGTGAAAAACAGTCTGTGAAATATATGTTTATAATAATATTATAAATAATCAAAAAACCTTATTAGAAAAGATGGAAAATAATGAAAATGAACTGGATAAATTAAAAGGTATGTAATTAAAGCTAATATAATATACATAGCTAATAACAGAAAGAGATAACCCAAAACGTCCTAACTCACATTTACATACTTTCACAGAAATATTAAAACGGCTGGAATATTTCTAATCGCATTTTAGATTTTTATACTTAAATTAGAAATAGTGAAACTTTGAACTTATATACAATTTTCATTATTTTTTGAAATTTTAACATTTTTGCTGCTTTTTTGCAGTTAATTTTTTAAATCTTGTTATTAACGTATGTAAGGAGTTAAAACGTTTTGTATTTTAGGTACTGATATACAAATGGGAGAGTTATTAATTTTTAAATACATAAATATTAATTATTTCAGTTGATCAAATACAAGCCACTACAATAATTAAACAACTTGTAAAAAACGTACATGTGGGAAAAGATTCCGATTTTTCTATTTTAAATGTTGAAGACATAGAAAGAGTTAACAGCCTAATTTCTGCAGATCCAGAATCATATGTAAGTTCTTAAAATCAAATAACAAAAACCATTTATCTATAAATATATTTCTTATTCCAGATTCCAAAGATAAAGACCATTTTGAGAACAGGGGGCTTAGAAAAAAATTTTGACAGAATATTGCATAAAGATGTATATATATCATTAAATTATGATGTCTAATAGTTCGTATTTATTTAATTTAATTTTTGTATTAATAAAAAATATTTTTCTTTTAATAAAAAATCTTATTTGCTGGTATTTTAACTTACAAATGCAAGTAGCACTGTAATCTACATACAATACTTTCTAATTTGCAAGTCTATATAGGCTCCTCATCAACATCGCTTAGAACTCCACTTATTATGTAAGTGAAATGTTAATAGAGCTTAATGATTTTGTGGCTTACATTCTAAGCGAGAGCACATCGATGTGGCAGACTATGACACTTTTATGTTAAATATAAGTGGGAAAATAAGTGAAAACATCACCACTGACAGCCACGAAATATTGCTAAGATAAGCGAGTACATAATGGGTATTTTTACCGCTGGGTTGCTACATAATGTTTTATAAATGGTACCGTTCTGTGGTATACAGATCAGAGATCAGCAATGAATCGTTGTTTCCCTACTCATAAGCACTCATGAAATTTTGAATATAAGTGAGTCAACAATATTAAAATTTAACAATTCTGATTCATTCGTACCCCCTACAACATGATTTATAAGTGTGAGTACAATGAGTATGAGTAAAACGTTCACATCAAACTCATACCGTTCGAAATATGTTTGATTATAAGTCTACTCATTCAGATTCATAACTTTGGAAAAACACTTATAATACTTATAAAAGATTCGAGTGAATCAAATCATTCATAAAAATTTACAGTCTTAGTTGTTGTTGCATGTACAAAAAAAGAAAAAAGACAAAGACAGCTAGCAAAACAAACACAATCTTCTAGTGAGTATTGTAGTGTTCATACGCGAATCATACTTATTTTGCGATTCTTGTAAATGTTGTCATGGAGAGTAGAAATCAACAACATCATACGTATTGTCAAGTATGAGTACGAAGAGTACTTCAAACTTTGAATATGACTAGTATGAATATAATATTAAAATAAGTATGAATGCGTAAGCATCAGAAATTATGAGTATGACTCGATTTTACTCATCGTTTGGAATACTCATTGCTGATATCTGATACAGATGGATTTATATATCCTAAAAGGGATAAGGGGTATCCAAGATACAGTTTGTGCCAACGAAATATATGCTCAAATCAAATTGAAGAAGCGGCAGTATAATCTGACAATATGATCGCAGGTTTAGTTAGAATGAGCTCGCAGGGAGGTAGGCTTTCACGACGCCGATGAGGACAGATTCTTGCTGTAGAACAGGAAAAGGAGTTAGAAAGCTCTGGAATGGAGGCAGTTGTTCATATTGACACCGAATAGCATCGTAAAGTTTTACGGATATCCAATATTAGTGAAGTAAAATAAATTTCTAGGTTATAGTACTATAGTACCTCCACATAACAGTAAGTCCAATTGAGATCAATTTTGTTAACAAAATCAATTGATGTATGTAAACTATCGATGTTTTTTGTGAAAATCGATATAACATCGATGTTTTTTAATGTCCATTATTATTTAACAGTACCATAAATACGTCTCAGATTATATTAACGTGGAAACTGGTAAGAAGAAGGAGTTATCGCCCAATTAACAGATACCCTCAACGTGGGACTGACATAATTTCCATACAGAAAATGCGGTGGATAATGATGCAAAGCCTTGTCGATTTAAGTTGGTTTGAGGTATGTATGCTATCATATTCTATTAACAACACTTTATATTTAAGTGAAACCAATGCAATGATTTTTAACACGTTATTAATCAAATCATGTTCCCTTTAGTCGTAATAAATAATAAATATATAATAAGATCTCAAATATAATAAATAAGACTTTCATTGTAGTTTTGGATCTTAGCCTTGAACGTATAAACATCTTTAATTTTGCAATAAATTTTGCAGAAACACTTCTGCGTATAAAAAAGAATTGTTATTGAATGTATTATTTTTGTTTTTGGCTGTTATTGGTTTGAACCACAGATTTATTACATAAACATACATACATAATTGGTCATTATAACCCTTTGGTCAGGATTACGACCTAGTTTCTCACACCACTTGTTGTTGTGTGCGTTAATTTTTATATATGAGTGGTGGAACATGCAGTTTAAAGTCGACTCCGAACGAAAAATTTTTGAGAAACTCTTCAAGGCAATTTTATTTACTCTCAGAGTTTTTGCCAGAAATCTGCTGAAAGGAAGTCGCCGAAGAAGTATTTGTTCATATTTCGTTTTGGTCGAGATGTCTGACCTGTGGTTTGAACCGAGTCCTCACGTCTAATAAGCCAACACAGTAGCTACAAGACAAACGGCGACTTCAATTTTTATTTATTACAGATATCATGTGGAAAAGAACGAATTTGGATGTGGGTTTGTCATTAGTAAGAAAGAGACTTTATCACCTTGTCTCTGGGTTCACGGATTTGAACGAAAGAATAGTTGCAATCCGCATCAAAGCTTAATTCTTGCTCACGCTCTGACAGAAGAAAAGAACGATGCGAACAAAGTTGCCTTCTATGTAAATCTCTGAAAGAGAAAATTCTACAATTCCATCCGTATTCCTTTTCTGTTACTAATATAGGAGTTCTCATCTTCACAGAATTACATAAATATTGGAAACATTCGTAATAACGAAGTTAATCACTTATTGCTATTTGTAGATTCACCAAAGGATTGTGAAGTAATACTCATATTGTATAATTTAAAAATTGTTTTGAACTCATCATCATTACAATTAAAGTCTCTAACAGCTGTCACGTTTTCTATTCTTGATACCCGCATACGACAATCACTTAAATTTTCTGCACGATGCTTGTTCTTAATGATCCTCTTGTGTATAATTAAGAAAATGACAAAATACATACATAAATAACACAATGCGCCAAAATAAAAAATAAATAAAAACACCCAGCTTATAACATAGTGTAGGTTGTGAGTTTTGTTGAGTAGAACTCAAAAATATTTTTTTATATTTCGTGAACCCTCCAAACTTGTTTTATTTGAAAAACTGTTTTTTTCAATCTTTTCACACAAAATTATTGCTTACTCAAATATTTTTCAACCTATTTTCAAAATCTAAAGTTTTTTGAAAACGGAAGAGATGAGCCTTGAAAACATAAGAACATAAACATATGGTTCAAACTTACATGTTATGAGTTTTCATCGGGTAAATTTGTAAAATATGATTTTTATCTAATTTTTTTAAAGTTTAGCCACTCTTACTTGCAAAATTTAATTAAAAAGTATGAAATAAGTGATGACATTCTGAAAAATGAAAATCGTGTATTTTGACAGTCGCACAGTGTAATTAAAAAAAATGAATTGCATTGAAACATAAAATAGATAAAAGCTTGGCTAACATCTTATTGGCATATGCATTGCAAATTAACATGCAGATGGCATTTCTCTATAATTTCGAATAATCTAAAAATACTTGCGATATTACATGTTTCCATTTTGTTAATTTTTATTTTTTTTAAGTTTTGTTTTTAGAAGTAGCATAAACTTTGACTTGTAATTTTGCAAAGACAAACATTAAAAAAAGCTTCATTCATGGCTTATTCCTCCGGCAGCTACATTGACTGAAAAAAATTAAAGCAAAAAAGAACGTACAAGAAATACAAGCAAAAAAGTAGCAATAAACTTTGATAAAATTATTTTATTTATTTATTTTTATTTTATTTATTTATTATTAGTCATAGCACAACAAGATAATAATCTTATAAATGAAAGTGCTATGGGAGTACATCAAAGAAAGAAAATTATAACAAATCGTTGATTATATATGTAATGAAATGTTTGAAATAATGTCGAAATAAAAATGAATAAGAACGTGTTAAAATCACGGGAAATAGCAATCGATACAAAAAAGGATAAAAAAATGAATATATTTAAAAAATAAATTAGGAAAACTACAAAGAACAATATATACAAATATAAAGAAATATACGAACATAGTAAAAATATATACATATACTAAGATACAATGAAGTTTAAAGATAAATTAATTAAAAAAATGAAAAATTAAAAATAATCATTAATAGAAATAGAGAGAAAAAAATTCACAAAAAAAAAAAAATCAAGATATGCTAAAAATTACTTAAACAGAATGTATAGCTCCTTTTTGAACTTATTTGCATTGCCTAGATTCTGAATATAATTAGGTAGTGTATTCCAAAGACTGATGGTGTGTATAAAAAACTGGCGTTGTGACAAAAGCGTCCTATGTCTGTGTTGGATAATCTTCATACCGCGGTTGGATCTAGCAAATGTAATCCTACTAAATAGGTATATTGGCTGTTTTAAAGTAATAATCTGATGGAGGAGAATAAGGCATTTTATATTTAATAGATTATCAAAATTAACTCCGAATATCCGGTATGCAAATTGTGATATATGGTCTCGACGTCCCTTATAAAAACATATCTGGCTATATTATTATAAGCCAGGTTGAGTTTCCGCCTATCGTCAGTATCACAGTTTGCGAAAATTTCACATCCGTATAAAAGGACAGGAATCAAATAAGAAATTAAATTAACAAATTAATTAAAATTAAATTAACAAACGAAACAAAAACAAAAACAAAAAGTCCTAAAGAAATGACTATTTTATTTCTGTAACTGGTACCACAGAGAAGGTTTTGCAACGCAAGAATAATTTCAGTTTCTTTCCATTTTAGTTTTGGTAGTTTTCCGTCTATAATTTTGTTTTTATTTTATTTTGTGGTTGAATGTGAAAAATGCAAAAAAATAGTTGTTTCACTAAAGGCTCATCAACTAAATAGGCTAATGAAAGTTCACTCCTCACAATTCCACTCTAAGACGAATGAAAAAGTAGTCTACATTATGGTAAAGTTTTAAATACTTAAACATAACTACAGTAACCTCTTGATAACGTTGAATATCATACTGAGTTATGTTACTTAACAATTTATTATATACATATAATTTAATTTTATTTAATTTATTTAATATTTGTAAAATTTATAACAAATTTAAAGATATGATACAAATTCAGTTGTACTATTAAATATTTACTTGCTTCAGTGTAGTTTAATAGTAGATAACGCCACCTTGTTGAAGCTACATCCGTCAAATTACTTACATACATACAGAATAAGTCTTTACAACCCTTCAGTCAGGATTACGACCTAGCATCTCACTATACTTTTGTTGTGTGCGTTAATTTTATGCATGAGAAGCGGGACCTACAGTTTAAAGTCGACTCCGAACGATAGATTTTTGAGAAACATTTTATGGCAATTTTATTTACTCTCAGAGTGTCTGCCAGAAGTCCGCTAAGAGGAAGTCGCCCAAGAATTATTTTCCCATATTTTCGTTTTGATGTCTGACCTGGGGTCAAATTACTTGTCATTAATTCAGTCTGTTTTGTAAACAGGCAGATATTCGCTCTTTCACGCTCTCTCTCTCTCTCTTTCTGTGACATGTTCCTACATTGTTTACTTGGAGAAAACAATGGGAACGGATTGTTAAGGAGCGCGTTGGTTAGTGACAATTTGGTTAGCAATGAGATCCTAATCAGATTGGCCAATAGTAGTCAATTTACGACAATCATCGGGGTGCTTCTCAGTAAGGCGGGCGTGTCCTACAGCTTGCAAAACTTTACGTACAACGTCGTCATCAGCACGGCAGAAGTTAAAGGGATGGACGCCATTACGTTTACAGCCTGCATAGATTTTTATTATTAATCCAACTCCAGCTGGACGGCAGTGGTCTAAATGACACAACATTGATGCACAACGAATATAAAACTAATCAGAGCCATAACGAGCAAATTCCCTGTATTTAGCAGTCTTGATGATGTCCATTTAATCGGTCACCTTCTTTCGGAACACATACATACATAATGCCAATTACAGCCCTTCAGTCAGGATTGCGGCCTAGCTTCTCACACCACTCATGTTGCGTGTATTAATTTTATACATAACTGTATAAGTATTTTATAATAATTTGTTAAATCTAATAAGCAAAAATTTTATTTACAAGAATTTCGCGCAGTTTTGTCCGGTACAGTATATTTTTTTAAATTGACTCTACTATACAGGTGATATTACAATGAAATTAAACTGTATTTATTTGCTTTTAACATATAAAATTTTAATTATTTTTTTATAATTAAAATTTATAACATTAAATTAATTTATTATGAGGCTTGTCCTTTTGATATTTATGTGTCAACAATGTGTGAGCACATGTGTGGTTTTTGTGGTAACAATCTTTCATAATTGCTGTTCATAATTCATCTGCATCATAAAAGAATAAAAAAATAAATAAATAAAGCATTCTGTCAATAATAAAAAAACAACATATTTTGATTGATTAATATTATGTTATGAGTATAAATGTTGGACGCAGGTAATTACATTATCTTATCTTAAACATAATTTTTTTCTTTTTTTTAAATATGGCGACAAGGAATTTTTGAAAAACCAGAATTACCTACAAATGCGTAGCTCAATTTGTGTTTAATATTTTATCAAACCCTAAAATAACCGTTAGTCAATGATCGAATTATCACCAAATTACTACGTTGAGGATAAGAAAATGGCCCCAAACAGTGATACAAATCTGGATCAGCCAGTTAGTAAAGAACCTAAGCATAAAAGGGATAATTAAGTTGAAGCCGTACGTTTCCAATTGGCGTAAGCAGTAACAGAAGAATAAACCTTAAAATGTTGTGTTGGTAACTAAACTGGTATATTGCCATTCATGTAACGGTCTTGCGAAAAATTAAAGTTCCATTACATAAAGCATATGATTTCTACCGTAGGCAACTACCGACAATAAAAAAGTTTGGTCTTATGTGCATTGACTAAGGTATACAGATATATGAATAATATTTGGGTGCGCTGGTAGTCTAGTGGGTAGTATGTTAGACTATTAGCGTGAGGATCGTGGGTTCGATTCCCACCAGAGAATCTGGTCTGTTACACTTCACCGTGCATATGGTCGAAGTTACTCAGCTCGTATATAATTAAATATAATTTGTAATTGTATTCTAATTAATAAATAAATGAATAATATTTAATGCAAATTCTTTCAAGTTACGCCAACAAGTTACGCTACAAGCCAAATGAAAAAAAATTTTGTTGAACATATGATGCCAAAAATTCATATATATTCGAAGAATGATACCTACTGGAAAACTTGTAAGGTGCACAGAGATTTATCAGAAAGAAAGATGGTTACGGATTATAATATATAAACCCACAGATTTTCGGGCTGCAGTGCGTTCGAAATGTCGAACTTCGATGGTATGGAGTCTTTGCGGACTGCTGTGAATTGTGGGTTATTGGCATATACCTGCGAATTAAAAATATCCCACAAGAAAAAGTCTAATCGCATGATCTCAGTGATAAATTTACATCACATCTACATGAAATGACCATGTCTTCAAATCACTAGCGCAAAATATCCAATTTGTTATGAGTGGTGTGGCATGTAGTTTTTATCAGTTGAAAACACACTCGTATGTCGTTTGTGTCCAGATTATCCAATTCAGTCTAAAAAAGCGTTTCTACTGGTTTTTCTCCTGTACATGAGTGGTGTCACGTATTGCCACAAAAAAGATCTTCGACTGCTTCAAAACGTTATCCATCGTATCACATACCGTGTCGCTCATAGAATCTACATGCCAACCAATTTAAATTTTTTAATTTTTGAAAGATCTATTGCTTGTAACGTTGCAAATTTCATCGTTCTTGCAGAAATATGATGCCATAACACTGCCGAGCAACAAACCGCATCAAATAGCGTACTTTTCTGGGTGTATTAGCTGTTCTTGAACTGCTTTTGACTCTTCTGCATTCCAAATTTAACATTTCCATTTGTTTACATAGCCATTGAACTAAAATGCGCATCGCTACTGAAGATAATGTGACGATAGTAGACACATTTCATACATTAAAAATGTTTGTTATTAAATTCAAGAATTTGCAATCGTTCTCTGTTGGTTTGTCTTTTCACGTTCATAAGGGTTTACGTACGTAAAGTCAGAGAAAAAATGCAATCCGTATTATAAAAAAGGGGATGAAAATTATACGACAGAATTTTTTGCGACAAAGATCCGCGTCGAGTGTATTCTGTGGTAGTCAAACCCAACCTGCTAAATGGTGTTGCTTTCTTATGGACTGCTTTGAACAAACTATACAATGTCAGACTTCTTCACAAGGTCCGAAGGTCTGCAACCAATCATATCACCGATGCTCTACGCACCTTCCCCCCACAAAGGCCTTGTTCGCAATGCTTAACTGGCTTCCTACTGTGCTTCTCGCTAAGTAGGCAGCCAAGTTTACTGCGACTAGACTCAATGTTCATCTTTTTTGCAGGTAGATCCTGTGGCCTTACTTAGCATCGATTACCTGGTAGCGGAGTCTACCCTGTAACGTTTTTCAGGCGGAAGTAATCGCCATCTATCGGGTTGCTCAATGGATCCTCATTAATGGTGCTCTTTTCTCAAGCATCTCAATCTTCTCTAATAGTTAGGCTGCCATAAAATCTCTGTTGAGCGTTATGAATAACTTCAGGATCGTTGGTGAATGGCGCCGCTGTCTCGATTTTCTTTCTGTTCCCTTCAGTGTCTCACTTGTCTGGGTTCCTGGGCATAGTAATACCAGTTATTCGGACTTGATCGTAACGTCATCTCGATCACAGTGGCCATGCTTATAGGTCATTGTGTTATGGAAAGACAAGCGCAAAAAATGAAGCTCCCATCTAACGAATGACTTCTGCCATGGGTGCAGATCCGCTGAGGCAGAGGCGACTGTTATCCACTTTCTTTGTCAATGCCCATCTCTTGCGAGGTGCTGAAATAGATTATTTGGCACTCCAATCCTTGTCAGCCTGACGGAGCTATCATCCATTGATGTAAGGGTATAGCTTCGTTTATCAAATTTTCGGTCTGGTTTTCCAGCGTATGGTAGTCATGCTTTTAATGTGCAGCCCTTGCGCTGACCAACTAGTTCCCTAGTTTGGTGAAATTTGGTCAGGGCAGGGACTGCGTTCACCTGTGGCGTCACAACGGGCCGCTATGCGTGGTATCAAAGCAAAATATAAAAACAGAATGAAGCGTTCTGGTAGTTGAAAAATTTCTAAAAAAAGAGCCGTATTTTCTCTCAATTTCGTAAGTTTTCTTTACCTATTAAGCTTACACCGTGTAAGCTACACGGTACTACTCCGTGTCTGCGACACATAAATTTGGCCCGTCGTACGGCTTGTGGGACCGTCTACATTTGCCTTTAGTGGTAATTTTTTCATTGCCACATTTCACGAATATTGTTTAATATAAATTTATTTAATTACAATTTTTATAATAATTGCAAAAGTTAATAATACTAATATAATAAATAGAAATTTATTCATTTAAACTGCTGAGAAACTTATTATAGATTAATCATCACAAAATTTATTACATCGTTTACGACAAATTTTCTAAATTGACATAAAAGTATTAATTTTTTATGTTAAAACCTTTTTTTGTGACTTTAAAAATTTTATTATCCGCATTAGAGATTTGTTTAAATTATTTTTTAACATAAAAGGCTGAACACAGACATACCTTCGGAGGTACGATTAATGACATAATTATGCTTAAAGATTTCATTATTTAAACTAACACATAAACTTAACCAAAATTCACTGTAATTCGATTTCATGTAAATTTAATAATATTGATAAATAGGTAAATAATGTGTTCATGAGAACTTAATTAGCAAGACGATGTAATGTATCTAGAAATCACTGTCAATAATTACACTTAAAACCAGTTTCATTTACTCAAAACTAATAAATACTTAGAAATACAAATTTTAAGTGCCAAAGATAATTTACATTTGTTACTGTGTTTGTGAGCGATGATATACTTCAAATAATTTAACTGTAACGTTTTGGTAAAATATATTTGTATGTATTTATTTATATATTTAGATATGATATGATAAATTTATACATTAATATAATAAATTAATGAACTGGCTGCTAGAGTCTTTGTCCTGTATATGTTGGTATAAATGATTTCTATTGATTTGATTGCGTTCTTTTTAAATTATTTTAAATTTTAAAATTGAATGTAAGTTATTAACTATTAGAAATGGGAGCAAATTTAACAAAATGTATTAAATTTAAAAAGTGCATGTAGAGAAACTAAAAGAATCATTTTAAAGAAATATGAACAAATTTAGACATTTTTAACTTCAAATAATTTAATTTTGTATTGTCAAATAGACACAATTTTGTACTTTCATTTTTTCACCATAGTTCATATTGTTACGAAAATGGAAATGGTGTTACATCGTTTAACATTAAAATGATAAACAAAAGCTACAAAAACAAAAATAATGGACTTGTTTACATGATCAACAAATAAACAAAAATATCCGTATAAAAAAGGGATAAACAAATAAACAAACAGACAACAACAACGCTGCAAGGACAAACGTAAACAAAATACACAAACAACAATAACGTAAACAACATTTATAGAGATTTCGCGAAGACGAAGTCATTCTCCTTCAAGAGCATTCATCAGACTGCTTACTTTGCGATATAAAAGGCAAGACAAAGCAGGCAACGGAGTCAGAAAGAATTTAGTCAGTCTTGTGTGAAAATTCTTTGCGTGTGAAGAGAATAATAGTGGTTTGAAGATCTTCTTTATAAAGATCTATTGAACAATTGTTATTGTTTTCGCAAAAGAATGAAAAGAAGAATAACCAACAAAGCAATTGTTATTGTCTACATCAAGTTGTGAACAGTGGTACACAGAATTGTGCGAACAATAAAGGATGTATTTAAAACTGAACATAAATTTATTTTTGTTTTTATTTTCAAACGTTTTTAAAAGATAAAAACGTAACAACTTATTTCTCCAAAACAATAAAGAATTTAAAATTTCATTATTTTAATTACTAGTAAAACGGAACATAAATTTATTTAATCTCTGCCTATGTTTATACTTTTAGAGACTAACCTACTCACATACATACATATATATTTATTTGTCTATCACACAAGTGCGCTTGTATAGATATTTTTATTTTTGTTTGGCTCTAAGTACGTGAGTAAACATGCCTGACAATTGTATTGTTCTTAAATCAGATGCATCATTCGGATTGTTATTTTTATTTATTCATGCTATGTACCTACTGCATATACTTATGTAGGTACGTAGTATATGTGAAAACACAAAACAAACGCTAAAATATCTATCATAAGTGCGTCTATACAACACATCATCCAAAGTGAGGGAAACGAAAAATAACCACAATATACGAGTTTATACATGTTGTGTCCAATGCCTTACTATTTTATGCCCTACACTTCATTTATAATTGCCCTTAAAACATATTTTAATTTTATTGGTAAGAAGGAGCTTAGTTATCCATCACAGTATCGTGTCCGTTTTTCCAATCTACTGCTCTTAAAGTCAATAAGTAGTATTGTTTTTCAGTGATTTTGTTAATCTATAACCCTACTCAGTTAAATCTAATTTAGACTTAAGATCATGTGGACTTCCCTCATCTGGGGCTCATGAGAGTGTTCTAGTGATATTGTCCACTCTGTCGCTATCCTGCTGTGTCTCATGCAATATTTAAGACTATAGCAGTAACTCGATTTTCCTTGCCCCGCAAAGACTTATATTATCCTAAACCCAACTCATGTGTTTGCCCGACAATTTAACGTGAACTCATTTCCGATTTCTGCCTGGTGAATAGGTATCCGAATAAGGCGTACCGTATGAAACGGTCACCTATGCTAGTGAGCAATATTGTCAATTTGGTATCAGAGTAAAACAATTTATAATACGCTTGGTGTCCATTTTCATATTTTAATATCATGCCTATATGCTTCCAGCTATTTAAATTTATACTGGAGTGATGGTTTTTGGTCCTAGCCATTTTTCTACGTTATAGCTTTTTACAGACATGTTGCACATGTGTCTTAAATGGATAGACAGATAGAATTTTTTGCAATATTCTGGTCTGCGTTATTCTCATCTCGTTGCTTATTTCCTGGAAGCATATTCTCTGATCTCTTAGTAGTATTTTTTTGCGTTTTCAATGCACCAATTCCCAAACATATAACTAAAACATGTGTTAGCAAAAGGCATCACTTTTAGAACATATGAGTCACTTCCATATAAACCCACAATCAATGTACTCTCACGGCCTTTCCTTTAAATGTTGTTTCCATCTAGGTTAAGTAAATATTTTATTTGTTTGGATATCTTGATCTCCCTGTCAATAAGCCTAGAAATTTCCTTCGGACATGCCCACTGCAGAGAGTCTTCACTTCTGCACTTCATTCGGATCATTTTCTCTGAAGTGTATTAAGAGATTGTTCGCATAATAGTCTATTTCAAGATCAGAAACAACTCTCTTAGGATACAGAAAAGGTGACAGCTTGCCTCTCTGTGGTGAAAGTCGCTGAATGTTCTCCCTTAACATTACGTCAAATGAATTGAAATCTATCAATCCATTTCTCAACATAATTTTGGTTAAGTACCCCAGCTGCCGAGCAACCTGAAACTGCTTTAATAATTGGATTACAGTATTGGTTTATGAATTAAACTTGTGTCTAATTTGAATATGCGTGGCACTCTCCAGTAAATGAAATCAATGTGGCGGATATAAGATAATTATGTTTTAATTCAGTATGAAATAAATGATGAAATAAATTCGTGAAATGTATGTCACGGATCTAAACTCGTGAATAACTCTAGGATCGTTAGGGAATGTCGCCGTTGTCTCGATCTCCTTTCTCACTGGTGTGGGTCCCCGGGCACAGTAACATTCCGGGAAACTGTACGGCCGACGAACTCGCCAGAGTTGGTGTGCACCTTCCGGAATCCTCTTCAATTAAATTGGGTATGCCACTTGCCTCGGTCAAGTTGGACATTGCGCGGAAATTCTTTCGGGACGCCAACCCATCCTGGGACAATGAGGAGTCCTGCTCCACCGATAGACTCACCTGGTCCTTGATGGATAGGAGGCGCACCAACCAATTACTTGGTCTTGGTCGTGACGTCATCTCAACCACAGTGGCCATGCTTACAGGTCATTGCGTTATGGGTAGACACGCGGAAAGAATGAGGCTCCCATTTAACGACTTCTGCCGTGGATACAGATCCGCTGAGGAAAAGGAGACTGTTATCCACTCTCTTTGCCAGTGCCCGTCTTCTTGCCAGCTTAACGGAGCTATCATCTATTGATATCAAGGATATAGCTTCGTTCATCAATCTTTCTGGCTGGTTTTCCAGTGTAGGGTAGTCGTGCTTTTGTTGTGCAGCCCTTGCGCTGACCAACTTCTTCCTCTTCCCTGATTTTGGGGGAACTTGGTCAGTACAGGGACTGCGTTCACCCGTCGCATCACAACGGGCCGCTATTCGTGCTCAAGTGAGCTTCGTGATATCAGAGCTACCACTCCGACCTAAACCCTAAACATAAACCTATGTCACAATGTATGAAAAAGATCTTACGTAATAAAGGGCTATGGGCTAAATACTAAAAATTAGATTTGGGTGAAGAAATGAACACATGTGTTAATTTGTTTGTTTTCCTCTAAGAGTTGTTGTTTTGTTGTGATGTATTGACTTTTTGCTCTTGAATTGGATACGACATCAAATAAAAATGCTTTATTACTTTTGTTTTTACTTAATAATGAATACATGAAATAACAAAAAGTACTCCGCAGAGTAGCTAAACAGACTGCGGTAATAAAATTGTTGCATCAAAATTTTTCAAAAATTTCAGTTAATCATTTCATCAGGAACATGTTGTATGTTGAATACAATACAAAAAGAATATGTACGACCCACATAGCCTTCGGAATTTAATCTTGTGCGTAGTTTGCGTAGTAAATTTCTGCGAATGATGTAAAATTTTGTGTTCTTGGTGGCTTGCTGAATGCTAGTGGGCTGTACGTGCGCACATCCAAACCAGTGGGACATGTTCAAATATGTACCATTTACTGAATATAAGAATTTTTCCATTTCAGAATAGCACATTTAAAGAGTTCGCCGTTAAATTGCTTTTTTATCCTTCTACCATCAAGATTGAAAACACCGACGTCCGTAAATCCAAAAGAAGGCTTGGAGACACCGATCGATAAATGTTCTCAACTTTCAATCGGGTATACATATATACATACATACATACATACACATTTGGTCATTACAACCCTTCAGTCTGAATTAGGAGCTAGTTTCTAGGTCTAGGTCTAGGTCTACATATTAAAAAAAGTTAATGGATTTTGGGTATGAGAATTGCTGTTGTTTGTATGATGAACTACATATGTATGTACTAGCATTTTAGGTCGTATAAATTAAAAATAAACGCTCTGACACTGTTGACTTTTTCTTCCAAAAAGGTATGTTAATCAATTAGTGCACAGTTTTTATATCTTTTTAACCTTTGCACTTACTTAACAATATAAAGGGTGTTTTTTATAGAGGTATAGAACTTTAAGCCCTAGTTATGCTACCGGAACGTAATGTAACGCAATGTAACAGTAATGTGCACGGAACGTAAAAATGTAAGAGCAATTATAGAACGTAAAAACGTAATCATATGTTTTTAGGTAAACAAAACAATAAAAAATAAATAAACAATAACAATTAAAAAAATAAAAATTGCAAACACTAAAAGACAAAAATTAAGATATGGATACAGAAGACATGTTTTTGGGTTTGAGTTTTTATTTTATTATATTTATTATTGTTTTTTAAACAAACTTAATATTAAATTCAGATTTTAAAAACTTCGTTTTCACTCTTTTTATCACTTTTAATATGGCGCCTTTTGTTTTACTTTAATTCAGCTGTTAACCAGTGTTATCACTACAGACTTTTTAGGTTCATTTCAACGATTTTATATTTATTTAAAGGTACTTATTAAAAGTTTTATGTACTGTTTCTGTAAACCATACAATTTCACTTTCACTCAAACAAAAACACTCAATTTAGTTTGTGTTGAGGAAAACAAGCACAAAATTGAGTGCTTTTGATTGTTTTTTCCATATAAATAGAGCAAGTGAAACAGGGCGGTTACTCCGTAACTCGATTCGAAAATTTTCATAGAAAACCAAAAATAAACTTAGCAGCACCTTAAAAAATAAAGAAATTTATAAAAAAATATCGAAAAACAAAAGAAAACCGAATTCATTAAATATATACATATATGTATGTATATCTATATATGTATGTATGTATATCTGTAAGCTAATTATTTTTGTGTCCAGACTCTTATGCCTCCTAATTTTCTTCAACTAAATACTGAGTAATTACTGGTGAACTTGATTGTGGATTTGAATAAATGTGTTTAATTTGGCTACCATTCTTATAGTCTGCCCAAACCTAATAAAAGTTAAAATGTTTAATAACTCCGCGATAGATCGCACTCAAATATTTAGATCTATCTAAGCTTACTTTTTTTCCAAACTTTAACATCTCGCTGCGGTGGACCAAGTAAAACCAAATCTGTTCTTAGTTTCTGCCACAGATTATTAGGTTTGTTTCTTGCATGCGACACTTTTAGATGTCCCTTGGCCAAATCCAGATGCGTCATCATAAAGTCCACAACAGTTTTGTATTGTCTTTGGTCGGTATATACAATTCTTTTTGACTCACTCCATTGAGATTGTTTAAAATATATTATTTTATGTTGATTTTGCAATGTATTTTTATTAATTTACTTACATTTTAAATTTATTATTAGTTGTCACCAACACAATTGCTAACGAAGAATTTTTGAATGTTTACTAAGCTTTTTATGCTCGTTTTCGTAATACAGAGTAACAGAATTTTTTGTTCGTACGAAAAAAAGAAAACATTAGTATCACTTTCGAAAAATTTCCGTACTTTCGTACTACAGAGTACAATTTGTTCGAATACGTACAATTTTTGTATCGAGTTACAGAGTAACCCCCCAGGGCAGGTATTTCGGAAACCAAATTTGTACGAACGTTAAAACGTAGTTATCTTCTCTAATAAAAGTAAAGTGATATGCTTTTCGAAAGCTTTAATTAATTAAAAATCTATAACTATATTTTTCTAATTTAAAATAAAAATAAACACTACCTACATAATGTAATAGTAAAATAGTGTTTATTTTTATTTTAAATTATAAAAGTTAATAATGAAATAAATTATAATTTGGGTTTTTTAAATATGTTAAGCTTTATTTAAAGAGAATTCCACATACAGACAAATATAACATACGTACAAAATGTAAATTCTGTTTATAATTTCAATTTTCAGTTTTGGTGGTTTTTAATATTGACATGTTGTTAACACTGCTAAGCAGATGTCACGTAAAAATGTAAGAAAATTCTATTTCTTACAGATTCTTACGTTCCGATTACGTTACATTACATTTCTATAACCATTCGTATTGCTTTATAAATAACAAAAACGATCAGCCGTTTCTTACTGTTGCGGTTACATTCCGTTACGGTAGCATAACTAGGACTTTAAGTTGGCATTACTTTTCAAGATGGCGACCGATTTAACAGCTGTCAAGTGATTTATTCTCAGTTTGGTTTGGCAATTCATCATGAATAGACTCACGCCTGAACAACGCTTGCAAATAGTGCAATTTTATTTCGAAAATAATGGTTCTGTGCGGAAAATGTATCGCGCACTACGTCCATTTTACCGTCGACAAAATCGTCCATCAGAGCAGTTAATTCGATTAACCATGGAACGTTTTCGCACCCCGTTTACTCTTATTGATAACTCGCATCCCCAGAGACGCTGTACGGTGCGTACAGAAGAAGCTATTGCTGCTGTAGAGCGTAGCATTGAGGAAGACCCGAATAAGTCCATCCGCCATCGAGCACAGGAATTGGATCTGTATCCATCCACTTTATGGAAGATTTTGCGGAAGGATCTTGGTTTGCGTGCTTACAAAATCCAACTCGTGCAAGATTTGAAGTCAAACGATCATGAAGTAAGGCGTAGATTCGTCGAATGGGCCCAAAACGAGATTACCGTTGTTCCCGATTTTCATAAGCGAATTTTGTTTAGCGATGAAGCGCACTTCTGGTTGAATGGCTACGTCAACAAACAAAACTGCCGCATTTGGAGTGAAGGTAATCCTCAAGTGTATTTGGAAACACCGTTACATCCAGAAAAACTGACTGTTTGGTGCGCTTTCTGGGCTGGTGGAATCATTGGTCCGTACTTTTTCAAAAACGATGGTGGCCAGAACGTTACAGTCAATGGTGACCAGTATAGAGCCATGATTACTAACTTTTTCATTCCTGAATTGAATAACCATGATGTCCAGGAGATGTGGTTTCAACAAGACGGCGCAACATGTCACACAGCTCGTGTCACAATAGATTTATTGAAAGACACGTTTGGTGACCACCTAAGTTCACGTTTTGGACCTGTGAATTGGCCTCCAAGATCTTGTGATTTAACACCGCTAGACTACTTTCTGTGGGGCTATGTAAAGTCATTGGTCTATGCGGTAAAGCCACAAACGCTTGACCATTTGGAAGGCAACATTCGCCGTATTATTGCCGATATACGGCCACAAATGTTGGAAAAAGTCATCGAAAATTGGACGTCCAGATTGGACTACATCCGCGCCAGCCGTGGCGGTCATATGCCAGAAATCATATTTAAGATATAATGCCACAAGATTATCTTTCGGATAAATAAAATTCAAGTCAATTGAATAATCCATCGTTGTTTTATTGCAACTTACCTCTATAAAAAACACCCTTTACATACAATCGCTTATAGGGTCATGTGCATGTGCAGCATGTTCACATTAAGCAACAAAGTCAATGATTTCAATACAAAAACTTACATAAATATTCATGGAACTTCTGCTGGAATTAAAAGACAGTGATGTATTAAAGCAATTGACATCGTTTTCGAAATTTATTTAAAATATAATTAAATGTCATGTATACAATACACAATATATAGTTACAATAAAGTAACTAACTTTAAAAGTAGATGCCAAACGACAGAGTTTTGAAAAACTTTTCATGTCATTTTTAAAATCTCAAAGTTTTTCCCATATTTCGTTATGTTCGAGATGTCTAAGGGGTTGAAACAAGATCTCTCGTCTGATGAACCAACACATTTACTAGCGACTTCAATACTAAAGTATATTCATCTTTAAATTTTCCATTTAAAACTGTTGACACATAACTCATTAATTGTTTGGCTTGGTGCATTGCATAGTTTTGTGTGGATTTGTTAATGATTAGAGATCCGATTTATAAAATATATACATTTACCATTTACATTTCAAATACCATATTATTTCATGTAACTATTTTCTATATCGTAGGTGATCCATCCCTGATTTCCAACTTTGTCGTACTTTCTTCTGTTGTCTCCCCGAGGGTAGCTGTTATTCGAGGTCTGAAATAGCTATTCACCTTTACACGGAAGACAACTCGTTTTCACGCAGAAAATATTTAAGTGGGTTAAAATTGCATGATCTTGGATGTCAAAGCTTTGCCCCAAAATGTGAGAGTAATTGGTAACCTGAGAGTAATGGCGTTGAATTGAAACAACGGAATAGAAGTCGTGCTATAATTATAACAAAGGATGTTTAAAACCTCAATCAACACTTAAAGAAACCTCTATAAAATTCGATAGACGCTGTCAAACAATTTTTAGTTTTGAAAATTCCTCAAAAAAGACCAAACAGAGTAGAATAGCAAAAATAGCCATAAGATAATATCCTTTTGCACTCTTTGGAACTAATTAAGCACGCTAAATTGTCAATTAGCGGCGTATCTTAAAAAGTTGCGGAAGATTAAAATTTGCAATAACAGCTAAAGTACACAAGAAAAATCTCAAACGGTGCAACATATGTACACCGATTTATTGCACATGCTATTACTGAGCTTAGATCTATTTCTAACTAGGGATACAAACTTTGACTTTGATGGTATCGGCGATGCACCGGCGTTCGATGAACGATACATCGGCGTTCAAATTGAGAAGCTTTTAAATGGTTCATCATAAAACGAATGTTTATGTACTTTATGGTTTGGGGTATATGGTATCTTAGTTGTTTACTTTACATTAGTCATTATTGACGGTGTTACAATCAAAGAAACCATAGACACCAGTAACTGAACGATTTTGTGTATACATTTACACGTAATATAATAATTTTCGGCAAGAAACTTAGTTTTTATTCTGAATAATATTTTTGTATTGTCATATGTCATATTGCTTTTGAATAAAAAATCAAAACTGGTCAAACTGACTTGTAAGATGATTAGTATTTTATCAAAATCTAACCCTTGAATTATTAGAATCATAACTCTTTAATAAAAAATTCACCTCTTAAATAAAATATCATTAACTGAATAAACAATATTTTTGTCGCTCTTTTCTATAGAATTGCCAAAACCATGGAAGCGGTGTACTTATTTTCAATAAAAAATTTAAAAAAAAAAATTGTGTCAAACCAGATATTATAAAACAAGACAGATTTATGTTGAATTTTTCGACTAGAATATAAATTAAAATAGAATTTGAAGGAATATTGCAAACAGAATTGATAATTTATCAATTTTTTAAAACATATTCTGTATTCCTCTAGTGTTCAAATTTTGCGAGTTAGTTGAACTGGTAAATTTTTTGTTCACATTTTGTACATCATTGTTATTCAATTGTCATCTCTATGAACATAGAGTTTGCATGTGCATATGTTATGCATGTTTACATTTAAAGTTTATTTAAAGCTTTTTAATGATGCAGAATTTGTTGTTTACCTTTTATTTAGCGTTTTTTCTCTTTCTTGATAAAATATTTATACAACCGTTTAGCAATTTGTGATTTCTACAGACTCTTAATTACAAAAACAAATTAATGCCCTAATGATTAAATAGGTCAATTGGTTAAGGCCCAGCGAAAAGAAATAAACATATTTGATGTCATGTTCATTTCAACACATAAATTATTTTTTGGTTGTTTTGATGTGAAATTTTTCAATCATTTACAAAATTTAAAAACGGAAATATTTAAAACAGCATTACATTATTAAATATAAATAACATAACATACATAATTCATTATTACAACCCTTCAGTCAGGCTTACGACCTAGCTTCTCACACCACTTACGTTGTGTGCGCTAATTATTATACATGAGTGGAGGGACCTACAGTTTAAACTTGGGTGATCGGCACCCATAGCCCTTAGGGGCCAAATATCTTTGGTTTTTTAAACACATAGGACCCGAACATCAATTATGTTCGTAAAAAACAGAGGAAAAGTGTATTCAGTTGCTTGTCAGCTTCTTAAGAGGAAGGTTCATGTCGATGAAGCGCACTTCTGGTTGAATGGCTACGTCAACAAACAAAACTGCCGCATTTGGAGTGAAGGTAATCCTCAAGTGTATTTGGAAACACCGTTACATCCAGAAAAACTGACTGTTTGGTGCGCTTTATGGGCTGGTGGAATCATTGGTCCGTACTTTTTCAAAAACGATGGTGGCCAGAACGTTACAGTCAATGGTGACCAGTATAGAGCCATGATTACTAACTTTTTCATTCCTGAATTGAATAACCATGATGTCCAGGAGATGTGGTTTCAACAAGACGGCGCAACATGTCACACAGCTCGTGTCACAATAGATTTATTGAAAGACACGTTTGGTGACCACCTAAGTTCACGTTTTGGACCTGTGAATTGGCCTCCAAGATCTTGTGATTTAACACCGCTAGACTACTTTCTGTGGGGCTATGTAAAGTCATTGGTCTATGCGGTAAAGCCACAAACGCTTGACCATTTGGAAGGCAACATTCGCCGTATTATTGCCGATATACGGCCACAAATGTTGGAAAAAGTCATCGAAAATTGGACGTCCAGATTGGACTACATCCGCGCCAGCCGTGGCGGTCATATGCCAGAAATCATATTTAAGATATAATGCCACAAGATTATCTTTCGGATAAATAAAATTCAAGTCAATTGAATAATCCATCGTTGTTTTATTGCAACTTACCTCTATAAAAAACACCCTTTACATACAATCGCTTATAGGGTCATGTGCATGTGCAGCATGTTCACATTAAGCAACAAAGTCAATGATTTCAATACAAAAACTTACATAAATATTCATGGAACTTCTGCTGGAATTAAAAGACAGTGATGTATTAAAGCAATTGACATCGTTTTCGAAATTTATTTAAAATATAATTAAATGTCATGTATACAATACACAATATATAGTTACAATAAAGTAACTAACTTTAAAAGTAGATGCCAAACGACAGAGTTTTGAAAAACTTTTCATGTCATTTTTAAAATCTCAAAGTTTTTCCCATATTTCGTTATGTTCGAGATGTCTAAGGGGTTGAAACAAGATCTCTCGTCTGATGAACCAACACATTTACTAGCGACTTCAATACTAAAGTATATTCATCTTTAAATTTTCCATTTAAAACTGTTGACACATAACTCATTAATTGTTTGGCTTGGTGCATTGCATAGTTTTGTGTGGATTTGTTAATGATTAGAGATCCGATTTATAAAATATATACATTTACCATTTACATTTCAAATACCATATTATTTCATGTAACTATTTTCTATATCGTAGGTGATCCATCCCTGATTTCCAACTTTGTCATACTTTCTTCTGTTGTCTCCCCGAGGGTAGCTGTTATTCGAGGTCTGAAATAGCTATTCACCTTTACACGGAAGACAACTCGTTTTCACGCAGAAAATATTTAAGTGGGTTAAAATTGCATGATCTTGGATGTCAAAGCTTTGCCCCAAAATGTGAGAGTAATTGGTAACCTGAGAGTAATGGCGTTGAATTGAAACAACGGAATAGAAGTCGTGCTATAATTATAACAAAGGATGTTTAAAACCTCAATCAACACTTAAAGAAAACTCTATAAAATTCGATAGACGCTGTCAAACAATTTTTAGTTTTGAAAATTCCTCAAAAAAGACCAAACAGAGTAGAATAGCAAAAATAGCCATAAGATAATATCCTTTTGCACTCTTTGGAACTAATTAAGCACGCTAAATTGTCAATTAGCGGCGTATCTTAAAAAGTTGCGGAAGATTAAAATTTGCAATAACAGCTAAAGTACACAAGAAAAATCTCAAACGGTGCAACATATGTACACCGATTTATTGCACATGCTATTACTGAGCTTAGATCTATTTCTAACTAGGGATACAAACTTTGACTTTGATGGTATCGGCGATGCACCGGCGTTCGATGAACGATACATCGGCGTTCAAATTGAGAAGCTTTTAAATGGTTCATCATAAAACGAATGTTTATGTACTTTATGGTTTGGGGTATATGGTATCTTAGTTGTTTACTTTACATTAGTCATTATTGACGGTGTTACAATCAAAGAAACCATAGACACCAGTAACTGAACGATTTTGTGTATACATGTACACGTAATATAATAATTTTCGGCAAGAAACTTAGTTTTTATTCTGAATAATATTTTTGTATTGTCATATGTCATATTGCTTTTGAATAAAAAATCAAAACTGGTCAAACTGACTTGTAAGATGATTAGTATTTTATCAAAATCTAACCCTTGAATTATTAGAATCATAACTCTTTAATAAAAAATTCACCTCTTAAATAAAATATCATTAACTGAATAAACAATATTTTTGTCGCTCTTTTCTATAGAATTGCCAAAACCATGGAAGCGGTGTACTTATTTTCAATAAAAAATTTAAAAAAAAAAATTGTGTCAAACCAGATATTATAAAACAAGACAGATTTATGTTGAATTTTTCGACTAGAATATAAATTAAAATAGAATTTGAAGGAATATTGCAAACAGAATTGATAATTTATCAATTTTTTAAAACATATTCTGTATTCCTCTAGTGTTCAAATTTTGCGAGTTAGTTGAACTGGTAAATTTTTTGTTCACATTTTGTACATCATTGTTATTCAATTGTCATCTCTATGAACATAGAGTTTGCATGTGCATATGTTATGCATGTTTACATTTAAAGTTTATTTAAAGCTTTTTAATGATGCAGAATTTGTTGTTTACCTTTTATTTAGCGTTTTTTCTCTTTCTTGATAAAATATTTATACAACCGTTTAGCAATTTGTGATTTCTACAGACTCTTAATTACAAAAACAAATTAATGCCCTAATGATTAAATAGGTCAATTGGTTAAGGCCCAGCGAAAAGAAATAAACATATTTGATGTCATGTTCATTTCAACACATAAATTATTTTTTGGTTGTTTTGATGTGAAATTTTTCAATCATTTACAAAATTTAAAAACGGAAATATTTAAAACAGCATTACATTATTAAATATAAATAACATAACATACATAATTCATTATTACAACCCTTCAGTCAGGCTTACGACCTAGCTTCTCACACCACTTACGTTGTGTGCGCTAATTATTATACATGAGTGGAGGGACCTACAGTTTAAACTTGGGTGATCGGCACCCATAGCCCTTAGGGGCCAAATATCATTGGTTTTTTAAACACATAGGACCCGAACATCAATTATGTTCGTAAAAAACAGAGGAAAAGTGTATTCAGTTGCTTGTCAGCTTCTTAAGAGGAAGGTTCATGTCGCTTTTTTTTCAGGTGTTTTATTGTTTCAATTATACACCCCAAAAACAATATTACGACATTAAAATATTTGACAATTAAATATGCTATACCTTTTTTCTATATTTTCCACTAGATATACATATTAGGTTAATAAGTACACTTGAAAATGCTTCTCACAACTACAATCACATTTTGATTATGTTCTCTTTGTGCCGACCACTGGTTAAAGTGGACTTAGAACTACATATTTTTTGAGAAAAACGTTCTCAAAGTTTTTGCCAGAAATCTGCTGAATGGCAGTCGCCGAAGAAAAATTTTTTTCATATTTCATTTTGTTGGGGATGTCGGATCTAATGTTTGAACCGAGGCCTTACGTCTAATAAGCCAACGCACTTTCTACTAGACTACGGCGACTTCAAATCAACATCAGCTCCAACCAGTTTGGAGGGTTCAAGAAATATAAAAAAATATTTTTGAGTTCTACTCAACAAAACTCACAACTTACACTATGTCATTAGCTGAGTGTATTTAATTTTTTTTATTTTGTTTCATAGTGTAATCAGCCCTTTTGATTTTTCTCATAAGATACTCGATAGAAACGTAGTAGCAATTTTTTTGGTTGCGTAATTTTTTTTAACTTTTTTCGATACTTTTCTGTTCTGTCACATTATCTGTTATTGTTTGTCTGTTTTGTGTATCTGTTTATGCAGCTGTTTACTTTTTCTTTAAGATAAAATTGTTTGCCATTAATTGTGTTTGGCTGTCATTTCTCTTATCGTCAGATAATAATAAAAGTAATGTTCGTTAGACAGGCTGTTTGAATTTTAATTTATTTGTGGGCGAGGATTTTATTAAATCTTTTTGGATTAAATTTGCAGAAATTTAAAATAAATATTTATTTTGAGTGGTTGCTTAAAGAGATTTAAAATAAACCGTGAAACGATTTCTAAATTAAAATATTTTCTGCCGTAAAACTTTAACAATGAATGAATCAAATACTAGAAATTGAGGCATTGAAGTTTACACATTTAATACCTGAACTGTAATTTGTTTTAACATAAAAACTAATCAATAGTCAAAGCAATTATCATACATTGGCTCAAACGTATAATTGGACACTAGGTAGGGAAGTATTCAAATGCCGATTTTTCCTTCAACGGAAATATTTCAATAAAATTTTGATGCGGATTTATAGATAATTAAAAGAGCTTTTAAACAGTATAATACTACATTTTTTATTTTAACATATTTTTAAAATGTTTGGATGAAATACTCAAATTGCCTGGATGTAGAACCTAAAACCACTTTTGTCACACCATATGTTCTTGACGCATTCGCATACCACAGAATTCCTACAGTTAGAAGTTTCTCGATTCGCTGTTATCACCGGATTATTATAAGACAGGTTCTCATTGCACGATTATATCCCATCACACCAGCTTATCCAACTTAATATAAAGAGCAGAGTTACTTAGATCTTATGCTCAGGTAGGAATCGAACCCAGGACCATAACGCTAATAATCTAGAACACTACTCACTAGACTAACAGGATACCTGTGTATTAACTTTTATTGCAAACAGCATTGATTTTTAATCGATGTTGATTAATAAAAAGGCAGCAAATTGAGAGCTTTCAAAACATCGGTGTATAACGTTCACCACTAATAAATTTTTAAGCCCGCTATATAGTAAGTGGAGCCATTTTGTTAGAATGAAATTTCGTTGATATTTAGCTAATAAAGGTTTGTAAACAAAAATTCAGTTAGCATTGCTCAATAGTGACGACAACTCTTTGCTAATATCAAGAGAAATCAGGAGCAATTGTACTGTCAGCATGTAAATTGTACCAAATTCCTATTTTCGCATTTGAATAATTTTGAATCTAGGAAAGCAAAATTAGTGTGAGAAGTGACAAAAACTTCACTAATTGGGTGCTCTGGCAGTCTAGTGGATGGTGTGGTATTCTATTAGTCTGAGCCGTTTCGATTTCCACCAACTGCAATACAAATACAACTTGTTATAAATAATAATCTGCACGAATTGCCAGTTCACTAGAGCTTATAATTACCGTAAAATGGACGAAAAGCTCTCTGAACTTGACGAATAGATTTATTTGTTTCAAAACAAACACTGCTAAACATTTCAACACACAACCCATAGTTATCAAAAACCATAGTTTTCATGTGTCTAAAGGAACACATAGTAAAAGCGAAAAAAAGTGCAAACAGTTGTTCTACAAAAATCAAAAAAATACTCAGCCATGTCGGTTATGTTTATTGGACACCCAAAATCCCCCACCTACTTCCAGGGAAAAGTGAAATCCGGGAATAAGGCTCTGAAAGCACTCATAGGCTCGACAGGGGGTAAATCAAAGGAAATTATTCTTTCCACATATATGGCACACAACGGATTGCAAACCGTTCAAAACGTGACAACGATGACGGGATGTGTAAATCAATTCTTCTAATCATAAAACATTTTAAAAATTATATCGAAATTACTCTCTCAACTACATTTTTCGTTGCCAGTGCTGTTTGGTTAGGGAAAGGTGTTGATGGACTTCAGTTTTGTTTTAAAGGTATTTAAAGGCATATGTGAGTAAACAGACAAATCTTTCCAGCATACTCCAATTCAATCAGATATCATTAAAACTTCAAATAAACATGTATGGATATCAAATTCTCTACTGTACTGTTATTGAAACGATGTTGAAAATATAAGAGTCTGATTTTTTAGAGTACCAGAGGAATCTGGCCTTTTATGGGTATACAAAGGATACACACAAAATTAGTCCTTACAACCCTTACCTCAGGATTAGAACTTAGCTTCTTATACGAATTATGTTGGGTGTGTTAATTTTACCCATGAATGGCAAAACCTACAATCTAAAGTCGACTCCAAACGACAGATTATTGAGAAACTTTTCCACGTCAATTTTACTTATACAAAGGAAATGATTTGCATTAAATCAAACCACTCAGATGGGCTCTAGCCAAACATATTTTAAGGTCTTTATACTAATCTACCATGTTATGGTATCAATTATTCAAAAATCCTCAAAATTGAGCAATTTCCTGTACAAAAATAGTAAAAGTATTACAGTGTCTTGCAAATTTAAACTTTTTGTGACTTTCAGACTAAAGTATTTATTTTTATGCTCAAAACCAAATAACTGCCCTTTATTATTGTAATAGCCAAGGGGCAACAAATAAGAACTTTTTCTGTTCTACTGATTTAATGCTTCCTGAAGATAATTTAAAATCACTAATAGAAGATGAATGATGAAAAAATCCAAATGCGATAAAATTATTTGCGTTTTTCAGTCAAGCAATGTAAGGTATTTATTTGATTAAAATTTATCAATTTATCAATGTCATTTGGCATCTTATGCTGCTTAAGCGCTTCAATTTTTTTCTTTTTTTTTAAGTCTGTCCAAAGTATATACATATTGTTTAAGCATTCAGCATTTTTTTGAGTGGTGGTCACTTATTTTTTGATTTCATTAAAACTTTTCTCAACATTTAGTATACAAATGCTGTCTTGCATTATTCATTTTCTTATTGTTTTTTATTTTACTTTTTCCATTTCTTAACAGCAAATCAATTTTATTACAAATTTATGTAAATCAAAGCCAAACCTAATTTATTATTTTCATCTCTCTTATGGCTGATGTACACATTCCAAATCACTACACAATACAACGAACGCATTTTACCAGAAATTCACTTCATTATCGAGTATCGAGAAGTTTGTCGAAAACTGTTTATTTTTAAGTTGTGAAAAGAAGCTGGGAAATTGAGAATTTTTTAAAATTCTTTTCAAAAGCGTTCATTCATCACGTACTCTGACCGCTATCAAATGAGAAAGAATTTTACTTCAACTTTTTATTTCGGATTTCTTACTCTCCATAGATTGCATTTAGAAAGAATGCCAGGGAAGCAAAATAATTTAGTGGTTTAAAGCTCTGTTTAGAAATATATTTTATGCATTCTTTTTTTAAATTCAAAAAATTTTCGTATAATTTTATGCAATCGAAACAAAACCGAAAGTGCAAACTGAAATTTTTAATTGCGGTATGTTTTTTCAAATAGTTTTATAACAAATAGTATTTCTTAATAAAAATGTCTCTCTTTGTGGAGAAATAAATTTTTCAACTATGATTGTTTCATATGATATGATACAATGCCTAAAAATATATAATTTTTCAAAAATTAATTATTTTATCCTTGAGTCCAGTCGTAATGCAATTTTTATTCTTTTTATTCAGTTATTAATGATAATGGTGAGTTAGGTACTCATAAAATATGCCACTTTTTGCGTTCCAGTTTAGGTAAATCTGCTTTCGACACTATTGCGTCATTGGAGCTCAACCAGACAAATTATGAAGAAGCGTTGTTGTTGTTAAAGAACCGCTTTGATAACCAATTGTTAAATTTTCAAGGTCGCCAATGTTATACTTGCCTATAAAAAATATTGCAGGCCCAAAAACAATATAAGAATATACAATATAATATATAAGAGTGCCCTGGTAGTCTAGTGGGTACTGTGCTAGACTATTAGCGTGAGGGTCGTGGGTTCGATTCCCACCAGACACTCTGGCCTGTGACACTACACCGAGCATATGGTCAAAGATACTCAGCTCGTATATAATTAGAATATAATTTGTAATTGTATTGTGATTAATAAATAAATAAATAATATACAAATCCAATTGACCAATTTACACGACTTCGTTTCGCGTATGTTGTATTGAATACACTTTTTGTTTGTGAAAGCTCAGTGTTATGCTGTATTGTGTATTTCGTATTCCAAACGACAAAAAGCGATAAGAAGAAGAATACCAGCATTCATAATTTGATTTTTTAAGCAACAAAATGAAAAATATTACGGAAAAACGAAAATTAATTAATTATCTGTGCGAACAATATAATTTTGAAATGTTAATTGTTAACTCAAATTACGTAGAAAATATTTTGTATTTTTATTCTTTTTCTTGATGACTGGCATTTCCATAAACTGATAGCATGATACCAATTCAACTTTTAAGAACATATGAAAACAATGTGTATAAGTGCATCGGATCTTGATATGAAAATTATAAACAACAAGCATACACTGTTGTATATTCATCCAACAATACACTCAATATGACGATACAAGGGCCAAATAAATAACGCGGAACGCAACGCAACGAATAAAGCTGTTAGCTGGCTAAAGTAAAAGCGATAGTTTCAAAGCAGTGCCTACAGAAAACGTCGTTGAAACAATATTGACGTGCAAATCTCGAATTTTTGAACTTGTAGCGCCACAGTGCATTGTCAGCCTATTCTATAATGTAAATTATAAATAGGGTTGCAATTGTTTTGAACGAAAGACATGTTAGAACACAAATGGATTCAAATTCAAGAATAGTTTTCATTAATATGGTGAAATAGGCAGATAGTTTCTAAACAGGCTACTTAGCAACCATATAGAAATTTTCAAAATACTGTTTCTTCTACATTAAGCTCTCAGCTCCGTCCGTTCACGTAGCACAAAGAGGAACTTCGTCCAATTCGGGGTCAACATAATTAGCCTAAAGAACAAACAAGTCGTAAAGTTATCGATCGAACTGCGATAGTTCAAAATCTCAATTCGTTTTCGTTTTCAACAAATAGGACTTTGTTCTTCAACGACCTGGAAAATTGTACGTACTGATCGTGCATAAAAAATGCAACATGTTCAAAAATTGAAGCCAAATGACCATTGATTATGTCGCATTTTTGTTGATATGAAACTGGCCAAAGAACTTAGTTTATCGGTGGATAAATGATAGTAATTTTGGAATTGATTGTGGAAACAAAAGTTATGGAATCCAAAATTGAATTATACTAAGATAAACTAAAGTCGAATCTTTGTTTTTAACTCTAAATGTACCATGACTGGTCAAATGATAGGTTGGAGACTTTGTAGTATCGTTTCAATTTTAGTGTATGCATACAATGGACAGCAAAAGTCTTAGTAACACAATACGTTTTAGCAATTTCATGAATTCTTGCTATAAATAAATAAAATTTTTCTACTTATTATATTATTTCTATTTTATTATAAAACCAAAAAATTTTCAATGTTTTTTACAAAACAAGAGAAAAATAAGGAAAAGTTTCTGCTTCGTTTAATAAACTTTCAGGCTGGTTTTCCAGCGTAAGATAGTGGCGCTTTTAATGTGCAGCCCTTGCGCTGATCAACATATTCCCTAGTATTCCACAACTGTTGTTGTATCTAATAGTATACAGATTGAGTTTCTTTGTTAAATAAAAGATATTTCACGTAAAAATATTTAAGACGTCGTCGTAGTCTAGTAGGTAGTGTGTTGGCTTATTAGACGTAAGGCCTCGGTTCGAACCCCAGGTCGGACATCCAAACGAAAATATAAAAAAATATTTCTTCGGCTACTAGTAGATTTCTGGTAAAAACTCTGAGAGTAAATAAAATTGCCATCAGAAGTTTCTCTAAAAAAAATTGTCATTCGGAGTCGACTTTAAACTATAGGTCCAGCCACTCATATATAAAATTAACACACACAACATATGTGGTGTGATAAACTAGGTCGTAATCCTGACTGAAGGGTTATAATGACCAATTATGTATGTATGTTATGTATGTATAATAAAGTATATTAATATACATGTACATATATACATATACATATCGTTAGTCTCATTCGCAAATGTGTTAAGTCCCTTTTTTCAAATTTTATAGGAGACACAAAAAACATTGCGGCTTCTTCAGTTTTTAAAATTTGTAAACTTTTTAAACGCAACTATTTTTACAAAATAGCTCTCTTTAACCGTATCAAAAATGTATCAAAAATTATACATTTCAATTTTTGAGACGAAATAACTTTTATTCAGAATAAGCTAGATGCCTGATATTTTTTGAATTCGTTAGTATTGTGATTGTCGTTATTTTAACCCAAAGAAAAAAATAAAATTTCAAACAGGACTTAAAAAATTCAAAAACTTCATAATCCTATCTTATGTATCATTTTTGATACATACAATTTTCCTAGGGATTCTTTGGTGTTGTGTATGTAATTTTTTTAAGTTTTCAAAAGATTTTGTGATGTTTTATCGTAAATAATACATTATTTAAGATATTTGATAAGGAATTGAAGGTTAAGTGTTGGATGAAAGTGAAAAAGTTGAATTTTCTTTTCTTGACGTTGATTGAAGTAGTCGTAGTCTAGTATATACTATCTTAACATATTAGACGTCAGACCAAGTTTCAAATCACAGGTCAGACATTTCCAGTTTATAAAGAAAGGTTGTAGTGACCGATTAAAGGTGTACATATATATGTAATATTCCTACTACTGAAGATCCTGAAGAAGAAGAAAACAGAAGCTCCTCTTATGAACTGACGCATGTATTGACAGTTGCAAATATGAAAATAAGACGTTAATCGAAAAAGATGGTGCTACTTGGAATTAAGAATAATTAATATTCGTGGAGTTAGCACGTGCTGTTAATAATTTTCGTAGTTTTTTAGAGCGTTTTTGTAAACCACAAAATTACAACAACTTTAAACTACATACTGACATTTTTTTGTCGTAAAATATGTATTTGGCATATTGTTATCGTTTTGCATTAAAATCTCAATTTTTGAAAAAAGTGGACTTATCGTCTTTACGAATTATACTAACGATATACATGTATATATATACATATACATATATATATATATATATATATACACACATGTATATTAATATAGTTTATTATATACGTGTATATGTATGTATATATATTACTTTCACTATTTTTATTTTATATTTTTTATTACTTTTTTCTAAACGTTAAATTTTTTGTTATTTATTGATTAATATGTTCACGTACAAAACTTTTTGTAAACAATGGAAACATAATTAAATCACATCACAATAAATTTTTATTTTCTAAGCCCTTAAAAGGCAGTTAAATATTGGACGTAATTTGTGTATACTCGTATTTGTATACTTGTGAACTCGCAGAAACGTTAATTTTTACAAAGGATGTTCATGTTTTCGACTTTGTTCACATTTCTGATTGGTGTCTGGTTAACTAAGGCAAAACAAAAAGGTGTTAAGTTTTTTTTGGGGATAACCAAAATTTCTGAACTGAATCATCCATATCGTTAATAACATGATTGGAGAGAATATAAATAAAAAATTCCTTGAAAATTTAAATTCACGTTTCAAAGCTTTTAAAATTTGTTTACGTTTAGAATAGGTCTCTATGTTTCGGGAGTGTTCACGTTTCTTGATATTCACGTTTTCGCGAGTTCGCTGTATTTTTATTTGCTAAAGCTGATAAACATATGTAAACCAGTCGTTATTATAAAGCTGGTTATTAATAATATATCTGTTTTTCCTTAATACTTTTTAAAGAAAATATTTAATTAAACAAATTATAATTTAATTATTTAAAATTGGGCACTTAAAACAATGACCGCGAAGTCCGAACTTTTTACGAAATAAAAGGACCGAACGAGTAGTAGGATATAGAGTTGGGTAGTTCGCGAACGAACTAGTTCAATTGAACTATTCACACAACTGAACAAAAAGAGCCGCTCATAATAATGAGCTCTTTTAGCTCCGTAGTTCAGTTGGCTCTTGTTCTCGTTTCTTATTCGTTCATTTCGTTCTTTTATTTTGTTTATCGTTCTCATGTGTGTAGTTCACGAACGAACTATGTAGTTCAATTGAACTATTCAATGAGAGTTGTGTAGTTCACGAACGAACTATATAGTTCAATTGAACTATTCAACGAGAGTTGTGTAGTTCACGAACGAATTAGTTCAATTGAACTATTCATACAACTGAACTAAAAGAGCCAACTGAACTAATGAGTTCTTTTAGCTCCGTAGTTCAGTTGGCTCTTGTTCTCGTTTCTTATTCGTTCATTTCGTTCTTATTCGTTCTTTTCTGTTGTTTATCGTAGTGTTAAATGGTAGTGCCATCATTGGCGGTGTTACCACATACTAATAAAATAACTTATGGCAACATTTTTCCTACAAAAGCGCGAAAATTGCAAAAAAATAAAAAAATAAGCAAATTAAAATAATATATTTCTTCAATTTAACTCAAAGAAGGGTTAGGCGAGAAATATCCACAGAAATTCTTATTAAATATACTTTTATAAAAACATATGTAATTTTTGACGATGTATTAAAATTAAAATTTTTTGCTTTTGAATTTCTTGAATATAATTCAAATTTTATACATTAGAAGTAATAGCACATAATAGCTAAAAAAAATTTTATAATATATTTCTTTTAATAAAATTTCTAAGTGGGCTCCATGGAAAGTTAGTGCATAGCGTAACGATTGTGAGTTTGACTCTCACAAGATAATCTGGTCTGTTACGCTAATAAGTATGTTTTTATAAATAATAGTGTCAACTAAAAATCTATAAGATTGAAAAAATTTAAATAAGACAAAAGAGATTGTAAATGTATTTATTTATATATGTATATAAATAAATTTAAATTTATATTTTTATGTTTATGTTTTTCTTAATATTTATATTTTATGTATATATTATTGTTTTTAACGATTCAATTATCAAAATTTCCGCCAATCCATTGACTTAACTTTTTGATAGAAATTCAAATTTTTCGACACTGGTAGGTCAAAAAATCTTGCCAATAATCGGAAAAGGGTTCAATTTCAAAATCTGGATTTTCAAAATTCTCGCTAAACACTAGATTTCATTCATTTATTGCCGGGTATTCAAATTTTTCAGAGCAGGTAGGTAAATTGTCAAAGAAATAAATTGTAGGAAATTTCCGTCATAGCAATAATACCAAAACAGTGCTAAAAGGGCCGCAATTGAAAAATGGGTTGAATGTGGTCATGCTACCTACCCTACAAGTGTAACGTCACACAAAACAAATGTTATTCTTACTGAGAGTTTTCTGTAGCATTCACCCATTATGAAAAACTGCTCAATAGCTCTCTTCATGTTTTTTTCTGGAAAAAAACATTCGACTTACAGAATCAGGGTAAAAAATCAAAATGAGAGTTATTTGTAATAAACATTTTTTTCTCAGGAAGAGAGCCACATATATAAATAGACAACATGGGTGAATCAAGCACTAGTTATTCGAAAGAGTTCATATTGGTATAGTGTCGGGTGATCAAAGTGATCTAAGTGAATTTTTATATTTAAAAATGGCTGAAAAAAGAAAATTTAGCGCAATATGGACTCATTTCACGGCAGAAGAAGGTAATAGAGCAATGTGTAAATATTGCAAAATAAACCTAAGCATTGCTGGGGGTTCTCATGGGAATCTTTCTCGACATATGAGAACAAAACATCCGCTTACACCATTAAATCAAGAAAGACAGACTACAATCCCACCAGAGGTACTTGAAGAAGACATGCCAGACGTACAACCTTCTACCAGCTTCCAATCCAGGCAAAGTGCAACGCTCCCTCAGCAACCCCAACAAAATATAACACAATATTTTCATAGGCCTCCACCCGTACGTACTGTTGAGCTAATCGATAGACAAGTGTTGAAAATGATAGCCAAAGGACACCATGCTCTACGAATTGTAGAAGAACCGGAATTCAAACGGCTAATAGAACTTGTCTCAAATTGTCCGGGATACACGCTTCCTACAAGAAAAACTATATCAAATAATATTATGGAAGCGGTTTATGGAGATATCTTAAGCCAAGTAAAATCTCAACTATTATCTGCTACAGCAGTCTGTTTAACTACCGATGGATGGACTTCGAAAACAAATGATAGCTACTTGGCTATAACTGCTCATTATATTAGCGAAGATATGCAACTAAAATCACATTTAATTGCATGCGACAAATATGATGACAGACATACTGCCGAAAACCTAAAAAATTTTATAAAAAAACAGGTGCAAGAGTTTGGTATTGAAAATTAAATTACGGCAATTGTGAGCGATAATGCGGCAAATATTACTGCAGCGATACGTATGGGAAATTGGAGTGGAATTAGCTGTTTTGCCCATTCATTAAACCTGATCGTGCAATTAGCACTTGCGGAGGTGAGTGATACTGTTTCTAAAGTGAAAAAAATAGTAGAATTTTTCAATAAAAGCACACAAGGTATGAAAAAGCTAAGAGAATCTCAAAGGCAAATGAAACTCCCAGAGCTAAAATTAAAGCAGGATGTTCCAACACGATGGAACTCTACGTACGACATGCTTAACAGGATTGTTGCCGCAAAAGATGCTGTAATTTCAACCCTGTCGCTCACAAAACCCGATTTATCTTTGGCACTTCAAGATTGGGAGGTTTTAGACGAACTAATACCAGTTTATGAGGTTACGAAAGATATTTCAGCTGAAAAAAATGTAACCCGATCAAAAGTTTTAGTTTTGTGTAATCTATTAGAAAGTGTAATTTCTGATTTTAACGCAACTAAAAGTCAAATAAAAGTACTGATTTCCGTGATGAAAAGAGAAATTACTAATCGTTTTGGTGAACTAGAACGAAGTAGTTTATATGCAGAGAGCACAATCCTAGATCCCAGATTTAAAAAATTAGGTTTTAAAAATGACAGCTCCTATGAAAACGCTGTGAAATTATTGCGCAACAGAATCGGCCAAATTAGACTACCAAATAACTACCTGATAGGGAAGGAAGTATTGCTGAAGTTCCACAAAAAAATATTTGGAAAAAATTCAACATGAACTTCAGTCGACTTACAAAATCTGACAATAACATAGCTGCTGGAATTAGAGAATTCGCTAAGTACCTAAACGAGGAGTACCTGGAAAGAAGGAAAGACCCTCTTGCGTGGTGGAATGAACGCAGGCATTTGTATCCAAGGGTGTACATGTATGCTTTAAACCTTTGCATAGTAGCCACATCTGTACCATGTGAGCGTATTTTTTCAGCAACAGGACAAATAATAAACGAAAGAAGGACCCTCATCAAACCAAATAAAGTTTCCACTCTTGTGTTTTTACACAATAACATGTGAGCCAAGTTACTATTAACTTTATATCAAAAATGTAAATACAATGTATATTATATTATTATATAAACATATTATAAATGTTTTTTTTTTAAATTAAATTAATAAATGTGATTGCAATAGACTGAATTACTATTAGTTTCTATTTTTTGTATTTATTTTATTTTTGTTTTTTATGTCCCTATAATTAAATTAAGATTTTCAAAAGCTGCATTTTTTTTTCAATTTATTTTTTTCCTTTTAAATATTAGGGGAGAGGGGGCGTTATGCAATTGAATACCCATGCCATATGATCTTTGGCAAACTGAAGGCGCTATGGTTGCCGGATTGCATTTAATGGAGGTTTTTTCTTTAGTTTTCGGAGTTGTAAATGTTCACTGCTTAAAATAGCGTGACGAACAGTAGATGTACTTGCTTTAACTCCTGCTAAATGCTTAATTTTAGTGGTAGAATGGGCTGAATTTGAGGCAATTCGAAGAATTTTTTGCTTATCCTGTGGTGTTAGAGCTGTCTGAGTACCTCCTTTGTAATTTTTATTACATGTTTCATGATGTTTTATGTAATTCATTACCACATTATGACTTCGTCCTATTTGTCTATCGATTTCGCGATAAGAATAATTTTCAGGATGGTAAACATCAATTTTTACCATTTCCGACGAATTTAAAGAACTCTTTCTTCACATATGGATTTAGATAACTGCAGTCACAAACTGTAATTTTAATTTTATTTGGTTTTTATAAAGCTTTACTACAACCACCCACTGATTTAAGTTAAAAATGTAAGTGGTTCTATTCTGTTGAACCAAAAAATAAATGAAAAATTTTATACTTGTCTACAAAGAAAGTGAAAAAGTACCGTTATAATTCATTTTTATAAAATTTTTTGTGCTTAAATTATCATTTACAGTATCAACTATCTTTCTGCAAAATCAAATTTTTTTATTCAATCTGTATTTGCAATTTATACAGTTTTTTTACTTTAAAATATGTTGGTTCTATCCTGATGAACCGCAGTGTATGTATATATATACATATATAAACTGTAGGACAACGCTTGCTCCTAAGCCAAAATGCCTGAAACTTTCGTGAAGTGGTGTAGATTTTCCTTGGTATGGCTCGAACCATTCTATATATCCGAGTCGGTTCGTCGCCATCCATATTTTATAGCCCCATCTAATTGGCTTTCCTCGAATGAATTGCTTGGTGCCGTGGTTTCCATAATATGGTACCATCGATTCATCCACGCAGTGATGTTCCTCAATTTCCGTGAAATCAATCAAGTTTCATCCAAGTATGTCGAAAAGTGGACGAAGTTTTGCAAACTTGTAGTTTTGCTGTAAGTTTTGATTATCACAGCAATGGATGATTTGCATAATAAAACGGAAACGGCTTCTTGTCATGGCGCTTGAAATGAGATCGTGGTGAACATCTGGTGAACTTTCCCAATACATTTCCCGCCGGGGAACAATAACTTAGGTACTCAACAGCAAAATTCTGAAGAAACAACGCATCTCATCACCATGAACATTTCCTTCGTGGTTCTGATCTGTAGCGTATTTATTTGTGTACTTCACGAATAGCTCTATAGTTTCATCGTTGAAGAAGCACGAAAAAGCTTCCATTTGATAGAGCTCAATTTTACAGCCTGAAACTTCCTTCAAAATCGGCAAAGATGGTTCTATATCTCTCTTTTCCCAAGTATATTTCTTTAGTCGTGATGCCTTGACAATGCGGCTGGTTGTTTTTATTCGTTTACGACAGTCCGCTAACCATATGTCATCGTCGCCATCAAAGTCTTCATCGGATACATTATTCACAGCAGCTTCGGGAAGCAAGTTGTATACATCCACATTATTTTCTTCACTACTATCTTCATCTGTACCGTCATTATCGCGATTTTCTAGTGGCAATATCAAAATTTCGTCTTGCTGATCTTCTATGCTCAAATTTTCAATCTTCGAAATATTTGGTTCAGAGTTAACGGTTTGCGCATATATCTGTTTAACATAAAAAGCGAATGTTGATGGTAGGGTATTTTGCCACTGTCCTTTATAAAGAACATTAAATTTTACTAAATAAAAAGCAAACAAAAGCAATGTTTTGATTTTCATTGCACAAAATTTAAAGATTATAAAGCAAACAACCTAAGAATAAAGTAACAATGTATATTCTTGTTCGCTTTGGTTTTTTTTACCGTTCGTTCTCCATCGTTGCCAAAATTATATTTTTTCCAAAATTTATGTTTTTCTTATCGCAAATTACAACTGACCGTGCTATTGCAACTCTCACGTTCAACTCTTACATGTAATGTAACTGTATAAAGTAATGGTAAAGAAATAGAAGAAAAATTACGGGACCTTCCAAAAGGACGGTGTCGCCAACTGGGTTAATTAGATTATATTTGTGGGCAATTACATCATCATAATAAGTAATCTTTTTAATTATAATGGTATGAAATATATGGAATACTTTATCAATTTACAAATTATAAACATATTTTAAATAAACATTGAAAATATTTCGAAAAATTCGCATTGCTCTAGTAAATAGTGTGAGGTCTCGGTTCAAACCCAATGTCAGACAACTCAAAAAAAACGCAATATGAAAAAATATTTCTGTGGCGACTTTCTCTCGGCAGATCCTGGCAAAAACTCTGAGGTCCCGCCGCTTATGAATACAACAATACACACAACACAAGTGGTGTGAGAAGTTAGTTCATAATCCTGATTGAAGAATTATAATGACAAATTATGTATGTACGTATTTCTGAAATATTCTATACAACTTTATATACTTATTTTTACAGTAAGACCCCGCTTAATACTATGTTCAGACATGCACTTTTACTGAATCAATATTCAGTTTATTGATTACAATATTTTAAGTGTTTAGCCATAACAATATACGCAGTTCAGCTGCTTATTCAATATTCATTTCATAGCTGGTAAACAAAACAGCTGGTTGTTTTAACATTTTTTTATTTTGTTTTTTCTTTTTTGTTTGTCGTTGTTGATATTTGAGTTGAATAATGCCGTTTATTGCAATTTACTCAATGTAAGTGCATGTCTGAACATAGCATATCGCTGTTTCAGTATTACGCGGTAGTATTGGGATCCCCTAAATCACAGTGTGATACTTGTTGTATATGTGTGCAAATGAAACGGCCATGCACCAACAAAATGCGTTGCACTATATAGCGACGGTGTATACTATGTATCTTTTTCAACGCTCCTTTATTAGTCTGTCCAGAATAAAGATTCCAACTGTATTTTCCGAAGTTGCAATTTCAGTACAAACGCATCTTTCCTTCGTCACAGTTGATTTATTAGTTGTCATCAACGTTACTAGATGTATACATACATATGTACGTGTTAAGTTGTCTCGTTTAACGCTATTTCGTTTAGCGCTTTAACTTATTGGAGCGTATCCCCCCTTACTGTAAATAAAATTTCTTAAGTAGTGCGTGTACATAATTTAATTTTATTCCAAGCGTTTCTAAAAATGTATCCATAAGTTGTATCTGCTCTAGGCTTTGTTATACTATATATATATATATATTGTTTTCTAAGATTTTAATTAAGAGTATGAACAAATGGAGGTTATCGACTAAATCGTTTTTACTTACATCTTTAAATATGAATTTTCTGTCAAAACTGTCAAATTTGATATGATCCACACATCTAGACGGTCATCCAACAGAGGTTTTCAAACATTTACAGTTGGTAGGGGAAATCTTGTTGAAGTAAAGTCTGTCATTTATTAAGTTGGTGATTGAAAATCACCATGGTCGGAAATCAAATCACCATCTCTGCGTGTTACGTTGGTGTCCGTGTTATTTTTCACACCACTGTACATGTGTATCGTCTAGTTGAACATGGAAGAGATATATGCATATATGCACTTAAAATGAACTTCGTAATCTAACACGTACACAATGTAATCTGCGTACCGCAGATATTTTGCATAAAAAAGCTATCGGCTGTAAGCATAATTTACTTCGAATACTCAATATTATCTACATGGGTGTAACAAAAAATTTATGTGTACACACAGCATTTGTGGCAGAGCTTCTGTAAGAAGAATAGCTTAGACGAAAGTCTACTTGAATTGTATAATTTTCTGTACAAACGGATGTTAGTCTAAGTCATTCGTTTTACAGACACTGAACCGTAATCTGATGTAACACTTTTCTCGGGAAAAAATATTTATTTACTCAAAGTATTATGAGTATGCAGAAATCTCATATTTTGAAATGATACCTCAGTGCAATCTTTGAGATTAAAAAAAGAGAAATAAATTGATGGCAAAATAAATTGTGCTGCACAGCCTTTACTCAATATGGTATATTGCCAGGAACATATTGTTACTTTTTTACCTTTTTACAAAAACGTTTATAATATGATTTCGTTGATTGCAAACAAAATAAAACTAAATTGGTGTATAAGTTCAATTAAATTCTTTATTGTTCGGACTTTTTGTGTGTGACAACATGACGTATAAAACAGTAATTGCTTTTTGGCTATTCTTCTTTGCTTACAACGCAGATATTTTCAACGGCGATCTTCAAACCACGACTGTTCTCTTCACACGCAACGCGTCTTCACACACGACTGGATGAATTCTTCCTACTGTTGCCTGCTTTGTCTTGCTTTTTTATATGCCCACGTAAACAATCTGATGAAGGTTCTTGAAGTCGAACGTTCGTGGTTTCGCATTCTCCAGAACTCTATCGCGACTTCATTGTTGTTTGTGTATTTTGCTCACATTGCTTGTTGTTGCGTTTTCGCTTATTTGTCTATCCCCTTTTCTTTCATACTGATGTTGTTAGTTTACTTGTAACAAGATCGTTATATTTGTTAGTGTTTGTTTATCATTTTAATGTCAAACGTTGTTACACCGTTGCCATTTTCGTAAAAATATGGTATAAGATATAACTTTTCTTGCTATATAGAGTTATTAAAGTATTAAAGTACTCGCCAGTCAACCGCAACATCAATAAGAGTGAAATCTGTCAGTTCTATTAGGTTATTTAAAGAGGCAGATATATGTAATGAACGGTCTATATATATAATATACCTTCAATAAATCCTCCCAGAGTGTAGATCTATATCTTGTTTAAAATCCACAATTGTCCCAGATGACTTTTGCAACATTTCCATGTATTCTACTAAGTAGCAGCGCAGTGTAGGCTCTAATTTAGAATAACACTCAAACAATTTTCCCTCATTGGATCGTTCAATAGCTCAAAAGCCGCTTCAACGTCCTCTGATCCTTATCCTTCTTTCGAAATAAAGACACCTCTCTGCAAGAGAGCATTTACGGCAGTGTTTCCACAACCTGCTGAGAAGTAGGATGATTATATTTGACGAGTTTCTGGTATTTAAATTACATGAACCTAACATTACACAATAATCGACTGATAGATTCGCTAGATTGGTAGAAAGACTTGAAAGGTTTTTAGAGTGCATTGCTCAATTGCCTGCTCTAGAAGAGTATTTCTACGATTTGAAACATAATCCTCTCGAAAGGTCTACACACAGAATGCCAGTAAGTACTACTAACAGAAATTCTGGCAGCTATACCTAGAGAAACTTTGAAAAGAATTCTGTGTTTCAATTCGTCTTTGCTAGATTCTGTCAAAAGGATATTTTAACTGCATATACATATTGTTACGTTTTTACCTTTTTAAAAACGTTTAAATATGAGTTCGTTAATTGCAAATAAAGTAAAAATAAATATGTGGTTATTTTCAGTTAAACTCTCTTTATTCTTTACGCTACTTTTGTGGGCCACCGTATACAACTTAACGATACAACAATAATAATCTGTTTATTCACTTTACTAGTTCACACAAGTATTCACTGCATCTTTACCACGACTTATTTTGTTCACACGCAACTTCACATAAGGCTGACTGAATTAACACTGACTGCTGCCTGCTTTGTCCAGCCCTTTTATAGTCCGCACGCACGTAATCAGTATGATGAACGTTCTCGATGTGGAAGGTTCTTGCTCTCGCCTTCTCGAGAATTATATTGCTAGTACATTGTTGTTTATGTACTTTGCTTATGTTGTCTATTACATATTTGTCGTAGCTGGTTTACTTTATGTTGTTGTTGGTACTAGCCGCAACCAGGTTCGTCATACATATGTGTGTGTGCAGCTTTAGATAATCAACACGTTCATTGTATTCCTTGTGTTAGTGTGTATTTGTATCGTGTGGCTTTTGTTTATCGTTTTTTGTTGTTAAACGATATTAGGTCGTTTCGATTTGCGTAACAATATGTTATACGAAATGATAAAACTTTATGATTTCAATTTATAACATATTCGGTATACGTTTAAAAATTTAAAATCATTTTGCAACACAAGACTGAGATGCATGAATTCATTTCAATTCACACTTTAGATTTTGAAATTTAAACCCCAATTACAATCAAACATTCCTTGTTAATTTATACGAAATGGAAGATTTTTATTTTTTCATTTAGGTTTGTGCAGTATTGATGTATTTATGAAATTAAGTTGCAAATCTTGTACACAAATGGTATTTGAGTTTTGTAAAAGTGTCCAAGTGTATGCAAGAACACTCATGCACTGCAAATTGAAAGTTTTGTTCTGAAAGTCCTTGGAAAAAGTCTGTCACTAGTAAGAACCGTAAAACACAAATTTGGTTTTCGAAATTGAATTTAATTTATGACGTTGGAAATGAAATACTAATCGAATTAGAAGAGTTGGATTTCAAATATTTATCTCTAGTATGTATGTATGTATAATACATACATGCACTTGTACGCATATAATTTCAAAATAATTGCCATCAATACGATTTCTGAAACTTGTTCACCATTTATTTATTGTACGTACATTTGTTGTTTCAAATACTTATGGATCCAACTAAAGTGAACACTTTTCTACGAAAGAAGCAAAAGAAGAAGAAACACAAAATTAAAATTCATACCGTTTACAAAATTGTTATTTTTCTGCAAGATAGTCTGAAAAGGTATTTTACTCGTATATTTCTTTTATAAATGTATTTCATTCAGATAAGTAGGAATTTAATTTACAAACGAATGGTTATTATTGGACTTAAGTTTCAGCTAGTGCTAAGTATAATTATAGTGAACTGCAAAAGTCTTAGTACCCCAATACATTGTTACGAAAATGGAAACTGTGTACATCGTTTAACAATAAAATGAACAAAAACTACATAAATAAATACAACGAACTAGTTACAAATAAACCAACAACATAAGTGGAAAAGAAAAGGGGATAGACAAGTAAGCGACAACAAAATACACAAACAACAATGAAGTCGCGATAGAGTTCTTGAAGTCGAACGTTCGTGGTTTCGCCTTCAAGAACCTTCATCAGACTGATTACGTGCACATATAAAAAGGCAAGACAAATCTGGCAACGAGAAGTAAGAATTCAGTCAGTCTTATGTGAAGAAGCTTCGCGTGTGAAGAGAACAGTCGTGGTTTGAAGATCGTCGTTGTGAAAATCTACCGAACATTTGTTAGCAGTATTGAATAATTGAGTACTTTAGTACTTTTTTCGGTACTTTTCCATTTCAAAAATATCGCAGTACCCCGCGACACGTTCTGTACTTTTTTATTATTACATATTTTAGGTTCTGTGCTTTTCTACTGTTAATGCGTTCGCAACATGTTCAACGTAATGCTTACGGTAAAATTAGTCTTTAGTACCGGTTAGCCAAATGTCCACGGGACGTGTGTTAGTTTTTCTATTCCATATTCCATGTATTAAGTATAACGGATGTTCTTTACAAAAATACCATTTGATGCAAAAAAGTACTCTTTCAGTTAGAGTTCATAATCATTTCAAAATTTCAATTTTGCAACTCTGTTTGTTAGTGTGTACGCGAACAGAAGTGAAAAGAAAAATAACGAATAAAGCAAATTATTGTTGGATTCATCAAGTTGTAAACGGTGGCACACGAAAGTAGTGCGAACAATAAAGAATTTAATTGAAAAAAGGTAAAAACGTAACAATATAATCAAATAAAATTAAAAATTTTTTAAAAAAAATATTTCTTACTAGTGAAAATAGCTTATAATAATTTTATAACTCTACAATGTGCTGCCATGTAGGCCGTTCTTTTGGTAAAATTTTAAAAATTTTAATTTTATTTAAGATGACAAAAATACGATAGACTAACGAAGGCCGCCTTACACTCGCCAAAAAGATAGTAAATGTTTGGCTAATGATGGACTTGCGAGGTCTGAAGCCGCACTGATAATTTCCAATCAGTGTTTTGACGAGTGGCTCCAGTTGATCACACAATACGCTAAGGACCTTGTATGCTATAAAGCGAAGGCTTATATCCCAATATATCACGGGGTCTCTCTTTTTAAGGACAGAGACAGAAGGTACCAAATTTCTTGGAAGGACAGCGTGCTAATACTTGCTGGCCTTGAAGAGCCTATTGCATGCGTCTTAAACATAAGATTAGTGTCCAGTATAATTCCCGGATATTTTGACTCAAGTTTCCAGGAGGTTTAGGAAGTTTTCTTCCGCTTGTAAATGGTACTACTGTAGGCTACATGGAATACCATCTTACAACTTTAAGATTCTTCGACTGCATAATTGCACTTCACTATTCATATTTATTTTGATGACTCAATTCTGGGTTTTTTTATTTACACGACTGCTTTTTTCTTTCATTAGTTCCCATTTCGACTTTTGCTATTGGATACTAAATTTACTACGTTATACAAAATTTTGTACATATATATATTTTTGAAGATTTACTCTTATCTTGAAATTTTACTGAGTTATTTGAAGTTATTTGCCCTGAGCACAGGTTCTGTATCTTGAGTTGCATATTTTGTGTGATATGAAGCCACTGTTTTTGAAATTTTTGGCTTTGAGGTTATTGTTTGTTTTCTGGCAGATGGATATGCACTCTACTCCAAACGAGTATTACAGTAAAAATTTCTAATACTATTTTGTTAATATAAATTCGTATTTCATTGTTTTGTTATAGTCCTTATCCCAAAAAAAATTAAATAATATATAGTAAATAGAGATTGGAATAGGAATAGTAAAATACAAGAAGTATCGATAGATTTTGTGTTAATATAAATGAACTTACCTTCCACCTCACTAGCCATTTTTATTTGACGTTGTTGATATTTGTATTTTTAAATATTAACAAAATTTGTTCGCATAAGTTGTAACGTTCTCACTGAACATACTTATGACAGTGCTGCATTTTAAGTTTTACTCAACATTATAAGAATTTGCGTATTTATTGCGCAATTATTAATTGAAACTTTATCTTCTTTGTAGAATAATCTGCATAAACAAATTTATAGAGCTAAAGTTATAAAAAATTTTTTGTACAGTATTCAGTTTTCGCAGTTATAATTCCAGTTTTTCCAGTTATAATTTCGCTACCGGAAATGAAATTTACAAAACTTGTTAGAAATATATTAAAGGCATGCTGGGCTTGTTATTTTTCCAAATTTCCTTTTCCGTGCAACTTTCAGGTCAACATAGTGTTTTTAGTATGTACAACAAACTAAAACTAATTTATGTACCACTCAGAAAATATTATGCAGAATATGCAAAAAAGTATGTGGGTTGAAAAAATAAAAAAATAAATACGATACTATAAAAAGACAAAAAATAAAACAATAAATATGCTAGTTTTTGTAATCGATTATTTTTTAAGTAGATTCTGGAAATGATGTACCGGTTTGAAGAAAGCTTCAGGACACAAATGTTTCCATGGGGAACATTTATTGCGAGCGGAGATTTATTTTTTTTGTAGACAAAAAACATTATAAATTTTCATAGTTCCACACATATTTATTTTATTTATGCTTATCGGAGCATACATACAGTGAGCACCATAAGTGAGTCAACACTTTTGTTCTTAACTATAAAACAGTTTTGTTCTTAATTATAAAAAAGTTCCTTTATCATGAATTGTTGTTTTTGTTTTAACATTTTATAAGTGATAAATAAACGTTTTTATTTTTGGAAATTTATTCGACTATTCTCATTTACTTTACTTCCTAAGAAAATGAATTATTTCAGTGGTGTTTACTCACTTTTGGCGCTCAGGTAAATCAATCATTCTCCATCAGAAGCAACATGATAACGACAGAGTAATAGAGATAACGATTTTGACGTGAGAAACGAAAATCGTATTTCATACAATGTTGGATGAAGATGAAGTCGCCGCAAACTAGTAGGTACTGGACTTCCTCTTATCAGATTTCAGGCCATGAAAAGTTTCTCAAAATTCTGTTGTTCGGAATCGTCCTTAAACTGTAGGTACCGCCACTCATGTATAAAATTCGCACGCACAACACAATTGGTGTGAGAAGCTAGGTCTTAACCCTAACTAAAGGGTTGTAATGACCAATGAAGTAAGTAAGTAATTGGTGAAGATGACGCCTTGAGTCAGAAATAAAGGACAGAAATGTTAAACGTTGTACAACAAACAATTTCTGACCATTTAAGGGCTGTGGGAAAGAGCAAAAAGTATGGTAAATTGATGCCACGTGAATGAATGGCAGACGGATCGAAAACCGTAAAAAAATCACGCTTGCATAGAATTGTTACTGGCCATTCAAAAATAGATTTTTTTCAGAGGCCTTAATGGAACAAATCTTGGGTTGACATGGGGCAACCATTAACAAAACCAGATCTATTCGACAGGAATATAAGGTGTTTGTCGAAAATTGGCTGACTGACTAATTTGTTTGCTTCGAAAGACGAACAGTTTAATTAACGGGGAATATACAAATTGCCTGAAGTCTCGGTAGTCTAGTAGGTAGTGTGTTGGCTTATTAGACATAAGGCCTTGGTTCAAACCACAGATCAGACATCAAAACGAAGATAGAATAAATATTTCAGCAGATTTCTGGCAAAAACTCTGAGAGTAAATAAAATTGCCATGAAAAGTTGCTCAAACATCTGTCGTTGGGAGTCGACTTTAAATTGTAGGTCCCAACACTCATGTATAAAATTAACGCACACAATATAAGTGATGTGAGAAACAAGTTCGTAATCCTGACTGAAGGGTGACCAATTATGTATACAAATTGCCTGAAAGATAGAAAAAAATGTGTAGCCGTCAATGGCCAATGCTTAAAATATTTTTTTTGTTACTTTCCAGTTGGTGCTTTATTTTCACAAAAAACCGCTCATTTCACACCGGTATACCTAGTTTTTTCAAATGTATTTTGACCGACTGCTGTTCAACAAGTTTAAAGCTGCAATGGAAAAAGAAAACCTAAAATATTTCATTTCAAATTCCATTTATTGGTGATATTATATTTCAAATACTTTTTTTACACAACCCATGTTATGTGCTTTAAAATTTATATGCGAGTGACTTGATCTGCTGCTTAATGTTAACTTTGGAAGCTGAAAGATAAGTGAGCATCTAGCACGAGTAAGACTCAGTGATGAGCCACACTTTCTGTCCTGTAAATTTACTCAAAAGAATGAAAAAAGCCTTTAATGGTATTGCAGAGATAATGAGGCTGCAGAAGGTTGATGAATCATTGGATTTACATAGCAGTATTTGGATTTATCTTGACCTTGCTTGGTATTGTGGAAAACCTGTAAAGATATTGAAGACTGGTGGACTTACCTTTAAACATAACTTCTCGCGTATTTAGACATATGAAAATTAATGTTTTGTTAAAGTGTTTAAAAAACTAAAGTTAAGTTATTTTATTATGTAATATATACGAAGAAATAGACTGTATGCTAATTTATCTGTTTGATGTCCTACTAACCCATAATCAAGACAAAGTTCCACCAACTACAAAGAATTTTATCTTAAGAAAATATTATTTTAATTTTTTCTCGATTACAGCCAAAAATATTAAAGAAATATTTTCATTAATCAGTATATAAAAAATTCATAATAAATTCAAACATTCACGACTTTATGATTATTTACATTAAATTGAACTCTGATTGTTTTATGTTAAATTTACTGTAAAATCCACAGAGGCTAGATAGAGCACAAGACGAGGAATTTTTAATTAAAAATTCTTAAAGTTCATTGAAGCATTGAACTTGGCATATACATTTTCAAAAATTGAAAAACAAACAAATATTCGTTTTTGTTTTTGAATTTACAGACATTTATGTTATTTTCAACTTTAGAATACAGAAAAATAAATATAAACACACGACGTAAAAAATGAAAACCCCATTAAAATTGTGAGAATTTAAGTAAATATATTTTGAATAACAATAATATATGTACATATGTTAGTATATCTAGATATTTATTTGCAGTTACCTACAGTTGAAAGTATTACAAATAATTACACTACGCGACAAAAAACATAAAATTAAATATACTCGGGTAACTACATAATCTAAGTTGTACAGTTAGTTGAGTAGAACTCAAAAATAATTTTGTTTATAAAGGGTGTTTTTTATAGAGGTATAGAACTTTAAGTTGCAATAAAACAACGATGGATTATTCGATTGACATGAATTTTATTTATCCGAAAGATAATCTTGTGGCATTACATTTTAAATATGATTTCTGGCATATGACCGCCACGGCTGGCGCGGATATAGTCCAATCTGGACGTCCAATTTTCGATGATTTTTTCCAACATTTGTGGCCGTATATCAGCAATAATACGGCAAATGTTGTCTTCCAAATGGTCAAGCGTTTGTGGCTTTACCGCATAGACCAATGACTTTACATAGCCCCACAGAAAGTAGTCTAGCGGTGTTAAATCACAAGATCTTGGAGGCCAATTCACAGGTCCAAAACGTGAAATTAGGCGGTCACGAAACGTGTCTTTCAATAAATCTATTGTGGCACGAGCTGTGTGACATGTTGCGCCGTCTTGTTGAAACCACATCTCCTGGGCATCATGGTTATTCAATTCAGGAATGAAAAAGTTAGTAATCATGGCTCTATACCGATCACCATTGACTGTAACCTTCTGGCCACCATCGTTTTTGAAAAAGTACGGACCAATGATTCCACCAGCCCATAAAGCGCACCAAAAAGTCAGTTTTTCTGGATGTAACGGTGTTTCCACATACACTTGAGGATTACCTTCACTCCAAATGCGGCAGTTTTGTTTGTTGACGTAGCCATTCAACCAGAAGTGCGCTTCATCGCTAAACAAAATTCGCTTATGAAAATCGGGAACAACGGTAATCTCGTTTTGGGCCCATTCGACGAATCTACGCCTTACTTGATGATCGTTTGGCTTCAAATCTTGCACGAGTTGGATTTTGTAAGCACGCAAACCAAGATCCTTCCGCAAAATCTTCCATAAAGTGGATGGACACAGATCCAATTCCTGTGCTCGATAGCGGATGGACTCATTCGGGTCTTCCTCAATGATACGCTCTACAGCAGCAATAGCTTCTTCTGTACGCACCGTACAGCGTCTCTGGGGATGCGAGTTATCAATAAGAGTAAACGTGGTGCGAAAACGTTCCATGGTTAATCGAATTAACTGCTCTGATGGACGATTTTGTCGACGATAAAATGGAGGTAGTGCGCGATACGTTTTCCGCACAGAACCATTATTTTCGAAATAAAATTGCACTATTTGCAAGCGTTGTTCAGGCGTGAGTCTATTCATGATGAATTGCCAAACCAAACTGAGAATAAATCACTTGACAGCTGTTAAATCGGTCGCCATCTTGAAAAGTAATGCCAACTTAAAGTTCTATACCTCTATAAAAAACACCCTTTACTTTACGATTCCTCCGAACTGGCTCTATTTGACAAAAATTGTTTTTTTTTATAATTTTCTACAAAAAGTTATTTATGGCCCAAATATTTTTGAACCGATTTTGATCACTAAGGTATTAAATCTCAATTTTTGACCAATTAACACATTTACTTACTCTTAGAGTTGGGTGTTGTAATCGTACTAGGACATTACAGGATAGATATGTCATGGTCTGTTTTATCAAAACTTGTTTTTCTAATTGCTAGAAACGATAACAGCTCCTATCAGATAAGTTAACCCTTTGACGACCATAGACAATTATGCTTGACCGGAGGTTTTTGGCTTATATATTTGTCCAGGTTACAGATGTTTTATAGAAGAAGATTGGGCCACAAAAATGTAGTTGAGTGCAAACCTCTATCTGGCTCCACTTGTACTCTACGAGGTTCCAAATTTGCCCAAATAATAGAATTTATACCGAGGGCTACTACAGGATAAAGATAGGGCACATGGGGATGGGAGTCAATTATGTTTTGGATTTAGCCTTTGTCTATCAAAAAAAAATATAATGAACAGTTTTGGATAAACTCCAAACTGCCTAAAAATAGTCATCTTATGTTTGGCAATTATGTTTGCCTATGGGTTGAAACGAAAATAATCATTCCTAAAAACTCTAGAAAACCTCTAAATTGTCATTAAATTTGAGCTTTTTTTAAGCGCGCCTGTGGCTCATGATAGTGGAAAAAGGGCGTATGTTAACTTTAACCGTATCCGAGTTTAAGGCTTATATGGGTATTATCATACATATGAGCTTAGTGAAACTCCCATAAAACACGTCAGTATTGGTCAACTGATCCAACATTTCACCAAGCTGAGATTGCAGGAGTCATGCCACGGAACCGATTTGAGGAAATTACAGCCAATCATCACTTTTGGGACAACAGTAAGGCTGATGTTACTGGCCGTGGCTACAAAATCCGTCCAATTATAGAGCACATTAACAAGGCTATGCTTGACGCCTATCCATTTTCCAAAAAACTCTCAATTGAACATATGATAAAGTTTAAGGGACATAATGCCATGAAACAGTATATGAAGGACAAACCTATTTCATGGGGATTCAAACTATGGTTTTTATGTGAGTCAGAAACTGGATACTTGTACAATATTGACATTTACACAGAAATAAAAGCATATGTTGAACATGGTCTTGGCGAAGTTGTCGTCCTGCAGTTATGTAAGCCACTGGCAAAAAAAAGGGGTTGAAGTTACAAGTCTAAACTTAATGCACATTCTTCAGCAAAATGAAATAATGGAATGTGGAACTATTCGGTGTAGTAGAAAGCCCATACCGAAGATTTTTCCGGCAGATAAAGAAATGAAAAGAGGCGACATAAGTTACTTCATGTCAGGAAACATTTCCGTCGTCAAATGAATGGACAATCGTGGTGTCTACCTCGCCTCAAATTTTATTGACCCAACAGAGGTAATCAAGGTCAAACGACGTGTTGCTGGACAAGCTAATAAAATAGATATTGATATAGATATTGATTGCCCTCTGATTGTACAGCACTGCAACAAAGGAATGGGAGGCGTTAACCTAATGGACCAAAAGAAAGTTTATTATGAGTACGATCGCAGAGGGAAGTGGCGTTTTTATTTACGATTGTTCTTCGACCTATTTGAGCTATGTATTCATAATAGTTATATAAAATATAAGAAACTCATATTGGCTAACAGTTCCTCAATCAATGTGACTTCAATAGAATTCCGAGCAGCTTTAGCCAAAGAACTGATAAGTCGCTTCAATTCAAGAAAACTTGCCTTTTCAGCGTCAACCAAATTTGAACTAATTTTATAAGTAAGTCCAATTCTCTTCATAAAATGGAAAAGAGTGAATGTTGAAAACTCTGCTTTCATTGTGCTTCTTATAAAAAATATAGTCGCACAAATGTTTTTTGCGTTCAATGCAATGTGTTTCTTTGTTTCACTACATCCCGTGATTGCTTTGGAAACTATCATGAACTACATTAATTATAAATTTTTAAGATTTATTGTATTTAACTTTATATTTTTAATAAAAAAACTGTTTTTAAATCATGCCTAAAAATTAAGAATTTGCGATAAAAAGATTGCTTTCAACCCATAGGCTACTATATTTGCCAAGCCAAATGGGGACTTAGGCAATTTTTTTTTTCGTCACTACTATTAGGCCACAGAATATTAAAATAAAACAAAAGGTTAAATCGCTTCAGCAGAAAATGTCGTCGTCAAAGGGTTAAGGCTTAATTTATTTCTCTTTTTTTTCTAAAAAATTAATTCTTGTTTAACTTCCAAACATAGCTGTCAGATTTGACGGTTTATCGTCATTTAGACGATTTTGTGCCCCAAAAATATCATATTGACGATTTAACGATTTGTGTCCTTATTTTGACAATTTTTGAGAATTAAATTTTTTATCATTTCTTTACTTTAGTACACTTTAAGCTTTGTCTTTGCTATGCAATTGATACTATTACAAATTTAGGTTAGTAATAACGAGGAGTGAAGTAAAATAAGTTATTTGCAAACACCTGTGATGATTTTTCTAAATCTTATGTCTTTTTCATACCTTAAAAGCCAAAAGATTACAACCTCTGCACGAAGGGAGTTCCGCAGAAAAGTAGTCCGACTAAAGAACGAATTTTGTGTAAAGATGTGCGCGATCCATTGGCCAATCAACCACAAACTGATATGTTCGCCGAGTGTTAAGTAGGAATACATGATTCTCGGAATAAGTCCTCGTATTTCGCTCAAGCAAAATCCGTTATAGTAGCGATAGAACAGTGAAACACAAGCCACATTGCAACGATGCTGCAATGAATCAATAGATGGATACTCTACCGTCATTAACGAGCAATTTCGTCCTCTCCTGTACGCGGTCGAGAAGTCTCAAAATGGACTTTGAGCCACCGGCCTATACATGAGAGTTGTATTCCATTCTCTTTTGGATATAAGTAGTGTAAATAGGAAGAAGATCAGATGAAGTAAAGTATTTCTTGCACCGTCTTAAGAAGCTATGGCACTAAAAAATGTGTCGGTTCCATCAAACATCATACTGAATTTTCAAGCTCAGAACCTCAAGAACTTCTGACTCCCTAATAGTTACACCACCCGTAGATTTAGATGCCGCAATATTATTGCTGTGCTTATGTGTCAATAAACAACACTGGGATAGACTGTTTAAAACTTAAACAATTTTTTTCTGAAAATGATATAAAACTTCTCTTCTGGAAAAAAAAGAAATGAAAATGAGGAATGGTAGCTATTTATTTCCAGCCTTGGCAAAATTTAATATTATCTAAAAAGATTATTTAGAACTTAGCTATCGTAACTGCTTCGATTTTAATATTGTATCTGATTTGATTAAAATATTTAATTCTTATATATAAACCTATGTATATGTTTTTAACATACAAATATATTGTATAAAACACTCGTTTTTAAAGTTAATTGTTCATTTTTTTTAATTATTTTTAAACTAAAATGTGTACATTGACTTAACTTTATATGTTTCACCACATTTTCTTTAGCTTTTTATTTACGTATTTATTTTTTCTGACGATTTTTTTACGATTTCCATGAACGTCTTTGACGATATTGACGAATTTTTTTTTGCTAATATTTGACTATTTGATGCTTTATTTGTCTGGCAGCTATGCTTCCAAACTACTGTCTATTCATGATTACTCTGACTATTAACATTACCAGAAAGGTACTACTGCGTGACAATTCTGAGAGCGAAGCATGCATTATTGAAACTATTGATAGAAATCGATAGAATCAGTAGAAGTGATCTACTGAACAAAAAATTATTATCTTACTGTCCAAAAATTTATAATGGCAAAGTAAGGAGAGATATGACCTCTCCGCCACTTAACAATATGTAGTGTGTTTGACTAGTCTAAGTTGCCATACCTTTTGTATGCAACTTAATATCAACGCACTCTTGTTGATATTGTCCACATTGCATTATTTCTCGAGACATAAATAAATCGTGGAACATGCTGTCTCAGCATATTCTCACGTATACATTAGAGCTTAAGAATTTAACATACAATTAGTTTTAAGTAATGACGTTTTATATTGACCATTCAAGGGGACAGTTGCACTAGCAGCTGTTCCCAAAAATAAAATTATTCATAAATGAAATTAACAGTGTTTTAATATTATATGGCGATCCTGCCATCGCGATAAGTAATTTAAAAGAAAATATTGTGAAAATCTTACATCAAAATAAATAAAATTTTTTGTCTTTAGAAAAACAGAAAAATCAAAAATAATAGAAGAATAGTGTGTGCTAATGTATTAAATTTTGTGTATAAAAAAAATTTGAAAGGCAAAACAACAAAATTACGAAAATAATAAGCTTGATAAAAGAGAAGAAATTTTACCATAAGTTTAAAAAAAAAAAACAAAAAAAACTAAAACAAAAATTACACCTTGTAACACAAAAAAAAACAAAACAATTCTATGAAACTTTAAAACAAAACATTAAAATATGGAAATTTAACAGTGAGAATTAAATGCCTACAAGAACACTAAAATAGAAATAATAAACACACAAAAAAAAAATAAAGCGATTTAAAATTTATGAACAAAAATAATGAACATTAAAATCAATGTGGAGTATATAAATTAAAACCCCCGCGTTGCTTAAAATTCTTGTAACATAAGCAAAATTCAAACCTTTGTAGAATTGTGTGATAAAGTGCTAAACAAATCGTAAAAAAACAAACAAGCAAACAGCAAAAAAAAATAACTCGGAGAAAATAAATAAATAAAAAAAAACGCAATTAATAAATAAATTTCTATTATTAAACGATACTTAAATGTAAAAAAAACAAAGCAAAACAAAAATTAATGCAAACGAAACTTATTTAAAACAAAATTTTATTAAATGTTGTGTAATTTATAAATGAATTATAATGATGATGAATGATGGATGGATGATCTTTATCTGTATAAGAGAGTTGCATGATGATAAAATAAATAAATTTAATTACATTTGAAAAGCTTAAAGACTCACATTTTCAAAATTAATTTCAAATTTATTTAAACAACTCAATTTAGTAGAAAATTATATGAAATCCTTAACTGGAGTAGTGTTTGTTTCTCTAAATGAAAAAATCTGTCCCTCCCTTGAAACAAAAATTTACGAAAAATAAAGCGCCACTTGAAAAAAAAAAATAAAAACGAGAACAACAGCAACCCCTTATAAAATTTAAAACGAATTGTAGTCAAAGTTTAAGAGAAAAAAGAATAAAACAAACAAAATAATCAGAAAAACTGTTTGTTGAAATGCACATTTATATTTTAAATGAAAGTGAGAATTAATAAATAATTAATAAAATAAAAATGAATAAATAAATAAAAATTATTTATTTAAAAAACAATACAAACAAAAGAAACAATAACGAAAGTAGAAAACAAATACAGACAATAACCACGAAATAAACAACAAAACTAAAATACAGAATCAGCAACAATTACACCACCTAACCTACTACAACATCAACAGCAACATCTTCAACAGCATCAATCAGGTCACAAGTATGACCATCATCATGTCAACAGTTTCATGGACAGTAATACACCATATCATACGTATGTTTTGCTTTTAAAATAAATATTACTTTAAAATAAATACATAATTATATTATATTAGTAATTTTACATAATTGTATAATATACAGTTTAAGTTTCCTTATGTAGAATTTTTTTTCCTTTTCAAATAATAATAATAAATTAATTTTATACATTCAAAACAAAAAAAAATTATTAAGTAAAAATAAAATAAATAAATTAGATATATATTGCGTATAAAAAAGGGTATTTAAAAGAAAAGAATATATATAAATTACCGTAAACAATATATGTTTGTATGGTCTTTTATTTTATTTTAATTTAAATTTATTTCTTTTTTATTTCACAATAAATAATAAATAAATAAAATAAAAAAAAAACAATAATAAATTTAATGCGGATTTATTTAAAATTTTTCATATTATTATAAAAAAGAACAATAGCTTTAAATATTAAAATCAAATAATTTTAAGTCTTTATAATTATATAAACCTTTAATGTTGATTGGTTGTTTAATTCTGCTGCGATACTTACGAGTCCCTCCAGTAGTGTAAACAAAAAAAAAAAAAACAACATCAACATCTATTGTAAACTGCTGCACCTCCAGTGGTATAAAAAAAATATATTTTGTGATTGGCCTATTCAGATATCAATTGGCGATATCTGCTATATACCATCGCCTTGGGTGACTATATCTGTTGGTACGGTACCCAACGCCATGATATATAGTAAATTTTTTTAACTAACCCTGACGTAAGGTAGACAACTAACAAATACTGACAGGACAGTTCTAGTTGCTTTATTATTAATTATTTGAATGATTGAATAATTAATTGTAAATATGAAATTTTTTTCCAAACTCATTGTTTACCTTACATTCAAACATTCGTCTTGGTGTACCACCTTGACGAAGCTGAATTACAAACATTTTATTTTTTATTTTTTTTTAGCCTCAAAGCTGCTCCCAGACTTTGATGGCACACCAGAAAATTTACAAAGTTTTCTCGACGCCCTAAGTCTAGTGGATTCAATCAAGTACACTCATAATGAAGTGGCCATTAACTTGGTAAAAACAAAATTAAAAGGTTCAGCACGCAACCTTATTTCTCAGGAGACTACACTCCAAGAAATTATTACCAAGCTTAGAACCACAGTAAAGGGAGACTCTGTAGACGTAGTGCTAGCCAAGTTGATAAATATACGTCAACTAGGAAAACCAGCAAATTCATATGCAAAAAGAAGTCGAGGACTTAACAAAGAAACTAGAAACCGCATATATTAATGATGGCCTACCAAATATGGTAGCAGCCAAATATGCAACCAACTCTGCTGTTAACGCCAACATAAAAAATGCTTCTAACGACAGAGTTAGGCTTATTATGGAGGCGGGTACCTTCAATAACCTAAGCGAGGTTATTGCAAAATTCGTAGGCAGCTGCACCGAAGCCTACGGTCAATCCAACTCAATTTTAGCCTATAACAAGGGTAGTGTCCAACGAAACCGTGGTAGGAGTTATAGAGACAGCTACAACAGAAACCGCAATTTCCATAATAATAACAACATTCAAAATAACGGTAACGGTAATGGTAATAACAACCGCTACAACTATAACCAAAGAGGCAACACTAACCGCAATAGAGCCAATAGTGGTTATGGAAACAATCCCTATCAAAAATACTAATAAAAACCCCTAATGTTTCCATTAAAACCTACAATGTCAATTTAAACTTGTATAGTTATCTGAAGTTTAAATTGTCAACAAATAGTTCCACATCAATTTTTATTAGACACAGGCGCAGACATTTCTGTGGTAAAAGACAATAAAGTTCTAAACGAACAAATAGATATCAACAAAATAACAAATAGCAATGGTATTGGAAAAGGTCTCATCCAAACAATAGGATTAATTGACATAGACCTGAAAGTAGCTAATATCTCAATACCAGCTGAATTGCATATTGTGAGCAATGATTTCCCAATATTGGTTGATGGAATATTGGGAATAGATTTCATCAGAAGACACAAATGCATACTTGATTATAGGGGTACGGAGGATAGAATAATTCTGAACGCTCCGTTACTACCAAACGATATTAGCCTAACACTATTAAGTGCTCCAAACATTAACTCAATTTCAATACCAGTAAGATCTGAAGTAATCAGACAAGTTAATTTTCAATCTGACGTTGAGGATGTATTGGTGCCTCAGCAAATACTACAAAATGGGGTGTACATAGCTAACACCATTACATCAAAATCTCAGCCATTAGTCAGAATTATAAATATTACCGATAAGGACCTTGTCATTAACAACGTTCAAATAAAAACTGAAAATCTTAATGACTATAAAATGGTCCAAACCAACTGCAATCAAAAATCTGACAGAGAGAAGATGCGAAAGTTATCTGCAAACTTTCCAGAATTCGTTAAAAGTGAATTACATACACTGTGTTCAGAATTCATTGACATCTTCGCTCTAGAGACAGAAAAAATAAGCGCCAATAATTTTTATAAACAACGGTTGAGACTTAAAGACAATCAACCAGTTTATATAAAAAACTATAGAATACCACATTCACATAAAGAAGAAGTGAATAGGCAGGTTACAAAATTGATATGTGATGATATTGTGGAACCCAAACCTCTGAATATAACAGTCCCATACTCCTAGTACCTAAAAAATCATTACCAGGTCATACAGAAAAGAGGTGGAGACTTGTGATTGATTACAGAGGCATAAATAAAAAAATCATTGCTGACAAATTTCCCCTACCGCGCATAGATGACTTATTAGATCAATTTGGGAGAGCAACATATTTTTCATGCCTTGACTTGATATCAGGCTTTCATCAAATAGAGCTCGAAGAAGAATGTAAAGACATCACGTCTTTTTCAACTGACAAAGGCTCTATAGATTCAAAAGACTCCCTTATGGCATTAAAATTGCAACAAACTCATTCCAAAGAATGATGTCGCTTGCCTTTTCGGGATTAAAACCGTCCCAAGCTTTCGTACATATGGACGATTTAATAGTCGTCGGTTGCTCTTTACTTTATGTAGACAGCACAATCTAAAACTACACCCGGATAAGTGTTCATTTTTCCGTCACGAAGTGACATTCTTAGGACACAAATGTACAGATAAAGGTATATTACCTGATAACAGCAAGTTTTCTGTAATTGAAAATTACCCTACTCCAACAAATTGAGACGAATCTAAACGCTTCATTGCATTCTGCAACTATTACAGAAGATTTATTCCTAATTTTGTTGAATCATCACGTCATATCACTAGACTATCTAGAAAAAACGTACCTTTCGAATGGACTCAGGAATGCGAAAACGCTTTTCAATATTTGAAAAACAACTCCTTAGTCCACAAATACTATAATATCCAGATTTTACAAAAGAGTTCTGCATAACTACAGACGCTAGCAAAAAGGCGTGCGGAGCAGTATTAAGCTAAGAAAAACAGGGTATTCAATTACCTATTGCTTATGCATCCAGGTCTTTCACAAAAGGTGAAAGCAATAAATCCACAATTGAACAAGAGCTCACCGCCATTCATTGGGCAGTACAATATTTCAGACCATATATATACGGGAAAAAGTTCTTAATTAGAAGCGACCATAGGCCACTCACTTATTTATTTTCACTTAAAAACCCATCATCTAAATTAATGCGCATGAGATTAGATCTGGAGGAATACGACTTCGTGGTCGAATACATTAGCGGTAGGGATAATCACGCGACGGATGCGCTGTCGCGTATAAATTTCAATGATATAAAAAATACGGAATTACAAACAATACTGAAGATAACAACTAGACTTCAGGCTAAAAAGATCACAAACTGTGCAAATAAAATAGCACAGCCCAGTCCATCGGTTGAACTAAAAGTATATGAAGGGATTAACGCCCTAAAGCACCGTTTTTTGTTTTTTTTTTTTTCACGCCGAGGAGGGGTAAATGTACCTAACCGCACCATAGAGGAAGTCGTCACATCCTCCGTGTGTTGGGCCCTCACCCACTATATCCCCCCCTCGTCTCATGGACTTGTTGTGCCCACTCCGGAACTAGGGTGGTATTACTTCGGAATGGAGTCCCTTTGGCTCTTTGGCCCCTGCATGTTCATATCCGCGTCCGGATTGCGTGTTGAAAGTTGAAGAGACATCTAAGTGTCTCCACTATTCCTTTCCTCCAGATCCTTGCTTCGAATTTCGCTTGACACGTGTGCCAGTTTCATCTATTCCGGCGTGCCCACATGTTCTGCAGCCTCAAGGTCCCTCTTCTTCAGTTTTAGAATCCTCTCCACGTAATTCGCCACTGAGGTCCAATTTTCCCTACTCGCGGTAATAACCCCGACAATGTTACCGGGCGTGATCGTCCCAACTATCGACGTCAGTGCAGAGCGATAGCTCTGCCAGCGTGCACACTCGAAAACGGTGTGCTCTGCGTCATCAATTATATCCCCTTCCTCGTAAAGACAGTAAAGGTGAGGCGGTCTTTCCCATTCTGTGCAGATATTTTCTAAAATATCCGTGACCCGATAACATCTGTGTAACGTAGTAATTTATCTCTCCAAATTTCCGACCAATCCATGGCCTTATGTCCGGAATAAGTCTCGCCGTCCATTTTCCTCTATCCTCCTCGTTCCATCTTTGTTGTCATTTTGAAATGGTGTTTTCCCTGAAATGAGCGGTTATGTGACTTCCAGCCGATTTCGCCTTATAGATCTCCATGCGCTCCACTGCCAGCAGATCCACAGGGATAATACACGCTATCACCACTACGGCTGGAGCGGATACCGTACGATATCCCAACGCGATACGCAATGCAGCCGTTCTCTGTACCGCTACCAGTGCGTTTGTCCGCTTCTTAACATTCAGTGTTTCGGCCCAAATTTCGCTCCCATAAAGCATAATGCTGTTTCCAACCTCCATCAGGAGTCTCCGTCTCGCCGGTAGCGGGCCTCCAATGTTCGCCATTAACCTACTGAGCTGTCCAACGATCCTCTGGGCCTTATTAGCCGAGTACTGGATCTGATGTGAAAATCTTAGTCTGGGATCCAGCCTTATTTCCAGGTATTTCACCGAGCTCTTGGTCCTAATTACTCCGTCTCCTATAGTTATGTCCACCTGCAAGGGGATATGACGACCAGTGATCAGCAGTAATTCCGTTTTATGCATGGCCAGATCCAGGCCGTGGGCATCCAGCCATGTTTTCGTTCTAAGCATGACACGTCTCAGTTTTCGTTGTGCCTCTTCCGTGTTTCTGGCCGTGATAACAGCTGCAATATCATCTGCGTATCCAACCAAAAAAGCTCCCTCTGGCATATCATCTCTCAGAATTTCATCGTAGTTGACGTTCCATAGGTCGGGGCTCGGGTCACCCTTGGGCCCGAGCTTGTGTTATACCCCAGCTGTCTGCTACTCAGATAACTATCATGGCCAAGATGTAGTGTGGCACCGAGAAATTGTACTCCAAAGCATTTAATACGTCGCTCCATCTAAGGCTGTTGAACGCATTTTTAACGTCCAGAGTCGCAAGCAGTACCACAGGCTTCGAAGATTTGCTCCCTCGTTGTGTTACCCTGGCCACTTCAGTCACCTCTCTCAAGGCACCAATTGTAGACCGACCGGGTCGAAAACCATATTGTCTAGCAGACAGTCCGCCACTATTCTCAATCGCGGCAGCAAGCCGAGGCTTCAAAAGCCTCTCGAGCAGCTTTCCCGCCGTATCCAGCATGCACAGTGGCCTGTACGCGGATGGGTCCTCTGGATCGCCCTTTCCCTTATTTATCAAGACTAGCCGTTGTCTCTTCCATATTTCGGGGAAAATACACTCTCTCAGGCACGCGTTGTACATTCCCAGTAGGAATTGCGGTCTCTGATTGGCAATCTCCCGCATTATCTCAGGCGGGATGCCATCGGGCCCCAGTACCTTACCGGGTTTCAATCCGACTGCAGCTGCTTTCAGCTCCTCTGCGGAAAATGGCAAAGGTTCTGTATTGGGCGTATTCCGTCGTCGTTCGTTCGCCGGTTCATGAGTAGGGAATAGTGTATCCACTATATTTCTCATTACTCGCTCGTCCATAATTTCCATTGGTTTCCTTCTGTTCAGTTTGTCCATTACAATTTTGTATCCAAGTCCGTAAGGGTTTACGTTTACGTCATCGCGTAGTTCCTGGAATGCCTGATTTTTCTTTCGCGATATAGCCTTCTTCAGAGACTTCTTTGCCTCCTTATATGCCCGCATTTCGTCAGCAGCTGGTCCATCGGGTCTGGCTCTAGTGTACCTCCGTCGTAGTAGTAGGCACTCTCGCCTGAGTGCTGCGATATTGTCGTCCCACCAGTACACTGCCTTCCTTCTGATATTCGGAAGTCTCTGCAATTGCCTTTTTACAACCGCGTTTTATTATCTCCAAATTCGATTATTCGTGGTGTAATTGTCCTCCTCAAGTCTATTCCTTGGAGCAAAGGTGTACGATATGTACTGGTGATCACTGCCCGTATATATTTCCAAGACCCTCCACTCCTTGACTCTGTGATACATGCTCACCGAGACCATAGTTATATCAGGGATGGTGCCCCGCAGCCTGGTCGCCTAAAGGTAGCTACGCTCCCCTCATTCGCGAAGACCAGGCCGGTTCAAGCTGCCATCTCTACAATTCGCCTGCCTCTTGGGTTGGTATTCCACCATCTGCCATGGTTGCATTTATCGAAGGATAAATTAATTATCCTAAAAGGAAAGAAAAAACTTTCCCAAATTATGTTGTATGACTTTGTTATTAATGAAATAGTTGATCTAGATCTACTTTTTTCAAAGCTTGAAAAAATAGCTGATAACATAGGTCTGACAACCTTGCGACTTTCTATAAATGATTGTCTGCTCAATACCCCGGGGATAAGCATTGAAACCTTTAAGAATAAAGGTAATGCTCTATTAAAAAGATTGACCATAGTGCTCTTACCAAACACAGAAAACAACCGATGCTAGAAAAATTTAAATCATCCAAAAATATCATGATGATCCCATTAATGGAGGTCACGCAGGAATCACTCGGATGATTAGAAAAATAAGACTCCGATATCATTGGAAAGGTATGACTAGAGACATTACTAAATATGTCAAGAAATGCAAAGCATTCATGCATGCATGAATAAACCAGCAATTAAGGGCAAAGAACCTTTATTTTAACTCCTACTCCAATAAAGCCTTTTGAGATAGTCATTATAGACACTATTGGACCTTTACCACGGTCCGATTCTCAAAACGAATACGCGGTAACAATAATGTGCGACTTAACAAAATACTTAATTACCATACCCATTAACAACAAGTCCGCCAGAAGTGTGGCGAAAGCAATCACGGAAATGGGTACGGAATACATAAATCAAGTATTGCAAGAGCTATGCGCACTCATGAAAGTGGAGAAGGTAAATTCTACTCCATATCATCATGAAACACTCGGTACTGTTGAAAGATTTCATAGAACATTCAACGAGTATCTAAGATCATATATTTCAAATGACGGGTCTGATTGGGACAACTGGTTAACATTTTTTGTGTATTGTTGCAATACAACGCCCTCCACAGCTCATGACTGTTGTAATTTCGAACTTGTCTTGGATTTCACGAAAGACGTCAGCATAACTCCCTTATATAATACTGATTCTTATGAAAAAGAAGTCAAATTTAGACTTCAAGTTGCACACCGCAGAGCCGCTAGTTTAGTGGAAAATGCTAAATTGATTAGACAGAAAATTTCCAATGATCACGCTAATCCAGTAAATTTTTCGTTAAATGACCTAGTCCTCCTTAACAATGAAGCAGGTCACAAACTGGATAGTATTTACAAAGGACCCTTCAAGGTCATATAAATACGAACCGATAACAACATTAAGATTGAGGATGATAACGGTAAAACAGCGCTTGGTTCGTATATTCCAAGCGTATACAGGGTTCGAGCCCCAGGCCAGACATCAAAATAAAATACAAAAAGTATTTCTTCGGCGACTTCCTCTCAGCAGATTTCTGGCAAAAACTCTGAGAGTAAATAAAATTGCCATAAAAAGCTTCTCAAAAATCTGTCGTTCGGAGTCGACTTTAAACTGTAAGTCCCGCCACTCATGTATAAAATTAACACACACAACAAAAGTGGTGTGAGAAACTAGGTCGTAATCCTGACTGAAGGGTTGTAATGACCAATTATGTAAGTGTGTATGTATGTGTATTAATTTCAATTTTATCTTTATATACCTATAATATATTTATTATCAATGATATAACTTTATTTTTTAACAACAAACAAAAATATATAGTGCGTCTGACATTTATAATGTCACTTCTATTTTGCAAATATCTTTGAAAATATAACTTTAATCGATTAGGTTTATTTATCATTTCATGTGCTTCGAAGAAATACTATATTTATATACATTATTTATTATTATTATTATTATTATTATTTATTTATTTATTTGTTCAAAACAATACAAAAAGAATAAATCTTATATTACAGTATTGCTTAGCAATTGTTACTAACATTTATTCAGAAACATTTATTTTAACTTAATTAACATAATTTAACAAAAAAATCAATTAAAAAAAATAAAAGATACTTAAAATTTAAGTAAAGAAAATGGGAAAAAAACATTACAGCACAGCATTAAAACATTAGTATATTAGTATTGAAAAAAAAAAAAAAATAAAATGAATATCAAAATTATAATAAAACTAAGGAGAAACAAATTTACAAAAATTAGAGAACATTAACTAAGTAAAGTGCTCGAAAATGGCAGTTTTGAAATGCTTTGCATTGCTGATCATTTGTATTTGAGGGGGAAGTTGGTTCCAGAGACGAATGGAGTGAATAAAAAAATGTTGTTGAGAGATGGCCTTATTATATTTCATAGAGTTTATCCTGTTCCCTCTATTCGACCTAGAAAATATTAATCTCTCATACAAATAAGGTGGTTGTCGACTATATATAAGTTTGTGTAGAAATAGCAGAGTCCGGCAATTCAACAAATTGTCAAATGTGACATTATAAATTAGTCGGGCGAAATGTGATATGCTACTATTTCTCCTGATGCCAAAAATGTATCGTGCTATAGCATTGTAAGCTACGTTAAGTCTCCGTCTGCTAACTGCATCGCAGCTAGCAAACAGCTCACATCTGTACATGAGAGTCGGTAGTAAATATGTCTTCGCTAATAGCATTCGAATATTAGTTGGTGTAAAATATTGTGACATCCAGAGATTTCGAAGCATCGCAAAAGTTTTTCTACAGTTAATTTTTACGTGATCCGACCAATTTAGTTCTCCATTCAGAGTTACGCCGAGACTTTTAGCCGTTCTCACAAATCCTATATTCGATCCATTAATTCGAATTGGTGGCAGATTCGATATAAAATTTTCAGGTGCTCCAATCAGTAACGCCATTGATTTGTTGGAATTTATGCTTAGACCATTTGCAGATGCCCATAAATAAATTTGATTCAAATCCTGATTTATCAAACGGATGCAGTTGGTAGCATCACTAGCACTACAACCCATGTATAGCTGCACGTCATCAGCATACATGTGTATTTGGCAATGTTTTACCTGCAACGGTAGGTCATTAGCATAGATCGAGTACAACAATGGGCCAAGTATAGAGCCCTGTGGCACACCTCTTGGCATTGAATAGCTCCTGGATATAACTGAGTTATGGCTAACGCTTTGACTTCTGTCGCCTAGATAGGAGGAGATCAGTTTCAGTGCTGTTGAGGAAAAATTGCACATATATTTCAGTTACAGTTTCAATATGGAATGATGGACAGTGTCAAATGCCTTAGAATGATCCAGTAGTACAAGAAATGACATAGTGTGCCGTTTATCAATCTGGCACCTAATTTCCTCGGTTACATCAACCAACGCACTAAGACAGCTGTGCCGTGGTCGAAATCCGGATTGCCTTTTCGTCAATAACGAGTTAGTATACAGATAACTATTAATTTGCAAATAGAATAAACTAATTTTTCAAAGACCTTCGATAAATAAGGCAATATAGCAATAGGCCGAAAAGTTTTATCCTGTTTCAAAATTGGTATGATCTTAGCATGTTTCCATACAGAAGGGTACGTAGAGGTGGTGATAATTGTATTGAAGAAATGAGTGAAATAAACAAGTGTATATGGGAGCGTTATTCTAATAAATTTTGGATGCATACCATCATAGCCAATAGCATTAGATCTAACGTCAATAAATGACCTCAGTACCTCCTCCTGCCTAAAGTGCATGAAATCGAATTCATGCGTTTGCCGTTGATTTAGTCTAATGCCATCATAAAAATTCATGTCCACAGGCGGCAATGGTATATTTGCAAATTGGCGGTTTACCTGGTCTACGTCAATTTCCTGGGGATCATCACTGACACGATTCACCAAACCCAAATTATGAATTTCCCTCCACTTTTTCCGTGAGTCAATACAAGTTCGAAAATGATTGCCATAAAACATTGATTTGGATCTCCTAATCTTCGCATTAACAGCAGCCCTTGCAGCTTTAAAAGTTTCGTAAAGTTTAGAAGTCCTAAAGCATTTCCACCTGGCATATTCACGATTCCGAATGTCAATCAGATCCTTAATATCAGAATATCAGTTCTAAGAAATTTCGTTCTTACACGAATATGCTTTTCATAGAGATATTTCAAGCCTTTGTCAAAATAGTTTAATTGTTCATCAACAGAACAATTAAAAAACACTTTACTCCAATTCAAGGAATATAGGTCAACAGCAAGGGAATTATAATCTATATTTTTGAAGTCTCTGTACTCAAACGTTTGAGTTTTTCGGGATTTCTTGATCCGATAATCGTATGATATGAATAACATATCATGGCGCGAAAACATAGATGCAGATAGTTGATCAAAATTTAGCAAATCAGAGATTTTATTAACAAAACAAAGATCTAGAAGAGTACTCGAAGTGGACGTAAAATGAGTCGGATTTCTATCATTGACTAAGCCAAAACCAATAGTGCTCATATCTTCTAACAAACTATTATCCTCTAAAATGTTAGCATTAAAATCACCTGTCAAGATAATATGGTCATACCCAAGAGTATGCGAACTATTATTTATTATATACTATTTATTTATTTATTTATTTATTTTCCAACATTAGCTCCATATTTATATGTCTGTTAGGCCTATATATAGTACCAAGCAGTAGCTTTTCATCATTATTAAAAATTTCCACCAAAATTTACTCAATATTGCCGCCATCATTCCTACTCTTCTCTCTACACGTAATGTCTGTTCTGGTGTACACCGCAACTCCACCACCATTAGTTGTCCTATCGGATCGAAAGAGACGATATCCCTTCAAATTATACACATTACTATCCACATTCGTGAAAAACCATGTCTCCGATACGCAGATAATGTCAATTCCAGAATTTTCAAAAAGAAGACGAAATTCATCCATTTTATTATTCAAACTTTGAGCGTTAATATGGCAAATCTTAAGTCCGGAGTCATTTTTCGAAAGAATTTTCAACATGATATCAAGATTTTCTCTAGAACCAGCCCTCATATTATCACAAGTCACCATAGTTATATATAATAATTATTTCAACAATGCAAATGTAGAATAGTCGCCCGAAATGCACTATAAAAGTTACAGAAAATAATGATAGGATAATAATAAAAATAAATACTAATAAATAGTCCCTAATTATGAATATAGATAGATATGCGAATATTAATTTAGATAGAAAATAGATTTTATGATAAATTAGTTGTTCTAAAATTAATATAAATTTCCTTACGAAAATAATTTGATTGTTAATGAATACTATGTGCTCCAGCGTTTTGCCGAAAAAATTGATCTAAGGCATCATAATCATCGATCCGTAATGGTTCTTCGTTTCCGAGGGCCTTTACGTAAACGATGCCACGGTTGGTGTACACTGCTGACAGCATCCTGTCCTTTTTCAATCGATAAGCTCGAACAAAAATCCTATGATTGTCTGGCGTAAGATTTTCATTGATGTAAAAAGGAGTATCACTATCAAATCCAACCAAGTTTAATCGTAGAGGACCTTTTTTTAATTGTTTAATTGTTAATTTAATTTAATTTAATTGTTGTTAACACATAATTCCTATCGTAGGGACTGGAAAATTTTATTATTATTGGACCATCTTGCCTCCTATTACCGTTCCTATTGTTCTTGATAATTTTCACACGGTAAGCTTCTTTAACAGTTGGAGGATCAATATTAATTGCTTCACAAATACTTTTGTACATCCCCTCAAGATTTTCGCCTTCTTTTTGGGGAATACCATTCACTCGCAAATCATGTGAAACCTGAGAATTTTCCTTAATTTTAACATATTTTTTCAAGGCTTCAATCTCCTGTTTTATTTTGATGTTTTCATTTTCTTGTGCTATAATTTTCATCGACGCTGTGTTCCTTAGATCATGAACCTCTGACTCAAGAGCACATACTCTCTCAGATAATTTATCTATTTCAATCTTTGTTCTATTCAGTCTCTTATCGATCTCACTTAAGAGACGTTCTTCGTATTCACTGAACATTGTTTTCATATTTGTTTGTAGTTGTTCAGATAATTTCTCAAATCGTTTATCCATTATCTGTATAAACCTTAAGGGAGAATTTGTATTATTTAAATAAAGGGACCACGACATAATTTTGGTGTATTGTCAGAAAGAAAAATTTGATTGATTTCTCTTAATCGTTTTTGCATAGGAGAATTTGATTTATCCATTGCACTGAAAACCGGTTCTTGTGTTTGTTGTTGCTTGCTGTTTTCTTTATTTTTGTTTATATTTTTGTTGATATTTTTGTTGATATTTTTGTTTTGGTTTCTTAATTTATATCTATACATTAGGTTTAATTTGTTATTATTTTTTGTTATTATCGTTGTTTTTTTTATTATTTAGTTTTGTTTTTTGGATTGTTTTGTTTTGATTATGTTTTGTATTTAAAAAATATAAATTAGTATCGAGATAAATTCAGACTTTAAAAAAATTTACAGCGGAGCGCAATTAAAACACGTCTGATCAGCTGAAATGATTATATATATATTTTTTTTTTTATTTTATTTTATTATTGTTGTTGTGTGATTAATGTTACATAATCCATATTAATCAATTAAAGTTACACACAGTTACTAAAGTATACATACGGTTAACAAATTTCAGAAATTTTTTAACCAATCCGTTTTCGCTTAAAATCTTTAGAATTGTCTGACATTTTTCCTAGATTTTAAGACGATTGGTTCAGAAATTTGTGAAATTTTTTAACCGTATGTATGCTTTAGTAACCGTGTGTATATTTTAAGAGACATTTGAAAATTTATAAATGTGAGGCGCACCAGATATGTTCTAAAAAACTGACAAGTAACGTTTGACTCTTAGCCATAATAGACTGCTTTTACAGGCAGAAATATTTTAATTAGTTTACTGCACTGGTGTTCGCTGGATAATAATTAAGCAGCTGAAACAAAATTTAAAAATTAAAGCGTTAAAACCGTAAATTATTTACAGTATTACTTACTAAAATATATAGGAATAATTTTTATTTAAAGAACACTTTTGTTGATTATCACTTTAAACTTAAAAATCAGTTATTAAGAATGCCTTTTTAAAAAGTGTACTTTAATTACTAAAAATTTTAAACAATTTTTTAATTTTATGTTGGTAAAAGCATTGTCTAACAAATGCTCACTTCAAATTTAATGGCACATAAGAATGAAAATATTTCATCAAATAATCACATTTATAAATTATTTTAATTGATTTATGACAAAAAATTGTTTAAAAGAAAAATAAAAAGATAAATAGTTGATGCACTTTTTCCTTCTAAGCAAATACAATTCTATAAAACACATACATACATATGTATGTGTATTATGTACTGTTTTTCAGTACCAATAAAATTAAAATATGAATAACAAACATATTTTTATTTGTTTTGTTCTTTATAATTCACTAATCTACACACGTACATATAAAAAATAATATTTTTGAAAATTTGTTTGATGAATCTAAATTTTAATTTTTGATGTTCGCACAATTCGAATTCATTTCACATTAAAGCAGGTTTAAAATAGATTTATATGTATTTTATATTTTTTAAATTTAAAGAATCTTTACGATGTGTTTACATAACAAATAATGTATTTTGAAAGTTACTTTAAGAAATTTTCTTAACAAAATTTAAAAAAAAACGGTTTTAGGGCCATTATTACAACTTGTGGCTAAACTAGGGGTTAGTTAAAGGTACCTTTAGCTAAAGGGAACTGGAAAGTTACCTTTAACTTATTTTCGTTATTACAACCTAAAGATAAATTTTTTCAAAAATATGGCAGTGCCGGAGCAATGTTGATAAAACTCCTCAATTATACAAGTTTATTTCTAACGCAGTCGCAACCGCGGGCTTCGTTTTTGCTGTTGTATATGCTAATTTTGTTTAAATTTGAAGTTGCCATTATGAAAATAATATATAATATGGCAAGTTCAAACATAAAGTGACCTTTAAATGTTAAAGGTAGGATGATCCTCCCTTTAGCTTAACGATCACTTCTATGCTATTGGGTACTCATAATAGCGAAAAACAATTTATCTGCCTGTTAAAATCCTCCCTTTAGTTAGTTGTAATAATGGACCTTAATATTTTATAAAACCGGCTGTTAGCTCTTGTATGTTTTTATTCAGTTTGTAAAAAACCATCTAAATTTATCGGATAATTAAAAAAAAAAAAAACTTTTAACAGCAAACAGCTGTAAGATTTACCGTTATTTATACTTAATTGAGTCAATATTTGTTTAATTGACAAAATTATTTTAAGTGTTCAGGCATACGCAAATCAGCTTATTCGATAATCATTTGAGAGTTGGAAAACAACAACATTTTTTTATTTTTTTTATAACAATTCATAAATTTAGCACTAAACCTACCGTGATGGGAAAAATTACTCATTTAAGAATTATCAGAATTTCTTGAATATAACATTATAACACCGCTATTTGCCTTTACGACTTCTATTAAAAAATATATCGAATATAATTTGAAGATTTACTCATATCTTGTGTTTTTTTACAGAGGAATGCATGTAATCTGCTCTAAATACTACCGGATGTTATTTGTATTTTCAAATATCAACAAAATTTGTTCTTATAAGTTGTAACGTTCTTACTGAACATACTTATGACAGTGCTGCATTTTAAGTTTTACTCAATATTATAACAATTTTCAATATTAATTAAAACTTTATATGAAATATTGAGCTCAATAATGGCGTTTATTGCGATTTACGCAATAAAAGTGCATACCTGAACACCGTTTTACAGTTGATACTTTTAATATCGTTGTTTTGATATGAAATAATTATATGATTCAGTACTTAAACACATGAATTTCGTTGGTGATAGTTGATAGGTTAGTAATTAACATATAAATTTGAGTTTAAAGTTTTGTAATTATTTTTGTTTAGTTTTTAGCTGTAAATTTATTCTTATTATAAAAACTTCCATGGAACTTAATTTACACTTGAAGAAAAGAATCAATAGGTCGAAGACTACTACATTGCAGATATATTTAACAGATGCAAAATTTTATAGTTCCAAAGAGAGATCTGATGTGTGATTAAAGTCGTCGTAGTCTAGTAGGCAATGTGTCCAAGTCAGACATCTTGATCAAAACACAATTTGAAAAAAATATTTATTACCGACTTCAACAGATTTCTGACAAAAACTCTGAGAGTAAATAAAAATTAACATGAAAGGTTTCGCAAAAAAATCTGTCGTTCACAGTCAACCTTAAACAGTAGGTCCTGGTTTTCATGGATAAACTTAACACACACAATATGGGTGGTGTAAGAAGCTAGGAAATTTTTGTTTCTTTACTTCGAATGAATGTAAAACTTTTAGAAAACTTATTAACAAAAAAATAATAATATATGCAACAATTTTATTACCAGAGGAAAACGCTAAGAACAGAGTTTAGTTCGTCGAAGTTCAAGGAATACTTCTAATCTAGTGGGTTTGCCCGAAATATTGTAAACAATCTTATTAAAAAGGTGTTTTGTTAAAGTAGTTCTTTGCGTATTTATATTGCACTGCAATTTATGTACAGCTTGTTTTTATAAATTCTCCAATTCTCTTCTATTCAACAAAATTGTTCTCTCCTTACCAAATAAGCAGAAACAATATTGCGTTTTTTGTCACTCGTTATGTGCATTGTTACTACTCCCCATCAAAAATAAAGTGAGTTAGAGGAAGTGAAGTCGCCGTGGTCTAGTTAGACGTGAGACCTCGGTTCAAACCCCCAGGTCAGGCTTCTCCAACAAAAGGAAATATGAAAAAATATTTCTTCGGCGACTTCCTCTCAGCGGATTTCTAGCAATAACTCTGAGAGTATATAAAATTGCCACGAAAAGTTTCTTAAAAATCAGTCGTTCGAAGTCTGCACTCATGTATAAAATTAGCACACACAGCATGAGTGGTGTGACAAACGAGGGCGTAATCCTCACTAAAGGGTTGTACTGACCAATTATGTAAGTTAGAGGAAATTATGAAAAAACTCATAATTAAGGAAGTCGTGAACGAGATTAATTGGTATTTAAATCATTTTCGATGGTACAAGTTTTTCTGATGATAGGACTCAATATCTTACGAATCGATCTTTTAATAAAGTGCTGTGAAAGAAAAAAAAAATTAATCAACACTACAAATAATTACTCGATAACGAATGACAGATTCCCAAAACTAAAAAAATCGCAAATTCGAGATAATCTGGCATGAGATATTCTACGAGAATTAGACCCAAATTAATTAATTTTCTTTCAATTTTAATTTTCTTTATGAAGAAATGTTTTACGTGAAAATAATTCACGATGGCAATTTCAGGGTAAAGAAAAAAGTTTTGGGAAAAATATTCACGATAGGTGTGATTTCATTGTTAATTTTTAATTGTTTAAATTTTTCATATGTCAGGTTTTTAAGTTTTGTTTTGCAAACAACACTCTTATAGAACTCAGTAAGATGACTTTGAATTGAATCTTTTGTTGCTCATCAAGAATCTTTTTTTTGTCAACTCAGCAGAAAACAAGGACTACTTCATATAGAATAAGAACAATAGCTTTGTTACAGTTATTGCAAAAGGATCCTTTTCACAAAAATGTTTTCTTTTGTGGAAGATGAACATTACGACACTCAACCCCCTTCTTGGACCCTCACTCAGTCACAGTTTCATTATCATTCTTGTTGAAAACGACTTTGTTTTCTTTGTTTTAAAATGTTTTATTCTGTTAAAATAGGAAAAATATTGTCAGGGCAAAGTCTGAGGTATGATGGTGTTAAGAAAAAAAAAATAATGCTGCTGGCTAGAAACAAAAAAATCTTTTAAATTAACATTAAATTCTAATTGTATTATAAAAGGTAAAGAAGAATAAGCAAACATATCTATTTGCTTTAAGCAGCGCAGGTTATCACAAGAATGTTCTACCTTTTACCGTTTAGTATTCTACTGCAGCAGGTTCCACCCGCGACTTCCTAGAAACAACGCTCTTTGTGAAAATGTATCCGATATATTGAAGTCGCCGTGGTCTAGTAGGTAGTGTGTTGGCTTATTAGACGCAAAAGCCTGGTTTCGAGCCCCAGGCCAGGCATCAAAGACAAAATACAAAAAGTATTTTTTCGGCGACTTCCTCTCAGTAGATTTCTGGCAAAAACTCTGAGAGTAAATAAAAATTGCCATGAAAAGTTTCTCAATAAATAAAAATCTGTCGTTCGGAGTCGACTTTAAACTGTAGGTCCCACCACTCATGTATAAAATTAACACACACAACATAAGTGGTGTGAGAAACTAGGACGTTGTACAATGGGTCAATTCGACCTCCGGGTACTGTACTTGTCTTAATTGACAAAGTACACGTCCTCTAGCCTAACATAACCTAACCTATTGATCTTTCGCAAGAGTTTCCGGTATTTGACTGTGTGTTGTTACGTTTTTACCTTTTAAAAACGTTTAAAATATGAGCTTGTAGAATGCAAATAAAATAAAAATCAGTGTTTAGTTTTAATTAAAAATATTTATTATTTGCACAATTCTGTGTGCCACTGTTCACAATTTGATGTAACAACAACAATTGCTTTGTTTGTTATTCATCTGTTTACACCCTTTGCATAAACAATAACAATTACTAGACAATTGTTCGACAGATCTTTGTAACGGAGATCTTCAAACCACGATTACTCTTTCCAATCACACAGCGTCTTCACACAAGACTGACTGAACTTTTAATAACTGACTCGCCTGCTTTGCCTTTTATATGGCAGGGTAAACAGTCTGATGAATGTTTTTGAAGGTGGAGGTTCATGGCTTCGTCTTCTATAGATCATTATAAATGTAAACATCGTTGTTTCATTATTGTTGTTTCTGTATTTTGTTTACAATTATTCTTGTAGTGTTGTTGTTGTGTTTTTGTTTACTGGTTTACCAGTATTTATACTGGTGTTTGTCGTTATATTACGCAGTGCGTAATTGTTTTTTTTTTTGTAGCTTTTGTTTATAATTTTAATGTTAAACAATGTAAAAGCAAAACACCAGGATCTAGATTTTTTCATTTTCTTAACAGTATTATCTATTGTGGAATTATGATAACCTTGTGTACCAGCTATATGTGTGTGTTATGTTGCCACCATAAATGTCCCGGTGCTTAGTAAACTACATGACAGAAAACGTTGACGCTTCCTTCTCTATAGACACCCGGCGTTCTTGAACTATCATAGATGTGAGATGCTTACCTAGAGATAATTTAAATCGTCTTACCGTTTGCCAATTAATCTAATGATGATGGTCTTTGTCTCTATGAGTGGTAAATTATTGTTATAAACGCTATCCATTGTTTTCTATAATGGAACCAGCGTTCAACACGTATTTTCAGATCACCAAATACCCACCATATTGGGAATAATAATAGTAATAAAATTACAAATACAAATAAATATTATAATATTGCGATTTTTTAAGGAAAGTGAAACAAACCGAAAGAGTGACTTCTTCGGCAAAACGAAATATGGACGACTTGCTCTCAGCAGATTTCTGATAAAAACTGCGAGAGTAAATAAACAATTGCCATGGAAAGATTCTCTTAAAAATGTATCATTCGGAGTATATAGACATCCGGCGACTTTAAATTGTAGGTCCCGCCATTCATGGTGTGAGAAGCTAATACCAACTGAAGGGTGGTATGTATACCCAGAGAACATGTATCGAACATTTGAACAAACATATTTTAATTTAAAGAAGGAAAGACTTTAATGAAATACCCTATGTTGTTGTATTAAATTAAGTGGATAGTAATTTCCCTCTTTAAATTCTACTTCCCTAATGTGGTGACCAGGCTTTCCTATGATGTTTGTTATGGATTTTATTCACCCTAGCGGTACAGGAGCATCTAGATCGCTATATCATTCCTAAATGGATTATTAAGCAGCATCTTAATTTTCGAAACTCGAAAATAATATTGAAAATTCATTGCCTTCTTCCGAAGTAATCTGCTTTGTCGAACATGGATTGTTTTCGGTTTTAGTTCAACATTTTAATCACATCATTGATGAGTCACCGTAGTCTAGTAGACGTAAGGCCACGGTTCAAACCTCCAACAAAACTAAATATGAAAAATTATTTCGTCGGCGACTTCCTCTCAGCAGATTCCTGGCAAAAACTTTGAGAGGAAATTAAACTGCCATGAAAGGTTTCTCAAAAATTTTTCGTTCGGAGTCGACTTTAAACTGTAGGTCCCGCCACTCATGTATAAAATTAACACACACAACATGAGTGGTGTAAGAAGCTAGGCCTTAATCCTGACTGAAGGGTTGTTATTGATGTATGTATTTTAATCATACTTTTAATATGCTCCCATCTTCACTGACAATGTGGTTGCAGAGTAAGCAAGAGATTATTTATTGCACTTCTAAGTCAAGTATTCAACGAAGTCTAAAAATAATTCAAACGTAAGAAACATATACATTTTTGACACATTTCTTATTTAATTTTAATTACGTTTCTTTTTGATTTTATAAGCTGTCCTATTACAAATCTACGGAGTTGAGTAGCGCAATGTTGTGGCCTCAATCCTAACTAAGATATGTAGTGTACACTAAAAAGACAATTGAGAAAATGTAATACAAATGTTTTTTTTTAATTTGGAGGGACCTATGAATCAATGTTAGAATTTATTGGTAAAATATTTCAAATAAATTTCATGAGTAAATACAAGTTGTTTTCGTTTATTTATATTTGATTATAAAATAGACAAGAAGTCGCCGTAGTCTTGTAGGTAGTGTGTTGGCTTATTAGACGTAAAGCCAGGGTTCCATCCCCATGCCAGACATCAAAACAAAATACAAAAGTATTTCTTCGGCGACTTCCTTTCAGCAGATTTCTGGCAAAAGCTCTGAGAGTAAATAAAATTGCCATGAAAAGTTTCTCAAAAATCTGTCGTTTGGAGTCGACTTTAAACTGTAAGTCCCGCCATAAGTTTTGTGAGAAACTAAGTCGTAATCCTGACTCAAGGGTTGTAATGATCAATTATGTATGTATGTATGTATTAAATAGGCAATTAAATTTGTCTAGTAACAAACAAATAAAATATAATTAACCCAAATGTCAAAATTGTTTCTTTGAATTAATTCTACACTTACAGTTGAAAGTTTATACCACAAATTAAACTTTTTGTTTAAATATAATTTTCTTTTATAAAAACAAAAAAATATAAAACTAACGTTATATTCTACAACAGCAAAACATTATTCAAATTCTTTCTTTTTCTTTCATTATCCTTTGCTGGAAGAAGCAAAATATAATTAAAAATTCATTTAATCTGCTGCTGTTAATTATCCTCATAATGAAAAAACATTTTAATATCTGTTGTTAAAGGACCCTTGAAAATGCGGATTTCTTTTTTGTTCCAGCGACAACTTTAATGTCCTAATATATCCGTTTCCTCTCTTGGTATGTTCATCTTTTTATTTTTTTTAATTTCATTTATTTCTCTCAGGCCAAATTGCATGAAAAAATATTCTGTATTTAGCAAAAGCATTGCTAACATTGTATGGAAAATCTTTATTGTTCTTGCATTATGTTTCATTTTTATTGTATATTTTATTTCGCAGAAATTTTAAGCGATATTAGAATGTGTGCATTGTTTAAGAACTAAAAATATTTTATTCACTTTATTCAAAGGCACATACAATATTTAGAGCAACAAAGACTTTATATTTAAAAAAAAATGTTAATCCTTTAACGACTACGGTAATAATTGGTCTTTACAACCCTTCAGTCAGGATTACGATAAACATTCACCTTCAAGAACATTCATCAGACTGTTTACGTTGCCATATAAAAGGCAACGTAAAGCAGGCAAACGGTTAGTGAAAGTTCAATCAGTTTTGTGAGAAGACGCTGTGTGATTGAAGAGAATAATCCTGGTTTAAAGATCTCCATTACAAAGATTTGTCGAACAATTAGCTGATTATTTGTTATTGTTTACGCAAAATAGTGCAAAGAGCAATAACAAACAAAACAATTGTTGTTGTTTACATCAAGTTGTGAACAGTGGCACACAGAATTGTGCCAGCAATAAAGAATTGAATTAAAATTAAACACAAATTTATTTCTATTTTATTTGCAATCTACGAGCTCATATTTTAAACGTTTTTAATAGGTGAAAACGTACTGATTACCTATCTGAATTCGATTTGTATACAAGGGAACAAAACATCGTATACCACAAAATTTTTAAATGTCATAAGCTTCAAATTTTTCATTGAAAAATTTATGTTAATACCTAGAATATTAGAAGCAACTACTTTCCTATTAACGACCATGGGGACACATACATGTGTTCCAAAAAACAATTGGACAACCCTGTAATGTACACAAAACGATGTCACTGAAGTTTCAATGATATACACAAACAAGCATATATCTATTGATAAAGGATCGGACTAAAGCAGGTCTGCGGGAGTCTATAATTGCTAGCTAGCAGGGTGGTGGAGGTTCGTGGCCTAATTTAGCCGCCTCTGTTCCATAACAAAGTTGTTTTATAAAGACTCCTATTTTTTATTTATTATATTTACTCGATGTATTCCTGAATAGTATAGATCAAACAAATCTAGCTCCTTCCACTATATACTACTAATTTGGGATAAGAAAAAGTATCAGTAAATAGGTGTTCCTGAAGGTCTTGAGAAACAACGCTTCATCACCCTCCCTAATGCTGTATCCTATAAGCGTAATTTATTTATAAGATACCTAAATTTATTCAGCCTATAACAGTCAATCCATATAAGAGAATGAACTTGCCAACAAGCTTTTATAAATAAAAAAAGAAATAATAAAATTCATTAGGTTTCACTAATGTAAATATGAACCCGAGAAAAACTAACAATATATTACGTACACTAATACTAGAATTTTTGCTGACCTAACTTTACTTTAATAAAAATTTAAAGTTTGATATGTGTAGGTATTTATGAAAGGAATACAAAATATTATTATAAATGGATAAATATATAGTGTTTACGCTGGTCACCCTAATTTAAGTTAAGTAGTGTAAGTACGCTTAAAGTTGTGGAACTTAAATAAGAAAAAAGAAAAGAGAAGCAATAAAAGAATTGATCATTATTCTCGATCAACCCCCATACAACAAGGTAATGTTTTTTTATTTAGAAAGATTTATATATTTTTTCTAATACTATTTTGTGTATTTCTTGGCTCACAATTAAATATTTTATTTTGGATTCTTACCCCTATTCCCCCCGAAACATATAGAGAGAATGAAAAATGGTGACATTAAGGATATTACTAACCGAAACTTTACGCGTAGGTTTATTTAGCGAAATATTACTTCAAAATGATTAGGATTTGATAGTTTAATGGTTTCGAAAAGCAAAAAAAATATTTTTAAGAACAGTCTTTTTTGGAATTTTTTTTTATGTCTGAAAAGCATTTTTAATCTACTAGAATGATTTAATTGTGGGATCTGTTCATTAACAATTTTTTACGCTTAGGGATCTTATATTTAAGAGATAGTTTATAGAAAAAAATACCTAGAAATCTACAGAGGCAAGATATAATTTGATAATTAAAAATATTAAAATAGTGAAAGTAGACTTACCCCTTTTTCAGCAGCGATGACGATGAGGCCTCCTCGTGTCGATGCTGGTGTCTATAATTGAGAGGAGTATATAATTTGATACACTTGCATATATAAATATAGATGGCTTTTCTAAAATTAGAACTACGTTTAGAAAAGAAAACATTGGGGTGGTTAAATCTGGTTTTGTGGGTACAGTTGCGACTGATGCAATGTAAGTTACGTTTATTTGAAGTTTGGGTACAATTGCTACTGATGAAGGTGGAGATTATGGTAAAGATGCAGATGGTATCAAATAGATGCTGTTTCTCTGTACACCGTTTTGATTGGAAGCGACGATTTTGATTGGAAGCGACCAAACCGTTATCCTAACGGTCAAATTTCCCTTGGTTAGGGTACCGTTAGCATATACTCTCCACAATTTACACAAAATTTAATTTTTTTTTTTTTTTCTTTTCTGTTGTTGTTAATGAATTTTTTTCTCTTATTGCCGTTGATTGCACTTTGTTCCTATATTTTCATTGATTAATGTTAATTGTTAAAACAATTTTTTTACTAGACTTACTGCACGTGATTAGTGAATATTGTTTAAAAAAAATTCTTTTTTTTTTTTTTGTTTTTTTTTCTGTATTTTTTTTTAATTGAATAGAACGGAAGCATTTGGAATTTTTACCGTTAATTAGGGTTGCATGCTAAATTTCCGATCAGTCAGTTGCAACATTACGAATTGACCGGCCGAATATTATTAAAAAAAATATGTATGACATTGCATTTGCTTAATAGCATATTTGGATATCAATCATAAATAATTGAAAATCAATTGGATTTTTTTCCTTTTTTTGGTTTTAAGCAACAGTTAAAATAAAAACAAATTTATTTTATTAAGTTAATTAATTCTTTCGTCAATGGAAACATCCCCGCCTGCAATGTTGACCTTGGCAATATAGTTGATGAGCCCTGTGACCTATATACATGTAACAGAATAATGTTGCAATACATGTTTGACCAGATGTTTATTTTCATATGTAACTAAGCTTGAATTGTTTACATGACAGCTGACATCAATCAACATGTTTATTAGATGTGGATGTATAGTGTTTTCACACCAAAATTTAAAACCTGATTTTAGCATTAAAACCATAAACAGCTGATTTTGCGTTCACACTGCAAGTTTTATTAAAATTGGTTTTAAATTCATGACATTTATGACTGCGAGAAAAAAATTTTATGAGCAATATGCCTTATTTCATCTTGATATATTTAGCTTCTAACTTATCTTTCGCACAAGAAACTATATTCATTGTGACCAGAAACAACACACATTTCGATTAATAATTAAATATTTACAAATTTTTAAAATTTTCATTGAAGAAATTAAAAATATTCCAAGTTTTTCATTTTTTAATACAAAATAAATGATTATTTACATTTATTTATTTATTTATTTATTTACATTTGTTTTTGTTTTTATCAGCTGTTTTCAGGTTTTCAGAGCTGGTAGCTCTGATTTAGTACATTTAGTACATCAAAACAAGGTTGTATTTCATAAAACCAACTTAAAACCAATTCAAAAAAGGTTTTATTTTGGTTTTAACACAATAATTTTGTATGGTAAAATCAGGTTTTATTTTTGGTTTTAACGTTAAAACCAACTTTTGCGTTAAAACCACTCGGTGTGAAAACACTATTATATCGTGATCGAAAATACATACATGAAACGGTGGGGTGGATGTTATCAATTTAAATAAGAAATACCAAATTTTAACTTTAAATAGAATCGTTCACCACAACCCACTGTTGGTTTTGGTAATTGGGTTTAAAAATGTGTCTTTTGGATAACTAAGGGATCATTCTAAATAGACGAAAAGGTAACTTTGCCGCTCATAACCTTATGGTTGTATTGCGCTGTTGAACTAAATACCTATTTTATCCAATTAAAATTTGTTTGTAATGTTTCTGGCGCTTCCCATAAGTAACGATTGCTAAACTTCGGTTATAAACTATAATAAAAAATTATCAAAATATTTGCCTGTCTGTCTCTAAAAGTCTGCAACGGCTTCTCTGGGTGAAGCGCATTAGAAATGGCATGACTCTGGCGCATAAATCAATACTATACTATATTATAATATACTATACTATACTATACTATACTATACTATACTATACTATACTATACTATACTATACTATGCTATACCACTTGCTTATTTACATGACCTGCCTTAGCTTGCACTAGACTGCAGATTTCTTGGAATATTTTCAAGTTCACTACATCGGTGTAAATCAGAGTCCATGCTACGGCGCATAGAGAAACACGGCGATGAAGATCAACTTGTTATATACATGTTGTTACATGTTCCGATATAACACAAATATAAATTTTCTATTTATGTTTCTCTTTTATTGCTTTAAGGATTTTAAATTTACATACATACATACATACATACATACATACATACATACATACATGCCATTAATACATATATCTTCAAGCCCAATCCATTTGTTTTCAAAACACATGTTGCTTTTTATGTTTTAAAAAGCCAAAACCAACGCTATGCATGCATAGAATTTTTGTTGGCTGTCTGCTTACAAGAAATGTTGTGATTTTTTTCAACCACTTTGCACGTTCTGTCCCCTTCTCTTAGTTAAGAAATATTTTTAAACGAAACACAAAACAAAATAAAAAATTACGATTAAGAGTACTACTCTGAAAGGCTATAAATCTAAATTGTTGCCACAAAAATAATCTTGTATGTTTGTATCATTAGCTTTATTTTGGAATTTCTTTTTTCGCTTTGTATTGTATAGCTTTACGAGCTAAAGGTTGGGAATCTTCGAAAGACATTGGTAGCCCGGCCTACCAATGTGCACGATTCGCCGCAAGACTTACTCTCGGCTTGCTAAACGCATACGTACTAAACCCAACCTAGTTCGTCACACTTCCATTAAGTCGCCTCCCCCGGGACCACAATCATCCCTTTGTATGTATTGATTTGGATTTGTATACTTTTTTCCAAAACAAACATTACAATTCAGGAAATTGTTGAAAATGGTTTTTCTTTATTGATTTACAAAATATTTTCACCAAAAAGAGGAGCAGTTTCCGTCACGGACTTAAAGTGTATATTACAAATTAGAAGTTAAAGATGTATTGCACATTTTTGTTTAGGATAGCGTTATCAAATAAAGTTTATTAAAATTCTTAAGGAATCGATAAAGCTTTATTATTTGCTAGCCCGTACCCACTGTTAAGAAAGATGGAATTTGACCAAACAAATCAAACAATCTTTAAATTTAATCCTACCAATCCTCCATTTACGAGAAGTATATGTGTGAATTGCCACGAAAAGTTTCTCAAAAATCTGCCGTCACTCATGTATAAAATTAACACACACAACATAAGTGACTAAGCTAGTTTGTAATCAGGACTAAAGTGTTATGATGACCAATTATGTATTTAAGTTTTTAGGACGAAATTTAAGACAGACTGTTAAACATTGTTTACTATTATTTATACTATTTATAGAATGGGGCGCAATTTCAGCTTCTGTGTCAGGTATTCCTAATATTATCGATCAGAGTATTAAAAATCACATTAAGGCTTTGCGAGCCTCTCTATGAAACAGAAGAAAACAGGTTTTAAAAAGTGATTTTTTATTTTTATTTTTTTATCAAGACACTGATGATTTTTGCTCTACCATGCTTGAAACCATGCCTTATACCATTATAGTCAACTTATCTCTATGCAATAGACCATGTGTGAAACGGAAACATATTTATAATAAAATTTACTGTTAGTTGCCCTGAAACGTTTTTACCCTTTTAAAAACGTTTAACATATGAGCTCGTAGATTGCAAATAAAAATAAAAATAAATTTATATAATTTATATGAAATATATAAATTCCGTATGACACTGTTCGCAGCTTGATTTAAATAACAACAATTCGCTTTGTTTTTTATTCTTCTTTACACTCTTCTACGTAAACACTGACAACTTTTCGTTAGATCTTTATAACGGAGATCTTCAAGACACGATTATTCTCTTCACACCCAAATTATCTTTACACAAGGCTGACTGAATTATTACTGACGCCGGTGCCTTCTTTGTCTAGCCTTTTATATCGCAGGGTAAACAATCTGATGAATAATACTGAAGGAGAATTACTTTGCCTCCGCGAAATTTCTATAAATGTAAACAAATTTAGCAATTAAAGCTGAACTCATGAATGAATGGAATTCTTTGAGTATAAAGGAACACTATTTAAGGGACTTAATAGTGTTAAGAATACCAGTTCAATTCTTGGACTTCAAAATCAAGTGACGTATGTGGTATTACTGCACAATAATGTTGAAAACATTTGCGCTTTTAAGGAAATCGTTGAGAATAAATTTGTTAAAATTTTTTAAATTGTAATAAAAAAATGTACGTTCTTCTATTGCTAAACGATTTAGTGTTATAGTAAGACATCGCTGTTTTCGGAATAAAAATTAAAAGAAACAAATCGAGATACAGAATCATAATGCTTCGTATTACTTTGTCAATGAAATATTGTGTACGATTTCCATTGACTGGATATTTTTCTTGAAGCTGTAATAAAATGAATTTAATTTTAATTGAGATCTTTTCAGAAATACAGAAATTAAAAAAATTTACTTTGTGAAAAACAACGAGCTTGAGTTAAATCTTATTATTTTCATTTCAAACAGAAATGGTAGTGCCACTGTATTCGTTACTTTTTCAAATATTCCAAAAATACTGTCCAATATGTATATGACTCTTCTCATATAAATTTTAATGACGCATAAGAATGAATATTTTTTAACCAAATAATCACATTCATAAATTATTTTAATTAATTTATGACAAAAAAGTTGTTTAAAAGAAAAATTAAAAAGGATAAGTGATTTGTGCAATTTCTTCTTCCAAGGAAAAAAAAATTCTATAAAACACATACGTACATATGCATGTTTATGGTTCTTTTTTTTAAGTCGAATAAAATTATAATATGAATAACAAACATATTTTTATTTGTTTTGTTCTTTATGCTCGCACTTCACTAATCTACATACATATAAAAACCATATTTTTGAAAATTTGTTTTATGAACGTACATTTTAATTTTTGAATTTCGCACAATTCATTTCACTTTAAAGCAGTTTTAAAGTAGATTTGTATGTACTTTAAATTTTTTAAATTTAAAAAATCTCTACGATATGTTTACGTAACAAATAATGTATTTTGAAAGTTACTTTAAGAAATTTTCTTAACAAAATTTTAAAACACTGTTTTAAAATATTATAAAACCGTCTGTTAGCTCTTGTAAGATTTTATTCAGTTTGTAAAAAAACATCTAAATTTATGGGAGAAATTAAAAAACTTTTAACAGCAAACAGCTGTAAGATTTACAGTTATTTATACTTAATTGAGTCAATATTTATTTAATTGACACAATTATTTTAGGTGTTCAGGCATACGCAAATCAGCTTATTTAATAATCATTTGACAGCTGGAAAACAAAACATTTTTTTATTTTTCTATAACAATTCATAAACTTAGCACTAAACCTACCGTGACGCGAGAAATTAATTATTTAAATTTTTTTTATCAGAATTTCTTGAATATAACATTATAACACCTCTATTTGCCTTTACGACTTCTACGAAAAAATATCTCGAATATATTTTTGAAGATTTACTTAAATTTTTTTTACTGAGAAATGCATGTAACCTACCTTAACTACTGCGGGAAGTTATCTGCCCCTGAGCACAGATTCTGTATCTTGGTTAGCATATTTTGTGATATAAAACCACAGTTTTGGATATTTTTAGCATTGCCTAGTATGATTTGGTATCTTGAGGTATATTGTTTGTTTTCAGGCAGATATTACAGTAAAAAGCGAATATTACAGTAAAACGTTCTAGTGCCATTTTGTTAATAAAATTTTTTTTTCATTATTTTGTTATAGTCCTTATTCCCAAAATTTCGAAACATTCAAAATATTTAAAATCATTAGAAATTTTAAATAATATATAGTAGAAATAGAATGGAATAGGAATAGAAATACTCTTATACTCTTGTATCGGTAGATTTCGTGTTAATATAAACAAACTTACCTTCTACCTCACTCGCGATTTTTATTTGACGTTGTTGATATTTGTATTTTCAAATATCAACAAAATTTGATCGCATAAGTTGTAACGTTCTTACTGAACATATTTATGACAGTGCTGCACTTAAAGTTTTACTCAATATTATAACAATTTGTGAGTTTAGAGTTCGTCGAAGTTCAAGGAATACTTCTAATCTAGTGGGTTTGCCCGAAATATTGTAAACAATCTTATTAAAAAGGTGTTTTGTTAAAGTAGTTCTTTGCGTATTTATATTGCGCAATTATTAATTGAAACTTTATATGAAATATTGAGCTCAATAATGGCGTTTATTGCGATTTACGCAATAAAGGTCCATATCTGAACACCGTAGTACAGTTGATACTTTTAATATCAATGTTGTCATATGAAATATTTATATTTTACAAAACTAAAACACATTAGTTTCGTTGGTGATAGTTGATAGGTTAGTAAATAGCATGCTTATAAATTTGATTTAAAAGTTTTGTAATTATTTCTGTTTAGTTTTTAGCTGTAAATTTATTCTTATTATAAAAACTTCCATGGAACTTAATTTACACTTGAAGAAAAGAATCAATAGGTCGAAGACTACTACATTGCAGATATATTTAACAGATGCAAAATTTTATAGTTCCAAAGAGAGATCTGATGTGTGATTAAAGTCGTCGTAGTCTAGTAGGCAATGTGTCCAAGTCAGACATCTTGATCAAAACACAATTTGAAAAAAATATTTATTACCGACTTCAACAGATTTCTGACAAAAACTCTGAGAGTAAATAAAAATTAACATGAAAGGTTTCGCAAAAAAATCTGTCGTTCACAGTCAACCTTAAACAGTAGGTCCTGGTTTTCATGGATAAACTTAACACACACAATATGGGTGGTGTAAGAAGCTAGGAAATTTTTGTTTCTTTACTTCGAATGAATGTAAAACTTTTAGAAAACTTATTAAAAAAAAAAAATAATAATATATGCAACAATTTTATTACCAGAGGAAAACGCTAAGAACAGAGTTTAGTTCGTCGAAGTTCAAGGAATACTTCTAATCTAGTGGGTTTGCCCGAAATATTGTAAACAATCTTATTAAAAAGGTGTTTTGTTAAAGTAGTTCTTTGCGTATTTATATTGCACTGCAATTTATGTACAGCTTGTTTTTATAAATTCTCCAATTCTCTTCTATTCAACAAAATTGTTCTCTCCTTACCAAATAAGCAGAAACAATATTGCGCTTTGTGTCACTCATTATGTGCATTGTTACTACTCCCCATCAAAAATAAAGTGAGTTAGAGGAAGTGAAGTCGCCGTGGTCTAGTTAGACGTGAGGCCTCGATTCAAACCCCCAGGTCAGGCTTCTCCAACAAAAGGAAATATGAAAAAATATTTCTTCGGCGACTTCCTCTCAGCAGATTTCTAGCAATAACTCTGAGAGTATATAAAATTGCCACGAAAAGTTTCTCAAAAATCAGTCGTTCGAAGTCTGCACTCATGTATAAAATTAGCACACACAGCATAAGTGGTGTGAGAAACGAGAGCGTAATCCTGACTAAAGGGTTGTAATGACCAATTATGTAAGTTAGAGGAAATTATGAAAAAAACTCATAATTAAGGGAGTCGTGAACGAGATTAATTGGTATTTAAATCATTTTCGATGGTACAAGTTTTTCTGGTGATAGGACTCAATATCTTACGAATCGATCTCTTAATAAAGTGCTGTGAAAGATAAAAAAATTAATCAACACTAAAAATAATTACTCGATAACGAATGACAGATTCCCAAAACTAAAAAAATCGCAAATTCGAGGTAATCACGCATGAGATATTCTGCGAGAATTAGCCCCTAATTAATTAATTTTCTTTCAATTTTAATTTTCTTTATGAAGAAATGTTTTACGTGAAAATAATTCACGATGGCATTGAATCTTTTGTTGCTCATCAAGAATCTTTTTTTTGTCAACTCCGCAGAAAACAAGCACTACTTCATATAGAATGGAACAATAGCTTTGTTACAGTCATTGCAAAAGGATGCTTTTCACAAAAATGTTTTCTTTTGTGGAAGATGAACATTACGACACTCAACCCCCTACTTGCACCCTCACTCAGTCACAGTTTCATTATCATTCTTGTTGAAAACGACTTTGTTTTCTTTGTTTTAAAATGTTTTATTCTGTTAAAATAGGAAAAATATTGTCAGGGCAAAGTCTGAGGTATGATGGTGTTAAGAAAAAAAAATAATGCTACTGGATAGAAACAAAAAAATCTTTTAAATTAATATTAAATTCTAATTGTATTATAAAAGGTAAGAAGAATAAGCAACCATATCTACTCGCTTTAAGCAGCGCAGGTTATCACAAGAATGTTCTACCTTTTACCGTTTAGTATTCTACTGCAGCAGGTTCCACCCGCGACTTCTTAGAAACAACGCTCTTTGTGAAAATGTATCCGATATATTGATCTTTCGCAAGAGTTTCCGGTATTTGACTGTGTTTTGTTACGTTTTTACCTTTTAAAAACGTTTAAAATATGAGCTTGTAGAATGAAAATAAAATAAAAATCAGTGTTTAGTTTTAATTAAAAATATTTATTATTTGCACAATTCTGTGTGCCACTGTTCACAATTTGATGTAACAAGAACAATTGCTTTGTTTGTTATTCATCTGTTTACACCCTTTGCATAAACAATAACAATTACTAGACAATTGTTCGACAGATCTTTGTAACGGAGATCTTCAAACCACGATTACTCTTTCCAATCACACAGCGTCTTCACTCAAGACTGACTGAACTTTTAATAACTGACTCGCCTGCTTTGCCTTTTATATGGCAGGGTAAACAGTCTGATGAATGTTTTTGAAGGTGGAGGTTCATGGCTTCGTCTTCTATAGATCATTATAAATGTAAACATCGTTGTTTCATTATTGTTGTTTCTGTATTTTGTTTACAATTATTCTTGTAGTGTTGTTGTTGTGTTTTTGTTTACTGGTTTACCAGTATTTATACTGGTGTTTGTCGTTATATTACGCAGTGCGTAATTGTTTTGTTTTTGTAGCTTTTGTTTATAATTTTAATGTTAAACAATGTAAAAGCAAAACACCAGGATCTAGATTTTTTCATTTTCTTAACAGTATTATCTATTGTGGAATTATGATAACCTTGTGTACCAGCTATATGTGTGTGTTATGTTGCCACCATAAATGTCCCGGTGCTTAGTAAACTACATGACAGAAAACGTTGACGCTTCCTTCTCTATAGACACCCGGCGTTCTTGAACTATCATAGATGTGAGATGCTTACCTAGAGATAATTTAAATCGTCTTACCGTTTGCCAATTAATCTAATGATGATGGTCTTTGTCTCTATGAGTGGTAAATTATTGTTATAAACGCTATCCATTGTTTTCTGTAATGGAACCAGCGTTCAACAGGTATTTTCAGATCACCAAATACCCACCATATTGGGAATAATAATAGTAATAAAATTACAAATACAAATAAATATTATAATATTGCGATTTTTTAAGGAAAGTGAAATAAACCGAAAGAGTGACTTCTTCGGCAAAACGAAATATGGAAAAATATTTCCTCGACGACTTGCTCTCAACAGATTTCTGATAAAAACTGCGAGAGTAAATAAACAATTGCCATGGAAAGATTCTCTTAAAAATGTATCATTCGGAGTATATAGACATCCGGCGACATTAAATTGTAGGTCCCGCCATTCATGGTGTAAGAAGCTAATACTAACTGAAGGGTGGTATGTATACCCAGAGAACATGTATCGAACATTTGAACAAACATATTTTAATGTAAAGAAGGAAAGACTTTAATGAAATACCCTATGTTGTTGCATTAAATTAAGTGGATAGTAATTTCCCTCTTTAAATTCTACTTCCCTAATGTGGTGACCAGGCTTTCCTATGATGTTTGTTATGGATTTTATTCACCCTAGCGGTATAGGAGCATCTAGATCGCTATATCATTCCTAAATGGATTAAGCAGCATCTTAATTTTCGAAACTCGAAAATAATATTGAAAATTCATTGCCTTCTTCCGAAGTAATCTGCTTTGTCGAACATGGATTGTTTTCGTTTTTAGTTCAACATTTGAATCACATCATTGATGAGTCACCGTAGTCTAGTAGGTAGTGTGTTGGCTTATTAGACGTAAGGCCACGGTTCAAACCCCAGGTGAGACATCTCCAACAAAACGAAATATGAAAAATTATTTCTTCGGCGACTTCCTCTCAGCAGATTTCTGGCAAAAACTTTGAGAGGAAATTAAACTGCCATGAAAGGTTTCTCAAAAATCTTTCGTTCGGAATCGACTTTATACTGTAGGTCCCGCCACTCATGTATAAAATTAACACACACAACATGAGTGGTGTAAGAAGCTAGGCCTTAATCCTGACTGAAGGGTTGTTATTGATGTATGTATTTTAATCATACTTTTAATATGCTCCCATCTTCACTGACAATGTGGTTGCAGAGTAAGCAAGAGATTATTTATTGCACTATTCAAGTATTCAACGAAGTCTAAAAATAATTCAAACGTAAGAAACATATACATTTTTGACACATTTCTTATTTAATTTTAATTCCGTTTCTTTTTGATTTTATAAGCTGTCCTATTACAAATCTACGGAGTTGAGTAGCGCAATGTTGTGGCCTCAATCCTAACTAAGATATGTAGTGTACACGAAAAAGACAATTGAGAAAATGCAATACAAATGTTTTTTTTTTAATATGGAGGGACCTATGAATAAAATATTTCAAATAAATTTCATGAGTAAATACAAGTTGTTTTCGTTTATTTATATTTGATTATAAAATAGACAAGAAGTCGCCGTAGTCTTGTAGGTAGTGTGTTGGCTTATTAGACGTAAAGCCAGGGTTCAAACCCCATGCCAGACATCAAAACAAAATACAAAAGTATTTCTTCGGCGACTTTCTTTCAGCAGATTTCTGGCAAAAGCTCTGAGAGTAAATAAAATTGCCATGAAAAGTTTCTCAAAAATCTGTCGTTTGGAGTCGACTTTAAACTGTAAGTCCCGCCATAAGTTTTGTGAGAAACTAAGTCGTAATCCTGACTCAAGGGTTGTAATGATCAATTATGTATGTATGTATGTATTAAATAGGCAATTAAATTTGTCTAGTAACAAACAAATAAAAAATAATTAACCCAAATGTCAAAATTGTTTCTTTGAATTAATTCTACACTTACAGTTGAAAGTTTATACCACAAATTAAACTTTTTGTTTAAATATAATTTTCTTTTATAAAAACAAAAAAATATAAAACTAACGTTATATTCTACAACAGCAAAACATTATTCAAATTCTTTCTTTTTCTTTCCTTTGCTGGAAGAAGCAAAATATAATTAAAAATTCATTTAATCTGCTGCTGTTAATTATCCTCATAATGAAAAAACATTTTAATATCTGTTGTTAAAGGACCCTTGAAAATGCGGATTTCTTTTTTGTTCCAGCGTATAATAAAAAAATTATTGTTAGCGACAACTTTAATGTCCTAATATATCCGTTTCCTCTCTTTGTATGTTCATCTTTTTATTTTTTTTCATTTCATTTATTTCTCTCAGGCCAAATTGCATGAAAAAATATTCTGTATTTAGCAAAAGCATTGCTAACATTGTATGGAAAATCTTTATTGTTCTTGCATTATGTTTCATTTTTATTGTATATTTTATTTCGCAGAAATTTTAAGCGATATTAGAATGTGTGAATTGTTTAAGAACTAAAAATATTTTATTCACTTTATTCAAAGGCACATACAATATTTAGAGCAACAAAGACCTTATATTTAAAAAAAATGTTAATCCTTTAACGACTACGGTAATAATTGGTCATTACAACCCTTCAGTCAGGATTACGACAAACATTCACCTTCAAGAACATTCATCAGACTGTTTACGTTGCCATATAAAAGGCAACGTAAAGCAGGCAACCGGTTAGTGAAAGTTCAATCAGTTTTGTGAGAAGACGCTGTGTGATTGAAGAGAATAATCCTGGTTTGAAGATCTCCATTACAAAGGTTTGTCGAACAATTAGCTGATTATTTGTTATTGTTTACGCAAAATAGTGCAAAGAGCAATAACAAACAAAACAATTGTTGTTGTTTACATCAAGTTGTGAACAGTGGCACACAGAATTGTGCCAGCAATAAAGAATTGAATTAAAATTAAACACAAATTTATTTCTATTTTATTTGCAATCTACGAGCTCATATTTTAAACGTTTTTAATAGGTGAAAACGTACTGATTACCTATCTGAATTCGATTTGTATACAAGGGAACAAAACATCGTATACCACAAAATTTTTAAATGTCATAAGCTTCAAATTTTTCATTGAAAAATTTATGTTAATACCTAGAATATTAGAAGCAACTACTTTCCTATTAACGACCATGGGGACACATACATGTGTTCCAAAAAACAATTGGACAACCCTGTAATGTACACAAAACGATGTCACTGAAGTTTCAATGATATACACAAACAAGCATATATCTATTGATAAAGGATCGGACTAAAGCAGGTCTGCGGGAGTCTATAATTGCTAGCTAGCAGGGTGGTGGAGGTTCGTGGCCTAATTTAGCCGCCTCTGTTCCATAACAAAGTTGTTTTATAAAGACTCCCTATTTTTTATTTATTATATTTACTCGATGTATTCCTGAATAGTATAGATCAAACAAATCTAGCCCCTTCCACTATATACTAATAATTTGGGATAAGAAAAAGTATCACTAAATAGGTTTTTCTGAAGGTCTTGAGAAACAACGCTTCATCACCATCCCTAATGCTGTATCCTATAAGCGTAATTTATTTATAAGATACCTAAATTTATTCATCATATAACAGTCAATCCATATAAGAGAATGAACTTGCCAACAAGCTTTTATAAATAAAAAAAGAAATAATAAAATTCATTAGGTTTCACTAATGTAAATATGAACCCGAGAAAAACTAACAATATATTACGTACACTAATACTAGAATTTTTGCTGACCTAACTTTACTTTAATAAAAATTTAAAGTTTGATATGTGTAGGTATTTATAAAAGGAATACAAAATATTATTATAAATGGATAAATATATAGTTTTTACGCTGGTCACCCTAATTTAAGTTAAGTAGTGTAAGTACGCTTAAAGTTGTGGAACTTAAATAAGAAAAAAGAAAAGAGAAGCAATAAAAGAATTGATCATTATTCTCGATCAACCCCCATACAACAAGGTAATGTTTTTTTATTTAGAAAGATTTATATATTTTTTCTAATACTATTTTGTGTATTTCTTGGCTCACAATTAAATATTTTATTTTGGATTCTTACCCCTATTCCCCCCGAAACATATAGAGAGAATGAAAAATGGTGACATTAAGGATATTACTAACCGAAACTTTACGCGTAGGTTTATTTAGCGAAATATTACTTCAAAATGATTAGGATTTGATAGTTTAATGGTTTCGAAAAGCAAAAAAAATATTTTTAAGAACAGTCTTTTTTGGAATTTTTTTTATGTCTGAAAAGCATTTTTAATCTACTAGAATGATTTAATTGTGGGATCTGTTCATTAACAATTTTTTACGCTTAGGGATCTTATATTTAAGAGATAGTTTATAGAAAAAAATACCTAGAAATCTACAGAGGCAAGATATAATTTGATAATTAAAAATATTAAAATAGTGAAAGTAGACTTACCCCTTTTTCAGCAGCGATGACGATGAGGCCTCCTCGTGTCGATGCTGGTGTCTATAATTGAGAGGAGTATATAATTTGATACACTTGCATATATAAATATAGATGGCTTTTCTAAAATTAGAACTACGTTTAGAAAAGAAAACATTGGGGTGGTTAAATCTGGTTTTGTGGGTACAGTTGCGACTGATGCAATGTAAGTTACGTTTATTTGAAGTTTGGGTACAATTGCTACTGATGAAGGTGGAGATTATGGTAAAGATGCAGATGGTATCAAATAGATGCTGTTTCTCTGTACACCGTTTTGATTGGAAGCGACGATTTTGATTGGAAGCGACCAAACCGTTATCCTAACGGTCAAATTTCCCTTGGTTAGGGTACCGTTAGCATATACTCTCCACAATTTACACAAAATTTAATTTTTTTTTTTTTTTTCTTTTCTGTTGTTGTTAATGAATTTTTTTCTCTTATTGCCGTTGATTGCACTTTGTTCCTATATTTTGATTGATTAATGTTAATTGTTAAAACAATTTTTTGACTAGACTTACTGCACGTGATTAGTGAATATTGTTTAAAAAAAAAATTCTTTTTTTGTTTGTTTTCTTTTTCTGTATTTTTTTGTTGTTTTTTTTTTTGTAGATCAGCTATCTCTGAAGATAAAAATGAAAAGAGAACGTTTTCCTCTATGCTGTAGCCTAGCTAACTTTTTGAGAAGATTTTTAATTGAATAGAACGGAAGCATTTGGAATTTTTACCGTTAATTAAGGTTGCATGCTAAATTTCCGATCAGTCAGTGGCAACATAACGAATTGACCGGCCGAATATTATTAAAAAAAATATGTATGACATTGCATTTGCTTAATAGCATATTTGGATATCAATCATAAATAATTGAAAATCAATTTGATTTTTTTCCTTTTTTTGGTTTTAAGCAACAGTTAAAATAAAAACAAATTTATTTTATTAAGTTAATTAATTCTTTCGTCAATGGAAACATCCCCGCCTGCAATGTTGACCTTGGCAATATAGTTGATGAGCCCTGTGACCTATATACATGTAAGAGAACAATGTTGCAATACATGTTTAACCAGATGTTTATTTTCATATGTAGCTAAGCTTGAATTGTTTACATGACAGCTGACATCAATCAACATGTTTATTAGATGTGGATGTTATATCGTGATCGAAAATGCATAAATGAAACGGTGGGGTGGATGTTATCAATTTAAATAAGAAATACCAAATTTTAACTTTAAATAGAATCGTTCACCACAACCCACTGTTGGTTTTGGTAATTGGGTTTAAAAATGTGTCTTTTGGATAACTAAGGGATCATTCTAAATAGACGAAAAGGTAACTTTGCCGCTCATAACCTTATGGTTGTATTGCGCTGTTGAACTAAATACCTATTTTATCCAATTAAAATTTGTTTGTAATGTTTCTGGCGCTTCCCATAAGTAACGATTGCTAAACTTCGGTTATAAACTATAATAAAAAATTATCAAAATATTTGCCTGTCTGTCTCTAAAAGTCTGCAACGGCTTCTCTGGGTGAAGCGCATTAGAAATGGCATGACTCTGGCGCATAAATCAATACTATACTATATTATAATATACTATACTATACTATACTATACTATACTATACTATACTATACTATACTATACTATACTATGCTATACCACTTGCTTATTTACATGACCTGCCTTAGCTTGCACTAGACTGCAGATTTCTTGGAATATTTTCAAGTTCACTACATCGGTGTAAATCAGAGTCCATGCTACGGCGCATAGAGAAACACGGCGATGAAGATCAACTTGTTATATACATGTTGTTACATGTTCCGATATAACACAAATATAAATTTTCTATTTATGTTTCTCTTTTATTGCTTTAAGGATTTTAAATTTACATACATACATACATACATACATACATACATACATACATACATACATGCCATTAATACATATATCTTCAAGCCCAATCCATTTGTTTTCAAAACACATGTTGCTTTTTATGTTTTAAAAAGCCAAAACCAACGCTATGCATGCATAGAATTTTTGTTGGCTGTCTGCTTACAAGAAATGTTGTGATTTTTTTCAACCACTTTGCACGTTCTGTCCCCTTCTCTTAGTTAAGAAATATTTTTAAACGAAACACAAAACAGAATAAAAAATTACGATTAAGAGTACTACTCTGAAAGGCTATAAATCTAAATTGTTGCCACAAAAATAATCTTGTATGTTTGTATCATTAGCTTTATTTTGGAATTTCTTTTTTCGCTTTGTATTGTATAGCTTTACGAGCTAAAGGTTGGGAATCTTCGAAAGACATTGGTAGCCCGGCCTACCAATGTGCACGATTCGCCGCAAGACTTACTCTCGGCTTGCTAAACGCATACGTACTAAACCCAACCTAGTTCGTCACACTTCCATTAAGTCGCCTCCCCCGGGACCACAATCATCCCTTTGTATGTATTGATTTGGATTTGTATACTTTTTTCCAAAACAAACATTACAATTCAGGAAATTGTTGAAAATGGTTTTTCTTTATTGATTTACAAAATATTTTCACCAAAAAGAGGAGCAGTTTCCGTCACGGACTTAAAGTGTACATTACAAATTAGAAGTTAAAGATGTATTGCACATTTTTGTTTAGGATAGCGTTATCAAATAAAGTTTATTAAAATTCTTAAGGAATCGATAAAGCTTTATTATTTGCTAGCCCGTACCCACTGTTAAGAAAGATGGAATTTGACCAAACAAATTCATCTTTAAATTTAATCCTACCAATCCTCCATTTACGAGAAGTATATGTGTGAATTGCCACGAAAAGTTTCTCAAAAATCTGCCGTCACTCATGTATAAAATTAACACACACAACATAAGTGACTAAGCTAGTTTGTAATCAGGACTAAAGTGTTATGATGACCAATTATGTATTTAAGTTTTTAGGACGAAATTTAAGACAGACTGTTAAACATTGTTTACTATTATTTATACTAGAATGGGGCGCAATTTCAGCTTCTGTGTCAGGTATTCCTAATATTATCGATCAGAGTATTAAAAATCACATTAAGGCTTTGCGAGCCTCTCTATGAAACAGAAGAAAACAGGTTTTAAAAAGTGATTTTTTATTTTTATTTTTTATCAAGACACTGATGATTTTTGCTCTACCGTGCTTGAAACCATGCCTTATACCATTATAGTCAACTTATCTCTATGCAACAGACCATGTGTGAAACGGAAACATATTTATAATAAAATTTACTGTTAGTTGCCCTGAAACGTTTTTACCCTTTTAAAAACGCTTAACATATGAGCTCGTAGATTGCAAATAAAAATAAAAATAAATTTATATAATTTATATGAAATATATAAATTCCGTATGACACTGTTCGCAACAATTCGCTTTGTTTTTTATTCTTCTTTACACTCTTCTACGTAAACACTGACAACTTTTCGTTAGATCTTTATAACGGAGATCTTCAAGACACGATTATTCTCTTCACACCCAAATTATCTTTACACAAGGCTGACTGAATTTTTACTGACGCCGGTGCCTTCTTTGTCTAGCCTTTTATATCGCAGGGTAAACAGTCTGATGAATGCTACTGAAGGAGAATTACTTTGCCTCCGCGAAATCTCTATAAATGTAAACAAATTTAGCAATTAAAGCTGAACTCATGAATGAATTGAATTCTTTGAGTATAAAGGAACACTATTTAAGGGACTTAATAGTGTTAAGAATACCAGTTCAATTCTTGGACTTCAAAATCAAGTGACGTATGTGGTATTACTGCACAATAATGTTGAAAACATTTGCGCTTTAAAGAAATCGTTGAGAATAAATTTGTTAAAATTTTTTAAATTTTAATAAAAAATGTACGTTCTTCTATTGCTAAACGATTTAGTGTTATAGTAAGACATCGCTGTTTTCGGAATAAAAATTAAAAGAAACAAATCGAGATACAGAATCATAATGCTTCGTATTACTTTGTCAATGAAATATTGTGTACGATTTCCATTGACTGGATATTTTTCTTGAAGCTGTAATAAAATGAATTTAATTTTAATTGATATCTTTTCAGAAATACAGAAATTAAAAAAAATTTACTTTATGAAAAACAACGAGCTTGAGTTAAATCTTATTATTTTCATTTCAAACAGAAATGGTAGTGCCACTGTATTCGTTACTTTTTCAAATATTCCAAAAATACTGTCCAAATAAAGAGATTTCTCCTCCTCATCAATTACTTTTGGCCCAAGTCAGTCATGTTCAATGAGTTGTTCATATTACGATGAATTATTGTGTAGAGAATATATGTCCCATTACCAACCGTCTCTATGGATCCAAACAATGTTTCGTTGCTTGTAATAACAGTGTAGATGGTGGTGGCTGGGTCGTTATTCAACGATGCATCCATTGCGCGGTGGATTTTTACCGCGGTTGATCTGAGTACAAATCTGGCTTTGGTAACATTAATGGAGAACTCTTAATCGACCTTGTCAAATTGCGTGTCCTAACTACAGCTCTTAAGCGGGTAGAAAAATGTGAAGTGCAACCATTTCCAATTGCGAAATAAAGTTGAAAATTTGAAATTATTTAAATTGGGTGCGAATACGATGCAGGAGACTCATTTAGTTCTCATGTGCGTTAATTTATTACCACAAAATATCGTGACGATGATGAAAGTGTTAAGCATAATTGAGCAATTCTTTTTACTGGTGCCAGGTGGTATAACTGGTGCTATATTGGTACGTTTATGAATTATTTTATCTGTTTATAAGGTTTTTTTTAAAGTTTTTAGCAGATAATACCCAAGTTCATCTTCATCACCTGATGTAATAATTTGGGATACATTTCACGGTTGAAGTCGCCGTAGTCGGTAGTGTGTTGGCTTGGTCAAACATCTCCAACAAAACGAAATATAAAAAAATAGTCCTTTGCCGACATCCTCTCACCAAATTTCTGGCAAAATCTCTGAGAGTATCAAGGTAACTAGAGGACGATACGTCCCCATAAAACATCTCAGTGGGAAACAAAGATGATTTACGTTTAGCTCGAACGAAGTCGTAAAACGACTTAGGATCGCTAGCGAAATTCGACCTGACTCTAATCATATATTCCTCATAACAGTAATGATTTATTCTACGATAATCCGCACGCGCCCTAGAGTAAAGAGCATAATCAATATCAGTACCTGCTCTAACAAAGAAGTTTGATTTTTTCTGAATTTTCATTGAATTCAATACACCATTCACCTGGAAAAGACCCAGATCACACAAAGCGGACAGAATTTCATCATAGAATGGAACTGAAGAACATGGCACCAATGAGCCAGTCACAGGTGAAAAATTCCAAGATGTATGCGGAAGATTAAAATCACCAACGACTACTATAATCCCCTCTTGCCCCATTGAATCAATTACTCTAGAAATTAAATCGAAGTGAGCCCTATAGATATGAATGTTAGAACAGGGAGGAATATATGAGCAAGTAATGTATATAGACTTTCCACGAATTCCTTATTTCCTTAACGCAAATAAACTCAATATCCTCAGAAGAACACAAGTCAATCAATTCAGTTGTGTATTTATAGCAAATTGAAATAAGAACACCACCACCATTTTTAGACCACCTATCCCGTCTATAAATACTAAAATTACCAGACGTAATATCAGAATCAAAAATATTACAATTCAACCAAGTTTCAGTAAATTCAAAATCAAATTCAAAGTCAAAGCTACTATTATAAAGCGAAGTTTAGACCTAAGTCCACGAACATTTTGATAAGCATTTTTGAAATTAAAAGACGATTTCGAAGTTAGTTTTTTTGAGGAATAGGATCAAGCAAATTAGCACCTTTCCTTCGATGGCCCAGCCTGAATACGAATTCCCGTACCAATACACCCTGCGGCCAAAACGCAGGATTAACAATTTCACCAAATCTTTCATCGGCAACATATAATTTAAACGAAGAAATACTGCTATTCAAAGATGGCCTCAACTTATAGCAACCAAACTCAAAAGGTTCCCTAATCTTCGATTTAACGAAACATCTTATATCATTGACGGAAGTATCACATGAAAGACGAGACATAAAGATAGTCCTTTTAGGTTTAACTACAACCAATTCCCTTGGAGCAGAAGTATCTAAACTAGCGGACACTACAGCTGAATACGAAACAGAAGACGGTTTCGAAGATGCTTGAGAAGTGACATCACCCAGAGGTAAAGGTAAAGGAGATGGAGTAGATTTTGGACTCAGTTCAACCAAATTTGCAGACTTCAGTATAGAACTGCCAGTTGGGTTATCAGCAATAGATCGACAAATGTCCACAATAGGAGTAAAAGTGGACAATGTATTGATTGTCGCAGTTTCCCCTGGCACAGAAACTTGCGCCACATGCCCAGAAGCCTCAGAAGAAAGAGGGCCTGGAACCCTTTCCGATTCGATCAATTTGAAAATAATTCCTCAAACCGACGAAATCTAGTAAAAAGAGATGCAAATTCAGTGTGTGTGTGCAAATTCAGAGATGCAAGTTCAGTAAACTCACGACGAGTCCCCATAAAAAATTTATAAAATTGGATGTCCACCACCTTACATTTAGGACAACACCAACGTAGACCAAAGGAACTATCCGCTAATTGGTCCGAGGTACGAGGAAGCAAACCAACACACTTAATGTGAAACAAATTATCACATAACTAGCAAGAAATCTGGCGTTCACTCTCTTTCTTTACAATGCTCTTTGTTGCCATACAATTATTCATTTTTATAAATTAAATAAATAAGTAAACAAACAGTATAAATTATTTATATATAAAAGAAATAAAAGAATAAAGGTATATCTAAAAATGTAAAAACAAAAAACAAAAATAATAATAAATAAGTAAGAATTACAAGCAAAAAATAATATACAAAGCAGCAACCAAAATAAAAAGAAAAAAACAAAAAAAGGAACACTGATAGAAAGAAAAATAAAAAAAAATAAACAAATAAACCGTAACCAGCTTACAGAAACAAAAAATAATTAAAACAAGAAGCAATTTTTTGTTTTTTTTTTGCTAGAATGACACAACTAGTATCACAATTTAACAAATTAAACTTACAATTTTAAGATAAAACTTCAAAACACAAGAAAACAACAAAAACAGCTTCCAACACACTTATATCAAAAATTTAAAACTTATTTTAAACACTTAAAAATCACAATAATAAAATTTTACGAAGAGCACTTCAAAAAACACACACAATCTCAACAGAGTTGCCAGACTTGTGATGAAATGAAATTGCCATGAAAAAGTTTCTCAAAAAAAATCTGTCGCTCGGAGTTAACTTTAAACTGTAGGTCCCGCCACTCAAGTAGAAAATTAACATACACTATATAGGTGGTATGAAAATCTAGGTCGTAGGACTGAAGGGTTGTAAAGGCCAATTATGTATGTATGTATGTATGTACATTCCATGGCACTAAACTTAGAATTCTAAAGTTTGTACAAATGTTAATACGGCCAAGAGATATTAAAGAGTACCTTTTAAGATTTTACAATAAAGAAAAATTAATATTTTTACTTGTAATTAAATGATATACGTTGCATTACCTGCTACAATTGGCATACACTTCCTTTTTGCTTTTCAATTTGTTTTGTTTGAAATCTGTTTAAAAAACTAATTGTGAAATGAAGAATTTTAAATGTTTGGTTTCCTTTTCCTACTTTTTCTTTTTTGCCCATTCATTACTTATTTCGTATTTTAATCAGTACAGTTGTTAAAAATTAAACAAAAGCATTTCAGCAGCAAATTTTGGTTTTTACTCTATAACAGAATCAGTGTGAAAAGAATGGAGCATTTTTCAATGATCTCAAACTGCTTGTAGTGGAATTTAAAAAATAAAAATGAAATGCCATTGTCACGTGTTGTTCACTTCTGTGAATTTAAAATGGCCATTGATCTCGATAAGTTGTTTGCTTTGTATTTCAAATTAAATACAAAATTATCGCATTTTTACAACAATTTTCCATATGAATTCATCTCATGGTAATAAACACACTTTGAGAATCGATTGCAAATAATCAAAAAAGATAAGAATTTCTTCAATCTAAGAAGAATAGAAGAAGTGCTCAGCTAATCAAGCGTAATTATGGAAATTCCGAAATTAATAGCTTAATTACAGGTAGTTTCATCTTACCAAGTATAAACGTGAACAAACGCTAAATGCCCGCCTACAATTTTACAGGACAACAAATAGATCAGATATCGAATAGTCGGAATTAAAATGGAACCTCCCCTAGTTGTGTGAACTTAATTTGTTGACTCTTAAGAGTATCAATTTAAGAATTGTTAATCTGCCAAGGAAATTGTTTGTGCGGAGCAGTAAAGAACAACTTTAGGAACGAAGATAATTCCGATTTCGAATAAGAAATTACGAACATTTTCGTTAGTCAAGAGTCGCCATTGATAATTATTAGAGTGTTGTAATAAAAATCATGACGGTTAAACAAAATGCTACTATACACTGCGAGTTTGATGTTTTAAAAAAGATCGCGTAATAAATTGTAAATAAATAAACAATAACAATTAAAATTAAAGAATTTTTCGTATTTAAAATTTAAATATTCGTAAACGTTTTTCAGGAATAAAATCGTAATAATTATTGCTTGTTATCGACTATTGTTCATCATTATCTTAAAGCTCTTTAAACTTACGTATTAATTTTGTTGAAATCAAGAGCATGCGTAATATTTAATGCAAATGATGAAAATATTACTCATACGTCTCGTTCAACAACCAACAAATAGTCTCTATTCTACGTATTGGGTCCACAAACTGTAGGTAGCAATATTACTCATACGTCGTGGTATAAAATTTTAAAGTTTCTGTGCAATAAGTGTAAACGTGCATGGGTTTTTAAGTAAAAATAAAACACTTCATGTCAGCATGCTTTTATTTTTTTCTAAATGGTAAGATTTTGCTTTGTGGCGATTTATAAGTTTCCAATTGTTAAGATTATTGTCACTCGCAACAGTAACGCTCTCAATTGAAGGATGGGTGAAACCTGATGGTATAAGCAATTGTTATATTTCGTTAGAAAAATATGTCGTCAACTTCATGTGAGGTAAAAAAGTTTCCCGTTGTAATAGAACATCGATTATGTCAATAAAAATGCTCTCTCTTTGATTTCTCTGTGGTTACCCGGATACAGGTTTCCCCAAAAACCGCTGTAAGTACTTACTACGCATGCAGCATGTACCTGAATCTAAAACTGCCAATTCGATTTCGGTGGACCACGAAATTTATAATGACCATAAAATTCAATTCGTTACTAATCTACAGTGACAAAATTATTGGGATTATTGACAACTGAAAGACTTCCGTATTATTTTTCGAAAAGGCGTAATGGGTGTAAATTTATCATAATTTCAGAGTAGCACATTATCAAAACGAATGATTCTGTTATCTCATACATACGTAGTTGACCGAAATATTGTCCTTCTGTAATATCTATGAAATAAAACATAGGACGAAATATTTTTTTCTAATGTTTGTCTGTCATGTGAGATAAATATGAGAAGAGCAATAACAAAGTCTATAGAATATTTCAAATTTGTTGTAAATTGGAAATCTCTGACCTGAGGTTTGAACCCTGGGGTGACGTCCAATAAGCCAACACGCTACATACTAGACTACGGTTACTTCAATTAATATCAAGAATAGAAAATTCAACCTGTTCACTTTCATCCAACACTCAACTTTCAATTCCTTCTGAAATACCATAAATAATGTATTATTTACGATAAAACTTCACAAAATCTTTGAAGTCCATTGTTTTTGTTTTTGTAGCTTTTGTATATTATTTTAATGTTAAACGGTAACACCATTTCCATTTCCGTAACAATACTTTTAAATCTCATTAGTAACGTGTCACGTTAATGCATTGCATGTGGTAGCTTTTATTAGTTGATTTGTTTTTTATTAGTTTCTTTGACACAAGCCGTGTAATTGCAACAATGAAAGGAATGTTTAGTACGATTAATACAACTTTATACAAATAACACTTTCTTATTAATTTGGTTTCACTAATTTGTCGCTCTTTCATTATGTTGTATATGTTAATACATTTAGGCAATTCACAAAAGCTCTTGTATCGTTTTGTATGCATTGTACTGTTGGACGAATATACAACAGTGTATGCTTGTTGTTGATAATTTTCACATAAAATTGGGATACACTTATACACATTTTTTCATATGTTTTTAAAAGTTGTATTGGTATCGTGCTGTCAGTTTATATAAATGTCAGTAAACAAAAAGAGGAATAAAAATACAAAATATTTTCTATGTAACTTGGGTCAACAATTAACATTTCAAAATTATATTGATCGCACAGACAATTAATTAATTTACTTTTTTCCGTAATATTTTTCATATTGTTGCTTTAAGATCAAATTATGAATACTAGTATTCTTCTTATGGCTGTCTGACATTTGGAGTACGAAATACGCAATGCAGCATAACAGTGAGCGTTCACAAACAAAAAGTGTGTTCAATACAACGTACACGATACAAAGTCGTGTGAATTGGCCAATTACGTTTCATGTTTCGCTTTTCTTGTTTTACTATTTACATATTTATCCTAAAGGAGTAATTTCTGACGTAATTATACCAAAAATTAATGAAACAAACGTTTCTTCTTAATCAACTTTATAGTTTTTTTAATACACATTTTCTTTTATTTTTTGGATTTTGTTCTAGTTTTTTTATTTTGATTGTAGTAGTTCTATATATTAAAAGTGCAGCACATAACTGTGTAGGGACATACATACAGTGAGCATCAAAAGAAGCTATACATTAGAAAAATATACTTTAATAAATTACCATTATTTTTATTTTAAAAATGTTTTATTGCCAGTTTTTAAGATTAAAACAAACAAAAATTCAAAAAGTTTCGAAATATTGTCAAATTTCAAGTGGTAAAAGTTGAGTTTGGTGACTGTCACAATTTTATCCTTATTGTATACTTTCTATCGACGCTCACTATACATGTTGTAATAATATTTAACACCTGAATTATAATAGAAGAATGGAACATATAACCTTATTACCAGGTGGTTATGAAATATAATCTGTAAAGCATAATTCTGTATCGAGAATTCTAAATTACTTAAGTTTTTAGCATGGAGTGGTCCGATAACGAGAACCGTGTTGGTGTTAAAGCGCTATTTAAATGTCATATCAGAAAAGTCACCGAAGTCTAGTAGGTAGTGTGTTGTAAGGACACGGTTCAAACTCCAGGCCAGACATCAAAACGAAAATATGAAAAATATTTCTTCGGCGACTTCCTCTCAGCAGATTTCTGGCAAAAACTATGAGAGCAAATGAAATTGATATGAAAAGTTTTTCAAACATCTGTCGTCGGAGTCGACTTTAAATTGTAGGTCCCGCCACTCATGTATAAAATTAACACACATAACATGGGTGGTGTAAGAAGCTAGGCCGAAGGGTTGTAATGACCAATTATGTTATGTAGATATCAGAAAAGGCGATTTTTTTAAAACGATCCATCCACACCAGATTAGTGCCACGATTTAGTTCAGTTCATAAGTTTGAAGTTGATAAAGACTAACCCCGGCCGAGCCGGAGTTACAGCCATTGATTTGACAAAATCATGTCCAAAGAATATCTGTTTCTTTTAATTTAAGGGTGATCATTTTTTATTATTTTTAAAAACTTTAGTACTTGAAATAAAAGAGTTTTTATATTTGGATCTAGTTCTCCATATAGTCGCGTAATTATTTCGCTTCGCTATGAATGGTTCAACGTTACGATCTCAGTCAATATTTATAAAATTAAATTTAAAAATTAAATTTAAATTAAATTAAATAAAGCAATATAAAACGTTTTAGTTCGTATAGAATTTTTTGAGCTATAGCATATTAAGTGTTGCTGTACTAAATTTAGTACACTGGGCGTTCAAGGTAAGATAAAATAGTACAGTGAAGACGTTTTCATGCCGGCATTGTGCTTCACAATAAAAAATTTTCCTGGTTTTTTGATTGCTTTTTTTTTTGAATAGCGTCTTGTTATTAATTAAAAAATACTTTGAAAGATATAAAATGGCGAACCGACGTTGTACAATGAGGAGCTTTTTCCCCACCGGCGACGATATAGAGCAATTCTGCAATATCGAATTGTTGTCTATATGCCACTGAAATGTTCTCTGGGCAATGATAATTTAAGTATTAAAAACTAAAATGTATTGCGACCGTGACTCAATTAAAGGACAAATAAGTAGTTCGCTCGAATTCAATATTAATACTAACTTCTTTATTTTAAAATCCTTTACTTAAACCTATCGGTTACAATGTAAAACATAAGCCCACTGTTGTTGTTGCTATTATTTATTTCTCGCTTCCAATGTACCAATTCATTTGTACCTATTAAACTTTACGCATAAAAAACTTTACATATGTAACTGAAAGAATATTATTGGAAATAAATAATACCATTGTAACAAGGACAAAAACATTATAAATATGAAATGAATGTAAGCGAGAAACAAATAATAGAAGCTAACGGGTTACAACCAAACTAAGCTTAGCTTAAACAAAATATAATCAAATTACAGTGGGCTAAAACCAGCAAAAATATAAAATGTATTTAAATGCAAATCTGAATGGAGTTTAATAAAAAATATAATTAAAGACTTTAAATGCAATTAATGAGCAAAGCAATGAAAAATTAATGAAAAACAAAACTAATACAAATTCAAAAATGGATAATCTAATACATTTATGCGGTGACCTAACAGACGTAGCAAAAACTATTTAGGGTTGGAAGAGGCAATATGTGACATTATTAGCCAAGATAATGAAAATGACGTAACTTACGATGTAGTTATGCTGCCACCCGATTTAGATGTTCTCACTGACGAAGAGGAAGGTGGAGACGATGAATTATATGAAAATTAACTACCTCGAGATGTGCCCGGTAATATAGAGGTGGTTACTTACTGACCAACGGTTGAAGATATATGGAGTAGCGATGGCGATGAGCCACTACAAACGATCGCGTCATCTACTTCACGGAATGTTCAGAAAAAAGAAGAATTGAAGCTAGTGTTAAGTCCCGAAGTTGGAGAAAATGTGCTCCCGTTTATTCGTTTTTTCCATCTCCCCCAAATCAAAAACATACTGAAGCTATGAGAGGGGTAGATCAGATGGACCAGTCTATAGGAATGTACCGAATTGCTGTAAAAGGTAAAAAGTGGTGGTGGGTCTTGTTTACTTATTTAGTGGACTTGACTGTTTCAAATGCATGGAGATTATATTGCATTGCAAACCCTAATAATCGTGTGGATCAATTATGGTTTCACAGACATATAGCACGAACATATCTCAGTGACAAAAAGGACAATAAATGTAGGCAAACGTCTTCCAGAATTGAAGGAGAAGAAAAAAAAATAATGGCCACAACCCCCAAAAAATTCCAAATCAACTTCGATGTGTCATATGCTCAAATCGGGTTAAAACATCATGTTGTAAGTGCCTGAAAACACTTTGTTTGGAAAGAGGATGTTTTACAAAATACCACACGTAACCGTCCATTGTACTAAACTTAGTACACCTCAAAAAACACAATTTAGAATATTTTTTTTGTTTTTTTTCTTTTATATTACTATAATAACTATTATTTAAATCAAGAAATAAAGATTGAATTTTAAAAATTTTTTTGTGGTTCTCATTTGGGCGTTAATGGGTTAAAATATTGCATTGCAGGGTAGGATAACAAATAGTCGGTTTAGCCCATTATAATTGCCTAGTTTGTTCAACTTTGAAAATAATTTGTACCTTACTTGTCATGAACGAACTGTGTTTCCAAAACGTTCATATATATTTTGGCGCATTTGCTGTCAATTATATACGCTTTTCAACACTATAATCTAAAACGAATTAATTTAACTGTTGCAGCACTAATTGTAGCAATGGTTTTGAGACTAAATGTATTATTTTCTTACTCGTTTGATGCCAACATTGTCACTAATTAGTAATTAAAGTGGTATTAAAATGCTACAACTAACATTAATTGGCCGTAGTTTCAATTTAAATTAAACTGTGCCAACAAAACTTTATTAAAATTAAAAAAATTTTTTTTTAATACTTCTATCTTAAACTAGAATATACAATCATTAAGATGTTAAACAATATAAGACCTCACAGCTCCAGTCTTTATAAGAGAAATTCATCCATAATTTTGAAAATTTTTTCAGCCTTAATGCTACTATAGTCTAGGAGGCAACCTAATTTTCAACTGCTACATATGATTTGAATCCATGAATCCTTGATTAATTTTCTGTGGGAGTTGAAAAGCATTATCACAACTAAAAGTAATAACTCGACTTAAGGTATGTTTAAATGTTCTATAGCCTAGAAGCTTTAATACTTTTGAAGTCTCATTTCTGCATCCACTACCTTTTGTTTTTCCAACATATTCTATCTCAAACTGTTAACGCTTTAGATGATGTAATAAAAGTAGACTATACCAGAAAACTATCTATCGACTCGTAACGGGATAGTTGAACAAGATTTGGAAGAAGTAGATGTATTTTTGACAACGGTAAACTCAAAATTTAACCTGATAGTGAGAATACTGCAAGTAGTAGACTGCCGGACAGCTTGTCAGTTCTGGACCCAAATTGATAAGGGTGATAGGGGCAATGTATCATTACTTGTGACTGTACTTGTGAAATCTCACGCAGATTTCTGTCAAAACCTCTGAGATTAAATAAAAATTGCAAAAATCTGTCGTTCGGACTCGACTGTAAAATGTAGGGGACTCATGTATAAAATTAACACACACAACATCAGTGGTGTGAGAAGCTATGTCGTATGTATTATCGCCACAATCTTCGTAATATTCTCAATGTAGTTTGGCAATTTGTGTGTATGTACAATGTACATATGTAGTCGGGCGATTTAGTTTCTTCAAAATGAACCAACCAATACTGTGGTCGTGTAGAATTCATACATAACACGGTGCGACAGTCAAAATACACCTATCTAATGACATAGTATAGGTTGTGAGTTTCGTTGAGTAGAGCTCAAAAATATTTTTTTATATTTCTCGAACCATCCAAACTAGTTTTATTCGACGATATTTTTATTTTTTTTTATTAATTTTTTCAAAAATAGCTATTCGTAATTGCCAAATTTAATAAAAGGATATAAAATAAGTGATGATCGTTTGATCAAATCGGACAAAAATTACCGTAGTTATTATTTAAATAATAATATTATATATATATAGTATATTAATAATAATAATATTATTATATATATAGTAATATTTAAATATTTCTAAAGTTTTGATGGATCTTGATTGTTTATCGCAAAATGCCTCAATATCACGTTTGCACGACTACCAGAAGTCGGCTAATATTTGTATTTTTTGCACGTATTATTATTACTCTTTGCGCAAACATTTTCCAACTTCTGGTAGTATGGTGGTAGCTCAAACGTGAAATTGCCACATTTCCCTATAAACAATCAAAATCCACCAAAAATTCTGAAAATTTTAGAACTGAAAGTTGATTTGGAAAAAATATATATGAAAAATATAACATCACTTATTTCATATTTTTTAATTAAAGTTTGCTAATATGAACGGTCAAACTTGAAAAATATGAAAAAATTCACATTTGTCAAGTTTACCTCATCAAACCTCATAGCATATTAAGTCAAATAATAATATATATTAAGTCAAATAATAATAATATCGTTTTAAAGCTTCATCCCTTTTCTTTCAAATAAACATCATAATAATAAACATTTTGAACATCGGTTCGGAAATGTTTGTCTAATCAATAAATGTCTGCGTACAGTCCAAAAAAACAGTTTTTTCAAATAAAATAAGTTTGGAGGGTTCTCGAAAATAAAAAAAAATATTTTCGAGTTCTACTCAACAAAACTCACAACTTACTCTATGTCATTAGCTGAGTGTATCTAGTTTTTTTTATTTTGTCGCATAGTGTAATTGGTCATTACGACACTGAGAGGAAGTCACCGAAGAAATATTTTTTTTATTTTCGTTTTGGTGTCTGACCTGCGGTTTGAACCGTGGCTTACGTCTAATAAGCCAACACGCTACCTACTATATACTACGGCGACTTCGCGGATTTTCAATATACTGAGGATATATTTGGTGCTTCAATAAAGTGTATTTCTCCAACTGCTTGAATGACAACATACTTTATTAGGTCCTTCATTATAGTATAGCAAAGCATTATTTCGGGATGAAAATCTCATTATTCTAGTAGTTGTTGGACTCCGAGATATTGTTTCTCACAAAGGGCAAAAAAATGTAAAAAATTATTTTTTTAATGATTCTTTAAAATTAGCCCTCTCTTTTCAGCAGTTGTTACTCTTACTCTCTATAGTCCCCAGACCCTCACTTTTGGTACACAGGTGTTTTTATTTAGTTTACTTTGTAATAATCATTCTGTTTTGTTTGTTTTTTCCTTATTATATTTGTCGATATCGCCATTTCTTTTAAGTCAGAAATCAGTATTTTCTAAAAATCTACTGTCGATGTCGACTTACTGTCGAAAATAAGTAAACGACAAGTGTCACCTTTAAACATTGCTTTTTCTTTTTGACATTTTATTTGCCAGTTATTGGGAAAGAAATTAAATTTAATTGAAAAAAAATGCGTCATTGTGTTTCTGTTTTTTTTTTTTTTTTTTTTTTTTTTTTTGTGAAAGTCGGCTGTTGTTCTCTTTTGCAAATTGTTGTGTCTCCCTTTACTCACAGAAATATAATTCGCATGACTCCTTTCAGAGTTATTCTTGAAACTGCAATATATTAGCTGCAGTTTCTATCAATGGATGTAGTTGCAATTGGTTTGTTTTGACCATTTTTTTATTTTACATTTAAAATTCACTCTAATTTAAAAATTGTTTTCATATATTGCGTAAATATAATATTATTGTGTTTGTAAAGATTAATGTTAACATACATTACCATGAACACAAGCCCATTCAGCAAAGGTTTCAGGGCACAAGATCAATAGTTCTACTTACTAATAAATTTAAAGCTAGCTTGGAAATAAAAATAGCAAAAAGGATTAAATTCCTGGTTAAAATTATGTAAAAAAGTATAAGCTGATAAAATCAATCTTATACATAGCTAATATTGTCACGAAAATGGTAACGGTGTAACATCGTTTAACATTAAAATGATAAAAGTTAATAAAAAATTGATTTTGTTAATACAAAAAATAAAAATGAAAATTGTTATAAAACTTGAATTTGAATAATTTTTGGTATATCAAAACATTTTCTTAACGAATTGTACATCCTTAGGTCTATTGTTTTTAGCAACATTCAAGTGCAGTTGACGAGTTTGGCTTCTAGATTGTGTACTTATATTTCCAATTATTTTACTCTCCAATATGTTTTTAAAATAGTTAAAGTTATTGGACAGATAATTAAAAAAAATCTAAACAGTTTTATCAATCTATGCTTGTAACGTAGACTGACGAAATACGAAAAAACTCGTAGATTGCCTTCTTTTCTGCCATGGCGTATTTTCACTAAAACTGTTTTTTATTGAAATGTTTTAGAAAAATGAAAATAATTTTTTTTCTCAGTTTATTTAATTAATCTTCACTACAAAAGTGGACTAACAATTATTACATGAAATCTTAAAACTAATAACAATAATTAAGACCCGCCAGCGCGGGACAAAATTTCATGGTTTATCGTTTTCACTCAGTAATGGATGTAGCTTTTTAACTAGCGCATTCTCGAACAACTTTGATATAATAGACAGCAGGCTTATTGGCCTATGTGACTCCACCCTTGTGTGATCTTTTCCAGGTTTGGGGATCATGGAGATAAGTGAAATTCTCCAAAACTCTAGGCGTAAAACAGCATTAAATATGAAGGGAATTAATCTTTCTTTAAAAAATAAAAAAAAAATTAAATTACGTTGTCAGTATAGTTTTAGAGCTTTTACATTATAATTACTACAGAAGATTTTCATATGATTTGAATTGCTGGCAATTTTAAAAATGACTATGATTGTGATTAATGTACGAGAAAGTAGCTGAAATATACTCAATTTTATTTACTGCCTGCCTTTCAAGACTCATCTGTACTGTTGGTTGCTATTTCTCGTGATGCAAATTTGCATCATTTGTTATTGTCAAGGAATTATATTCTATTCTATATAGTCATATTCACGATATAATACTGTGCAGTAGGTTTATGTTGACTTACTGAAAACCAAAAAGAAACGATGTACAGTATTTTACAATTATTGAAATTCGTATTACATTTATAACGTATTAAATAATGATGAACTGTTTAAATGACATAAAATGCAATGTAATAAAGAGGTCAATCCAAATATGTATAATGAAGTAAAAAAATTAAAAAAGAGTAACAAACAATATACGAGGTGTGATCAAAAAATATCCGTTATTTTCAAATTTCGTGCGTTACATATGTTCGATTTTCGCATTTTTTTTCTGGTATGTTGGTACACATGTCTGTTATATATGTTGACAGTATCAGCCATTTTAGATTGTCAGTTTGTTTTTGACAGATAAAAAGGTTAGTCGTGTTTTGGTGTGCTCTTCGATTTTTTACTATTCGAAAAAATGTATCAAAGAAACTGTGTTAAGTTTTGTGTAAAAGATGAAATTAAATGTGAAAGGACATTTGAAATGTTGACTGTGGAATTTGGTGAGTCTACTATGAGCAGAACACAAGTTCAATTGTATAATTATTATATAACCGGTTTAAGATAGGTCGAGAAGATGTCAATGACGATGCTCGTCCTGGTCGCCCGAGCACATCAACAACCGATGAAAACATTGAAGCTGTAAAAAAAATGATTTTGGATAATCGTCGAACCACTATCGGAGAGGTTGCTGATGATGTTGACATATCGTTTGACTCACGCCAATCAATTTTTGCTGATGTTTTAGGCATGAAACATGCGGCAGCGAAGATTGTTCCAAAATTGCAAAATTTTGAGCAAAAACAACGTCGCATGGACATCTCTCAGAAGATGTTGAACGTCGTCAACGACGATCCAGATTTGCTCAAAAAGGTCATAACTGGTGACGAATCATGAGTGTATGGCTATGACATTGAAACCAAATCCCAATCATCCCAATGGAAGCGTCCAGAAACCAATACCGAAAAAAGCGCCTCAAGTTCGGTCAAATGTGAAGGTTCTGCTCACTGTTTTTTGGATAGCAATGGCGTGGTGCATCATGAATTCTTGTTGGCAATACCAAAAAGCGCGTTTCAGAAGTGTTTCGAGGATTGAAAAAAACGCTGGCATAGGTGTATTATATCTGAGGGGGTTACTTTGAAGGGGACAATATAGTTATTGATAAATAAATAAATACTTTTTGGAGAAATTGAAAATAACGGTAATTTTTTGATCACACCTCGTACATATATACATATGTATATGAGTACATGCTTGCACCTTGTGCACTTTTTATTTTATAAATATGAAAATAATATAGCAAATGCAAAAATATTATTGTCATTTATTTTAAGTTGAATACTGAAGAAAATAATTAGGGCTCTAAACTGAACTTTTCAAGTTCTTAAAAAAGGAAGAAAAATTAAAACAACTCTATTGTACATAATTTTGCACCATACAAAAACTGATGGTACTTTTAATACTTAGTCCAAAGCCCTTTTAACCTTTAACACATTCTCTCTACAAATTTTTCAATTATTTTTTTGGTACTCTCTCCCATTTGGGCAGAATTTGCTGCCAAAGTATCCCAAAATGATTGGATCGGTATTGTCCCAACCGTGTCTTTACAATTGATCACAAATTCTCAATAGGATTGAGTTGCTCACTGTATTAATAGGAAAGTTTTCTCGCTTAGTGTGCTTTGGATTATCATTGTGCTGTTAAATTACTTCTTCTACAGGAAACATGAGTTTGCAATAGACGCAGATAGTCTTTTGTTCTCATTATTACATTTATTACATTATTGCATTTATCAAAGGTGCTACCATGTTAAACAACTCCGTACCATTACGCTCCAAGCGTCTTCAAATTCCTTTCCCAGGACGGCAACAGCAACATTGCTTACGGACGGATTTCAAACGATTAAATTTTGCTTTGATAGTTACACGTTTCCAGTTATCTACTGTGTGTAAAAGGGTCTTTTCGCTGTCCATCGACTAACAGGGTTGTTTATTACCACAGAAGCATCTTTTGGTGTTAAAACATCGTGTCCTTTCATGTGGTTTATCATAAAACGTGAGTCTGCATTGGTTAATAACATTTTGCGACCTCTGACTGATTTGGGGATAATAGAACGAGTTGTATACTATGTTCAGGCATGAATTATAATTGAGTCAATATTTATTTAATTGACACAATTATTTTAAGTGTTCAGCCATACGCAAATCAGCTTATTCAATAATCATTTGACAGCTGGAAAACAACAACATTTTTTTATTTTTTTAAAACAATTCATAAATTTTACACTAAACTTACCGTAACCGGAAAAATTACTCATTTAAGATTTTTTATCTTTTCTTGAATATAAAATTGTAACACCGCTATTTGCCTTTACGAATTCTTTTAAAAAATACATCGAATATATTTTTGAAGATTTACTCCTATGTTGTATTTTTTACTGTAATCTGCCCTAACTACTGCGGGAAATTATTTGCCCTAATCACAGGTTCTGTATCTTGATTTGCATATTTTGTGATATAAAACCACTGTTTTGGAAATTTTTGGCATTGCCTGCTATGATTTGCTATATTAAGGTATATTGTTTGTTTTCTGGCAGATGGATATTCACTCTACTCCAAACGAGTATTACAGTAAAATTTTCTAGTGCTATTTTGTTAATAAAAATTCTTACTTCATTGTTTTGTTATAGTCCTTATCTTAAAAATTTCGAAACATTCAAAACATTTTAAATCATTAGAAATTTTCAATAATATATAGTAGAAAGTGAATGGAATAGGAATAGAAATACAAGAAGTATCGGTATATTTAGTGTTAATATAAATAAACTTACCTTTAATCTCACTCACCATTTTTATTTGACGTTGTTGATAATTGAAAATGCAAAACATACATACATACAGTTCTGCTTTTTAAGTTTTACTCAATATTATAACAATTTTCGTTTTTATTGCGCAATTATTAATTGAAACTAAATAATAGCGTTTATTGCGATGTACTCAATAAAGATGCATATCTGAACACCGTATTACGAAGTTTAACTAATATTGAACTAATAATAAGCGAAAAAAAAGAAACATAAACAATGCAAACACGTGTAGATCTTACAGTAAATTTTGAAGTTTTCGAAACTTTATAAGTTTCGTTTTGAATTATTTTGTTCAATATCCAACATAAAATAAATTATAAAGAAAAAGTTGGATTTGCTTTATTATTTTCATTTTTATGCAATAATAAGTGCATAAGGTACAAACATGTTCTCATTTGTGCATCTTATTTCTTAATCAAATGTGTTGAATATATTTTTTGTATATACTTTTTAAAAAGTTAACAAATTTCTTACCGAGTTTTCAATGAAAACGCGTGATTCAAGAAAATAAATTAAAAGAACACGAATTTTTCCTTTTTTAGTAACAAAAGTGAAATTTTTCTTTTGTTTAGGTGCACACGTTCATTTGTTCGTTATAAGAAAGGAAAGAAAAATATTTTTTTATGGTATCAAAGTATTACATTTTCAAAAAAGTTTTGATATACTTGCACACTATTTTATTTTTAAATTTTATATATGTATTTTCATTAGTGACACACTTTCAATACACACTATCAATACAGGAACAGAACGACATGTAAACATTAACACACACGGGGTACACGTGATAAAGGTAAAGTTAGGTTAAATGTGCAAACCTATTTCACTCGACGCACTTAAAGTTCCATGTCCATTGTGACAGCACCAGATCTCAATTAAACAGACTTTTATTTTTACAAGTAAGTTTTCAGTTTTAAACCTGAGGCATCTCGCGTAAGCATTTACTATTTTCGCCAGAAAGCTGTTCAAGTTCAGAACAGTGATACAGGATACGCATTTTCATCTCCATTTTCGATTGCCCAAGCGCTGAGCGTTACTTACCAGTTGGCAATTACAACTCTTCAATTAGGATTACAATCAAGTTTCGCACATCACTCATTTTGAGTTTGCCCTTGAATGGATAAATTTTGTGCAAAGAGCGAAAAGAACGGCACTGCACAGTGTTTTTAATTATTCTAACTATAGAGCTTTCCGTTTTAGCATCGTCGATATGGAAGTTAATACCTTTCTTTTGTTTCCACGTCCTCGGTTTGGGACCAGGTCCCAGTCGTTGATCGTCGTCATTATAGTACTACAATGGTCGCAGTTATTTCGCCTTTATTCTGAAGTAGATCTACCAAATCCAAAATTAGTATTTTGTTAGATCACATTCGTACTAGATGCTTTGGTACGTTTGTATTTAACGGCTAAATTTTTTGCTAACTGGGTTCCCAGCGTAAATTGTTTTAAAGTAAACAAGATTCGTCAAAAAAAGGAAAGATGCTGGGAAAGTTTTCAATTCATCATACATAGACCAACAAATGAGCAATGTTAGGAAATAATTGAATTTTTCTATCACAATTCATACTGAGAGGTGTTCCTATTTAAAACTTATCTTCACCGGCATCATAGGCAAAAGCTAGCGGCATAACATATCATAAATGATGTCAGGTTTAGGTTGTTTCTGACCTGACTGAAGCAAGGTATCCTAAGTTGATTACTAACTTGTTTTGATCAAAATGGATAAATTGCAATTTGTTGACTTGCAGTTTTAGCAAGCTTCAAGTAAAATAGGACTGCGATACAAGGAATGATTTGAAAAAAAATTTGGTGAGCAAAAGTCCATTGACCACCAAGATTACGAGTTTTGACCAAGATTATTTCTTGTGGAATTATTTGTCTTTTGGTGAGCAAAAGTCCATTGACCACCAAGATTACGAGTTTTGACCAAGATTATTTCTTGTGGAATTATTTGTCTTTTGTAAACATGGGCAAGCTAGCCATAGAAGACAATGTATATTAACAAAAAAGCTGAAATTTTAAATCTCTTAAAACTAAAAGGCAGGGGTCATTTCATACATTTTGCAAATCATTGAAAATTCTTTCGCTATGTGAATAAATATGACAATTTTTAATTCAAAATGTAGGTTTTGTTTTCATTCGAAAATTTTGCTTAAACTTAGAACTGAGCTTCTTCCTACCTTATCTAAAATGCATACCACCACTTAACTGCAAAAAAAACCGCAAATAAAATCAATGAAGGTTTCTTTTATTGCAATATAAAAATTTAATTTTAATGCTTTAAAAAAAAAACAGTCTAAAATGTATTGTTTCGTATGGTATTTAAATGAAAATATTTATCACAAAATGTTAAATTCTTTCATCCAATACAACAAATAAAAAAAGACACAAAATAGCAGTAAAACACAAAATGAGTATTTCCAAAACTTTAAATTTCGTTTAGAAAATTTGTTAAATTAACGTGTTATGTACTCACCTACATTAGATATAAAAAAATATTAGGAATAGAAAAAACAAATTTGGTTTGTTAGTTTCTTTGTTGTTATTACTAGAGTTGTGTAGTTCACGAACGAACTAGTTCAATTGAACTATTCACACAATTAAACTAAAAGAGCCGGTCATTATAATGAGTTCTTTTAGCTCCGTAGTTCTTTTAGTTCTCGTTTCTTATTCCTTCATTTCATTCTTATTAGCTCAGTAGTTCTTTTAGCTCAGTAGTTCTTTTAGCTCCGTAGTTCTTTTCGTTCTCGTTTCTTATTCGTTCATTTCATTCTTATTAGATCAGTAGTTCCTTTAGTTCAGTAGTTCTTTTAGTTCTCGTTTCTTATTCGTTCATTTCATTCTTATTCGGTCAGTAGTTCTTTTAGTTCAGTAGTTCTTTAAGCTCAGTGGTTCTTTTAGTTCAGTAGTTCTTTTAGCTCAGTAGTTCTTTTAGCTCCGCAGTTCTTTTAGTTCTCGTTTCTTATTCGTTCATTTCATTCTTATTCGTTCTATTAATTTGTTTATCGTTCTTATGTGTGACATTCCTATTGGAATTGTGGTTTTGAAGAGAAATACGAACAGAAATTCTCATTGAATATTTAAAAATAAATCACATGCTTTTACAGTGCTTCAAGCACATAAATGAATTAATAAGAATGAAAAAACGTTAAATACCACAATTTTTTTAAAATGAAAAATCATATTACAAATACGATAAATTTACATGGAATACATTAATTCTTTATTGGTATTGTTTACATAGTTTAAATATAAATGAGCAAACGTTGCCATAAAGAAGTTACACAAATTGAGGAAGAGAACGGAGTTGTTTAAAACAACTGAACTATTGAACTAAAAGAACGAACTAGTTCATTACAGAGAGCTGAACTAGAAAGAGCGAACACTCAAAAGAGCTAACGAACCCAACTCTAGTTATTACTATATAATCAATATAATAAAACATGATAGAACCGAATAGAAAGCCATTAATTTTTGGTTTTCTATTAATGAAAACAATACTCATACCAATCTAAATACTGATTAGCTACAACTATAAGAACTAAGCTATACAAATTCATACACAACATAAACCAACAATCTAATCAATATATAAAACTGTATCGAATGGTGTTCCATAGCACTCTACGTTTACCATTTTTCCAATTTCGCTGATAGGGATAAGTAATAGTACGTATAGTCAGATAGAGTAACAGAAGTACTGAATTCTTTCAAATTCTAAAGATATCCATTCACATGGTTTTCGCAGCAGAAGATCAAGCAAACAATCGCTTGAATAGTTACAGGAATCTGCTGAGAGGAAGTCGCCGAAGAAATACTTTTTGTATTTTGTTTTGATGTCTGGCCTGGGGTTAGAAACCTAGTTTTACGTCTAATAGGCCAACACACTACCTACTAGACTACGGCGCTTACCCACTCCAATCCAGAAGTTGGCCTCATTCCTGAAGATGATTTTCTAATGTAAATTAGAATCAGCTGCCAACTATTCCATTCAAAGAACACACGTCTTTGTGTATGGCGATTTGGCAAAACAGACAACATTACAAAAAAATGCGAACAGATATGTATAGTACATAGCTTCAGCGAGATTGCCTTTATCAACTGTCAAAGATACTAATTCCTTTTTCATTTTAAAATGTGTCACAAAAAATTGTAAATCCAGACTTAATGACACAGTTGCTAAAGATGTGCATGGTCGAATTTCCAGGGCCACAGCAAAAAAATTACGAAGTTCGAAATCGAACGTTAAACATTTTCGAAATAAAATGCAAGTTACTGCTTGAGCGTCCTGATGAAAATATGGAACCAAGAATTTTCTCGAATGTAGAGTTTCTGCCCAGAGTGATCAAAAGTTAATGCTAGACTGAATTCACTGGACATACCAGGTGGGTGGAACTAAATTATAATAATCTTACTACTTAGTTCTCAGATCGTTAAACGATTAGACGAGTTATATATGAGTAGTCATAGTGAAACATCATATTCTCTTATTTATGAACGCTAACTGCTCTGGTTCGTTGACATATAAAGTAATAATTTTGTGGTAGGCAAGAACGCTAAACGTACAAAAAATCTTTATTGCTGGCTAGATTAGGCCTAGCTTGTTGGCATAGGTGTATACACTAGTCACAATTTAGAAAAAAATCTGCTGATTAAAGTGTACTTTCTTTTTTTCTCTGGGGTCTAGTTTTAAAGTCTTTCAAACAATACTGCACTAACGTATCGCTTGACGTTTTAATACACGTCATTGTTTTTAAAGTTAGAAATAACCACCAAGTTTTCTATGCGCCAAGGCTGTGACACACATATATTTTTAGTGCCACTTGTGGCAAAGTAAAAGAACAATTTTTGTTGATATCTTTTAAGCCTGGCTTTCATTTTTAGCTAAAATACATAATTCTAATTTCACAATGAAAGAGTCAGCTTACTTAATGTAACATATTACCTGAATTGAAAATGGAGCGTATGAGGACACTAATAAACAAATATTACTCATACGCTAAAGCGTACTGCACAGATTTCAAATTAATTTGTTGCAATATCTAAATAGCATCTTTATAAAACTTTTTTAATTTTTTTTTTTTTGTATTTTAAGACTGTCACAAAGCACCACTATATTCTTTTTATTTCGTTAATGCGTTGAAGTTCCATTAAATAAGTTCAAGTTTCATACAGCAAGCTCCAATAGAACAAAAGTTTAGTTGCCATCCATAATCTATCTGTTAATGTTTTAACGTAGTTATGGTGGAGACATATTTAATGGTCGATAGTCAATTTATGGGATCTAAATTTCACCCATGATTGGTTAGGCGATTATTTGTCAATGATCTTGTTAACTAAGCAAATATTATTAAGCCAATTATTTAGGTCCGCTTGATCTATCTTCTTGGTACTGTTCATTAGTATTCCTTTAGTGGCCTCATGAGGCACACTTTCATTGTTACAAAATTATCGAATGATTTATTGGATTATGTTGGCTCTTGACTTATCGTCCGTTGATGATCTCATTGCTCAAGCTGTGGTAAACAGAAGTTATGTATATTTAGGTCGTCTGGATGTGATTAGTGTATGTTAACCTGAGCTAAAATGGGCAAAACAATTTTTGAGAATTGATTAAATTAAACAAAACATATATTTTTCAAATGAAAATTTCTTTAAAGAATCGATGTAAAATTGTATGTAAAAATGTGCGGATATTGTAGAATTGGTAGATTTCTAAGTAAGTGTATTATCGACATTTCATTGCAATAAACGCCTTTATAGCATGTGGTGAACGATTCTTGTTAAAGTTTAAATTTGAAAATTTGTTATCTCTTTTTAAAATTATTAGCATACACCACATAGTGTTCCAACAATTTCTAGTATATTTGATTAGGAAATAACTTCAATATATTATAAACAAATGTTGCTGAAATACAAGTTTAGATACATGACAATAAGCATCTCGTATACATCTAGACATTCAAAAAACATTGTTCTCCAACATGTATATAGTTGAGAGAGTTTATCAACAATGTTGCTAATATCTACTATGCAGGTATGGTAGTCTCTATTGTTAACCCTTATCCTGTATTAATGGGTCAAAATTGCCCAAACGGTTTTTATTGCTCATTTATTCTTTAAATACTCATCGGGTTTTTTTGAAACTTTTGTACAATTATTTTTTTAGTGAATACTATTAAAATTTAAAATATAATTTTTGTAGATCGTTTCACAAAGCGTATGTAAAAAAACTTACGCAGTCGGTACTTTTGGGTCAAAATTGCCCAATGCAACAAAATCAATTTACGCATATGATACGAGCTTCGTAACAATTTTGTGGGCCTTGACAACATCATAACTAGCAACAAAACAAAGAATATGTGATAATAACGCACAAGTGTTTTTGTTGTTTTTGTTTTTTATAACGGTATTACAAACTGCAAAAAAAAAAAAGAGAATAAGTAGTGTAAATATTTCATTCGTTTGTGTTTTTGAATTGAATACAAGTGACAAAATCTTTACTTATGAAACCAGAAGAGATAAGAACTTTTCTTATGCTATCAGACTCAGGCGATGAAAGCCCCAGGACTCATCAAGTGAAGATGAAAACAACTTCGCTTATGAAACTGCATCTGACTATGAACCCAACTCCTCGTCAGGAGCTAGCATGGACATTTCCGAAATTCTCAATCAAACTGCGGATGAAGTTTTAATGTATCTAAACAGTACATAATAAATTGAACTTTTGGCCCAATGCGTTATGCTATTTCAAGAGCTGATGGTATAAAATCTTTTCTTCTGTTATTTATGCCCAGTGATAATATGAAATTAGTTGTTGATATGACTAATTTACAAGGTGACTATAAGTGGTAATGCATTTATAAGAGTAAAAGCTATACAATCGGTTCATTTAGGTCAGTCTGTATTTAAAAATAATTGGATTGCTGTAGACGACATAACAATTGAAGCATATTTCGGGCTACTTTTGTTGGCGGGTGTATTTAGATCTCATGGTGAAGTTTTAGAATCTCTATGGGACGACCGCAAAGGTCTTTTTTGACAGACAAAATTTTGCAACTAGAAGGCAAACCTGAAAACTATGCTCACTTCCTCTTCGACAATGGGAATAAAACAAAAATGGTATTGTACCTAAAAAAAATCGAACAGTGTTTTTGCTTAGCACGTAACATCACGACAAAAAAATAAGAGCAAGATCCAAAAAGTCAGAAATAATTCATTTCTATAATGAAACGAAATCAAGGGTCGATACATTAGAGCAACTTATAAGAACTTACACATGTAAAAAAAGAACTAATCGATTGCCTCAAGCACTGTTTTACAATATGTTGGATATATCCGCCTATAATGTCTATGTAGTTTTTCTAAACATTAATCCACACTGGAACGAAAATAAGAAATATAAGCTACGCGTATTCTAGGAAAACTTAGGTGTGGAGCTTATAAGCAGAGAAATATCTCGTAGACCGAACATGCCACAAAGTAGTCCTGCAGTCGTAAAAAGTCTTCAAAAGGATTGAAAAGGATTCTGCTGAAGTTCCGCAAGCAAAAAATTTAAAAAGACGACGTTGCAACTTTTGTCCAAATCGTTCTAAATGATTTGCAAATATGCAAATAAATGTTCTGAATGTCAAAAATTTATTTGCAAAGAGCATTCGAGACCAATATTGTATGTAATGAATGTAAAAAAATAAAAAAACTGAATAAATATTATAATTTTTTGTATTGGGCAAATTTGACCCACTAATGTCATATGCGTTTTATTTTTGAAGTACAGGATAAGGGTTAAATAAATTCATTTAATTTAATTTTTTTGATACTTTAAATATTAATTTAAAAAGTCGAATTAATTGCATTTCAAATGTTTATGATTAATTTCTGAATATAATTTTATAATAAATCATCGAATTTTATATATACATACGACATTATTAATATTCGGCTGGCTAATTAGTGACACTTATCGAATACCTTTTATACCATATAGCTTTCGTTCTATCCAGTCATAATCTTCACAGAAACTTTATCTAGATCTCAATTATATTTTGGAATGTACTCTTTGTTCTGATCTTTAAACGATAAGTAGTCGCAGTTAAATAATAAAAATTATAAAAAAATATAAAATATTTTAAAGTATTTTGGTTATCTTTTTTAAAAAGTAATTTTTAAAAATGGGTGCCCTGGTAGTGTAGTGGGTAGTGTGCTAAACTGTTAGCGTTATGGTCGTGGTTTCGATTCCCATCTGAGACTCTGGTCTGTGACACTACACCGAGCATATAGTCAAGCTACTCCGCTCGTATATAATTAGAATATAATTTGTGATTGTATTGTAATTAATAAATAAATAAATAATTTTTAAAAATAAATCAAGAAAATTTTCGTGTTTCAATCCAGCATCTCCTTAAATAGATAACTATTTTTGCTGATGTAAGCTGGTAAAGTTATAATTAGTTTCTTATAATAGTTCTTTTGTAAGTTATTATACGCAAGAAATTTTTATTATTAGATTTTTAAGTATCTTACGCAATAAAACCTTACCTTACGGAACGTTAGATACCGAATGAATTTTTTTTTTTTTTGGTTCTACTCAACAAAACTCACAACTTGTACTATGTCATTAGCAGGGCGTATTTATTTTTTTTTTTATTTTGTCGCATAGTGCAATTTATAAACAAAAGATAAAATTTCGTTTGATTCATTACAATTCCGACAGGTTTACGACCTAGCTTCTCACACCATTTATGTTGCGTGTGTTATTTTTTATACATGAGTGACGGGACCTACAGTAGTAAAGTTGTCTCCGAACGACAGGTTTTTGAGAAACTTTTTATGACAATTTTATTTACTCTCAGAGTTTTTGCCAGAAAACTGCTGAAAGGAAGTCGCCGAAGAAATATTTTTCATATTTCGTTTTAATGTCTGACCCGGGGTTTGAACCGCGGCCTTACGTCTAATAAGCCAACACACTACCTACTAGACTACGGCGAACATCATCGTATTCCAAATGTCATATGATTATTTAGAATTTATATTCCCTCAATGCTAGTTTAAGTAATCAATCCAAAAATAAATATCCTTCCATAGGCTGTTTACTTTTCATGAGAGCCCGTGCAATGACGGAGAAAATACTTTGTTATGGCTAAAGATATTTTTTAGATGTTAGACAGAGGGCCCATTTTGACAAAAGACTTATCTGCACATGTTTTTCAATAATCTCTTCATTTATGGTGTTTTAGTAAATCAGAATGAATAAATGACAACTAATTTGACAGATGTAGCTTCAACTATATGACCGTTATTAACTGTCAAATTTCGAAAATCTCTGTTATAAGACCGTATGTATTCATTCATTTCCAAACTTAACGTTCTTAAACGAAACTTGAAAAAGGCAGACTGTAGGCTACTATATATCATGGCCTTTTTCATTCATCATTCCTACTACTAGGACCGCATTTCAAAATATATCAGAATAGCGAATGAAGTACTATTTAATGGGAAACAATTGTGCTTATCTTGTGTTTTTCTGGTTTAAATGCACTTCAAAAATGCAATGCATTCTTTTTAAAATGCAATACAATGGAAGACCAAGAGACCCTTAACATTCGCAATTATTACAGAATGTATATGTAGGAAAAATGTGAGTTTAGTTTATGCAAAATGCAGCATTAAAATTGAAACTTTCCTTGTTTACAATTGTGACTGAACAACTTGAACATTATTTATAAATACTCATAATCAGATTGCCGTTGCATTACCCTCTGCACATTACGCTCTTGTTTACGAACCACAATGAGGTTTTTCTAGTTAAAAATATGGGACATATTAAGTTGCGAATAGGTGTTCGTTTATTTTACTAGATCAACTTATTTCAGTGATAGGATGAGGAAAACAATATAAGGACATAAATTCTAAACAAAACGAAAAAGAAATTCCATAAAGGCAGCTTTTCTTTAACATGCGAGTACACATATCGTAGGTATATTTTAAACCCTAAAAGAATATAATTTTTCATTAATTTTAATAATTTTTTTTTTTTGTAGAAAATTAGAAGTATACCTTATGTTAACTGTTCAATTTTTTTGTGTTAGTTATTGCCTGTAGTGTTACTGTCAATGAAAATAATATCGGCAGATAAAAATAAATTTCCTAAAAACAATCAAATATAAATATTTTGTATAAATTAACACCAGAACTTCGTGCGCTTTGTAGCAACTTTGGGAAATTATGTAACTTAGATATCATTTAAGCACAATAGAGGCAACGCCATAAATACAGCATTCTCTAAAAGTAGTATATGGAAAGCATATATTTAAGGCAATGCGGCAGAAAGCAACGATTCTACTCCTATGCTTTTAGGCTAATTTCTATCTTTATTAGCAGAAGTGAGAGAATTAGTGCTAACAGTGAGGGGATTAGTGGTGGCAGTCAGATAATTAGTGCTGTCAATACAATAATATACATAAAATAGATAGCTAATTTACACGACTTTGTATCGAGTATGTATCGAGTATGTATTGAATATACTTTTTGTTTGTGAATGCTCAGTGTTAGGCTGTATTGTGTATTCCGTATTCCAAACGTCAAAAAGCGTTCAGAAGAAGAAGATAATGATAATATTAAACAAAGAACACAAAGTTGACTTATTCTTTTTCACAAACAAAAAAGTCGTTTTATTCATTTGGAAAGTGGTTTATGTCCATTTGAGGTTCTGAAACACAGCTTACTTTTCTAATGAAGTTTACAAAACGTATTACTTTATATATTCTAACATGTTTAAGGTTACATAAACATAAAAACAACTTAATACCACTTAACAAAATTTTTGGAACAATTCAAACGCAAACTCTTAAATATATCAATATAAGAAAAAAATGGACTTAAACCACTCTCAAAATAAACAGTTCATATATAAATAATGAAAATTAGTAACCAAATCTTAAACGAGGATATCTATTCATGGCTGATCAATAAGAGAAATATAATGTTTCATATGCCGTGATGTGAGTCAAAAAATGGCCGTTATCAACTATTACAGTTCGGAAGACCTTGCTGGAACACCCGATAATCCCATTTAAAATTCGTAAGCTCTTAAATAAAACTCGTATGTATATAAAAAGTGCTGTAAAAAATTTTTGGCCTCCGTATCATAGAATCGTTTCTCTCAAAAGACTCGTACAGATTTCGTACTCAACTTAAGTTACAATAAATATTAATGTAAATTGTTCTGTTTTTATTTTAAGAATTTACTGACAAATTCTCCTCTTTAATAAATTTTAGTGCAAATTGCATGTAATAAATCCCACATACATATATATCTTCTGTTATTTTATTTGAAAAATAAAAGAGATGGATTTTTAAATTAGAATTGTTGTTGTTTAAACTGCATTGTTCATATTCATGTTTGGATTGCTTATATCTGAGAAAAAAATAAATATTTGTTAACTTTTTTTTAAATAAAATCCGAAACAAATGTATTTTTCAAACTATGAAATTTGTTTCAATATCTTTTATGCGTTTTTTTCAGTTCTTCTTCAAAAATTTAAATTTATATCGTATAATCATAATATCCATCAGAATTAAAACAATATTATTTTCACTTGAGTTAAAAATATAATTTTCATATTCCATATTCTATGTTTCGGTAAATGATTTATTATTCATTCCCTAAAACGAATGAATAATCCAGCTCTTATGGGCAGCGCACAACACATGTGGTCACATATTCCTCAGATAATATAAATTTTAAATTACATCCTCATATATTTTAAAATTTTATTGCACTTAGTTTATGTAAACGCGGATTTATTTTTTTTTGGTAAATATATGGAAATTTTATGAAAAATCATAGAATAAAATGGCTCTGTAAAGTAAAAACAATAAATTATTAATATTAATGACGACGTTATAAACTTTATATTCATGAATGTTGTAATAGGACGCAACACAATTTGAATCCCCCAATTATGATACAAACAGCATAAAAATGTTAAATATTTTATACTTCTTTTCATTATTGGTAGATTAGTTTACAGGTGCATAATTTCATCCGCTAAGTCAAAATTCAAAAACAGTGCTGTACAACAGCAGACATTTTCAGATTTTCAATAAAAAAATTAATAATACCGACATGGCAGCAAAAATTGAAAAATGAATTCATTTAGAAATTTTATATTGTAAAATGCGTTTTGTTTTTACAATAAACATAAATAAAATGTTATAAAAAAGATGAACTTTAGTAACATATAAACCAAGTCTAAACAAAATTACGATAAAAGTTTGGAATTTTCTACTACAAACTTTAAATTAAATGGTATTACCACTATTTGTTCGAAAAATTAAACTTTTCTTCATATCTTTCTTTCAATCGCGCAACTCTCATTTTGTGAAATTTCAAACATTTCATTTACGATTTTTTATTCATTATTTTTTTACAAATAACACTATGCGACAAAATAAAAAAATAAAATATAAATACACCCAGCTAATGACCTAGTGTAGGTTGTGAGTTTTGTTGAGTAGAACTAAAAAATATTTCTTTTTTTATATTTCTTGAATCCTCCAAACATGTTTTATTTGACAAAAACTGTTCTTTTTTTTGGACTTTACGCACAAATTTATTGTTTGCACAAAAATTTCTTAACCAATGTCACAAATTTAAGCCTTCTTAGAAATTATGAGCCTTTAAAATGGTATACATATATATATTATTTGACTTAGTATTCTATGCGTTTTGATGAGGTAAACTTAGCAAATGCGAATTTTTTTAAGTTTCTCTATTTATAGTAGCAAACCTTAATTAAAAAATATAAAATAAATGATGACATCTTAAAGTACATTCTCTTGTGAAGAAATTGGCACTTCGTTTGATAAAATCGAACAGAAATTATCGTAGTTATTATTAAAAGAGTATAACAGCCGTGTTATATTTTTCATATAAATTTTTTTTCAATTGAACTTTCAGTTAAAAAATTTTCAGAATGGATTTTGATTGTTTATTGGAAAATGTGTCAATTTCACGTTAGAGTGACCACCACAAGTTGGCCAATGTTTGCGTAATGCAAAATAATAATATTTGCAAAAAACACAAATATTAGTCGACTTCTGATAGTCTCCCAAACGTAAGATGGACGCATTTTGCGTAAACAATCAAGATCCATCAAAAATTTTGAAAACTTTTGAACTGAAAGGTGATATATAAAAAAATATAACTTCGGTAATTTTTGTCCGATTCTATCAAACAAAGTGTCAATCTCTTCAGAAGATAATACACTTTCGGAATATCACCATTTATTTTATATTTTTTAATTAAATTTTGCAATTAAAAAAAGCTAAACTTGAAAAACTGAAAAAAATTTATATTTTCCCGATCAAAACTCATAACATGTAAGTTTGAATTATATGTTTATGTATACCGTTTTAGAGGCTCATCTTTCCCCTTTTCAATAAACTTTGGACTTTGAAAATAGGTTTCAAAATATTTGGGTAATCAATAATTTTGTGTAAAAAAATCAAAAATACCTTTTTTGTCAAATAAAACAAGTATTGGATTGTTCGAGAAAAACAAAAATATTTTTGATTTTTAATAGAAAATTAAGTATGAGTTAATATAAAAATATTTAAAACGTAAAAGATATGTAATGGCATCAAAAAAAGAAAATTTCTAAAATACTGGACGTTGTGGCAGACAATTTTGAGGAAAGTTATTGTAGTAGAAGTGTATAACAAACAAACAAAAATAAAATAAAATTAATGGTAACAAAATAATAATAATTTATTTCAAAAATTTTTCTGATAGAATCCAATCGTTAGATAAAAAGTTCTATATTTAAAGACGTCGCACTATGTGGCATTTACCCTGAAAAGCTGGCCAAAAAGGCAAAATTGAATTTAAAGAAATTTAAGAAACTAAGTACGATAGACAACAAATTCTGCATTATATAGTGAATTTTCACGACTTTAAGTTGAGATTTGTAGATTTGAGACGATGTCAAAGTCAGGAAAGTGAAGAAAATTAAATGCGTTTTTGGTGTTTTTTTGAAATTTTAATAGGTTTCTATGATATTTTTTTGTGGCTAAACGAATAGAGTTCTTATATTGATTTTTTTTTATTTGAAAGGTATGAGCAACTGCTACTTTCAGTTTTATATATATATATATATATATATATATATATATATCTCATATATTAATGTTAAAATTATTCGTTCAAAATTTAAAAATAATAAAAATTTCACATTTTTTTACCCTCCCTAAAAAAAAGTTAAGGATTTTAGGAGTTTAAAGGTGAAAGTAGTTTTTAGTAGTTCAATGTTATATACCACAAGAAAATACGAACTCTCTACATTCAGGAACAAAAAAAAGTTTGCGCAAAATTGCGCAAAATTCCGCAATTATTTTTGGCGATTTTTTGAAAATTTTACTTTTTTTTTGGAAAAATTAAAAAAATTAAACGCAGTGTAATGAATCCATAGGCAATAAAGCCATATGGACTTAATCCTCAAATGAATGCGAGGAAATTTAGTAGAAGCGATACCAATCGAGATGTCCTGAATAGGTTACTTTTAAGCAGTGACCCTTTTATAAGCTGCAGTACACAAAAATCGCGAAGGAATAGAAAAGCATTTTCATCAGATACTATTAAATTACTCCTTCCTGACATTGATGATGAAAATGCCAACGATTATAGTTAGTTCCATTTTAGTATAGTATTAAATAATGTAAAATAAATATTATGAATAAATATTAATTATCATAGAAGTTTAAAAACTTAATTACATATGTATATCGACTATTATAACAAAATGATTTTCTTAATGGACCGTATGTGGTACCTAGGGGCACTTATGATCCGATCATAATAAAATGTGATCATAAATGATTCACATTAATATTAAACATGTTCATGTCGAATTTCATCGAGGTAATAAAATATTTAAGCCAATTATAATTGCTAAATATATTTTCTTAAAGGGCCCTATTTTGGACAAAGGGCCATTTAGGGACCGACCATAACAAACTTTAGTAATATGATTTAGATTTACAAAATACAGGTTCATACCGAATTTCATCACGATGCCGATGTTTTTAAGCCATTTATAAGCGCAAACGTGAATTTCTAAAGGGTACTTTATATGGGGACCAGGCTCAAATGTGATCCGATTTTCACAAAACTTTACACCGTGATTTCCTAGTACACAGAACTGATCCGTGGTAAATTTTATCATGAGTGTTGTATAATTACCATAATTATGTGTAAATAAGTGCAATAGGCGAAATCACGGACCGATTTGAACCAAAATCAGTTGGGTTCATCCTTGGGCCTTATTATCACTAACGCTATCAAAAAATTCCAGCCATTAACTCATAAAACACTTCTATTAATTTTGGCCACGTTTTCAGGCAAAATGCCACATAGTGGGTCGTCTGTTTCTTAAAATATAAAGAGCGACTTCGACAATTATTTACAAGAACATCTCTTACTTGATAGTAAATTAAACAGGTAACAAATTTTTTAATCATTCAAAAAATTAAACTATTTTAACAGTTTTTTACGCAACTTTAACCTGGCTATTTTAATTTTTCAAACTGAATTTAGTTTTTTTTTGTTTTTGCGTTAATAACTTAACCTTTTTGGTATACTTTTGTTTAAATTTTATTTTGAGGAACTTCATTTCTTATTATTATTTTCTTTTTCAGTATATTCCATTCAGTACATATTCATAAATAACATCTGGCGATTGTACAGGCCAATCTGAACAGCTGATGTTGTTTTATGCAAGCCACTTGTTACCCTCACCTTATGCTTCGTGTAATTTTTTGAATAGTAGTGGAACATATTATTGCTTAATTTAATTAATTCCTGAAATTGCTCAAATATATTGGGGTACGTAAACTATTGCTGTCCACTGTATGTATGTACATAAATAGTAGGTAAGCAAAATTAACAATTATAAATGAGGCACATTAAAGTGAACATTTTCAGAAATCATTAGTTTAGCTATTAAGTCAAATCGGATGCAGATGTAAGCAAAAATGTTAACTTCGTGTAGTAAAAAAACAGAGGAAAAATTACAGAAATAGTACGCGAAATAACTAGGTTTTTGGAGGGCTACCAATAGTAACGACACTAAGTCTAACTCAATACTCTAAACAGAGAAACAACAAAATTCACTATAACAAAGTTGGAAAAAAAGCTAAGAAGGAATAAAAAGGGTGAAGCTAAATTTCTATGCAAAATAGTGTGTTTGTGTTTTACCTGTTATTTCTGTTTCTTGCTAAAGAAGTCGTTACTATAAATAAAAAACAGGTTGTCTATATTTATAAAACACTTAAAATACAATCTTTGTTGTTAATTTTTTTTCTTTTTGGAATTTATAATTTTCTGACACTGTTTTCTGTTTTTATCCTTTTTTTTGTATTCTTTTTTTAGTTGATTAATTTATTTACTCTTGTCGAAAGTATCTTCAAATGATATTACAAGAACAGCAGCTAAAAATTTAAACAAGGGTAAATGGAAAAATAATTTTTGAGTATTACTTGCAATGGAAGTTTTATAAATTTTCGCAATATGGACATTGTGTTCTCTAAACTTCACATGTGAGTGAAGCCTAACACATAACTAAAGGCCGGCTAAGGACAAGATTTATTATGACTGTTACAAATAAAAAATATAAAGAAGAAGACAAATTAACCAAATAACATAAGTCTGGCAGACGCATACTTTCAAGATTCACCTCCCTTATTATCATGAACTAATTTCATTGTTCTTCCCTGATCTCAAAATATATTATCCAGATTTCTATGGGATCAGAAACAGTATTACAAACATAAATAGATATCTTCATGCCGTGGTTTGTATAATTTTCAAGGAATGCTTGGGTTTATTTCATGTTCCTTCGGACTGCAAAGTTTACTAGATTTCATTTATCTCCGAAGAAGATACAGAATCTCATATTAATGCTAAAGATTTTTGAACCATCAAGCACTCGCATTAGGTACTTTTTTGAAGCTACAAAACTACCGTAACTGCATCACGCTCCTTAAGGAGTCAATAGAAAAATCTGATGGTATTTATTAGCGTGATGAGGCAACTCGAGAATCTGTGAACATAAAAGCGTATAGAATTTGCATCTGCAACACAAGATCTTTGCTTTAGAAACTCAATTTTAGCATCTTCCTTACAACCATGGAAAGAACGTGCTGTATATCTATTGACAGTACATGCTGATATGGAAGCTATTTATTTCAATTTGAACAAATATGACTTTCTGTCGAAAGCATTCATGATAAATAATTTCAGTTGCAGTATTATTGGACGTAGATTCCACAATGGCCTCGGTTTGTTTACTATCGGTAAGTCCAAATTTAAATGTACAATCCTTCATTGCATTTTCCAATGTTGGCCTACGCAGCCCCTAAGGCGTATCTGTACCAGAGATCAGCAATGAGTATTCAAAAAGACGACTAGAATCGAATCGTACTCATAATTTCCGATACTTGCAAGCATTCATACTTATTTTAATATTATACTCATACTACTTGTATTCAAAGTTTGAAGTACTCATCGTACTCATACTGTACATCATTAGTATGATGTTGTTGATTTCGACTCTCCATGACTCAACATTTACATGAAGCACAAAATATCTATGATTCGCGTACGAACACTACAATACGCACTAGAAGGTTGTGTGTTTGCTTTGCTTGCTGTCTTTGTCTTTTTCCTTTTTTCGTTTTTTGTAAATGCAACAACAACTAAGACTGTAAACTTTGATGTGACTCGTGATCGTGACTCAAATCATTTATAAGTATTATAAGTATTTTTCTGAAGTTATGTGTCTGAATGAGTAGGCATATGAATGAGACATACTTCGAATGGTATGAGTTTCATATCAGCGTTGTACTCATTCTCATTGTCCTCATACTTATAAATCCACTTTCTAGTGAGTACGAATGAATCAGAGTAGTTAAATTTTAATATTGTTGACTCACTTGTATTCAAAATTTCATGAATGCTTATGAGTACCGAAAAAACGATTCATTGCTGACCTCTGGTCTGTACCGCACTGTAGTGTACAGTGACTGAAAAATTTATATGTTATCCCTAATACGATATACCAAAATCTATTACCATCATCAGTTTAATTTCACTGACTTAAAAGCATTGTTGACATTCAATGTGATTAGTCGAACCATAAAAGTTATGACTATGTCAAAATCATAGTTACAGTTGAACTTTATACCTGAAAAGTCTCATTGTTATAATTAAAATATTCGGGTCAATCATAAAATAGAATAAGTCGCCGTGGTCTAGTAGGTAGTGTGTTGGCTTATTAGACGAAAAGCCAGTGTTCGAGCCCCAGGCCAGACATCAAAATTAAATACAAAAAGTATTTTTTCGGCGACTTCCTCTCAGCAGATTTCTGGCAAAAACTCTGAGAGTAAATAAAATTGCCATGAAAAGTTTCTCAAAAATCTGTCGTTCGGAGTCGACTTTAAACTGTAGGTCCCGCCACTCATGTATAAAATTAACACACACAACATAAGTGGTGTGAGAAACTAGGTCGTAATCCTGACTGAAGGGTTGTAATGATCAATTATGTATGTATGCATAAAATAGAATTGTTATGATAATGGTTTACACCTAACAGAAAACATTAACTAGTATTCGCTTATGGACGAATATCATGCGACAATTTCTGATGTGAAATCTTTTCAGAACAGTTAGTTTTAGATTGTCTCATAAACTACCCGAATACGCTTAGTACTTTTCAGCCCCAATGGAAATTTTGATCCTGCTTTTAAGGGATCACCTACGGCTGGCAGAACAAGTACGCAGAACAAAATCTACATAAAACCTATGTATAATCCATATTCAAATACTCATAGTATTCACAACGGGGCAATGGACAATGCAGAAGATGTAATAACTAGGAAGGAGAGTTGGTACAAATGATTTTTAGACTTTCAAAATTAACTGATAAAACCTGTCTAGCTAAAGGCAAGTTGAATGAACTCCCCACCATCTTACGATGGTTGAAAAATTATTTCTAGATATAAGTATAATTGGACAAAAACGAAACTCTCTAGGACCCAAGTGAACAATTCTCGTCAGTATTGCTGCTAAATGAATACAACGCAATCTAGTTAAATAAAGTACTTCCGTCGATACAATTAAATTGTATCATCAATTCTTTAATTTAAATTAGGTTATTAGATTTCAAATTACCGTAGTCAAGTAGGTAGTGTGTTGGCTTATTAGACGCGAGCCCGTTGTTCAAGCCCCAGACAAATCTTCTCAGCAGTCTTCTTGGTTGCAAAAACTGTGAGAGTAAATAAAATTGCTTTGAAAAATTTCTCAAAAATCTGATTTAAGCTCTACTTTCCGCCACTAATGGATAAAGTTAACACACACAACATGGGTGACGTGGAGAGGAGTAAACACCAATAAAATGCAAAATTACAAGGGGATAGAAAGACAATAATCAGAAATTCTTTCAAAAAATGTTAATTTTTTCTCTCATCTCAAAATTTCTCTTTTAAATGACTTCAGTTAAGTAACTGAGTACCAATCAAGTGAATGGCTGCCTTCCAAAATGTATCAATACAAAGTTTGTATCCAGTTCTACTACTGTATATAAACTATGTAGATATGCAAAGTAACCAAACAATGCATCAACTATAAACCCGATGCCTGATTACTTTTTGACTGAGTTAAAAATACACATTGACGGCGTTTTGAAATAGAATACATTGTATATACTTTGTACAGCGGCATTATGAAATACGATACTGTGTTCGAACACAAAGCAACTAACATTTTGGAAGGCAACCAATGTGATTAAAGTCTCTTCTGTATTGGCTATTGGCAGTTAAAAGTCTTTATTATCTGTTCAAAATTTTTAGTGGCATTTTATGAAGATCGCCTATTATGAAGTGTGAAACCGTGTGAATTTATGCCAGAAAGTAGTTTCAATAGAAACATACAATTTTTATTGATTAGAATATTTCCTTTTAATGTTTTCCTGATCGACAATTTGTCAGCTTCTATGCTTGCTTATGGTCCTTGCAAACTAAATTCTTGAAATGTGTTTTAAACTATTGTCGATGAAGACTTATAACTTACAGTATAACTTAAATTACGCCAGGTCTTATAAGACAGACTTATTTACTTAATTGGTCGTTACAACTGTTTAGTTGTAGTAGTCGTAGTCGTAGTCGGCAGTCAACGTGTTAATAGAAACAAATTTTGTGCATACCAAACATTTTGATTAATTAAAATTTATTGGTTTTTAATAAATAATCAAATGATTACAAGACATTTGATAGTATTTTATTACCAATATTAACAAGCTTTCCTTATTTTCCTTGCAATCTTTGCTGTTAAGCTGTTATGCTTTGTAAAGCCTTGCTGACCCCTTGTTCTGTGAAGCATTAAGGAGGCAAGCTTTAATGTTAAACTACTATATGTTCGAGTATTGGTTTCTTTTTACAACAATTTTAACTACAGATAAAATCAACAACAATAACAACAACAGAAACAAGTTGTTAGTTTTTCTAAAGATATTTTATCTGCTTGTTTATAAGCAAATTTCCATTTTCTAGCTTTTCTACATATCAATGTTTTGTATTTCTTTTTTTCTTTTCTTGCTGTTTTGCTGGCATAAAGTTTTGGCTTAAAACTAAGAAACCATGGTTTACAAAGTGTTCTTTTTTTGGCAACCCTATATAATTTGAGTTTTCTTTTCCTTACACTTTTCGGTTTGTGAATTGTGAATTGTGTAAATGTGAATTGAGAACTTAATGGCCATTTTTTACCGTCGGTATTTTCTTTCGTAGAGGAGTTTCTTACTTACTTACTTTTTTCTACTTTTTTGTGCTTTTTCGATTTGATTTAATGTGTTGCTTTGCATTACATTTATTACCGATTGATCCTGACTAATGATTTCTAATGTCCATTTAAGTAAGTATCAGATTTTTCTATTCAATGTCTCATAAGATATAATTGATAGTGAAATTACAAAACTTAAAGAACACATGGTGCAGTTAATAAATATGTTCTTCCGTTTTTAACATTATAGTCTAATATTTCTTAGGCTTTTGCGCAACAGTCCACTTTTACATCTTTTTTTGCGCTCTATATAAAAAATTTTTATTTAATTAAAATTCTCTATTTATTTCACATAATCCTCTATAAATATAGTACAAAATATTAATATTCTTTACACTGCTTTACTCTATTACTTTTACTTTAATTGCTTAGTAATTTCATTTTACAAAATGTTTTTTAGAATTTGCATTTTGTGGCTTAGAAAGACCACACCGTAACATCCACTTTACCACCCTAAGATTTATATACCACAAGCAAGTGCAAAACAATTTATACACGGTATTAAATTGTCAACAGTTCATTCTTGAGGAAATGAAAATTATGAAACTTGTTAAAATAGGATTCAGAATTTTATCTTATTTTTTAGGTTTTTGTATTCTGTTGTATAACAAGCAAGTAACAAATTTCAGATTCAAACCGCAAGTTAATTATGGGACATCCGTTCTTTGTTTACTGCACAACTTACGTAGTTTTCGAACATTTAAGTTGGTTTAGTTCCATGTCAAAAAAAAAAATAAATTATAAAAAAATAAAAATAAATAAAGAGAACAATTTATTCCTTTCATAGCCAGAGATTTATTGTACAAACAAAATTGTTTTGGAAAGTACAAATTTTTGGATTTTTTCTTGTGCGCTCATTTTAATCGAAAACAAACGTATAACGAATATTGGTTTTTTTTGTACTCAAATTAAACATGAAGAAAATTTAAAATAAATATTTTTATTTATTAAAGAGCGGGAGCACTCGGAATTATATTTTTTAAAGCAAATGTTTTTCGTTAATAATTTCACAATAAAACCATTCATAATCATTTGTTTTGTCTCAGTCTTATGCTAAAAACAAATAAACGCAACGCAGCAAACACCTCAATCTCTGCTGGGTGTATATAGGAGTGATTATTTTAGATGTAGTGCAACAACAGGTAACGATTCTGGTGCTTTCCATTTAGGCTCAACGTAACGTAACGTACCGTAGCGAACGTTCTCTTTTTGCCATATAGAGAGCAATGTAAACGCTTACCGTAACGTTCTCTCTTGTTAGCAAAACGGAAAGATCTGTATTAAGTGCCAGTTACCCAAACGTAACGTAACATAACGTACCGTAGCGAACGTTCTCTTTTTACCATATAGAGAGCAATGTAAACGCTTATCGAAAAGTTCTCTCTAGTTAGCAAAATGGAACGATCTGTATAAAACAAAATTCTCTTACGTTTTTACGTGGCATTTGAGCCTGAGTGATGGGACTATTGTCTTTGGTACTTTCATGATTATTTATATAAAACTTTTTTTGTACTTGTACGTTTACTGTGTTAATAGAATAAATTTTTAATTTTCAGATATACCTACATATAATTCACGCAATAAAAATATGAACTAAGAAAGTATTTATACAGAAATCAGAAATCTCATTTACAAGATTAACAAAAATGCTTCGCACTTTGCCTAACACAATTAAAATTGCCTGAAAACTTAACCATCGCACTATGTGGCATTTTGCCTGAAAACCTGGCCAAAATTAATAGAATTGTTTTATGAGTTAATGGCTGGAATTTTTTGATAGTGTTAGTGATAATTAGGCCCAATGATGAACCCAACTGATTTTGGTTCAAATCGGTCCCCGATTTCGCCTAAAAAACATACAAATTCCCCTCGAAATTGCACTTATTTACACATAATTATGGTAATTATGCAACAATCATAATAAAATTTAGCATGGATCAGTTCTGTGTACTAAGAAATCATGGTGTTAAGTTTGGTGAAAATCGGATCACATTTGACCCTGGTCCCCATATAAAGTCCCCTTTAGAAATTCACATTTGCGCTTATAAATGGCTTAAAAACATCGGTATCGTGATGAAATTCGGTACGAATGTGTATTTTGTAAATCTAAATCATATTACCAAATTTTGTTATGGTCGGTCCATAATTGCCCCTTGGTCTAAAATAAGGCCTACTAAGAAAATATGTTTACCAATTATAATTGGCTTAAAAATATTATTACCTCGATGAAATTCGACATGAACATGTTTAATATGAATGTGAATCATTTATGATCACATTTTATTATGATCGGATCATAAGTGCCCCTAGGTACCACATACGGTCCATTAAGAAAATCTAACATACATCTCATATTGTTATAATAGTCGATATACATATGTAATTAAGTTTTTAAATTTCTATGATAATTAATATTTATTCATAATATTTATTTTACATTATTTAATACTTAACATACAAGCACTTAAAAAGTGAAACTAACTACAATCGTTAAAATCGTTATCATTTTTATCATCAATGTCAGGAAGGAGTAATTTAATAGTATCTGATGAAAATGCTTTTCTATTCCTTCGCGATTTTTGTGTACTGCAGCTTATAAAAGGGTCACTTCTTAAAGTAACCTATTCAGGACATCTCGGTTGGTATCGCTTCTACTGAATTTCCTCGCATAATTCGTACGCCATATGGCTTTATTGCCGATGGCTTTATTACACTGCGTCTAATTTTTTTAATTTTTCAAAAAAAAAGTAAAATTTTCAAAAAATCGCCAAAAATAATTGCGCAAACGCAAATGCGTTGCATTTTTGCGCTCGCTGAAATTTGTCTCTTTTTTCTTAAATGTTAAAATAAAAATAAGTGGATAGAAAAATTTTGATATTGTAACCTGCATTTGTTAACTAGTTTGTGGAGCATAAAAATAAAAACAAGCATTTAATTTCTTTACTGTTTTTTTGAAAGAGGCATACATAAAGATCAATCGGCTTAGTATTGCATTGTTTTTGCTCGCTACCGTATATAAACTGAAAGTAGTAGTTGCTCATACCTTTCAAATAAAAAAAATCAATATAAAACCTCTATTCGTTTAGGCACAAAAGAATATCATAGAAACCTATTAAAATTTCAAAAAAACACCAAAAACGCATTTAATTTTCTTCACTTTCCTGACTTTGACATCGTCTTAAATCTACAAATCTCAACTTAAAGTCGTGAAAATTCACTATATAATGCAGAATTTTGTTGTCTATCGAAATGCGTACTCAGTTTCTTAAATTTCTTTAAATTCAATTTTGCCTTTTTGGCCAGCTTTTCAGGGTAAATGCCACATAGTGCATCTCGGTCGCTACATTCTATGTATATTAAAATAGAAAACATAACATATGCTCAGAAGCTAGAAATAGAACTTTTTCTACTTCTGCAGAAGCTGAAAAGACGACAAAGAAGAGTAGGCCACGAAACATCTCGTCTTTATAGGCCGCACTTGGGTCCAAAGACTAAGGATTTTCGATCATGCAGAATTTAGAATTAGTTAAAGGTGATTTGAATTGAATCCACATATGCACAAAAAAATCGTAACTACTGAGTGACGCCAGCCAGGATTTATAGTTGTATGACGGAATAGTAATACAACGGCTTTTTGAGTCGACTGCCAATTTACCTTAATCTAAGCAACAACGACTAAACTAAATATGGCGAAATGTCGATTCGTTGTCGTTCTTAACTTGTTGTAGTCCATTCGACTATGTAGAAAATTTTACGCCATTATTTTGCCATACGGACGTATAAAATGAAACAGAATTGAAACCAAATGTAATACTATGTACAGGCATGAGTTTTAACTGAGGCAATATTCGTTTGATTGAAAAAATTATTTTAAGTGTTCAGGCATACGCAAATCAGCTTATTCAATAATCATTTGATAGCTGGAAAACAACAACATTCTTTTTTATTTTTTTATAACAATTCATAAATTTAACGCTAAACCTACCATGACGGGAAAAATTACGCATTTAAATTTTTTTTTATCAGAACTTCTGGAATATAACATTTTGCCTTTACGACTTCTATTAAAAAATACATCGAATATATTTTTGAAGATTTACTCCTATCTTGTAATTTTATTACTGAGGAATGCATGTAATCTGCCCTAACTACTGCGGGAAGTTATTTGTCGTGAGCACAGGTTCTGTATCCTGGTTTGCATATTTTCTGATATAAGACCATTGTTTTGGAAATTTTTGGCATTGCCAGGTATGATTCGGTATATGTTTATTTTCTGGCAGATGGATATTCACCCTACTCCAAGCGAGTATAACAGTAAAAATTTCTAATGCTATTTAGTTAATAAATATTCTTGTTTCATTGTTTTATTATAGTCCTTATCCCCAAAATTTCAAAACATTCGAAATATTTTAAATCATTAGAGATTTTATATAATAATATAGTAGAAAGAGAATGGAATAGGAATAGAAATACAAGAAGTATCGGTAGACTTACCTTCCTCCTCACTCGCCATTTTTATTTGACGTTGTCGATATTTGTATTTTCAAATATCAACAAAATTTGTTCGCATAAGTTGTAATGTTCTCACTGAACATACATACATATGTACATACAGTGCTGCATTTTAAGTTTTACTCAATATTATAACAATTTGCGTATTTATTGCGTAATGATTAATTGAAACTTTATATGAAGTATTGTACATATCTTAACACCGTATTAGGTACATTTAAAACTGGCATAATATAAGCATTTATAACGAAGAATTCTGTTTAGTAATGAATTCTGTTTAGTAATGGCTAAAGGGCTAGGTCAATAAGCAAATTGAAATAAGCTATTTGGTGCGCCGTACACGCTACAATTTTATGACAATTCATTGGTTTACGTCGATAAACAAGCTTCTCTCTTTTGTTGAAAAATGGATTGGAATTTATTGATAGCATCATATACGTGTATGAGAATATGTATAGTAAGAGAATACATATAAGCACAATTTTGAAAGAATCCAGTATTGTACGAACATTTAGAGACTTAAACTTGGTGCAAAGCACAAAAGCTCAGAATCGAAATGAAATTTTTTTGAGGCAGACCGGATAGAGATAACTCCAGATACAAATGCACAGCAGTGAAGTGATCTTAAATAAAATTGTCCTTGTTTTAAAATTTATTTATTTTGTAAACAATGTGTAAGATGTATTTTTTTAATTTAATTAAATAAAAAATATATTTGGAATAAAAGTATATTCATATAGAAGTCGCCGTAGTCTAGTAGGTAGTGTGTTGGTTACTAAACGTAAGGCCTCTAAACGAATTATGAAAAAATATTTCTTCGGCGACTTCCTCTCACCAGATCTCTGGCAGAAACTCTGAGTGTATAAAAATAAAATTGTCATGAAGAGTTTCTCAAAAATCTATCGTTTGGAGTCAGCTTTAAAACGTAGGTCCCGCCACGCATTTATAAAAAATAACGCACACAACATAAGTGGTGTGAGAAACTACGGTCGTAATCCTTACTAAAGGGTTTTAATGACCAATTATGTTATGTAGTATATTCAACAATTTCATTACTTCTTGAAGATATACGAAAACAAATATAATACAATACACTGATAAAATTTGATTGAGTATTCGTAGTATCGATTATTTCTGAGTATCAGTTGATTTATGTATCAAAATGGAAATTTAAAAGATGTAATTATGGTTTCTAAAATACGATTTATTGTACTGTCCTTTATCTATAAAGGGTATGTCCATATTGTCTCACAGGTTCCAAATACTTGTACTAGTGTCCCGTTTTTTCATTACGTATTCTGCATATCGGCTTGAATTGTCAAACAATAAAACAAAGTGTGTACAATGTTCAGTAAAATATCGGCTACTACTCTTAAATTACTTTATGACCATTTTTCATTCTGATTAGCCAACAAAAGTTTAAATTGTCTCAAACCTATTTGCCTTGTGAAGTGTCACAAAGTGTAATCTTCCTAACACGCCTTTAACATGGTTTGGCCTCATGGGCATTTTAGACTTTCAAATTAGTCTTTTACAAAATTGAAGTTTTTTAACTATTTTTACACTTGGAATAGACAGCCTTTTCTGTTTTGTCTCTGTAAAACAATTGGCGTATTAAGTTTATGCAGAATACAAGCGAAACTAAAAATTTAAATAAGTTGACGAGGGTTAACAGAAAATTTTTTTTGTTTATATACTTATATAACGTGTACATTTCAATGCAATAAAAATATGAGGGTTTCCGTTTGCTTATGTTGATTATGTTTTTGTGTTAACTTGTCCAAAACATTTGTAGATTAAAATAAAAAAAATTCTTTTTTGGCTTTATCTCTTAGATTTCGTTGTGGAAAAACTCAATTAAGAAAAATTTGAATACACTTTTTTGTAAATTTAAATTGAGGAAAAACAGAAATATAGAAAATCCACATGTTTCTGTTTCAGGAGCTGTAGATATTCTAAATGTTAAAAAGTTATAGAACAGGAAAGAAGATATCTACGTGCCGGGAAAATCTTAAATCTCTCATTGAATATTCTGCAAACCATTAAGCTGTATTGTATCTCAATGCAATCACATCAAAATTTAAATTTGTTGATTCCGATCGTATAAGAGAAAAACAAATGATTAAATCATAAATATTGTACTCGAATAGTTAAACATGGATATGGACTTGTTACGGTATAGGTTTACTTAGGATCTTTGAAAAACATCGGCGCAATTATGGAATTACTGGAGGAGATGACAAAACGCTTCAACATTAAAAATTCGAAAATGATTTTAACCCTAATGTAACGTCCAATTTAGAAGAATTTTCTAAGATAATGTCAGTGATCCCTCCATTCACCTGATCTAAATCACATAGAAAATTTGTGGCAAATTTGTAAATAGAATAGCATATATCGGAAGCTAACACATCGGGATCAAAACACACACTTCGAGTAATAAATGAGGCATGGTTGTCTATTCCAATGACAACTATGTATACACAATCTTAATCTTAACAATTAAATATGAAATAATGAAAAAAAAATTGGAAGATTTAATTTTATTGCAGACAAAAATTGGATTTACTAAACGCCTTACCTTTTTAGGAGAAGAGTAATTACAATTTAAATATTGAAAAAATATATTCAGTTAGCATCATCTATGCGGTTTACATGCCGCAACATGACTGTTTTCTTATCTACTTACTTGATTAAAACCCTTTAGTCAGGATTACAATTCACACTCTTCATGTTGTGTGTGTTAATTTTACACATAAGTGACAGGACCTACTGTTTAATGTCGACTTCAAACTACGGGTTTGAAAAATTTTTCATGGCAATTTTATTTTACTCTTAGAAATTTTGCCAGAAGTGTACTGCCATTTATTCAGACTGTTTTAGGAAATCATCATGGATGGATAGACAAGGACCATTGACGACGACGTATGTTTGTTGAAAGGGTTCTGGAGCAATCAGTCTCAACACCCGCCCATTTCTAAAAAGTGACTGTTTGGTCTGGATTGACGGCGCCTTCGGTCTATATCCATTTGAGAACGAGGCCATTATCCTCAACGGCGAGCACTATACGCCGATGATTGGCAACTTCATTTGGCCTGGAGTGCTTCATCTGAACACCAATAACATGCGCTTTCAACAGGATGGCGCTGCGTGCCACGAACTATTTAAAGACATGGTCATCTCACGTAAAGTTAATGTGAATTGGAAACGAAGACTGTGCCATTTGACCACTTTAACTATTTTTTGTGCCGTTTTTTAAAAATACCGGTGTATGCAAATAAGTCACAAGCCACAGCGGTCCTCAGAACCAGCATAATACACTCCACGGACAAATTCAACCTGATTTATACGGTTGAGTCATGAAAATTTCGGATGAGCTTTACTCAGAGAAACTTTGACAGACGTTTGAACAATATTATATCCCACACATAATGGCATCAATAAATCTTTCAAATGAATAAAAAGAAATATCAATGACATCTCACTCACGCTTGGTTTTATTGTGCACACCTCGTTTACGAAAATATGTATTCCAAAGAATTCATATAAATTGAGATTTAATAAATTTTGTTTTAATTATATTTTATTTCTCTTTTGTTATCATCTCTTAGTATTTATAAATGAAACAGTATTTCATTGTCTTTTTGTCATGCTGCTTAATTAAAAATATAATTATGAATTTAATTATAATTTCCGATCACATTTGTTACTTCCATTTCATTTGTATCTTTTTCACGACATTTAATTATAAAAAGAAGAAAAAATTATTCTTGGTTTACGTTACAGTAATCGTTAGATTTACGTCGCCTCGATTAACGTTGCGACGTAAACCGAGGGATTACTGTAACTTTTTTAAGTTCCTTGTTAAAAACATACTACTGTGTAGTATGAGCAATATGAAATTCGACTTACATACGTCGCCTTTTTTGGAACCAACTGCGACGTAAATCGAGGGATTACTGTATTTTAATTTGTAGTTAAATTTTTTGAACTTAAAATTGTTGACTGCCTAGTCTTTTATTTATTAAGCCAAAACACTTGATGATAAATTCAGGGGGAATTGTTTCGTTATCAGTTAATTAAAAGTTTAAAATCTGTAAATTATTCTTTCAGAAGGGAATTGTATTTATGGTTCTCTACAAGGAAGCTATATTTCAAAGCCTTAAATCCTTGTTTTGTCGTCGTTTTCTTTACATTTTGGGAATACTGAATTTTTCTATTTCATGGCCTCGCATATCTATATACTAAACTCTGATAACTTCATGGTAATAAAATACAAATTTATTCTCATACATGTCAAAAAGTATTTTATGTTATAGTTTCCAGGCTTGCTATAATAATTATGAAATATTTTTGTATACGAGATTGAGGAAAGCCAAATTCCCCCATTGGCTGCTTGTTTGTATTTTCAAGGCTTTTCGTTCGTAGTCTGTTTCACAATTGCCATTAAGGCTATTACCTATTTTTTGTAGGTCGAGATTTAATAAATTTTTTTCTTAAAGTTCATACTCATCTCAACCATTTTTTTGTTCCGGATGGTATTCCAACACTGGCCATAAAGCAGGGTGCTTTGAATATTGCTTATCTTGCTAGTGAAAAAGCAACATTGCTGCAAATTTTGTCAATATTTTTCAATCTTGCTGAAACGATGCTTTTTTGCTCGCCACTTTCCAGTATTGTGGTATGTATGACCAAACATCAACTTGTAAAATCTAAATTTAAACAATTTCATCAGTAAAGGTGGTTTCCGTGAGAATCGTTCTACGATTGACCTGATGACTTTACTCTCCCGAAGAAGAAACCACATCATCGAACGATTAGGTGTTGCCAAGCTTTGTAGCACTTCTTCCTCTTTACATCAATCTTTTGCAGAGATAACACAATACAGTAAATCCCCGCTTAAAGCGGGAGATACGTTCCAATAAGTTCCAGCGCTAGACGAAATAGTGTTAAACGAGGCAATTTAACACGTACAGTGGAGAACAAAAGTATTAGTACGGCAATATATTTTGATAAAAAAAAACCCCACAGGCTTAATACTCTTGCACAAAGTCCCGATATGACCTCAAGAGAGTATTTAGGAGATCATTTAAAAGAAGAAACTAGTTCGTAATCATGACTGAAGGGTTGTAAATACCAATTATGTATCTATGTACATATGTTAGAAAGAACGATTACGTTATCGCTAAACCTCAAACAAAAGTCAACCGAAAAACTTGCTCATGGTGCCACCAGAAAGCATTAAATAAAACTTGTACATTCAATTCCAAATGGGTTAAATTGAGTGCTTGATCTTAAGGGGTATTCTACTAAATACAAGGGATAGCATTTTCATATATTAGGCCTTTGAATTTTAAATTTACTCGGGGTTCTCTTTCGGGGTACCAATGCAGTCATCTGAAACTTTTCTTAATTTCTCTTTTTTTATGAAAAACATTAAAAAAAATTTTTGTTTTATAATAAAACAGAAATAAATTAATAAAACAAATATATAAACTATAAATTTGTATACAAACTTTTGGCTAAAATTCATGAAATTGCTAAAATATATTGCCGTACTAAGACTTTTGCTGTCCACTGTATGTATACATCTAGTAACATTGATGACAACTAATAAATCAACTGTGACGCGGAAAAGATGCGTTCGTACTGTTATCGTGACTTTGGAAAATACAGTTGGAATATTTATTCTGGACAGACTAACAGAAGAGAATTGAAAAAGGTACACAGTATACACCGTCGTGATATAGTACACCGCTTTTCGTTGGTGCGTGGTCGTTTCATTTGCGCACATATGCAACAAGTAACAATAAAGTGTGCGATTTAGGGGAATCCCAATACTACCGCGTAATACTGAAACAGCGTTAAGCGGTGTCTTAATGTACGGGTTGTTATAAATAGCATCCCATTTATACTAAATTCATGGGTATGGCAAGTAATTCTGTTATATATTTGCTTAACGACCCTCTCCTTTTAACTTCCAATCCATTTTTGTTACCGACTTTGACGCAAAAAACTCAATGGTGTTTACTAACTTATTTCATCAACATTTGTGTTATTGAAGTGGCACAATTACCAGAAGAGTTATGATATGAGAAGAATTTTTTGTGCCATTAACACATTTAATATTGAAAAAGAATACGGAAGTATTTAATATAACGAAATCACACACACGTTTCTAAAGATAAGGACAAAAAACTTCTTCACTTCTCGTTCATGATATTTTCGATTTGATGCCTTACTCGGGTATAAATCATTCAATCCTTGGAAATATTAATCAAACATGACACAAAGATGGATTATGGTATAAAAAGTGTGGCATAATTTAAATATATTTGTAACAATGTCACCTAAATATGACTTTGATGAGGTCAAACTAAGCAATGTTTTTTATATACATATACATACATACCATATACAGAAAAGAAATGACTGACAATTTATTTTGCTTTCCTGCAACATTTTTCCGTAAACAGGAGGTATAAATTTTTAATTTTTTGTTTAAAATATAATTGTTTTTTGCAGCGTCTTAAGGTTTATATGTTTCAGCGCCTAAAAAGTTGATAAAAACGTAAAGTATCATCAATCGTTATTTGTTCCAGTAAGCTTTTAACACCTTTAAAGTAAATGTTGTTTCTGCTTGTATTGATGTGGTCATAAGTCATAAGTTATATAAGTTAATTTCATTTAAAAATCCCGTGACTTTCTCAAAATCATGTTCACTTTACAGGATTTCGATTCCGTTTATTTTCCTCTTAATTCGATGGTGATGAAATAATCTACATTCATTAAATATGTGAGAAACATTCAGATTTTGACCGCAATCACAAAGTGGTGGTGTATGCTTTTCAATAATATAACAACATGTTCCGGTGCGGTGGTGGTTTTTGTTGTTTTTATGTGACAATATTAGCCATTACTGGCTACATATTTTTTCCATCTTTTAGGCAATTTGTAGATACCACGTCAATAAACATTTTCTTTTGAAGCAAACCATAAGTCTACCAATTTTCATCTTCCTGGTAAGAATGGAAATGCTGCTTAGCCAAATAGTAGTCGGTATATATGTATTACACCCCGGTCGTGATATATTACACCCTTCTGGTCTCGCCAGACACACAGCATTATCTTCCAACCGAATCGATTTAGGTTTTCAAATTAAGCACAAGTTACTTTCGCTTTGCAAGCTATCTAATTATTAGTGTTTTTAGTTGAATGTTTCTAGCCGACATTGCAGTATTTTAAGAGTAGATCGAGCTTTGTATCATAAATGATACAATTCATTTTTTGAGGCGATATAACTTTAATTCAGTAAAAGTTAGATGCCTGATATTGTTTTAATTCGTTAGTGTTGTTATCGCCATTATTTTAAAACAAATAAAAAAATTTCAAACAGGGGTTCCAAAATTCAAAAACTTCATAATTCTGGCTTATGTATCATTTTTGATACATACGACTTTCCTAGTTATTCTTTGGCGCTTTGTGTGTAATTTTTTTAAGTTAACAAAGATCTTGTGAAGTTTTGTCTTAAATAATACATAATTTATGGTATTTGAGAGGGAATTGAAAGTTAAATGTTGGATGAAAGTGAAAATGTTAAATTTTCTGTTCTTGAGATTGATTGAAGTTGTCATAGTCTAGTATGCAGCGTTTTAGATTATTAGACGTCAAACCAAGGTTCAAATCTCAGGACAGACATTTCCAATTTACACCGAAAGGTTGTAATGACCGATTATGTATGTATGTAATATTCCTGCAGCTGAAAGCTCTAAAGAAGAAGAAAACAGAAGTTCGTCTTACGAACTGATGAACGGAATTTTGTGGTCCTCCGATATCTAATTGGCAGTTTTAGATTTAAGTACATGCTACGTGCGTAGCAAGTACTTACAGTCGTATTTGGGGAAACCTGTAGCCGGGAAACCAGAGATGAATCAAAGAGAGAGCATTTTTATTGACATAATCGATGTTCTATTGCAACGGGAAACTTTTTTACCTTACGTGACGTTTACAGAGATATAAGAAAGATTTGCACAGTCAGGTTTTAGCCATTAGTCAATTGAGAGCGTTACTGATCCGAGTGACAATAAGCTGCCCCATCTAAACAATTGGAAACTTATAAATCGAGACAAAGTAAGTGTGCTAGATATCAAAATGTTACGATTTAGAAAAAAATAAAACCAAGCAGACATGAAGGTTTGATTTTTACGTAAAAACCCATACTGGAATGTACATCATTTCAAAAATTTTGGGGTAAATTTCATAAAAGTGATAATAAAATGTAATAACAGTAAATAAATAGTTTTATTAAAATGAATTAAAAGAAATAAAAATATTAAAATTTTTTAACAAAATCATGACAATTCTATGTACTAAAAGTATTATCAAAAGTGATACAAAAGCTAGAATTATAAAGTTTTTATAAGGCTCGATTTAAAATAATATGTTCGTAAAAATTATTTTCTCACTCTCAAGAAGAGAACTATCAGATTACATATATGTAACAATATTACATACATAATTGGCCGTTACAACCCTTCAGTCAGGATTACGTCCTAGTTTCTCACACCGCCTATGTTGTGTGTGTTAATATTTTTATACATGAGTGGCGGGACTTACAGTTTAAAGTCGACTCAGAACGACAAATTTTTGAGAAAGTTTTCAGGGCAATTTTGGTTACTCTCAGAGTTTTTACCAGAAATCCGCTGAGAGGAAGTCGCCGTTTTGTATTTTGTCTTGATGTCTGGCCTGGTGCTCGAACCCTGGCTTTTCGTCTAATAAGCCAACACACTACCTACTTAATGTATAAAATTAACACACACAACATAAGTGGTGTGAGAAACTAGGACGTTGTACAATGGGTCAATTTGACCTCCGGGTACTGTACTTGTCTTAATTGACAAGTACACGTCCTCTAACCTAACCTAACCTAACCTTATAGAATGCTTTACTCTAATTGTCTTTGCAATTTAAAAAACGTTAGTGTAAACGTGAATTTAATTTTTAATATTTTGAAGTATTCTACGTACTGAAATATTCATGACAGCATCTTTAAGAGATTTAAACATTACTGAATAAAACCCACAAAATTTTGTGAAACAAATATTCTTTTAGCGATACAAATATAGGCAATTGCCGTCAGGCCTTTACTATTCTTAAAGTTAAAGTGTATCCCTTAAGTATTCATATATTAGGTTGTTTTTATTGCAGGAAGAATGAAAACTTTATTTTATTTAGTTACAGTGTGGCAAACATGTTGAACATTTTTATAGGACTTCAAAATTTTTATTGTTTTCTTCTTATTTCATTTTTTTATTGGAGAAATAGCACAACACTGAAGGCACAGAGTATGAAAGAAACAAAAACTTAAGTTTATTTTTGTTATTCTTTTATGTCTTTTATTTCATTTTCTTATACATTTTGTTTTCCCAGTTTAGAACGCTGTTGGAAAATAAAACTACATACACAAGTTCTTTCACTGAAATTTCATTTAATTTTTCGTTTTTTGTATCAGGGATTAACATTTTTGTTGTCTAAAGAGTGTCGTAATTTCACACCACACGTAAAGTATCTCCAAAAATCCCCTTAAGTAACCACATAATTCCACTTTAGAGGAATATTTTTAAGTATTCTGCTCAAAGAACTGCTGAACATTATGTTGCGATATGGAATTTAAAGTTTTATTCATTATCGATAATAAAGCTTAAATATTTTATTTGACCCACTTTATCTGTAACTACGTACATATAATTAAAATTGTGATGCTTTAGTACTATGTATTATACATATATTTTTATTATTTTAGTTTTAATTACATCGGCCCTATGTTCCCTAGAGGAGTAGAAGGAACATATACTATATATACATCGAATTTAATACTGTTCATCTTTAGTATATTTTCAAATCGTGAGTAAAATTGCTGTTGCTGAGAGTAAATAAAATTGTAGTTCGTAGTCGTCTTTAAACTGTAGGTCGCAAGTTAACACACACAACATACAGTGAACGGCAAAAGTCTTAGTAAGGCAATATATTTTAGCAATTTCATGAATTTTAGCTAAAAGTTTCTATAAAAATTTATAGTTTATATATTTATTTAATTAATTTATTTCTGTTTTATTATAAAACAAATAATTTTTTAATGTTTTTCATAAAACAATAGAAAAATAAGGAAAAGTTTCAGATGACTCCATAGGCACCCCCAAGGAGAACCCTGAGTATATTTAAAATTCAAAGTCCTAATATATAAAAATGTTATCCCTTGTATTTAGTAGAATTTCCCCTAAAGTCAAGCACTTAATTTAACCCATTTGGAATTGAATGTACAAGTTTTATTTAATGCTTTCTGGTGGCACCATGAGTAAATTTTTTGCTTCACTTTTGTTTGAGGTTTAGCGATTACGTCTCCTAAATAATCTCTTGAAGTCATATCGGGACTTTGTGCAAGAGTATTAAGCCTGTGTGTCAAAATATATTGCCGTACTAATACTTTTGCTGCCCACTGTATGTGGTGTGCGAAGCTTGGTCGTAATCCTGACTGAAGGGTTGTAATGACCAATGATGTATGAATATAATTTGATAATTTGTTTTACGTCCTTCGTAACTGGACTACAGGTTAAATTATGTTAGGCAGTCACTCAATACATATAGCTTACTTGGATCCAATAAGGTGTCGTTGTGAAACATTGGAACCAATCTGAACCATTTATACAAAGTAATAGAAAGTATTTATAGTAGTTTATGCTAAACTACTTTGGCTAGACGTATTCTGTCAACAAATTCTGTGTGCCCGAGAATTCTTCTTCTTATGTTCCCAAGCGGTGGACAATGACAAATAAGGTGTTCTGTGGTCTACTCTTTTTCTTTACCGATACAGTTTCTGTAGAAGTCGTTATGAAGTACATATTTCAATTTTTCTGACGTGTGCAACTAGACGCCAGTGTTCCGTTATAAATGCTATTAGATTTCTAAAATAGAGTCTGGTCAGGCTCCCCCCACAAATGAATGTAGGTTGTGTGACAACATTTGTTTGCTCCTCTGTACAGCAATGCCAGTCTCATGTTTAAATTCAATTGAATTTTCCGTTTAAAACAATTACGTATGAAAGTACAATGATGAGGAGAGGCGCACACTCGTCTTAAGTTAAACAATTTTGAGATAATATAAACTTTTATAGGTTAATCGCAATAAAAATTGATTTGAGTTGTGTATTAGAGTATCCACAATTACATACATAACCTAATTGGCCATTACAACCCTTCAGTCAGGATTACGGCCTAGTTTCTCACACCATTCATGTTGTGTGTGTTAATTTTACACATGAGTGGTGGGACCTGCGAACGACTCCGAACCACAGTTTTTTTGAGAAACTTTACATGGCAATTTTATTTGCTCTCAGAGTTTTTGACAGAAATCTGCTGAGAGGAAGTCGCCGAAGAAATATTTTTTCATATTTTCCGTGGCCTTGCGTCTAATAAGCCAACACACTACCTACTAGACTACGGCGACAAGTAACCTAATGCTAATAATGAGCCCAATGTATAGGTTTCGTGAGGATATGTACTGAAAACCTCTGTACCGTTAATGTATCTGAGAAGGAAACACGTGAGTGTTAACCAATCAATCGACAAACAGAAGACATAGGTTTATTTTGTGATAAATCGATATAATATCGATGCTTCTTTGTGATACATTGCATAGAAGAAAGCACCGTTTTCTTTTAATGGCCAACAGTAAGTCCACGTCTATAGGTACTTATTTGACAATCTAAGATGTGGTATATACATTCTCTAGGGATCTAAATATGCATAAAACACCGCACAATATACCCAGATACCGGCTTATAGTCCTTATTGTTGCCATAATAATACTTCACTAGTAGTGTAAAAGATAATCTAAGGTTTAGTGGCTTTGAAAAGATTTTTTATTTGAATCTGTCACGTGATCTAGATTCATCAGTTAATACTTGGATAAAGTCCTCTAGAGGGTGTCAGTCATTATCAGAAAAGCATTCACCAGGTATCTACCAAAGTCGAAAACGTATTTAGATATCTTATAGTCGATAAGTATATGCTTATTAACTCAAGATTTTTCATGACCATACTTTCAATTGTTCAAAATTTGTGTTTTTAACAAAATATGAATCATAAAAGGTCCAATTTAATAAAAAAAAACTAGTCTAAGTCCAGTCTATTTCTTTTTGCAGATTAAACGCAAATTTTAAAACAGAAGAAAGAAATAAAAATAAAATTTCAGCTCCAACAAAACAAAAACAAAAAAAAAGGAAAGGAATGCAGATAAAAAAACACACACACACAATTCCCTAATATAAAAGCAAATTCATTTGAATGTCTTTAAACAGCCTCTAACATATTTTCAATACACTAAGGATTCGCATAATTCTGTGAATTAACACACATACTTGTCTTAAAGCGGAGATGTGTTCACATATTTTCCACTTTCAACACGTTTTCTTCGGTAAGACTTTTATACAGAGCTTTATTCAATATATTGAACGATTCCAAATATGTCCGTATACCCAATAAGCACGAATATCATAAGTAAGTATGTACAAAGATGTAAATGAATACTAATTTTTCTTTGCATAAACTTGTAAATATTATGAGTTCATATTTTATGTATGTATACACATGTTGTTAGATTTTTCAAATTTGTAAAAATGTTTATTTATCTTGGATTCGAATATTGCAATTAAAATAAAATAAATTATTTACTTCTGGTTGTTATTTTAACTTCAACTGATGATACTGCTCTATTAATTTTACTTGCAATTCTTGTTAACAAAAATTAAATTCTCGGTGTTAAAACACCACCGGGTTAAACGCGCACTTTTCCTTACAATTATCCGTTATTTATCACACACACGAGTCTCGTCACTATCACCCATCGTTTTTCGCTCAATTTATACTTCTTTATATAGTACGGAAGTCGCCGTGGTCTAGTAGGTATTGTGTTGGCTTATTAGACGTGAGGCCTCGTTTCAAACCCCAGGTCAGGCATCTCCAACTAAACGAAATAAGAAAAAATATTTCTTCGGCGACTTCCTGTCTGTCGTTCGGAGTCGACTTTAAACTGTAAGTCCCGACTTACTTACTTACTTAATTGACCATAACAACCCGATTAACGGATTTCGGCCTTCCGCAACACATCCTTCCAGGCGAGCTGCTTCTTGCGCGTCTACGCCAGTTGGTCACACCAATCGATGACAGGGCTTCGATGACAGGGCGCACACATCATGAGTGGTGTGAGAAACTAGGTCGTAATCCTAACTAAAGGGTTGTAATGTCAAATTATGTATATATATGTATGTATATCGTACGGCAATTTCACGATAATTGCTGGATTTTTAATCTTCGTTTTATTATCATCTCGTAAATTCCCATGTATTTGTTTGTGTAATTCTGTGAACCGTTCGTTGTGTGTATTTTGTTATTGTCTGTTTTTCTTGTTGACTCGTTTTCTTTTCGATTGTCTTTACCAACGAGACAGTATAGGTAAGTTGTCTTACGTTCGTCATAAAGCTCGAGAGTCACTCAATGAAACAATAAATGCGTTGGGAAGAGCAATTTCCACTGACGTTTTTTTATAATATAACGCAAGTTTATAATGTTATGCATGTTGTATTGAGTGAAATAGTTGTATTGGTAGGGAAAAATACTCATACATATTAATAATTTGAATTTCATCATTCAATTAAATACTTGGCGAATGTTCACATATAAATCAGGTAATTCTGTAAAAATTCAAGAACAATTAATATATTTTCTGACTATTTCGATTTCTCTTGAATTTATCATTGCCCTAACGTCTCTCCACACATTTCATACCTACGAATAAACATTTATTACATCAGCTGGTATAGATTTTAAGATAGGAGTTAATGCTGGTCTGAACTCTGTAGCCAACGATAAATAATTTTTGATTTCTTAAAAAGTTGTCTCAAATTAATTGAATATACATACATACAAACATACATATATATATATACATATGTATACATATATATGAATTATCACCAATGACTATCAAGAATTTCTGTTTCTTTTGGAAACGTAAAATTGTGATAGTAGTAATAAATATTAGAATGATTAATTAAATTGCTTATTGGGTTTTTGTTTTATATTTTTTTTGTACGTGAGTTAAAACTCATAAGGTCGTATACATATGTACGTATAACCGAATAATATTCATATGGTTAATATTATCCTATAATGATTTGGGAAATGCCGCTGTTGGTGATGGTTTCTAAGTAGAATCTTGTTCAGTGTATTAATATATACAAATTGCCTTCCACCTCATTTACATATATATGTATAAATGTATTTACATTTACACAAACTCAAAGCAATCTTATAAATTTATTCTCATCACACACATGCTATAAAAAAAGAACAAAAACAAGTGAGAATACAATGGTTAAGACAAATTCCTATTGAAACGCATTTCCTGCAAACGCAACATAGAATAGTATTAATTAAATATAAGTATAATAATTAATTAATTACAAAGACAATACTTAATTTTTATCAAACAGAAAAGATGATTTTTTGAGCGTAAATATTTTCTATGTAAAAATTCGTGACTTGTAGCAATCCAAAAAGTTGTCAACATGCAAACAAAGCATGCATATCCTTGAAGAATTATTTTCGCCAACAAAATTCTCGATGTGTACGTCATCAAACAGAATTAACAAATTTAGTTTGAAGAGCTGGATGCAGGATATGAAACCGTTGGTGAGGTTTATGGATCAATGGAATTATAGAAATCACAACGTTCAGTGGATTAAGGTATCGATCAAATTGCACTTAATTTGCTTGCTTATTAAACAACACAGGGAGTTTGGTAAGTAATTAATCCTTTGTTTGGTATAGTCGACTGAACCTTTTTTTGGAACTCATGAAACCTCTCTTGTAGGGGGACAAACCCGTTGTAATAATATTAGAGCTTGTATTGGTGGAAACAGGCCAAAACCTTGGAAGAATTATGCCAAAATTGGTGCACATTAATGGATCGACTACGGAGTAACCGATGTGGTAAATAATATTTAAGAACTAAATTTGTATATATATGTTCTGTATACACATACATATGTATACACCTAATTCTGTTTTTACACGGTAGATTGGTTCCAGAAAAAACCGTGTAAAAAAAACCGTGTAAAAAAGACACTGATCGTATGCAAAAATAGGTGATTGGTGCCTAATCTCTAAAACCTATTAAAATTAGTGAAAAACAAGGATTTTTTAAGAAGTTTTGTATTTGACATTTTCTTTTAGGGATTCATAAAATATTTAACAAAATTAAAAATATAAATAACTTCATAAATATAAAATATTTTTTGGCTTACCTTTCATCTTAATGCGTTAAATTTAATGTAACGATAGAAAAACAAATTTGCCAATAAAAAATTTCTTTACCAAACACAAAATATTAACACATTTCAATTGCTCTGGAGCAGTGGTGCTCAAACACATACTATCATAGCTTTGGTTATGTTGGTAAAGCAGCGGAGAACGAAATTCAACTTAATTTTTGAGAATCGTACACTGGGAAAATAAAATAAAAGTAAAAAATTGGTTTATTGTGTTGCGTGTATGTTATTACATAATGAACTTATGTATGTATGTATATAGGTATGTATGTACGTATGTATGTATGTATGTATACATGTATTGATGAATATATTGATGAATGTGTGTATGTATGTATGTATTGATGAATATAATGATGTATGTATGTATTGATGAATATATTGATGTATTTGTGTATGCATTGATGAATATATATATGTATTTATGTATGTATGTATGCATGGCTAGCCTCGTAATGACTTTTTATAAAAAAAAGAATTACGACATAAAGTGCGATAACACACAATACATTGTGCATTACCATCCATATTCTCTATAAAAAAGATATCATATTCCCAATTTTCATCAAACATTTTGCTGCGTGTATTTGCAAAGAAAAAAAGTCATTCAAAAAAGTTGCGTAGCGAGATCTTGCTTCATCAAGTGCTAAACATCAACTGAATTGATTTTGTTCTCTGAGTTCAACCCAAAACAACAAACAAAGCAACAAACACACGATCATTATAAGAAACCACACAAGTAAGCTTATACTGTAGGTGTATCAACGCAGCGTCAGCAGAATTTTCGTTTCCTATCACATGTGATAGGAAATTTGAATTTTGAGCATCACTGCTCTGGAGTTGTGCTTGTATGCACAAAAGGGAATTCCCCTAAATTTGTGCCATTTAGATTTGCTTTGACCAGTAAATTTGCTTGCCGCGCAAAAAGGGAATTCCCTTAAATTTGTGATATGAACATACTTTGCAAAAATTAAATTTGACAAAAAAAATTTAAGCACAAAAAATTTTAAATCGTGCTAAATGGAATAAAATCGTGTAACAAAAATTAAAAATATTTTATTTTCAAACCGTGTTATATCAAAACCGTGTAAAAAAAGACCGTGTAAAAACAGAATTAGGTGTATGTTATAAATAGAGAACCACTCCACCGGTTTACAAAACAAACATGCATTAGAAAGCCTCATTTTATTTTTGAAATATTGCATACATATTTTTTTGATAATCAAGAGAATACCTTCCAAGAGAATTAATAATTTCCCTTTATTTTTGTCTAGTGTTGCCCGGGTTTATAAAAATATTAGAATTAAAATTCAAAAATTAAAACTAAAATCGAATTTAAATATTATTCGATTATAATTTTTAATTGAAACCCCAATCCTATAAAAATTAAAATTACGCTTGCAGTCATGTACGCAGAGATATTGTCGTAACCGATAATAGCATAACATATGTAAGAGCGACAATTGCTGATATAAGTTTCCGTTGATAATATTTGTGTCTGTGACATTTATAATTTTATTTTTGTATTCCGACTGAGTCACACAAACTAACGAGTGGGGTGTTCGTTTCAACTCTAACAAAACATGTTTGAAAACAGTGTGTAGTTCGTTTTTTATTGCTTAAACGTGTTCGACATGCTTTCACTTATAAACTCTAACAAGTTCAAGTGCTACGTCTTCCATGGGAAAGGAGAGGATAGCAAAAAAAAGGAAGCCTAAAAATTGTAAACTGAAACTTCAGATTAAAACAGTTTGTTCGTATTAGTATTTATAGTTGATCGGTGGTGGTCGTTTAGTGTCAAATTGTTTGTTTAGATCTCATTTCTATTACTATATGTTAAGTTAGGTGGCGGACCCAACTAAAAGGAAGAGGTTCTACTTAAGCCAGCATTTATGTCCATTGTGATACCACAATCAATACTAAACGAGAGTCGAAATTTTCCAAGAGAAAACGAACTCGAATTCAATACAAATCTTGCTGTTGCAGCAATCTTTAAATTAAAGAGCTCCTTTAAAGATTTCAGAAAATGAGAGGTCAAAAACCTCCGTCACTTTATGACAAGAGATAAACACTGGCACATGACGTTAAAGACAGTTTATTCCCCCTCTCTTTGCCATGCCTACCAAAATGACAGAGGCCCATAAAAGTTGCTATTGTGCGATTGGTGGCCATGAGATTTAAGGACAGTCCTCTTCATATCGATACGTGTCCAGTAGAGCAATATTACACGTACCCTCTTGCTTCCAACGAGATTGAGATTTTGTATAACAAGTGTGGATTATATTCAAGTTCACTAAAGTAATTGGGTTATCTGTACCTTGTAAGATGGCGGAGATTGCATCGGCTGTAGCCAGGTAATCAGCAAAGCAATTTCCAATTATGTCGCTATGTTTCGATATCCATATAAAAGTTACCTTTCAATGATTCCAAATTTGCACGACAAATTCTTAGTATTCATGGACAAGGATACTACGTTTGTGAGTGACTTAACCGCAGCCTGGCCATTCATTAATCAAGAGATTTCAATGGAAGTTCCGCCACTCTACAAACATTGTAGTGGTCAGGCATGTCAGAACCCTTAATAAATATACAACTGCTCACCCTGTCACCCATCTTTGAGCTATCAGTATAAATCTCAAGTGTCCCATTTGGGACATCTGGTTTTTCAGGCCAAGGGTCCTGAGTTGGACCTAGAATAGCAGCAGGTCTACGGTCCAGATTTGGCCAGCATTTGACTGCCTTCCTTAATAATGGCACTTTGAGGCTGAGAAGAAATGAATGAAATGGATTTCGATCCAATAAAAATAATTTTTCATTCAGTTATTCTGCTATTCACTTAAAATGTCCGCAAAAAAATAACATTTCCATCATCTAATAAAATAAAAAAACAAAAAAAGAAAACAACAAATTTAATAAAACGAATAACATATGTGATGAATAAAATTTTTTTTACTTTTCGGTTTTCATTTATTGTTTTCGAAATGAAATAAAAACTTGTGCAAATAAAAATTTAGTTTTTCTATTTTATTTTTCTGCAATTACGAAAACAGACGAACAAAATTGCCGACAATACATATAAAAACAAAACATTTTTCACTTTTCATTTAAAATTGATTTATTTTTTTTTTAAATTTCAAATACTATACGAGAGAATTTATTCATTTAATTTATTGCCATAAATCAATAACAAATTGCTTCCATCAAGTTCATTTCAAACAACGACGCCTCTTTGCAACCGTTGCGACGTTTGTACTTTCGATTGTAATTGTTGTTATTCCGACATTAAAATGAATGCATATGGACAAAACACAAAAATTAGAACGTTTTTAATGAAATTTATATTTAATTTCTAAACAAAAACACATTTAAGAATCATCACTACTACTTCCGAAAAGAAAATTTTCACCAAATTAGTTTGGCAAATTGGGAAAGCACTCAATATGCAAAATTCTTTCGTATTTTCGATCCAAATGTAGTTGAGGTTTACTTTTACTTATCAATTTTTGGAAAAAACTTAGATCAGCATGACTCGATATTGGTTAGAAATGGCAGTAATGCAAGCTCTTTACTCATTTAAAATCGAATAAGGACCGATTATGACGTCAACATGCAAACTACACCAAGCAGTCAGTTTTTAGGTATCTTATACTGATTCATTAACGCCTCAAATGCGACTATTTGGTCCCTGGCGCAGAAATTTAACTATAAATCACAAAATACAATAATTTGATAAAAATGTTCATCTTCGGCCAGTTATCAGCTTTTTAATTATTGTAGAAACTGTCTGTTATAGTCACATAAGAAAAAATAGTTCTGTAGAATTGTCCACGTAGTCGGAGAAGAAATACTAACAAGTTGCGAACGATAACAAATTAACACTTAGGCATCTTCTTCAAGGCTTCGCTGCGACCTATAACTGCACGAATTGCTTGCTCAGTAGGCCGATTATATTAACCGTAAAATTGATAATGTGCTCTATGAACTTCATGAACGGGAATATTTATTTTGAAGCTTTGTTAAATGCTATGAGTAGTTGATGTTCAAATCCATCGAGCACGAATAGGCAGTCAGTGAAATAAGTTACACATCCTTTTAAGCTGATCACAGTCACTGTAGTTGGCTCTAAAAAATGTGACATACAGTGATAAGAAATTTCGGGATAATCACCGAATAATGTTGAACGATATTTCATTTATCAAAAATCCCGAATAAATTTATATCGCCCCTAATAACTTCCAATAAAAATATCACATTTAACATGGTTTAACAGCTTTTTTTATGTTGGCAATTTAATATAAGCTAAGTTGGCAGACTATGTCAGCAATTGATGGCAATCAAAATGTAATTCACGTAAGCAAAATAAAGTGAATTTGTCCGTACCGATTCAATTGCATTATTATAAATTTGATAAATATTATGGCATATTTTTAACCATACTTCAAAATTCGACGAAGAAGTATAGTAATTTTGTAAGAAACGGGTCATTAAACTTCTTCGACTATCTTTTTATATATCCAAATGCCACTTTACCTTTGTTGATCATAATCGAAATAGGACTTAATTTGCGATGAAATAAAATTTCAAGCAGTTCTCAAAAGATTAACCTTCATATGGTTTTCAATGAATTTTGGGTCAATTTTGAACCATTTTTGAGGAAAATTAGATTTTTTTATGAAAGTTACAATCGCTGAAATATTTAGTTTTTTCCCACATCTTGTGATAAACATTATTTTGAAATATAAAACCAATGAAGGTAGGCGTATTTGTAATAATGATTGGATCGAAGTTGACGATACGGAAATGTTCGATTTATTGTTAGCTGTAGTGTATAGATCAAATAATGAAAGTTCGGGAAGTTTGTGGGGTTCCGAGGAAATAAAATCAATTTGTAGAGTAATTTTGATACTAAAAAGATTTAAAATTTTTTCGAGAGCATTATACTCGCTGTGAACGACCACCTTTACAAAAATTTGCACCCATACGGAATAAATGAATTAACATATTGCCCAAACTCTACAATCCATCTGAAAATTTTAAACTCGATGAGTAGCAGATGGTCCTCAGAAGAAGATGCCCATTCCGACAATATATACCAGCTAAATATGGCATAGAATTATAGGTGGTCTGTGATGCTTCCAATATACATCCATATACAGGAAAAAAAATTCTGCCGAAAACGAAAGTATCCATGCAGTTTTTGATCTGACAGTTGCTCTGAAAAGTTATAATGTATCAGCAGATAAAATTTTCAGATCTTACTAGTAAGTACTTTGCATCGTCGTCCAGAAATAAGTAATCGCAAGGACAAAAGATCTCAGATAATACTGGATTACAATAAATGTAAAGGATGAATTAATACGCTGGATAAAGTAGTATCATGTTATAGTTGCCAAAAAAGGATAATCGAGATCCTGAAGTAGTATTTCACAATATTATTGACATATCCGTCCACTATGTTTTTATATTATTTACATCTGCTAACTATGAACGAAAACAGTCTGCTAAACGTCGATATTTTATAGAAAATTACTATAACTAAGCAGAGAGGTACGCTACCAAGAGAGCAATACGCGATGAACCCAAACTGGATGGACTGAACCGGTAATTGTTCAGCTGATGAACTTGGTACAGCAGGTACACTCTTTTCGAATACTAATCCACATATGAAATTAATTGCATCTGTTCCCTCCTTTACGTTGTTGATAAATCCTGGATTGAGGAGTTTAATTTCGACTCCCAACGACATTTTCGAGAAACTTTTCATGGCAATTGTATTTACTTTCAGAGCTTTTACCAAAAGACTGCTGCGAGGAAGACCGAAAGAAATATTTTTTCTTCTGCTTGAAATGTTTAAGACGTGGATTCCACCACAATCTCTTGTCTAATAAGCCAAAACACTACTTATTTGTCACCAAACAAAAACCATATGATAGTTGTATGTGATTAATGTCTCTGATATTAAGTCGCCGTAGTCTAGCAGAGAGTGTATTAGCTTATTAGTCGTAGGGTCAGGGTTCAAACCTCAGGTTAAGCATCAAAACGAAAATATGAGAAATTTTTCTTCGGCAACTTCCTCTTAGCAAATCTGATAGTAAATAAAATTGCCATGAACATTTTCTCATAAACCGGTCATTCGGAGTTGACTTTAAACCGTATGTTCCACCACGCAAGCATTAAATTCACGTACACAACGTAAGTGGAGTGAGAAGCTAGGTCGTAATCCTGGCTGAAAGGTGTTAAGACCAATTGTGTGTGTATGTATGTTTATTATGAATGAGAATGAATCAGAATTCTATCTTTGTAATGGGTACTACACCTATCGTAATACCTTCAGAGGAGTACCGAGAACATACTAATTAAGATAGAAATTATTATATATCTTTTAAAATAAGATTTTTAAAATTAATTATGCATCTATTCGAATATGTGTAATTCTAAACTTTTTGTATATTTTACAAAATCTTTGAATTTTTTAATAGCCATCAGTAACATTTTTTAATATTTTTAATAATTTTTGGAAACAAAATATATTTTGTCTTTTACTATATAGTTTGTGTGCATATTATATTTAATCAATGTGTCGTTTTCAAAATTCCTCTTGTGCCCATTTAATATTTGCTTTATTTTTATATTTATTTTTGATTTCTATAATTGGCATTTGCAGATTTAAAGCTTGCACAGCAAAGATTTATGTTTTTGAGGATTTGTATAGAAAAGGAAAAAAATACAATATTTTATCTTGAAATAAAAAATACTTTGGAAAATCCCTTGGAAACCATTATCTTTTCGTTTCTTTAGAACATTTTTGTTTACGTTATTACAAATTCTGAAGATAGTATATGAGTTTTTTAGTTCCAGTTTGAAAGGAAAATAAGTATAAAAGGAACATAAATATGGTGGCTCACACACATAATTGGAGACTCGGTGTTAGGGCCATTATTAAAACTTGCCGTTAACTAAACGGAGGATTTTAACGGGCAGATAAATTGTTTTTCATTATTATAACTAGACAATATGGTAGAAGTGAACGTTAAGCCAAGCTAAGTCGCCGTAGTCTAGTAGGTAGTGTTTTGGCTTATTAGACCTAAATCCAGGGTTGGAGCCCCATGTCATCATCATCAAAACAAAATACAAAAAGTATTTCTTCAGCGACTTCCCCTCAGCAGATTTCTGGCAAAAACTCTGAGACTAAATAAAATTGCAATGAAAAGTTTCTCAAAAATCTGTCGTTAGAGTTGACTTTAAACTGTAGGTCCCACCACTTATACATACACTTATACACACGACATAAGTGGTGTGAGAAACTAGGTCGTAATCCTGACTGAAGGGTTTTAATGGCTAATTATACATGTTAGGTATGTGAGCGTTAAGGTAAAGGGAGGATCATCCTACCTTTTAAAGTTAAGTTTATGTTAGAACTTGCCGTATTATGTATTATGTTCAATGTGGCAATCTCAAATATAAACAAAATGAGCAAATAAAACAAAAAACACTTTAAAAAAATTTATTCAATTGAGCACTTTTATCGACATTGTTCCGGCACTGCCATATTTTTAATAAAGTTAACTTTATTTTATCATTAGGTTGTAATAACGAAAATAAGTTAAGGCTGACTTTAAAGTTCACTTTAGCTAAAGTTACCTTTAACAAAATCCAACTTTACCCTTAGAATGTTTTATTTAAAACAATTTTTAAAATTGAGAAAGAAAACGAAACTAGTAAGTTTCGTAACAAATGCATAATTGGACGCGCAATGTAGGTAACAAGTTATTGTTGTAAAAGTATTCATTTGGCAGTGGTTTCTTCTGCTGTGTGAGTTGAGGTTTACTCTAATGAGAATGACCACCTAATATGTAAGTATAGTATGAACTAATTCTTATCGGGAATCGAGATTTCTCGTTTTAAAAAAAAAATTCGTAAACCTCGGGAAACGAACTTACGCATTTTTAATATATGGTACATCGGAAAAAAACGGTTTCTCCTCCGTTCCCATTTTTAATAATTCTTTTTATTGATTTTTATTGGTTTAACCATTTTTGAACCATTTTCTTCCAGAATTTTTATAAGTTTTACTCCAGTTCTTGAAATTCTTAACTTATGGCATGATTCTTTAGAGAGGAAGGCTAACTTTAGAATCTATAATCCGACTACGCAGGCATATTGAAGGAGAGCAGACCTAACAGAGTCTCATCCACTAAGTAGGCTTACTTACGCCCACAATTAAGAGATGGCAACCTTACTTTCTATTGGAAGTTCTTTACTTCTTCCAGTACACTACTCTGAGACGAGTTGTGTCCGATCCCCAAAATATTTGAATCTCGAGCCTATGAATACTGGGCAAAGACATAAAATATATTCCATCGATTCGATGCCTTTACCACATGTCCTGTATTCATCATTTTCCACCACGCCAATACGATTCAGTAGTACACATAAACCGGAGCGTCATTACTGTTCTGCAATCATAGTTCCACAGTCTTAAAATAAAAAATTATCATGGTTTTCCCCTCAACGACTATCTTTGTAATACTCTGTACCACAACAGACTCTGAGAGGTTTTCCTCCCCTTTCTCAGCTGGGTCTTCAACACAATTAAATCCAAGTATAATTATTGGTAATGACGAAACCAGGGTGTCTAAATACCCACATAATACGCGCCGTTCCATACATGGACTAGTTATTAATCGCGTTTTTGCAGTCCAATATTGTAGATATTGTTACGAAAATGAACATTACGGAAATGAACATTAACATTAAAATTATAAACAAAAGCTACAAAAACAAAACAATGCAGTAAACAAACCTGTTTACAAATTATCGTATTGCTTAATATAGCAATGAACACCAGCATAGAAAATGGTAAACAAATAAACAAAAATACAACAGCAAACACCAGCATAAAAAGTGGTAAATAAAAATACAACTACAACCCTACAAGGATAAACGTAAACTACGATGTTTATATTTATAGAGATTTCGAGAGGTCGAAGTCATTAACATTCGCTTTCAAGAACTGTTTACGTTGCCATATAAAAGGCAAGGCAAAGCACTCGACTGAGTTAGTGAAGTTCAGTCAGTCTTGTGTGAAGATGCTGTGCGTTTAAAGAGTAATCGTGGTTTGAAGATCTCCGTTACCAAAGTCTGTCGAATAATTGTTCAGTGATTGTTATTGTTTATGCAAATAAAAGCAATTGTTGTTGTTTACATCAATTTATGAACAGTGGCATACAGCACTGTGCGAATAAAAAAAAACTGTTTCTTCGGCGACGTACTCACAGCATTCTGTCATTCGAATCGATTTTAAACCCTTTTGTCTAAAGGATTGTAATGACCAATTAAGTAATATCGATTCCGACCTGTATGTTATAACAAACGGTAAAAAATTACAAGATAACTCCACGATCGATTGGAGTGTTTGAGCTAAAATAGCCCGATTTATTCAAAATATTCTGTCGTTTGGAAAACGGTAATTTTTAAAAGTTCTTGTTTAATGTGTCCCTTTTTTAATCTTGTTCATTATTTTATAAGTACTGTTTACTAAGAATAAAATGAATTGGATCCTAAATTTAAATAAACTTTAAATGAAAATGTGAGGGAAAGTGGCCATAAATTAAATATATTTGATACGATTAGAAGCACACATCACACGTTGCGAAGTTGACTTTCATTCTTAATTGTCCAATATATCTGCAAGCACCGGCTCAATCCCCGGATTTTAACGTTATTAAGTATATTTCAAAAGAACTCAAGCATATGTTGTATAAATCCACTTTCACCACAGTGGAGCAAATGAAGCAAGGAATAAGACGCGTGTAGAACAACAATTACTACAAACTTTTGTTACAAATTAGTGCAGGCGTTGTCCGAATGTTTTGGATCAGTGCCCAAAGCAAGAGATTTAGCATCCAAGTATAAAACTTTTGTTTTATATTTGATAGCTTGGTTTATTTCCTTAGTTTTAAAAATTGTTTTCAAAATCGACAATTCTGCGTCAAAAATTACACTTTCATTGAAGTGAAAAAAATTGAAAATTGTGCAATTACACGCTCGATCCACTGTGTATTAAATAAAACAACTTTTGGTCTTACAAAAAGAAATAGTGAAGCCATCCATATATCTACAAAGTGATTGACATAATTTAAGCAAATCCTTTTTCACAACATTTTTAATAGCTTCACGAATAACAAAATAAAAGTGTATTATTAAAATCTATAGCTTAATGTGGAAGAACTTTTATTTATTTATTTATTTTTTTACTTTTTTATTAGAATAGAATACATCATATGCTCGATGTAGTGTAACAGATCAGGGTCCCTAGCGGGAATCGAACCCACAACCCTTCTAATAGCCTAGCAGGCTACCCCATAGACTACCAGGACACCTGTTAGAAGGACTATAATACAGAAGAAACTAAAATGAATGTACCTTACATAAAATATGACTTCTAACACCATCTTATAAACTATTACAATAAACTTATGTTTTTCTCTCTTTGCACATACCATTTATCTTAAATTATTTTTATTTACGAATAATACCATAATGGGATGGAGGAAAGAGGTGGTAGGGTTTATGAATATTAGATTTGAATATATCTAAATGTGTCAATTTCGTTTCTTCATTTACCCATTCATCTAGAAATGGACATCCTTACTGGAGCTGATTTTTTGGTGAAAATAAAAAGCAATTTAACAGATGCTGCTTCAAAAGGAAGAGCGAATATTATATATTTTAGCGAAAATGATAAGACAATATTTTATAGATATTGTAATAAAACAAGAATCTCCCATGGAATCCTGCTAATTGCACTATGCGACTAAATAAAAAAGATGAAATACACCCAGCTAAGGACATAGTGTAAGTTGTGAGTTTTATTGAGTAGAACCCTCAAAAATTGTTTTATTTGGCAAAAACTGCTTTTATGGACTTACGCACAAATTTATTGATTACACATTTCTGAACCGAGGTTCAAAATTTAAACCCTATTAGAAAGGAGAGGGATGGACCTGTAACCCTCCGTCGTGCACATGTATCTGGCCAGATGTTTTACGAATTTAACTGTGATTTAAATATATTTCTAATTTGGCTAGGGGTTTGAGTCTCCAGGTACCCTCTATAAATATTGTTAGGTATCGTTTTATGAAAAACACATTAACAATTTATGCGCATTTTTTCATCTATACATCGAATAGGTAGCGCATGTATCTGGCCAGATACACACACATTTTGTATGAAGAGTACTGTGATGAGGTAAACGTGACAAATGCGAATTTTTTTAATGTTTTTTTCATGTTTGTCCGTTCATAGTAACAAGGTTAGGTTAGGTTAGGTTAGAGGACGTGTACTTGTCAATTAAGGCAAGTACAGTACCCGGAGATCGAATTGACCCATTGTACAACGTCGTAGTTTCTCACACCACTTATGGTGTGTGTGTTAATTTTATACATGAGTGGTGGGACCTACAGTTTAAAGTCGACTCCGAACGACAGATTTTTATTTATTAAGAAACTTTTCATGGCAATATTTATTTACTCTCAGAGTTTTTGCCAGAAATCTATTGAGAGGAAGTCGCCGAAAAAATACTTTTTGTATTTTGTCTTTGATGGCTGGCATGGAGCTCGAACCCAGGCTTTTGCGTCTAATAAGCCAACACACTACAAAAAATATAGCAAACTTTAATTAAAAAAAATATAAAATAAGTGATGACATTCTTAAAGGGCTCGACACTTCGTTTGATCAAATCGGACAAAAATTACCGTAGTTATTATTTAAAGAGTCTAACTAGCTTCTCACACCACTTATATTGTGCGTGTTATTAAGAATGGCGGGACCCACAGTTTAAAATCGACTCCCAATGACAGATTTTTTGAGATTTTTTTGCAGTTTTACTCTCAGAGGTTTTGCCAGAAATCTGTTGAGACAAAGTCATCGAAGAAATATTTTTTTATATTGCCTTCTGTTCGAGTTGTTTGACCTGGGATGTGAACCGTGGTCCCTCGTATAGTAAGCCTACACACTACCTACTAGACTATGGTGGCTTCAACTAAGCTTACATGGCATTATTATTATAAATGGGTAGCATGAAAATTCTTAAATAATTAAAGTTTTCCAACAAATACGAAACAGCAATATTTAAAACATTACACCAAAGATAACCATTCGTCTCTAGGACGTATTGTTTGGAATATTTCAGAAATATAACCAAATTATTACACGGAAACTACCATAAGCAACAACACGATATCATTTGAAAATACTGAGAATGAGAATTTTCTCTTATAAGAAACTGCTTTAAAATAGAACAAATAAAAAAAGGTTTATGTCTCCCAGACGCATGTACCTTATCTATCTAGGGTTATAAAATCTATTTGCTGTTTCTTCATCCATTGCATAACATTCACGGTATACATATGTGAAAATCTATTTTAAAAATTTATTCAGATATTAATTCTGACACCCCCATCATAAAATATTTTCTTACCATTTTCAAATGTTTACCTACATATATATTCTATTTCAAAATGAATTTATATATGTATGTGTGTTACTTGCATATTACTATTTTCGCACACAGTAACCTTTTTTGTTAATATTACTTGGTATTAAAAGATTTTTTTCGTTTATTTACAACCTCTTTTCAAGATGATATATACATAGTATAACTTAGTATGCATCAATATTAATAATTTTACATTCAGACGTATAACATATGGTACATATATTTATATCTTCTCTTTGTTAAAAGAAACTGAATTTGAAATTCTATTATGTATTGCTACCTGAAATGTGAAATTTAAGCTGAGTATGAGAATTCTTTTCACTAAAAAATTTCCGTAGAACTCAAGGGTATTGTAATGACATTATTTGAATAAAAAGTTCTTTTTCTAGCATTTGAATTGATAGTTTTATTCGTTTATTTTTAAAAAAAGTAACGAAAGTCCTATTATGTAACAAAAGCTTTATTTTAGTTAAAATAATACCTTTTGTTTACTCTTGGGATACAAAAGTTGAGAAAATTGTTTTCACAATTTTATTATTATGAGTACGGAATGTATTATTCGCTCTCAGAGGTCCTATAGACTACATAAAATTTGAAATTGCATTACGTTCCACAGTATGAATATTTAGTGTCACATGACTGTTAATATATGGTATGTTTAAACTTTTATGTAATTATGTTTAGAGTTTGGCAAAAATTATAATGTATGAGAACGGGTCAAAAAGTTCGAAATGAAGGGAACAAAAATTTTTAAAAATAAAAATTATTTTGTTTGGTAACATAATCTCTTTGAAGTTTTATACACGTTTGTACAAAATATTTTTGTTAAATTTTTGTTATCGCTACCAAAACATAAGATTCATAGTATTTATGAAAAAAGGAACACTTTTTGTTGAGGAACTTTTGCTGATTGGGTTTTTCTCTTGACGTTCCTATGACCTCTCTAGGCCACTTTCTGAGCCTCTTATCTTAATAAATTCTAAAATCAAGGTGAACATGGTTTGTATTATTTAATTTTAACCCCTAAACCAACTCGACTATGGAAGACCTTAAATAAGAATAACAAAAACTTAGCCAAATACAATCGCCGTAGCCTAGAGGGTAGTGTTGGCTTATTAGACGTAAAGCCAGGGTTCGAGCCCCAGGCCAGACATCAAAACAAAATACAAAAAGTATTTCTTCGGCGACTTTCTCTCAGCAGATTTCTGGCAAAAACTCTGAGAGTAAATAAAATTGCCATGAAAAGTTTCTCAAAAATCTGTTGTTCGGAGTCGACTTTAAACTGTAGGTCCTACCACTCATGCATAAAATTAACACACACAACATAAGTGATGTGAGAAACTAGGTCGTAATCCTGACTGAAGGGTTGTAATGACCAATTGTGTATGTATGTATGTAGCAAAATACAATGATTGGTTATGAGTTTTATAATGATTGAAATGAATAAGACTCTATCTTGAGGTCGATGTGATATGAAATAAACCGGATTCAAATTGAAACAAATTTACGATCCATCGTCCAGTTAAACTTCAGGATACAGTTCAGTGTCAAAAATGGTAATTCCCTGTTCAAACCTGATATGCATCCAGGTTCCAAGAATGTTTTTTGATGATTCATCCTCATCACCAGAGAATATACTATATACATATGTATACCGTGGTCGAGCCAACCTCCATTCTAAATAAGTGTACTCTGAGTCTATAGTGCCCTATCAAACGAGCATCTATCAAGTTCTTGGATAGACTGATATATGATTCAGATCTCTTTTCTTGGAATTCCCCAACTAAAGTTTTAATTGCCTCGCACCGATTTGGTTTGAAAAGAGCCTTTGACTTTTTTTACTGCGTTTTCATTGAGTATGTATATCTTTTCAAATTACAGATTCCAAACCATATAAGGTTTATGATTATCAGTGGCGTGGAAGCTCCCTTTCTCGCAAAGTCATCTGCTTGCTCATTGCTCAGGATCTCAGCTATTCATCTGGATATCATAGGTTCTATATTTGTTCTATAAAATATTTTGTTCTATCAAATACACTCTTTACGCCAAGAAATGCAAATATGGTTATATCATTCACATTCAAGACTCCTACATTTTTGCCACTAAATCTACCAGAGCTGCATCTGCCTGTTGCCAAACATACAGTGGCCTGTCCTATAATCCACATCTTATATATTTAGTTGTCTACAACTTTCTCAAATATCTTCAACATGAAAGAAGTGAGAGTAATTCTTCTTTTGAGTATGGAATATCATGTTTCCCCTTATGGAATTAACATCATCTATTACTGTAGTTCATATATATGTTTGTAATAGAATAAGAAAAATTGTATACCTACCTGGAGTGTTGTATAGTAAAAAGGTGCACAAGTAAATTTTATTCCTTCTCCGATACATACATATGAATGTACCGCAACTTCTTCGGAAATCTGTTCACGACAGCTGTTCAGTAATTGTTATTTATCAGTATAGCTACCATCTTCTCTTTTTAACGTTATCATCATTCCGACCCATCCTTCGCAAAAGCTTTATATATCCTTTGTTCCGCAGTAAATATTCTATACGTCCAGAGAAGTGCCTAAAGATGTCCTTTCCAGCCTTTCTTATTTCTGTAAGATTCACCTTATATTCCTACCTATGACCGTTTTACGCTCAGCTCTGTATCCGAGCCTTCGAAGTTCGGTTCCAAAAGCACAAAAATGGCTGTTTCATCAGATTTCGTCTTTCTCTTCCTTGGTGTTTAAGGATAGCTACAAAGACCATATAACTAGTTCTGCCAATTTTAACGAGGTCAAACTGATTCCTTATTTGTTTTCTCGTTTGAATGTCGTGTAGATTAACTTAAGGTTTCTCTATATTTTGTCCAATTAGTTTTCCTGGGGTGTCTAAATGATGGTATCGGGGTTCCTAGACCTCTTTGCGAGAATTCTATTATCTTGTGATCCGATAAAGATTTCTAGCTTGATATTCTCCAAGACAGCAATACTCGGATTAGCTATGGTAAAATTGAAAACTCCACCAAACCTTGTTTCAACTTGGTCTAGTTCGATAAATTCTAAAAGTTCCTTTCCTCCATAACTTTTGCCTTAATCGCATTCCACCAATAGCGGCATTTTTGGCCTGCAACTATGCCCCACAAATCATCGTACTTCCAAAGGGGGATTAAAGTTCCATCTCCTATAAAGTATACTGATACCGCTACTACCTCTTGTCTGTTCATGGTAGCTTTTCTTAAGAGCAGGTCCCTCGTTCTGAATCCTGTAATGCAAAAATAGTTCATATCATTTCTTATAAAGACACAGCTTCTGAGTGATGTGTGTCTGTTATAAAATATTACCTCTTCACTATTACAGCTTAGTCCTGTGATTCCATTTTTAAAGTGTTAGGATTCTTGGACTAATATCATGCTCAGGCTTATCTTCAAGAATGTCCTTGCAATCAATACCGAGGCACCTTTTGCATGATGGACGTTAACGTCAGTAAGTTTGATATTGTCTTTATACATAGTTTTGTATGCCGTTATTGAAAGGAAGGCCACTACAAAACTGCTGACGCTAAGCAGTATTTTTTTCTCCCTCTACTAAGTTCTCTTCTTCACCACTGATTGACTTTTTATCTTCTTGCTCTGCATCCATACGAACTACACTTCAGATGTTATTTTTCAGTCGTTTGATTATTTGAATTTCTTCAATATATTGAATGTTATAGCTTATGACATTGCTCGAAGTTTTAATTACGTTAAACGATCCTTCATCTATTCCAACGGTTATCAGTTTGCCATTTGTAAGGACATACATGGTAAATAATAGTTATTTATACCACTCTCGCGTTCTCTATGCTGAGTATGACTGTTTCTTGCTTGCCTATCAGAATATGGCAGGATTTCATTGTTTTTATTTTTTAATATGCAAGTTTAGGTTATACGGTCTTCATATATGCATCTTTATTGCGTAAATCGCAATTAACGCTTAATATTTCATATAAAGTTTCAATTAATAATTGCGCAATAAATACGAAAATTGTCATAATATTAAGTAGAAGTCAAAAGTCTGTTTCTGTCATAAGTCTGTTTACTGAGCACATTACAATTAACTGAACACTTTTTGTTGGTATTTGACAACTCAAATGTCAACAACGACAAAAAACATCAAAACAGAAAAACCAAATAAAAACAATGTTGATGAAACAACCAGCTGTTCTGGTTACCAGCTGTCAAATGAATATTGAAGCAGCTGAACTTCGTATATTATTATGCCTGAATATTTAAAATATTGTACTCAATGAACCAAATATTGACTCAATAAAAGTTCATATCGTACATAGTATTAAGTAAGTGTTCACAGGCAAGTTCACTCAATGGTCCATATGGCCCATTGTTTTACCCCAAGCTTAAGATAAGGCACCTAGTAATGATCCGTTAGTAGTGGGTTTGAACCACCCCGAGTTCCGGATGAAACCGGCCAGTTTCCTCAGTGACACGTTTGCCACCATGCTCAGATCTTCTGTCGTAGAAAAACCGATAGTGTCTGTTCTGAAGTGCAAAGCACTAGCATAAAATATATGGTACCGATTCCGTTTCCTATATATTATGGCAGCTTGTGAAGTAATGATGGTGGGGCAGACCGACCCTACCTTTAATATACAAGATATTATACACATTGAGAGTCGAATAATTTAATATTTCTAATAATTTCTCCAGTATTACGTTGAATTCTAGCCGTAGCAATCTTTTACGTTATTTATTGCTGGTGAAGTATTGCCTTCGGTAGATAGTTTCCTCAAGGGAATTGGAGTCAACATACATATACATACATAATTGGTCATAACAACCCTTCAGCCAGGATTACGACCTAGCTTCTCACAATACTTATGTTGTGTGCGTTAATTTTATACATGAGTGGCGGAACCTGCAGTTTAAAGTCGACTCCGAACGACAGATTTTTGAGAAACTTTTTCATGGCAATTTTAATTGACGCTCAGAGTTTTTACCAGAAATCTGCTAAGAGGAAGAAATATTTTTTTTATATTTTCGTTTTGATGTCTGACCTGGGGTTTGAACCGTGGTCTTACGACTATTAAGCCAACACACTACTTACTAGACTACGGCGACTTCAATTGGACTCAAAATAACACTAAATAGTAGAGAAATAGATATTCCAGCGTGTAGGAGTTAAACGCAAAACCTTTATGAATACGTAGCTGTTGACATAAATCTGGTGGTTGATATTGACATTTCTGCCCAATATAGCAATGATGGTAATTTTAGAATTTTATATCCGTATATTTAATTTAGAAGTAATTTCGTATATTTAATTTAGGAAGCAGTTCCTGTGGCTATACAACACATTGACTTTGCTTTCTTAGCAAAGTTGATTGTAATATCAGCTCGAAAATCGTGAACACTTTCCATTAAGGTGCAACAACTTCTGTATATAATTCCATATGACATATTTTAATGGAAATTTCATAAAAATAAACACTTTGCTAAAAATAATTGTATTAAAATTTTAAAATACCATTAATTTTATCAAGTCTCACATCAACTATAAATACTACAACAGACTATTCGGCTCTTATCTGTGAAAAATAATTTTAATTTTTTGAAAGGCCAGCAATTTATTTAACATATTTCACCTGAATTTCGTGTCGAGTTTTTATACATGTAATTGAGGCCTTTGTTGGTCTCTTAAGTTTATAGTATGAAATTTGCATATTAAGTTGGCTACTATTTTTACAGAGTAACACAAATAATAAGAGTCACATTGGTATCATACTAAACCAATCAAAAGAAAATAAATTTCTATGAATTTTTGGCTTATTAGTAAGGCCGAAAAACGAAATATGAAAAAAATATTTCTTAGGCGACTTCCTCTCAGCAGATTTCTGGCAAAAACTCTGAGAGTAAATAAAATTGCCATGAAAGATTTCCCAAAATTCTGTCGTTCGGAATCGACTTTAAACTGTGGGTCCCGCCACTCATGTATAAAATTAACACACACAACATGATTTGTGTGAGGAGCTAGGTCGTAATCCTGACTAAAGGGTTGTAATGGCCAATTATGTATGTATGTATGTAAACCAAACAAGAGAAAAATAAATATTTATTTAAATTTGTATGTCTTATTCATCTATTGGGTATAAATATTGATGTGTTTTTGTATTTTTTAAAACATAAATATCCCTTGGATTCGAAGATTGCAATCAAAATAAAAGAAACCACATTTCATCTTTATTAGTACATTTATTAAAAAAATCTTTAAACAATTGCTTCCATGAACCGATTCAGACTTTAGATTTCCAAATATTGCTACGAAAATGGAAATGGTGTTTTGCTTTCACATCGTGTAAATTGTAAATAGAAGCTACAAAAACAATGAACCTGTTTACAACAACAAAATAACAAATGTAAACGAAAATACAACATCAAATAAAAATAAATGTAAACAACATGTTTATCGAAAAAATAATTAAAAAAAATATTAAGTCTTCAGGAATTTTTCCTTACTCTTCTTTTAATTTGTTGATTTTTTTTATTATAATTTTTTAGTAATTTTTTTATTATAAAATAGAGATAAATTAATGAAATAACAATAAAAACCATTAATAATTCTTAAAACTTTGTGTTTCGGATTTCGTCGAAAAATTTGCATTTGATGGTATCAATGGTATCACATACTGCATACGAGTATTTGAAGTTTTCCATTGCTATGCAACTTAGAAGACCTTAAATAATGAACACCTTTCTATTGAAAAAGTTTACTTTATCAGGAAATATGTATGCAATGTCAGGCAAAACTTTTCATTTAATGGTACAAAAATAATTAAAATTCTTTTATAAAGTTTATCAAAAAACAAAAAAGTAATAATTCAGCTCCTTTGATTTATTTGCAAAGACAAGAGGCACCTAACAATTGTCACTGTGTTTAAATATTTAAATTACTTAAACATACAAAATTTACATCGTTTGTTTGAAACGCTAACGTATGAATAACATGAAAGGAAATTTAAGTTGATATTAAGTACGATAAATAATAATAATAAATATTTATAGCCTCAGTGTATAGAAACTAAATTTGCTTACGAATGATAGAAAATTACTAATTACGAAAAAGAAAAATAGAGAAACTAGAGTACACATGCATACATAATTAGTCATTACAACCCTTCAGTCTGGATTACTACCTAGCATTCTCGCACTACTTATGTTGTGTGTGTGAATTATATTCGTAAGTGGTGGAACCTACAGTTTAAAATTAACCCCGATTGACGGATTTTTGAGAAACTTTTTTTATTCTATTTTCGTTTTATTGGAGATGTCTGGTCGGGAGTTTTAACCGTGACCTGACGTCTAATAAGCTGTTTTTTAAAACAATTTTATTAACATTGTTTTTTATTATAAGAATTATTAGTATTATTATTATTATTTTAATTTTCATGTGTTTTAATAATTACAGCAGCAATAGAGACGATTGACGTGCCAATCAATAGTACATTCAAATAACAATAAGATTCTAAAGTTGATTTATGAAAAGTATCAATAACACTATGCGACAAAATAAAAAAATTAAATACGCCCAGCTAATGACATAGTGCACGTTGTAAGTTTTGCCCTCCAAACTTCTTTTAATTTATAAAAACTGTTTATATTTATAGTTTCAAATAGAATGGCATTATAGAGAGTACTTTCGTCATTCAATTGAAAGTGATCAGCACCAGGTTCAACAATTTAGTTATCAAAAAAAAAGCAGTTGAGAAATTGAATGTTTATCATAAAAATGTTCGCTCTTCTGAAAACGGTTCCCATGCGGAAATATGGCGTAAGTTTTGAAAAAGTGAACACTTAATGAATGCATCACTTGTGGATATAAAACTATAAACATTATATTTATTATAAATTTAAAACAAAATGAAAATTATTCTAATCTAAAATGAAGCAGAATTTAATACTTGCATGGACATGTAATTAATTTATATGAAATAATTAGAATCTTTTGTGATCAAACTCAAGAACATGGATACTTTGAAGAACCAAGAATCAAGGGAATAAATCTATCTTTTACATAATATGGGCCAAAGTCAGTTCTGGTAAATAAAACCCTTTAAGTATAACTTTTGTTTGCAAAAGTGTTTTTTAAAATATTTTTTTAATGAAATCACTTCCTCTAATATATCAGCAACAAGTCTGATTCGTAATTATCAGCAACATTAAATTTATCGAAGATAGAAAAATAATTTTTCAGCTTAGAAGACGTCTGCGCAGATAAAACAGGAACGATATCACGAACTGTTGTTATAGTTAAGTGCGTTTTTTTTTATACAATTTGCGTTTAAATTCATGTTATTACATTATTATTAATTATACAGGTCATAAATCGATTTTTCAACTAAAGTTCAACAAGGAACAGAAATAAATCCAGTGGAGCGCAAAATTCTTATAAATTCGTGGAAAAAATCTTGATGGCGGTAAGAAAATCTTTCAAAAAATTGATAAGTAATTGCAAGAAAGCAAAATATTTCATTTCAAAGTCCTTCCTCTATACCTACATATATAACGAGGAAAAGATGCAGTATTCAAACAGTTTGCAGGCTCACTATTTGTGAAACGCTAAAAAGACAATAGAGAATTAAGTTTGCCAAGGAGCATGTAAAAATCTTCCAGAGTTCTGGAAAATGGTAATTTCATCGGACAATAACAAATATAATGTTTTCAGTACCAGAGAAAGACAAACAGCGCGGAGAAAAAAGTTTCTGCTCTCTATAAAGAGCATTTTTCTACCACTGTGTAGCATGGTGGTGATGCTGTGATGATAGGTCTGCTTCAATTCATTGAACAAATTATGGATGGGAAGAGAATTTTAAATTTGTATCGGAATTTTTCAGAAGTCGCCATTAAATTAGGTTATTATAGTCAATTCATCTTTCAGCAGTATAATATCTCTAAATATACTGCTGATATGGTGAAACAATGTGTTCTATATAATGTCAGTAAACAATTACGCACGCTGCCTCAGCCAAATTTCAATTGAATGTCTGTTGGAATTATTAGTAAAGAAAATTAGGAACCATCAAGTAACTTCGAAATCTATGATAAAAGAGTTGATGAACCAAAATTTGAGTAAACTGAAAACTTAGTTCATAGTATGCCCGAAAGATTGGCACAGGATTTGACGCACAAAGGCTACCCCAGCAGCTATTATTATAAGATTTAAATTTACTTTTAATATTGTACGCAGACTTAATTTGAATTGAATTTTTTTTGTGTATATTTTGTTTCTATCACTAGGAACATATTGCTACGTTTTAGAAAACGTTTAAAATATGAGTTCGTTAATTGCAAACAATATAAAAACAAATATGTTGGTAGTTTCAATTAATTTCATTATTGTTCGCACTACTTTTGTGTGCCACCGTTTACAACTTGACGTTACAACAACAATAATCGCTTGTTCGCTATTCTTCATTGCTTACAATGTAGATCTTTTAATCAACGGCGATATTCAAACCACGACTGTTCTTTTCACACACAATGCGTCTTCACACAAGACTGACTGAATTCTTACTACTACCGTTGCCTGCTTTGTCTTCCCGTAAGCAATCTGAATGTTCTTGAAATCGAATGTTCTTCTGTTCGCCTTCTCGAGACCTCTATCGCGACTTTATTGTTGTTTGTGTATTTTGTTCACGTTGCTTGTTGTTGAATTCTTGCTTACTTATCTATCCCCTTTTCTTTCATACCGATGTTGTTGGTTTACTTGTAACAAGTTCGTTTTATTTGTTTGTGTAGCTTTTGCTCATTTTAATGTTAAACGATGTACACCGTTTCCATTTTCGTAACAATATTTTAATTCATATTTCATATTATCTTTATATTAAAAATTATTTGAATTAAGAGGGTTTGGTATCTTTTATTTTATTTATTTGACTTAGCGAATTTGATGTACGTAGAATTTGTATGCCGAGTGTGAGTACATATATGTACTAATAAGCATGTTCAAAATGTGGTTTTAGTTGAAGAATATGCTTGAAGTTGTAAAACCCTGTATTAATTATTTAATTGTACATTCGGGTGGCCAATGCTAGCTGAAACAATCCAAATTTTACATACTAAAGCAAAAAATCAAAATTTTTTACAAAACACTATAATGTGTTTGACTTTTATACTTTTAAACAATATATCGTTGCTAACTCTTGGGAAATTAAAAAATAAATATTTAAACAATAACTCAAAAGTTTTAAAATTTTTAAAAGTTTATACACTATTTATTCGTTATTATATTTTTTTTTTATTTTATTTAAAAGTTTTGTTTTTCAACTAACTGCTAGAAATAAAAAGTTGACGGAAATCACACGTTGATAGCAATCGGAAACGAGAGACACATACATAATTCGTATTTATGATCGTTTTTACGTACATATATATGTATGTAACTGAAATTAAAATAAATAGAAAATTGTTTGTGTTTTTAAAGTTGAACACTTCATGTACCAAAATAAACGATCATTCAGATTCATTTTATTGCACTGGTGTGTTTCCCAATTGTCCTTGTAAAATTTTGTATAATAAAGTTCAGGATAATGAAACTATGTATTTTTAGAATTCTATTTCTTTTACTTACAAATTAATGCTATAAGAACAATAAACGCAATGCAGTAAGCTGTATGCATATTAATTATAGTAAAGACAGCGCAGCAAAGCATAAGCCAAACAAATAAAAATTAAACAATTCATTTACTGTTTATCAATGGTGCCACTAAAACGTTTTTACGCGGTATATTTCATACATCGTGTTTTTAAAAACTCTATTTCGTGCATGTTATTGTGTTGAGAGCATCAATACTCGCATTGTTAGCACAAATCCTCTCACTGTGAGCACTAATTTTCTCAATGTTGCGAATAAAAATATAAATTTGCCTAAAAGCAAAGCAGCAGAATATTTGCTTGTGTCGCGTCGCCTTTAAAATAATCACTTCCATATATACCCACGTGCTGCGTTTTGTTTATAGTATTACATCCAAAGGCTGGGTCTTCAAAAACAAATATGGGAGACCAACTGAATAGAATTTTCACCATTAGATATTGTCCTTATATTTTTAAGCATTCCTAGCCTCTTCACTGACGAACTCTTAATGAAATTATCTGAGGCGGATATTGTTGTAAAGGCTATACAGACGACATAGTTTTCGTAGGAAGGGACATGTTTGAAGAGACTCTATGTGACATCATTCAATAGCGACTGGAGGCTGTTAGTATATGATTTCGATTAAGGGAATTGGTAATATTAAACTATAACTGATGGATTATCACAGTGTACCGTGTTGACCATATTCAGTTTAAGTTAAGGACTAAACTGTGATGTGTAATGTTACCGCTTAAGTTTAAAAATTCCTTATGTTGTCAATTTTGATATTTAAGTTTATATAAAAATAGCATTGATAAGTACCTTATGGTGTCGGTATTTTCATAAAGACTTGATATTTTGACGCGCATACAAATAAAGTATATGAAAATAAGTCAATAGGACAGATAGATAACAGTAAAATGCATACATTGTACGGCAAACAAAATTACACAAACAAATACGGAATTTAGAATAAGGGAACAAAACAACAAAATTTCGGGCAACAATAACCCATAGCAACTTCGTGAAGCTACGAGACATAATAATAGAAAAACAAAATTTGTAATGAGACGCGAATTTGTAATCAATAATGCAGAATTGGACATTGATTTAGAATGTAGAAAGTTTGAAGTTTGTCCATAAGGATAGTGAATAAAATGAGTAGCTATCAGAAGTGCATAATTTTCACGACAAATAAATGTTATACAAAATTTAAGAACGTAACATAAATTTAAAAAAATATATTCAATTCCAGCTTTTAATCAATAATTTTTTAAATGTAAATATAAATATTAATAGCTTAGATCTGCTAATTTACTTTCCAAAAATAATCAGAAAACCGGCAAACGATGAAATAAGAAAATGGGTAGCATAGGATATGAAGAGAGCTATATGTATATCTTCGAATAGAGACTGAATATTCTCATGTCAAGAAAAACATTTACATTTGGTGTGAAACACCAAACACGATATTGGGAACTAACTCGAGCAGATGTACGTTCATTGAAAATGCACAATAAATGAAACTTCCCACAAGTTTTCTGTATTGAAAGCATACGATGGAACTCTTGGCCAAAGGGCTTTATTAACCATCAAAAGATATGTTTTAAGTTTTAGAGAGCCGCCTGGAACAAATCGAAATGAATCCGTGTTTTCTCTAGAGAAAATGCTTTTCTTTTTTATTTTTTAATTTTCACAAAGAAGAGTAGGTATTTAAGTAGTTTTGAAGGCAAGCAGAAATTTGATCATTTAACCCTTTTCATTTGTTCATTTAACTCTTTATTAGACGTGAGGCCACGGTTCAAACACCAGGCCAGATATATTCAACAAACCAAAATATGAAAAAAAATTTTTCTGTGCCTACCTTTCAGCAGATTTCCGGAAAGATTTCTGAGACTAAATAAAATTGCCACGAAAAGATTCTCAAAAAAATCTGTCGTTCGGAGTCGACTTTATACTGTAGGTCCCGCCAATCATGTATAAAATTAGCACACACAACATCAGTGGTGTGAGAAGCTAGGTCGTAAGCCTGACTGAAGGGTTGTAATGACCTATTATGTATGTATTAGAGATGAGCGATCCAGTGATTTTTGAAGAACGTTGTTCTCAGTGAACTTGATTTGTTAATCACTGTTCTTTAAAACAGTGATTGTGTTCACAGTATTCCAAAAGAAAACAATAATGACAATAACGTATTTTATTAAGTCGTAAGAAAGAGATAACTAGATACATACTACGAAAAGACTACTAAACAAAATCAAAGTGGTGTCATCAATGTTATTATTTTTAATGCAATTTTCTTTTATATGAAGTTTGACAATTAAGTTTCAGAGAAAGTTTATGTATAAAAGACAAAAGTAAATAATCAGAATCATCTATTAGTAAGTCTGCCTCGCTCAAAATAAAATGAAATAAATTTGAGTATGTAACAATTTTGAAAGAACGACATTATTAGTAACTGTTATTCGGCAATTTCAATCACTGTAGTCACCAGTGAATTATCAATCACCGTGATTAAATCACAGTTTTGAAAATATCGCTCATCTATAGTATGTATGTATGTATGTAGATATGTTCATTTGACTCATAGTGATCGTCCTAAAGGCACAATTACAACATATTTCATTCACTTGTATTTGGATTTGCATTTACAGCGAGCAGAAGTACCTTCTGGAAAAAAAAATAAATTGTTACAATAACATCGGTCGAGTTTGTGTTGCTGTTTAACGTCAATAGTTGCAGCAGCTCAAGAGGTAAGTAATAATCACAAACGTCTTTTAGTGAAACATAGAGAGTCCAAATTCCTATCTTTATCAAATGACTCAATCTCTTTTTAAGGGAAAAAAGTCAATAGAGAGAAAAACTATGAGCGGGTAATGTGGCACACTATTTTCCATTGCGTTTATATGGCATTTTACATTACGTGCACATTTTTTTAATCGCTTTTAATGCAAATTGCAATTGTCAAATATCTCTCATAATGTGGGTTTAATTTTTTTCGCAAGTGGTTTTGTGGAATTATAATTTTTCTAAAATCACAAAAATTATAATTTTGCCATCTAAAAACAACCGGGTGCACCAGTCACTTACTCTATATTTTAATATTCATACAATTGGTGAATAAGGAGGTAATGACTTTGCTTTTATTATTTATTTTTTGTTTCATATTAATTCACAACATGGTGGCTACCAAATTAGTGGCTACGGAATTTGACTTCAAATCACTGGTTGATCTAATAGGCAGTAAATTTTGGGTTGAATATATTAAATATTTCACATTTTTTTTCTGGCAAAAGGACAGATTTTTTTAAATCTCTGTTTTTCCTATTCTTGTGTATGTTTATTCAGAATAAATTTGAGTCCCTAGCCAAAAGTATGGTTTTCCAGTAGAATAATTTAATGTAGTGTCGAAATATAATTTATTGGAAAATTTTTTCTAAAAACTAAACAAAATAATATAAAAGCAAAAGATGCCAGTGAAACGATGCAATTAAAAGGACTTATTATACAATTGTATCATATGTATTCAGCAGATTTTTTTCAAAATCCCTTTATTCTTAACATATACAGAAAAATATATATATAAATATGTTTTTGCTAATTAGAATATATCTGCAGTAAAACGAAGCCAAGAGGCTTGTTGGACTTCGTCCTTTGATTACGAAGAAATCTTTGTAAGAATTTTGGCTTACGTGCCTATAAAATACGGCTCGCCTTTTTCGATTAGGCTCATTTGAAGCTGGACGAAGATCAATATTTTAGTCAAAGAATTGTTTTTAACCCATTAAACGCCAAAATGATAGCAGCAATGATGTTTTTGCTAAGAGTTTATATTTCAATTTTTAGGAAACTAAATGAATATAAATAAAGAAAAAACTGTAAAAAATCACTCGGTAAGGTAAGACGTATGGGTGGGTATTGATTGGGTACAGCGTCGTCTTACAAGTGAACATTTTCAAAACATGGTTTTTCCACACGAAAACTTTTTAAACATTTTTTTTAAATTGCTTTTTTGGGTGCTGTTCTAAGCCTTCTTGAGGTAATCCTGCAACTTATGAAGGTCGAGTATTGCCTTGAATAGTTTTGCGTAATTAGTATGTAAGTTGATCCATGGTGACACTACAACTTAGTACATAAACATAAACGTCAAACGTTTGCAATATCCATATTTACTACTCAACATAATTTCGTACCTGTAAAATGAGGCAGACTGATCCATTTATATGTATATTGTTACGTTTTTATCCTTTTAAAAACGTTTAAAATATGAGTTTGTAGATTGCAAATAAAAATAAAAATAAATTTGTATTTAGTTTCAATTAATCTCTTCATTGTTCGCAATATTTTTGTGTGCCACCTTTTACAACTTGATTTAAACAGCAACAAATTGCTTTATTTGTTATTCTTCTTTACACTCTTCCGCGTACACACTAACAATTGTTCGTTAGTTCTTTATAACGGAGTTCTTCAAACCACAATAATTCTCTGCACACGCAACGCGTCTTCACTGACGCGTCAAGACTGACTGAATTCTTTCTGATCCCGTTGCCTGTTTTGTCTTGCCTTTTATATCGCTGGGTAAACAGTCTGATGAATGCTCTTGAAGGATAATGGTTGCTTTTGCGAAATCTCTATAAATGTAACCATGTTGTTTACGTTATTGTTGTTTGTGTATTTTTTTACGTTTGTCCTTGCAGTGTTGTTGTTGCTTCTTGTTTGCTTGTTTTTCCACTTTTTTATACTGATGTTGTTGCTATATTTTTGTTTATTCGTTGATCATGTAAACAAGTCCATTTTTTTAGCTTTTTTTTTATCAATTTAATGTTAAACGATAACATCATTTCCATTTTCGTAACAATATCATATTTTTATTTTAAAACTAAAAATCTTTTGGAATATTATCATCTATTTTTTAATGTTGAGACCAACGTTTTACAACACTTAGCGACTCAATTGGGCCATAGTAAAGACGCTGTTATCTTTCAATTCTACCACTAATATATCTGACAGAACATTTTTGGGTTCTATCTTCTTGTGTAGTATCCGGGGCACGAAATTAAGAAATTAATAATGATCGAAAAATACTTCGTGCTCTGCTAGATAAGTGTTCATCTTTTGGAGTAATTTTTTAGCTACTCTTCCTCCTAGAATATTCTCGTATTTTCCACAAAAAAGGGGAAAGTTTTTAATGTGAATTCGCACTAGCTTTCGTCTGAAGAAGTGTTTATCGGGATGATAACCAAAATTTTTGACCAGGGACTCATCAATTGAAATATGCATGTGTACTCCTCACTAAAATAATTTTTCCCCTACACTATCAACTAATGGGCGAACTTTAAGCATGTTCTTGGTAGCGATAATTTTGGCAGTATCAATTCAAAATGTTTCTTAAAATTACTTTTGCAACGCAAAAAATTTTGAGATAATATTTATTGGATTAAAATAAAGCACAAATAACCATTTATAGTTTATGATTTATAAAGTTCTCAGCCTAAAAATATAAAGAAATTAGGTGTACTTTTGTTGGTATGAGCAATAATTTTACAAAAAATAAAAAAGCATATGCATTTTATGTCGTTTTGTTTAAATATGAAACTTATAATTTTTTATTGAATTAAAATTTAATTAATAAATATTTTGACCCATGATTACCATGCCATAGTGTGAGCAACACTAAGCTACAGAAAGTAAATTATACTAGGCTAAGTAATTTCAAGAATAAATGTTGAAAAATTAATATCAGAAACGATTAAATGTAAAAGGCCTCATGAACTGAATTATCTCCGATGATTCGCTGCTGAATTACAACAACAAAATTCATCTCTCAAACGACAACTATGTAGATAGGCAGATAGAAGTGGTTGTCCATCCAAGGAAGTTGGATGGACACACTCTAGCTACAGAAGGCGTATGCCACTGAGGTGCCTTTTTACCTACGACATAGACCCGGGCAGTAGGTGAAGAAGGTTTCTGTAGCTTCTGCAGAAATCATTTGCAGGGTGTCGAAAACCGATGTAGTTCGCAGGTGAGAAGAAAATGCATCAGTACGAACTTAACATTGATCTTGAATATTTTAATCTTAATTGTAGATCGAGCTTTTTATCAAAAATTATACATTTCAATTTTTGAGACTATAACTTTTATTCAGAAAAAGCTAGATGCCTGATATTTTTTGAATTCGTTAGTATTGTTATCGCCATTATTTTAAACCAAAGAAAAAAATTTCAAACAGGACTTTTCAATTCAAAAACTTCATAATTCTATCTTATGTATCATTTTTGATACATACAATTTTCCTAGGGATTCTTTGGTGTTGTGTATGTAATTTTTTCAAGTTTTCAAACGATTTTGTGAAGTTTTATCGTAAATAATACATTATTTATGATATTTGATACGAAATTGAAGTTTAAGTGTTGGATGAAAGTGAAAAAGACGAATTTTTGTGTTTTTGACATTGATTGAAGTAGTCGTAGACTAGTATTTATTAGACGTCAGACCAAGTTTCAAATCTCCGGTCAGACATTTCCAGTTTACAAAGAAAGGTTGTAGTGACCGATTAAATATGTACATATACAGAGGTAGTCATAAGTATTTGCACAAAAGAACATTTTTACATTTTTCTTAAAAAAGTTCTCAGTACTTTTTACTGGAAGTAAATTTTGGAAAAAAATTTTTACTATTGCCTAGCCTGGAATATGCAGAAGCAAATAAAATAAAATTGGAAAATATAACGGTTCTTAGTACTAAATAAAATACAAATAACCATATGCTTATAAGTTGTCAAAATTATTTACACACATTTTATTGTTTTCAAAAGTATTTACACAAGACTTAAGTCCGGTCGAAATCTTTATTTTAATTATTTTTTTTTTTATTTTTACATAGTTTATTAATAAACTTAACTAGTACTTTGTAATTACGCCTTTTAAAACAATGACCGCCTGTAATCTCTCTGAAATTGAGTTAATTAAGTTTTGGGCAAATTCGGGAGTCAATTTAGACCAAATTTCACTAATTTCTTGTATAGCCTCTTCGCGTTTTCGACTTTTATCTATAGTTCTATGATATTTTATGAAAGCCAAAACATTTTCAATAACGTTTGGGTCAGGGCTCTGAGAAGGATATGGAAGAACAGCCTGATCTACGTTTTCTAAGAATATGGTAGGTAACCAACCCTTGTGGCAAGGGGCATTGTCGTGCTGTAAAATCCATTCACTGGTTGGAAATAGGTTGTTTGCGGACTCAAAGGCATGGCTGTTTATAATTTCGAGATAACCAGACTGCTTTAAAGTCCCGTCTATCGGTACCAAATTGCCAAAACCGTCTCGCATTAGCTTTGGAGTATATTAAGAAGCCTATAGAGTTTTATCACAGTGTATTGTGGACGGATGAGGCTGCATTTCAATTCCAGGGCTCGTTCTGTAAGCGCTTTATGCATCTACCATGAAACAAAAAAAAAGGCTGTATAAACGCTTAACAGATTTGGTGGCGGCACGGTGTTGTTTTGGGGATGTCTATCATATTACGTTTTTGGCAATTTGGTACCGATAGACGGGACTTTAAAGCAGTCTGGTTATCTCGAAATTATAAACAACCATGCCTTTGAGTCCGCAAACAACCTATTTCCAACCAGTGAATGGATTTTACAGCACGACAATGCCCCTTGCCACAAGGGTTGGTTACCTACCATATTCTTAGAAAACGTAGATCAGGCTGTTCTTCCATATCCTTCTCAGAGCCCTGACCCAAACGTTATTGAAAATGTTTTGGCTTTCATAAAATATCATAGAACTATAGATAAAAGTCGAAAACGCGAAGAGGCTATACAAGAAATTAGTGAAATTTGGTCTAAATTGACTCCCGAATTTGCCCAAAACTTAATTAACTCAATTTCAGAGAGATTACAGGCGGTCATTGTTTTAAAAGGCGTAATTACAAAGTACTAGTTAAGTTTATTAATAAACTATGTAAAAATAAAAAAAAATAATTAAAATAAAGATTTCGACCGGACTTAAGTCTTGTGTAAATACTTTTGAAAACAATAAAATGTGTGTAAATAATTTTGACAACTTATAAGCATATGGTTATTTGTATTTTATTTAGTACTAAGAACCGTTATATTTTCCAATTTTATTTTATTTGCTTCTGCATATTCCAGGCTAGGCAATAGTAAAAATTTTTTTCCAAAATTTACTTCCAGTAAAAAGTACTGAGACCTTTTTTAAGAAAAATCTAAAAATGTTCTTTTGTGTAAATACTTATGACTACCTCTGTATATGTAATATTCCTACTAATGAAGATTTTGAAGAAGAAGAAATTAGAAGCTCCTCTTGTGAACTGACACAAGTATTGACAGCAGCAAACATGACAATAGGACGTTAATCGAAAAAGATAGTACTACTTGGAATATAGAACCGTATTAGTAGTAATGGAAGGAAAAATATTACCAATTTTCACGCAGATTGCTAGTAGTTGTCACATGAAATGCTGTAGAGTCTTTCTTACTGCTCTTCTCATATTTATCTTCCGTGACAGACAAACATTAGAAAACAGTGTTTCCTCCTATGTTTTATTTCATAGATATTACAGATGACAGTATTTCGGTCAAATATGTACGTTTGAGATAACAGAATTATTCGCTTTGATAACGTACTACACGGAAGTGATGATATATTTACACCTATTACGCCTCTTCGAAAACTGAGCTAAAAGTCTTTCAGCTTTTAATATTCCCAATAATTTTGTCGCTATAGATTAGTAACCAATTGCACTTTATGGTCGTTATAAATTTCGTAGTCCACCGGAATCGAATTGGCAGTTTTAGATTCAAGTATATGCTACGTGCGTAGCAACTGCTTATAGCCGTATTTGGGGAAACTTGTATCCGAGAAACCAGAGAGGAATCAAAGAGAGAGCATTCTTATCGACATAATCGATGATCTATTGCAACAGGAAACTTTTTTACCTCACATGACATCGACAACAAATTTTTCTAGAGAAATATAACAATGGTTTGTGCCATCAGGTTTCAGCTAGCTCTCGATTGGGAGCGTTACCGATGGGAGTGACTATAAGCTGCTCCATCTAAACATTTTGAAACTTATAAATCGTCACAAATGAAGGGTGCTAGATGTCAAATTATACCAAGCTGATATGAAGTGTTTAATTTTTACTTGAAAAACCATACTACAATGTACATGATGTCAAAAATTTTGGCGTAAATTTCATAAAAGTGATAATAAAATGTAATAATATAAAATAGTTTTATTAAAGTGAATTAAAGTAATTAAAAATATTTAAATTTTGTAACAAAATCTACCAATAGTTGTGAAAATTCTATGAAATACAAGTATGTATCAAAAGTGATACATACCTGGAATTATGAAGTTTTTTTAAGGCTCGATATACGGTTAAACATAACATGTTGGCAATTTCATGCTTTATCCTTTCGATTCTGTTCCAGATATCATGTCAGAAACCATCATTTTTTCAGAGGCTGGGTATGTATTATTGCGTTGTTACGAAAATAGTTAGAATTTTTCAGCTTTCATTAAATGTTTTTGATTATAAGTAATGTATACTCAGTATAAAATTCATGTTCGTTGACAATAATAATAGATGGAAAGTAAACGTGCGACGGTTTTGACAAAGCTCAAATATTGCATTAATATGTAGTGGATTTAAAATAGATAGGTAGTCTTATGTTGAAAATAAACAATAAAACAATTAGTTGACATTAACTTCATTTGTAAGACCTTGTCCTTTGTTTTACCTTAAATAATTGATAGTAAAAAGGGTCAAAACAAAGAAAAGGAAAAAAAAGTATGTACGAGTATATCATAAATTTTTTATTGTAAATTTTCTGCTTTAAAAAAAATCTTAAATATTTTTTTATTTTTCTTCATGTTTAGGCGGAAAAAGAAAAAATTCATGATAGAACAAATACTCAACTAAACATTTAATTATTTCAATGCTTTTAATATTAAAAATCAATTAAAAATTAATCATATAATTTTAGGTCAGAAAAAGGACAGATTTTAAAATGCCATTACATATACGCATTACTCTACAATAGATCAATCAACTGATGTGCCGGTAAACCTGATTAATGAAACTGAAGCCTAACAAAATATAATAAGCTAAGACACAACGCTTTTGGAGAGGTCCATGTTGCTTAAAAGAAACCAAAAGGAATAACAAAAGGTTACTAATGAAGTGGAACAACCAAAAGACTCTAAATATTCATGATAATAAAAAGAACCTTTTCAGCTTTTCAGAAATTTTAATGCAATCAATTCTTTTCCATCTATCAATTTAATAAACCCTGGTGCCATTGGTAATCGGAAATTTCCTTAAAGTGCATTGGAATTGTTCATTCAACTCTTGTAATATTAATTTACATCCATTAATCTTGCAAGAAGTATGGTATGGTATGGTTTTTAGTTCTTTTGGATATAATTAAAACTTTTGGTACAATTGTCCACTTGAGTCAAAAAAACTTATTCGGCAAAAAAACTTATTCGGCAACCCGAAGCATAAAAACGGTTGAGTCTCAGGCCTCTGTTATTTTGTCTGTACATCTAAGATTTCAACGATTTGAATGAGCACTTCGAAGTGTGCTGATTATGTACAGATTTTTAAAAAATTCGTTGCAAATGATAACCATCGCTGCACGATTGTTCATATGGAATTAAACATTAGTCTGCGAACAGTGGACTTTATTTTAATTGAAAATTAAATCGAAGCGTATTTTAGTTTATTGAATTTGTTAGTCACTGCATAAACTTAGGAATTTTGCTCAATAATAAGCTTTCATTGTAATACGGTGTTCAGACATGCACCATTATTAAGCTCAATATTTCATATAAAGTTTCAATTAATAATTGCGCAATAAATACGCAAATTATTATAATATTGAGAAAAACTTACAATGCAGCACTGTCATAAGAGTCTTTAGTGAGCATATTACAATTAACTGAACACTTTTTGTTGATATTTGGCAACTCAAATGTCAACAACGACAAACAAAAAATGGCGACCAAATTAAAAACAATGTTGTTGAAACAACCAGCCGAAGCAGCCATTTGAATGAAATTATTTTCCACTATTAACCGGAAGGATTGTATTTTCAAATAAAAAAGAAATTTGAGAAAATATTCAGTAGCTTTTTTAAGCATTTTCAAAAAAAAGTTATTTGGCGGACCCTTTACATAGTTTACTCGGTAAAGCGTACTGTTTGCCTTTTCATATACGGACATTGATGTCAGACTTTTACGAATTAATTTTAAAAGACAATAATAATTTTTAATACCACTTATATAGTTACATTGATCTATGACACAGGACCAGATGATTTCTTCTTACACTTTTCTCTTATCCTCTTGCACTCCTATGCCTTGTATAAATCATGTAATTGGCTCCTAAATCTATGAGTTTTTTGAGATTGCTTCTGTTAAACAGCTAACAGGGGTTTGTTAAAGTCTGGAAATGGCGCTGCTAATATTGTGGGTTTGTGCATTTGGTTTACAAATTCGAATTTATTTTCACACACATTAATTTTTCGGCAACCATATTATCTATTCTAAGTCTTAAGATTAGTCATGAACGCTATTAATTCAACAGAAACAGCATTATTAGCAACACAAACAAGTTTGATGGCGAATTAATGTATAAAATGCCGGATTGTATGTAACTTTTTATGTGATAAACATACATGTTAAATTTCGATTACGATTAGTAATCTATTACATACATTACTTTTTAAAAAGAATCGTAATGATTATATAATTCTATGAACAATTTTTTCAAATTACTAATTGATTACGATTACCAAAGAATCAACAAATAATCTAATCCTGACGATTAGTCTAATAATCAAAAAGAATCAAAAGAAGTGTAAAAAATAATCAAATTGTTTTAAATAATTCCATGGTGACATAATTTATAGAGGTGTGAGCAATCCTACAACAAACCAAAAACAATAGGCAAATTTGTTGTTTCTCTGGTTGGTTGAGACTGTCAAAGTCATATGGTTGAAAATTCACCATGAAAGCAAATTTTTTAAAAATAAAAAGTAAATAATCACAAAACAATTGATTTTTGAATTAAATATTCATTTTTATGAATTAAAAATAACGAGAATAATAATAAAATTTTAAAAATATATATAAATGTGTATACAGAAAAACAGTGTGTTGTAGCTCGTGATGTTAAAGGTTGTGATAGACACAACAAGTCAAACCCAAACCATTAATGGTATTTTTTGCGTCTTCATTGGGAAAACCATTAACACAGGGCCAAGATTCCAAATAATCTAAAGAAAATATACAAACTTGTTAAGGGTGTAGGATGAACGAGTGAATTAAGACAAGAATTAAATGTTTTTTTGTTTGTTTGTTTCATTTTGTAAATTATTTTGTAAAACAATCATGTAAACAATAAAACAAATAATTGATAAATTAACAAATAGTATTAAAATTGCATTATAATTGGATCGATTAAATTAATAAAAAGTGTTTTAAAAAGTCTATAAAGTTATTCAAAGGAAAGGAAAAAAGTGGAATAATAAAATTGAAGCAGCTCAATATTATTTTATATATTAATTTCATTTATTTTATGTATAACTTTATCTTTTACTGAATTATAATCATTTATTTTGAATTTAACAGATTTTATGAAAAGCAACCCTGTTTTATCATTATCCAACTCTGTTTATATTTTTACACAACTCTGTTTATATTTTTACACAACTCTGTTTATATTTATGAACTGCCTATGTATGTGTGTTTTGAAATACTATATAAACCGAGCAAATTGGATGAATAAAACTCACTTTGCTTTCTGCCTTCAAAGTATAAACGACTTTGTCTAGTATTAATTTACCGGACGGGTTGCAAGTTTTGAAGTTCTTGAAGTAAAGGTAATTAGGAGACCTAAACATTGCGTTTTCCCTTCAGTTTTCTATTCTAAATGAATAGAATATACAATCTTAGAAATAAGATTTCTACATTGGCGCCCAACTCAGTGGCTTCGGATACAACCACACACACAACTGATCGGGAAGACGTAACAATTAAGGAAGAAGTCAACGTTCTGTTTGAGGAAGAGATGGCTACTTTTTCGGCAGAGCAATTTCAGCAGATATTAGCTGCGATGGGTGGTAATGTCAAGTGTGGTTCATTTACGCAATGTACTGCTCGCTTTAGAGGACAGAGAGATCCAGCGGTTGTAGAAGAATTTTTGTCAGCGATAACTATCTACAAAGATATTGAAAAAATATCTGACCCTGACGGCTTGAAAGGAATGCCGTTATTGTTGGAGGATTATGCCGCATCATGGTGGATTGGTGTGAAGGACAGTGTACAAACATTTGAGCAGGCTGTATCCCTTATTCGGACCACATTCACGCCTCCTGTTCCTGATTGGCGAATATTCATGCAAATTTTTGAAGTGAAACAACAACAAAATGAACCAACAGATAGTTTTATATGTAAAAAAAGGCTTCTCCTCTCTCAACTCAAACAGCCGCCAGGTGAGTCAATCCAATTAAGTATGGTGTACGGCCTACTTAACATAAAAATAAGAGACCGTGTCCACCGGGAGAGTATAAAAACATTCGAAGAATTGATTTCTGCCGGTCGTGAAGCAGAAATGTTTTTCTTTGAAGCTCACCCAGCAACGACAAACCCAAAGGAGGAAAGAAAAGATGTCTCGAACACAAACCGCTGCAGTTTCTGCCGTATAAAAGGGCATACAATAGATACATGCTATAAAAAGAAAAAACGTGATGAACGACAAGCCGGTGAACAACAAAATCAAAATTCATCTGGAAATCAACCTAGACAAGCCCAGCAATCGAATTTTGTTCGAAAACCCAGTTTCTCCTGCTATGGATGTGGTGCACCTGGTGTTTACAGGTCAAACTGTGGAACCTGTAATACAAGTGGTAAAGACAGCCCACAGTATCTGCAATTTAATGCAATTTCATCAACAGTGATTGGACATGCACTACCAGCAGCTCATGTGGAATTTTTTGGTGTTAAAGGTGAAGTGATATTCGACAGTGGAGCTAAAACCAGCGTTGCCAGTCCAGAGCTGAAGAAAATTCTTACCGAAAATAAGTGTGTTTTCCAAGAGGTTCGTGCTGAAGTTACCCTGGCAGATGGTTCTGTTACTACAGGTAAAGTATTGTCCACTATTTGCGATATAGTGATTGGAAATCGAATGCGGAAAATAAGATTGCTATACCTCCCAAATGCAACGAAAAATCGAACTCTAATTGGAACAGATTTTCTAGAGCAGGCTGGCATCGTACTTAATATGGCTCAAAAATATTGGCATTTCGAAGACGAGCCCAAGCAGAAATACGCATTTACCAGTTCAATGCAAACTAAGGTATGCTCACTGGAAATCAAAAAGGATATATCTCCATGTACAAAGGCAATCAAAGAGATGTCTCCTTTTATCCGATTTATGGAATCTAGGAATGTATTGTCACCTTTACCTGGGACTCCAAAGGCCGACTCTCAGAAACCATCACCGTTACCTAAAACGCCCACATTCGTTAAAGATAATGACTTACCTCATGTTCATCTATTGAGAGATAAATTAGCAGCTGATAGTTTATTTTCATCACCATTACGCTCTTCCTTTGGTGAAGATTACTCCTCACAGAACATTCAATCGTTACCTAAAACGCCAACATTCATTAAGAATAATGACTCACCACATGGTTACTTATTGAGAGATATAGTAACGGCTGATAGTTTTAACGAACTAAATTTATTCTCATCACCATTACGCCCTTGCCATGACAAAGATTACTCGCCACAATACATCCAATCCATATTTAGGGATTCAAAGCCTATTGAAGAAATGCCTAGGGATATTTCCAATGTGACCACTCCGCCAGCGAAAGTTCAGCGAATGGAAGATATCGATGACTATTTTACTTCCCTATTTTCATTGGACATTAAAATGTTGAAGGAATCTGATGGTGTTGGTCTTACTATTAACCAAAGGCTGGAGTTGGATGACTTGTTGGTTGAAAATGAATCGATATTTGATGAGCCCACCAGTGCCACACCCTATGCTATACATCGTATTCACACTGATGACCATGATCCGATAGCGATACCCCCTTATCGTTTGTCAAATGCCATGAAAGTTTCCTTAAAGAGCGAAATCCGGAAAATGCTTGATTCTGGTGTTATCGTTGAATGCCAATCTTCATGGGCAGCTCCAGTCGTTATCGTTCCCAAAAAATCTGGTGAAATCCGTGTATGCATAGACTATAGGGAGCTAAATTCAATTACTAAACCTGATCGTTATCCGTTACCCAGAGTGGACGATATTCTTCATGAAGCCAAAGTAACAAGTTATATGTCAACAATTGATCTACAGTGTGGATACTGGCAAATCGGAGTTCATCCAGCTGATCAGGATAAAACCGCTTTTGTGACACCTTTTGGCATGTACAAATTTAAACGCATGCCATTTGGTTTACGAAACGCGCCAGCTACATTCCAGAGGTTAATTGACCGTTTGAAAGCCTCTTTGGGAGAAACTATATTGTTAGCGTACTTAGATGACATTATTTCCTGCTCTCCAAGTTTTGAAGATCATCTGCGAGACCTACGCTTACAAGAATTTGGCCTTAAAGTTAATTTGAAAAAATGTCGTTTTGCGTGTAATGAGGTGAAATATTTGGGTCATCTGCTTACACCCCAAGGAATTATGACGGATCCAGAAAAGGTATCTGCACTTAACAATCGAAGAAGTCCGAGAAATGTCAAAGAAGTTTTGTCATTTCTACAGGCATGTTCATGGTATCGTCGATTTATACCATCATTTGCAGAGATATCTAAGCCTTTGTCAGCCCTATCAAAGAAAAATGCAGTATGGTATTGGGGCATTGAACAACAACAATCTTTCGACAATTTTAAGAAATTATTGACGACAGCACCTATTTTGAGACAAGCTGTTGATGGTGAACCATTTATTCTCAAAACAGATGCCAGTGCTTATGCTCTTGGGGCAGTTTTGCTCCAGGGGGAGGGCCAAGACGAACACCCTATTGAATACGCAAGCAGACTACTTTCGAATGCAGAACGGAATTATTCCACAATTGAGCGAGAAGCGCTCGCAATTGTTTGGGCTGTCCAGAAGTATCGCGGCTATATTGAAGGAGCTCCTGTGAAGCTAGTAACCGATCATCAGCCCTTGAAATGGTTGATGAAAATCAAAACACCAACAGGACGACTAGCACGATGGTCTTTGCTACTGCAACCATTTGATATAAATATTGAATATAAGCCAGGAAGAACCAATGTCATTGCCGATACGCTCTCAAGACCACCCTGTGACGAAGACCATGACGATTCGAATCCTTGCGAAATTTGCTCATTTTCCATTGAGATCCCAAGAAAAAGCGCCAGTGAAATGAGAAATAGTCAACTAAATGACCCTCAATTGAAGAAGATTATTGATTGCCTTGAGAATAATACTGAGGATTTAGCCTACTGGTCAAAAAGAGGTTATATCATAAATGACGGTGTCCTATACTGTTACAACAATGAAGATTCCGAAGACGCTCAGCTCGTTATACCCAGTGAAGAAAGGCTAAACGTACTCAGATACTACCACAATGATGAAACTGCCGGTCACTATGGTATAGAAAGAACCACTTCCAAAATTACATCCAGATATTACTGGCCAGGCATACGAAAAGACATTGAAAAACATGTCAAGGAATGCTTAGAATGCCAAAGGTACAAAGCTACGAATCTAAAACCTGCGGGGCTTTATCAAACAGTGTCGTGTAACCAGCGGTTTGAAGTAGTTGCCATTGATCTCTTTGGTCCATTGCCCGTCTCACATAAAGGATTTCAATGGATATTTATTGTAGAAGACATCGCCAGCCGTTGGGTTGAACTTTTTCCCTTAGAAATAGCCACAGCCGATGCCTGCGCCAAAATATTAATCGACGAAGTGTTCCTACGATATGGGGTACCCAGGAAGGTCATCAGCGACAATGGTCCTCAATTTGTTTCGGCAGTCATGCAGAAAATTGTCTACTGTCTTAATATCGAACACATACTAACTCCAGTCTACCACCCTGAGGCCAATCCTGTCGAGCGCAAAAATAGAGATATGAAAGCACAACTCTCTATATTGGTTGGAAACGATCATCAATCTTGGGATGATAAATTACCCAGCATTCGATTTGCAATGAATACAACGCTATGCCAAAGTACAAAGTACACTCCAGCTTATTTAACTTTCGGGCGTGAACTTCGTACACTTGATGACGTACAACATGACTTAAAAGCCATAATCCAGTCTGAAAATTTTTTGTCAGAAATAACGCCTTATCTACAACAAATGATAAATACTTTCAAAGATGTCAAGGAAAACGTCCACAAACAACAAGATCATAACAAACAAATCAGCAACAGCCAAAGACGAAATCAGCCTCCACTAGATATTGGATCCAAAGTATTGGTTACAACACACGTTTTGAGCAACAGCAACAAAAAACTTTCATCAAAATTTGTTCCAAAGCGAGATGGTCCATACGTTATCATAGACAAGAAGGGGTCTACATCCTATGTGATAGCCCATGAAGATGACTTCAATCTCCCACTTGGGACCTACCATGCCTCAGCCCTTACACCAGTGATAGGGTCAACAAATCAATCCAAGCAACCAATAAGGAAGATGCGAACTAGAGGTCGACCCAGAAAATAGATTTTGATGCCTCATCGGGACGATGTCAGCATCAAAGGGGGAGACTGAAGCAGCTCAATATTATTTTATATATTAATTTCATTTATTTTATGTATAACTTTATCTTTTACTGAATTATAATCATTTATTTTGAATTTAACAGATTTTATGAAAAGCAACCCTGTTTTATCATTATCCAACTCTGTTTATATTTTTACACAACTCTGTTTATATTTTTACACAACTCTGTTTATATTTATGAACTGCCTATGTATGTGTGTTTTGAAATACTATATAAACCGAGCAAATTGGATGAATAAAACTCACTTTGCTTTCTGCCTTCAAAGTATAAACGACTTTGTCTAGTATTAATTTACCGGACGGGTTGCAAGTTTTGAAGTTCTTGAAGTAAAGGTAATTAGGAGACCTAAACATTGCGTTTTCCCTTCAGTTTTTCTACTCTAAATGAATAGAATATACAATCTTAGAAATAAGATTTCTACAAAATAATAAATTAAGAAAAGTGAAATATCCATTGGATTTGCATTTAATGTTTGCAATAGATTCTTTTGTTAATTGGCTTTCTTCTTAAAAAAAATGTTGTACTAATAGCTTACAAGTTTTATCACAGTAAAAATTGAATAGTGGCAATTGATAGTAATAATAATTGAAAGAAATATTATTTTCATGAAATTTTTCTGTAAGAAATATAAATGGACATGTTCATTATTTGAAATAAATATATTTTAAATTATTAAAATTTTACTTACTTATTAGTGTGCAAAACGGTGATAATGATATTTTAAAGATTTATTTTCAGCATTTTTCAGTATCCCATTATTTTCTGTTTCGCCTTTTGAATTTTTAAACCCACAATAGAAATAAACAAATTACTTTAAAATGTTTTAAATTTAAATTTAAAAATGTTAACAGTCAAACCGAAAACGTAAACAAATAATAATTTGACAGTCTCTACCTCTATACAGCAACTAAATCAGCTGACAAGATAAGTAATTTCACCATGAATAATTCTTTTTGATTATTTTCAAATATTCAAAAATATTCCAAAATTAATCAAATTGTTTTCAATAATTCTTTTTGATTATTTTCAAATATTCAAAAAGAATTCAAAGTAATTATTGAAAATAAATTGATTACTTTTGGATTACTAGTAAACAAAAAACACTGCAAGAATAAATGTAAACAAAAATACACAAATAACAATAATGAAACAACAATGTTCACATTTATAATATCTCGAGAAGGCGAAGCCACGGACCTTCGACTTCAAGATCATTCATCAGACTGTTAACGTTGGCATATAAAAGGCAAGACAAAGCAGGTAACGAAGTAATAATAAAGTAATAATTCAGTCAGTCTTGTGTGAAAACGCGTTGCGTGTGAAGAGAATAATCGTGATTTGGAGATAAAGATATGCCGAACAATTGTTAGTGTTTACGCAAAAGAGTTTAAAGAAGCATAACAAACAAAGCAATTGTTGCTGTTTACATCAAGTTGTGAACGGTGGCACACAGAATTGCGCGAACAATATAGAATTTAATTGAAACTAAACACAAATTTATTTTTATTTTATTTGCAATCTACGAACTAATATTTTAAACGTTTTTAAATGGGTTAAAACATAATAATTCTTTAAATTTTATGATATAGAGCGTGTTGTGTTATACTCATTATAAAATGACTCGCAGAGTTGAAAAATTTTAAACTTTCCACTGTCCGTCTAAGATAATGTTTTTATATCGGTTTGATATGGACGAGTAGAAAGTTCTTCACAACCAATAAAGTGCGTCACGTATATGAAGGTGCTTTTAATACTAGCTAACTACTAGTCCAAGATCTATTACATTTCCGAATGTAGATATGGTGATATTGTTGGACATACACATTGGACAGAAAAAGTCTAGTACCCCAATATATTTTAGTGATTTCATGAATTTTAAGTACATTGGGTATGTATGATTACGCTGTTAGGATATGCAAAAATTACTATCAGGTTATTGCATAAAGTTTTTAACATTTTCAGATTTATGCCTCTCAGTAAAACAGAAAATTGCATACGTATTTGCAATATTATTTGAAGTAGGACTGACAGAAACTTTACTGTAAGGGAGAACAATCTCTTTAGGTGGGCATTAACTGTAAAGCCTATACGGATGAGATAGTTTCAATAGAAAGTTTGTAGAGATCACAAAGGCGGATTAGAGGGCTAAATTAGGAATCAATTCAATGTTGGATATACATAATATATTCTTTCCCAAAAATCTTAGCAAACAAATAATGTACGCCAGGATAATCAGGATAATTTTTGAAAAATTTCAAAACACCTCCGGTAGAGTTGTACCTCTTACGGGAGAGCATCGCCACTTTGGAAATTTAGTGGCAGTTAGCCACTTTAACTGTGTTCTGGATAGAACCAGCAACTTATATAATTTTGCGGAAGGGCTTTGCGACCAGAGAAAGTAAGCTTGAAGCCAGTTGGAAGCTATATACTCTTTTAAGAGAGGGAGCATATGGTATTAGGAAAGGTTAAAGACAAGTGCGACAAAAGCTTGGCTGTTCGGCATCAGTGTAACTATTCCGAACTTTAAAAAAATATTTTTAATTGTGCTGGATTCATTTTTCGCAGAAATAAAAGGTCATAACAGTCTAAAAGTCTTAGTATATCAGAACTACAGTCTAGAATAGTACGGAAATATCTGGACACATTGAATCACCTGGAAAAGCGAGATCATTGCCATATCCCAGGATATAAGGAAATTCAGGGCAAAAAACTGGAAGATGCTCTTGCTTAAAGACGACCTATTGCGCGACTGATGAAAGAACAGTTTAGAAAAGTATATTTGGCGAAAGATAGGCAGACGACGCAGTTGGGGTTTTTGATGCCTAAAATGGGAATTAAATCGTGGGAGCTTTCCTGGTTGCTTTTGTTAACTTTTTTTGGTTTATTTCGCTTAAAGAAGATAAATTCATAATAATAATAAAAAATCGTGACCTGAAATGCGTAAGCGCCTAACAACCAAAAAATTCAAAATTGAGTTTTTGATTGATTCTGATGTACTGCATCAAAATATATGTTCTGACAAAATTTTACAATCCTACTCTTAGGGCCACTTTTTGAATGTAAGTTTAAACTCGAGATTAAGTTAATCTCCAGTTAAATTTAATCTTCAGTTAACTGAGTTTTCATTTTTTGAATGGGAATTTAACTGGAGATTAACCTTGTAGAGCTGCCACTCTTATAAGCAAAAATTTCAAAGTGTTTCGCAACAATCTGGTTTTGTATAGAACAAAAACAAATAAACAAAAACATATAAAAACAAACAAAAGCTGAATACTATTGATCTTTATGTGAAAGGAATATTTCTTAAAATAATAAATAAATTAAGACTGTCTGTTGTCAATTTGTGTTTTATATAATTCATATTCACTTAAATATTTGTCTTATTTGGCTTCCCCCCACCATCGTTGGTGGTTTAAACGTAAGATTAACTGCTTAACCGTAAGGTTAAACTTAAGATTAAGTAAATTCAAAAACTGAAAACGAAGTTTAACTGGAGATTAACTTAATCTCAAGTTTAAACTTGCATAAAAAAATGGCCCTTAAAGATTATCTACCAACCAGATAAAATTAGAATTGAACTTAGAAATGTTAATACAAATTAGAATAAATCATTTTGATTTTGATGATGGGGTTTTTGATGCCTAAAATGGGAATTAAATCGTGGGAGCTTTCCTGGTTCCTTTTGTTAACTTTTTTTGGTTTATTTCGCTTAAAGAAGATAAATTCATAATAATAATAAAAAATCGTGACCTGAAATGCGTAAGCGCCTAACAACCAAAAAATTCAAAATTGAGTTTTTGATTGATTCTGATGTACTGCATCAAAATATATGTTCTGACAAAATTTTACAATCCTACTCTTAGGGCCACTTTTTGAATGTAAGTTTAAACTCGAGATTAAGTTAATCTCCAGTTAAATTTAATCTTCAGTTAACTGAGTTTTCATTTTTTGAATGGGAATTTAACTGGAGATTAACCTTGTAGAGCTGCCACTCTTATAAGCAAAAATTTCAAAGTGTTTCGCAACAATCTGGTTTTGTATAGAACAAAAACAAACAAACAAAAACATATAAAAACAAACAAAAGCTGAATACTATTCATCTTTATGTGAAAGGAATATTTCTTAAAATAATAAATAAATTAAGACTGTCTGTTGTCAATTTGTGTTTTATATAATTCATATTCACTTAAATATTTGTCTTATTTGGCTTCCCCCCACCATCGCTGGTGGTTTAAACGTAAGATTAACTGCTTAACCGTAAGGTTAAACTTAAGATTAAGTAAATTCAAAAACTGAAAACGAAGTTTAACTGGAGATTAACTTAATCTCAAGTTTAAACTTGCATAAAAAAATGGCCCTTAAAGATTATCTACCAACCAGATAAAATTAGAATTGAACTTAGAAATGTTAATACAAATTAGAATAAATCATTTTGAGTATCAAACAAGTTTTCATTCCATTTTGAAGTCTTTGTTTCGGGCTTTTTGCGCTTCCTCAGTTAACTGCCATATTGGTGTTAAAGAGTAATTTATTACTTCTGGTCCGCGCCAGCAAAAATGAGGCATTTTCTTTCCTTTACTCTTTTGTCGTTTGGTTTTTGCTTCTATCACTGCAATCCTTGAAATCAACTTTCGATCAACCACGCTTAACAACAGACTGGCGCGGGAAACCTATTGACGAATCTAACCAGTACTTGTTGTTCTGCTCAGAAACTCTATAAGATGCATTCCAGCGATTCTTCAATTGGGAAATAAAATGTATCGTTAAAAACTTTAATATTTTTTTATTGCTTAGCAATAAACTTGTAAGAAATGCAATTTTTGCACTAAAGAATTTGCAATTATTTCATAAAGTTCTCTTCGAGAAATAAAAATTGTATTCACGTTTGTACCTATGATTGAATAAATATAGTCTTATAATTTTATACAAAAAATTTAATAGATAAAAATTAAACACAGTGGTGGCCACGAATTTAAGACACGACATTTTATTTATACATTTGTGATAATTTTTACATCTTATCAAAAATATTTTAGGTCCATGATATTTTTCTTAAGATTTTAGTAATATTAGGAAGAAAAAGTAATAATATTTTGCTACCTATATTTGGTTGAGAATTTTTATTTACATATTATATAGATCAAGACAAAATGCTAGTCAGGATTTGATATTTTTTGACGCAAGTGGTTTACGTTGTGCAATACATCCACGCAAGTTTTTCCCATTTAGACATCTGCTTATTGCCCTAGACGAAATATCGATACCAAAATCCAATACAATTTTATTTTTTATTTTACTTGAGCTCGTGAAAGGATTATTAGCAGCTACTTTAGGGTGTGGTTTTTCGGGCTCTAGGTTGCTGTTTGACATTTTTGGTGGTACCATGTTACTTGATGTGTTCCAGCACGTTGTAAATCTTGCATATAGAACATTTAAGCAGCTTGGATATCTCCATTATTTTTATTCCATCACATTTTAGTTGTTGTATCAGTTTTCGCTCGGCATCGGTATTCCAAGTACCTCTGACCATTTATAATTAAATATTTCTATGTATTCCAACATAAAATAAAATAAAACATTCGTTGCTCAACGTTTAGCTTAAAAAAACACCAAAAAATCACTTAAAAACCAGATATTTCTGAAATGTCTTAAATTCGTGGCCAATTTCAAATAAACGTTTTTACAATAATATGATCAAAAAGCAACAAAATGTAAAAAGAAACAAAATAAAATAATTGTGCTTTTTCTTAGTATTACAGGGTACATAGAAGAATAAAGAATATCAATTTTGATATTACATGATTGTAAATATTATCACAACTAAGTCAGTCATATGTCGTGTCTTAAATTCGTGGCCACCACTGTAGGTGCAAAAATATATTTTCATTTTTTTAATCAGGTGCAAGAAAGTGCTTTACTTTGCTTAACTCACAACTATTTTTCCATATATGCTACAAAATTTGCAAAATTTATAGACCTTCACAAAAAAATTTTTAAAAATAGTAAAACTTAGAAAATAACGAAGCATATATAATCTCAATCGTCTGTTGTTGAAGGCTCCATATTTTTTTTTTAAAATTTTTACTTAAAAACTTGCCGAAAACTAATTTTGAAAACACTGAAAATTTGGTTTTTTTACGAAAGATAAAAAAATATCAAAAAACTCACACTTCAAAAAGACGTACTAATGTAACGGTACTTGCTAGAGACACATTTTTTAAGAAAGTGATGCAGAATTTTGTGCACTTTTAGCTCATATAAAAAAATATTTGGTACTCAAGAATTTCATTTTCCAATTAATTCCCATTTTAGGCATCAAAAACCCCAATGGGCGACGGCACACCTTTCCAGCAAGTGTTGCTTCGGAATATATTAGGTATTACACCCCTCGTCTTAAGCCTTTTAACTTAAAAAAAAAAAAAAAAATTGTTCTGAATAGCAATGCTTAATGCCCAAAATGTGATCTGATGAGCAGGACGAGTCGCAAAAACAATGTTTGTGTTCTAATTGGCGATAACCTATTTCCACTATTATTCACACTGAACAGCATGTTTTCGTTCACACGATTCTTGATAAACTCAAAAATTTAGACGGTAGTAATCAGTCAAAAGAAAATACTTTGTATCATAACTGATATCCAGTTCTTGAATTTTGTATAGTCACCGTACTTAGAAATTTTAATTATCACCCATTCTCTCAATTCTTCACTTAGCTGAGATTAGAACCTTGTGGCCGGATCTGCGTTTGATAGTTCTGGACAAATAATGTTGATGAGGAATCTGAATAAGAGGACTTTTTAATGTCTGAGTCAGGGAAAACATACTTAGCGGAATTTCTGATACCATTTACATTACCAACGGAATAAATTAATTGTCATTATATCGATCAGAATAACTACAATATAAGCTGTAGGGTATCTAAATATAAAATGGAGAAAAATTAAAGTTTTCTTGCGTCGAAACCTTTTTATCCTGCTACCTATGCAAATACTTTCATACTACGTTTACTTTTTGTACAAAATATTGCATATTTAATACATGATATGTGTGTTCTACTTCTTGTATATGAGTATATTATGTATATTATACACTGGCGAGCAAAAGTATATGAATGTTGATATTTTCATCACTTAACTATCTTTCATACGATGAAGGCATTATTATACAGTCCATTTGGTATTTTGGTTTCATTATTCTTCATTAACCGATAAATTTGCCAAGCTTGGGTGTCTGTAAGTTAGGATGGTCGACTATTTTGAATCTATATTTTGTCTATTTCGTACACTTTAAACAGTGGTATGAAAAATATTCAAGGATTTTAATATTGCTTGAACATGACAATTTCTTCTGGATTCGTACACTTTGGCTCGCCAGTGTACATGTACCATACTACAATACATAGGGCAAATGTTAGGTTATGGCATAAAGTTCATAAGAGTTGAATACAGGTTTTACGTGTGCCATAAAAATAGAAACAAAAATAAATTACTATATATTTTACACTTTTAAATTAGTGTCACTTTTATTTTGCTCCTACCAAGTGGGAAACATTATTATTGTTGTACATATATATTGTATTGGCATGATGCAGAAATAAAATATTTTTAAAGTTGTTATGTTTGCTTCAATTATTAATTTTTTTTGAATATGTTTGTAAATCTAATATATAAAGTAGTTATCGAGCAGCATTTGAATATTTTACGACGTATGTATGTTAGCGATAAAGCCCATTTCTGGATGTGAACAAACCGAATTGTCGATTTTATTCCAAACCAATCTACGTGAGATCAAAGAGTGTCAAATGGATCCCGAAAATGTCGTTGTTGGTTATTGATTTTAGGCAGGCGGCTATATCGGTCCATATTTTTTTGAGAATGACGCTGTGAACGGCACTATAGATGATCACAAACTTCTTTCGGAATGAATTGCATGCTCTGGACACTAACGATCAATTCAAATTCAAAATATCGAATTTTTCATGACTGCGGTGAATTTTTCCGATGATATGGGTTAATTTTGACTTTGAGGACCACAGTGGTTAGTGTTTTTTTGCGCGTAACTACAACTTAAAGAAGTCCGACACGAAAAAATCTAATGGAGTGAAATTGCACGATCTTGGTGGTCAGTTAATATCACTTCCGAGTGACATGATCGCGCCCTCAATTGCTCTTGCAGCATGACACGTAGAGCCATTCTAATCAAACGACAAGTTCTTGGTGTTCAGACCATCGAATTCAGGCTAAAAGAAGTTAATAATGATCTAACCATAGCGCTCGTCAGGACAGTGATGGCGTGGCCAACGTTTGAAAGAAATTTCATTTAAACAGTGATTTTTTTCAGGATGCATATTCATTGATCATTGATTTTATGAAGATTGGTTTGGTTTCAAAATCGACAATTTTTGAGCCTCATCGCCCTACCAACTACTCCAGAATCCATTCACCGAACGAACACACATCGTTTTTTATGGCCGTCAATGTTGATTTTGCAAAACTAACTAAATAAATGACAACAAATTTAACAGATGTAGTTTCAACAAGATGGCCGTTATCAACTAACAAAGTTCGGAGGTTTCTGTTGGGGAACTATATACAGCTCCTATACCAAAGAGCTGCTGTAGCCATACTAAGAATCTGTTCTGTAAGTTTCTTCCTTGTGCGGATTCTGTAGTAAATTGTATAGAATATGTACTGTCCTGTAATAATCATGAGTTTCTTTTAATAATCCGATATACTTCAAAGGGTATAAAGTTTATGATGATAATTTACTGCGATGAAGAAGTCCACAATTTTGGAATTTCTAAATCAAACAAACTGTTATCAAGGAAGTTCTTCCGTATTGAAGGTCGGTCATCATCGTTGTGATGTGGGTTACATGGGATATTGTTCAAAAAAGTTCCTGGTTATTGGGGTCAGGTAGTCGGTAAGTTATTAATATCAGCGACATTTGCAACAGCTTTCAAGTAACTTGAAGTAGGTTGTGAGTTATTAGAATTATTAGTTACGGACGAAATATCAGCATGTAATGATGAAATTGGTAATGGTGAAATTGAATTGGTGGACGGTGATTTACAATTATTATTCAAAGAATATGACGGTTGCAATTCACAAGATGGAGTCAATACAACATTTTAATTCGGATCAGCAGCAGGTGGTAGTAATGGAGAAACATTTTGAGTCGAAGCAGATCTCAAACCATCCCTTTTACATTTAGGTGATATTTACCAAATAACTCACCAAACATTGGAAACTCTTTTGCAATTCCATAAGTTCATTATTAATTGTGTTAAATTTAATCTAAGAATCCTCTAAAAGTTTGTAGAATTCAATATTGACCTTTCTACAATCAGGACAAGTCCATTGAAGGAACTTCTGTTGATCAGCCAACGCAGCCGCATCACGAGCCTTAAGACCACTACAAGTTACATGATAGAGGCTCATACATAGTCAGCATGAGACCATCCTAAGATTCCCAGTAGTTGAACAATTAATTTTTGAACACTCCATTATAAGCCGCAATATAAGAACTTTAGCAAATTCACAAACCAAGCCAGTTGCAATAAATAGTTGTGATTATAAAAAGTTACAATGTTGAAAAATATATTAACTGTCGATACTTTAGATAAATTTGGCAGCACTTATTAAACCGGTAATTAGAGTAACGGCTCCTTGTTCTTAATTTGTTTTCTTTTGTTTTTGTACTATGTATTTTGTATAGGATAATATTGCTATGTAGGTGTTAGAATTAAAGATAATGTGTAAGTTTGTGGTTGTTCAATTGCCGTCATTTTATTTCGCAGATGAGTGACCAAATATTAGAATAAGATTGTCCGTTGTATATTGGTTTTTGTAAATTTTAAATATTGCATAAAGAGTTATATTCTGTTGCTATGCGTTATTTCAATTTGATAAATTTCAAATTGTTATTGTACACTGTAGAATTGACTTATTTTTATGTTAAGATTTATTGTACAAAATGTAAGCATAGAAAATATTTATAAGATAAACTGTTTATAGGATATTAAAATTTCAAAAACACAGATAGTGGCTATTCACAAAAATCTTGCAGGAGCTCAAACATAAACACGTCTGATCACTTCAACTTTTCCTTCAAGAGCATTCATCAGACTGTTTACCCTGCGATACAAAAGGCAGGACGAAGCAGGCAACGGGATCAGTAAAAATTCAGTCAGTCTTGCGTGAAGACGTGTTGCGTGTGAAGAGAATAATCGTGGTTTAAGATCTCCGTTGTAAAGATCTAACGAACAATTGTTAGTGTTTATGCAGAAGAGTGTAAAGAAATATAACAAACAAAGCAAATTGTTTACATCAAGTTGTGAATAGTGGCACACAGAATTGAGCGAACAATAAAAAATTTATTTAAAACTAAACACAAATTTATTTTTATTTTATTTGTAATATACGAGCTCATATTTTAAACGTTTTTAAAAGGGTAAAAACGTAACAATATAATATTGGAAAACAATTTAAAATTTGATAGTATTGCACAGTAGCAACTCAGTTTTGTCTTTGTTTGTTTTGCCTGAAAGTGTTATTACATGCGGAAATTTTTTTAATTGGTTGAGATTTATGAGAAACACTATGTAAAAGATTTTAAAAACAAAACTGTCGGAAAATAAAATCAAGTTAACTTTGACACCGTTTTTTTTGGGCTCAAATGTAGGTTAATTAATTGCATATATTTTTGTTTAGTTGCTATTTACTGGAATGTCAATACAGTTACACACGTTGTATTTTATTGGTTTAGTCTATTTGTAGTAACGAAGGCCATGCACGTTACAAGTATTTGTGTATATTTACCATTTTTCTATTAAAATTGCTTAATTGAACACCCGTGTGATATGTCCTAAAAAAGGAAGAATAATTTTCAATAAAATATTTAAATAAAAGTCTAATCATCATTTTGTACAACTGAAATATACATAAGATATGTAAACAATAGCAATCGAATGTGAAATTTATATTAAATTTCATTACATTTTTGAATTTTCTAAATGATAGAAATTTGTTGGAATACAGAGTACTTTCTCCTAAAGGCCACCGGAAATCGCTCATATGCGGATACTTTTTAGTACCAAAAAAATTGTAATGGATTATTAAAATATTTTCCTCTTATGCAAATAACCCTGCTATAACAGGTGTAAATGTTGAGTTACGCAAATGGCAAATTGGGTATTTAAAGGTAAATCCCCAGGTATTTACGCAAGCCCCTGTGTATTTACCCAAAATGTGGGTATAAATCAAATTAAAGAAAAATTTAAATAAATTAAAAGAATTTAATTTTTTATTATGAATTAACTTTTTAATAACAAATGAAATAATTCATAAATTTAGTCATAATCGTTGTCACTGTCCGTATCCGATAAAAACTCATATCGAGTAGAGTGCGTGATTCCTGTTGAAGTTGAAGGGATATCGCCTTAAGTACATTCTAGTGAAGAATTTTTCTTATTTTCAAATTGAGTGGAGTGCGTGCTTTCTGCTGAAGGTGATAAACTATTTTTAAAAAGCAAGTTCCAGTTGCCCGATTTATATGTTATTTTTCCTGCTCTTTGTGTTGTTAAACGGTTCCTTTTCTTTGAGTGAATGAAGCTGTGGGTGCTAAAGGAACGTTCAGTAGCAGCTGAAGTACAGGGAGCTGTTAAAATTCGAACAGCTAATTTGCTTAATTGCGTACTTTCATAAATTCCCTTCCACCAAGTTACTGGAGAAATCTCATCCAAACAGTTCCAAGCAAAAGATTTTGCTCAGAAACCATTTTTGGCTCTGTAATTGGCAAAATCTGACATTACATTTATGTTTAGCGCCTGTGACATTGTGTGAATGAATTCCAATGCATCTGCCTCCTCAGGCGGATCATGATCATTTTCTTGTGCCTTAGGATCTAGCAAGTTAGCAGATAAATGTATCGGTTTTATGGTTTTTTAAATCGTGTATTGAATATGGTTGATAGCTCAGTTTTTTCGGGATCATTCAGCATCAAAGTTGTAGCAAACTCTAATTCAAGCTTACTTTTAATTTCCTTAAACGCGAAGGACACCCTGTGTTTATTATATTCATTTGATTCGAGCTTACAAATCCATTCTATCAATCAAATATATCTGAGCTTAAATTTAATTGCTCCCAAAAGATTTCGCTAAGTAGCTGTGATTTTATATCCATTTGTAGATTAATGAGTCATGAACTGCTAAAACCTGAAGGGATGGTTTAGTTTTTATTACACTGTGCATTGAATAGAAATAACTTCCCCACCTTGTTTTGGCTGGCTTTGTCATACGGTATGGCATATTGGTTCTCTATAACCGAACAGTATTGCCGTTTTGATTATTTTTAATAAAATTCGGTTGTTTCCATACATTTTTCCATCGTTCACTATCATAACACATCATTTGCACACTTTATCTTGCTCCCCATATTTAAGCAATTAAGACTAAAAATGGTTTCTTAATAATAACTTTTGTTATTGCTAATCATTAACTAAATAATGCAACTATCCATCTTGATGATTGTGCTATAAATTGCTTCAATATACTCAAGAGTTTAATATTTTCCCATGATTATCATCTATTTATCTAAAGGTTCTATAGAAATTATTATTATTATTTGCTTTTATCTGTTCCGTTATTTGGTTTTTCTTATTTTCGCAATTATTTAATTTCTCCCAATGTATTTGTTAGCTTTCCATTATATTAGCTAGTTCCAGTGAAATAATTATTATGATTAGTAATCATCTTCACTGCTTGAGTTGCACACGAACTTCAATAATTAGTTACCATTATCTGCTGCTTAATCTATTACCGCAATGTAGTTGGAACAAACAAAATAGTTAAAAAATAAAGGCACATTTCATATGAAATAATGCTTTAAGAATAGAATTAATTAAATAAGAAAAGAAGAAAAAAATATCGTAGTGGTTACATAACTGACATTGATTTGATGTTCTTTTTATTTCTTAAAATTTTTTATTTAAAATTTTTATTTATTTGAAATTCTTCAGTACTTTAAGTAAATAATTTAGTCTTTACATACGTTTAATTTTGTTCTATTCACTTCGGACTAAGTAGTTTATGTAAAAATGTTTTTGGATAAAAATTTTCTTCAATTTGCGGTACATATTAAGCTTCAAACCCCAGGTCAGACATCTCCATCAAAACGAAATATGAAGAAATTATTCTTCGGTGACTTCCTCTTAGCAAATTTCTGTCAAAACTTCTGAGGGTAAATAGAATTGTCATGAAAAAAGTTCTCAAAAATCTATCGTTCGGAGCCGCCTTTAAACTATAGGTCCGTCCTGCTACTCATATATAAAATTAACACACACAACATAAGTGGTGTGAGAAGCTAAGGCGTAATACTGAGCGAAGTGTTGTAATGACCAATTATATATGGGCAATTTCGTGTCAAGTGACCAAATTTTTAAAATCGATGTCTTCCGATTTGGATTTGCACCAAGGTTAGTACTATTGGATAGTAGGCCAGACACAAATTTTCAGCTCTATCAGTCAAGAACTGCCGGAGTTAGAGGGGGTCAAAATTGGACATTTTGGTCATACAGGGTTTTTTTAAATGTGTGTAACTTTTCACCTATTGGTCCTAGCAAAAATTTTCCAAAGGACATTAGATAGCTATTTCTTCAATCTTTCCAAAAATAATTTTTTTAATTTTTTAAAAAATTTTTTTTATATATTTTTTTAATTTATTTTTTTTTTTAATTTTTTTCAAAATGGCCTTTTTTTTCTCAAAAGAAAGCTTATAAAATTTCTTTTAGGGCCTTTATAATCGCTTAATGGGATGCGAGTGGGATATCTATCAAAAAAATTATTTTTTAACTCAAGAATAAGATTTTTCAATATTTGACATAAAAACGTACTACCTAAATGATCTTAAAAAGTATTTATTTGCATTCTAAGGCCATTCGGAAATTAGTTTTTTATAAACAGTGTTAAAATTTGGACGTGCGTTATTTATTAATTACTTACATAATTAACCTTCACAATGGCTTCCGCTTCCAAAAAGATAATTTTTACTTCTTTTTGTTGTAATCCCTTAAACAAAAAGAAGCACAGATCATCAGATATGCGAAATATTTCCGACAACTTATTGAAAAAATTCCCAACGCTTTCAAAACGTTTGCTAATTTGTGGATCGTGCAGGAAAATGATGGGAAAGTTGGACAAATTACCGGTTACTCCAGATGAGAACAAAATCAATTCTGAAAATGATGACAGTTCTGCAGGAGTTGATGGTTGTTTTAACTTTTCAGTAGAACCTATAAGACCTAAAAGTGGGTGCCAAAATTAACATCACAAGGATGCAGTAGAAGTTTTTGAACAAATAAAAAAGAAGTACAAAACGTCTCAGAGTAGATCTGAAAGAATTCAACTTCTTACTCTTGCCCCATCGTCATGGAGTTGTTCGAAAATAATGACCGATGTCGGAAGACATCGATTTTAAAAATTGGGTTCTTGACACGAAATTGCCTATATGCTTGTATGTATTATGCGAAAATATGATGATTTCGTACTATGAATAACATTTCTATAAAATGTTCATTAAAAGAATGGCAATGCTTGAGGTATAAGTATTGAGATTTGAGTTCCAGCGAAGGCTATAAGTATCAGTTCACGCCATATCCTTGTGTATCAGAGAAGTTAATGTTAAGAAAAAGAGAGAGCAGCACATTTTTTTCTTTCGTATCTGAACTACTCTGACAAGCTCGTTGTAACATTTGACAACTTTTTTACAAGTCATAAGCTTACTACGCGCTTGTCGAATGACGGATTTTTTGTGTGAGAATTGTTCGGAATAATTTCCCTGATCATGCTACTTTGATTGATGACGAAAAACAATGGCAAACATCTTCAGATTAGTATTGATTAGTATAAATCTATATACCATACACATGCACTTAAAATTTTTTTTCAAATATAGGTATAACAACAAAATTATATTTCCAAACATTCTGAAAATTGATCTATTTGCTTACTTATGAAGTATTTGTTGTAATATATACCATTAGTGGAAAATAAGCATTTTTTTAAATAAATTTAGTGACTTTTTTGCTTTTATATGGCGCGGCGTACACTTTTTCTAGAGTTTGGGTCTATACCACAGCACGTTGCTCGCACAACGGTCCACAATTTTTCCAACGTAGGAGCAAAACGAAATTCGCCATCAATAATTCGGATTTCTCGCCCAGGCAGGTAAGTAAGTGCTAAAGTGTTTAGATAGGATTGAGCCGTTATCTGTAGACCGTCCCAACATACCATGAAGAACCCACCGCCAAACTAACATGATGCAACACATTTTGTATTCAAAATTTTCCCGTTTGGACTTTTCACAGATATGCGTTTTATGAACGAAAGACGACTGGAAGAGTGTTGTTTAATTATGTAAAAGCATTAATTGTCTGGGCTTGGATTTCAAGGAGTAGTTTTTGCAAAAGCCAGGAAGAACATTGCAAAGTGAAGAAAAGTATTTTCGTCTTTTTTTAAGATGTTTTAGTCATGAATGTTATTCATTTAGTATTTTAAAAAACATTAATTTCGATTCCAAATAAAAAGGTTTAGAGTAGTTTGTATTTGTTGCGCACCTTATAATAAAATCACCTTAAAAATTTACACGCTTATGAACTTCTATAGAAGATGGTTTTCGAAATTCGAAAAAAAATTCTGTGTATTAAAGACGTAGTTATAGAAAATCACAGTTTTTTTCATTACAACTCTAGGGAGCATATGGCTTCCACAAAGCATCTCCATCTGACACGATTCTCCGCTGATGTTTTTGAGCCTTCTTATGTTAGGTCATTACGCCTTCTTGTAGGACCCTGAGTCTCCAGGTATTTTTTGGTCTGCAACGGTTTCTTGTGTCTTTGGGATTCCACTCTAGAGCCATTATTGTAATACTGTCGGTGTTCTTTCTCAATGTATGGCCTGCTTCTATGTGGGTTCCTCCTCTATGAGAGTCCAGAGATCTGCGTTGCTGATGGTGTTGGGCCATAATATTCTACATATGATTCTTAGGAATTTATTGATGAATACCCGAAGCCAAATTTCACTACTATATAGTAACGTTGATTTTATACAAGCGTTGAATATTCTTAGCTTGGTACGCCTAAATATATATGAGCTTCTTCATACGGAGTGCAGTCAGCAGAATGCTGCTCTCGCTCTATTAAGTCTGTTATCTACGTCTGTTTCTGCGCCGCTGTTTGTTATTAAAGTACTGCCTAGATAGCAGAAGCTATCGACGTACTCGACTATTTGGACCTGTAGCATAATGTTTTCTGTGCTAGTGTTGTTAATTCTCATGGCTTTGGTTTTCTTGATATTTATTTCAAGTCCAACGTTGCGAGCCAATCTAGGTGTTCGAGTTTTGACTGCATTTTGGAAATCTTGTGCGAGAGTAGACAAATATCATCTGCATAATCCAAATCATCGAGTTGGCGTGGGAGACTCTATATTGAGGAAAACACAGTTTATTTCCGTGTATTTTGACTCCCACAGTATTCTTTTGTAAACATAAATAAAACAAATAAATTCATAAAAAGTTCATTATAAATAAGTATGTATGTATATAGGAAGTGTCATCTGACATTCGTAAGAGCATGAACACATTGTGCATTATTAATTGACCTGATTGCAAGCAGTACTCAAAACTTTTTATATGAAATATTTTAAATTCAGTGAACGTGACGTATCCCCACATATATGGTACCAAATGGAGCCAACAAAAGAAGAAAACAAATATGGCAAGAAAGACACTTAATCAACGTACACAGTGTGTGTACGTGTGTGTTTTCTTATTGTGTGTGTACTTACCGTAAAACATATAATTTTCATTCACTGCTCCTTTTCTAGTTTTTGCATGCATTTACTGCTTTGAACTCTTGCACACTTACTTATGTAGTGTGTTTGAAATTATTATAAGTATTGTTATTATTAAAAGGTATACAGTGGGCAGCAAAAGTCTAGAGTACCGCCGGTCAATCTGATGTGCCTGCTAATTTCTGCGACTTTCATTGTAATCTGACAGCGGCCTGACGGTTAGATAGTACTGCTACGTCCTCTATTCTTCCTGTTCAAGATGAGTTGAGTACATTTTTTTATCGGCTCTGAATGCTACACTCTGATATTAAACACTCCGCTTCTAACCTCAGCCTCAATGACTCCAACAGGGTATGCATCATCTGTATAGAATAGGTCCTCATTGCCAACTTCTTATCCAACTCCAACTAAGCTGTTCTATGTTGATCAATAAAAAAAACCAATTGTTTCGAAGAATTTCAATTTAATACCAATCTTTCCGAAGCAGACGCTTTAAGTCTTCCTTAGTTCTTACATCTCATTTTTTATTTGAAGGTTGAAGTGAAGTAAAGATAGATACTGAATTGAATTCCTGACCGACGATTTTTGTTTAGGTGAGTTAAGTGTAGAGATTTCTATTATATTTTTATAAGAAAAACTTAACTTGTTCACCCCCACATTCACGCGATTTAACGCCATTGAATTACTGCCTATGGGACTATGTTAATACACTCCCATTAAGACGATTTCGATTTATTGGTAAATTTGAGTGGGCCATGCAACACGTAGAGTCACCAGACATGTGACAGAATTCATATTTAGAAAGTAAATACCATGAGCTTATGTACCAGATTATAAATACAAAGTCATTTCAACAATATTACTGTTTTGCGTTATCATTTAAAGTTTTCATACTCTTTAAAAACATTCTAATAATAATCCCTACAAGTTAGAAGAGGTCTGGTTCGGAGCCTTTTTAGAAGATAAGTGGTCTTTCAAAACCCACATAAGTTAGATTATTTTCTAAATGCCAAAATACTTAAATAGATCTGATAATCAACACAGACCTATTACCGTGCTTTTCTCTGTCTGACAAATTTATAGGATTAAGCTCTTTATTTGGGATTCTCCGCGTCCTTCCGATATGTATATGTAGGACTTGGTCTCTTCCAAAAACTGTATTCCATGGTGATTAATCTTATTTATTTAGGAGCGTAAAACAACATTTTCTTGTTTTTGTTCTTTTAAATGATCTTTTGTATCATTGTAAGTTCCTGCCCACAGTTTTCGCAATTGCCTAGATTGGTTTATTTTCTTTAAAGTCTACAACTATATGGGAAAGGAAAAAAAATATTTTAAATGATGATCGACTATGTTTTCATGAATGTGAGATGTTACCGACAGAAATCCTAAATTTAAAGTTTTTATGGGCCAAGAAAATAATTGTGCAACTGGCGAGCCTAATGTCGAAGTCCGCCTTTCCGGAGCTATTCTTACCAATCAGAACTATCGTCTTTTGTTCCATAACTATTATACATCAATCCCGAACACCTTTCCAGCCGCGCGTCATTTTGGCCTTGGGGACTATCAGAAGAGTTCGTATTCGCTACTGCAAGATAGCAGAGGAAAACAATGTACATGAATTGAACAAGTCGATGATTGCAATGGAACTAGCATAGCAATAGATACTTGAAGATATAACTAAATCATCACTCTAACATCTATTTTTACAACAAAATGCAACACCAAAGTCAACGCCTGTGGCCAAAGGGTGAGACAAAAAAGTAAACAGTACCTTTTGTAGTGGCAGAACGTAATCGCTTATGGGTGAAGTAGAAGTACTGAGCCACTATAAAACCAAGGTTCGTAGTAAACGCTCGTATATATTATGATTTTCTACCATTTGCTAGGCGTGACTAGGTTCAACTTCTTCTACATAAGAGAATAAAATAGGAAAAGTGTAGTAGCAGTAAAACTCTAGGAACAATAAAATAAAATGTATGCTTAATTTTGTGTTCAACTATACCCACATGCTATTATTTGTTATGATATATATTTTCCCATTAACACTCACAGGCAAATTAATATAATATATTGCTCATACCTTCTTTATATACCACATATGTACGTCTGTACTAACAATACAGAATGAAATACATGTGACTGCTTTATTTATAAAACTTATCCAGTGTGGGAAATGAATGGAAGTGTACACTAGTTTTCTACTAGAGAAAGTGCTCAGTTAGTATATTCTGAAATTTTATTTAATTTTTTTCTTTGTTTTAGTTTATTTTCACAGCACATACGCTGTTTTATTTGCATCGTTCTGCAGTTTTAGCTTAAAGGTGTTTATCTGATTTATTAACGATGTTGATGATTTCATATAATTTTAAAATTTTATTCGATTAGTATTAGCAAATAAGTATGTTGCAAAATGATAAAGATTGTATAAAAACAGATACAACTTATATATGTAAAATTTTTTTTAAAGAATTATGAAATAAAACATTATGTATTCAAGCGGCAATGTAAACTAAACAAACTTTTGAAACAATTGTTGTTTTTAATTATTTATTCGATTTCTTTTTGACACTGCATTGATAAATTTATTGATAACGAATATTGATACCTTCGCTTAAGTACCCTTGGTTGGCTTCCCCAATCTTATCTCTCGATTGTCTTTGTTTTTATTAAGTTTTGTTATTGGAGTGAAGGTTAGGTAACGACATCTTGTTGAGCCAATCAATCCAGTATAATGTCGAAATATTAAAATAGTGATACAATTTTACATTCACTTTTGTGTCCATAATGGCGTTAACTTTGTGTCGATAATGGCGTTAACTTTGTTTTAACTTGTAATAAAAAAAAGTTTTGTTGAACTGAAAACGTAATCTTTACCACGCCACGCATTTCAGTAAATTTTTTAATTTATGTTAAGATTTCGTTTTAAAACTTTAAAATTTTATTACAGATGCTACATTTCTTCTTGTAGGGGTGCTTACAACTTTGCAGGACTTGAAAACAACTGCAACGAACTTGTGTGAATGTTTTTTTTTCTAATTATTACTGCATATTATTAGAAGTATAGGAGCTATGGTCATGACAAAATCTTGGGTATGGTTGGTCTGAGTATACCTATCGACTATACGATATCTGAACCTGCTTTATATTTACTTTTTCCGAAGCAGATACCGGATATATCCTATTGCACCGCCAAGAAATATTCATTCAAGTTTTCACTGATAGATTTGTATCACGCAACAAAATCTGATGTTGAATTTTTTCAGAACAAAAAAACATTGTTCCTTGCACTACAAGATTATTTCAGGCTGAAATATTGATTCCACTGCCACTGTGCGAACTTGGTATAGTTTGGTGATGTTCGCATATTTAGAGGTAAAACGGCCGTTAGACCTCTAGAGAATATGTTCACCACATCTAAGAATGTCCAAGAATAACTAGTGTATCCGGTGGAATTAGTGAGACATTTGACGGTTACCAACAAGGCACCTTTTAAAGCTGGCGCCACGAATAAACTCCTACATAAGATTAGCGCTCCTCTGCAGAGAGGCAAACAAATGGTATCACACACTTGGAAAAGGTAGGATGGAATTATGAACCCACTGATAGAGACACCAGACATATCTGGCCCAACTTGAGTACATATATGCAGCACAGAATTTGCGTTGAACCCATCGAGATTCCATATAAGTAACCCCATAGCAGCGACAACAGGTGTTTGACATCTAGATAAATAGAAAAACTTCAGAGTAGCTTTTGCAGAAGCTGGAACGACGAGGAAGAACCTAGGTAGAAGAAATTTAGATTACCCAGAATTTAATGACAAAAAATTAAGAAAAACTCAAACGTTTAAAAAGACTCTCAAGATAGTTAAAAGATGCACTACAGGTGCTACGCATACTCTCTTGCAATTTGGCAGTGTTCCATAATGAGCTGCTTGTAATGTTCAGTTGTTTGATTCAATAATTTTCTATTTCCATCCAAGTTCTTTATCGTACACTTATGTGACCCATGTTTCTGCTTGGCTTAAGCAAAAATGCTTAAATTTTGTTTGGCCGAGTTTTCCTACTATGATTTCATGTTAGATGAAAAAGAATTTATAGATTAAAACTATAATAACATTTCTTATCGAACAAAATGTCAATGTGCATATAAAAATGTAAGATTTATTGATTCTTGGTTCAGGTTGTTTTGTTGTTGAAACAAAACTTATTTTTCCTATAAACTAGGTTCAAGCACTATATTACAGTAAATATTTATTTAACATACTTGTTGGTAATAATAAATACAATTTTGCGCTATGAATTTGCTTTTAAATAAATATTTGTTATTTGTATACAAGTCAAGAATGTGAATGTGTGCATACCGTAATTTCCTGTATTGTACGTTGTGCGAGCTGCTACACCCTTTGTAATATGACATGTATTTTCACCATTCGCAGACGTGATAAAAAGTTTTCATTATTATTTCAATTCATTGATAAAGTTTTAATAAATAAAAAAAGTTTAAATTCACACTTTTACTATGAATGGGAGAGCATAGTAATTGTACTTGTGATGTACATTTCAGTTTATTTCAATACTTTCTGTATTCGTTTCTGTATTCGTTATACAGTTCTTTTGCCATTGTTTAACTTTTATAATAAACTTTATGTGACAGCATTCACAAATTTAAATACATATATCATGGAGCTTGATGATACGATTTATAGTTTTTAATATACACAAATAGTTTACAATGCTCAATCACGTTCAGTTGCTTTATATACGGAAGAATTTTTTTTTTATTCAATTAATATTAAAAATTTAACAGGTGAGAAGACTGAATGTAAGAAGAATTGCTATGTAATTGATATTTAAAGACAATTATGTGGTAAATTGTTTCAAATTAATTCCCCAAAGAATTTTAATTTAAGAGGAAAACGAATAAAAATAATGATCAAAACAGAGTCATTTGCGTATTTCACTGTCATATCAGGAGAGATAAATAAATTGGTCATGGCAAAAACAGTATTCGATTAACGAAGGTAAAGATTTCAATTTCATTTCATCAACGTAATAGTATTATAAACTCAGGTAGGGCAGTACACACAGTACTCACACATTATAATTTTTTGAAAAATTCTTGCTTATTGGTTTTCTATTTGTGAACTCAACCATGTAGCAATTTTATTTGCTAACTATTGAGAGCTAGGTCTATAATCCTGACTGAAGGATTGTAATGACTAATTATGTACGTATGTATGTATGTATGTATGTATGTATGTATGTATGTATGTATGTATGTATGTATGTATGTATGTATGTATGTATGTATGTATGTATGTATGTATATATGTATGTATGTTTTTTTTGTCTTGAGCCGGAGGTGGGAATCTTCGAAAGACACTTTTGTTCCAACAAAAGAGTGCACGATTCACCATCACTGGTGCCTACGTACTAAACCCACCCCCTACACACTTCAACCACTCTCCCCCCGCGGGACTGCCGTAAGGTATTACTTCGCGGAGGACTGGTTAGCTTGAAAGCTTTATCACGTTAATTCAAATTTCGCCTCCGTTCCTCCAGTCTTCGGAGTACTATCAAAACTTCAGCCATTCTCTGGCTATATTGACTCCATAGAATCCTACAGTTCAACAGCTCTCCATTAGCCGGTTTGGTTCCAAATTCGTTTCTCCCGGCCAGCATATTAGAATATGCTCCGCATCTTCCTCCTCGTCTACACAGTTTGGGGAGAGAAGTGTCATGACCAAATCTGTGCAGGTACTTCCTGAAGCACCCATGACCAGTTAGGAACTGGGTCACGTAGTAATTCAACTCGCAATGTTCGTTCTTCATCCAAAGGGTTACATCAGGGACAAGACGAAATGTCCATCTTCCCTTTAGACTGTTCTCCCATCGTGACTGCCATTTGTGCATGGAAGTCCTTCGTTCCCCCGCTTTTATAGCCGCTACTTGTCCCGGGTACTCGAGACGGCGAAGGTATATCCTACTCATCTCATCCGCCAGTATATCTATTGGTATTGTCTTTGCCAATACCAAAACTGCTTCATCAGACACTGTCCTGAAGCCACTTATCTGTCTAATCGCGCTTAGACGATACACCAAGGACAGTATCCTCCTCGTCGTCCCCACTGAGAGTGCCTCCGACCATATTGGGCAAGCATACAGCATTATCGATGTTACTACCGCCGAAATTATTCTCCTTTTAAATGGACCTGGTCCTCCAATATTTGGCATCATCCTCGCCAGTGCTCCCTGTGTTACAGATGCCTTTTCACCGATGTATTTCACGTGCTCCTTGAAGTTTAACCTGTCGCCGATAATCACTCCCAGGTATTTTATCGCCCTCTTCGATTCGATCGTTGTGCCTCCAACGGTCAGTTCCATCTTCTCCACTATCTTCCGGCCGCTTATCAAGACGGCCTCCATTTTATGTGCAGCAAGTGTCAAACCTGCCTCATCCAGCCATGCTCCAACATTTCGAATCGCTGTGTTCGTTTTCTCCTCTATTTCTCCTACCGTTTTAGCTACCGAGACTATGGCAATGTCATCTGCAAAGCCCACAATTGTAGTCCCGCTTGGCAATCGCAGTCGAAGTACTCCATCGTACATAATGTTCCATAGTAGTGGCCCAAGTACAGAGCCCTGCGGGACTCCCGACGTCACTACGTATTCCTGCTCTCCTTCATCCGTTAGGTATATTACCTTCCTGTCCTGAAAGTAATTGTTCAGTATCTCCATTAAGTATGGCGGCGTAGCCATGTTAAAGAGGGCTCTCATAATCCGCCCCCAATTCGCTGAGTTGAACGCGTTTCTAACGTCAAGTGTGACAACCGCGCAGTATTCCTTGGTGCCAAATCTCCATCTTTCGCCCTCTATTGCATCTCTTGCAATGTCGACCACTCTTCTTATCGCGTCAATAGTGGACCGTCCTTTCCTAAATCCGTATTGCAGGTCCGAAAGAGCTCCTCCTGCCTCGGCACACGTCAGTAGTCGATTGTATATTATCCTCTCCAGTATTTTTCCCATCGTGTCAAGTAGACAGATGGGCCGATACGACGATGGTTCCCCTGGTGGCTTGCCAGGTTTTGGAATGAGAACCAACTTCTGTTTCTTCCATCTACGTGGAAAAACACCCTCGACGAAGCACTTGTGGAACACCTTGGCGAACATATCCGGTCTGAGCCGGATAGCCGCCTTAAGTGCCCTATTTGGGATTCCGTCTGGCCCTGGTGTTTTCCTATCTCCTATTCCAGTGCATGCTGCGAGTACCTCCTCTCCTGTTACCTCGGGTATGGTATGAATGGCCTCCGGCTCCCTAGTTATAAAAGTGTAGGGCTGGCCCCGTGGGAATAATGTACCAATGATCTCCCGTAGCAAAACTGGACAACCTAGTTTAGGCTGTTCTCGAGAACCTATTCTCTTGCAGACGACTCTGTACGCCGTCCCAAAAGGATTGATGTCAGCTTCCTGGCATATCCGCTGAAAGGATAGTTTCTTGCTCCTTTTAATGGCTCTTCTAAGTTGATGCCTTAGATCCTCATAGGAAGCCCGTTCGGCTTCCCATGTCGGTCTTCCTCTCGTGCGCTGGGCCCGTCTTCTCGCCCCAAAGCATGCCGACCGCAGTCTTCGAATCTCGTCATTCCACCAGTAGCAGGGGGAACGTCCCCTACACACAGTTCTTCTAGGCATAGCAGCATCACATGCAGTGTTGAGCATTTCGTATACGCCGCTCACTAATTCCTCGACCGTGCTACCAGTCGTATGAAAAGACGACAACATCAATCTATACGTCTCCTCGTCAAAGCGGGAGTCCTTCCATTTAGGTCCCGTAAACTTCGGCAATCCGTTTCCTCTCGTGTTGCGCCCAGTAACCGTCATCACGATTGCCTGATGGTCACTATTCGTGAAGTCCTCAGTTAGCCTCCACGCGGTCCGCGAAACAAGGCCATCGCTCACAAATGACAAATCTATTATCGAGCTCGATCCAGCTCTCCTAAATGTGCTTTCTCTTCCGTCATTCATCAGCGCCACAGGAAGGGAAGCGAACGTTTCCAAGAGACAGCGACCCCTGGCGTTAGTATATCTACTACCCCATTCGGTCGCTCAAGCGTTAAAGTCTCCTCCGATAATAACGGGGGTGTTCAAGCGCACGTGTGACGCCAGCCTCTCCAGCATATGTTGGAAGTCATCCATTGACCACCTCGGGGGGGCGTAACAGCTGTAGACGAAAACTCCCTTTATCCTGGCCATAACAAAACCAATGTCCCGCGCATAGGTTTGCTGGAAGGGTAATGAACCACAAATCCATATAGCCGCAGTACTAGATCCGTCCGTGATCCAAGTACCATTCCTCGGTACCCGATAAGGTTCGCTTATAATTGCGACATCGATATTCTCCTCCTTTACCCTCTGGACCAATAGGTCCTGGGCTGCTTCGCAATGGTTCAGATTAATCTGTATCAATTTCATCTCTTAGAACGTGATTTAAGAGCGCTAAGAAATTGCGGACACTTTCCGCTCCCCGCGATATGGTTGGCGGATTTCGGGTCGTCCACTTTGCAGAACATGCAAAGAGGTTCCCTTTCGCAATTTCTGGCAATATGCCCCTCCTGTCCGCATTTACGGCAAGTTCCCGAGCGGTCAACCTTACTCCTGCACTGACGAGCCATGTGCCCAAACTGCAAGCACCGGAAGCATTTCGTCGGTATGTTTCTCTCGCGAATCCTGCATATGACCCAGCCGATCCTGATTCTACTTTCCTTCAGGAGAATAGCTGCAGCGTCTGCGTCAAGGCTCACTGTGGCAGTTTGCGTCCCACCATATGCCCTCCTAAGGGTAACTACGTCGGGCTTACAGAAAATCTCGAGGCCTGGGATCTTTCGTATAGCCTCATATACATCCTCCTTCTCCGTGATCTCGTCGATGTCCTTGATCTCAATTGTCCTCATATCCTTTAGAGTGCGGACGGACGCGTTTTCTCCTAAGAGCTCTCCAATGGCTCCCCTGAAGTTCTCTGTGTGCTCCCCGCTCCTGCGGAGTTGGAGTAATAGACCACCCTTTGCGGTTCTCCTAATTTTGGTCACGTTTTCTCCTAATTCGCAAAGCTTAGGGTCCGTTTTGACTCTCCTCAGAATGTCGGCATACGACGTGTTATCCTTCGTCGCAATCACGATCGCATCTGGCTTCGTTTTCCTCTCCTGTAGTTTCTTGTTCCTCCTTTTTCTTTTCGTGACTTTCTGCCACCCTGGTTCCTTATTTACTCCCTTAGTATTCTCCTGCCGGCTCAAGGTCACATCTGTAGTTTCCCTCGCTGGAGCCCCTGCTGTAGGATTCGGAGTTCTCCTCTTTGCCGCAGGAATTTCGGAGGTCTCCTCATGTTTCCTCTTCGTCTCCTGGTTCCTCAACAATGGCGATGTTTGTGTAGCAGAACTGCTGCGGTTAGTCGCCTTGGTAGTTTGTCCCTGCAGCTCGCTTGCGTACAGGTCATATAGGGTTTTGATAGAGTCAATCGCATCCCTCATCGGCTGGTGGATTGACCTCCTTTTCCCATCCTCCAACATTTCAATCAGACTTCTGATTTGGTCGCCGAGTTGACCAAAAACACCGCTGGCCGCTGACCCCGTGTCGCCTCGCGACGGTTCTGATCCCAGGACCACCAATCCCGAATCTTTCCCGTTAGCTGGGGATCTCGGAGTTCTCGTGCTCTGTCCAAACGGGGTTATTTCCCGATTACGCACTGGAGACCTCGGTATTTTCGAGCTCTGCCCAAAAGCATTTAGCTCCAAAGCATTCATCTCACATGAATTCGTCGGTTTATTTGTTGTTGTATGTACGTATGTATGTATGTATGTATGTATGTATGTATGTATGTATGTATGTATGTATGTATGTATGTATGTATGTATGTATGTATGTATGTATGTATGTATGTATGTATGTATGTATGTATGTATGTATCTATGTATGTATGTATGTATGTATGTATGTATGTATGTATGTACACTCGTGGACACACAATTAAGTCACCTATGCAAAATTTTTCATTTTTGTAAAAATTAAAAAATTTAAGAAAAGTGGAAACAAAAACAACTTATATTTATTGATTTCATATGCTTAATAATTAATTAACAACAAAAACTTAAATAGTTTTTCATTGTAAAAAATGTTTTGGTACTTAGTTGATATCAGACTTAAAATTTAAGTGGACACATAATTAAGTCATCTGAAGAAAAATATTGAAAATTTTATTTAATTGCTTTATTTTTCACCCAAACTATTTGGAACTTTTAATAATTTGTGGGGAACCCTTTTTGGCGTATTATTTCAGTACATCTTGTGGCATTGAGTTGATTAAGTGCGACACTGCTCAGGACTACTGTTATCCCATTCTGCCTGGAAAAGCTGGCAAAGTGCTTTTTGATGCTGGGTTTTTTGGCTGCAACTGCTCGTTTTACGATCCCCCAAAGATTTTCAATAGCGTTCAGATTAGGACTTTGAGTTGGCCAATCAAAAACGCTTATTTTTTCCTCAGCAAACCAAGCTTTAACTACCCGAGATGTGTTCTTCGGGTCGTTATCATGCTGAAATATCCACGCTAGTGGTAATTCGTTCCCATAATCTTTAGTCAAATTGTTCCGTAGGATGTTCTTATACATTTCTCCAGTCATTTTCCCAACGATTCTTACCAGTGGACCAACGCAGGATGAGGTAAAACAACCCCGAACCATTACTGACGAACCTCCATGCTTTACGGTTTGTTTGGTGTACTTTGGGTATAATTGTGTATTGACAGGACGTCTTACATAGGGTCTGCCATCATTTCCAAAGATATTAAACTTGGGCTCATCACTCCATACGACTAATTTCCAAAATTTTGTCGTCTTTATGGAGGTGGGTTTTGGCAAACCGCAAGCGTTGCTGAATATTTTTTTGGACACATTAGGTTTTCTTATCGCAAAACGACCATGGAGATTATTTTCAGTCAAGCGTATTCTTACGGTCCTTGCCGATATTTTAACAGTGTGTTCCGACTCAATGCACTGTATAATCTGAGTAGATGTGAGGAATGGGTCAGCTTTACTCATCCTGGCTAAAAAAATAAGCGTTCTTGATTGGCCAACTCAAAGTCCTAATCTGAACGCTATTGAAAATCTTTGGGGGATCGTAAAACGAGCAGTCGCAGCCAAAAAAACCCAGCATCAAAAAGCACTTTGCCAGCTTTCCCAGGCAGAATGGGATAACATTAGTCCTGAGCAGTGTCGCACTTAATCAACTCAATGCCACAAGATGTACTGAAATAATACGCCAAAAAGGGTTCCCCACAAATTATTAAAAGTTCCAAATAGTTTGGGTGAAAAATAAAGCAATTAAATAAAATTTTCAATATTTTTCTTCAGATGACTTAATTATGTGTCCACTTAAATTTTAAGTCTGATATCAACTAAGTACCAAAACATTTTTTACAATGAAAAACTATTTAAGTTTTTGTTGTTAATTAATTATTAAGCATATGAAATCAATAAATATAAGTTGTTTTTGTTTCCACTTTTCTTAAATTTTTTAATTTTTACATAAATGAAAAATTTTGCATAGGTGACTTAATTGTGTGTCCACAAGTGTATGTAACTACTGTGTAGTCTGTTCATCTAAAAATTTTGATTCTCGAAATCGCAAATAAAATGTGTTTCATGCCGTAAGGACGGCCATCAGTGTACTAAAATTGCCTTCGTTCAGTTCTAATAGAATTAAATCTCATGGGAAAATTTGTAAATGTCATTGTTCCGAAATAGTCCATGTGAAGTTTTCGCCTATTTTCTCAGAATGAACGTCAATGCAATTAAAGGCATTAGGTTTTCCAACCATATGGTATTCAGTACTCTAGCTCTGAAAGCCAGAAATGATGTTCACAGATATCCGTAGACATTTTTTAATAAAAAAATGAAAGTAGACCTGAGGTTGCCGTTGTCTAGCGGTTTGTTTGTTGGTTCATTAGACGTGAAGCCTCGGTTCAAGCCCCAGGTCAGACATCCCCAAAAAATGTGAAATTATTTCTTCGGTGAATTCCTCTCAACAGACTTCTGGCAAAAACTCTGAGAGCAAATAAAATTGCCTTGAAAAGTTTCATAAAAAATCATTCATTTGGAGCCGATTTTAAACTGTAGGTCCCCCACTCATGTAGATAATTATTTTTATTTATTTATTTATTATTAGTCATAGCACAACAAGATAATAATCTTATAAATGAAAGTGCTATGGGAGTACATCAAAGAAACAAAATAATAATAAATCATTGATTATATATGTAATGAAATGTTTGAAATAATGTAGAAATAAAAATGAATAAGAACGTGTTAAAATCACGGGAAATAGCAATCGATACAAAAAAGGATAAAAAAATGAATATATGTAAAAAATAAATTAGGAAAACTACAAAGAACAATATATACAAATATAAAGAAATATACGAACATAGTAAAAATATATACATATACTAAGATACAATGAAATTTAAAGATAAATTAATTAAAAAAATGAAAAATTAAAAATAATCATTTATAGAAATAGAGAGAAAAAAATTCACAAAAAAAAAAATCAAGATATGCTAAAAGTTACTTAAACAGAATGTATAGCTCCTTTTTGAACTTAGTTGCATTGCCTAGATTCTGAATATAATTAGGTAGTGTATTCCAAAGACTGATGGTGTGTATAAAAAACTGGCGTTGTGACAAAAGCGTCCTATGTCTGTGTTGGATAATCTTCATACCGCGGTTGGATCTAGCAAATGTAATCCTACTAAATAGGTATATTGGCTGTTTTAAAGTAATAATCTTATGGAGGAGAATAAGGCATTTTATATTTAATAGATTATCAAAATTAACTCCGAATATCCGGTATGCAAAAATTGATATATATGGTCTCGACGTCCCCTAATAAAAACATATCTGGCTATATTATTATAAGCCAGGTTGAGTTTCCGCCTATCGTCAGTATCACAGTTTGCGAAAATTTCACATCCGTATAAAAGGACAGGAATCAAATAAGTTTTAGCCAGTTGCATACGTATGGCAAAGGGAGTCGAATCTATAACAGCCCACAAGTTCCTAAGCATACAATAAACTTTACCAACGATGACGTTAATGTGGTTAGACCACGTTAGCCGACTATTAAAGATAACACCCAGATTGGATGCTGATTCAACAAAGTCAATTTTATTCCCCCTGATAATAATATCCGGCACAACAAATGCTCTCTTAGTTCTGGAGAGCAATAAACATTTAGATTTAGAGGGATTTATACAAAGTCCATTGGACCTAGCCCAGTTGTCAATTTTTCGTAAATCACAGTTGATGGTGTCTATACATAGTTGCATATCCTCTATACGCATGCTTCTATAGAGCTGAACGTCATCAGCGTACATATGTACGCTACAATTATCCAAAACATCAGGCAGGTCGCTAATGTATATACAGAACAAGAGAGGCCCTAATATTGATCCCTGAGGAATACCTCTTCCAACGCTTAGCGAATTCGAGATCTTGCCGTTAAGATAAACTCGTTGTGATCTGTTCACAAGATAAGAACGTATGAGATTACAAGCTGAGTTAGAAAAATGAAAGAGGGTCTGTATCTTCCTCAATAATATTTTGTGGTCAACCGTATCAAAAGCCTTGGTGTGATCCAGAAGAACTAAAAACGCTATGTAATTTTCATCTAGACAATAACAACACAAGTTGTGTGAAAAGCAAGGTTGTGATCCTGACTGAAGGTTTGCAATGACCAATTATGTATGTATGTATGAAAGTAGACTTTTCAAAAGCATGTAGTGTTTTCTAAATCCATTCAGCGGTTCTCGTGGTGTAAAATAAAAAACGTAAGACAGCTAAGAAAGATTCCTTGACCACCGATCAAAAGCAGAATCTAAAATTTATCATATACCTTTCTTTTTATGTGAATTTTAGGTTGACTAGTAATGAAAGGTAAAAAATAATGTCCCAACTGCTAGGTATGTGTTTAGTTCAATTAAATTCTTTATTGTTCGCACTACTTTTGCGTGCCACTGTTTACAACTTGATGAATCCAACAATAATTTACTTATTCCGTTATTTTTCTTTACACTTCTGTTCGCGTAAGCACCAACAATTGTTCGGCAGGTCAATGGCGATCTTCAAACCACGACTGTTTTCTTCACACGCAACGCGTCTTCACACAAGACTTACTGAATTCTTACTACTCGTTGCCTGTTTTGTCTTGCCTTTTTATATGCCCACGTAAACAGTCTGATGAAGGTTCTTGAAGTCGAGCGTTCGTGGTTTAGCTTTCTCGAGAATTCTATCGCGACTTCATTGTTGTTTGTGTATTTTGTTCATATTCCTTGTTGCTGCGTTCTCGCTTACTTGTCTATCCTCTTTTCTTTCATACTGATGTTGCTGGTTTACTTGTAACAAGTTCGTTGTATTTGAATGTGTAGCTTTTGCTCATTTTAATGTTAAACGATGTACACCGTTTCCATACACAATATTATCAAACCAGAAACATATAAAGATACGCCAAATATAAAATCGGCAATGCTTTGTTTTACCCAAATCATGTTGAAAAGAAAATTAAAAACTTAAATATTTTTAAAATAATAAATTTCACTTTAAATCTGTACATTGTCTAACCACAAACAGTCTCCTTGACTGAGTGAACGAGATTATTCAATTACCACTTCCATTTTGTTTTATCTCTTGGTTATTAAATTTCTGTGGAATTGAAAATTTCTTTGGGATTAAGTGGTTGGAAGGATTGAATGCATTTTTCTTTTTGCTTCTGTTTTGCAGCGTGCAAATGAGATACCCACAGGATAATAGTAATTAAATTAATTACGAAAGAAGTAAAAAAGTAAAGGTATTTAAAATCATTTGCTCTCCAAAAGTTCTAAACATTTTATTTTCACTAGAGACTGTGGCGGTCTAATTACTAATGGGCTGCATATCTTCTGTCTTTTCTGCTTCAACTTAAAATCTTCTATTTTTAACACTTTTAAACTTTTAATCCTTTTATAAGTATTATAGGTGGTTTTTCTTGTTCTGTGATTTATATCTCTATTCGGCTTTTTTTGTTTGAAATATTTTTAAAGCTGCAAAATCGTCATCATTTTTTTGAATGTACAAATATATGTGAATGTACAAATGCTGTTATAAAAACTTTAATGCAGAAAATTTTTATCATCCGTTTTAAAAAATATTTATAATTAGAATTACAATAAAAATTATCTCTTATTTATTTATTCATCAATTATTGATAATAATTGTTGATACTTTCAACTAAGCGTCGATGACTGAAGTAAAAAGTGTTGTAAAGTCTGCTCCAGCCTCAAGGTTTCAGAGTAAAACAAAGGATATCAGAAATACTCTTGCTTCATGACGTGTCAAAATAATTTTAATTCCTTTTAATTCATTTGCTTCTAGTCATTGTAGTCTAGCAAATAGTATTAGAGGCCACGGTTCAAACCACAGGCCAAACATCTCCCACAAAATGAAATATAAAAAAAATATTTTTTCGGCGAGTTCCTCTCAGCAGATTTATGGCAAAAACTCTGAGAATATATAAAATTGCCAAAAACACGTTATTCGCAGACGACTTTAAAACTGTAGTTCAGCCACTTATGAATAAAATTAACACACACAGCAGAAGTGGTGTGAGAAGCTAGGTCGTAATCCTGACTGATGGGTTGTTATGACAAGTAAAGTAAGTAAGTCAATTCATTCCTATTAATCTTTCTTCACTTTCTTTCTCTTTGTAAATACATTCTTGGAAACAGCTCAGGTGGCATTGGATACAAAGGCGGTCTTGCTTAGAGAGGACCAGAGCCCTACGATTTTGGGAAAAGTTTCACAACGAGAATGAGTAATAAAAATGAAAGGAATAATTTAGTTGGTACATACTCCTTTAAGAGAAAAACGGACCTTTTTGTGATGTACCAATGGGTCATGGATATATAGTGGGGCAGATGTTCTGTCTAACAGATGCCGAGACCATGTGAAAAGTCGAGCGTTTGTTTTAATTGAAAGTTTATGCCATTGAAAGATGTGCTCAATTCATATTGAACAGAAAGTGCAGATGACATAACAATAATATCTGGCCCTCATTCCATTATTTATTCATTCAACTTGTAAAAGGTTGACTTGAGTTTTAAAATAGTTTTAAAGTGTATTTCCGCCGAAAGGTAAGATAAAGAGATTCTTCTCAAACCAAACAGTTTTGATTGGGTAACTACAATAAGAACAGATTAATGAGAATCATTGACTCAAAGAGCAGTAGTTTTAGAATAGCGATCAATTCTTCGAAAAATGTAGACTCCGTAATAAGCAGAACAAGTCGCCATACTTACAATCTGCGCGGCATTAAATAATCTCGGTAAGAAACACCAGAATATTTACCAAGAAGGAAACAGAGTGTTATTCTTACCGATTTCGAGTATACTGAAGTTTGCCAAGGCAACAGAATTGCGGAAAACATTGCAGGGAGATATAGATTGAATGCAGCACAGTAAATCGTCTTGTCGCTGTACCCATGAATTCTGTAACATTCTATTTTCTTTAAATAAATATTTATTATATTATTGTCCACAGTTATCAGTCATAAATGCAGCTTTTCCTACATATATAATTGATAAAAAAAAAAGTGTATATGCTTTATCATTAAAAGTCTTTGTTCCTTTGAAAACCTATTCATATCATTAAATGTCGAATATAACATCTTTCAAATGTCCGCCAGGATTTCTCTAACTTACCTACGCCAGATGTCCTTCAGCAAACATTATTGGTTGCCTATGGTCTTAGCACAGAGGATATTTACAGGCGCTGGGCCAAATCAATGAAGAAAAATTCTATAAGTTGTGGTCTTTTTAGCGAGTTGAAGTCGAAGTATTCTCCCTCATACTCGCATGGAAAGCGATTGTGTTTTCGGCAGGTGTTGCGTTTCGTAGTTACTGAACCAGTGGATTCGAATTTATCCACCATATTGCAAATAGGTCTTTCAGTTGGACGATTACGACGACAGTAAAATGGGTGAAGTTCGCGGTACTTAGTCCGAAAAGCACACATTTTGATAAAAAAAAAAGTCTTGTTGAATTCTATATTCGTCTGTTGTTATTTGGCAAAACACACTACACAAATGACAACTAATTTGACAGACATAGATTCAACAGAAATAGCAGTTAGAAACTGTTAAAGTCGAAAGTCCCTTGTTGGAAGAGCAGATATTGGGTATACTGCACGATGCTGCGTTCTGTGATCTTCAGAAACGAATTCACTTGCCATAGAAGTATTAAAATCTTTGGAGAGTAAAAACGAAAGAACAAAAAACGGTTCAAATAGCAATTGGCGTAGGCTAGTAGGTGGTGCGTTGGCTTATTAGACGTGAAGCCACTGTTCAAACCCCAGGTCAGACATCATGATCAAAACGAAATATTAATAAAAATTTCTCTGCATAAAACCTAAATTTATTCCTGGTATTAACCTTTAAATAGTTTTTATGAATTGAACTTCTGTTGTTAGTTTAATTGGAATAAAAGATTCCATAGATACGATTATTTCATAAAAGCTACAAGAAATGAAACCACACATATTGCTTTTGTTGCTTATTTTTAAAGTTGATATATTTATTTTATCTTTATTTTTTGTGATTATCTGTTATCATGATTAATGTTATAAAAAAAAACTACAAACTTTGCGTTATGTAGACGCTATCTTTATCGATTTCAATTGCATTAAAATATAATATATATATATATATATATATATATATATATATATATATATAATAATTAAAATATTTAATTTGACAAGTTTATTTATTATGTTTTAACATTTTCTATATGAGTTAATATTACGATTTCTAGAAATTTTAAATCGTTTACGTTAAGACCATATGCATGTATTATATATTATACGGTAGTTAAGGTTAACTATAATGTTAAACACAATTGTTTTCAACTGCAACAAATAAAATAAACTACAGTACACACTTTTATAATCTTTTTTTTTCACTCAGTTTATTTAATTGAATCTTCACTATAAAAGAAAACTAACAATTATTATATCAAATCTTAAAACTAATAACAATAATTAAGATCCGCCAGCGTGGGACAAAAGTTCATGGTTTCGTAGAATCTCAAGTCAATTAGACATTATTTGCGCTCGTCTTTTAGTAAGGTCCACAGTGTCTCTTCTCCTTAGTCGGATATGGCTGGCATCATTCTAAATAGCACGAGCTACTGGATTCGGGTGATCCCTTAGCTTCGCTAGATACTTTTCCGCATATTTTGCGATTTTCTCTCTAACCGTGTGCATGTTTAGGTCTTTATGTATGTTCGAATTTTTTGTGTACCAAGCGGCGTTCGTCAACAGTCGCAGAATTTTATTTTGGCGCCTTTGTGTTCTATTAATGTTTGAAGATGAGGCAGTGCTCCATAGCTGATTTCCGTAGCACCAGATTTGTTTTAATACTGCTTTATATATAAGAAGCTTGCAGTCCAAGCTAAGAACCGAGTTTCTATTAATTAGCCAACTTAACTGTATCACTTCGAATTTAATCTGTGCTGTCGTCGGTCAAGATGTAAGCTCAAATATTTAACCCCCGTACTCTGAGGTATTATTTGGTTGTTAATTTTAACACGAGAGCATGATTTCCTATGCAATGTGAATGTTACGTGAGTGCATTTTTGTTCGTTGACCTTTATTCTCCATTGATTTAACCACGCTGCCAGCTACACTATATGGATGCTTCCTGCGGGTCTTCATCGATGCTTAGGATGGCTGTGTCATCAGCGAAAATCGAGGTAAGGGTACTGCTGCATGTTGGCATATCGGAGGTATACATTAAATATAATAAAGGACCTAAGGTGTTTTCTTGAGGTACACCGGCCTTAATTGTCTGGTGTTCGCTAACATAATCGCCTTCCTTCACTCTAAATTTTCGTTCTGATAGATAACTTAGTAATAGGTTGCAGACGTTTGGTGGTAAACTTTATCGAATGCCCTGAGAAAAAGAACCAATCTACACAGGCATTAGCTTCTTCAGTATTCTTATTTGCTACAATTTTATTTTTATTAAATTAAAATAAAATTAACTCTAACTTTTTAATAGAAATAATAATCTTTTCTGCTCTTCTATTAAAAAGAGGTTCCGCTCCATTCCATTTTTGATTCCCTAACGTAATAGAAGGATTATCTTTATTAAATGCATTAATTTTAATAACATGACAAAAAATCGCCCCTTTAATATCAATTTCTTACATTAATTACATCTCACATCTTATGAGTTTATTCTGTGCTTGTTTCTGAATCCAAATTGATGATTTGGAATACACTCGCTTTCACTCAGTAACCTTTTAACTAGTGTTTTCTCGAACAACTTGGATATATTAGACAGCAGGCTTATTGGCCTACATGACTCCACCCTTGTGTGAACTTTTCCAGGTTTGGGGATCATCGGGATAAGTGAAATTTTCCAAACGCGTGGGTAATACTCTAGGCGTAAAACAGCATTAAATATGAAGAGAATTAATCTTTTCGCCAAATAGGGAAGCGCCATTATTTTATTTTATTATTTTATCATTTTATTGATTATTTTATCAGCTCCGGGTGCCTTCTTGGGCTTTAGATCGTTGATAATCCTTTCAATGTCATCCATCTCAAATCTTATTGATGAAGCTGTAGTAAATCGTAATACTACTTTTATTTTATGATACCATATTAACCCTTTCGTATTGAAAATAAACTGTTGAAGGAAAATCCACAATTAGTTTATGCTAGTGTCAATGTAATCTGTAAATGATTTTTTTTATTTGATTTTGAAAAAGGTTCTTCTACTAGTTTAACACTGTCAAATTCTTTTTTTCGTATACCTGACCACATAAAATCTTGCGTTCCGTTTTTTACTTTATCTTTGCCTTCTGAATAATTAATTCTGGAATTTTCTTGACTTTACAATTGAAAAATGTAATCACTCAATATACGCCGTGATTGGTTCCAAAAAGTTGCGAAGTAAATCAGAATTGCATAAATTTTAAATTGCTAATACGTACTACGGGGGAGTATGTTTTTTAGAAGCTACTCAAAAAGTTAAATGTGTTCAATCTTACAAAATAAATTTCGCTTTTAAACAACAATTCATTAAAACATAAACAGACATAAACGACAAGGAATTACAGAACTTGCATAAAAAAACTTTTTCTGTGTAATCATCGATGTTTCTTATCATGCTTTATACAGACATTTCACAATAAGCGAGTTTAAATAAAGTTATCAATTCACTTGCGTAATACAGCTGTCTTTGAAATCACTTACTATATTGTCTATGTCAACTCAATTTTTTGCTGATCAGTTTCTTCATAAATTTTCATAATCACAAGATGATGCACTTTTAGAATGTTATCACTTATAACATTTTTTTTAATTGAGTCAAGTTTACCTCATCAAACCTCATAGCATATTAAGTCAAATAATGTATGTATGTCAATCCCTTTCCTTTCTAATAAGGTTTAAATTTTGAACATCGGTATAGGAATGTGTGTGTAATCAATAAGTTTGAGCATAAAGTCCAAAAAACAGTTTTTGTCAAATAAAACAAGTTTGTAGGGTTCAAGAAATATAAAAAAATATTTTTGAGTTCTACTCAACAAAACTCACAACTTACATTATGTCATTAGCTGGGTTTATTTCATTTGTTTTATTTTGTCGCATAGTGTTTGTTATTAATTGAAAGTAAAAGGGTCAAAAATAGCAATGGAGACAGACATTATTGTGAAGCTCAACTATAAACTTTCGTGTATAAATACTTAAATCTTTGCTTATAGATGTATGTAGGAACTTGTAACTAAATACACACATTAACAAATTCTCACATAGATTATGTCACCAAAACTGCTGGCAATGTGTATTGCAATCGTACAGATTATCTCATTATTGTCGCACACATTCGTTGGTAAGGTACTTCGCAAAATTTACATTCAAGTGTTTAAAAGGGGATTATTTTGTTTTCATAACCTCTATAGCGTCCAACATTCTTGCAATCTCGTAAACAATCGTAGATTTTGCTGTAAGTTTAACATTTGCACAGTGTTTGATGGGAAACGAATGCAAATATTTATTTTTTAAAAACAATACGTACTCTTACTAAAGCTATGTTAGTGCACACAAACAATGAATACATTAAAATGAGTAAAAGTGTGTGGTTTAGCCTTAATGGCATTTGCCACAGCAATTGTAAAAACTCCACTGCAATAAAAACCAAAAGCTGTTGGAAATGTACCAAAAATTTGCAGAAGGCCTAAAAGTGAACTGGTTTGTGCTATTTGTGCAATGCAGTAGTTTTAAGGGTGCTCATATCGGATGTTATTAGTCTAAGAAATTAACAATATTGGTCCCATAATTTCTCTATTTGAACAGAGGTGGCGATGTTAGAGCGTCTTACTTCCTGCTTGATTATGATTTTTGAATTTTAAAAAATATCCTTCGAAACAACCTTTTCAAAAACGACTTTATGAGCAAAAGTTTCTTGTACTATGTACAGTAAACATACATACATAATTGGACATTACAATCCTTCACTTAGGATTACGATCTAGTTTCTCACACCACTTATGTTGTGTGTGTTAATTTTATACATGAGTGGTGGGATCTACAGCTTAAAGTCGACTCCGGACGACAGACTTTTTGAGAAGCTTTTCATGGCAATTTTATATACTCTCAGAGTATTTGCCAGAAATCTGTTGAGGGGAAGTCGCCGAAGAACGGTGACGTCTAATGAGCCAATACAATACCTGCTAGACTACGGCGACTTCAGTACAGCTACACATTATCCCAGATGGTCGGTTTATACCAAAATACAAGTGTCAGTGCAATCTTTACAGAAACTCCTACAATATATTAATCATCTATTCAGCTGCAGAAGTATACTGTAAAAGTGAATTTTGGTCCACATTATCATACATAAGTTCTATACAGGAATTTTTTTTCATTACCACTCTTGGGAGCATAAGGCTTGCACAAAACAGTTGTTTTGCATTGTTTCCGTTTCTTTAATCTTTCTTGTTGCTCCAGCTTAGCAGGGGCTATAGCAAGTCCTGGCAAGTCCTAGGAAAATGGGGCTACAATAAATCGTTGTCTATAAACAACACTCCTAATATTTGGTGCATTGCTAATCGTTGAATCCTACTTGTTTTCGTACCTTTACTTTGCCCGACATTTCTGTGCTGTTATCTTTTTCCCATTTCCAAGGGGTAAGGGTGTTTCTTCATATGGATTTTAATGGGGACGTGGGGTGTTGAAGCCACTTAAAATTTGAAGAACGACTTTTTCCCCGTTGGGAGCCGAACATTGGCTTCCTTTCGCTTGTAGATTTTTTTCTAATCAAGAATTGCTGCAAGAATTATGATCACTGAGGCTCTATAAGCAGCTCAAAAAGCAAATGAAGAAAAGTACGAAAAATTTAACACGAAGGAAAATGTTGCCTGCTATGTAATTATGGGCAACAGTCTTAATACCAACAACATTTCTTCCAAGTCTTGAAATTCAATGTTCCGAATTTAAAAAAAAACAAATGGAGATTTAACTTAAATTTATTTTTATTAACGTAAAAAATATCATGAGAGAGAAAAGTAAAAAATATTACAAAAAAAAAAACCAAAAAAATTTCGTGACAAAAGTGTACATACAGGTTAAGAAACCAACAGGCGGTGTTTTGCTTGAGTTTCTGCTGCGAAAACAGTTTTAATTTAATGATCTTCGTTGATGTCCTGTATTTAAGCAATATTATACAACTGTTTAATAGGAAAATAGGATTATTCCCGCAATCACTAATTCTTCACATTCGTAAAAATTTTGTTCACTGTTTTTTTTTGAAATACTCTTTTAATTTTTTTGTTTTGTAATTATTTTTTGTTTTTCATTAATTTAAATGAATTTGATGAAAACCTGTATAATTAGTTTCTTGTACAAGTTTTTGAAACTCTAAATGTAAACCCTAAATTTAGACTTTTGTCTATGACTGTATGGACTTTTATTTCTTTCAGAGTGTTTGTATGTGTATTATGGACTTTCATTTATTTCATGTGTATATAATGTAACAAAAGCAATGGACAGACATTGAAATACGTGAGCGAGGAATAAAAGAACAGAGAAGAAATTTACGATTGCATTGACCAGAAACTAAACATGCAATGTCTCCGATTGTTTAGAGTTTTGCTTGGATTAAGGATAAAAACATAAGAAAAGCTAACAGATTTAAAGGATGAAGAAAACTAGGAAGTACAGTGTCAAAGTAATAATTTTTTTTATGTTAAAGATAGAAGTATAATACAACCAAAAAAAATATTAAGGATGATTTTAAAGGAAAAACCTTATAAAATATTATATCCATGGCCATAATAATGGAAACTTAAGCAACGGATTTCATGTGCCATTATTTTTGTATTATTATTGGGTGATAATATCTGAAAATTAAATTAAATTTTTCCTTAGTTTAAAGAGCTTTCATGTTAAAAATATGTACCTTACAAAACTAAAAAAAATATACAATTAAAAATTTTAAATTTTAGTTGCATATACCGTGCATATTTTGTATGCAGGTATGCACCTTTATTGCGTAAATAGCAATAAACGCCATTATTAAGCGCAATATTTCATATCAAGTTTCAATTAATAATTGCCCAATAAATACGCAAATTAATGTAATTTGAGTAAAACTTAAAATACAGAACTGTCATAAGTATGTTCAGTGAGCATATTACAATTAACCGAACACTTTTTTTGATATTTGACAAATGAAATGTCAACAACGACAAACAAAAAAAAAACACCAAAATAAAAACAATGTTGTTGAAACAACCAGCTGTTTTGTTTACCAGCTGTCAAATGAATATTGAACTGAACTGAACTGAACTGCGTATATTAGTATGGCTAAACACTTAAAATATTGTACTCAATAAACCGAATATTAACTCAATAAAAGTGCATATCTGAACATAGTATAATGTGATGGTTTAGAACTCCGAATTCAAAGCTCTACTAATATCTACAGAAAGTAGTGAGAAAAGGTTCTCAAATTTGACGTCTGAAGACGACGGTTAGCTGTAGGAAAAAATTAAAATTAATTTATGTATTTCATTTTTGCGTAGAGATAATAGAGTATCGCAACCAGACGATTTATTTTACCGTCTCTAACCTATACATGGTATCACCTTAATGTTTCCAACAATACTGTTTACAACTGATCCTAATTTTAATCGCAAAATCGTGTTCAGCGTTGAGCCCCATTTTTTAATGAATGTGTATCTGACTACAGAAAATTGTCGAATTTGAAAATATATCAATTCCACGTCATAGGTCAATATTTTTTTGAAACGTCGTTGGCCAGGCCAGCATTGTAAATAACGCGCTTTAAAGATCAATGGTTACCAACATCCTTTGGTCTGAATTACATGATCTGAACACTTACGACATTTTATTACAGTAGAGCAGCGCCACATGCCACACAGCTTATACCATAGTCATCTCACTTGGAGGTAATGTGAACTGGCCTACGATATTTTACCTCACTGGATTTTTTCTCGTAGGTTTTAATGATGCATACGTATGAGTATAAGCCACAAACCACAGCTGTCCTCAAAACAAATATAACCCGGACACGCTCCACCTAGGGAAGTCTTGGCGGATTTATGGACCATGTTATGTGCCATACATTATGGCAAGAATGGTTTTTTCGAACAAATAAAAAATGTCGAAGATATTTTACAAACATACATAATTGGTCAGTACAACCCTTCAATCAGGATTACGACCTAGCTTCGCACACCACTTATGTAGTACGTGTTAATTTTTTACGTGAGTGGTGGGACCTGCAGTTTATAGCCGACTCCAAGCGACAGATTATTAAGAAATTTCTCATCACAATTTGATTTACTCTAAGATGCATTGGCACAAATCTGCTGAGAGGATTTCATCGAAGAAATATTTTTTAATATTTCGTTTTTTCCGATATGTTTGATCTTTTGTTTGTGGGGTGACCTCATGTCTATTAAGCCAGCACATACTTTGATTTATTCGAAAAAAAATATTCAATGCTGTGCTCTAAAATTTATTACGTTCTTCGCTCCAATAAGTTCCAGCGCTAAATGACACAGCGTTAAACGAGGCAACTTAACACTTACATATGTATGTATACAGTAACGTTGATGACAACTAATAAATCAACTGTGACGCAGGAAAGATGCGTTCGTACTGTGATTGTGACTTCGGAAAATATTTATTTACCTAAACTTTGTCAACAGCATAGTCCTAAACTTTTTGATTTGAATTTCTGTTCATTTAAGTTTTTGTGTTTGTCGCTTTAATAATTTCTGATTCATTCAGTTGACGGTTGTTGTTGTTAACACTGTTGTTTAGTTATTAAAAATTTAATTTTTCAATCAAGAAATAGATTGAAAGTAATGAAAATTTCTAAACTTAATTAGTTTGCTGTTGGCTTGTTTTATTCAAGTAGTGTGAGAAATACGCAGTAAAAAACAAAAGACCAAATTGGGTCGAACATTAATTTAAAATATTTTTAAATCTCGTGTTTTGCGTTTGCTGCAATTACGTTTAAAGAGTTTCATAAATGTACATATAATGTAGGTTTTACGTTCTGAAAGTATTAAATAAGGTTCTGCACAATACCATTTCGAACCACAAGACAATTTCTCGAAGTTATTGAGGGGTTTACTTGAATCTGAACTACATTAGAAGTTTACATTGTTTTTACACAATAAATTAATGTGAACGAAGTAATTGTTATTATAATTTAAATCTGAAATTAATGTTACTTAAAAGTTAAAATATGTATTTTGTGTATCTGAAGCGAATACTCTTTATACCCCACAAATTAAATTTAAGTATCTGGGTACCTTGTTACATATAATACCGGCTAAAATGGTTTTCAGTTAATATTAAACGATATGTTTTGCGAATGAGCCATGAGTTCCAATTATCACGCATACGCACTTGTCATTAACACATGATATAGGGCCTTTTCGTAAATGCATTACAGATCTGCACAATACGATTATTTTGCGCTGCCACTGTTAATCGGCTGTTGCTGATGCTTCTTTTTGCTCATTTTATTTTTGTATTCACGAACGAAGAAATAATATATGCTGTGAAAATGAAAAAGTTAAAAAGTTTAAAGTTAAAGTTAAAAGTTAAGAAATGATAAAAATTTGTGTATCATACCAAAAAAAGAAAATTAAAGCATAAAAAACAAAATTTAATTCTGAAAAAAAAATATTAAAGAGAAAAAGACGAATTCCAAAAGTTCTAGATTATTTTTCAGTCAGAAAAGGCCGATTGTCTTACAATTTGGACATCACCTTTGTACATCACCTTTCGAAAATTAGGCAATAGTAGTGTAACAATTCGGCAATTAAGTGACCATTTTAATGTTGCAAAGGGTACTCTCCACAAAATATTTTACAAAACTCTAAAAGCAATTTGCCGCTTAAAAAGGGAAATAACATGGCTGTCTGTTTCGCAATAGAAGTCTGTCATGGAAATGTTCCAACATAGCAGAGAAAACCCTTTTGTTATTGTATGCCTGGACGGTACCCACTTTGAAAGAGCAACACCAAGAATAGATCCAATAAGTTATTATAACAGAAAAGGCTTCTTTTCTATTAATATGCAGGTACATAGCACATTACAATTTTATATTAAATCTAAAAAGTAAGATAGGCTATATGTGACAAAAAATTTCGATTCATAGACGTTTTTATCGGCTATCCTGGTAGTTGCTATGACGCTAATGTAAGGAACAATAGTCCTATTTATAAGGCGATTGTTAGTGCAATAAAACACAACTTGCTCCTAATACTCGGGGACTCCGCTTATCCAATATCAAAATTCCTGCCTACTCCATATAGGGATAAAGGTCATCTAACTCAAGAACAAAAATGTTTAACTATTGTTATCGTTGTAGTTCTATTGATCAAGCGTTTGATATTTAAAAAAATAAATTCAGAATTTTAGATCGTTTAGATAAAGCGAGCCTGAAATATGTTTCAGGAATTATTTTAGCCTATTCAATTCATGATTTCATTATTAATAATGGGCAACAATCGGAATATATGCCTCCAAGTATGGAAACAGTCGAAAAAGATAACGTCCAAAACGATGGATCCGCAACAGACGAAAATGAAGACGGAATTAACATGAGAAACTTCTTAACAGCTTTGGTTTCTAGTTAATTTAAGTTTATTTAAATGAAATACATATTAAAAACTATATACACAAAAAAACACAAAAGTAAATTTCATTTTCAAAATAATTTATACATGTAATAAAAACTAAAATATTCAGTCCATTTGTTATAAAATTTTGTACTCTCATCTATAATATTTGGGTAGCAAGTTTTCAATTTCTTAAAATTGCTTTTTCAAAAACTTCATTTAGTTCGATTATCACTGTTATACGCTGTTGCTCTATAAGAAGCTTCTGTCCTTCCATAGCGAGGACTTCTTCGTGCCGTTTCTTCTGAGCCTCTTCAGTTAGATATTGCAGAATTTCATCATTACATCCACGCTTTTCCTCGTTTGAAATAGGGGAATCTTCTTGTGGGTCGTCACAAGGCTCAGAGCTATTCCCATCTACGGTTTCACCCAATGAACTTATTAAATTGAATTCTGGAGGGTCAATCAATGTCTGGTGCCATATTCCTCACCAAATTCTTCAAAAATGTCCAAGTGATGGCACTTCTTACAGAGTCTTTATTTCTGCCTTTACTCTTTTATAAGTGGTTCTTAAATTTAAAATTTTTTTGGTGATCTGCTCTTCAGATTGTTTAAAATTTGGATAAATTTCTTTCATTTTTGTTAGTACTTGACACCAAAGCACAGAATTTTTTCTTTCTTCCAGCAATAAATTCATCCTCCATATCCAATCGAGTCCTTACCAATAGTTTGCAAATATTTTCGTCACCTTCGAGTCTAAAAAATCATTGTATCAGTCATTTTCATGATTAGTTTTTTGTTTTTATTTTCGCCTAATATACTTTAGTGATGCATTTACGAACATGCCCATATTATTTATTTATTTATTGGTTAATTCCAGTACAAAAAGCATATAGTCTTATTTAATAGTACTGTTATAAATTATTATGTTAATTATAGATATATGTTTCATAAAAAAACAAAAATTTTATTAATTAAATTTATATTAGCATTGCAAATGAAAAAATTTCAAGAAAAGAGAAGTGTGTTGAAATTGCTGTCTTAAATTGCATTACATTGCTTTTCAATTGAATTTCTGACGGAAGTTGTTCTAGAAAATTGAAGCTTGCTAAATAGATAACTTGGTTCCCTTACATAGATAATCTTGTGTATGAAAGTCAGCATACGATATTTCAAAAGGTTTTCCAGTGACATATTGTCGATTTTCTGGGAAAAATTCGAGATAACGTGTGATTTTTTAGCTTTTATCTTTTTGGCAACACTTGTTTAAGCAGCTCACGCACGTTTCGTGTTTTGTTTCACTGTCAAACATCTTCAGTTTGGTCTATAATTTAACCATGAATTGGTCAATTGGCCGCCTAGATCGTGCGATTTAACGCCTTTAGACTGTTTTTTGTGGGGCTATGTTAAAGCTCATGTCTATACAGACAAGCCCGCTCAATTGACGCATTGGAAGACAACATTGAAGCATTTATTCGTGAGATACCGGCCGAAATGTTGGAAAGATTATGCCAAAATTGGACTAAGCGGATGGACCATTTGAGGCGCAGTCGCGGTCAACATTTGCATGAAATAATCTTCAAACATTAAATTATATGGACCGTACTACCGATTCAAATAAAGATTTCATGCATTTTTCTGAATTTTTTGTGTTTTTGTTTTTGAAAAATGTATCTACTGCGTCCAAAAATATATGTTGCTGTTACGTTAAGTTTATTTTTGCTAACAGAGTCCAAACCCGCAAGAGATTAGGAATTAGAAATGTTTTCGCCAAGAGCATACGTATATTAACAGGTGTAAAGGATTGAGTCATACAGAGATTACCCAGCATAGCATTCGTCTTTCCAAAAATCGTATTAACTTGGTTACTCCAGGAAAGTTGACTATTAGAAATAATACCTAATTTCTTGGCACATTGTATCAAGTAATGGTGGCAGTGGGTTTGGCAAAAGGCCAACTTCCCAATTATGAAAGCCTTTGATTTATTCGCATTTAAGCAAAGACCATTTGCAGTAGTCCATTTAAATATATTGTCGAGGTCCTGGTTCAGTTTTAATATACAATTAAAAAAAAAGCTAATGTATAGTTGGACGTCATCGGCATAAATTTGAATTCCGCAGCGAATAATACGAGAAGGTAGGCTATTTGAGTACATTATGTATAGCAAAATGCCTAGAATTGAACTATGTGGTATACCTCTTCGCACTGGACTGCTAAATGATTTTACATCACCATGGTGTACAGTCTGACTTCTCTTATATAGGTGTGTACGTAATAGTTTTACTGCTGATGTTGAAAATTTAACCCATTCGCTGCCAAGTCTAAATTATATGAAGTCATTCCCATTGCCATTGATATTTGTTTACCAAAACCCTGTTATTTCTTGGTGAGAGCACATATATTAGCATACATAATCATTTACAAGAAGTATCATAAGTGATTTAGTTGCTATAAAATTTTGTTATAAATACACGATGAAGTTGATCATTCTCTATAAGAAATAGTTTATTTTTTTGTAAAAAAATTTGTTTGTAGTATTTTTCAAGTTTTTTACATATTTCTATTATGTTTGTGGCAAAAAACAAATTGCTAATACAAAAACCTGCATTTTATAATATATTTAAAGTAGGACGAGTATACTCGTCTTGGCAGTGCGGGATACCCTGTCAGAGACGAGTATACTCGTCTTGGCAGTGCGGGATACCCTGTCAGAGACGAGTATACTCGTCCTTGGCAGCGAATGGGTTAAACGTATTTTTCAACTTGTGACAAAGAATGTCATGATCAACAGTATCGAAAGCTTTCTAGTGATCTAGAAGTAGCAGAAGAGACACCATGTTTTGATCGATTTTTGACCTCAACTCCACTACAACATCCATTAAAGCCGTAACGCAGCTGTGTTTAGGTCTGAAACCAGGTTGTCTGTTGGTTAGTAGTGAGTTGTCATATAAGTATTTACTGATTTGATCATGGACTATACGTTCAAAAGTCTTGTACAAGTAGGGAAGTATCGCAATTGGTCTGTAACTTTTGTCAGGCTTGGGGATAATCTTCGCATGCTTCCACATTGAAGGAAATTTTACCTTTTTAAAAACGTTTCAAATATGACTTCGTTGATTGCAAACAAAGTAAGAGCAAGTATGTATATAGTTTCGATTAAACTCTTTATTTTTGGCACTACTTTTGTGTGCCACCGTTTAAAACTTGATGTATCCAACAATAATTTGCTTTATTCGTTACTTTTCTTTACACTTCTATTCGCGTACGCACTAACAAATTTTCTGTAGATGTTTATAACGACGATCTTCAAACCACGACTGTTCTTTTCACACGCAACGCGTCTTCGGGCAAGTCTGATAAAGGCTTTTGAAGTCGAACGTTCGGGGTTTCGCGTTCACGAGAACTCTATCGCGTCTTCATTGCTGTATGTGTTAGGTTATGTCGTAGTGGTAGCTTTGATCATGTCATAAAGCTCACTTGAGCGCGCATAGCGGCCCGTTCTGATGCCACGGGTAAACGCAGTCCCTGTGCTGACCAAGTTCCACCAAGACCAGGGAGGAGCAAGAAGTTGGTCAGCACAAGGGCTGCTCATCAGAAGCACGACTAACCCACGCAGGAAACCCAGACAGAAAGTTTGATGAACGAAGCTATATCCTTGATGTCAGTAGATGATAGCTCCGTCAAGCTGACAAGAAACGGAGAGCCAAATAATCTGTTCCTGCACCTAGCAAGTGACGGACACTGACAGAAGAAGTGGATCACAGTCTCTTCTTTCTCAGCGGATCTGCACCCACGGCAGAAGTCGTGGAATGGGAGCCGCATCCTGTCCGCGTGTCTGCCCATAACGCAATGGCCCGTTAGCATGGCCACTGTGGTCGAGATGATGTTACGACCAAGTCCAAGCAAATGGTTCGTACGCCTATTATCCGTCAAGGGCCAGGTGAGTCTAGCGATTCTCGAAAGAATTTCCGCACAATAGTCAACTTGAACGAGGCAAGTGGCATGTCTAACTCAATCGAAGGTGATTCCTGAAGGAGTGCACCAGCTCTGGCGAGCTCGTCGGCCCAACAGTCCCCCAGAACATTACTATGCCCAGGGACCTAGACCAGCGAGACGCTGAAGCGCTCAGAAAGAAGGTCGAGACAGCGGCGACATTCCCTAACGATCCTGGAGTTATTCACAAAACTCCGTTAACGAGGATCCATTCAGCGGCCCGGTAAATGGCCATCATCTCCGGCTGAAACACCCTACAGTAGTTCGACAGCCGGAGAGAAATGTTCAGGTCCAGTTTCCCAGAGTAGATTCCGCATCCAACACCGTTGTCAAGCTTTGAGCTGTTGTTTGTGTATTTTGTTCACATTTTTCTTTCATACTAATTTTTTTGGATTACTTTATAAAAACTTTTACTCCCAATATATTCGTAATACCGATTTTTTGCTATGGGAAAAAAGCTTACTCCCGAATAACTTATTCCCATAATATTCACGATATGGGAGATTAAGTTGAACTTAATATTATGATATTATTAACGATTTAATATAATAATTTCACTGATTTAAAGTGTGACTTAACAGGGATAATTATTGCGTAACTATAACACGTATTTAAATTTGTTCAGTTCCTAGTGACTGTACATATAAAGTTGTTCTGGTAGCACATTATTTCTATGCAAGTGGTACCATACGTGTGAAAACAAACATCAAATCGGTCTATTTTAAAAATAGCAACAAAATATATTGCAATGAAAAGCAAATACTTCGCAGAAACATTCTTATCAAATTATTGCCATATGTGTGCAATTCTGGAACATTCAAAAAAAGTTCACGTATTTATTGAAAAATGCATTTATGACCGTAAATATATCCAATAAATTTCGAAAAACTTACAGTTTGGTTTGTATTTTGGGCTGGCCGTAACATCGGTCCATATTTCTATGAGAAAGCGGTGAGCACTATATGCCAATGATTACAAAATTCTTTTGGCCTGAATTAGATGATATCGCCACCAACGGCAAATGATTTCAACAGAACGACGCTACGTGTCACACAGCTAATGTCAGGTTGGATATCATGCACAAGCGATTTGAAGGTGACCTTAGCTAGCTTGAGGAGTTTTATTGAGTTGCAGTTGTATGCGAATAAGCCGCAAACTACAGCTGTTCTCAAACCTAATATAACCCATGCCATCAATAAAACTTGGCCTGATATCATGGAAAATTAGACGTTTTGAACGCGATCCACCCAGACAAAAGTCTGTGTCATGGACTTTTAAGCGATGTTATATTCCACACATAATTGCTATTTCAAATGAATACAAAATATCAGTGATATCCAACATACACTCTCTTTTAATTGAACTAAATAGGATATTTAGGATATATAGAATATTTAAGCTAAATGAGACTTTATAGCTTTGCGAATGAATATTCATTAGATTGGAAAAAGGATAGTAACCGGCAACATATTCACTTCTGACATGAGACCATTAGACCCGCTGGGCCATTTAAAAGTTTATATTTAAAAATGCAATAAAACAAACACGGTTTGAAATTTTGCCAAATTAATTTTTTTGTTGTGAAGATGTTAAAGTTAAAGACTATGAAGATACAGATCATGATGACTCATGTAGCTTAATTCCAAATTTATGGGGTATACTTTCCTTTTATTTCGATTTGAACTATATTACTCATACGCATCATGTTACATGTACTGGCATAGTTACTCTGAAAAGTATGCAATAAAAAATTTCGATTTTGTCATATATGGAACCATTTGAATTAAACATCACTCATACGTCATGTATGTACTCTGCATTACGAATTTTACATATTAAATATGAGCATAATGTGAGTAAATATAATCGGTTGGTGATCAAAATAGTTTGAAATTTTGACAAATTTACTTTTTTGTTGTAAAGTGCAATTGTTCCGCTTAGAAATGGAATTTTATTTCATTCATATGGCTGCCGCGGTTGGCCTCACAATCATAGCTGCCAGATTTGACGATTTGTCGTCATTTGACGATTTTGTTCCCCAAAAATATCATATTGACGATTTGAAGATTTATGCCCTTATTTTGACGATTTTTAAAAATTAAAAATTTACATCATATTATTTACTTTAGTACATTAAACGCTACTTTAAGCTTTGCATTTACTTTGCAATTGTGACTTTTGCAAATTTAGGTTAGTAATAACAATGAGCAAAGTATTATATTTTTAAGTTACTTTCGAATACCTGTGATGACTTTTCTGTATTTTATTCCCTTTTAACCCCTCAAAAGCTGAAAAATTAGAACTCCTAAATAACCTCGTATTGAGAATAATATATCACTTGTCGTTGCAGACTATTTTAAAAATTCTAGTATTGCTTCTAATATTGCCATCGGAAGAACAAAGTCAAGCGCCGTTATTTTTTTTTCTCGTACGACCAACACTCAGTAGATTGATGGCATTGAGTTTGGAACTATGTTATGAGAAGAAGTGTTTATGGACACTAGGCTTGTATATTTTTATACCATAAGTAACAGGATAGAACTCTGCAGGAATTGAGTTCCACATACAGATAGTCCGACCGTATTTTTAATAGAATGCAGTGTGCAATCCACTGGCCAATCGACCACATACGGATGTGCTGGCCGAAAAAGTCGAGCGTTATGTAGGAATATTATTTCGCTCAAACAAAATCATTTTATAGTAGCGACAGAACAGTGAAACACAAACCACATTGCAACGATGCTCCAATGATTCAATGGAGTTAGATCCACTAACGTCATTAACGAGATACTATGGCCTCTCCTGTACACGGCCGAGAAACCGCAAAATAGAGTTGTTTTCATTCTCTCTCGGTTATAAATGGTGTAAATAGTAAGATCAGATGATAAGAACTTAAGAAGGAATTGAAAAATGTGTCAGCATTACACTGAATTTTTATGCTCAGAACATCAAAAGCTGGGACATGTTTTCGTTGAATTTGCTGAAGAAAATTATGGAAATAATTTTACTTTTCAGCAAGACAACGCCCCTAAAAAAAAAAAGGACCAAAGCATTTTTTGAAGAAAATGATATAACTGTTTTGGACTCATCACCACTTAGTCCCGATCTAAATCCTGTTGAAAACCTCTGGGGAATTTTAAGTGCCGAAATATACAATAGTGGGATGACTTATAAATCCTTAAAAGAGCTTAAAGAAGCTTTAATAAAAAAATGGGACGAAATTGATGAGTTACAAAAATTAATAAACGCTATGCCACTTCGGTTAAATGAAGTAATTAAAAATTAAGAAGGACACGCACATTATTAAAATTAATGTCTTATTTGAATATATTTAATTAGCTTTAAGTTTTGAATATTTTCTTATTTTTTACCATATAAATATTTCCTTTAAGAACTTGAATTAGCTATAAGAAATATTTAATAAAAATAAACAAACTCTGAAAGTTTTTTAATTTAATTTTTTGTTTCTCTTTACTAAATATAAAAAATATATAAACTTATAAATTAGCTTTAAAACCAAAAAGATTTTTAGAAAAAACACATGTACCATATAATTTCTTCCTTGCCTGTACATATATTGATTTTATATGTGTGCTTTACTACAATAGAAATAATTCTGGTTTTTAAATAATTTTAATTTATTTATTTATTTTTTCTGATGATTTTTTTACGATTTTAATAAACGTCTTTGATGATTTTGATGATTTTTTCTTATATATTTAACGATTAGGTGCCTCATCTATCTGGCAGCTATGCTAGTTACAGGGAAGTCTTAAGTTGAAGATAACAGTGCATAAAAATAAAATTTCAGCATAGAATGGTGCTGAAATAAAACAGAAAGGCTTCGAATGTGTTCGCAAGGCAAGCCATTGATGTTCATCTAAAAGAGCTGGATGGACACACATAGGACACATAGGGCCCATTGTGTTTTAAAGAGAGAAAAGTAAAGAAATTAAACTCAATATAGTACGTTTTTTATTGGCATTTAGATTCTCAATTTCGTGAATCATAAAATAAAACGTTCTTTAAAACTTAAAAATTAAAACCTTTTTAGCTACATAGGTATGTAGGTAGGTAGGTTAGAGTGATAGCGTTGATACTAGCAGCTCACTTGAGCACGCTCTCAACTACATAACACAGTGCCATATTTATATGAAATATTGTTTAATTTTAATTATGAAAATTAATTGTGTTTATATTCTAAAGAACACTATGCTCCCAACTACGTGATTGCAACCCCATCTATAGAGTATAATTTTAAGTTCCTAAAAATTAATTACATTCTGGTAAAATTGATTTTTGTCCTTCCATTTTATCTCATTTCATATTGTATACATTTCGAAAATACAATACAGTATTAAGTACCGCCATAAAAAGAGGAAGCTGTCGTTTTTAAAGTATTCAAAATATACTCGGCTAATTTACACGACTTTGTATCGTGTCTGCTGTAATGAATACACTTTTTGTTTGTGAACACTCAATGTTATGCTGTATTGTGTATTTCGCATTTCAAAAGTCAAAATGCGATAAGAAGAAAAAGACTAGTGTTAATAATTTGCTTTTAAAGCAACAAAATGAAAAATATTATGGAAAAAAGTAAATTAATTAATTATCTGTGTGAACGATTAGAATATCGAAATGTTAGTTGTTGACTCAAGTTACATAGAAAATATTTTGTATTTTTATTCCTCTTCTTGCTGACTGGCATTTACATAAACTGATAGCACGAAAACAATACAATTTTTAAAAACATATGAAAAAATGTGTATAAACGTATCGGATTTGTATATCAAAATTACCAGCAACAAGCAAACACTGTTGTATTTTCGTCCAACAATACAGGCCATAAAACGATACAAGGGCTTGTGTGAATTGCCTAACAGTTTTAGCGAAAATCGTTGCTTATAAAATTGTGGAGGTTATTTATTTGTTTTTAATATTGTGAAATACTTTAACATACACCATCAACCATACGTGGTAGTGAATTTCTGCCGACGTTTATAACGCTTACAGGTATAACGACATTTAGTTTTACGATCCGGTTTCTAATAACTGAAATCTAACATATTTCTTCTGCTCATGATAAAATTAAACATAAAAGCCGTCTGTAATTTTGAAAGCCATACCAAATTATGAAAGTTGTAATTAGCTATGCAAGACTAAAATATCTTTAAATATTTATTGAGATTGCGAGTAGAACAATTGCGGTTTCCTCCACTTAGAAATATTGTACATACTGCAACATAAAACTTTTGCAGATTGGATTACATAGGATTTAATTAAAATATATAAATATTATTAGACGTGGGGAATCGGTTCAAAACCCATGTCTGGCATCTCCAACTGAACGAAATAGGAAAAATATTTCTTCGGCGACTTCCTCTCAGTAGATTTCTGGCAAAAACTCTGAGAGTAAATAAAATAGCCATGAAAAATTTCTCAAAAATCTGTCTTTCGGAGTCGATTTTCAACTGTAAGTTCCACCACTCATGTATAAAAATTTACGCACACAAACTAGGTCGTAATCCTGACTAAAGGGTTGTAATGACCAATTAAATACGTAAATTATTTCAGTCTTATGCAAAAAAACTTACAACATGCTTACTAACCGTTGTTAAGCTAAATTCGATAAAAGTATATCCAAAAACGATAATTAGCTTAAAACACCTGTAGTAAACCATTGTTAAATCTAAGAAATTTAACAATGGTTAAATCCTATTTTAAACCTACATTAAAGTCATATGTCATAATTTTATCACAATTTTTGACATTTTGTGAAAAATATTCTTTCTTAAAAATAAAACAAAAAAAAATTAAAAGAACAAAAAACAATATGGATACACTCAATTTAATCAGGAGAATTGGTAAGTTTATTAGAATTGGAAAATATTTTGATACAAATATATTAATTTTGAATTTCAAAAGAAACTATTACCCAAAATTGTAATTGCCCTCGTCAAAGGATTTACAAGGAACGGACCGACCCCTTCTCCATTCCAGACGTGGAATTTAAATCCAAGTACCGTTTCAATAAAGAAACGGTTAAAAAAATTGTAAGTTTAATACGATCGGATATAGAAGTTGATCGAAGAGGATGTGGAACTTCCCCTGAGCTGCAGTTGTTAGTAGCATTGCGTTGTTGGGGACGTAGGGAAGTATGTAAACTGAATAACAAGAGAAGTATAGATTTAACATTACATTTTTAGATTCAGGATGATGCTGGTGATCTCAATGGCCTTGCACAATCTACAGTTAGCCGTATATGTGCAAAAGTTGCCCGAGCTTTGGCCAAGCTCAGCAAACAAAAGATAAAGATGCCAACTTCTGTGGATGAGGAGGTCAAAATTGCCAAGCAATTTAAAAAAATTCGCAATTTCCCTGGTGTCATTGGTGCTATAGATGGCACACATATCAAAATAAAAAAAACTGGCGGTGACTTAGCGCAATACTATATTAATAGAAAAGGATTCTATTCGCTAAATGTCCAGGTAATGCGGTATATGTATATTGTTGTATTTAATGCCTACTTACGCAGTGAGCTCTCAAATGAGCTCTCTTGCACTCTTAATTTCCAACGTTTGTATATTCACCATTTCATATTCAAAATTTCTAATGATAGGCGATTTGTGATAGCAATCTAAAAATTTTGGACATAGTGGCGAGATGGAGAGGGAGCACACACGATTGCCGGATTTTTAACGAATCCAGAATAAAGGAAAGATTTGAAAACGGGAAATTTAAAGGCCGTTTACTTGCTGATTCTGGATACAAGCTGACACCCTATTTATTTACCCCCTTTCATCAGCCACAGAACCCAAAAGAAGTTCGTTATAACGCCGCACATGTTGCCACCCGTAACCCTGTTGAACGTTGTTTTGGTGTGTGGAAACAACGCTTCAGATGTTTATTAGACGGGATGAGAGTCAGTTTGGAAAATGCAAAAACTACTATTGTGGCATTAGCAGTACTCCACAATATAGCAATAGAGGAGAAATATATTGAGCCTGGTAGGTATTAGAGTATTCATAAGGATGAATAGTTCAAATAATTGAAAAATGCTTAATTTCAAATAACGAACAAACCGATTCTTTCAATTAACCGATTAATCAATAACATAGAAATTTCAGATGAGGATATGGACGAGAATAATGAATTACAAATTCCTGACAATGAGGCAAACGTGATGGGAGGAAATAGAAGAAGAGATAACATAATTTTAAGAACTTTTATTGAAAAACATTTTTAATTTATAAATAACGTCATGGTAGAGCCAAGTATTTTCATGAAATAATAGAAACATTTTTTTTTTAAACATATTCATTTTATTAAACAAAAAATAAAAAAACTTAACATTCTTCCTTATAGTAAATAATTTTACAATAAAGTTTTAGTATTTTATTTAATTTGCATCTGTAAAAACGTTTATTATTAAAAATATTAAATTAAAATTAAAAATATAAAAAAATATTAAATTCAATTTTGTTAAATAGTCAGTGAGCCAAATCAAATATTAAAATAAATATACCATTATGTAGAATAGAATGTAATAACATCTGAGTCGAATTCGTTGGAGTCTACCACAAATTCGTTTGGCAGCCATATGCTAATGTCATTGCTACTCAATGGCATGTCTTGTGGCGGCAACCCTCCACCAGTTTTTGTGACCTCCTTCCGGTGCTCAGCCATTTGCTTTCTTGCTACTATTTTCGTTGCCATCCACTGCGTTTTTAATTGGGTTACATTTCTTTGCCCACCCGTGCATAAATTATTGAAACTAACAAATGAAGATTAATAAAATTATTATTAATAAAAAAGGAACTTAAATATAGATAATCCTTGTGGAAAGGTTATTAAACGAAATATATATGTATATCATTATGTATGATATACATACATACATATTTTCTACAAACCGGTCCATAATTGACGACAGTCCATCCATAAATTAGTTAATTTTTTCAACGTCCATAGTTGACTTACCTTTCCTGCAATTCTATCCAGGCTTTCTTTTTATTTGAGTTAGTGTTTGTGTCCGTGTTTTTATTTTCTATTATTTTCACCCTCTCCTTTATTAATTCCTTTAGCAGCACCTATTCACAAAGATAATAATGAAAAGTACATAAATTGCTAGAAACGGCACTTACCTTATCCTCTTCGTTCCCATTTTCCGATCGTTTCCTTTTATTGTCAGGTTTTTTCTCCATATTTTTTATTATTAAATTATTTTATATTTATAATTTTGTAAATTATTCTTTTTGCAAAAATATTAATTTTGTTTACAAAATAGTTTAGTGATGTCTAAATTATCAAAACAAATTTAAAGAAACCGGTACTCGAATACTTTCTTTAATCAAAATATAATATTTTAATTACATTTGTTGTTTTATTTTATTTGTACATTGTTTTTATTAAATAAACAAATACAACCCCATTTTTATGTTAAAAAAACAATTATTTTGTATAAAAACATAAAAAAATAATATTAGACACGAATACCAAATGAACTAATAATCGTTCATACACAACATTAAGGAAAAATTGACAGAATAAAATAATGATATTGCCAGCATCAAATAAAAAAAACATTAAAATGGATATTTGTTAAAATACTGTTTTTGCATATACTTTTTTAATAATGGATTATTAAGCTAAAAGTCGTTGTTAACTAATGTTCATTTTAAAGTCATAGTAAGGTTTTTTTTTGCATAAGACTGTTTATCTATAATATCGGATGGGCCATCTATCGGTTTAAATTTGAACCATCGGTTATTTTGAATCTGGCAATACTTATGTCATTCTATTCTGTTACAAAGTTCAGTATATATTGAACTGAATTTCTTTCTGCCACGATATTATGATGAAGAACAGTTTCTTCGTCTTCCTTGTCTCTGCGAAACCTACAGAAGTCATTAACCATATGCCCGAGACCTATGATTCGCATCTTAATGCGCCTTTGGAGTTAGAGTAACTTTTCCGTGTGCTTCCATTCAACATTGGTTAGGTTCTGAGCGTTATCCCAATCATATCGGCGCATTCTGTGCTAACGGAATCAAATTCTACCCTATAATCCTATATCATAAGCCTAAAGCCTAAAGGTTCTCAATAGGACTCCCAATTTAATGAATTCTTCTGAAAGTTCTGTGTTTATGCAACTTTTGGTTAATTTGTTCGCATAGCAGTGTACCAGAATAACATGTAATCGTTGCTTATATAACGCTAATGTTGTATGACTCTGCCATTTTGTTGAGAAAATTGTCGCAACAGAATATCATTCAAAATTTCATTATCAGTGGAAAGATTTTTAATTTGAAAATTAATATCCTAAGTCACTGATATTTCTTCAATTGAATTAAATAACTATTTATATGTATGTAGTAAAATTCTTTATAAATTTAATTTAATTTCAATTGCTATGCCAAACTACTTTTCAATTAAACTTTATATTTATTTTTGTTAAACAGTTCGTTACATACTTTCAAAAATATTAAAAACAGTAAAAAGAACAACAAAAGTAAAAATTAACCGTTAGTTTAGTAAAAATCATTTTTAATTTTTTTTATATAAGCAATGCATAAACATTTATTAAATTTCGATTGGGGTTTTGGTTTTATATGAATATATGATACTTTTAAGAGGACGTGCCTGTATAATTTTTCTCGTGATCTCGTGACGTGGCCATCCTCACGTGCAAAATATCCAATGTGGCAAAAGCAGCGTTGCACATAGCAATGTCCTATTGAAACCATATGTCGATAATGCACAGATCCAATGCAGGCCAAAATAATTTTATAATATTCGACCTGTAGTGCTCCTCGTTGACAGTGATGGCCTTGCCAACGTCGCACAGTGTAGGATTTTGCTAATCTAGCTGGACAAAAGTCTTTTTTTTTTTTGAGTTTCAATTTGAGTAAATAATTTATCCAATATGAAAGAGCACTTGTTATAAATAAGAAAATGCAAAAGTTTTGCCTAATTTGTCAACAATAACATTATAACGGTACTTTAAACTTGTATATTTTTGAATGATTAAAAACAACAAAAAGACTTACATGAAATTGATCGTCCTTAAAAGCTTGTAACTTTTTATTGGAATGAAATTTTAACTATTTTTGTTTGTTTTGAAGATCAATTTATTCGCTGTTAATATCACGAGAATTTTTAGAACCTAGAAAATTCTTTTCGTTCCATTTCATTTAAACAATAAATAAAAAAAGTCTATAATCGATAAATTTTTTTCTTCATAACGGTTCAACACCAAATTAGTTTTATACGAACGTCTGAAGTACCTACTTTAAGGGACGTATTAAATTATCTGACGAGATTTGCCGTATAAAAAATAATGGAGGTTTAATAAACAAACTTTTAATAACATCTGATCCATATATGGATATATATATAAACAGTTTGCGAAGACCCGCTGAAGAACTACATCTATTGAAATTTCCAGAAATACCAGAAGAAAACTATGAATTTTGACATTTTATTCTTACTTTAATGTATATGTATGTACATATGAAATATGTATGTACAATATTCTTATTTCAAAATTAATAAAAATTAAAGAAATAAAAAAAATTTTAAAATTAAAATTAAAAAAAATGTATTGTTACTTCTACCTCTTTATTGTTTATTTGAAACATTATCATGCATACTCACTGCTTTTTTACTTTTTGATTATCCAACGGGAATAATATCAGAAATAAATTTTTGCATTTGTATGGGAGGTGGGCGTGGCAGTGGTCCAATGTCGCCAATTTTTTGACAATGGTATATATTGGCCTACTAACACCTTGTATCACGTCTCTAGTATACTTTTTTTCCAAGATATTTGATTCTGTCTGTCCTGCAATGGTTAAATCTTACACTGTGCGTCGGTCTCACAGGAATATGGATTAGTGACACCGCTAGCTTAAAATCTAACATACGCGTTACTATTTGGTATCGTTCCAAAGACAAAATTATATTTGGTCATGTATCATTCATCCAAAAATAAGCCTCATTACTGAAAATAATTTTTCGATAAAAATTAGAGTCCAATAACACACCCATTTTGATAAAATAAATAAAAAATTACCTCCTCATATTGTTGCATACTGAATACATGACAATGAATTTGACAGATATAGCTTCAAAAAGATGGCCACTTTCACCATATAAATAATCCATACCGTAGAAGAACCTTTAAAGATAACTTCTTCTTCTTAAATTCGTTTTGTACTTTAAAGTCTCACATAAACACTTTTTGCATACCGTAGAAGAACCTTTAAAGATAACTTCTTCTTCTTAAATTCGTTTTGTACTTTAAAGTCTCACATAAACACTTTTGCAGTTATAAAAAAAATAATGTTGAAAATAATATAAATTTAACAATTTTTAAAGAGTTAATAACAGGTTTGTGTTATCAACCAGCGAAGTGATTAATGACTGTAACATTTCTTGGTTGCCATAAAATTATCTACGTGATAAAACATACATAAATAAACGTAAAACAGCTTAACGCCTATACATAAACCGGTGGCCATTAAATTAGCACATTAGCTGTAAGAATTCTCTTAAATCGAAATTGTGATTGTATAAGATCAACCACTCGAAAATACGGACTAACTGCCATGGAAGAGATCGGAGACCTCTGAGAAGGAAACGATAAAGGGACCCTACAAGAATACTTCTTCAAATTAAAAAAGGAGGATGGAATTCAACAAGACAAGTATAAAACAATATACCCGGTTGCCGAATTTCAAATCTGCTGTATTCAACAGTGGACAGCGGGTTGACCAGGGAACTACTTGAGTTCAACAAGAGAATAGTTCGCATTCTAACAGAAATTCTAACGAGACTCTACGCTTTGGAAGTTTCGCTGACAGGCTCGGTATGGTCCAACAGGATTACTTCAGAAGCTATCATGATGTAGAGGAAACGGACTCGGCACAACACCTTTCATCTAAGTGCCCTGCACTTCAGAGCAGACATCATCGGTTTTTGGGTGAGAGAACGTTTGAAGATCGTGGCATTGCAACGAACGTGACACTGAGGAAACCGGCCGGTTTCATCTGGAGCTCAGGGTGGTGCAAACCTACCACTATCTGATCATTGGGGTTTACCTCACTCTGGGAAACACAATGGTCCATCGAATGAACTCGCAAGCTACCCGCTAACCTAACCTAATCTCTAACATGCTACACGAAGCCCAAGAAACTCGTGATAGTATTTTGCTTCAGAATCTTATTATTTTTGACAACTTTTTTATTCAGAATGCAAAAAAATTAAAAGGCACTGCTTTGGTCTTTAAAAAAAATCATAAGGCTGCGTGTTACCAGCGTCAAATTAAGTTAATAGCCTGCGAAGCCCAACGCTCGGCGGAACTTTATACTCTACCTCTGTATACAGAAGTAATCGATCGTCACCAAATATAAATAAATATTTTCCATGGACTTATATAGTCAGATTTGCCCCCATTCGTTTAAATTTTTATATTTCACACTTCCTTTTCTCCCGTTTTTTTTTTTGTCAGGATTACGACCTAGTTCCCCTTATTTTGCGTGTGTTACTGTTACACATGAGTCGACTCCGAACGACAGATTTTTTAGAAAGTTTTCATTTCAATTTTATTTACTATCAGAGCTTTTGCCAGTCACCGAAGAAATATTTTTTCACATTCCGTTTTGTTTGAGTTGTCTGACTTGGGGTTTGAACCGTAGCCTCACATCTAATAAGCCAACACACTACCTACTAGACTACGACGACTACATTTTTTTGAAGAATAATTTTGCAGGAATAATTGCGAATCCCAAATCTGCTTTATTGATTTACGAAACCAACTGTGGGAAGGAATACAAAATGAATTTGAAAGGAAAAGTTATTCGTTAGAATTTGGATTTGGATATTCTTCATGTTTTCCAAAATATTTTTGCCAAGTTCATTTTGAATAGGTTTGAATACTTTTTTCCACTCTTGTGTGTCTTTCCGTTTCTATGCAAAACATAAAAGAATAAAGAAAAATAATTTAGTCATAGCTCTCATAAATTTTTGTTTTAAATTCTACAGTTTAAAACACAAAAAAGTTAAAAAATAAATGTTTTGCCAGTTAATTCACGTGCCTAAAGTTTTAAATGATATTTATTTTGACAATTTCCGAATTTTAATTGCTTCGGTTTGTCATCACTTAAGTTTAAGTATATTCCCTAAGTGTTACCATATCAACATAAAAAAATAACAAAACGATAGAATAAAGTGCTCTTTTAACATTTTAATGAAAATAAAACGTGTAGGAAATAAGTTTAACAGCAGAGGGTGACAAAGTCAGCAAAGAATCGTTTTTTCACTACTCAGAAGCAATCATGAAATTTTGTATATAAGTGAGTCAACAATATTTAAATTTTACTGATTCATTCGTACTCACTACAACCTTCATTTGTTAGTACGAGTACAATAAGTATAGTACAACGTTCACATCGAACTCATACCAATCGAAATATGTTTGATTCATAAGTCTACTCATTCATATTCATAACTTTAAAAAAATACTTATAAATGATTCGAGTGACAGTCTTAGTTGTTGTTGCATTTACAAAAAAAGAAAAAAGCCACTTTAGCAAAAAAAAAACAGAGCAGCAAGCACAGCAAACACACAAACTTCTAGTATTTTTTTTAGTATTCGTACCCGAATCATACTTATTTTGAGATACGTACACTGCGTTTCACTTGAATCGCACACCGTACAAATTGAAATTCTCCCCCCTATATCTTTGTAAAAAATAAAGATAGCGGATTGATTTTGGATTGCAATTGTAGTGTTATTTATAGCTTTTATTATAAAATAAAAAAATATTTCGATATATCAAATTGTTTTCAAAATACAACATAAAAAAGAAAAATACTCAAAAAATAACAATCAAATTCCGTTTCACTAGAATAGCACATATTTTAATAAATGTAGAAAAATTACTTTTTATTAAGGTTTTTAATATTTTTATTATTTTTTATTTATTTTTATATAAAAACTAAGATTTAACTATGGTTTTCTAGTAGTGTGTTGGGCCTCCCTTGTTCTGAATAACCTCGTATATCCTATTAGTCATTGACTCGTACAAATTTTGCAAATAGTCCAGAGAAATTGAAGTCCATGCCCGTTGAATGGCTTCAATCAGTTCTGCTTTGGTTGAAAATTGTTTTTTAGACCCGTAAACTTTTCTGGCCAGCCATCCCCAAACATTCTCTATTATGTTTAGGTCCGGCGAGTATGATGGCCAATTCAAAAAGTTGACATTTTTGGGCTCTGTGTGCGATTTGACCACGTGGGAATTATGTATTAGGGCGTAGTCTTGCTGAAAAGTCGACGGCAATGGACCAAAAAGAATTTTTAAACTGTGGAAAGGCCTTTTCTAAAACACCCTGATATGTTTTAGCGTTCATATTTGAACTTAGAGGCTGGAGCTCACAGGTGCCATACTAGGAAATCGCACCCCACACCATAACTGCGCAAACTCGACTGTGTAATCGATCCAACTGGTGAGTCTCCTTCCTCAATTCGTGAAAATAATAATTGTAGCCATTAGGGCCCTCCAAATTAAACTTCTTCTCGGCAGAAAAAACAACACGCTTCCACTCGTTGTTCTATACCATATTATCTCGCAAAATTTCAACCACATTTCTTTTCGTGCAGAGTTAAGTGGTAGTTTTTTCTTTAATTTCAGTCGTTTGAGTTGATTTGCTCCTGAAATAATACGCCACACAGTGGTCTTGCTAGCATGGACACCTACTTTAGCCTTAATTTTGTTAACAGAATCGTGCGAATTTGAAGCTTCGCTTAAAAAAGCCCTCTTATCTGTTTGGGGATGGCTGGCCAGAAAAGTTTACGGGTCTAAAAAACAGTTATCAACCAAAGCAGAACTGATTGAAGCCATTCAACGGGCATGGACTTCAATTTCTCTGGACTATTTGCAAAATTTGTACGAGTCAATGACTAATAGGATATACGAGGTTATTCAGAACAAGGGAGGCCCAACACCATACTAGAAAACCATAGTTAAATCTTAGTTTTTATATAAAAATAAATAAAAAATAATAAAAATATTAAAAACCTTAATAAAAAGTAATTTTTCTACATTTATTAAAATATGTGCTATTCTAGTGAAACGGAATTTGATTGTTATTTTTTGAGTATTTTTCTTTTTTATGTTGTATTTTGAAAATAATTTGATATATCGAAATATTTTTTTTATTTTATAATAAAAGCTATAAATAACACTACAATTGCAATCCGAAATCAATCCGCTATCTTTATTTTTTACAAAGATATAGGGGGGAGAATTTCAATTTGTACGGTGTGCTATTCAAGTGAAACGCAGTGTATGATGTTAAGTATGAGTACGATGAGTACTTCAAACTTTGAAAATGAGTAGTATGAGTATAATATTAAAATAAGTATGAATGCGTATAAGTATCAGAAATTATGAGTATGATTCGATTCTACTCAACTTTTTGAATACTCATTGCTGATCTCTGATACATAGGTATATATAGTCATGGCCAAAAGTCTCCAACATTTCTTCAAAATTTAAAGTTTCAAAAATCTGTCCAAAAAAATAATTGTACAGGTTTTACGCCAAATTTTTTTTTAAATAAATAAAAACGAAAAAATTAAAATTGAAAACGGGTGCCCTGGTAGTCTAGTGGGTGGTGTGCTAGACTATTACCGTGAGGGTTGTGGGTCCGGTTCCCACCAGAGACTCTGGTCTGTGACACTACACCGAGCATATGGTCAAAGTTACTCAGCTCATATATAATTAAAATATAATTTGTAATTGTATTGTAATTAATAAATAAATAAACAAAATTGAAAACGAAAAATTAGAAAGAGAAATGAACAAAAAGGGTAAATAAGCAGTGACAAAAATGTAAATACAACAATTACTGATAACAGTCTTTGTCCTATTTTCACATTATACGCTTTTAAAATGCTACTCAAACACATTTATTATTAAAAATAAAATTCATTTAAAATGTTAAGTGCAAAAAAGTGGAAAAAAATATTGATTAAGGATTCCAGAAAAGAAATATAGTGCTGCTTAACATAATTAGTTGTTAAATTAAGTAACGAATTAAAATCTTATAATCAAATAGCAAAAATTCGAAATTTACCTGAGTCGACAGTATCATATCATAGGAAATTAAAATGACAACGAAAACGAATCTCATAGTAAAGACCATAAGTCAGATTTATTCTTCAGAAAGTGCAGAAAAACCAAGAACAGATTCATAAACTTACATAAACAGATTCCTAAACTCAGCAAACAGTATGAAGATCATTAAATGAAAATGGTTTTCGCAACAGAAGACTAATTAAAATATCGCCTGTATTGTCACTGATTTTTTTTTTTTTGGTTTTTTTAATAACATTTCTCACTCTCGTGACTTTTTTTGTTAAAAGAAATGAATTTGAAGAAAATCTGTATTTGTTTTTTGAAAAACTATTGGCTTTCGAGAAGAGAAAAAATGTAGGCGTATGTGTTGTTTTGTCCATAACTGTAATTTTTATACAAGTATATTATAGTACACTTTTGGAAAATCACAAAAAAATTTTCATTGAATAGTGATCTTTCTAATTTAAAACAGTAAAGGAAGTTAATAAGATAACTTTAAAACTTGTTTCATGGTTTAAAAACCTTGATTTTATTCCCTTCACTTTTAAAGGTTTTAATCATCAGTATTATTTATATAAACTATATAAAAAATTTGTCTCAGTAAGAGTGCACTTTTTGAATTTACTATCATTTTTTGTGCCAGTTACAACTCTGAAATTTGGCAGTGATAAAATATGTTTATCCGATGATTAAAAATAGGGCGCCTTACAAAATAGAAACGCGTTACAACTGTGAAAAGTTATGCAAACACCGCAAGCATCTTCGAAGAATTTTAAACCAGGAAAGTGCGCCTAAATTATCGACTATTCGAAAAGCGGTCAAAAAATTTATAGAAAGTGAATCGGTTATGAATAAAGAGATATTCTAGCGTCAAAGTAGCGTTCAGTACTTTCCGCTATAAACGGGAGTGTTATCAAAATCCTGGAAATATCAATTGGGCGGCGTTCTCAACAACTTAAAATTTCACAAAGCACTACTGATATTCCTTCATGCTGTGGTGAACGATTGTGTTAAAGTTAAAATTCGAAAATTTTTTTATTACTTTTTTTTCTTATTAAAATTATTAACATCCAACCCATTGTATTTATGTACATATATTTGATTATGATATAACATCCACATTTAATAAACATGTTGCGTAAATGTCAGCTGTGGTGTAAATAATAAAAGCTTAGATACTTCTGCGAATAAACATCTTCCTAAACATGTATTGCAACATTGCTAACTTTCATGTATATAGGTCACAGAGCATATCAGCAATGTTGCCAATATCTACTTTTCAGACTTGGATGTCTAAATTGTCGAAGAAATTAATTTAATTAAATTTATTTGATATTTTACATATGCATTAAAAAAGTCCAATTAATTGCATTTAAAATATTTATGATTAATTTCTAAATATAATTTTATTCTAACTCATCGAATGTTATATATATTCTTATATATTTCTTTTATCAATATTCGGCCGGTCAATAAGTAGCATGCAACCCTAATTAACTGTAAAATTCCAAAAGCTTTCCAATTAGAATCTTCTCAGAATGTTACCTAGGCTTACTAAATGTGGTACCGTTCTCTTTTTTTTTGCATCTTCAAGAACTTAATCTTATGGAAGGTTATATATCGCGTGCTTTTTCCTGTTAAAGTCACGTACACGTCCAAATTTTTCCCGAAACGAATAAGTTTGTGCGCCATATATTCTAACGGTACAATAATCTTAGAGGAATTCAACCGTTAGGGTAACGGTTTATATGTTGTATTCAATTTACAACGTAGTATAGCCTGGAATACGGTATTCCTCAGCTCCAGAAACTTCTCCTGTTGGATACATCCCGAAATACACGAACTCAAAATGGAGAAACAAAAATAAAGAAGAAATAAGTTAAATAAAGCTGCGTTACTGAACTCTCTGACTGATTATCTATAAACTCCGAAGTGATTACGTACGAGCTGTAGCGTATAACATTTGTAGGTGTGAAAACAAAGCACGAATAAGGCAACACTAGCATACCAGTGACAGCAAGATCAGTTGATGGAGAGTACTAGTATTTCGACAGAGATTGAGCCTAACAACAATCTAAATCGAAGAAGCGATTACGGAAAGACCAATCGAATTTAACACCAAACGTTGTTGATCGAAATTTCTCAAATAGTAGATTTATTTCAAATGTAAATAAACTTATCCAACATATATTATTATAAATTTTCGCAAAATGTGGTAATTTCACGTTTGCACGACTACCAGAAGTCGACTAATGTTTGTGCTTTTGCAAATATTATTATTTTTCTTTGCGCAAACATTGGCCAAATTCTGGTGGTCTTTTAAAAGTGAAATTGACACATTTTGCGATAAAGAATCAAGATCTATCAAAAATTCTGAAAACTTTTTAACTAAAAAAATATAACTCGACTTTTAGACTCTTTAAATAATAATTAAAACGTAATTTTTGTTAGATTTTACCAAACGAAGAGAATTTTTTTTTGATAATTTCACCCCTTATTTTATATTTTTTAATTAAAGTCTGTTATTTTGAAACTTGAAAACATATGGAAAAAATTCGCATTTGTCAGATTACCTCATCAAACCCCATAGCATATTAAGTCAAATAATATATATATTGTATATAGGTTTAAAGGCCCATCCCTCTCCTTTCTAATAAGGTTTGGTTTAAATTTTGGACATTGGTGCAGAAATGTTTGTGTAATCAATAAATTTGTGCGTAAAGTCCAAAAAACAGTTTTTGTCAATTAAAAAAAGTTTGGAGGGTTCAAGAAATTAAAAAAATATATTTTTGAGTTCTACTCAACAAAACTCACAACATAAACTATGTCATTAGCTGGGTGTATTTCATTTTTTTTATTTTCCCACATAGTGTAATTAGTCGACAATAACTTACAATTGATTGTGGAACCTGTTCATTAATTTTTTTTGTTTTTAATTTACACTCAAAAAATAAAACAATAAATTTGACTCACCCCATTCCAACAGCGATGACGACAAGGCCTCTTGGAGTCATAAAATGCCACAAAATTATATTCAGAAATTAATTATAAATATTTGAAATGCAATTAATTGCACTTTTTAAGCATTTTTTAATGTGATCTAAACGTATTTAATAATTTCTTCAACATTATAAACGTCCACATATGTTATGTACACAAGGCAATATTGTTGACAAACTCTGAGAAAAAATAAACAAGTAGCAGTACAATGTTTATATGAATGTTTACATGCTTATGGATACATATGTGTATTGTCACATGTATCTAAACTTTGGTTATTTGCATTATAGATGATATTTACGCAACATTAGTATAAAATGCTAAGACTGTGTTCGTAATCGAATATACATTAAATTGTTTGTATTAACAACAATCAAAAAATTTTCCAATTTCAATTTTCACAAGAATCGTTCACTAGAAAAATTCCTGTATTTATTTTAATGTGCTTGAGAAAAGCTAGTGCAGGACGAGCCAGCGTTTGATATCTCTCTTTGATGACTAGCTTCACATTAAACGATACAAAAGATAGGACAGCACAGTCAGGCTGCTATTCGAACACTCTGCCCTTATGAGATAAAATCAAAGATAGTATTGGGCTATATGGATAGGCTGAATCAGGAAAATAAGATTACCCTCTGCTGGGTTCCAGATCACATAGGAATTCTCGGCAATGAGCAAGCAGTTGATCTTAAGGGTAGAGATAGATCTGAGTCATGCATTAAACTATCCAGAGATAACTTGAGGTTGTACACCGGAATTTTGGCCTTTATTAACTTTCGATGTAGATTCTGGAACTTGTGTGACATTAATGCATTCCAGAAGGAGATACGAGAGTTCACGTAGGTAAGGAATTTACATTGTTAACACCGAGCAGCATCGTGAAGTTTGTCAGTATAATAGACTTGGAGGACACATTATAATGAGGCCCTACAAAGTTCGAGGGGAGTACAATAAATCATATGGTCTCAGTACTGAGGCACCTCTTCCCGACAATAAATTTAAGGTATAATAAACATAAAAAATGCAGCTCTACTACCATACACTGATGTGTTGCTTGTTATGAACCAAACTTAATAGGAAATCACAGTACAAAGAACCATCAGCAAAGTAATTAAATTAATAGCGAGCACATGCATACATATGGACATCGTGAAATTGAAAACTTTCGAATATTCCTTATCCAAGTGGTGTCTGTTGCAAAAAAGTTTTAAATATTCAGTCTACATCTGCTGAAAGAAGCATTGTTAGCATTCTTCCTTTATCTTGATATTGGTGGGTGCAGAGGTTAGATGAAATGTATGCACAAAAGAGTAAAATAGTAAGTAACACTGTATTAACATGTCAAAGTGTTATGTAATAAATTTTAAATTGTTCAACGCAAAAGAAGTTGCATATACAAATACCAACAAAAAAAAAAGAAGAGAAAGTAAAATTATTGAGAAATTAAATTAAACAATAAACGAAATTTAAACAATAAACGAAATTTTCTGCCTTTCACTATATATGTAGGGGCAAAGTTATTGACAATATATGTAGATTTTATTGCCCTAAAGGCCTTATGCTTTCACAAAGAATAATACCGTGCGAGAATAACATTTTTTTACATGATTTCACAACTGCTCGCTTGCAAAATAGAATTACACACCTGTTTTTTTCTTCTTATACATAGATTGTACAGGAAAAGTCTAGGTTGGGGTATGTGCAAGCACTTTAATGAATTTTAAGTACTTATTTCGCCGCGGTATAGTAGATAGTGTGTTGGCTTATTAGACGTGAGGCCTTGGTTCAAACCCCACGTTAGGCATCTCCAACTGGACGAAATATGAAAAATATTTCTTCGGCGACTGAGAGTAAATAAAATTGCCATGAAAAGTTTCTCAAAAATCTGCCGTTCGGAGGCGACTTTAAACTGTAGGTCCCGCCACTCATCTAAATTATAAAAATTAACACACACAACATAAGTGGTGTGAGAAACTAGGTCGTAATCCTGACTAAAGTGTTGTAATGACTAATTATGTTTATGTATGTTTTTCTAAAAATAATTGATGTTTTTTTATATTTATTTTATTCATTTGTTTCTATTTTATAATAAAACCAAAAAATTATTAAGGTTTTTCACAAACTATAAGAAAAATAAGGGAAAATGTAGGTATCCCCAAGAAGAACTCTAAGTAAATTTAAAACTCAATTGCCTAATGAATGAAAATGTTATACGCAATACTAAGTAGGATATCCATTAACGTCAGGAAATGCATTTAACCCATTTGGAATTGAATATACCAGTTATTCTTTAACGTTTTCTGTATACAATAGCTCGAAAAAAACTCAATGCCATATCATATTCAATACCGTGTCTTGTCTTATTTACAGAATGTTGTTAATTTGTTATTTTAATAATAATGTAATTGTTTTAAAGCCCGACGAATAGAATTTAACCCATCAGAGCGAAATAAGTTAAACTCCACAAAACTTTGGCTCTATGCAGATACGTCTAGCAAAGTCAAGCCGTTTTTTCTTATTAACCTTACTTATAAGTGGCCTTCTTGGCTGGTCTTCTAGCTAATAAATTAGACTATCTTAATCGGTTTCTGGCTGTGTGGACGCCAAACTGCTCGTTTGCATAATTAGTAACATCTGCTGCTGTTTTCCGAGGGTCAACTTTTACTATTTTTACTATTTGACGGTCTTGGCGGGCAGTAGATTTGCGAGGTCAACCACTTCCTGGCTTTCTTTCCACGTTATTTGTTTGACGATATCGCGATGAAATCCGATAAACCGTTGAGCAACTTCATTCATTGATTTGCCTTCTTCCAAAGCTCTTATAATGGCAAATTTGCTATCTGCTGACAGCTGTTTCTATTTTAAAATTCATAATTTGCAAATTTCTCTTTAAACTTTTATTTTAATTACTCTTGTTGTCCTACTTTTACATTTAATACATTGCGTTTAATTTTTTTTCTCGCTAAATTTGTTCACTTTTTTTTATAAATCTAAAAAAATTAAGTAGAATGAGAAGCAAACAACGCTTACTGATGCTTTTTTATAAAGTCTAAAAATCAAAGAATAATAAAAAAATGGAGTGGAACTGGTTACCGTTATAAGTTTCGAGTCTCGATTGAAAATCATATGACATAGAACAGCATTTCTTTTTCTCACTACTGTATATTTGCTGCCATGAGCTCATGAGTAAATTTTTCAGTTGACTTTCATTTCTCTTCCTCTTGGAGTCATATTGGGACTTTATGCAAGAGTATTAAGCCTGTGGGGACTTTGGTAGCCATACCACATTTTCGCATTACCAGCAGTACGATTGGGTTCATTGACATGTTGGCAGTAATAACCATTACGTCTTAATACCTCAGAACGCTTTGTGAATTTGTTCTTTAGAAACACATTGTTTTAATCATTATTTCCTCAATAAATTCATGAATACCTACACCTGGTGGGCATGGTTTAATTTAATAATCCATACAACAAGCGAAAGTAGAGTCTACCAACAAAATGAATTTCTCACACACAAATTCTAGCATATATTCGCAGACAGTTATGGATAGTAAGAAAAATTTATAAAACCTTTCCAACTTGCAATTTTTTCCAATTGTTCTCGACTTATACTTTAATTTTTGTATTTTGCATTCTCAAGCTCGTAATATATTTTGAACGACCGTAGTTCTAAAGAAAAGCTTGAAAAATCTTAAACACCACCAAATTTGCTTTCAATTTTAGATGCTGATGGTATTTATAAAGTAGAATTTTATAGCTGCTACAAACATCACTTGTTAATATTTTACGACGCAACTGCAAGGAAACAACTTATTCTCAAATCAGTATCATTGTGTAGCTAAAAAGTTGAACATTTATTACCTTTGGAAACAAAGAACATAATAGATTTTTAAATGTGAATGCGTTTAAACAGCACATAAACTTTAGTCATTTGCTATTTCCTCCAAAGTGATAAAAATAAACGGAAATACAAGACTTAAAATTTCTCTAATAAAAGCCCCGTATCTAATGTACTTCACTGAAATTATATAAAAACTGTTTTTAACGGTGTTTGTTTTATTTGTAAGAGAGAGAGAGAGAGAGAATACAAATTTAAAAAGTTGCTTTATTTTCAATTCAGACTGCATCGGGGGGAGTCGCAAAAAATCCGCACTTAAGTAAACATATATAAATTAAATTAAAAGTCCTTGTTTAAATAACAATTTTATCGCAAAGGTAAAATTACACACTCTTTAATAATGTTTTTAATACCTTCCAAACCATGTCGAAAGCTTGAGGAACGAAAAGTTCAATCCAATCTGTAAAGTTTAATTTCCGCATGAAGTCCAATTGATCCAGAATACTCCTACTTATATTTAAAATTGACAGTACTTTAGACACTCTACCTCGTTTCAGTACCATTTTACATAATTTTTCACTTTTCACGGTAATGAGCTCCAAACTATGACATTGACTGTTGATTGTACGTAACTTATACGTACGTATTCATTAATATATCAAATATTATTACTCATACCCAAAAGTAGTTACAGGGTAGAGTTTCTAGATAACAATAGTCCTGATTAGTTAACATGAACGTTGCGGTCAACAATTTAGAACAACAACATAAAAAATTAATAAAGAAAAATATTTATCGACACTCGTTCATAACTTTCTAAAGTTAAAAATTTTAAAGCATGAAACTAGAAGGTTTACAATAAATAAAACGTCGTAATACAAATTTATTGATTGAAAAATAAAGCAAATTATATCAGACACCTCCTACCAAATTAAATATGAAAAATAAAAAAAAATATCTTCTGCGACTTCCTCTCAGCAGAATTCTGGAAAAATCTCTGAGAGTAAATAAAAAAAGAGTCACGAAAGATTTCTCAAAAAATCTATTGTTCAGAGTCGACTTTAAACTGTAGTTCCCGCCACTAATGTATAAAATTAACGCACACAACATCCATATTGTGAGAATTTAGGTCGTAATCCTGACAGAAGACCTGTTATGAGTTGTATGTTATGTATGTATGTATGTATTTAATCCTTTAATCCACATCGGTAACAAGTGGAGTGAGTATTATTCAATATTACACAGAATAAAGAAGTTTGATTTTTCATGATATTGATATTTATTTGTGATTTGATACTTAAATAAATTATTTTCTTTCTTAACTGGTCATTACAACACACTATAGCTAAAATACCCAAATTTTCTCCTCAAAAATATGCCAAATCAAAAATGATTCAAATTACCAATTGTGCAACCCTCTAGATAAGGTTACGATCTAGCTTCTCACACTACCCATCTTGTGTGTATTAATTAAATCCATAAGTGCAGGAACCTACAATTTAAATTCGACTCCGAAGGACGGATATTTTTTGAGAAACTATACATGGCACTTTTATTTAGTCTCAGAGATCTTGAGAGAAAGTCTCCGAAAGAAATATTTTTTCATATTTCGTTATGTTCGATGTGTTTAATCCAGGGTTTGAACCACGGACTCTCGCGTAATAAGCCAACAATCTATCTGCTTTAAATTAGGTTTATTTAAAATTAAATCTAATTAATTTTAAATTAAGCTTAAGTGACTAGAACGATAGAATATTACAACTTACCGTTAAAAATGGGCTTAGTTAAAGGAAGCTTTAGCTAAAGTGAACTTTAAAGTCACATTTAACTTGTTTTTGTTCTTACAACCTACAGATAATAATAATTGTATGTTTTTTAAACGCAACGACGGGTTTTTTTTGTTGTATTTGCTCATTTTGTTTAATTTTGAATTTGCATTATTTAAATTAATATGTAATATGGCAAGTTCAAACATAAACTTCACTTTAAAAGTTACCAGTAGGATGATCCTCTCTTCAGCTTAACGCTCACTTCTACCTTATCGTTCACTTACAATAATGAAAAACTATTTATCTGCATGTTAAAATCCTCCCTTTAGTTAACGGCAAATTGTAATAATGGTCCTAATAATAATAAAAGATTTTAATTGTGGAACAATGAGCCAAAAATGTTTTATATGTATCTGTGAAAGATATTTGTGCGATGGACCTTATTACAAAAAATGGTACAATAGAGGACTAGATTCTCTTAATTATACAATAAATACATACGCTATTCAAAGATATGCAAATAGATGTAAAAAAGTATATCGAAGGAGATGAGAAAATGACACTGCATTCAATATTTCAACAATATATCGAGCACAAACATTTGTACAAATTAGTGAAGCCACTTTAAGAAAAAAATGTGTAAATGAAGTGCTTAGCCAATCATCCAATATAAAAATAAATTGGAACTTGTCGCTTCTGCATTACAACAAACTAACTCACGCTTTAATATATGTACATATGTATATGGTTGTCTATTCCAATTATACAAACTCTGTGTGAGGAGTACAGCTGTCTTGTTGTTTATTTCAATACATTTTATCAACAGAATATTTAAATCAATTTCCTCTTTTTCATTTTTTACTGGAATAAAGGATTAAAAATTTGTTTTTTAAAATACCGCGGACAAGAGACAAGACTTAGGGTTAAAAAGTGTTCGCTTTTTTAAGAAGTAAAGTAAATACAATTTAAATTTTCTCCAATATCCTTTGACCGATGCTGAATATACACAATATTCAGTGGTGACCATATAATTACAACATTAGTAATGATAGTAAATTATTCGTTTTATTTGCAAAATAAAAATTATAACAACATTTATTTTTCAGTTTTAAAATCTTAATCTTAAACAGTTTACAATACACTTGTTAAATAGATGAAGTAACATATATTTTTAATGCCATTTCCATAACGTTTAGGCAAATTCTGAACTAATTGCCAACAGAGATATCGCGGCATAGCCTTCCGACACATTTCAGCAATTCATCATTACATATGGGATTTTTCGTCTTCGTCCTCTCATAAACTTCAGTCCACAAGTTTTCGATTGGATTGAGATCTGGGGATTGAGCTGGTCACTTTAAAATATTTACGATTTGTCTTCTAAACAGCTTTTCACACGTCGTGAAGTGTGCTTAGGGTTGTTGTGGTACACAAAGCTGACATATTAACGGTAAAGTTTCTTCGCAAGTGGTAGCATTGTATTTTTTCTATTTTTTGTATATATTGTTACGTTTGTACCTTTTTAAAAACGTTTAAATATGAGCTCGTCGATTGCAAACCAAGTAATAACAAATATGTGTTTAGTTTCTATTAAACTCTCTTTATTGTTCACACTACTTTTGTACCACTGTTCACACTTAACTGATACAACAATAATTGGTTGTTCACTTTACTAGTTCACACTTCTATCCGCGCAAACACTAACAACTCTTCTGTAGATCTTCACACAATAGCCATCTTCAAACCACGACTTCGCACGCAACGTGTCACAAGACTGACTGAATTATAACTGACTGGTTGCTGGCCTTGTCTTGCCCTTTTATACTATATACGCACGTAATCAGTATGATGAATGTTCTCGATGTGGAAGGTTCTTGTCTCACCTTCTCGAGAATTCTATAGCGACTGCATTGTTGTTTGTGTATGTGGTTCACATTGCGGCTACCTTCAAAAATGTGAGTTGCTTTGTGTTTGAACAAAATATTGTGTTTCATAATGCCGCTGTACAAAATATATACAATGTATTCCATTTCAAAACGTCGTCAATGTGTATTTTTAACGCAGCCAAAAAGCAGTCAGGCATCGGATTTATAGTTGATTCATTGTTTGGTTACTTTGCATATCTACATAGTTTATATACAGTAGTAGAACTGCATACAAACTTTGTATTGATACATTCTGGAAGGCAGCCCTTTGTTGTTTCGTTCTCGCTTGTTTGTCTATTCCCTTTTGTTTCATACCGATGTTGATGATATGCTTGTAACATGTTCATTGTAGTTGTTACTGTAGCTATTATTAATCAACATGTTCATTCTATTCGTTAGTTTTAGTGTGTTTGTTAGCATTTTAATGGTAAGCGATGGTACACCGTTTCCCTTTTCGTAACAATATGTAGGTCCAGTCTTGAACTGGCCCACAATGTTACTTAACTGTTTTGATAATACATCTGGAATTAAAATGTAGCAGTTAAGATTTATCGTCCAGTAAAATATGCAATCAGAATTCAAATTTTCTTTGGAATACGAAAAATCGTGTCTTCTGTATTGTTTCTCAGGCAAACATTTTATTTTCATAATGTATCTGCCTATTGCTTGTGTACTTAAATAAATACACAAACATTCAATATGTTTGGCATCGTATCGTATGAAAGTCGAAGAGAATATTTTATCGCTTTCGCACAAATATTTACGAAAGTGAGTTTACAAATCCATATCCATATCTTATAGAAAATACATTGTGAGCTACTTAACAACTCTTCCATAAATATGATTCAATAATGGGAAAATGTCTTCATTTACGCTTTATAACGGGTCTATCATTACTCGCTGCCTATCTTTAAATTCGAAGTGCGTTATATATCGAAATTTTTTATTTATTTTAAGGATCTGTTTATGCCATTATGTGTAGAATATTACACCGTTCAATTGCCTCTCAAGGGTTCTTCGAGGGGAACGCATCCCAAATGTTTAATATTCCATGATTCTTATTCATTAATTAAGCTGAATTATCACACGATCTCGATTGCCAATTAACATTACCTAAAAAAAAAGTTGGTAAACATTGACCTACAGTGGTCGCCGTTGGCAATGATGGCCTTCTGTCCTTCTCAATGAAATGTGTACCGATGACGCCAAAAATCCGTACCAAACTGTGATTTTTTCGGCATGCATTGGATGCTCTTTAGTTGGAGTCGTCACAATTTCGATAAATTTTTTTGTTCACGTGCTTATTCACCCCCTTAACTGAAGTGATTTTTCGCACGGTATGTTATGCGAATATAACAACTATTCTGATAATAGTTTTATACGTGTTGTTGAATGCTATATCCATCCATTGATGGAAGCATCAACTTCGACAAATTTTTTGTATTCACTAAACCATTCAGATGTAAATACGATTCAACGGAGAAGATGATTTTTTCCGAAGAATCGTAATTCGACATCACTTTGCTCCATTACCCATTGAAAGAATTATCGCCGGTTTCTATGGTCAGCTAGTTTTGGCTTCTAAGTAATATGAATTTTATACCCATGAAAGTGGAGGTCTTTTGTCAAAATTCATAATGTTTCCAAGTTCTTTCCGCCAGTCTCACTTAAAACAGCAATGTTTTCAGGAGGATGACCCATTTTCTCTTAAGTTTTTGGCCACTTTTCTAATAATTAACACATTGGATACGTTTTCTCGACTTAAAATTCTTCCAAATTTGCTTTACTTTTATTGTAACTTTTTCAACTTTCCTCTGAACCAATTGCAATGCTCTGTCTTTATCTTACCTCCGTTTTTAAATAAATATATTGATTGAAATAAGATTTTTTATTATTAATTTATGGAAAGAAACTACTATAAATGAAAAAAGAAATACAGTGTTCCCCGGACATAAGCACATTCCATATATGCTTGCAGAACAGTGCTTATCAGTGGGAGTTAGTAGTGTGTTTATGGGGTTTCTAGGGCACTTATTTCATACAAAATTTGGCTCATGCCTACGCTACAGTCGGTAGTGTCGGTTAGTCGATAGGTTTGTAACATGTAATATGAAAATTTATGTACGAATGATTGGACGGACCGAATGAGTGTGTGTGTAACATGTAATGTGTATGATCGTGTTTTTAATAATAAATTCATGGCACGTATTATCATACTCAATGCTGAAAAAATAGAAAAGGGATCTGCACCAATATAGTTGTTGTGTGTTTTTTATTTTATTTTTTGTATATTTAATTAGAAGGATCTTTAATTTTAAATGTGATAAGAAAGAGATGAACACCTGTGTAAAATTTTTTTTTTTGAGATAATAAATAACATCGTATACCTTAGTAGAAACATGAGTGTACATGTTCATTGTATTTGTATTGCTTTTCGAATGATTGGACGGACAGAATGAATGTGTGCACGTATTATCATACTCAATGCTGAAAAAATAGAAAAGCGATCTGCACCAATATAGTTGTTGTGTGTTTTTTATTTTTTTTTGTATATTTAATTAGAAGGATCTTTAATTTTAAATGTGATAAGAAAGAGTAGGTTGGTTGTGCGGTTATTTTTTATTTTTTGTGTGATTTAATTTGAAGGATCTGTAATTTTAAGATGATAACAAATTCTTGGCACGTATTATCATTCCCAATACTTTTTTATTCATCAAGGGGAAATTATATGAATTTTCTCTTGAATAAGCAGATGTATCGAAATGTGTTGGAATATCATTTCTAATATCATCATACATATCATTTGTTTTCACATCATATATAAATGAATCGGTATCCATATAACAGAGATTAATATTATCAAGATATTTTGTCTTCATATAATCGTAATGAAAGTTATACATTTTCCATTTTGATAATTTTTTCATATTAATTTTGATCTGCTTTGTATCTGTTCCCGATCTGCTTTATATCTGGACACGATCTGCTATGTATCTGATCACGATCTGCTTCGTATCTGCTCACGATCTACTTGGTATCTGGTCACGATCTGCTTCGTATCTGCTCACGATCTGCTTTATGTCTGGTCACGATCTGCTTTGTATCTGCTCACGATCTGATTTATACCTGATCACGATCTGCTTGATGTCTTATGTCTATATCTTTTGAATTTGGGTACGCTATATCGTGCTTTCTACAAGCTGCATCCAATAAATTTATTCCTTTGCCTCCTCTTGCTATACCTGGTATACCTGGTATATAGCAGGTATAGCAGGTATAGCTGATATAGCAGGTATAGCAGGTATAGCAGGTATAGCTGATATAGCAGGTATAGCAGGTATAGCAGGTATAGCTGGTATAGCTGATATAGCTGGTATAGCAGGTATAGCAGGTATAGCTGATATAGCTGATATAGCTACTTCAGCTTGCTAGTATAGCTAGTACAGATTGTATAGCTTGCTAGTATAGCTAGTACAGCTTGCTAGTATAGCTAGTACAGATTGTACAGCTTGCTAGTATAGCTGGTATAGCTGATATAGCTGGTATAGCAGGTATAGCTGGTGTAGTGTTTCATGCGAAGAGGTATGAAAGTAATGAAAAAAAATGGTTATAAACTACAGTCAAAAGAAAAACACCTAATCAGTGTAAGATTGGAAGAAGATTTGTAGACAACTTAATAAACAAATTATATGTTGAATTACATCCACCTGGTTATCAGTTTTGTGGACCTGATACAAAACTTCAAAAACGATTAGCAAGAGGAGGCAAAGGAATAAATTTATTGGATGCAGCTTGTAGAAAGCACGATATAGCGTACCCAAATTCAAAAGATATAGACATAAGACATCAAGCAGATCGTGATCAGGTATAAATCAGATCGTGAGCAGATACAAAGCAGATCGTGACCAGACATAAAGCAGATCGTGAGCAGATACGAAGCAGATCGTGACCAGATACCAAGTAGATCGTGAGCAGATACGAAGCAGATCGTGATCAGATACATAGCAGATCGTGTCCAGATATAAAGCAGATCGGGAACAGATACAAAGCAGATCAAAATTAATATGAAAAAATTATCAAAATGGAAAATGTATAACTTTCATTACGATTATATGAAGACAAAATATCTTGATAATATTAATCTCTGTTATATGGATACCGATTCATTTATATATGATGTGAAAACAAATGATATGTATGATGATATTAGAAATGATATTCCAACACATTTCGATACATCTGCTTATTCAAGAGAAAATTCATATAATTTCCCCTTGATGAATAAAAAAGTATTGGGAATGATAATACGTGCCAAGAATTTGTTATCATCTTAAAATTACAGATCCTTCAAATTAAATCACACAAAAAATAAAAAATAACCGCACAACCAACCTACTCTTTCTTATCACATTTAAAATTAAAGATCCTTCTAATTAAATATACAAAAAAAAATAAAAAACACACAACAACTATATTGGTGCAGATCCCTTTTCTATTTTTTCAGCATTGAGTATGATAATACGTGCACACATTCATTCTGTCCGTCCAATCATTCGAAAAGCAATACAAATACAATGAACATGTACATTCATGTTTCTACTAAGGTATACGATGTTATTTATTATCTCAAAAAAAAATTTTACACAGGTGTTCATCTCTTTCTTATCACATTTAAAATTAAAGATCCTTCTAATTAAATATACAAAAAATAAAATAAAAAACACACAACAACTATATTGGTGCAGATCCCTTTTCTATTTTTTCAGCATTGAGTATGATAATACGTGCCATGAATTTATTATTAAAAACACGATCATACACATTACATGTTACACACACACTCATTCGGTCCGTCCAATCATTCGTACATAAATTTTCATATTACATGTTACAAACCTATCGACTAACCGACACTACCGACTGTAGCGTAGGCATGAGCCAAATTTTGTATGAAATAAGTGCCCTAGAAACCCCATAAACACACTACTGGAGTTCTTATATCGAAATCATGCACCTGAGAGCAAATATCCTCATGACATTCAAGCTGATAAAATTCTATTTGTCTCATTGACAGGACTGGCTGGTCGAAGAGGGCTTTGATCATTTTCTACAACTCAGTGTGCTGAATAAAGTTGCAATTTCTTGGGTTATCTTATCTCTTTGGAATCAATGCGAAGAAATTGCTGAAGAATATGGAGCCGCTACAGACTTTACAGGTATAATCAAGAGACATATTATAGAGTAAACTAGGCAGACAGTCAAGTCATTAAATCTCCCGAGACCTGTACCAGGCATTCTTTTAATCATGAAGTATAATTTTTTAAAAGCGGGAAATGCTTCAGAGCGGCATGCATATATCGAAATAGTTTTCGTACATTTTTAAGCAAAAACTAAGATTGCATAAGTTTCAGTCCTAGTAAGTGGGAAATTATTATATCCGGGTGTATTTACATTTGGCAAATACTCTATTTTAAAAGACAAGATTAAATATTAGCACGATAGAGCGACTTGGAATACAACTCCATGTGCTTTAGTGAAGTTATCACAAGCTTTTAAGCCGCAGTGTGTGGAAGGTATTAATCCGATCTAAGTTGGTTCTTCTGTGAAAATCGTGTATTATATAACATCAGAATATATCATAATTGAGATACTTACCAGAGATCAGCAATGAGTATTCAAAAAGATGTGTAGAATCGAATCATACTCATAATTTCTGATACTTATATGCTGTATTGAATACAGTTTTTGTTTGTGAACGCTCAATGCTATCCTGTATTGTGTATTTCGTATTCCAAACGTCAAAAAACGATAAGAAAAAGAAGGCCAGTATTCATAATTTGATTTTGAAGCAACAAAATGATATATATTACGGAGAAAAGTAAATTAATTAATCATTTGTGCGAACTATTATAATTTTGAAATATTAATTGTTGACTCAAGTTACATAGAACATATTTTGTATTTATATTCTTCTTCTTGATTACTGGCATTTACATAAGCTGATATCACGAAACCAATACAACTTCCAAAAACATATGAACAAAATGTATGTATATGAAAATTATCAACAACAAGCATACACTGTTTTATATTCGTCCAATAATACAATGAATACAACGATACGTACAAGGGCTTGTGTGAATTGCCCATATGATTTGCGTACGAATACTACAATACTCACTAGAAGGTTGTGTGTTCGCTTTGCTTTCTGTCTCATTCTTTATTATTTTTCTGTAAATGCAACAACAACTAGGACTGTAAATTTTGATGAATGATTCGAGTCAATCGAATCATTTATAAGTATTTTTCTAAAGTTAATCTGAATGAGTAGGCAAATTAAATATTTTTAAATTATTAATTTAAAAAAAGTATTTTTTGTGTTGTGTGTTTTTAAGACACAATACGTCTTTATTTGTCAAAGGTAAAAACAACAAATAGCCTAACCATCTAAACGTCGCTGTTATGATCACATACCTTTGCTAGACATGATGTCAGCATTTTCCCACTGTTGAAATATGAACCAAGCAAAGTTATGAATCGCAGTAGTTAAATTACAATATTGTTGACTCACTTATATTCAAAATTTCATTAGTAGCTAAAAAAAGAATTCATTGGTGAACTCTGATACTTACTGAGAAATGACAAATACAGAAATCCACATGCAATCACTAAAAGTTAGATTGAAAGAAAATTGACATGAAGTGTTATAAATGAAATTTAAATACGAATGGGAAAATAAACGGAGTGATCAAAATGTACTGTAATTTCAATTGTTATGGTGTATGGCAATTAAAAAGAACTTAAAAAACTCTTATAAAATATTCAATTTTTTTAATTTATGCCACAATTAAAATCCACATTGCATATAAATAATACACTCCATTGTAATACAATTTATAGAAAATAAAAAATCGTATTAAAACAATGAAAAAATAGCATTTTTTCTACATACTTATATATATTTACTTTTTCACTTTGTTGTTCGTTTCATTGTTTTTTCATGTAAGAATTTTAAACAAATCTGCTTTAATTAAAATTGTTGCAAAAAAAAATTGAAATAAATCAAGTTAAAGCCTGATTTATCACAAATAAAATCATCAGTTTTTTAAGACGTCTGAAATGTTTCAAATGAAAAAAGTGATTAATTAGTTACAGTCAGAAGAGCTTTTAACTATTTATTTACATGTGTGAAAATATTTTAGTAAATTATTTTAATTTGAAAAAAAATAATAGTTTAAGTAATTACATAGCCTGCGAGCAAATAATTTTTTATTCAAATTAATTGAATTGTTTTTTATTTTTGTGATTACAACTGCCAGTGATTGAATTCAATATTGTAATAAAAGAGGTGGCGGTATTTTAATTTAAACCATTTTAATTAAAAAAAATAACATTTGTATTTATAAAAAAAATAGAAAAGATTTTATTATATGAAAAGGTGATAAAAAATATGCCAACTTAAATCCCACAGACAGTTAATAAGCAATTCACATCTTTAATAGATTAAAAAAACTTGTAATACTTGTTAATAAATTTTGGAATTGATCTACGCAGAGCCACTGTAGTGCAATTTACCAGACAGAAACACAATTTAAGTTAGGTTAGTATCAACTGGCTGATGCGTTTTTGGCTCCTGTAAGATCTCGTTACAGCAAAGTTATGAATCGCAGTAGTTAAATTACAATATTGTTGACTCACTTATATTCAAAATTTCATTAGTAGCTAAAAAAAGAATTCATTGGTGAACTCTGATACTTACTGAGAAATGACAAATACAGAAATCCACATGCAATCACTAAAAGTTAGATTGAAAGAAAATTGACATGAAGTGTTATAAATGAAATTTAAATACGAATGGGAAAATAAACGGAGTGATCAAAATGTACTGTAATTTCAATTGTTATGGTGTATGGCAATTAAAAAGAACTTAAAAAACTCTTATAAAATATTCAATTTTTTTAATTTATGCCACAATTAAAATCCACATTGCATATAAATAATACACTCCATTGTAATACAATTTATAGAAAATAAAAAATCGTATTAAAACAATGAAAAAATAGCATTTTTTCTACATACTTATATATATTTACTTTTTCACTTTGTTGTTCGTTTCATTGTTTTTTCATGTAAGAATTTTAAACAAATCTGCTTTAATTAAAATTGTTGCAAAAAAAAATTGAAATAAATCAAGTTAAAGCCTGATTTATCACAAATAAAATCATCAGTTTTTTTAAGACGTCTGAAATGTTTCAAATGAAAAAAGTGATTAATTAATTACAGTCAGAAGAGCTTTTAACTATTTATTTACATGTGTGAAAATATTTTAGTAAATTATTTTAATTTGAAAAAAAATAATAGTTTAAGTAATTACATAGCCTGCGAGCAAATAATTTTTTATTCAAATTAATTGAATTGTTTTTTATTTTTGTGATTACAACTGCCAGTGATTGAATTCAATATTGTAATAAAAGAGGTGGCGGTATTTTAATTTAAACCATTTTAATTAAAAAAAATAACATTTGTATTTATAAAAAAAATAGAAAAGATTTTATTATATGAAAAGGTGATAAAAAATATGCCAACTTAAATCCCACAGACAGTTAATAAGCAATTCACATCTTTAATAGATTAAAAAAACTTGTAATACTTGTTAATAAATTTTGGAATTGATCTACGCAGAGCCACTGTAGTGCAATTTACCAGACAGAAACACAATTTAAGTTAGGTTAGTATCAACTGGCTGATGCGTTTTTGGCTCCTGTAAGATCTCGTTACATCACTGATATTACCTATTCCATCATATATTAAAGCTCCTGGGTGGCATTTCGCAACCATACAGAGAGTCTTAAGAAAGTGTGAATTTTCCTCAGCCGCCGTGGTCTAGTAGGTAGTGTGTTGGCTTATTAGGCATCGCCAACTGAACGAAATATGAAAAAATATTTCTTCGGCAACTTCGTCCCAGCAGATTTCTGATAAAAACTCTGAGAGCAAATAAAATTGCCATGAAAAGTTTCTCAGTTTCGGAGTCGACTTTAACTGTAGGTCCCACCACGTATGTATAAAAATTGACGCACACAACATAAGTGGTGTGAGAAACTATGTCGTAGGCTTGAATGTATGTAATTTCACAGATATACAGTGGGGTGCACAAATGAGTATATGTTTGTACTCTGAGCATAGAAATAAGTGTTAAAGCAATTCAAAATTTTTTTTGGTTTTTTATTTAGTACTTAACAAAATAATATAAATTTCAGAACTAAAATGATCAAATTCTAAGAAAAAAAAAAACAATCAAGAGGAAAATAACTCGGATGTACTCAATTTTGCACCATTCCAAAATTTTAGAGAATACGAGTATTTTTAATATATAGTCCACAGCCCCTTGTTATGTAAAACTTCATTAATGTGACTTGGCATGCTCTCCACCAAATTCTCTATAATTTCTTTCGGAATATTTGTCCATTCTTGATGAATCCGTTGCCAAAGTTGCCATAATGTTATTGATTCTTTGCAGTGGTCGGAGGTGCCACCATGTAAAGCAACCCCATACCATGACATTGCCTCCACCGTGTTTCACCGTTTCCTTAACTAGGTGTCTTTCAATTCAATTCGGTTAAATTTTGATTCGTCTGTCCAGATCACATGTTTCCAGTCATCCACTGTCCAATTTCTGTGTTCTCTGGCAAACTTTAACAGTGCCTTTACATTTTTAGCCGAAAGTGCAGATTTTTTCTTTTTGACTGCTGAGGTATAGCCAATATCATTAAGAGCTTGTCGCTCATCTGCATTACATACATAATTGGCCATTACAACCCTTCAGTCAGGATTACGGCCTAGCTTCTCACACCACTCATGTTGTGTGCGTTAATTTTATACGTGAGTGGCGGGACCTACAGTTTAACGTCGACTCCGAACGACAGAATTTTGAGAAACTTTTTCATGGCAGTTTATTTTACTCTCAGAGTTTTTGCCAGAAATCTGCTGAGAGGAAGTCGCCGAAGAAATTTTTTTTTTTCATATTTCATTTTTTGATGTCTGACCTGGGATACGAACCCGGGCTTTACGAATAGTAAGCCAACACACTACCTACTACACCACGGCTCATCTGCATTAGTTAGTAGTTTTTTACAACCTCTGTATTGAAGCTAGGGAACAACAGACCATTTTTGGACTCTGATGACTACTGACTGACTAACTTCAAGTTGTTTACAAATTTCCCTGGTAGAATAGCCACTTCCAGTCAAAGCTACAATACTATCTTCAGTTGATTTGGAGAGTTTCTTCATGTTTTAATAGAAATTGATTTTTGTTCGATAAGTTACAAAAAATATTCGATCAACGAGATTAAGTAATTAATATTAAACTAATATTTTCTTAAAAAAGTCAAAGTAGTGCAAAAACCTGAAAAAATAACGATAGTTTTTGATATCGTTTTTGCAAACATATCATAAAACGTGCAAAATTGAGTACATGCGAGTTGATTTTGCTTTGTTTGTTTTTTTCTTAGGGCTTGATGATTTCTGTTTTAAATTTTATATTATTTTGTTAATTACTAAATGCTAAATAAATGACAAAAAACTTTTGAAGTTTTCTTTATTACTTTTAGTTTTATTCAATAAAAAGCTTCCAAAATACAAACATGTACTCATTTGTGCACCTCATTGTAGCTTTAACAAGTTTGAAAAATTCTGTTGAAGATCGCGTTTATTTAGGGTGAATATTTATTTAGAAAGTAATTCACAATGGCGAAATAATCTCATACCTCCTACCGTAAAGAGAGTAATGAATATATAATGAAATCCATTCTTCAGATTATGGAATTTTAAAATGACCTTTTATATCGTATACGGTGCCTTAAGAAAGCAACGTTAAAATCTTTCGAATGTATTGCTATCTTATGCCGAAAATATGCCTCTTACTGTGGATGGGTGTACTTTCATGATATTGTACCGTTGCAAAGTGCTCTAAGAAATATTTTACAGTTTTTAGATTTAAATCCGAACGAACGTTTGTGGAAAATAGTAATAATAGCAGTCAGAATAACAACTCTGCAAACGAACCTTATAACGGAAATCAACGCATTTTAATTATTTACATTTTGAACTTTTTTAAAAATAATACAAAGCGTTCATATTTATTTCAAACCTTCTAATCAAAGCATATGTTTTTAAATCATTGGGTCTCAGATTTATTACTTTTCGTTCCTTTAATGAACATAAGGACATTACACCATACTATCCAGACCATATTAACTTTAGTTGTATTTAGCAACCTAATAGATTATAGAAAATGAGCAGGTCCATTAATTGTTGCCTAGAAAAGTGTGTTGGCTGTAAATGCGAAGAACTTTTTGATGATTGAACTCTATCCCTTCAAAAGATCGGTTTATATTTCTGATGTTCCTATAACGTTCTGGACGTAATGCTTTTTGCCTGCACTAGAGATCAGTGAGTGATTTTATTGTTTGAATCCTACTTCAATGATGGCTAAACAAGATCTTGAAGGAGATTACAGCAGCATGTTGATTAATCGGGAACTTGAAGATCTCGACGTGCCGTACAAATATTTGAAGTAAAAAATTGGATCCTTGGTTCAAAATTTTTATCTCATTCGGTCATATTTCTTTAACTCTTTAGTTTTATTTTAAAGCTTTTTTTTCAAGACCACTATGATCGCCATTATGTGAAAGTTTTTTGTTTCGCTCTGATTAGTATACAGACATACATAATTGGTCGTTACAACCTTTTAGTCAGGATTACGACCTTCTTACACCACTTATGTTGTGTGCGTTAATTTTTATACATGAGTGTTTTGGTGGGATCTACTGATTAAAGTCGACTAGCCCACGGCGACTTCACGAGTATACCCATAAACATAAATAGTTGAAGGGTTCAAAAAAGAGCAAATTTATTAAACAATTATTGTTTAATTTAAAGTTGAAAATTCTGTAAAAAGATTTAAGAAAAAAATATACGGAATTCGCAATATCTTTGAAATTTTAATTAAAAGAAATTCATTAATTCATTCATTATCACCATCATAACTTTGTTTTTTCAATTATATTCTGCTTCATACTCTTATTCCATTAAGACTACATACATATAACTAATATCTTCAATATCGAATAATATTAACTTAACTTACTTGTTGGTAATCATTAACTAAATTAAGTAAATATTCGTTTTGATAATTGTACCATAGATTGATTCAATACACCATAACCATTGTTATATATTCACATCATTACCACACATTTATCTAAATGGTCCATTCAAATAATTTTTTTCTATTTCCATCCCATTCCATTCCATTATTCTATTTTCTAGCTTTTCTTTATGTCTTCTTAATAATTCCTTGTTTTCTTATTATATTCCCGCAATCAAGTGTGCTCATTACTATAGTTGGTAAGCATTTTTACTGTTTATATGTGAACTTCAATAATTAACTCACATTATCTGACTATTACTCTGCGGGTAAAACGGAAATAGATTCTTGTGGTTTTAATGTACACAGTAGGAGAAAGGGAAAGCAAAACTTTTTCATGACTAAATACTTTGAACATATAATTCATAGAAAAAATTTATAAGCACTTGTAGAATACTGTTTAATACTCCGCAAGAGCACATATTGTAACATGAATACTATTCGCAAACATTGATATGATTTTCACAACAATTTTTCATGTGAGAAATTAGCAGTTTAATGAGAATGTTGCCAAGTACTCAGAGTAAAGTACTTCGAAAGTACTTTCTACATAAATCTACTGAGAGGCAATCACCGAAGAAATATTTTTTCATAATTCGTTTAGTTGGAGATATCTGATCTGGATTTTTAACCGTCACCTCACGTTTAACATATTACTTTCTAGACTTCGGCGACTTTCAGGCTGTAACAATGAATAAAAATTGCTGTCGTGTGAATTCGTTACCAGAAGATATCGTATGATTATATACGCATATTTACCGACAGTAATGCAGTCATTATCAGTAGGCAATTGAGTAGCAGAGACGCTAATACTAGCCCTGCTTTTTGGCGCAGAGGTATGGACACTATTAAGCACTGATGTAGCCGCCTTGAGAGTATTCGAGAGACAAGTCCTACGTCAGATCTTCGGTCCAGTGAGAGTTGGCGATGATTTCCGCCTCCGGAGATAACAGTGGGTTGTAAAAGTTCCTCAACAGCATGGACGTTGTACAGCCTATTAACATACAACGGCTGCTCTGGCTCGGCCATGCCATTCGAATGGAGTAGGATGCTCCGGCAAGACGGGTATTTAATAAGGGGATCTGCGGAAGTCGGTCAATTCGGACCAAATCGAGGTCCGTCTATGGTGTGGCCAACTGGCGTTGGGCATAAGAAGCAGAGGTGCGTGGAAAGATGTATTAAGGCAGGTCAAAATCCGTTAACCGACGCTCTTTCTAAAACTGACACCATGGTAAATTCAAATTCTAAATAATATTGGCGTTCCTCTGCAGAGAGGCAAACAGAGGGTCTCACAAAAACTGCATTTATTGACAAAGGTGGGATATGTAAAACAGAATTGGCATTTTACTTATCAAGATTCCATCTAAGCAATCTTATAGCAGTGAAATCAGAACACTGGCCACTAATTGTTCACGGCAAGAGACTTGAAAAACCTCATCAATGCTTCTACAACAGTAACAACGTGGAAGAAGAAGAGACCATCTTTTCTGCCATTTTTCGATGCTTGGGAACCTGAGAAGAAGACTTTATGGACACCCAGAATTTAACAACAAACCATGTCTAGCCAAACGCTATTCGAGGAAAATTCATACATACATAATTGGTCATTATAACCCTTCCATCAGGATTACGACCTAACTGCTCACACCACTTAAGTTGTGTGCGTTAATTTTACACATTAGTGCGGGACCTATAGTTTAAAGTCAATTCCGATTCAGATTATTGAGAAACTTTTCATGGCAGTTTATTTACTCTCAGGGTTTTTGCCATAAATCTTCTGAGAGGAAGTCGCAGAAAAAATACTTTTTCATGTTTTCGTTTTGATGTCTGACCTGGGATTTGAACCGTGCATCTAATAAGCCAACACACTACCTACTAGACTATTGCGACTTCAATCTTTTAGATTAGTTCTCATTTATTCAGTTTGTATTGTTAATCAACATGGATGACCTCAGACAAACGAAGTGAAGCAGCCGACCCTAATTTGCATCGAAAAATCATCTTAAACGCTGAGGTCATTCCTGGTTTGGAACGATACCAGTCCATATGGGATCTAAGAGCATCCAATACACCCCAGTTGGTTGTTGAATACTGACATCTTTTGGCCTGAATTGAATGATGTAGGCACCAACGACACGTGGTTCGAAAATTGCGACGGTAAGTGCCACACAGCTCATGAATATTTTCACGAGCTATTCGACAGCACCGACATAGTATGTTCTGACCTTATTAGTCTTTTTCTTATGGGGTTTTATTAGGTCGCAGATGTATGGAAATAAGCCGTAAACCACAGCGGCTCTCAAAGCCAACAAAGCCTGATTTATGCATCAGAGTGTTGATAAATTGAACATTTTTGATGCGCTCCACCCCGGGGACCCATGAAGGATGTTTAAGCGAAGTTATATTCGACACATAGTGGTATCAATAAGTGCTTCAAAGTAAATAAATATTTCGATATTATCTTACATATCTTTATTTTGTTTAAATTTAAAAATAAGAAGCACTTATAAAAGACTCTATATTACTTGCAAAATAAAACAAAATATTAAAATCTCAGATCCGTTATTAAATATAACAATCGATTTTCTATCACTTACTAAGTCGAACCTAGAATTATAATTAAAACGAAATTGAATTTGAATTATTGAAAATTAAGGACTCTCTTTAATTTGTTTTTAATTTTTTTTTTAATTTCTTAGGTTATTAATGACTGGATTTATTTATTTAATAACAACTGTAACTTGTAAGTAAATGCAACAACTAAATCCAAGTAAACTATACATATTTATACAGATTCGAAAATGTAATGAACACAATATGTGATTTACTCTTCATCATACTCATGCAAATGCATGGTTGGAGTTAATAAATAAATTTTATTATGGACAGACATTACATATGTATACTCTCTCTAGTATAAGCTTGCAATCACAAACTTATGTATGTATTTTATTCACTTATAGCTGCCATAATAAAATAATAACAAATCAACATCAACAGTTACATATTATCATTATCTAGACTCTAGATGTTGTCTGGAAATTGTGTTGTGTTGCAAACGACGTCAATAATTCAATTTGTCCATGTGTAGACTAATTCCTTTGTTAATTAGGCAGTTTGGCGATTAAATAAGTCCTGTCCACTCCAATGACAGAGTTGTAGAACAATATATATGTAAATATCTACGTATGTACATACTGTTGTAATTGTTACATGAATTATTGAATGCAATTATTTATTTATCAAGAATATCGTAAACATAAACAAATTATACTCTTTTTTTTAAATTTCTTTATTTACAATCTGTTTATACAACAATAAGAAAATTGTCAAATATTTATAAAACAAATAAATTGAATTAAATTCCAATAACAGTAGCAAAAAAAAATTGTTCAATTTAAAACTATTTATATAGTATAAGATATTTACAAAAGAAATTATATATACTATTTATAATATTTACAAAGTTTCTATGTAAAAGACATATCTAGCACATTCAATCTATTGAGTCTTCGTACATCCTCTGTCTCATCTACTAGATTAATGGCTAATGGATATCTTTCTACATATCTAGAACTAAATTCAGTTATGGTGTCTGTAACTAAAGTTATATACGAACCAGGGCACTTGAGTAATGAACCGTAGCGTTTTAGACTGATAACGTTGTAATATTTCTACAATCGAATCTTTAGCTGTTTCCCATAACTGTATTCCATAAGTCCACACGGGCTTGAGCATAGCATTGTATAAAATAATCTTGTTATTTAATTTTGATTTCAGGCCTAATAGCCTATACATCTTTTTTCTTTTGATGTTTAGAAATTTGCGTTCCATTGAGTACAACCGGTAGGCAACATTCTCTTCTAAGCGAAAAAGTTAAGAGAGAAGACTTCATTGCGTTTATTTTAATTTTCCACTTTTGTAACCATTGATAGAGTATATTTAACTGTATTTGTAACAAAGTAGAAGCTGTTTAAGGACAATCCGCCGACGCCATAAACGCAATATCGTTTGCATAAGTCGCAACTGTAATATTTTGTAAATATATATTGAAAAAAGTGTTGGGCCTAAAACACTACCCTGAAGAACTCCAGCTTGTATCGTCTTTATATTTGAAAATTCTTTTTTAATATTAACATAAAAGCAACGTTCATTTAGATATGATTTCAGAACGAGGTAAAATGGTGTTGGTAACAAAGATTTTAATTGGCCCGGGGTGCCAAATTTTATCAAAGGCTTGCTTGACATCTAAGAATACCGCAGAGCAAAATTTTTTCGTTTCAAAAGCGTCAGTTATGACATTTATAATTCGCTGGCACTGCTCTGGAATATTATGCTACGAAAACGAAACTGATGGTCAGGAATAATATAATGTTGTTCCAAAACCGGTTTCAGTCTATGCAAAAACAGTCTTTCAAATATTTTTGAAAAGCTTGACAACCAACTTATTGGTCTATATGATGACAACTTATTTTCATTTTTATTAAGTTCCAGAATGATAATGATTTCAGCACATTTCCACTGAGTCGGGAAATGTTAAAAATATAACATTCTTTTAGATAAAATTTTGATTAATTTGGAGTCTATTTTATCGAATCCTGGAGTCTTATTCTGTCCACGATTTGTAATTTCTAGTTTAACTTCATTTGGATTAAAATGATTGATAGAAAGACTCTTTTGGCATGGAGCATCTAAAAATTCCAGCATTTTAACATCACTGAAAGAGTGAATTTGAGAATTAGATTGAAAAATATTTTCCAAATGTTGACAAAATGCTTCGACTTTCTTCCGATTTGATCTGCACCAACTGCTGTTTGAATCTCTTATAGGAATGTTACGTTGTGTAGGCCTTTTAAGATATTTTGTGGCATTCCAAAAACTATTATAATGTTTCTTAGCGTCTAAAGATCTCAAATATTGCCCTGTTTTTTCATTTTTAAATTCTTTAAGCTTTTGTTTAAGCGGTTAAAATTTCGATTATCAATTGGGTTTCTACTTAATTACCAAATTTTTAGGATTATCCTTTTATAACGAATTAGATTTCTAATTCTGTAACATTTGGTGTTGATAAAAGAGCAAAATAATAATTTGATATTAAAATGTAATTTTATTTATTTCTTTTGAAAATGTTATGATAAGGTTTTTATTACTACTTCCGTGTCGATAAATTTAGTTTATTCTACAATAAAATGTTTTATATTTATTGATTTGTATATTTAGCCAATCGGGCTTTCTTATATGCCAGAACACAAATGTCTAAAATCTAATATATGTATTAAGAAAACTTAAATTTTAGGATTAACACTTTCACCACTATAAGCTTACGAGAGACAAAGTTATCATTTGGGATGATTCATGAGATGTCCAAAAGACATATTTTAAAATCAAATTACCAAAACCAATATTGGCCCGTTTGTTCTTGGGATGTATGTGTCGCTACAATTTCTTACAATTTCTATACATTTTTTATTAATAAAAATTACTTGAAAAGTAATTACAAATATTATTAATTTTTTAATAAAATAAAATAATTTTTACAATAAAGGAATAAAATTTTAAAATTTTAGTAGCGTCCGATGGTTTTTTCACCAGTCTTAAGCGCCTTTGACAAACATATCTTTTGCGTATTGCTTCATTACATTGTGTCTCTTTATATTCACATGCTTATCGATATATTGTTGTTTGCTGTTTTTGAAAGCATCTTGTAAAAATGAAAGTTTCTATGTATGTATATCTTCCAACAGAGGATTAGCATAACGTGTGTTGTAATAGGTGGACCCATATCTATTTCTGAAGACCAGACATCTTCAAATTATGGCAAAATATGATAACCCATAGAGAATTGTTTCTAATATTTCTTGTAGAAGCTATCAAACATTGTTCTTAGTTAATAGGAATACTTGAAAGGAATATGTCTGAAACAGGAAAAATGCTCGTTAATTGTTTCTAAGTGGCAAAGAGATGCGTTTAATTGCAAATATTGAATGCTCTGGCAATTTTTGCTGTTAGAACATCGTGTCTTTAATTTCAACATCAGAAACGCTTCGGTAATCGTCTTGTTTTAAAATCTTTTAATTTTTCTATTTTCGTCGTAATTATTGTCTACCATCAATATATGTATGCTAAATTATATTTTCGTTGCATCCTCTTCAAAGCACATTCTGCAATATCAAAAGTAAGTAACTGTTGGTTGGTCCAATAAAGAATGCAGGCCAATTGCCATTCTTCCATTTCTGTCTAAAGGAATGGAAAACCTCATAGCTAGACAAATAAATAATTATCTCGTAAGTAATAATTTCTTATCTGATAAGCAGTCGGGATTTCTGAATGCTAGGAGCTGCACTATTGCTTTAGTTAATGTAGTTGACGACCTTAGGTTGGAACTAGATGAAAATTACATAGCGTTTTTAGTTCTTTTGGATCACACCAAGGCTTTCGACACGGTTGATCACAAAATATTATTGAAGAAGCTACAGACTATCTTTCATTTTTCTAATTCAGCTTGCAGTCTTATACGCTCTTACCTTGTGAACAGATCACAACGAGTTTACCTAAACGGCAACATCTCGAATTTACTAAACGTTGGAAGAGGCATTCCTCAGGGATCAATATTGAGGCCTCTTTTGTTCTGTATATACATTAACGACCTATCTGATGTTTTGGATAATTGTAGCGTGCATATGTACGCTGATGACGTTCAGCTTTATAGGAGCACATGTATTAAGGATATCCAACTATGTATAAACATCATCTACTATGATTTACAAAAAATTGACAACTGGGCTAAGGCCAATGGACTTTGTATAAATCCCTCTAAATCTATATGTTTATTGCTCTCCAGAACTAAGAAAGCATTTGCTGTGCCAGATATTATTATCAGGTTGAATAAAATTGATTTTGTTGAATCAGCATCCATTCTGGGTATTATCTTTAATGGTCGGCTAATGTGGTCTAACCACATTAACGTCATCGTTGGTAAAGTTTACGGTATGCTTAGAAACTTATGGGCTGTTATAGACTCGATTCCCTTTGCCATACGTATGCAACTGGCTAAAACCTATTTGATTCCTGTTCTCTTATACGTATCTGAAATTTTCACAAACTGTGATACTGATGATAAGCGGAAACTCAACTTGGCTTATAATAATATAGCCAGATATGTATTTATTAAGGGACATCGGGATCATATATCACAATTCTTACCAGACATTTGGAATTAATTTTGACAATGTATTAAATATTAAATGCCTTATTCTCCTGCGTAAGGTTATTACTTTAAAACAGCCAATATACTTATTTAGAAGGATTAGATTTGCAAGATCCAACCGCTGTAGGAAAATTATCCAGCATAGATATAAGACTATTTTGTTTCAACGCCAGTTTTTTATATACACCATCCGTCTTTGGAATAATTTACCTAATTATATTCAGCACACTGGCAATGCAAATAATTTCAAAAAGGAGTTATTTTTTTCGAACGTCCCCGGCCTCACACTAAGCCACCCTCACCCGACCGCGGAGGGCTCGTCCCCATTACGTAGGGACACGTACACACTACAGTCTGGACTGTAGCGGGTAAGGGAAAAGTAATGGCAACGAGAACGTAAATCAGCTACAGAACTTAATCACAAGCTCAATAAAGTTACAATAAACAGGAAGTACCTATGACAAGAACGAAAATACATTTTTAAACAATAATTTACAAATTAATGCCAGCATAGAAACTACGTTTTATATTACAAACACTACAATTAAAATCAATAAAATCATAATATAAGTTAAAATCGTTGCATAATCTACGAAAAGGAAAATTACATCCATAGTTCGTTCTATAAAAATCTAACGAAAGAGGACGATAGTGCCGTGAAAATCTTGCTGGAATACTGAAATTCAGGTTACTGAGCAAAAACAATTATACAATCTGTTTAAGTAGTTTTTTTTTAGCATATTTTGATTTTTTTGCGCATTTTTACTTTTTATTTTTATTAGTGATTATTAATTAATATAATTCTAATTAATAATAATTAATATAATTCTCTTTCCACCTATACCTACAAATGTTTTCTTCTCAGGTCCAAGATCAACATCGCCTAAAAAGGAAAGTGCATCATAACGGATAGCACTAATATCACTGCCAGTATCCACAAAAGCTGAAACAGTTTTTCCCATAATGTTGATATCCTTGATATCCTTGAAAATTCGACCAGGTGGAGGGTTGATATCTTTAAATACTGTATGAATATTTCTCCTATTTCCGGTGTTAACGTCCTTCATTGAAGTATTTTCCTTCTTCAGTTCCTCACTACACTCAAATGATTTGTGTCCAAAACGCTGGGATTTAAAACATTTTATTCCGACAATAGTGCAACTGTTTGATAAATGTCCTTTGTCACCGCACTTAAAGCATCGTCTTTCATCCCTAGTCTCCGTCTTCGTCACTGTGTTTTTAAATAAATTTCTATGTGATCCTCTCGAATTTGATGTTCTCGACGAACAAATCTTTTCGTATGTCGAAATTTTGTCCCTTAACTCATTGATACTCTTCGCACCATACAAAACGTACTTATGCGATTTATCATCATCTATTCCCTCAATAAAATATCCGATTATGCTTTCAGAATCTACACCAACTGGAGATCCAATCTCCATAAGGCTATACAAATATTCGCGGAAACTCTCGTTAGCCCGTTTTCTTCGACTTTGCAATAAACGATGTACATCCCTTGAGGAAAGTTTATTTCCGAACTCTCGTTTTAAAGAATCCTTAACCGATTTCCACTCACGAACGTTGCCCTGACTTCTAATGAAAATTTTAGCAGCCCCTGTTAGCAGTTGTCTGGCGTAGATATATTTCTGCAATTCATTCCATTTCACTGTATACGCGTAATCTTCAAAATCTTCAAGCCACTGGTCTATCCCCGGCTGACCCTCGCCTGAAAATTTCGAGATTGTATCTTCTATATCCCTTAAAGAAAATGTTGAACCAGGCTGTTCTGTAACTTCAATCTGCCTGACAACTGAAGCCGCTTCGCCATACTCGGAGTCTGCGTCGGCCCTATTGTTAAAATTTTGATAGTGTTCTATTAAACGCGCCTGTAAAATTGTCTTCGTTCCGTCTGTTTGTAACCCTAATTCTGTCAGTTTTCCTTGTAAACCCACTACAGTAAGCGCCAAAATGTCAAGCAATTCCATTTCGTTTACAATACTATTAAAAAATTTAAATACAAAATCAAATGCAACTTCTAAATAAAATTACAATAATTGAATTATAAGACACAAATTCAATAAAATATTTCAATGTGAGGATATAAGATAAGATATATAATAACGATATAAAGTAATGTTAACTTTTAAATAACGTTAAAATTACAATTTAATATTAATTTTAAATGACGTTAAAATTAATATAATTTTCAAAATATTTATAAATTTTCTCTAAGTTTATAGTTTTTTTTTTAATATTTCTACAAACTTCCATAAGATTTTTCGTTCTTTTATGTTCTTCAATGTTTTTCTATATACTTCAATTTATTATCTTCTTCGATATTCTTCCACAAACACTTCTATTTTCTTCTATAAGCTTCAACCTCTATTCTCTTCTGTTGACTTCAACTCACTTTTCTAAACTTCTATTTTCTTCTATAAACGTCTAAGCGTTCCTTACATTTCATGCGTTTCTTTCGCAAAAAATGTATTCTATAAATTATACATGCATACATACGTACTTCAAATAATTTCGTCTGCTTTCATTTCATCTTTACATGGATCTTGACATTGAGCAGACTTACAAAGATCGTCCTCCTTGAAATTCAATTTAATTTTACTGCACCGCACATTTTTCCTTAGAACTCTTTAATTTTTCTTGAAATTTCACTGCACCGCACGTTTTTCGTAGAACTCTTCAATATTCTTTCATTTAGGCTATTCACAGTTTGTGGGCATCTCTTGCTTTATATTTTAATTGTTGCAATTGGTCGATCCCGGTTGAGCCCCCATTTGTAATATTTAGATTTAAATTCATTGATTTTTGTAATATTTAGATTTAAATTTAATGATTTAAATCCATTTATTGATTTAAATTTACAATTAAAATAACAAAACAAATATTATTTTAAAACGATTTAAGAAATATGATTTTAAACACAAAAGTGAATTGCTTAGCTCGGCTGCCAAATATATAATAATTTTTATTTGTTTTTTTTTTATATTGAAAAATTATTTTTTCCAACTCGATCGAGTATTTAAGTTTTATCATGTTTATGCTTTTCAGTCCGCTTACTATATTTATTTTAGTTCAGTTTTTTCTTTAACCCTACGGGATCGCCTTAATCCTTTCGGGTGCGATCCCACATGTATATATATGTATATATATTTTCTTTGTTCGTATATTTCTTTACATTTTTTCTTTGTAATTTTCCTAATTTATTCTTTTACCTACAGGTAGTCCCCGACTTACGACCGTTCGACTTACGACTATTCACACTTACGACCATTTTTTCTTTAATTATTTTTTTTTTTTCATAAAAAATACTTAAAGACGACAGATATGTAGATGCGGGGAAAAAAATTCGTATTGCATACATATTTCAGTACAAATAATAAATTAAATTAAGTCGAAATTTTTTTAGTGGATAATTTTATATCATCCCAAAAATGGCCGGAACTGACCCTCAAAGTTAGTAGTAGATTATGTAATTTGTTTCTTAAAATTTTATATATGAAATTCGGCTTACCATTTAATCGACTTACGACCGATGACCAGGAACCTAACTATTTTATGTATCGATTGCTATTTCCCGAGATTTTAACATGTTTTTATTCATTTTTATTTCTACATTATTTCAAACATTTAATTATTTTTATAATCAATGATTTTTTATTGTTTTCATTCTTTGATGTACTCCCCTAGCACTTTCATTTATAAGATTATTATCTTGTTGTGCTATGACTAATAATAAAAAAATAAAAATAAAATAATGCATAATGCACCATAAGCAAACCAAATTACTTCTTGATAGGATAATAACATGTTTGTAAAAACTTTTCTACAGAACAAGAAGAGTAAAAAATCCTTCAAAAATTTATAGAAAACATTAAATTTTATTGTGTAATAATACGAATGCATATATATTATGCTAAGGATTATTTATTCGTACTTTTCTTAAAGATTATAAATTTATCATCCGATACATTAAGGCATATTATGTAAAATGAGTTCATTTAGAACATACCATAACACATTAAAGTGTAAACAGAGCTTATGATAACGTTTGTGAATGGATATATGACTGAGAATGACTCTATATACAGTTTACAGCAAAAGTCTTAGTACGGAAATATATTTTAGCAATTTCAGGCCAAAAGTTTGTATAAAAATTTATAGTTTATATATTTATTTTATTAATTTATTTCTGTTTTATTATAAAACAAAAATTTTTTTTATGTTTTTCATAAAACAAGAGAAAAATAAGGAAACATTTCAAATAACTCCATAGGTACTGCCAGGTAGAACCCTGCATAAATTTAAAATATAAAGGCCTAATATATGAAAATTAACCATTTAACCCATTTGGAATTTAATGTACAAGTTTTGTTTAGTGTTTCCTTGTGGCACCATGAGCAAGTTTTTCGGTTGACTTTTGTTTGTGGTTTAGCGATTACGTAACCGTTCTTTCAAATAATCTCTAAAATACTCTCTTGAGATCTTATCGGCACTTTGTGCAAGAGTATTAAGCCTTTAGGGACTTTTCTTTTGTCAAAATCTATTGCCGTACTAAGACTTTTGCTGTGCACTGTATATTCTTGTTTAGTATATTTCGTCCTTGTTGCTGCAATAAATCAACTTAAGCCTATTTAGGCCAAAACAGCTATGTAATTATATTCTTGACAGGACTTGCGTTCATAGTCAAAAAATAAAACCAAATTATGCCGCCCGGCTAGACAGTTGGTCGCTGTGTATGCATTTGTTTTGGAGGTCTATTTATTAAGACATTCAGATTTAAAAACCCTGAGTGTAAGATAAAATTGTCACGAAAAGTTTCTTAAAAATCTGTCGTTCGGAATCGGCATTAAACTGTAGGTTACACCACTCATATATAAAATTCAGACATATATCATCGATGGAGTAAAAAACGAGGTTGTTATCCAGACTAAAGGGTTGTAATGCCCAGAATAGTATGTAATTAAGAAATGGAAAATTGCAGCTGGAACAAATAAGAGTCTATATGATGTGAATCGAATTTATACAATGGAGATGGATCAACAGAAAAGAAACTGATCCCTTTTTCGAATAAAAATGGTTTTTTGTTGTAATCTTTTGTGTACATCTCTTGTCGAAGTTTTTTACAAATAGTTATTGCGAAAATTTTTTGTCACATTTATAAAGACACTTCTATTTTCCAAATATTTCTTAAAATATAGCTGTAATCGATTAAGTTTCTTATTAATCTTTTCTTTGCTTTTAGAAAGTACTATACTTTGTTATTTGGCCAATTCACGCGACTTTGTATTGTGTATGTTGTATTGAATACACTTTTCGTTTGTAGACGCTCAATGCTGTGCTGTATTGTGTATTTTGTATTCCAAACGTCAAAAAACGATAAGAAGAAGAAGACCAGTATTCATAATTTGAATTTCATTAAATTGAATTTCATTATCTGTGCGAACAATTATAATTTTGAAATGTTAATTGTTGACTCAAGTTATATAAAAAATATTTTGTATTTTTATTCTTATTCTTGATTACTGGCATTTACATACACTGATAGCTCGAAACCAATACAACTTCCAAAAACGTATGAAAAAATGTGTATAAGTGTATCGGATTTTTATATGAAAATTATCAACAACAAGCATACACTGTTGTATATTCGTCCAATACATAACATACATACATGCATACATAATTGGTTATTACAACTCTCCAGTCAGGAATACGACCTAGTTGCTCACATTACTTATGTTGTGTGTGTTAATTTTATACATGACCTACAGTTTAAAGACGACTCCGAACGACAGATTTTTGTGAAACTTTTTATGGCAATTTTATTTACTCTCAGAGTTTTTGCCAGGAATCTGCTGAGAGGAAGTCGCCGAAGAAATATTTTTGTATTTTGTTTGATGTCTGGCCTAGGGTTTGAACCCTGGCTTTACGTCTAATAAGCCAATACACTACCTACTAGACTACGGCGACCTCAAACGTCGTCCAACTATACAATTAATACAACGATATAAGGACTTGTGTGAAATGCCTATTTCGTGTTGTGTAAAACACACAATTATATAATTATAAGATCATTTCGTTTATTTTCTTTATAAAGAAGCGAAAATAAAATAAATATTTAAATTTTTTTTTTAATTTAACTACGTTTATTTAAAATTATACTTTTTAGTAGGATTTGAATGAATTTTTCGCAATTCTTATAAAATTTTAGTTTTTAGTAAACGCAAGACATCAAAAAACTCAATTAGAAAGCATTCCTCATATTTCTCTCAATCGATTAAAATCTAGAAAACGTGGTGACCAATCCATTAATTCTTGTGAATTTGTATCTCGTTCTCCTGAAATTTAATTTTTTCTGGGGATGATTGTGATAAAAACGACACTAAAATGATTTCCATAATTAAGGACTTTTCAGTCGACATTTCAAGAGATATTTGGAAAATAGAAGTGACCTTACAAATGTGAGACGCACTATAGATACCAAATTATCTTGCTGCACATTACAGGCTTTTTTGCTGCATTAATAAGGGTTAAAGGGGTTGCTTAATTTTAAATTATTGTCTGCTTCTTACGATGCCATACTAATGTGAATATTAAGTTCAGTTACAAGATTATTGTTTTTTTTTTTAATAAAACAAACGATTTTTCTTTTAAACATACTACCTTTAAAAACCTTTGAAATATGAGTTCGTTGATTGCAAGCAAAATAAAAATAAATTTGTGTTTAGTTTTAGATATATTGTTTATTGTTCGCACAATTTTATGTGCCACTGTTCACAACTTGATGTTACAACAAAAATTTGCTTAGTTTGTTATTCTTCTTTATACATCTGCTTGCATAAGCACTAACAACTGTTCGGTAAAACTTTACAACGGCGGTCTTCTTACCACTACCACACCAACGCGTCTTCACACAAGACTGACTGAATGCTTACTGCTTCTCTGCCTGCTTTGTCTTGCCTTTTTATATGCTCACGTAATCAGTCTGATGAAGGTTCTTGAAGTCGAGCGTTCGGGGTTCCGCCTTCTCGAGTACTCAATCGCGACTTCATTTTTGTTTGTGTATTTTATACACGTTGCTTGTTGTTGCGTTCCCGCTTACTTGTCTATCCACTTTTCTTTCATACTGATGTTGTTGGTTTACTTGTAACAAGTTCATTGCATTTGTTTGTGTAGCTTTTGCTCATTTTAATGTTAAACGATGTTACACCGTTTCCGTTTTCTTAACAATACATATTTAAAATTAATCCTATTTTGTAAATTTTAAGCTTCCGCTTAATGCAAAAATGTTATTTTAATAAATGTTACCAAAGAATCTTTAAGTATGTGTATTTGGCAGATTGGCATATTTTATCAAAAATGTTGATTTCATACCAGTTTATGGAGGGAACTCATGTCGATTAATTTTAGAATTGCCGTCGAATATTTGAATATAGTTGAATAATTAACATAGCATCTTCCGACCCGAACCTCGGAAATTTGCCAGTTGATAATATTCATCTTTTTGAATATACATCTATCAAATAAGGTGCCATTTATTTAGTCTGTTAAATGACCAAGGTTGACTGCAGACAACGACGTATGTTAGCTGAATCGCCTCTGAAGCAGTTGGTAATTGAATATACAATGCCAATAATATTCATTTCTGCATGAATTGGTACATGAGCAAACAAAATTGTGGATAACATTCAACATATAATTCAAGAGACTCCAATACATTCTAACAAATTTACTGTTTGGTGTGGATTTTGAGTTGGTGGCGTCATCACTTTCAACGACGAACATTATACTACCAACTTCTTTTGACTTGAACTGGATGATCAAGAACAAGAGGAGCTATGTGCTACACAGTTTATGCCACATTCGATATCTTGCTCGTACGAATTCAGGACATATTCATCATACGTGGATTTAACACGAAATTACTTCTTTGGTTACTACAACCCTTCAGTCAGGATTACGCCCTAGCTTCTCACACCACTTATATTCTGTATGCTAATTTTATCATTAGTGGCGGGACATTTTACCATGCACTTCAAACGACAGATTTTTGGAGAAACTTTCCAAGGCAATTTTATTTACTCTCAGAGTTTTTGCCAGAAATCTGCTGAGAGGACGTCAACGAAGAAATATATGTTTTTCAAATTTCCTTCTCCGAAAAGCCACGTCCTTCCGTATAATAGGATGCACATTACCTATTAGACTACGGAGACTGACGCGCATTGGCCACAGAGATTGTACGATTTGATCGCTTTAAATTTTTTCTTGTGGAGTTTTCTTGCGTTGCAGATGTAAAGCAAGGTGGTTCTCAAAGCTCAATTTATGCGAAAGAGCAATGGCGGACATTTGAACGATGTTAAATTCCATACATAATGACATCAGTTGGTCTTTCAAACGAATAAAAATATTCGACGGAGTCTCACACAAACATTGTTTTATTTAAATTTAAAGATGTAATGTTTTATTAAATTCAATCTCAAATACTTAGCGAATTCATCACATAGTATTCTGTTGTTACTATGAAGATTCATGTAGACAGAGTACATTATCCAAGTGAATTTTCTCTGAACCGCAGAAGTTTGAATTGAAAATCGGACCCGTAATCATTATGCTCTGTAGTGTAAATATATCCAAATTATATAATTATAAATCAAGCAACATTTTTAAATTGAAATTTCAAAGGCGAAGTTGTTTTAATAGCTCGCATCCTAATTATTACCACTGAAATATAATTTGTATTTCAGCAATTAAAATTTCTTGCTCATTTGAGATTCCTTGATTTGATTATCAATGAAAATTATTGTAAGTTGGTGGCATAAATATATAAGTGCTTGTATTTTTTTATTTGTTGCATCTTCACGTTTTAGGACGGTTATCGAATTTTTTGTAATCATGTCAATAGTAAAAGTTCAAGTTCTCACTTTAAAGAATTGATGTTTCCTTGCACTTCTATTTCTTGAAAATGTCAATTCCTTTTAGAAGATTTTATTATTAACACATATACGAAAATGTATATTGTTATGTTTTTACCTTTTTAAAAACATTTAAAATATGAATTCGTTGATTGCAAACAAAATAAAAATAAATTTGTGTTTGGTTTTAGATAAATTCTTTATTGTTCGCATACTTTTATGTGCCACAGTTCACAACTTGATGTTGCAACAGCAATTTGCTTAGCTCGTTATTCTTATTTACACTTCTGCTTGCGTAAGCGCAAACAATTGTTCGGCAGGTCTTTATAACGGCGATCTTTAAACCACGACTGTTCTCTTCACACACAACGCGTCTTCACACAAGACTGTCTGTATTCTTACTACTGGTTGCCTGCTTTGTCTTGCCTTTTTATATGCCCACGTAAACAGTCTGATGAAGGTTCTTGAAGTCGAACGTTCGGTGTTTCGCCCTCTCCAGGACTTTATTGCGATTTCATTGTTGTTTGTGTATTTTGTTCATTTCGATGTTACACCGTTTTCATTTTCGTAACAATATTATATTCAGTTAACTGCAAAATTTAAAAGTATAAAGAAACGCAATCGAACTAAAATTTATTAAACAGGAAATATCAGCAGAAACTTAAGTAAACTTCAATTGTCCATATCTTGAAATTAACGGAATCTTTAAAATGTCTTATAAGCGCCATTGTGGAGTATTAGGAAACCTCCGTTATTCCATCACTAAGCACTTTGGCGCCAAAGAAATAATTTCTAAGTCGGAATCTTTATATAAATAGTCCTCAAGTATTAGTGTGACTTGACAAATTACGGTTTTATTATAATCTTGCCATTGGTATTTCTCTTCTCCTTTTGTTTTGCTTTGTAATATAAACTTAAGCTTTACAGTTACATGAATAAATATCGTTCATATTTAGAAAAAAGACTTCGTATTTCTTTAATACATTACGCCAATTAAAACCACATTTTCATTGTGGTTTCATTTGCCAAGTTACATAGCCTTTCTCCTTCGCATTAACTTTTTTACATTTATTCTCATTCTTTTGTACGTATTTGTACAATAATACGGCTATAATGCAAAAAAAACCTTAGTGTGGGAGCATTATTTATTTGTTGCAATTTGTTTTGTAGCCCTTTGCTTATGTGAATTTTAGTTTTCTTGCAAGTTAAGCATTGTATTGCATGTTTTTTAAGTTTTTCCATTCTAACCATTTTTTAAGCATTACATTTAAGATTTAACGCATTGGGAAGCGCAACGTTATGAATTTGGCAAGTTAGCATGAATCGATAAACAATCGAACAATGCTATCAAATTGTGGAAATTATTTTGTAAGAAAAAAAATTCTGATTCCAAAGTTCATAAAGCACTTCTCCCAACACTTACGATCAAAAAGTCGAATTTGAGAGCAGGGAATTTATGCAGTAATTGATCGTATTAATATCGATAAGTCACTTATGTAAAAAATTAACACATACGACATAAGTGGTGTGAGAAACTAGGTTCATGATCCTGACTGAAGGGTTGTAATGACCAATTACGTATGTAATGCCGATTAATCACCGTTTGCAACTTATTGGCCTTTGACTACATGATACACTTTATTGAGAGGATCTTTACTTACATACCCATAAAATACGTCATGACAAGCATCGAAGAAAACGACCATCATTTTTGTCGTATTTTTGCAAGTTGAGCGCTTGTGAATTCTGTCCGAAGATGAGTATTTTTATGAAGGAACTTTCTTTAGTGATGTAACTTATTTTTGGTTATATGTCAGCGTCAATAAAAAATTTGGCATAATTGGAATAATAATCCTCAAGGTGGTAACGAGTTACTGTTATAACCCTTAAACTTGACTATTCTTATTTCCTACGGGTTGGGAGCTACCATTAGGGTGAAAGGCGAATGATGTGGAGCAAAGCTGGCTTACTTTTTATTTCAACAATATTTCTGTCTTTCAGGTAATCCCGAAAGTTAAAAGTTGCTTACGGATATCTTGTTGAAACTCCACGTGGACAGACGTCACTCCAATTGGGTAAAAGTCATTGGCGATATCTTCGGTCAACAACGAGGTTTTTAGGTCGATGATTACTAGAATTTAATGATCTTAACAGCAACGTCAAGTGGGCGCTATGTGCCAAACAACTGGTACCGCATTGGACATTCTGCACGAGCGATTTGAGGGCATAGTCAGCATAGTAGAGGTAATATGATCAGGCCACTGAGATCGTGAGAAATAACTCTTAGAAGAACGAAGCTAAAGACGAGCATGGTGTTATATTTTCAAATATATTTTTAAAATCCTAAAATTTTATAAAAAATAAGAGTGAAATAAACTTAATTGAAAGAAAAGAATACATTGCTACAATCGCCCCATTAAATGCTGAAGACCGTTTCTCGTATTTAGTTTCACAGGGAGGAAGATTAAGTTGAAAAAGCCTCTTCTTGTATATTAAAACTATGGGCTCCTACTTGGATTGATTTTTCCGGGAGAAATAAATGAATGAAGCCCAGTTAAATAGTGCTAGTTGGGAATGGGAATAAGGGAAATAACATGTTCATATGTATACAATAGGTCCTGTATACGGATCCACCTTCAAGTTCCATAACCTTCCATTAACAACAGCATATCTCTCAAAGGGTAATTTTAACGTCCTTTAATACGGTGATTGCGAATAAAAATATTTTCACGCCAGCTGTATCTTTGATCCTTAAGTCGAGAGTAAACGATCCTCATTCGGTATTGCCACTCATTAAAGCAAGAATTTTGTGAAATTGCTTCATTAAATAAGTAGTTATTTTATTTCTGGTAGAGTTCAATTTTTTCGCCAGACTTGTGCCTTACGGTGTGGGTTCTTTCGAGGGCTCTAAGTTGCAAGAACAAGAGCTTGACTACTCTATGTATGGTAATATTATTATACAACGCATGTTTATTATGTCTGAGTTCGATGTTCTAGGCTATGCAGAATGACGTTGAGCAACTGCTGCAGCTCCATCAATGGGGGAACGAACCTCTCCGAATCTTTTGATAACATACAAAGACGAGGTATCAAAAAGACCTTTTCAACTTCAACATGGAAAGAGTCCTGTAGAAGGCGAGAGTGCATCGTAATGGCCCTACTTTCCAAAAAATTGACCACTTGCGTTAGGTGACGTTAACAGAGCTCTCTTATGTTACAAACAGCACTCTGTTAAACAATTGATTTAAAGCTTGGAAAGAAAAACAGCAGAAAGGATTAAAATGCCTGGGTAAAATTAGATAAAAAAATCAAAATAGTAAAATATGTCCTATAGTTAATCACTGTTACAAAATATTGTGTAATAAGAACTACAACAGCTAATCACACAATTCCGAGAGCTAATGTAATCCGGTAAATAAATCAATAAAAGCATAAATCGGGAAAACATGGGCGGAAAAAGCGAATTATTTTTAAAACATATTACGTCCCTTTAAGTAAACTAATCGCCACAAACCAAACAGAGTAGTATTGCATTAATAACAGAGTTCTGTTGGTAACGTAATAGAGCTTTGTTAACTGACTTGGCTTGCGTCCAAGGAAATAGATTTTAAAATCTATCTTCACACACATATTGATATCATAGGGCGTACCAAGCGTGATGTTATTGCTACCTTTAGCGCTATTGAACGGGAATCAATCAAGATGGGTCTGACAATAAATGAGGGCATAAACAAGTATATGTTGTCAAAAGTAATTAAAAGTGGCATATCGGATTTCAGATTACGACCGATAACCATACTTTTGATGTTCACATTGAATTTGTTTATTTTGGCTCCACAGTTACCAGCAAAACTGATGTCAGTCTTAAGATCAAGCGTTGGCAAGAGTGATGTCAACAGGTGCAAATATGATCTCAATGGACAATTGAGTAGTAGAGACCTCTTTTATACGACGAAATATGGACGCTATTAAGAACCAGTGCAGCAGCCTTAACATTTTTTAACGATATGGACGTTATGCAACAAATTAGTATTTAGCGGCTACTCTGATTCTGCCATGTTGATGGGATGATTACGGCTGATATTATTACCTTTGATGTTGTCAGTGAATAACTGAGTAGCAATAGCGAACCTCTCTCGTACGACGTCCTCTCTTATACTCTAAAAGATGCTCATCGTCTCCGTGCTTTTTTATAATGCAAAAGCATGGATGCTATTAAGCACGAATGCAGTAGCCTTAATAGTTCGACAGAAAAGTCCTACGTAAGATATTAAGTGTAGTGCGAGTTGACTATGATTTCCATACCTGATTCAATTACGATGAAAATTTAACTTCGAATCTTTTAGCACAACACCTTATGGGTTAAATGTTGAATAAATATGTTGCTTTAGTACCTTTATTTCTGTTTCATTTTAGCAGAAAAAAAAATTTGCCATTACAAAAAATACAAAAATGCTGAAAACAAAAAAAAAAAAAGAAAAGAGAACGCATTATAAATAAATAGTAAAGCAGCAGAGTTTAAAAAATTAAACAGCATAAACATAAAACAAAACGGGAAATAAAAGGAAACTTGACGTTGGAGGAAAATAGCAACAACTGAAAAATTATACAATAATTTTATTCTTCTTAATAGCAAGGGTAGAAGATTAGTTGACATCAGACAACTGTGGGAGTAAAGTTTCTCATTTTCATTATAAATGATTTTCCACTATGAGGATAATTAACATTACAAGCTTAAATATATTTTAATTATTGCTGCAAGAAGAACTCAATTAAAAAGAGACTTAAAATAATATTTTGGTTTAACAGAATTTATTATTAGAAATGTCATGTCATAAAGAAAAATATTGTCTTTGGAAATATTAAAATTGTAAGAAGGAAAAGACTGCCAATTAAAAAAAAAATGAGAGTTAGAAGGAGTCACCATATAGATTATTAAATAACTACATGCGTCGTAAAAGTCTTAAATCGTATTAAAACTTTATAGAAGATCATTTCTAATAAATATACTAATATCAGGATATTATTTTTATTATTTATTACGTACGTACATACATTATTGGTCATTACCATAGCTGCCAGATAAATAAAGTATCAAACCGTCAAATATTAGAAAAAAATTGCCAAAATCGTCAAAGAAGTTCATTAAAATCGCCAGAAAAAATCGTCAAAAAATTAAGTAAATAAATTGAAAGGTCTTTTAAAAAAATTATTTTTATTATAGTAAAACATATAAAGTTAATTAAATTTACACACTTTAATTCAAAAATAAATCATAATAACACATTTAACAAAGTCTTTTTAACGCTGTAATTTAAAAATAAACTTAATAAACGAGTGTTTTATGTAATATATAGTATTTGTATGTTAAATTTACAGACATATATTGTATGTTGTTAAACAATTTAATCAAATCAACACAATACAATATTAAAGTCGAAGCAATTACAATTGCCAAGTTTTAAATAATATTTTATACAAAACCGCTTCTCAGGAATTTAGGTTAAGTTTTAAGGAATTTAGTTTAATTTAAATTAACTTAGCTTAATACTCCCTCTAAATTAGCTGAAGAATGTGATAATATTAATATTTCTTAATAAATTTAATCAAGTCTGGAAATTAAAAGGTATTTTTTCCAAAAATCGAAGAGTGTTATATCATTTTCAGGAAAAAATTGTTTAATGTTTAAACTATACCTCCCAGTGCTGTTTATTGATACAAAAACCCAGAAATAATATTGCATCATCTATATCTACGGGTGGTGTAAATATTAGGGGATCAGAAGCTCTTAACGTTCTGGGCATGAAAATTCAGTGTGACGTTCGATAGAACGAACACATTGTTGAGTGTCTTGGCTTCTTAAGACGGTGCAAGAAATATTTCACTTATTTCTTATTTCAAAATTCTGTGTTAACGTTATACATGAGTGGCGGGACCTACAGCTTAAAGTCGACTCCGAGCGAAAAATTTTTTGAGAAACTTTTTCATGGCAATTTTACTCTCAGAGAGTTTGCCAGAAATCTGCTGAGAGGAAGTCGCCGAAGAAATATTTTTTCACATTTTCGTTTTGATGACTGACCTGGTGTTTGAACCGTGGCCTTACGTCTAATACGCTACAACACACTACCTACTAGACCACGGCGACTTCAAATTAATTCTTCTAATTATTTTTTTATTTATTTATTTATTACAATACAATTACAAATTATATTCTAATTATATACGAGCGGAGTAACTTGACCATATGCTCGGTGTAGTGTCACAGACCAGAGTCTCTGGTGGGAATCTAACCCACGACCCTCACGCTAATAGTCTAGCACTAGACTACCCACTAGACTACCAGGGCACTCAATTCTTCTAATTAATCCATATTATTCTTCAAAATGCCAACATAGGCTGAATAAATATTCAAAAGGCAAACTTAAATTTACTTCGCAAATGTAAGAATAATTCTTGTGTTTTTTTGTAATTTTATTATTCTCTGTCCTGAATTTTGTTATTAATTTTCTACCAATATTTTTTAAGATTTCAATATAAGATTAATAATAAATTTCATAATAAATTAATAATAAACAATTAAAGAAGATAAAAAATAATTTTTACAAAAAAAGGAAATCAAACGATATTTGCAAAACAATTTCGTGAAAGACTGTATGTTCATCTTTTTAAAAAAGGCTTTTTGCTTAAAGAAATTAATTATTATAATTAATTAATTATTAAGTGGCGTGTCGTCCGATTGTGAGACCATAAGACTTCTTGAAGGTTAAACCTAAATTCTGTAAAGTTGATTTCAAATATTAAAATATTTACAAACTAATGTATATCCAATAATTTAATTCAATTAAATACAATTTAAGAAATTCTTAAAATTATATTTAATTTATATTCATAATTATCTTGTCTAATATTCTTTAAAAAACAATAAGCAATTGTGTATACTTCGAGGGAGACTCTGGAGCGGATAGTCTTATTCGTATGGCTGGTATTAATTAAAATATAATTTTATTAAATAAATGAAAAAAACGCTCTTTATCAAAATGACTTTTTTTTAATAATATTACAACAAAAGCAACACTTTCAAATAAATGACAGCAAATAAACAACCCGTAAGAAGAAGTGCAAAACTATATGAAACAAAAGCTAACTTTTAGAATTTTGTTAACAACATCTGCACCATTAGGTGAAATAACTTTTTCGCAAAACTTATAATATATTACCTTTGAAATATGTTTAAAAGTTGTGTCAATTAATACGTATTCTAGGTCACAGCATTGTACGAAATACCGAAATAGTTTCGTTCTTGCTTTCGATAGAAGAGATGTCATTAGCAAAAGTTGTTTTCGTAATTTGCAGATAGTATTTGAACAAATAATATGCGAAAAGAAAACCGTTTTTTAAAACTTTCTTGTTGCAATTGCAAAATATGTTAGCACTTCCATCCGAATTGAAAACAAATGTAGTATAGTCCCCAGATATATGTAAGTGCTGTCAAAAATGCTGTGAGAGCAAATGGCTGTGTGTCATTCAACCTGATAGGATTCTATTTGTTTCATTGATTGCAATGGCTCAGTATTCGATGGAATGCAGCAGGTCGGAGAGGGCTTTGACCTTCTTCAGCTGTAGCATCAACTAGGCAGAGAATCAGATCGTTGTCTCACCCGAAATCAGCTCCAGGTCAGAATAGTAGCAGAAGAGCTTTACAAATTGCTAAAGGTGAATATTAAGGGATTGTAGATTGTAGATCAGGGTCTTTGGGATGGGACACAAAACAGCCTCTTCCTCAAGGAGAATGAAACCATAAGGAACACTCTGTGGAATTGCATTACGCTGTGCAATTTTGTACTACCTTTTCTAATTAATATACCGTAAGGCGTTAATGATAAATATTGGCTTCCAAAGGCTCAAGAAATTCAGAAGCGTTTAAACACACGAACGGGGAAACTAGAGAAGAGGATCAATTTTGGAAAGGAAGTTTCACAAAGCGAAATAGTTTCAGTGCATTTTAAAGGAAATATCAAGTTTGCCAATTTTCATCTACGATCAATCCAATATAGTTTATTTATTATTTATGTAAGTAAAGTGTGAGCAATTCCAGAAAAAAACATCAAGCAATTTTGTTGTTGGCTCTTAGAGAATGCTAATGCCATGAAAGTTCGACACATCTATGTATGTCGCCCATTTTATTTTATTTTATTAGTTTATGGCCATTCTTTGCATTCTTCTATTACGTGAGATATTGCCTCAACTGTCTCCATCTGTTCTGGTTTCTGCATAGCTGTAGCAGAACTGAGCAGTAGTATAACATTCAACATTTACATACCCACTTAAAGTTTCTGTATTTCTGGCAGAAATTAAAAAACAAAAAAAATAAATAAATATATTAACAACTGCACGAAATATACATGCATATATAATGAATTTATTCCTACAAACCTACGATATCTTTTCGCATTCAATATTTAAAATCTTTTGGAGACGGTTCATCATTCAAGCCACATTTGCAGCGAATGGGTTCAAAAAATGCTCGAGCACATCTTGGCCTTGGCGGCTTGTACAAATTTACTCCATATTAAATTTCTGGACGTATTCTTTAAGCATTATCAAGGCATTATTAGAAATTTCCTTGTTTTTGTGACAAAGTTGGTTTCGGCATATGTAAATTCGGTCCTTGTCTTAAGAACCTTTTGTTATTCTTAAAGCAAAATACTATATGATTCCTCCGTAATAGAGAAATATATAAATTATTAATTACACGATGCGAGAGCCAAAATACACCCAGCTGTGTAGGTTGTAAGTTTTGTTGAGTAGAATTCAAAAATATTTTTTTTTATATTTCTTGTTTTATTTGACAAAAATTACACGATGCGAGAGCCAAAATACACCCAGCTGTGTAGGTTGTAAGTTTTGTTGAGTAGAATTCAAAAATATTTTTTTTTATATTTCTTGTTTTATTTGACAAAAATGGCGTTTTTTATATTTTCACACAAAATTATTTGTTACCAAATATTTTTCAAACCTATTTTCAAAATCCAAAGTTTTTGGAAAGGTAACATATGAGTCTTTAAAATGGTACACATGCTATGAATTTTGATCGGGTAAACTTGGAAAATATGATTTTTTTCTCCTTTTTAAAGTTAGCTATTCTTATTTGCAAATTTTATTAAATAATATAAAATAAGTGATGACATTTTGAAAATGCATTATCTTGTGAAGAGACTGACACTTCGTTTGATCAAATCCGACAAAAATTACCGTAGCTATTATTTAAATAGTATAACAATCGTGTTAAATTTTTTATATATGTCCTCTTATCAAATAAACTTTCAGTTAAAAAATTTTCAAAATATTTGTGCTTTTTGCAAATATTATTATTTCAATTTGCGAAAACTTTGGCCAACTTCTGGTGGCCGCTGAAAAGTAAAATTGACAGAATTTCCGATAAACAATCAAGATCCATTAAAAATTCTGAAAATTTTTCTACTAAAAGTTCATTTGGAAAAATATATGTACATATGAAAAATACAACTCGACTGTTAGACACTTTAAATAACAACTACGGTAAATTTTGTCCGATGTGGTCAAATGGTTATCACTTATTTCATAATTTTTAATTAAAGTTTGCTACTATGAACGGACAAACTTGAAAAAATATGAAAAAAATTCGCATTCGTCAAGTTTTCCTCATCAAACCCCATAGCAAATCGTTTTAAAGGCCCATCCCTCTCCTTTCTAATAGGGTTTAAATTCTGGACACCGGTGTATAATCAATAAATTTGTGCGTAAAGTTCAAAAACAGTTTTTGTCAAATAAAATAAGTTAGGTTGGTTAAAGAATTATACAAAAAAATTTTTGAGTTCTACTCAACAAAACTCACAACCTACACTATGTCATTAGCTGGTTGTATTTAATTTTTTTATTTTGTAGCAAGGTGTTAATATATTAATTAATTAACATTTTTCATCTTGCAGGGATAAGTATATGTAGTTAACGACGAATCTATTACGTCGACCTAGTCGTGTGTTACTGAATAAATTTAGCAGTGTGAGGGGCATTACATAAGGGCATACCTAAGCTATAGCAGCGGCGAATAGCAGTGTCTATTGTACCCGACAAAAATTGTGCAGCCAGTTTAACATTTTGACTTCCTGAAAAATTTTAAACTTAATTTACAACCTTTGCGAGCTCAATAATTGTTTTCTCTAAAATATTTTGCAATCGAAATGAAAAGCACCGGCTGCACTCACGTTTTTTGAAGTCTTTGACCTATAACGACATGTTATAATTGCCGGCATCCTTATAATGTCACTAAATAAGCCATGTCATAAGATTATTGTATCTTAACCCCGTCGAATGCGAGTTCACATACTTTGTGTTCACTTTTTAAGTCAGCGAAGTGCCGTGTTAAATCAATACATACATAATTGATCATTACATCCATTCAGTCAGGATTATGATCTAGCTTCTCACGACACTTATATTGTATTAATTTTGTACAAACACTGCAGGAACTACAGTTTAAAGTTAACTCCGGTCGACAGATTTTGAACAAACTTTTCAAGGCAATTTCATTTACTTCAGTTTCTGCCAGAAATATTTTTTCGTATTTCGTTTTGATGTCTGACCTGGGGTTTAGATCGCTCTTCTCTGAGAAGACCTCATACGATATGTCTAGTTTTCCATAACTGCGCTGCATAAATCAGACTGTTGAAACCAGATGTCGTTCGTGTCCAGTGGCCTCGTAATGTAAATAAACGAAATAATTATATTGGCTCTGCTTCTTTCATCATCCTCTGCAATTTAAAATTTAATATTAAAATTTAAATAAATTAATAAGTCTCAGATAAACTAAATTCAAAAAAGGCTAAAAACGAATAATTTATGTTATTCTGTAATAAAAAAATATTAGTTCGTATAGGAATTTAATTTAAAACTTCAAACAATCATGGGTATGCGTTGTAACTACATGTAGCTCCTACGAATTAGACCGTCGTGCAAAATAGAATAAATCTCTGGCAGTTAACATGAAAACTGTTTGTGTTTGTAGTCATTTGTGTTTGTGGTCTTTATGGTATAAAAATGTTGTGGAACTAATATTCTAACAGAAAAAGTTATAAAAAAGAACTTTGCATGTTTTTAATTGACTTTAGCCAACCAAATACAATTTTAAATTTGATTGTGTTAAATAAACAAAAATGATTTTAATTACATTCGTTTTTCGGCTGCAAAAATTACACTTTGTAGTTAAATGCAGCATTAAATAGGTCAATTAAAAAATCTAAAACAATGGCTATAAAAATATATTTGTTTGAAAAAAATTAAAATGTTACTAAAAATTAAAACTATTAAATAGAAAGGGAAAACTAATTTGGAAAAGAAAAGTTAAGTAAAGTTAAATTGGCGATCGTCTAAAAAGCATAGCTAACTTGGAAAACCTGAACTCCCGTTGTAATACCGTAGTATATATTCCGTCATTTATTTGTAACCCTTGCATTGTGATAATGTTTTGAAGCAAAGGAGTGTAAACAAAGCGCCTTAAATTCTATAAATTCAGGATACCAAAAATTCCTTTGGCTCAGATTCTCAAGTGATAGCTAGTGACGGAGAATATGGTCTGTGGTGTCCTCTTCTTCCATGCCATTACGGTTTCTCTAGAAACTGTTGTGATGTATTCCTAATCTCCAGACGGGACACTTGTCCCTGGGTATAAATGAAATTCGGTTTAAATGAAACCCATTCGAATGTTCTGCAGCACCGTCAAATGTATTCTTAGCCAATCCACAGACACACACGTTTCTTGAACAATATACGAAGTGGAATGCACCAGAAAATTTCTTGAATGCCTTATTACGAGCCTTGAATACATTCACAAAATGTATTCAAAAGAATGTATTCAAATACTCTGGAAGTTTCAGATTGTCTAATTGTTTGTATGACATTATATATGATTGAAGTCGCCGTGGTCTAGTAGGTAGAGTGTTGGCTTATTAGACGTGAGGTCACGGTTCAAGCCCCAGGTCAGGCATCTCCAACTGAACGAAATATGAAAAATATTTCTTCGGCGACTTCCTCTCAGCAAATTTGTGGCAAAAACTCTGAGAGTAAATAAAATTTTCATGAAAAGTTTCTCAAAAATCTGTCGTTCGGAATCGACCTTAAACTGTAGGTCTCGCCACTCATGTATAAAATTAACGCACACAACATAGGTGGTTTGAGAAACTAGGTTGTAATTCTAACTAAAGGGTTGTAATGATCATTTATGTATGTATGTATATATATGATTAACAACAATAGAAAGTGACAATTAATACAAAATAATTCATGAGAAAAAATTTGCCAAAAATTTTACACTGGTCTTTAAAAAAGAATGTTTCAAAAATAAATTTGTCGTAGTGTGCCAGTTTCTCCTTTCTCTCCTAAACTATCTTCCTGGTATTTCAACACAATGGACTGTGTGAATAGGATACATCCCCTAGGTGTCGACCACAAAAAAAAAATACTTGGATGACGTTCCTTGAGATGTGTAAACTCTTATCCTAATAAGATTTATTCTGTATTTTTGTTATAAAACAAGAATCGAAAGCGGATTCAAGGACCTTGTAGTCAAAAGGAAGATCGAAATTAACTTTATTCATGATTTTCACGTAATTGCAATTGTCAAACCTTTGGCTGCCCGATAGTTCGTGGTATGCTAACTTATAAATTTCAATGCTTTTCGCTGTCTCCGCATAACACAAAATAAATTTATAGTGACCCTAATTTTTTTTGCTGTAACTGTAGATCACGCAGTAAACCCGTATAGGAAAATAAAATTTGTTCACAGAGTGGCAACTAGAGATCACGCCAGAATTTAAGAAAGAATTAAATGAATGCATAGAACTTCTGCAAAAACTATTAGAACCACGGAAAATGTCAGTCTTTACCAACTATTGAGAAAGTTATGCAGCACTTCACCCTATCAAATTACTCATTATGGCATGCAACTAAACATTTTAAGAAAAAAGATTAAGTAACCCACTGATATTTGACTATACTGACAGTAGTAGTACTGATAACCTACGTTAATAAAATGCTTTCAGAAATACTCACCACTCTTTATATATCCTTTCCAAGCCTTAGACAAGTTGTGGAATGAAGGCTGAATACTCAAAGTGAATAAAATTTATTTGATTTAAGAGAGATGCAAACAACATTATTGTGGTCAACATGGAGATTTTCAGAACGATCCTTGTATGGGTGTAGTCAAGCTGGCGCGCAGCCTCTTTCGTGGATGCCCTGATATCAACCGTTAGATTGTTAACTAATGCATGCAGCGTAGTCCAATTCCCGGACTGTGCGTAGGGCTTGGACCCACTTCGTAAAAACATTCTTCTAATGAAAACCGCAACACTGTCTTGTATAAGGATCCTCTCAAAAGTACACGACCACGGCATACATGCAAAGGACCATGATTTAAAGTTAGATACATAGAACGTCTGGAATCTTCATAAGGTACCAGCTTTCGCCCAACACATAAAAAGTAGGACAGATATCAAAGTAGTAGCTCTGATATCAAAAAGCTTACTTGAGCAAGCATAGTGGCCCGTTGTGATACCACGGGTGAACGCAGTCTCTGCACTGACCAAGTTCCACCAAAATCAGGTCAGAGGAAGAAGTTGGTCAGTGCAAGGGTGCAAAAGCTCGAAAACTAGCCAGAAAGTTTGATAAACGAAGCTATGTCCTTGACATCAATAGATGATAGCTCCACCACGCTGACTAGAAATGGAGAGTCAAATAACCTATATCTGCACCTCGCAAGAGGTGGGCGCTGACAAAGAAAGTGGATAACAGTCTCCTCTTCTTCAACGGATTTGCATAAACGGCTGAAGCCGTTAAATGGGAGCCTCATCCTTTTCACGTGTCTACCCATAACACAATGGCCTGTAAGCATGGCCACTGTGATTGAGATAATGCCACGACCGAGTCCAAGTAACTGGTTGGTACGCCTTCCATCCATCAGGGGCCAAGTGAGTCTAGAGGTGGAGCAGGACTCCTCATTGATCCAGGATAGTTTGGCGTCTAGAAAGAATTTTCGCGCAATGGCCAGCTTGACCGCGGCGAGTGTCATACCCAACTCTACTGAAGAGGATTCCGCAAGGAATGCACCAGCTCTTGCGGTCTCATCGTCCTTACAGTTCTCCAGAATATTACTGCGCCCAGGGACCCAGACCAGTGAGACACTAAAGCGCCCAGAAAGAAGGTCGATACAGCGACGACATTCACTAACGATCCTGGAGTTATTCACAACCCCAGACGGAGATCTAACGGCGGCCTGACTGTCAGAGAAGACCGACATCCGGGTAAAAGGAGCAACCTTGACGAGGATCCATTGAGCGACCCGGGAAATGGACATCACCTCCGCTTGAAAAACGCTACAGTAATCTGGCAGTCGGAGATAGATGCTATGGATAGGACAAGGATGCAAAAGGCTTGCATCATCACCTCAACGGATGAAAATGACTATACGGTTAAGGATGCCTTCTACGCTAAGCTCAACGCCTAAATCGTTTTTGGAGATTTTGAGGCAAAGGTTGGCCGGCCCAGGTCATTCCAGCCTCCACACTTCTGCTACCTCCAATGGTATGGGGCTGATAGATTTCGCCTCTTCTCGCATCAAAACTATTAATTTTTTTTTTTTAATGAAAGTTCATATGATAAAAATTCTTTAAAAATTGCAAGTGTTGTTGAGCACTTTATCTATTGTCGTTTAGACACGAGAACACGATTATATTTGTTTTAAATGTTTTTCTCTGTCATTGTAAGTGCTTGATGAAAAACAGAATATCTCGATTCAAGTTTAAATTATCGTTTGATGTCCCTGTCTGAGTACATAATCACACCATTTTACGAAATGTGAAATTGAGAACTAGCAGAGGGTTTTTCTCTTATGCTTGGTGTCTGATTTTCTCCAAGTGCTGCTTTGAAATGTAATGCTTTTCTACCTCTAGAGTTTGCTTAGTTGCAATTCAAGTTTTTTTTCATTCTTTCAGAGCAGAAAAATATTTTGGAAAATAAAAAAAATGCCATTTGCTTTTATTTTAGAATTTTTTATTTATTTAGGTTCAATAAGTTATTCATTGTAACATGGTAAATATTGTTTGGCCTATAATTTGATACGGTCTTTCATTAAGCATTTATATTTTTAAGTTTCTAGTTGTAATAGTCTAGTAGATAGTGTGTCGGCTTGTTAGACGTAAAGCCACGGTTCAAATCCCAGGTAAGACATCAAAATGAAAATATGAAAAAATTATTTCGTCGGTGTCTTCCTCTCAGAAGATTTCTGGCTAAAATTCTGAGAGTAAATAAAAGTTGCCATGAAGAGTTTCTCAAAAATCTGTCGTTCGGAGTCGACTTTAAACTGTAGGTCCCGCCACTCATGTATAAAATTAACGCACACAGCATTAGTGGTGTGAGAAGCTATGTCGTAATCCTGACTGAAGGGTTGTAATGGCCAATTATCTACACAGTGTGTCTGTGTGATAGCATTAACATTTTTTAATCTTTCAAACGACCTAGTGATGTCATTATGTTTGGAAGAAAACCAGTGTGTCGATGCACTGGTGACTTCACAGGAAATAGTCTAACGGGGTCTGATCACACGATCTCAATGACCAGTTCACATCACCTACACATGAGATGACCATGTACAATATGGCACGAACTATCTTTCTCATAGCGACGTCCTGATGAAATTACATGTCTTTGGTATCTAGACCATCTAATTCAGACAGGTGGAGTGCTCGCTGTTGGCAATCATAGGCTGGCGAATTTCGTTCTCAAGGATATATGGTCCTATGACTTCACACGCTAAAGATCACTTCAAACAGGAATTTTTTCGGCAAGCATTGGATCTCATGTGAATTAGTATCGTCCTCAATTTGAAAATTTCATTCAGAAATTAGCGTCATTGCTAATTTGTTGATTTGACTGAATAAATTACAAGTTCGAAAGTTCTTTTTGGAAGCCCCTACAAATTCAGCAAATTATAGAATAAAAAAATATGTTTAAATCTTGAAATCTTCATATTACTCCACTTGTTTATTGCAGATAAATAGAAGATAGGAGACAAAAATAAAACTTTTTGCGCAACTCAATGAATTTTAAATGAAAATGTCAATTTGAAGAAAAATAATATTCGAAACAATTTCAATTTTTCCTTTCAGCATTCAAATTCTTAACGGACAAAACGAAAAAACATTTTGAAATAAAACAAAAGGACCAGCAAAATAACTGGAAATTTAACAATAGAAAGAGTAACAATAGAGAAAAGGATGGTAATCAAAATAAGTTTTTCATCCTAGTTAAGTGGCTATAAATGGAAGAAGAATGCAAAGTAAATAAAATAAACGAAATGAAACAATGTTCGAATGGTTATATTTTCTCATATTTTCGTGCTTGAAACTTTACTTCTTCTTCTTCGTTTAGAATTTTAAATTGTTAAAGTTTTCATTCAACTTATAAATCCTGCAAAACAAGCTCAGACTATGTAGCTTTTTTTGTCTACATTAACTCTTTTAGTGATGTGCTATTTTTTTATATATTGTTACGTTTTTACCTTTTAAAAATGTTTGAAATATGAGCTCGTAGATTCCAAATAAAAATAAATTTATGTTGAGTTTTAAATAAATCCTTTATTGTTGGCACAATTCTGTGTGCAACTGTTCACAGCTTGATGTAAACAACAACAATTGCTTTATTGGCTATTCTTCTTTTCACTCTTTTGTGTAAACAATAACAATTGTTCAATAGGTCTTTATAACAGAAATCTTCAAACCACGATTATTCTCTTCACATGCAACGCGTCTTCACACAAGACTGACTCAATTATTTCTGACTCCGTTGCCTGCTTTGTCTTGTCTTTTCTAACGCAGGGTAAACAGTCTGATGAATGATCTTGAAGGAGAATGACATCGCCTTGGCGAAATCTTTATAACTGTAAACATGTTGTTTACGTTATTGTTGTTTGTGAATTTTGTTTGCAGTGTTGTTGTTGCCTATTTGTTTTCTTGTTTATCCCTTTTTATACTGATGTTGTTGCTATATTTTTGTTCATTCGTTGATCATGTAAACAAGTCCATTGTTTTTGTTTTTGTAGCTTTTGTTTATCATTTTAATGTTAAACGATGTAACATCATTTCCATTTTCGTAACAATATGTTAAAGATTTAAAATGTTAGTTTAAAAAAAGTAGAAGGAAATAATTTAAAATTAAATTAATTAAAAATTTGACACAAAAATAATGCCTGTACAATCATTCTTTTCAATTTCTTATATTTTTATAAAATCTCACTCATTCACTCTGATAAATGTTATTTTAATTAAATTTGTTTTATGCCTTCTCCTTTACTCACCGACCATAAAAAATGTGAAAGAAGAAATATTTTTTTCGTTCAACCACACCAAAGTAAAGAATCTTGAACGAGTAACGAAGGCAACACATACGATAGAAATAAGATGCATTTTTGACGCACATTGCTACACTTAACCTGCAGAGCTACATGTCTTTATGGCCATCATTGAAGCTATTAAAGTATTTTCACAAGCAGCTAAAAGAAATAAAGTGATTGAAAAGCAAGTGCGATAATTATAGACAGTCCTACCGGACAATATAAAATTTAACAGTAATTAAGTTAGCTATGGTAGGTCGTTCCCTAGAGGCGTTATAAATGGCATCTGAACCAAATTATTGAACAATTTCTGATTAATCAAGTTATCTTGAAAAAAAAAACAATTATTTGTTTTAAACAAAATTTGAAAAAGAAAAATATTTGAAAAATTACAACAATTACTAAAAAGTGTCCTTTTTTCTAAATACAGTAAATTGGCTATAAGGTATCAAAGAATTATTAATTCGTGTAAGATACCAACTGATGCCATTATGTGCGGAATATAACATGGTTTCAATATCTGCCATTGCTTCTCTGGGTAGAGCATATTCGAAATATCCAGTTATCCATGATTCTGGCGCATACATTTGATCGATGGCATGGGATATGTTGATTTTGATCACCGCTGTAGTTTGTGGCATATTCGCATACGCCTGCGACTAACATGAGATGACAATGCCTTCAAATCGCTCTTGTAGAACATGTGTGGCACGCAGCGCCGAACTGTTGAAACCATATGTCATTGGTGTCCACATCATCTAATTCGGGATCGCCATTGATAAAGAGTTATCGACCGATGATGTCGCCAGTGTAAAATCTAAATTAAATAGTGACTTAATAGGTTCTTTGGATGCTATTGGATCCCATGAGGGCTGGTATTGATCAAATTTGTTTGTTCACATAACCTTTCATTAAAAAATGGGTCTCATCGCTGAAGCTGATTTCGATTCCAATTGTTGTCAGTTTTTATCTGCTTCAGGGGCATTACAGCTAACACACGATGTTGTCTAAAGCCGCTAATAATGATTTAGCAAAATAGACTGAATAAATAACAACAAATTTGACAGATTCAAAATGTATCTCACCAATGGGTAATGAATATTTTCCAGGGCTAGAATTGTGGCTAACTTGTCTCTGTACATGTGAAACTTTATCTGCCACATGTCACGAATCTATTGTTTACACTGAAAAAAAAAAAAACAAAAAACAAAGCAACCACTACTTTTGGTATGGTAAGCTATAAGTAAAAAATTGGGCAGCAATATTATCACTTGTTCACTTAAATAGCCGGTAATTTATTTAACGACTTCGGAACTGCTATCCATCTTTAGGTTGAAGCTACAAATAAAAGCGTTTAAAATATGAGTTCGTTGATTGCAAAAAAAAAAAACAAATATGTGTTTAGTTTCAATTAAACCCTTTATTGTTCGCACTACTTTTGTATGCCACCGTTTACAACTTGACGAATACAAAAATAATTGCTTGTTCGCTATTCTTCTTTGCTTACAACGCAGACCTTTTCAATGGCGATCTTTAAACCACGACTGTTTTCTTCACACGCAACGCGTCTTTGCACAAGACTGACTGAATTCTTACTACTCATTGTCTGCTTTGTCTGGCCTTTTTATATGCCCACGTAATCAGTCTGATGAATGTTCTTGAAATCGAATGTTCGAGTGTTCGCCTTCTCGACTTCGGGACTTCACTGTTGTTTGTGTATTTTGTTCACGTTGCTTGTTGTTGCATTCACGCTTGCTTGTCTATCCCCTTTTCTTTCATACCGATGTTCTTGGTTTACTTGTAACAAGTTCGTTGTATTTGTTTGTGTAGCTTTTGTTAATTTTAATATGAAACAATGTGCACCGTTTCTATTTTCCTAACAATATTTAGATTTGTATTGCCGCCATAGTCTATCAGATAATGCGTTGGTTTATTAGGTGATAGCCCATAGTTCAACCCCAGGCTCAAACATCTCGAATGTTCCACTCGTTCGGAGTGGACAGTCAACAGTAGGTCCCGTCGCTCATGGATAAAATTAACATACACTAGATGAGTGCAATGAGAAGCTAAGTTGTAATCCAGACTATAGGGTCATAATGATCAATTAAGTAAACAAGAAGATCTATGCATTTAGAATACTGTGTTATCGGAAATTTTCGCTGAACTCAATTAGCTGGTATACATAATAAGATCAGATTTTCATTTTCTTCCTCATATATCGTCATACTATAATATAATTTCAATACTTTCCCATAGAGTTTCATCTCCTAATTTGAAAATAGTTCGAAATTTTTGTAGAGATTGTTTTATATTTTAGGTGGTCAAATAGTCGTATATAGCCAGTCACGATTTTTTGTCTTCCTTTCTTCTCGAATATTTTTTACTTGTAAAACAAAAATAAAGAATATAAGCAGCAGTTCAATGTGGTGACATATTATTACTTTCCACCACCAACATATACAATTCCGCTACTTAAACTTCCAATACTAAGGATTGCAAGTAAAATATTAATATTAATAAGAGCTTGAGTTTATTTTTGTTGCTTTAACTTATAATCACATCAAGAATGCTAACAAATTTAACGCACGACGTAAAAAGAAATCCATTATTTCCAATATTATATAGCAATAGCTGGTTTTAATGATAGCTTTGTGTAATTGTGACTGGATCTCAATAGGTGGCATTGGAAATGTGAGATTTTATACTAAAAAGCTTGTGTTTTAAGACTGCTTTATTTAGTATTGCAAGCGTTAAACTAGTCTCAAGCTAAAAGAAAATGAGTCATATTTTGCGGTGGTACTGGAAAATATAGATAAAAAACAAAAATTGTAAAATTTAGCCGCCATGTGCTTTATACGGTGTTCAGATATGCACCTTCATTGCGTAAACCTCAATAAACGAAATTTTTGAGCTCAATATATCAATAAAGTTTTAATTAATAATTGCACAATAAATACGCAAATTGTTATAATATTGAGTAAAATTGAAAATGCAGCACAACTTATGCGAACAAATTTTGCTGATATTTCAAAACACAAATATTAACAACGTCAAATAAAATTGGCGAGTGAGGTGGAAGGTAAGTTTATTTATATTAAACCTAAATCTACCGATACTTCTTTTATTTCTATTCCTATTCCATTCTCTTTCTACTATATTATTATTTAAAATTTCTACTGATTTAAAATATTTGAATGTTTCAAAATTTTGGGCATAATACTATAACAAAACAATGAAATAAGAATTTTTATTAACAAACTAACTTTAGAATTTTTTATTGTAATACTCGCTTGTGGTAGACTGAATATCCATCTGCCAGAAAACAACCTCAATATATCGAAGAATAGCAATGCCAAAAATGTCCAAAACAGTGGTTTTATACCACAAAATATGCAAATCCAGATACAGAACCTGTGCTCAGAGCAAATAACTTCCCGCAGTAGTTAGGGCAGATTACATGCATTCCTCAGCAAAAATAAATACAAGATAGGAGTAAATTTTCAAAAATATGTTCGATGTTTTTTTTTTTAATAGAAGCTGGCAAATAGCAAATAGCGGTGTTATAATGTTATATTCATGAAATTCTGATAAAAAAAAATTTAAATGAGTAATATTTCCCGTCACGGTAGGTTTAGTTTAAATTTATGAATTGTTATAAAAAAATAAAAAAAAATTTTGCTGTTTTCTATCAATCAGGCCCAATACTCTGCCACAAAGTCCCAACATGTCGTATTTACTTACGAGATAATTTCGCAAAACGGTGGTGTAGCTACTAAATCTCAAACAAAACTGAACTAAAAAACCTGCTTTTGAGTTATAATAAGTACCTTATCTTAAGGTGTATCCTATATGTATAAAATTTTAATACATTGGTTCTTTAAATATTAAATTTATTCTCTCTAAAAGAATCATTGAACTGTTTTCGATTACTTTTAGACTACTTTTGATTCTTGTCAATTATTTTGGAAAAATCGTCAGTAATCCTGATTATTTCTTGATTATTTGTTATCGTAATAAATTAATAATTATTTAAACCGAAAATAAATCGCAACTGTAATCATTATTTCACCATTAAAAAAAATATTTTAACTACTAATCATTAAGATTATTAATCATCACTTAAGAGGTATGGTGTATCCAGACTTGTGCGTAACACTGTATGTATATTGATACTGTAGTTTTTTAATTTACATACAGCTATTATCTATGTCACTATTGTTATTATTCTTTTCAAGCATTGCGATTAAAATTCATGCAAGAACATGAATAATGACTGGACAAATGCTTTTAAAAATATTTTTCTTAAGGGCATAAAGTTTTAATTACAAGTTGTAAAGAAATTTTTGATTAAATGCATGGAGAGAAGTCAATTATTATCTCATTTAACCTTACATACATTGGTCAAATCCAATAATGTGGTCATTTTCTCATATCTACCTTTAATGTCAACAGCTGTATACCTGGGTATGTACATACAGTGGACAGCAAACGTCTTAGTACTCCAATATACTTTGACATAAATAATTTTTGACAAACAGTTTGTATAAAACATTATGGTTTTTATATTTATTGTATTAGTTTATTTCTGTTTTATTGTAAAACAAACAATTTTTTAATGTTTTTCATAAAACAAGAGAAAAATAAGTAAAAATTTCAATGACTCCATATGTACCCCCTAGGAGAAGCCTGAGTAAATTTAAAATTTAAAGGCCTAATATTTGAAAATGTATTGTATTTAGTAGAATATCCCTTAAGGTCAAGCACTGCATTTAACCCATTTGGAATTGAATGTACAAGTTTTGTTTAGTAATTTCTTAAAGCACCATGAGCAAGTTTTTCGGTTGACTTTTGTTTGTGGTTTAGCGATTACGTAATTGTTCTTTCAAATGATCTCCTAAATAATCTCTTGAAGTCATATCGGGACTTTGTGCGAGAGTATTAAGCCTGTGGGGCCTGTTTTTTCGTCAAAATTTATTGGAGTACTAAGACATTTGCCATCCACTGTATATGGAAACAAATAAAAATAAAATATGTATTTATTTACTTGGTTATTAATTACAATACAATTACTAGTTGTATTTAATTATACATGAGCTGAGTAACTTTGACCATATGCTCGGTGTAGTGGTGGGAATCTTGCGCGGGTTTATTCTAAGGCTCACTGTCGTGCACTAACTTGCAGTCTCAAGACCTCTTTGAATGATGTTGCAGGGAGTCCGCTTTAAATTGACAGTTGATGTACGCGCAGATAGTTTTCTCAAGAGTTCATCCACAATCAGGCTTCATTTTAGTAAATGAAGAAGCGCACCACCCTGTGGGCATCCCTTAGTTGTGTAGGATCCTATTGTCTCATTTCCGATATATGTTCCCGCAGATCGTCCTCTGCCATCTAGATATCATGGATTATATACCTCTAGCTAATGACCTACTTATAAGCTCGTGAAGATTTAGTGGCTATTGAGTATTTTTGTCGTATTCATATCTTAGTATTGTAACTTTCATTACTTATTTGTCACTACCATTGTAATAAATATGTAACACTTCATCGCCATAAGTTTTAACAAAATTTGTTGGAAATGAGGGAAAGCAAGCCAGTGAAACATATGCGACTACATTGTAATAGAATTAGAATGGCAGTATTAAGAAGATTTGTTGCATGACCTCAATTGCAGAGCTTAAAGTAAATTGAAAAACGCAGAGTAAATGAAAACATAAAGTGGACAAAATAAAATTATGTCACTTACCGCCAGCGGAATAACAAACACATTCTTCAAAGGGGAACATTTTACTTTTACTTTATAAAGATATTTTTAAAAATAATCTCTAACAATTGCGGTTAAAAAAAGGGGGAAATGTACAAGGACTACCATTACAGAAGTAAGACAACATGTTGCGCGACCTCAATTGTAGAGCTTAAAATAAATTGAAGAAAAGTATTATGTTACTTGCACTCGTCACAGAGCTGCAGAGCTAGACATACTGTAAATACAGGGAGATTTAACTTTCTTTTCCTTCTGCATTTTAATAAATTTTATATGGGGAATATATGTTAAAAGCCTTCTTTAACCGGTCGCTGAAGAACCTAAAAATATACCAAATTATAATTTTATTGCAAACTATTTAAGAATTATTACTTACTTAATGTGTCATTACAACCAAATTTCACACAGCACCCATATTGTGTGTGTTAATTTTTGCCAAGATTCGCAAATTTAGACTTATACTATAAGCATTAAGATTTTTTATTTACCGAACTTTTTCCATTCCCTGAAAAGTGGGAAAAATAAATTATTTTCCCAGGAATCCTGGGAATTCGAGGGAAATACTACATAATATGCTAATCAGCTATGCATATAGCCTCCCCAATAAAATATTGATACTTAATCAGTAAAGTTATTTATATACAGTGGTGGCCACGAATTTAAGACACGGCATATGACTGACTTAGTTGTGATAATATTTACAATCCTATAATATCAAATAATATCAAATTTGATATTCTATGTACCCTGTAATACTAAGAAAAAGCACCATTATTTTATTTTGTTTCTTTTTACATTTTGTTGCTTTTTGATTATTATTGTAAAAGCGTTTATTTGAATTTGGCCACGAATTTAAGAAATTTCAGAAATATCTGGCTTTTAAGTGATTTTTTGGTGTTTTTGAAGCTAAACAGTGAGCAATGCTTTATTTTATTTTATGTTGGAATACATAGAAATATTTAATTATAAATGGCCAGAGGTACTTGGAATTCCGATGACGAGCGAAAACTGATCCAACAACTAAAATTTTATGGAAAAATAGTAATGAGATATCCAAGCTTCTTTAATGTTCTAGATGCAAGATTTACAACGCGCTGGAACACATCAAGCAACATGGTACCACCAAAAATGTCAAATAGCAACATAGAGCCCGACAAACTACACCCTAAAGTAGCTGTTAATAATCCTTTCACGAAACTTGGTCAAACATAAAAGCATTGTATGATAAAGAGTAAATGAGTTTCGTCGATTCGACGAACAGTAACCAATTAGGGTTAAAGTGTTCGCCGATTCAACGAAAAGTAACCGTCCAGGGTTAATAATTTCTTCAACATTATAAACATCCACACCTGCTATTAGACTTTACATCATTGTTGCCAATCTCTGACAAACAATATACAAGTAGGAGTACAATGTTTATATGAATGTTTACATGCTTATGGATATATATGCGTATTGTCACATGTATCTAAACTTTGGTTATTTGCATTATGTATGTCTGGTATTTACGCAACATTATATAAAATGCTGAAGCTGTGTTTGTAATCGAATATACATTAAATTGTTTGCATTAACAAAAAAAAATTTCCAATTTCGATTTTCACAAGAATCGTTTCCTAGAAAAATTCCTTTATTCATCCTAGTGTGTTCGAGAGGATCTAGTGCAGAACGAGACAGTATGTGCCGTTAAAGACAGGGCTTGTTTGCAAAACAGAGTTTCTCGAATTTCTTTGCATTATAAAATTTCACATAACACACCGTTTAATAAAAAATACTAAATAAGAATAACTCTATGATAATTGCTTGATTGGTAAGTTACAATTTAAATCTCCTCAAAATTATTTTTTTTTTTGCTATCATCATTACTTGAAGCTTGAATATCAAGAATAAGAAAAAGATGTGGACTTAAGTTAAACGTTTTCTATCCCAAAAAAAACATTTGATTTAATTTCACGACACAAGGCAATCAGCAATTAATAGATTAGTGCTTCGCTTACTTAATAATTAATAAGGGTCTTTTATTGATTTATTTAAAAGAAGACATTTTTCAATCATAATATTGATTTCAATCATCATTTTAATCATCGATTGAATTCCACCTAGGTATAGGTACACTAGGCGTATGATAACTTTTAAAAAATTCTTAGGGATGATAGCGTTTTTCATATTTGTTGCAAATAAAATTTGTTTTATTTCCGCAATATCCACATCGTTTTTTAATTTTAGAATATTTAATAAGGTTGTTTCTACCATCATATCGTGTATATATCATCAATTTGTTTATGCGCAAACCTCTTGTACATGGATTACCATACGTTCGACGAAAAATGTGAAGAGACGCACATGTCAGATCATTGGGATGATAGCAGCCATGCATTAGCATTAGAGGCGTCAAAGAGATATGCAAATATTGCCAACCACCATTTCTTATGTCTGATTCGCGAGCGGTAAACTACAACTAATAGATCCCTCTTATCAACGTCGTCCATGCCATATTATATCGAAAAACCACTTTTGGTTGGAAAATATTTACAGCACCACTTCCTTCGACGAATCGTTGGCACCATTGATGCATTTGTGACAACATTAGTATCCTTCCATCATATGAGCAATATATTTTCATTATTTCTAAAAGACTGATCTACAGAAGCCCTTTCCTCTTTTTTCATAACCGCGATTGAGCGAAGAGATCATTTTTCTGTTCGCCCTTTACGTATTGTTCCTGAATTATATATTCCGATCGATGATAGGTGTTGCAGAAGTTTAACGGATATAAAACAAGTATCTATGAATACCTGAAATACATACAACGAGTTCTATTCTAAAAATTGTTAAGTCCTTTATTACGTGGAACATTAGGTTTTAAAAGTTGATTTAGCACTTCATCATCAACTACATTAAATCCCTTGATAGTTGGCTATGCAATTTTTCCCACTGGATCATAAAACCGTCCGTTAAATTTAAAGCCCAGTCCCTCTGATTCTATTTATAACCATCCTGTACTACTTCACAGGCTGTAGATAATAATTTTAAGTCGAAATGATTAATACGCTGTTTCTATAAGAGAATCGGTTTCAGACGAACGTTCATTGTTTGTTTTTTCCATAAGAACAGACGTTCGTTGGAAACAGCTAGACTTACAGAAACAGCACATACGATTTTCTTCATGCTCATTATCACTTTTATGGCTCTCTTGATCAGCATCGGATCCATCTAGGGGGAATTGTATAAATTGGAACGCCATTGAGCTCATTGTAGTTAAGGTCTTCTACTTCGAACAACATTTCGAAAATTGTTGGTCTATACAGTAATCCTTCGATTTACGTCGTGTCGATTAACGTTAAATTTTTGTAAAATTTTTGTTCCCTCTAACTTCAATTTGCGTCGTCATTCGATTTACGTCGCCTTTTTTGGAACCAACTGCGACGTAAATCGAGGGAAACTGTAACTTTTTAAGTTCCTTGTTAAAAACATATTACTTTGTAGTATGAGCAATATAAAATTCGATTTATGTCGTTTCGATTTACGTCGCCTTTTTTGGAATCAACTGCGACGTAAATCGAGGGATTACTGTATATGAAAAAAAATGTATGCAATTATCATTTAACAATTGCACTACGAGCGCAGTGTCGCTTTTTGATATTACATTTTATCAAAATTTTTTTACATCGATTGAGTATTATAATTGTTCACAAATAATAAAACACAAACACTAATAATAATTCAGATCATATTTAAAATATTCTAGTTTTTCTTGCTCAATTCGGAATTTTCGTTTTTTTACATAAAACGCAACACTCAGATCGCATTTTTTTGAACACAATGCAATAAATCTTGCTTCGTTGGAATGTCAGTAACAACATATACTTGTGCTTGCTATTTAGAAATTAAAATATTTAGAAAGTGGTACAGTAGAAAATTAGGGAGTCCCTTATAAGGGAATCTGCACACTAATGGGTTAAAGCAATTGACAAAAGTTTTTATTTTATTTTTAATTCCAAATGAATTTATTATGAGGCGTACCGGAATGAAGTGAGTGCCAAGAAGCAAATGTCCCCATAAGATACATTCGTTGTGAACAAGCCTTAACTTTTTTGTGTTGGCGTATACATTTGTCAAACATGTTCAGTGTACATTAAATTAGTGACCAAATGGCATCATATTTTTTCACTGTGTTTAAAAGAAAATTATGATTTGCGGAAAATATTAATTTTTTGTTTCCAATTGAAGAAAGTCGCATTGAATGCTTGTCGAGACATACTGGATCATGCTCAATCAGAAGCAACTTGTAGAAAATGGTTTCGAAGGTACAGAGATAGCGACCTTGATGTGAGAAATGAAGAATGTGGAGAATTACTAACAAAAGTTTGAAAACATACAATGTCGAACGAAGATGACTCTTTCCGTCATAAACAAATGCAGGATATATTGAATGTTGCACAACAAACAATTTCTGTCCGTTTAAGGGACATATGGAAAACCAAAACTTTATTCAAAGTCACTATAGAATAACACTGAACTTGTGATGAAAAATGGATTTATTTTCATAATCCTAAACAGAAAAAATGGTACAATAAGTTCCTAAAACCATTTGAAATCGTTAATACAAATCGCTGCCGACAACAAATTATCAATTCGAACAATCGATTTGTTTTTATAGATGGGAAACGCATTAGCAGATCAAAACTTCATAGATCCATATGAGGTAATCGAAAATTGGGTGAGTAATTTGTTTACTTCAAAAGACGAACAGTTTTGTTGGCGTGGAATCCACAAATTTCCTGAAAGATGAAAGCATTGCGTACACAGCACTGGCCAATATTTGCAAACAAAAAAAAACGTTCATTTAATAGGAAATTCTATGTAGTATTTGATAGAAATTCGGTTTAGAAACGGGAATATAATCTGATCATGAACTGTTAGAATTGAATTTGATACAAGGGATATTGAGGTTGAAAGCATATTTTGTATGTACGAAAGCTCTTTTTATACTTAAAAAATATGCGAAATAAATATTTTTTTTTTGTTAATTTTAACCCCAGCGCATATATCTTTTGTTACTTTTTTAATCTTTTTCCGAAATAAATATTCTCTACAACTAAATGTGAATTTCACTTTATAATGCCTTACATTCTTTGTGAGTTCGTCTTATTATTTTAGGAATTTCAAAATGTAAAACTCTAAACATGTTTGCCATAAATTTTTTCTTAAAATAATTAATTTTCTTTAGAATTCTACCCAAATGCAAAATTTTTTATCAAACTACTACGTGTGTATTTGTAAATGTAGAGCGAACACAATATGCAATCAATGTATAGTTGATGTTTAGAAATATGTTCTAAAAAGTTCGTTCTCCACCAACACCTTTCCAATTACGTAAGCTATGATGCAAACAAGACAAAGTTGGGTTTATTGAAGTGCATCGGTGTGCATCAAAGGCACAATGCAATATGAACCTTGAAGAACTTTTAACAATAATTTGATTTGAAAGTTTGAAAAATTTTATTTTACAAAGTTTACAAGTATTGCCCAACGCACTGCAGTTTACAATTTGAATTCCATATCTAGTTGAACTAAAGTTATTTGAGAATATGTTGTTTAATTAAAAATGCATTTTTTTTCAAATAAGGAAATGTAATTAAAAAAACTCTTAAACTTAGTTTTAGTACACATAGATAACTTTAACTTTTAATTAAAAATTCCTCAATTAACAAACAATTGCTAATTTACATACATATGTATACAGCAACTAAATATTAAAAAGTAAATCTAATTATTATTATGTCATGGTTGTGTTGTATTAATTTTGATATTGGAATTCTAACAAAGATAATTAATTAAATTAATAGGTGTATGCCAATAGACCCTTGATATTTCTCCTCTTCTACAATTTATATACTTACCAGAGATCAGCAATGAGTATTCAAAAATATGAGTAGATTCGAATCATACTCATAATTTCTAATATTTATACGCATACATACTTATTTTAATATCATACTCATACTACTCATATTTAAAGTTTGATGTACATATCGTACTCATACTTAACAATACGTTGATGTTATTGATTTCGACTCTCCTTTACTCAGCAATTACAAGAATCACAAAACAAGTACGATTCGCGTACGAACACTACATTACTCACTAGAAGGTTTGCTTTGCTTGCTGTCTTTGTCTTTTTCTTTCTTCTTTTTTTGTAAATGCAACAAACTCTAAGACTGTAAATTTTGAAGAATGATTCGAATCACTCGAATCATTTATGAGTATTATAAGTGTTCTTCTAAATTTTTGAATCTGAATGAGTAGGCGTATGAATCAAACATATTTCGAATGTTGTGAGTTTGATGTCAACGTTGTACCAAATAATATGGATATAAAGAATACGCAGGGTTGTTGTAGAAGTACAATTTTTTATGGCGGGTTGTAACATTACGACCCGCTCTCACCAAAATCTTTTTAAAAATCATTTCTTGATGAGGGCGGAGGAAGACAGAAGGAAAATGAACACAAACAAAGAGCGTAACTGTGAGTTGCTCTCATCGTACGTATGTACATGTGTATGTATCAGGGATGGAAAAGTTGGTTAAATTGTACTTTTTTTAGCACTATTTAGAAGTTAAAAACACCATAGCACCTCAATGACTTATTTAGCACTATTTAAAAATTTTCCGTAATCCCTCCCTACAAAGGGAGAAATAGACTGTTTGCTTCGACTGTCTCCAATTTAATCCAAACAAGGGATTTATTGAAGTCATTAAATTCGTGTTGCCACAATTTTGAAATAACAAATAGTTTTCTAGCAAAAAATGCATCATAAATAGTTATTTAAAATTTAGAACTGATAAACTTTTGTATTCCTTTATAGTTATGTATTAAAGTAAGTTGTAAAGTCAAGTACTTAGTACAAAAAAACTGCATGTACTTTTTTGTTAATTTTTATGTTTTTTACGCATATACAGTGGGGTGCACAAAAGAGTATATGTTTGTACTCTGAGCAATTTTAATTGCATAAAAATAAAAGTGTTAAAGCAATTCAAAATTTTTTTTTCGTTTTTTATTTAGTATTTAGTACTTAACAAAATAATATAAATTCCCGAACTAAGATGATCAAATTCTAAGAAAAAACAATCAAGAGGAAAATAACTCGGATGTACTAAATTTTGCACCACTCCAAAATTTTAGGGAATACGAGTATTTTTAATATTTAGTCCAAAGACCCTTGTTATGTAAAACCTCATTAACGCCAGTTAGCATGCTCTCTACCAAATTCTCTATAATTTCTTTCGGAATATTTGTCCATTCCTGATGACTCCGTTGCCAAAGCTCACATAAATTGGTTGGGGCTGATCAGTACTGCCCCAACCGTCTCTTCGCGAATGACCACAATTTCGCAATTGGATTGAGGTCGGGACTTTGTCCAATTTCTGTGTTCTCTGGCAAACTTTAGCCGTGCCTTTACATTTTTAGCCCAAAGTGCAGGTTTTTTCTTTTTGAGTGCCGAGGTATAGCCAATAACTTTAAGAGCTCTACTTGCCGTCCATCGACTAACGGTTTTCCCGATTGCTAAAAAGCCCCTTTGGGTGTTAAAAATGTGTTCCTTTTTATTTTTGTTTGCATGAAACGAGCATCTGCATTAGTTTGTAGTTTTTTACGACGTCTGTCTTGAAGCTAGGTAACAACAGATCGTTTTTGGACTCTGAAAAAAGTACAATTTTTTGTGAAAGTTAGTACAATTTGTTAAGATCAATTTCTCATCCCTGGTATGTATTCTTGTGATTTTTGATTTAGTTGTCGATCAGACTGCGACAATAACGCATGTGTTGCGGATGCTTTATTATTTTATTTCAGAATAACACTCGAAGAATATTTTGTGTTAAAAATGTTCTATGTCATTAGCTGGGCGTATTTCATTTTCTTATTTTGTCCCATAGTAAAATTTTTTTAAATGCTTTGGAATGCTCGTTTTTTTTCTTTTAATAAAAAATGGTTTTTTTATTCTTTTAATTTTTATTTATCTAAAAAACATGGCCTAATTTTTAAGCCAAATATGGATAGCTTTATTAAGCCAAAGATAGACAGCTTTACACATGTATGTTGATGAAATGAAAATAAAAATAGAGTGTATTACTAACACTTTTATATGGCTGTAAATAAATAAATTCTCTCAACTTATTTTCTCTCTCTCACTCACTATGGCATAACCATAGGCATGTGTTAACCTAGAGGAAAATTGTTAGTAATAATTTCAAGTCTACTTATTAACCCAATGATATGTATATGTGAGCGGAAAATATAGAAAAATTGTACTGCACTAAATCCCTAAAGACACCGTATTTAACTTGGCAAGTGTTCTTCCAAAAATCGAAATCATTTCTCATTGATATTAGTGAATACTACTGTGATATTTCTTTGGGTGTATAATTGAAGTCTGAAAAAAGCGACAAAAGCTGACAAGATTTTCACGCTCTTTTAACGAACATTCTTGATGTTCGTGTCCTATGTGTGTAAAAAGCCGAAGATGTTCCTCCCCTGAGGGATATTGGTGCCGACGTCTGTTTTTAACACCAGAAAAATAAATAAATAAGTGGTCAAACAACAAAAACGCACGATGAGAACAACGCATTGTTACGCTCTTGGTTTCTGTATCCTTCCCTTCTATCTTTCCCCCCGCGCCATGAAATATTTTTGAAAAATATTCCAAAATATGTTAAAATGTACATTCTTTATACTTTATTTTCTTTGGTTGTACTCATACTGATTGTACTCGTACTTATAAATCAATGTTGTAGTGAGTGCGAATGTATCAGAGTAGTTGAATTTCAATATTGTTGACCCACTCATACTCAAAATTTATGAGTACTTATGAGTAGGAAAAAAACGATTTATTGCTGACCTCTAGGACCTACCTAGGATAAGTTAAACTGGAAATCGCCTACTCGGGTACAGCTTACTTGGTTCCTAAGTGGTGCTTTTTAACACCTTATAAAGATGGGAGTTTTTCTCTCTCTACATGTTTTGTCACAAAATTCTAGATACCTAAAAATTCTTCTTCTTAAGTTCTGTAGTCTCTTCCGCTTTCTTGTCATTGTAACTTCTGCAGAAGTCCTTATAAGGTATTACCAGCCTTCTAGCGTAAACATAGATGTCAGTGTCACGTTATAACTGCTGTGAGTTTCCTTAGATGGCATCTTGATAAGTTTAATGCAAATTTTATTCTAAAAATATCTATGTCCGAACAGATCTGTTTGGTGTCGCTACATGTGAATTTATTTTCCAAGCATACTGTTGCGAATTAAAGGAGTTTTTGAGAGCAAATTTGTTTGCCTCTTCGCAAAGGAACGCCAACCTCATACAGGAACTCAATTGAATTTTCCAGGTTTAAAGCGTTAGCAAGGGCGTTGGTGTTTTTATCTTTCCCCAGATGAGAATAGCCGTTGAATACCTTGTTATCTCCACCCGCATTACTGAACGATATTAGGTATGGTGTATAAATTCTCTAGAAGTCGAATTTGAGTCACCATAGTCTAGTAGGCAGTGTGTTGGCTTATTAGACGTAAAGCCAAGGTTCGTGCCCCAGGCCAGACATCAAAAACAAAATACAAAAAGTATTACTTCGCCGACTTTCTCTCAGCAGATTTCTGGCAAAAACTCTGAGAGTAAATAAAATTGCCATGAAAAAGTTTCTCAAAAATCTGGCATTCAGAGTCGACTTTAAATTTTAGGTCCCACCACTCATGTATAAAATTAACACATACAACGTAAGTGCTGTGAGAAACTAGGTCGTAATCCTGACTGAAGGGTTGTAATGACCAATTATGTATGTATGTATAAATTCTCTAAGGATCTCATGGCTGCATTAGTGGCGGTAAATATCGTATATCACTACGGTGTACTCTGATCTAGGGTTCACACAGCGACAAGTTTTGCAGCCATTATTTCTGCCCGAGAAGTACTACAATAATACGGTGTAGCGTGTCTTTGTGTACGAAAAATTTTAATTTTAGTAAAATTAAATAAAATGAACCAGGCACATGTAATATGAATAAAGCACTTGAGTCTAGTGTGCAATGCAATATTATAAGTAACAATACGATGTGTACTCGTTCTATTGGACGATTAACTATGATATTGTATGAGATGTCCAGGCAAACCGTTATACATTCCACTGTAATTAAACACAATTCTAATTAATAAATATAACAGTGCGTTTCATCCGCACTCAAAAAAATCCATACCCGAGTAAATATTTAGTTTACTTACAACAGTTAAAAAACTTGTTTAATTTAGCAAATGTTATCGACATTGCTTCGGTACTGCCATATTTTTGCAAAAGTTAATATTATTTTATCTGTAGGTTGTAATAACAAAAAGAAGTTAAAGGTGACTTTAAAGTTCACTTTAGCTAAAGTTACCTTAAAGTTAAAGGTGACTATAAAGTTCACTTTAGCTAAAGTTACCTTTAATTAAACCCAACTTTAACGGCAAATTGTAATAAAGGCCCTAAAAGTTGCAGGTAGGATGATCTCCCATTTAGCTTAACGCTTACTTCTACCTTATTGTCTATTTATAAGAATAAAAAACAAATTATGTGCCCGTTGAAATCCTGCATATAGTTAAAGGAAAGTTGTAATAATGGCCCTAAGTCTCGCATATTATAGCATAAGAATTCAGAGCCATAATTCCTAATTCTCCATAGTGATATACAATTTGTATACACATTACGATTATTTGAATGATTTTTAAAGATTTTTCAACAAAATTTCAATGTTAAAAACAAAAAATTTTTAACCGGAACTTTAACTATTTCTCTTAATTTCTCTTCCTCGCATCTTTAACGCTTCAAACAAAATTTTTGGTCACAAATGCTATTTCTTTGTCGCACACATTTGTTCATTTTTATAGGTGTATGTGCAGTGCAGTAAGTGATAAATTGCAATTTCCAAACTCTAACGAACATGACAATGGAATTGGAAAAACGAAACGTAGAACTAACATCCATAAAACACGTTCAAAGGATTTTGTCTTTCAAGCACGACTATACGAAATGCTACATCATATTGTAGTTTTCGATAAAATAAGTTTCTTTAACAATAGCTGGTCATTAACCAAAATGTTTCTCTAAATTTAACGATTGCCAATTGAAAAAAAATAATAATACGGACCATCTGAAGGAATGTAAGTGATCAATTTTCGCTAAAGGTTAATATACGGTATAGCTCTTAATTAATCTTACAATACTTTTCTACTTTAATGTAAGCCGATTAACCATCTGGAATATAATTATAACATAAAGTAATGTGCATCATATTCTAATCCCAAAATTTAGAATACAGTCTTAGTTTCTCACACCACTTATGTTGTGTGTGTTAATTTTGGTGGGAACAAACATTTCGAACCCTGCAAGGTTTCAGACAAGGCGATCACTTATCATGCGACTTCTTGAACTTCGTCATGGAGAGTGTTCTGCGGAAAGCCGGAGTGTTTCGCAATGGTACAATTTCCCAAAAAAGTATGCAGTTGCTTGCTTACTTTGACGACATTGACATGATAGGCCGAGAATATTACTACCTTTAGATTGCTGGCGGTAAAAGAGGTTAAAACGAAGTATATGTGGTCGACTAATAAAGACATGCGGCGGATTGGATCTAAGATTATGGCCGATAACTATGGTTTCGATACAGTCAGTGAATTTGTTTATCTTAGCCACCGAAAATGATATCAGTGTGAAGATCAAGCCTACGATCACTCTTGCCAACAGATGCTACTATGGCCTCAACAGGCAATTGTGTAGCAAAGACTTTCTCGTACGACAAAACTAATGCTCTATAAGATGCTCATCGTACCCATGCTTCTTTATTAAACGCTGATGTAGCACCCTTGAGAGTATTCAAGAAAAAAGTCCTACTTCCATCCAGTGCGAGTAGGCAATGATTTCCGTAATCGATCTAACAATGAGATTTATGAGCTGAATCTAACATTCAGCGGCTGCGTTGGATCGTCCATGTTGTTCCAGTGGAAGAAGATCCTTCAGCGGGAGGTGTATTTGATGCGACAATTTGCAGAAATCGGCGTAGAGGCCGAACTTGTCTGCGATAGAGGTGCCTGGATGGGTGCGTTAAGGTAGGCCGAAATCCGTTAATTGGGTTGTTAGTGGCCTATTGAGTAAGTAAGTAACTGGACAGACTCTCGGTTAACGCGCATTTATCCGACAGGCTGCCAAACATATAAATAATAATCAATTGCATCGCTATAATACCAAATCGGATCCATACCGTAGATGCCTGTGGGGACGAGTTGCTATATTAATAGCTCTAAGTATGGAGGTAGAATGGACTAGGCCTCTATATACAAGAAACCAAATCTTACCTTGGACTATCAGACAATAATACGGGTTTTTAAGCGGAGGTACGTGCGACCAGGGACTGTATAAGATGGTAAGTTTAATGCGTATTAAAATGACAATTAGTACAATACACACATTCACATCACACACCGCCCTTATTATATCATCGTGTAGTCATCATGAAGTTATTAGAAATAAGGAAGCAAATATTCCGCCTAACAGAGCCATACCATAAGCCTGGGGTAAACCACTGACTTTCAGTGCATTAAAAATCAAGCTGGAAAAGTGGGCGGAAAGATTAAATCGACTATTGCGGCATAATAACCAGGATTTCTAGAAAAAGTTAAAATTTAAATGTAAAAACCACTTTTAATCGCAATTCGGCGTTTTAAGTCTCCGAACGTTATTAAAAATTGTTCTTACTTCTAACATCGTCAAATATTTACAGTCAAAGTCAGAAATAATTGGAAAAATAATTTTATTGAAACAAAACCTAATTTGAAGGGTTCAAGAAATATAAAAAAAATGGGATCTAAGCAACTAAATTTACAACCTGCACCACGTTATTATATTTGTTTTTGTTTTTTGTCACATATTTTTACTCAGTCCAGATGACCGCTGATTGATTTACAGGTCGTACTCATTTCTTTAAGAGTTTTGATAAACAATTAAATATTTATTGGTTTCGGACTTTTATTGGATATTTAATAGTTTCGTGTAAATAGATTTTGTTTTCGCAGAGTTTTGTCATGAACCGGGCGTTTTTACTTTGCACGTATTACAGGGCACAATACTAAATTTATAAAGAAAACGTCCGTAATATCATTCGTACTAATAGGTTTGATCTATTTTTGAGATACAACAAACACATATATAAACATATCATACCGCCAAATGTCAGAATAGGGTATGAAAACTTAAGACTTTTGCAGGAATTCACACGAAACATGAGCCAAATGGGAATGAGAATTTGTCTTTAATAAACTTTAAGTTTAAGGATGCAACTTTAAAAATATATACAAATTATATGATTATATGGACAACCTTCAATTCATAAAAAATTTAAACAAAAATTAATTATAAGGTGCAGAACAAAAGATTCCAGTTTTGCCAAAGAAGTAAACAAGGTTATACTGAACCTCAGAGGAGCCAAAAAGACTATGAATATTCCAGTTACTTGGTTGCTCCAGAGGAAAATTTATATTGTAATGAAACATTTTAATACATTTGGATCTTAAAATAATGTACCCAAAGCCTAAACACCCAAACCTCGTAAAACCATAGCCAAGGAAGGCGCACTAGTCATACGAGTGTTTGAAGCTGGCCAATTTAAAAATTCTAAGCAGGTAATAGTTCAATTAGCGTCATATTGTATTAATACATTATCTAGAACTATTAAAAGACTACTTAATAAAGCTTCCTTACGTGGATGCATTGCACAAAGAAAACTTGTCCTAATAAAAAAAAATTTGATCCAGATTGGATTATGACAAACAAACCATGAAGGACAAGATGATTTTTTTGAAAAATACTTCCTCGGGAAGCCAATGCAACAGTTGGCTCACATCTTAATTTCGGATATACCATTAAAACAATTATGGCTGGAACATTATGGTGTGTTCCCGCATATCAATTTTAGATAAAATGCAATGCTCACATACGCAAAGAAAAATTTACAGTCAATGTGATATGCTTATACACGACAATAACTCTAAGTAGACTACACGACTTGTGGAAAGCTACTTCGAGAGACCAAACGTAAATGCTTTAAAGTGGCCAACTACAATCCCTTGATTACAATCTAAGTGAGAGCTGGTAGACTGAAATTGAAAAGAGGACGAAATGCAAAAATCCCAATTATGCTGATAAATTGTGGCAAAACATCGAAATGGTTTGGGGGTTATTTCTTGATCTCTCTGTTGGCGCTTAGTTCAGAGTTTACAAAAAAAAAAAAAAAAATGTGGAATTATAAAAAATAAAGCTTATCCCATGAAATATTCATCAAAATAATAAATAAATAAAAATAAAACATTTTTGTTAATATTTTTTTTATAAAATTGTTATTAAACAACTCTAATTGAAACTGTTTACATTTAAGAACTGAAATATACATTTTTTTATCTTCTCAAAATTGCAAAATAAAACGAATAATTTACTATCATTAAGAATGTTTTAATTGGCTGTATAACCACGATATTTACTAAATTTTGGGCCATTTTTTGAGTGCGAGATTAACGATTTAGTTACCTTTAATCTTCGTATTCAGTTTTTGAGTTTACTTAATCTTACGTTTGTGATTAAACTTAAACTATCAAAATTAGTTGATAAATTTTATTTAAAAAAGCTTTTAAGTAAGAGAAAGCCGAATAAGATAAATATTTAAGTGTTTCTGAATTATATACAACACAAATTGATAATGGACAGTCTTAATTTATTTATTATTTTTCAAAAATTTGATTGACAATGGACAGTCTTAAATTATTTATTTGTCAAAAATTATCCTTTTACATAAAGATCAAAGTATTCAGTTGTTTTTGGTCTATACAAAAGCATATTGTTGTATAACACGTTGCAATTTTTGCTTATAAGTGTGGCAGCTCTACAAGGTTTAAACTCACACTCAAAAAATGCAAATTCAATTAACGTAAGATTAAATTTAACTTGAGTTTAATCTCGCACTCAAAAAATGACCCCTAATGTTGTGAACTTTTAAAATCTGTTCATCAAATTTTTAATTTTTAACTGTTAAGTTTATAACATCATTAATTTATGTCGAATGAAATAATATGATTAATAGTTATGTTATGGTTATTCCTCTTCTGGTAATTTCATTGGTGTTTTGTTTTTGTTTGTTTTGCCTTGTTGTTCTTATATAGAAAATAGAATAAACACTGTTTGCTGTTGCTGTTTGATGCTAAATTCAAAGCTTTCTCAGTGTGCAACGTCGTTGAATTTTGTCGAAGAAATTCAGCCAAGTTTTAAAATGCGCATTTAAATGCCAAATGCTCTACCTAGATGACAGACTACAGATGAGCTCCAAGGATTCAACGAAGGCTCAATTACTCCCCTTCTTGTTATCTTATTCACAGCCCGGTCACTTAAATCCTTTCCTAGGACTTGCAACTCTAACGTGTACCTAAAGCAGCTGTTTCTCTTTATTTGAAATTCTTTGGTTCTGTAGCTGTATATCTGTCACAGATATATTTTACAAAATGTCTTATCACTATACTCACTTAGTTAAATGCAACGCTTAAGTTGTTAGTGCTAATTTTGTCCATGAACGGCGCAACATACAGTTTAAAGTTGACTCCAAACGACAGATTTTTAGAAAGCTTTTCACAGTATCTTTAGCTAAAGGGAACTGTAAAGTTACCTTTAACTTATTTTCGTTATTACAACTTACAGATAAAATAAAGTTCACTGTTTTCAAAAATAGGGCAGTACAGGAGCAATGTCGATAAAACTGTCCAATTAAACAACTTTTTTCTTAACACAGTGGCAATGACGGGCTTCGTTTTTTTCGTTGTATATGCTCATTTTGTTTAAATTTGAAGTTGCCATATTGAAAATAATATATAATATGGCAAGCTCAAACATAAACTTAACTTGAAAAGTTACCGACAGGATGATCCTCCCTTTAGCTTAACGCTCACTTTTATCTTATTGGGTACTCATAACCGTAGATCGAGCTTTATATCAAAAATGATACCTTTCAATTTTTTAGACTACATAACTTTAATTTAGAAATAGTTAGATGCCTGATATTTTTATAATTCGTTAGTATTGTTATAGCCATTATTTTAAACCAAATAAAAAAGAAAATTTCATACAAGGGTTAAAAAATTCAAAAACTTCATAATTCTGGCTTATGTATCATTTTTGATACATACGACTTTCTTAAGGATTATTTGGTCTTGTGTATGTAATTTTTTTAAGATTTAAAAGATTTTATGAAGTTTTATCGTAAATAATACCAATTGTGGTTTTTGAGAAAGAATTGAAAGTTAAGTGTACGAAAGTGAAAAGATTGAATTTTCTATTCTTGATATGTTTCTGATATTGTTTATCACATTTTTTGTAATACTGGTTTTTTTTCTTGGTATATTTTTGTTTACTAATTTATCATGTAAACAAGTTCATTGTTTTTCACTTTGTAGCTTTTGTTTACAATTTAAATGATATGAAAGCAAAACACCATTTCCATTTTCATAGCAATATAATTTAAAACTTAATAAAAATAACAAAATTTTAAATTAAAGTATACTTACGATAATATTTATTACATGTGTTCTTGTGTATTATATCCATCACGAAAAAAATTTAAGTCGTCCAGGTCATTCACATGTATTGGCGCCTATGGTAAAGGCTTCAAATATTAGCTTCTTCTCTTCAAACTGTAGGCCCGTTGGAAAATACGATGATTTTCAGAAGTTAAATTCTCGTTCATGTAGAACGGTACATAGCTATCAGCAACATACTTACGCATCTTTATATAGGATGAGATGGACCTCAGAACTACGTTTCGCTCATACGGCGATTTGAATCTGTTGTATTTTGAAGTATATTTCCTAACTATCTCACAATTTCCATGACAAGCAAAATTAATTGAATAATTTGGGAGCGCTGTTCAGAAGAGTTTGTTTTATAATAAAAATTAAGAAATTAAATGGAATATGAAATAATCCTTGAATAATTTTTCTAAATTTTATTAAAAAAAAACTTGAAGTTTGTAAACATTCTGTTTTTTGCTCTACGCCAAGAATGCACTGAACAACCTGATCAATTTTTTATTACTTCCGGTTGGCATCTTTCGTGTGTCATCTTATATGCCAATTCATATGGGTCTTATTTGTTATTGGAATAGTAAAAAGGAGTGTTAAATTCTGTTAAAGTACTTTCTTAACTAACTTTAAGAAATGAACAGCATATGTTTCATACTTTAAGAATTTTTCAGTAAAGAATGAGAAAAATTTGTGTTAAAAATAGATAGAAAACAACAGCAAACAATAAACAGAATATACATCCGGTATATTCAGTAACATTATTGTAACACATTGTTATTGTAGCTGCCTTGGTTTTGCTAAAAGAGAAACGGAAACAATGCCACAACATTTGGCATCAGTAAATACCATATGCTGTTTAAATGTGGTTGAAAGAGTCCAAAATAAAAAAAGCAAAAATACTATGACTATCAGATAACATACAGTGGTGGCCATATAATTAAAACATTCGTTACTATAGAAAATTATTCGTTTTATTTTCGAAATTAAAAATGATAAAAAAAATTAATTTTTCAAATTTTTTAAGTTTAAGAACACTTAAACAGACAATTTGCAATTTTATAAAGAAAAAATATGAAAAAAAAATGTTTTATTGATTTGGTCATATAATTAAAACATTTACTGGTTTTACTAATTTTTATTGCAAAACATTTTGACCTTTATTTTTAATAACATCTTCACATCGATTTGGCAAACTCTGAAGTAAGTACCAACATTGCGATGTTTTGTCACAATTCATTACCATTTTTGTGATTTTTGCCTTTTCTATTTTCAACTTCAGTCTACAATCTGTCATTTAGATTCAGATCATGGGATTGAGCTCTCCAAGCAGGTTTTCTGAAGTTGTAAAGTGTGCATAGAGTTATTATCGTGCAAGAGCATGCCACATTGGCGGTAAATTTCTTTTCGCGTGTGGTAGCACTTCGCGTATGGTAACACTTTCGCGTATGGTAGCACTAGGATGAGTCACTGGATCTACTGAGCGGTGGTCAGCGGTGGTGGGAATCCTTGAATAGGACAACAAACTTAATCTGTATACGCAGGTTACAACGATCTTAATTATCAGTGGTGCCATATGCACTACTCCTACTATCGCTCTGGAGATAATCTTATACCTTCTACCGCTTGGTCTCTACTGCAGGGGCCTGGCGGCTAAGGTTAGTAGGCTTCTCTGGGCTACTGGACAATGGCATACATCGGACATTGGCCATACAAGGATACTTGGAGAAATTGATATTGTTGGATGCAGTGACTACATGACACCGCGATATGACTTCTCAATGAATTTTAAAGACATCCATTCCGGAAAGGGAGGACTGGAGGGATGGTACAAAAAACCTCCCAAGGGACTCCGCACAAATTTAGACCGATGGCTCCAAACTTGCAGGAGCCGTTGGAATTGGTATTGATTGGAAATCAATCGGAATATCCGAGTCTATCCTGCAGCATTTTTCAGGCGGAAGTGTCAGCAATTCAGGGTGCGGTGAAAAGTATTGTGGACAAAAATGTGTACGGTGTACGACTGTCGCAGATATCTCAATGATGTGGCGAACCGATATGATGTTTGTATCACATGGGTACCGGGACATAAAGATATTCCCGGCAACTGCAGAGCGGATGAACTGGCCAGAAAGGGCACGGCCATCGAACTCTCTGATGAATTCTCTATAATGGGGAGCTCTTTGGGTACCTGCAAACTTATAATTGACAATGCAATCGTAGATATTGTCAACAGAATGTGGGCAGCTTCGGACAAGAGCAGAGCGGCGCAAAAGATCTGGCCAAGGCTGGATAGAATGTTCCCGCCATTATGTTTAATTGTTTTTAGGGAATAACGGAAATTAAGATGTTGGTTAACTGCTGGTGCCGTCGCCTAATAAAACATTTTTCCAGAAACTAATTTGCTTCTTTATGTTTTGTTTGGAAAATCTAATCTGAATTTAATTTTTTTTTTTTTTTTTTGGATACGAAAGGTTTTCGCTGCACGAATTATTAAGGAAGCTTTATTAAGCAGTTGTTTAATAGTTCTAGACGATTTATCAGCTGGACCATCCATCGGTTTAAATTTGAACCAACGTAATGAATGGATTTACGTTTGAGCAACGTTGGGATTTATTGGGCCAACGAGAAACTGAACGATGATGTCAATTTTGCCAAAAAAAAATCATATTTTCGGATGAAGCTCTTTTTCGTCTTGGTGGGTACATTAATGAGCAAAATTACCGTATTTGGAGCTCAGAAAAAACCCACACGTGCTCTTACAGAAGACAATGCACCCATTACGAGTGACTGTTTGATGCGGCTTGTGGAGCGGAGGTATCATTGACCCATATTTCTTTGAAAATGAGAACGGTTCAACCATTACGGGCAATGGAGACACCTATCGCACCATGATAACCGATTTTTTTGTAGTGATTTTATTTTATCTTCCTTTCTTCTTCGAAAGAAATTGGCCCTTTTCCCACTTATGATTAATTTTTGTATACATCTTTTGTGTTTTCATGTTCATGTTAACTTAACCAATAATTTTACAAAATTCAAATTCAAACAGATATTAAAAATATTTCGTAACATAATTGAATAGAATAGAAAAATCAAAAAGGATTCAAATGTAAAAGACATTAAACTTATCCTTCCAGTCAAAAAGTCGTTTAAAACGTAAGTAAATTATGTATTAATTATATGTCCACCAGTGTATAATGAGAGGATCAGGCACATCGTGTGGTAAGAAGTTTTTATAGCCAATGTTATAGAAAATTTTTTTTTCACAAAGTGTCCCAGTTCTTCTATGTCGGTTTTAAGACAAAATGGAAAGGTTGATAGATTGCTCAGAAAAACAAATTTCTTATACCAGACAAATAAAGCACTTCTATTTATAAGACTGCTTGGACGTGAGAAAACAATATTAACTGCATGACTCCACTTCAATTATAAGGCACGCCAGTGTTGCAAAGCTGAAATTTTGAAATGGTACTGAACTATAACTGAAAGTGTACTTTTTTGCATCAAATGGTACTTTTGTAAAAAAAAACATATTATATTTATTATAACCCTTCAATCAGGATTATGACCCAACTTCTCACACCTCTGATTTTGTGTGAGTTAATATCATACATGATTGGCGAGACCTACTTTTTAAAGTCGACTCCGAACCCCAAATTTTTGAAAAACTTTATCATGGCAATTTTATTTACTCTAAGAGTTTTTCCCAGAAGGAAGTCGCCTGAGAAATATTAGTTCAGGAACAATACGTGTAGGACGAACAGAAAAATGTCCTCTTCGCTCAATCCCGGTTATGAAAAAAGAGGATCATCTGTAGATCATTCATTTAGAAATAATGAAAATATATTGTTCATACGATGGAATGATACTAATGTTGTCACAAATGCAACAAATGTTGCTGTCAATTAAATGGTGCCAACGATTAGTCGAAGGAAGTGATGCTGTAAATTTTTTCCAACCAAAAGTGGTTTTTCGATATAATATGGCATGGGAGACGTTGATAAGATGGATCTGTTAGTTGTAGTCTACCGCTCGCGAATCAGACATAAGATTCACATTTTTCGTCGAAATCTTGCTAATTCTTACCTTGAAACGTGTGGTACTCCATGCACAAGAGATTTGCGCATAAAACAAATTGATGACATATACACGCTATGATGGTAGAATAAACTTTATTGAATATTCAAAAAATGGAAAACAATGTGGATATTGCGGAAATAAAACAAATTTTATTTGCAACAAATATGAAAAACGCTTTCATCCGTAAGAATTTTTTAAAAGTTATCATACGCCTAGTGTAGCTAGGGACGGTCTATAACTCCAAAACTATACATTTTTTTGAATAAAATATTTTTTAGACGAATTAATCATATCATTTTTTTATTTGATCAAACATATAGAAGGAGAGTCGCCAGAGAACTTCAACCACTAATGGGTTAATGTAATACTAAACTTAATAAAAGAGTGTTTTATATAGTATTCGTATGTTAATAACATATACCATTTCTGATATTTTTTTTTTTCAAAAAATCGAGAAGTTTTATATCATATTCAGGAAAAAATTGTTTCATGTTTAAACAATCTATACCAGTGTTGTTTATTGACACATAAGCCCAGCAATAATATCTACAGGTGATGTAAATGTATTAGGGCATCAGAAGCTCTTGACGTTCTAGTCATGAAAATTCAGTGTGATGTTCGCTAGAACCGACACATTATGCAGTGCCTTGGCTTCTTAAGACTGTGCAAGAGAATCGAATACAACTCTGTTGAAACTTCTCGACCGCGTACAAGAGAGGGCGAAAGTTCTCATTATAGGACGATAGGATTTCCAACTCCATTGATTCATGAGAGCATCTATTGCTAATACAATGAATTTTGCTCGAGCAAAATAAGGGGACTTCTTCCCCTTGTATTCGTACTTAACACCCGTCTTTCTCGGAGAGCACCGCCGTTTGGTCTGCCTAGGGTAATATTAGAAGTTATATTCGAATCTTTAAAAATGGTCTTCAACTGCAAATGGTATGTTATGCCCAAACACGAAAAGTGTTGGTATTGCTATTATTTGCTGGGCAATGTTAGGGTACTTGCAGATATTTGAAGAACTTACCATTTTTCTTTAAATAACTGATCATTTTATTTTTAAATTTCTTTGTTAATTGGGGCTTTTATTTAGGTTACTTAGCAAAATATTAAGTTTAAATAATTTAATAATATAATACTTTACTCCTTGTTATTACTAACCTAAATTTGCAAAACTAACAACTGCAAGGCAAATAAAACGCTTATAAAGGCTTTTGTACTAAAGTAAAGAATATGATGTAAATTATTAATTTCCAAAAATCGTCAAAATAAGGATATAAATCGTCATATCGCCAATATGACATTTATGAAGCATAAAATCGTCAAATTGATAATAAATCGTCAAATCTGGCAGCTATGTGTACAGAATATGTTTGTTAAATTTACTTTGCGAAAGAATTAATATCGTCTCAATCTCATATTATGAAAACAACGAAATTGGAGCCAATTAATACCTTCAATAATCATTCATGTGTTACGAGTTATACAATATCGTGTTAAAATATGTTAAAGATATGAGTTCGTAGATTGTAAATCCAAGTCCAATCAAGATCCATCAAAACTTTCGAAAATTTTGAACTGAAAGTTCATTCGATAAGATGACATATATAAAAAATATAACATGACTGTTATACTTATACTATAATAACTACGGTAATTTTTGTCAGATTTGATCAAACAAAGTGTCAACCTCTTCACAAGATAATGCACTTTCACTTACTTCATATTTTTTAATTAAAGTTTGCTGCTATGAACGGACAAACTTGAAAAAATATGAAAAAATTTCGCATTTGTCAAGTTTACCTCATAAAACACAAAAACATTAAATCAAATAATATATGTATGTATATCTTATTATTGTATATTAAAGGCCCATCCCTCTCCATTCTAATAAGTTTTAAATTTTGGACATTGGTTCAGAAATATTTGTGTAATCAATAAATTTGTGCGTAAGTTTTTGTCAAATAATACAAGTTTGGAGGATTCAAGAAAAATAAAACAAAAATATTTTTGAGTTCTACTTAAGAAAACTCATAACTTACACTGTCATTAGCTGGGTGTATTTAATTTTTTTTATTTTGTCACAGTGTTATTGCTAAGAAAGGAAAAACATTTTATTGGAATATGATGCATCATCCTATTGTAGTGCTTGAATTTATCTTTTGACAGACTTTTAATTTTATTAATATCAGGAACTAAAATTTAATGGCATTATAACTTTACTGGTTTTGTTTCCACAATAAAACAAACAAAACTCAAAATATCTACAATTTTATAACAAAAATGTATGTACGTATGGTGTTTATATATGGCCACATCAAGTTTTCAAAAAGATTTTCCAATCAATTCTGTTCATAACATTTTTGTTCATTCTAATATTCAACAAAAACATCAACAACAAAAGCGTTTGTCTGAATTTAAAACTAAATTGGGTACTGCCTAAAACAATTAAATTGATTTCTTCAATACATTTAAAATATCAATAAATTTGTAAAGGGATTATTTGCCTATGAAGTCATCTAATGCCCAGTCAAATGTATTCAGAAAGTGTTTGAAAATTTCGATAAATCTAAAGCAGATAAAAACTAATCAGAAAAGAGAAAAAAAATTGTATTAAATTTTTATATTGAAGTCATAAATTTTCGAATCAACTATACAGCATCTGTGTGGAAAATATTTGGTATTTATTTTATAAAATGATAAAAAAAAATTTAAATAAAAAAGAGCCGTAAGTCACATTTTAGCATGGACCGATACAGGCATTTGACACAGGCATTGACCAAAGTAATTACATCCATACATGTGTGCCCACATTCTTGTGTTTTTAAGGAAACTAAAGGAATTCTGGCATTCGTAACACGCAAATGTAGCAACAATGTATGTAAGTATGTGCAAAAATATTTCTATATATGTGAAAAGAAATTTATTTGGCTTTTTGTGAACTAAAATTGGTCAACATTCCGTACAACATACGGCCAGTATAAAAAGGCAACCCTTTCCAACACCTAAACCCAATCTTTCCATTTTTGGCCTATGACCATATGAATGAATGTTTTGCATGCCTGTTTAAATGTTGGCATTGGAAGAACATTTTATTCATTTTTGAAAACATACTTGAACAGAGGGAACAGCAAATAAAAAACTTTGTAACTTTAATCATTTACCTATATGTGTATGAAGTGTGGTACGATTATTCGAATAATTTCTGTAAGTTTTTTGTTTGGTTAGATTAGGAACCACACAAATAATATAAATAAAGTCACCGAATGCATACAAATTTCATCTCAGTTGAAATTATTTAACATGAAATTTTTTTAACTTTTGGATAAAAATTGATGTGATATTTACAAATGAATTTGAAGAACAAAGTTGCAAACCCATACTTTTAATATTGACATTTTTTAACAGTACGTATTTTAGTTTAAATTAGTATTATTAACTGTTTTATGTAACATTCTCTTTATATAAGAACTAATTACAAAGTACACCGTAAACATACATAGGGTCTTCCAAAATAAACTTTTGAGCATTGACAGTTGATAATGAATATTTTGTTGAAGCTATCCAACTACCATAATCGAAAATGAGAACCACTTCTGGATGTATGAGTACATGAACAATCAACATTGTCAAATTTGTTCTGAAGGCGTAATCGGTCCATTTTCATTGAACGGTCCATCACTGTTAAAGGTCGATGATTACCAACTGCCCAAATTTGATAATATGTAGTCTATATAGTTTCAACAGGATGCCATACGGCTCATGCCGCATTGGATATTCTATACGAGCGATTTGAGGGAAAGTGGAGGTTATGTGAACTGACAACGCAGAACTCTTATAAATAAGTTCTTCTAAAAAGTCTGGTTTTTAATAGAAAGCTCAGAGAGCTCTTATCCTTATCGTTGAAAAAACGTAAGTTAATATATTGTTATGTTTTTACCTTTTAAAAACGTTTAAAATATGAGCTCGTAAATTGCAAATAAAGTAAAAATAAATTTGTGTTCACTTTTAATTAAAATTCTTTATTATTCGCACAATTCTATGTGCCACTGTTCGCAACTTGATGTAACAACAATAATTGCTTTATTTGTTATTCCTCTGTTTACACCCTTCGCATAAACAATAACAATTACTAGACAATCGCTCGGCAGATCTTTGTAACGGACATCAATTCACCGCGTCTTCACTGACTGAACTTTACTAACTCAGTTGCCTGATTTTCCTTGTCTTTTATATTGTAACATACACAGTCTGATGAATGTTCTTGAAGGCGAATGTTCGTGGCTTCGCCTTCTCGAGATCTCTATAAATGTAGACATCGTTGTTTCATTATTGTTGTTTGTGTGTTTTGTTTACATTTATTCTTGTTTGTTGTATTTTTATTTACTTGTTTGCCATTTTTTATGCTGGTGTTTGTTGGTATATTTTTGTTTACTTGTTTATCATTTGTTTTTGCTGGTGTTTGTTATTATATTATGCAGTGCGATAATTTGTAAACAAGTTCATTGTTTTTGTTTTTGTACCTTTTGGTTAAAATTTTAATGTTAAACGATTTAAAAGCAAAACACCAGTATCTAGATTTTTCCAATTTCGTAACAATATGTATGTTGCATATGCACGATTTTCCTTAACGCGTATTGTAATGGCGTGATTCACCCATAATAGGTAAATACCATGTGCAAAACTTCTGAGTTGTCTCTTCTTTAGAATCTCTCTACTGGGTGTTGCGAGGTCTTCTAATGGCACTAAATATATTCCTTTAGGTGTTCCGAGGGTTTCCAATGCTATGAGTTTATTCGTTAAATTATAGAATAGAAGGTATTCTTAACCATATTATTACCACTCCTTCAATAGCAACTTGAGTCTTGACTGTTTTTCGTAATATGCCATTGTTTGAAATAGTTTATGGCCTAATAATACAAAGAATGCTCCTTAAACAGCGAAATGTTACAAATGTCTTTAGGTATTTGATTAGTCGATGCATTTGTATAGGATCACATACTTCTGCAAATTTATAAATATCCTTTACGTTGCCTTTCTGAAGCAGGAGTTTCACGTTGTCATCTTGGACACTGCATTAGCGATGGGCTGATTTTGGTAATTTGGTGGGTTTATTCCAACTACTTACCATCATGAAGTTGGCGAATAGCGATCACGGGCTAGTATTTCTATTGGCCGTTGTTTAGAATATGTGAATATATTTGAATTTTACTAGCAAAAATAATAACTAAAATCCTTTCCAGAGCCAATGTTAAAGTTAACAGAGCAATGTGTTTAACAGAAGTTAGATAAAATTGTCATGGAAAGTAAATAATTTTGGAATTGAGAAATGGGGATCGCAAAATTCACTGCGTTCACAATGTCTTTGGATACTGTGGAAAAATATTACCCCACCGAACTCCATATTTCCCATAGGATTAAATATAATTATTCACAACTAATAATAATCAAAAAAGAATTATTGGCGAATTAAAAGAAAATCAATTATTTTTCAACATTTAATACTGTGTTCGGATATGCACTTTTATTGAATCAATATTCGGTTTATTGAGTACAATATTTTAAGTGTTCAGACATAAAAATGTACTCAGTTCAGCTGCTTATTCTATATTTATTTGACAGCTGGTAAACAAAACAGCTGGTTGTTGTATTTTGTTTTGGTTTTTTTTTGGTTGTTGTTGTTGACTTTTGAGTTGTCAAATATTAACAGAAAATATTGGATTAATTGTAATATGCTCACTAAACACACTTATGAGTTTTACTCAATATTATAACAATTTGAGTATTTAGTGCGCAATAATTAATTGAAACTTTATATGAAATATTGAGCTCAATAATGACGCTTATTGCAATTTACGCAGCAAAGGTGCATATCTGAACACCGTATAACTTTGTTCTGTTAACTTTAACATTGGCTCCTTAAAACTGTGTGGTTTTTGTTTTTGCTATCTTCACAAACATGATTGGACGGCGGAATAATTTTTAATACATTTTACATCCCAAAATTTATTAAATTAGACATCGTTAAGTTCGGTTTTAAGCGAATTTATTAATTATTAATAATAGCCGGTTGTTTCACTAAAAGATATGGAGAGTTCCGGAATGAATAGCTTTGATTATGCTGTTTTAATTCTTCGATCACCGTTAAGCGTGTATTTACCAGAATATTAAACTATTATTATTGTAAACAGGTACCTTCGTCACATTTTTATATCAATTATATTTGTTTTTCAAAAATTTTTATTCCTATAAAGCACAAATAAATGAACTGAAACGTCTAGACTTTGTAAACGCTTTAACATTTCTTTTAATTTATTGAAAATTAACTTTGATTTCACAATAAGAACCACTCAATAATTTAAACCGTATAGAAATCCTGCCCAAATCCATTGAAATATAAATTGGAGCAGTTAGCATGAAATTGTTTTTTTTTCCGAATATTCGTAATAAAATTGAAATGAATTACATCTTACTTCTCTACGAATATTATTTTACTTCTCTATGTGTGCGAACAACAACTGGAGAAAATTATAAAAACAAACTTTTTTATGTTTTTAATTAATTTTATCAAACAATAATAAAAACATTCAATTCTGTTGTTTTAAGTAAACAGAATATGTATGTATGTATGTACATACATACCACATAAATAAAAAATAAATGGTTCCAATGATATTCATTCGGAACTGTAGAATAGAAATAAACAACTGTAGTTTTTTAAGAGATGGAAATAAAAGCTTTTGTTTTCCTATTTACAATGAGTTTTAATTTCTGAACAAAAATTCATATTACCATACAAAATCATGATGTTATTTACACGAAAGGAAAGAAAAATATACATAATATAGGCATATTTACAGAGAAGTAATATTTTTTTTTAGCACGGAAGGCAAACGTCTCTTCATTTTAGGGTGGGAAAGCAAACTAATGGTGGCAATGGCGGTCACCGTAATAACAGTTGCTCTCCTAACTATTTGATATGCCATAAAATTTACTATTATTAAGGAGTTATCAACAGATATGTATATCAGAGATCAGCAATGAATCGTTTTTTCGCTACTCATAAGTACTCATGAAATTTCGAGTATGAGTGAGTCAACAGTATTGACATTCAACTACTCTGATTCATTCGTACCCCCTAAAACATTGATTTATAAGTACAGGTTGCAATGACTATGAATACAGCGTTGACATAAAACTCATAACATTCGAAATATGTTTGATATATACGCCTCCTCATTCAGATTCATAAATTTAGAAAAATACTCATAATACTCATAAATGATTCGAGTGACTCGAATCATTCGTCAAAATATAGAGTCTTAGTTTTTGTTGCATTTACAAAAAAGAAGAAAGAAAAAGGCAATAAGCGAAGCAAACACACAACCTTTTAGTGAGTATTGCGAATCATACTTATTTCGTGATATGTTGGGTCATGGAGAATCAAAATCGACAATATCATATGAATTGTTAAGTATGAGTACGATGAATATTTCAAACTTTGAATATGAGTAGTATGAGTATAATATTAAAATAAGTATGAATGCGTATATGTATCAGAAATTATGAGTATGATTCGAATCTACTTATCTTTTTGAATACTCATTGCTGATAGCTGATGTATATTGGCGAAGCATAAAAGTGTGAGTACAGTATTAAGGCTAAATGCTAAAATAGGAAGGATGCTGTTGTGACAATGCCATAAAAGTCATAAAGTATATCATTCAAGTAAACATTCTAGATTGCATCCTAGATTGCAAAATTATTGTGGTATCGTTCAGGCAAACAATTGCTGTGAAGATATTCGTGAAATATACAGTCGACTTAAAAGTCAAGGTACTCCAAAATGTGAATTTTAAGTAATATTTGTAAAAATAACACGGTGCGACAGTCAAAATATACCCAGCTAGTAGCATAATGTAGGTTGTGAGTTTTATTGAGTAGAACTCAAAAATATTTTTTTTTATTTCTCGAATCCTCCATACTCTTTTTATTTGACAAAAACTGAATTTTTTAATCTTATCACACCAAATTTTTGATTATCCAAATATTTTTTAACCTATTTAAAAATCCAAAGTTTTATGGAAAGGGGAGAGATTAGCCTTTAAAACATTATACATAAACATTTTGTACAAACTTAAATTTTTTGACTTTTGATGGGGTAAACTTGGAAAATATTATTTTTTTACTATTTTTTTAAGTTTGTTAATTGAAAAATTTAATTAAAAAATATGAAATACGGGGCGACTTTCTACAAGTGCATTATATTGTGAAGAAATTGACACTTCGTTTGATAAAATTGGACAAAAATTGTCGTAGTTATTATTCAAATGCTATAACAGTCGTGTTATATTTTTTATATATGTCATCTTATCAAATGTACTTTCATTTCAAAAAAGTTCTATATATTTGATGAATCTTGATATCGGTATTTATGAAAATGAAACATAAACATTTGGTTCAAACTTAAATGTTATGAGTTTTAATCAAGTAAACTTTGAAAAAATAGTTTTTTTCTTATTTTTTCAAGTTTAGGTATTCTTGGTGACACTCTGAAAGTGTATTATTTTGTAAGGAGATTGACACTTCGTTTGAAAAAATCCAACAAAAATTACCGTAGTTACTATATAAAGAGTATAACAGTCGTATAAAATATTTTATATATGTCACCTTATCAAATGAACTTCCAGTTTAAAAATTGTCAGAATTTTTGATGGATCTTGATTGTTTACGACAAAAAGTGTCTATTCAACGTTTCGGCGATTACCAGAAGTCGGCTAATATTTGTGTTTTTCGCAAGTAATATTATTTCTCTTTGTGCAAACATTGGCCTACTTCTGGTGGTGGCTCAAATGTGAAATTGACACATTATCCAATGAACAATCAAGATCCATCAACTAGAAGTTCATTTGAAAAAAATTATATATCAAAAATATAACTCGAATCTTATACTCTTTAAATATTAGGTACCGTAATTTTTGTTCGATTCTACCAAACGAAGTATCAATCTCTTCACAAGAGAATACACTTTAAGAATTTAATCACTTATTTGATATTTTTTAATTAAAGTTTGCTACTATGAATGGACAAACTTGTAAAAATATGAAAACAATTCGCGTTTGTCAAGTTTACATCATAAAACCCCAGAGCATATTAAGTCGAATAATATACATATATGTATATCTATACTGTTTTAAAGGCCCATCCCTCCCCTTTCTAGGAAAGTTTAAATTTGTGACATTGGTTCAGAAATGTTTGTATAATCAATAAATTTGGACACAAAGATCGTATCACTACTAACCAGCCACTGGACAAAAATGGAAGTAAAGTAGGTAGGTAGGCAGTTTTCCGTTTCCTCTAGTCCGGGAATCACTCGGAGGTTCTGATGAAGTGACTCGGATTACCAATAGCACTGCATGACAGTTCATCAAGATCATCTATATAATAGGCAACAATGCGCCTTTTTTTCCTACAACATGATGTCGGGCATGTATCCCTTAGGTGAAGAACAGTCTTTTCTTCCTTCCCATCTTTACAGTTGCCTACCCATAATGCATGCCCATAATGTAATTCTCCGTAATGACCTCGACAACAATTCTGAGCGCACTTCTATGTAGTATAAGCGGACATGTCGAGGGCTCTTCACGCCGCCTTGGCCAGATTTTTCTCACCGTTCTTCCCCTGTCCAAGGCCGTCCATGTATTATTGACGGAATCGACGACAGCATTGTCAATTACAAGATTTCAGGCCCCCAAAGGCATTCAAAAAGTCTAAAATTTATCGAAGAATTCGATGGTTGTGCCACTCCGAACCAGTTTATCTCCTCGACAGTTACCTGTAATGTCAAAGTGCCCTGGTACCCACATAATATGGACGTTATATCATTCTGCTACCTCACTGCGAGTTCACAGAGTTCTTGGAGTTCCCAACGTTGGAAATCAGTACTTCAATAGCCGGTGTAATTTTTGTGCCATAATCCACAAACCTTGTTAGCTATAGACTATGGTTCTTGATTTGGGGCGAAGTCTTTTTCTCTACTTGCCAGCAGGAGAAGTAGGCAGCGTCTGCTTAGAGTGGTGAAGATTTACTTGGATTACGCGTTTCAAACACCGTTCCCTCCACCATCATTTAATTTAAACTTTGGGCAGAAACATCCTAAAAATAGATGACATATCCGATTTACTGGAAGTAAAACAACTTTCATCTTTGGTCTTATCTTCATCATCCGTGGAGTCCATATGTTTGTTCCTCAACACTGTCAACGGACTCTATATGACGATTGTCTTTTTTGCAGGCCTTAAAGACAATACGCCCAAATCCGTAGGTCAACACACCAGTAGAATTCACAAGGTGAATCAGGGATTCTTTGTTTACGCAGTTGAAGTTTGGAGTTAAGAAATTTAAACTTGCTCTATTAATATTTTGTATAATTTTGTGTGAGATAAAAAAAACCGTTTTTGTCAAATAAAACAAGTTTGGAGGGTTCGAGAAATATAAAAAAAAATATTTTTTTTTAATTTAACTAAACATCTTAGACTAGGTAGTTACTCGGATGTATTTAATTTTTTGTATTTTGTCACATTAGTGTTAAAGAGCGAGTTTTTTTGAGAATAATTTTTAATTGGAAGGAAAAAATCATTTTAACCTCGAAGTATTGGCAATTGCTGGCTACACATTCTTCCATCTTTTAGGCAATTTGTTGAGCCCACGCCAATAAAACTGTTGTTTGAAGCCAACCAGTCATCCAATTTCCAACTTCCTTGTAGGAGTCGGAGTGCTTCTCAGCCAATATATGTTACATCGATTAAAACAAGTAGAAGTTGGAAGGCCAAGTCTGCTGAACGGATTTTGATTTGTGAGCATCCGTATGTTTCAAAATTACCTTTCTGTGTTTTGTGGCCCATTCTGGTCGTTTTTCGATCAATGCGTAGTTCAATTATCATCTCGTGAGGTATCACGTATATCACTTTCTAGTACCAGCAGACACAAAGCATTGTCTTCCTCCCAAATCGCCTGATTGCAGCCGAAGGTGATGGTTATCCCGAATTAAACATTATTTCCCCTTTGGATTCTGAAAACAAAACCCTTTTTCGTCGTCAGTAACAATTCGATGCAATAATGAATTGCCTTTCATTTAATTCTTGTGGCACCCATTTTCCAGGCTTCTGAATTTTCCGCGTAGCTTTTAAACAGCCAGTAATGTTGTGTAACATTTAATATTTCTGCCATTTGCTTCTGACTCGTCATTCAATATTTGAACAATTTACACAAGCCCTTGTATCGTTGTATTCATTGTATTGTTGGACGAATATACAATAGTGTATGCTTGTTTTTGATAATTTTCATATGAAATTCCGATACACTTATATACATACTTTTCATATGTTTTTGGAAGTTGTATTGGTTTCGTGCTCAGTTTATGTAAATGCTAGTAATCAAGAAGAAGAATAAAAATATAAAATATTTCCTATGCAACTTGCGTCAACAATTAACAATTCTAAATTATAATTATTCGCACAGATAATTAATTAATTTACTATTTTCCTGTTCTTCTTCTTATCGTTTTTGGACGTTTGGAACTACACAATACAGCATAGCATTGAGCGTTCACAAACGAAAAGTGTTCAATACAACATACACGATACAAAGTCGTGTGAATTGGCTAATTGTTTCTAACTCAGCATTTTGAAATTTTCTTGTTGATGTTCAACGTTCTTAATTTCGCAATTAAAAATCGTTACCTCTGAACTGTCGAACCCATGCATGTTGCTTCTCTCCCTCTCCCCAGCATTTTTCTTCAATTAAAAACAAAATAAAAATAAAAAAGTTAATGCGTTAAAATCTTTAAAGATAAGTTTGACAGATGCCATCGATAACACAAAAAGATTAGGACTCGTTCACAATAAATGTTCTCTATGGAGACATTTGTATCTTGACGGTATCCCTGGTATGTACATTGCATGTTAGTACGACATTTTATTATATTGTCATAATCCATGAATGCCATAAGTCAACAGACCCGAATGTATCAATTTTTCTGATGTGCGTTGTGCAAATTTGACACGTTTGCTTACGTTCTACGATCTGCTGCTGTACACCAAGCAAGACCTGTTTAGAAAGGGAAACTCAGATAATGAATCTGATATGAATCAAATAAATAATAATAAGAAGGCAGACGACGTATGTTTTCGGTAGAAAGTAAAAGAAATAGAAAAAAACTAATCTTGAAACTGAGGTTCGCTTCCAATTTTAAGCTAAACCATTGCCACACAAAGAACTTTTTGTTGTGCCAATCAAACTTGGCGAATTTGAAAAAAAATTAATTAAATCGGTTTCAGATGAAGGTAAATAGAAGCCGTCAGGATTACAATCTAGTTTCTCAGTTTAAAGTCGACTCCGAACGACAGATTTATGAGAAATTTGTCATTACAATTTTATTTACTCACAGAGTTTTTTATCGTTTCAGCTCATTCATGGTTTCTTTCTTCTGGATTCTATGGACCATTGTAGTATTTTTTAATTGTTTAACCTTTTCAAGTCGTGTTACTAGATTTTTATGCGTTGTGCTATATTTATGTAAGCCTATCATAATGTTACGAAAATGGAAATGGTGTTTTGCTTAAACATCGTGTAAATTGTAAACAAAAGCTACAAAAACAAAAATAATGAATTAGTTCACATGACAAACAAGTAAACAAAAAAGCAACAACAACACTGCAAGGACAAACGTAAACAAAATACACAAACAACAATAACGTAAACAACATGTTCGCATTTATAGAGATTTCGAGAAGGCGAAGTCATTCTCCGTCAAGATCATTCAGACTGTTTACCCTGGGATATAAAAGGCAAGACAAAGCAGGCAACGGAGTTAGTAAAAATTTAGTCAGTCTTGTGTGAAGATGCGTTGAGTGTGAAGAGAATAATTGTGGTTTGAAGATCTCCGTTGTAAAGATCTAACGAACAGTTGTTAGTGTGTACGCGGAAGAGTGTAAAGAAGAATAACAAATAAAGCAAATTGTATCACACGGAATAGTACGAACAATATAGAATTTATTTAAAACTAAACACAAAATAATTTTTTTTATTTGCAATCTACGAACTCATATTTTAAACAATAATAATAACTACCATCGGGGCGTATGAGGCATATGAGAGCAAAGAAAATACCATCGAACACTGAGAGTACTAAATTGTGTTTTTGTTAAAAACTATTCATTTGTTACATCTGAAACATCTGTCGTTAATGTTCTCTCTTTTTCTGTTTTGGTTTTTATTTACGCGGTTAACTTCGTCTGATTGTTTACATTTGAAATTTAATTGCATGACCATTTATTTAATATCATAAAAATAATGTCTGCACGCAGGGGTGTTATATTTGACGATTTTACGTCATTTTGACGATTTTTATTGTCGATTTACTAATATGACGATTGACGTTCTTTTCCATAAAATTTCTAACATTTTGACGATTTTTTGGCATCACGTACATTTTGTATAAAACCAATTTTTTGGCATCACTTACATTTTGTATAAAACCAAAGTGTATTCATAAAGTGCCTACAGATCTTATTGTACAACAAACATCCACAAAAACAGGCAATTTGTTTTTGTTTTAAGCTATCTCGCTGTCAAAATTTACTATTATTTATTTATAAATTTAATATGTATAAACATCCATTAACATTGCATGTTGAATGACAGAATCAAAAAAAAGAACAATTACAATGGTGAACATTTACTTGATTCAAAAATTTTTGGAAAAAGATTAAATCACATAATTTATAAAACAATAAACTGGCTTTTCCAAACTTATGTGATTTTGTTAATAACTTAATGACTTTACCAAATTCATCAGCTAACGTTGGACGTATATTTAGTACAATTAATATAAACAAAACTAAAATAAATAATTCTTTGGTTTCAAAAACCATTGAAGGAATTTTATTATCAAAAGATTATTTAAAAAATAATTCTTCTAATTGTTTTAATGTTAATATTACTAAATTTGATAAGTAAACTTTGTTCACATAATTTGTACGAACATTGATTAAAAATGTTCTTTAAGTTTTCTGTCTAGTAAGATTTTCAAAAGAAAATATTTTATATATTTTTTATTTAAATTTTTGTTTTTTTTTACGTTATTGTTTTATTGAAGACTGCTGTTCCTTTATGTTAAATATTGTTTTTATAAATTGCAAATAGAACTATACTTATAGAAAAATATATTATTCATGTTTTAAATTATGACGATTTTTTGACGTTTTTTCTCAATTTTTGTGACGATTTTGACGATTTTTTCCGTTAATTTTGACGATTTTTTAAAAATAAAACCTAACAGCCCTGTCTGCACGTGACATTTGAAGTTCGTGTTTCCAGAATGTAGTAAAAATGGTCGCAGCGTTTTCCACTATCTGCACTTGTAATGGCAGAAATTTCCATGAAACTGTCCCTCGGTAAATAAAATATGTATACCATAGAGTAACAACAAAACAAACAATAATTTTGTTATTCCATACATACATTCACCATTGTCACTAGTAGAATTACGGCCTAGCCTCTCACAAGATCCATGTTATGTATGTTAATTTCATTCATAAGTTGCGAAACATACAGTTCAATGTCTACTCCGAATGATAGATCTGAAAAGCTTTCTTCTCTTTAATGAGTGATAGCAATGGTTTTAACTTAAAGTTGTTGTCTAGTAAGTGCACACAGTACCCACCAGATTACGTTGATCATCAGTAATTTCGTACTTCTCTGTAATTTGCTACTCGAGCCATACCTTGGTTTTCTCCATATTTTATTGCTATACCATGCTTTCTTTTTCAAGATATTGGACAAGTCAAACTCTATTCCTCTTCTGGCTTTATGCTACCAAGACAGCAGAATGAGTTGCAGTATTATATGGATCGATTATTGACACACGTTGCAGTATATTTTTTACTCTTTGATGTTATTCTGTTTTAATATTGTTTTCTTTGCAAATTGCCAAAAAAAAAATTTTTTCTTTTAAAGTTTTTATATAATGTAAATGTAATATAAAGTAAATTATTTTGTGTGTAAAAAAATATGTTGTACTTTAACTTCTGTAAACCTATGTATATTCATGTTCGTATGTTTTTTAATTATGAATATAGATTGTGGTTATTTTTGCCAACAATCTAATCGTCAGCATAGTTGTTATTACCAAAATTGTATGTATTAGTGAGACAAGACTGTGACTTCCTCGATTTGGTCCTTCCAACGCATACAAGGTTGTCCTCTTCGCCGACTTTCGCAGATCTCCGCATCAAATATCCGTCTCGCCGGAGCATCCTCCCCCATTCGAACGACATGGCCGGGCCAGCACAGCCGCTGGATATTAATACGCTGTACAACGTCTATGTCGTTGAGAAGCTCATAGAGCTCACTGTTGTATCGGATACGGAAATCATCGCCAACTCGCAATGGACCGAAGATCTTGCATAGTACTTTTCTCTCGAACACTCTCAAGGCCGCTGCATCTGAACTTAATAGGGTCCATGCCTATGCGCCATAAAGAAGCACGGGTTGGATGAGTGTCTTGTAAAGTGTTAGTTTTGTCGTACGAGAGAGGTCTCTGCTACTCAATTGCCTATTTAGACCATAGTAGCACCTGTTGGCAAGAGTGATCCTGCGCTTTATCTCCAGACTGACCCATCTTAGTAGACTCCCGTTCAATAGCACTAAAGGCAGCAGTAATATCTCGCTTGGTACGCCCTATGATGTCAATGTCGTCAGCGTACTCAATCAACTATCACACCATAGACTACATTCAAAACTCTAGTTGACATTGACCTGTTACTGAACGCATAATCCCATAAGGTTATGATCAGGTGCTACATATACTGTCTTAGGGGAATAGTACAATACCAGGAGTTATGAGAGAGATATTACTTGCGACATGTGCCAAAATTATATACAGGAAAACATCATTTCTGGATATAATACAAAATAGAGCGTTTAAGACGATTCTCCAACAAGATAGGATATATTTTTCAGTATGGTCCAAAAATGTTTCGTTCACGGTGTTTTCTTTATAGGTGGATGGAACAGAAATTTGTGATATGTAAAGTTTTCAGAGCAACCATAATTGTACCGCCCCATTTCCTGACTTACCGTGATATTGGACAGGATAATAAACGAAATAGAGAATATGTGGACATCGCAGGAGTCGCAATAGAAGAAATGTGGAGGTTTGTCTGCAATATAAACAATCTACTCTGCCATATTTAACGGAAATTGTAAAAAAAAATTCAATACTGAAGGTATTATATTTAACAGCGGAAGGACAAAAGGTGTAGCCAGCTGTCACGCAGAGCTTGGTAGTTGGGACACTACTATGAAATATTATGTACTATGAAATATTGCGTACGGCGAATGCCATTACCGGACGGAATTAAATTTGTGGATTTTACGGATAACAATGTCATACCTCAGTGGCTCAGAAGATAAGGAATACTCGTATATATTATGATGAACGTAGTAGTTAGAATATTTGAAGCATGGCTTGGTGGCGTTGAACTGAAATGGGCGAACAAAAGAAAAAGGTGATCTAGTTAGAGAAAATAGGAAAATATCTGTTGGATAATAAATACAAAATAGTATAGAAGAGTCGATATTATATTTATTTACAGCAGGGTGCACAAATGAGTACATGTTTGTACTTTGGACGCTTTTTATTGAATAAAACTAAAAGTAATAAAGAAAACTTCAAAAGTTTTTTGAAAACAGAAGCAAACAAAGCAAAAACAACTCGAATTTACTCAATTTTGCACGTCTGCATTTTATATGTTTGCAAAAACGAAATCAAAAACTATCGTTATTTTTTCATGTTTTTGCACTAATTTGACTTTTTTAAGAAAATATTAGTTTAATATTAATTACTTAATCTCGTTTAAGAAATTGAAGAAACTCTCGAAATCGACTGATGATGGTATTGTAGATATGACTGGAAGTCAATCAGTCTACAGAGAGATTTCTAAACACCTTGGAGTTAGTCAGTCAGCTGTCATCAGTGTTAAAAAACTTCGTTCTGTTGTTCCCAAGCCTCAAGTCAGAGGTCGTAAAAAACTACTAACTAATGCAGGTGATCGTCTAATGGTAACAAAAATGAAAAGGGACACATTTTTAACACCAAAAAGAATTTCTTTCGCAATCGGGAAAACCGTTAGTCGATGGACGGCAAGTAGAGCTCTTAAAGATTTTGGCTATACCTCAACAGTCAAAAAGAGAAATCTATACTTTCGGGTAAAAATGTAAAGGCACGGTTAAAGTTTGCCAGAGAACACAGAAATTAGACAGTGGATGACTGGAAACTTGTGATCTGGTCAGACGAATCAAAAGTACGCAATATTGCTGGCGCCGCCAGACACCATGTTAAGGAAACGGTGAAACACGGTGGAGAAAATGTCATGGTATGGTGTTGCTTTACATGATGGCAACTCGGACCACTGTAACGAATCAATAAAATTATGAAAAAAGAAGATTATTTAAGAATTTTGCAGACCCATATTCCTGATTTTGTCTGCGAGAGCAACTATTCTGCGCAAAAAGTGCTTTTCAAGCATGATGGTGACAGCAAACACTCCTCCAAAATCTTTAAAGAATAGCTCAGTGAGCAGAATTTTCAATTAGTGCAGTGGCCAACTAAAGTCCCGACCTCAATCCGATTGAGAATTTGTGGTCAATCGTGAAGTTGGTCGAGACGGTTGTGACAGTACCGATCAGTCCCAACCAATTTAGATGATCTTTGACAACGGATTCGTCAGGAATGACCAAATATTCCGAAAGACATTATAAAGAATTTGATGGAGAGCATGCCAAGTCCCGTAAATTAGGTTTTACATAACAAGGGTCTTTGGACTAAATATTAAAAATACTTGTATTCCCTAAAATTTTTAAATGGTGCAAAATTGAGTACATCCGAGTTATTTTCCTCTTGATTGTTTTTTTTAGAATTTGATCATTTTAGTTTGGAATTTTATATCATTTTAATACTAAAGAAAAAACGAAAAAAATTTTCGAATTGTTTTATCACTTTTATTTTTATGCAATTAAAAAATCCAGTACAAACTGCAGATAAAAAATGATGGGAGCGATGAATTTCTATATGCAAATGACAGCCACAATGAAAGTTCAGTTTTAAGGTAAGGTGGACATTTGATATTATTCCTGATGGATGAAGGAAAAATACTACGTTTCGTTCTTGTACAATAATTAACTGCACTTGGCTACTTCGGGAACTATCACCACAAATATGTATAAATGTAATTCCTGTCTTCATCGACGACGATGAAGGTATGAAACATATACTTATCAATTTAAGATGGCCCTAATATTTCAGGGAATGTCAACTTATGTATGAAATGTTGAATTTTGCAATTTTTTGGAACGACTGCAGTCAGCAGAAGTAAAAATTGAATTGACAGAAAGGTATAAAAAAAACTTAATGACAGCGCCGCGGAACTTAAGTTGTTGACGTATAAAGGAACATTTCCACTTCCAGATCAAAAAAAGGTAAAGTTTCTTCGTATTCAAAAGCACATATTTAATACTACGGATTCATGTGGGGAAAATAAGTGTTTGTGTTTGTCAAAATAATGGCATATGAAGTTTTACCTTTAACCTTTCTATGATTGTGTTTTACTACACAGCAAACATTTTACTGATTACTTTCCATTCCTATTTTTAAACCGACAAAACAAAAAATTAATTCGTTGCCAAGTGAAAATAACAGTAACTACGAAGTTTACAGTTCGTTTCCGTAATATGGTTTTACAATAAACAATTTTATAATTCCTTTATCGTATTACTTTCCAAGCAGCTTCCTTCTTCACCTGTATTCGAACTCATTGTAAATTCTAACTCTTAAGCTGACTCTTTTGGAAAGCAACTGCTTTCTCCACCTATCTTCTCACTGGCTTCGAACTGCCAGTGAATTCCATTATGTGATGATTCCGTGACCACTTTCTAATGTTAATGTAATGTTATGTGCAGATCACCATGTAGTAGTGTCTCAGCCGAACGGTTTTCTTCTTGAATTTAGCTTTATACGTACATATGTATGTCAGCATAGAATCGGATGGACGTCGTACATACATACATAATTGGTTATTACAAGCCTACAGTCTACGGCCTATGTTATGTTGCGTGTTTTAATTTTCTACGCAAGTGGCAAGACCTACAGTTTAAAGTCGGCTCCGGTCGACAGATTTTGCAGAAACTTTTCATGGAAAAAAAATATTTTCAAGACATATTTTTTCATATTTTGTTTTGTTGAAAATGTGTGACCTGGGGTTAGAACCGTGGCTTCATGTCTAATAATACCTGATAATATCTACTGGATTACGGCGATATCATCAAAACATCATAACATAGCTTTTTAAAAACGTTTAAAACACGAGTGCGTTGATTGCAATCAAAATAACAACAAATATGTGTTTAGTTTCACTTAAACTGTTTATTGTTGGCACTATTGTTGTGTGTCACCGTTTACAACTTGACGAATACTACAATAATTGCTTGTTCGCTATTTTCTTTGCTTACAACGCAGATCTTTTCAACGGCGATCTGGAAACCACGACTGTTTTCTTCGCACACGACGCGTCTTCACACAAGACTGACTGTATTCTTACTACTCGTTGCCTGATTTTTCTTGCCTATCCCTTTTATAACGGCACGTAATCAGTCTGATGAAGGTTCTTGAAGTCGAATGTTAGGGGTTTCGCCTCGTTGCTTGGTTTGTCTTATCTTTATATATGCCCACGTAATCAGTCAGTAATCAAGTCGAACGTTCGGGGTTTCGCCTTCACGAGAACTCTTTTGCGACTTCATTGTTTTTTGTGTATCTTGTTCACATTGCTTGTTGTTGAGTTCTCGCTTACTTTTCTATCCCCTTTTCTTTTATACTCATGTTGTTGGTTTACTTTGTTTACAAATGCGTTGTATTTGTTTGTGTAGCTTTTGCTCATTTAGTGTTAAACGATATACACCGTTTCCATTTTCGTAACAATAAGTTAAATTTATACCTACAATTTGTTGAAGGTCTCCAGCCTTCTCTGTTGACTTCTGTCCGCACAGAATTCAGCTTTCATTGCATTTCACAATATCTGTGAGCTAGAGTACAGAACTCGTGGAACTTTAAAGTTCTCCACTATAGTGTTAAATACTCAGCTTCGCAATCGATGACATAAATTATTAAGAATTCATTGTTTCTGTCTGTATTCCGATATCGAAAGCATTTTTCTTTAAGGCAAATGGCAGTAAATTTATAGAAAAATTTCTTCAGACATTGTGAAAAATTAGAGAATCAATTGATCTAAAAAGGTTTGTAGGGTGTTGTTCTTTTTGTGCGCGTACATGGGTTTTCATGAATATAAAATTATTTTTCATTTCCTTTACAGTACTCAATAGTATGAAATCAATTTTATTGGTTTTCCTTCAACTCTAAATTTCAATTTTTAATATTGGTTTTCAACACAGCGGGATGCAGAAACAACCAATAATTTTAATTTTAAATTAAAATTTTTTTTTTTTTAATTTTAATTTAAATTTTTATTCAAAAATATGTTTCACAGGAATCATGTAAATTCATGAAATTTAAAATTTCAACATATTGAAGTTGAAGAAGGTGCTTTAAATTACAATTCATTGCTAGTGGAGTGTGATAGGTAGAAGCATAATGTACTGTGACTGAAAGCTATAATTGGACAAGAGGTATGAGATTATACAAATGCAAGATTTATAGATAATACTATGCGACAAAATAAAAAAATGAAATACACCCACCTAATGACAAAATCTTTTTTTTAAATTTCTTGAACCCTCCAAACTCGTCTGATTTGACAAAAACAGTTTCTTAGGACTTTACGCACAAATTTATTGAGTACACAAATATTTCTGAACCGATGTCCAAATATATATGTATTTTTTGTACTGCTTTCTAATATTAAATTTATTTAATAATTATTCTTCTATTGTATTAATCAAGTAAATGAATAAATATGTAGAATGGGAAAGTATAGAATAAGTAATCAGAATGCAAATTTGCATAAATGTGTAGGATGTAAAATAATTCAGTTTTAATAAAATGATTCAAACTAGTGACTCAAAAATGTGACTTCATTTCAATTTTGTGAATGTATTCCTTTCATCTAAATTTATATTCTAAATTGTAACTTTATATATGTTATTTGTTTATTTGACATTTTATGCATATTTTTTCATATGTATACTCGATTTTCTATTTGACCAGTTTACAAAAACTTTTAAACTTAAAAGAAATTTCTTTTAATCAAGAATTTATGTTAGAAGACATATTAAAGTGTTTGTATATGCATTTTGTTTGTTGCTTTATATTTTCCTGATGTCATACTTGTGTTAAATTATATGTATGTACATATGTATACGTATAAGCTAAAATTCTTTGGAAAAATAAGGAAATTTTATAAAAAAAAATTTATGGTTTATTCTGTATTTCTTTCGTCGGATGTGAGTAGGAGTTGCCCTAACTAAAGCTGCACATATAAGTTTAGTTTTTTATTTTAAAAGATCTGTAAACCTACAAATTACTTTGTGGTCAGATTGCCAAAGGTTTTAACATTTGTGGATTCAAATTTAAATAGATAAATATTTCTTTAAAAGAGCACAGAGTTGAATTTTTTTTATTTTAATTTTCGAATATTTTTATCCACTAGTAGAAACATGCAAAGTGGCAAATATTAAACAAATTTGTAACTCATTCACTAAAAACTTTCAAGGAAGAAAAGTTGATGGTATTTTTACCTAAAACTGGAAGTTGATATTTGTAGTGAAAGGATAGTGCTATGAAATTAATAGATTGGTGTTGTCAATTAAGGTGCGTTGTTATATTTAAGTAACGTCTTGAGGCCTGAACATAAACCAATATTTAACGGTATTCATGTCTTGCTTTACATACATATATAATTGGTCATAACAATTCGTTTTACAGCATTATGACCTAGCTTCTTTTACCACTCATGTTAATATTATACATGAGTATAATATACATGTATAAAATTAACACACACAACATAAGAGTGAGAGAAGATAGGTCGTAATCCTGATTGAAGGGTTGTAATGACCAATTTTGTATGTATGTTATAGCAAATTCGGATTTTTTTGTATTTCTTCCATTTTCAATAAACACATCACATTTTATTAGAAAAATGTTTTTCGCTGATATGTGAGCAAAAATTTTTCCACCATACATATTTTTTTATTTTATGCATATTTTAATAGATAGGCTGCGTAAATTTTTACGATTCGCTGGAAAACCGTAAAATATTTATTCCTAATATTACCATTGAAATAGATACTCACATCCCATTACATAAATTTACACAGATTTTATGTCTTTATGATGTAGTATTTTTTTTACGAGTTTTTTCTGCATACGGTCTATATAAACGGTTGCTTTATGTATGATACGTCGGTAGAGAATAATTTTGTTTTTCAAGAAATTTCACACATAATAAAGACATTAATTTTGTTTAATTATCATACCAAAATTATTCCAACTTTCTGTGTGTATATCCAGTGTGGTGATTGCCAAAGGAAATAACAAAATCAGAAAATAGAAATTGCAGGCAAACAATGTGTGAATTTTGAAATGGTACTTACTGTACTATAATTGAAAGAGTACTTTTTTTGCAGCAAATGGTACTTTTGTAAAAAAATTCATACAAACATTTTGGTCATTATAACCCTTCAATAAGGATTATGACCTAACTTCTCACACCACTTATATTGTGTGTGTTAATTTTATACATGAGTGGCGGGATCTGCTGTTTAAAGTCTACTCCGAACAACAGATTTTTGAGAAACTTTATAATGACAATCTTATTTACTCTCAGAGTTTTTGCCGTAAAGGATGTCTCTGGAGAAATAGTTTTTCATATGACATTTCATTTTAATGAAGATGTCTGAAATGGGGTTTGAACCGTGGGCTCACGTCTAGTAAGCCCGCACACTACCTACTAGAATATTTATTTATTTTTATTTAATTTAATACACATACGGGACGGAACAGAAAAACTAACGACTTATTCGTGTTCTTCACATACACGACAAAATCAGCTGATTTGGAACGTAACAAAACGTAAAAGCCCCGTTTAGTCAAACGTCGATGGAACGTAATGTAACATACGTTGGTTTTTAGCATATGAAGAGCGATGCAAATGCTTACCGAAAATACATTACTGTTCGTCAAGCGTTTTTATTGTTTTTCGTGTTCTAAAAACGAATGTATGTATGTTCCGTGGACGTTTGCATAACCGGGGATAAGAACTAATTCTAGCTTTAGCATTACGTTGAACATGTTGCTAATACATTAATAGTTGAAAAGAGGAAGACATAAAATATGTAATAATAAATAAGTACTGAATGCGTCGCGGGGGTACTGCGATATTTTTGATTAGACAATTTAAAATTGAAGGAAATAAATAAATATATATGTACGAAAGGGCTATTTGTGTGTTGTGATTGATATTCTGTTCAAAATTTGGTAAAATTTTTATTATTTATGTCTATAATTGTTTTTTTTTATTTTTATTTATTTATTTTTTTTTTTTGTTATATATTTATGTACCTTTATTCCTTAATTCTGTTGTTGATTGTTTTGCAAAAAAATAATTGAATTTTCTAACACCACCAAACGTTGGTTATAATTTATGATCATTCCTACCTTACACTGGGGATGACATTACTCGTTACTCAAATTTTATTGGAAAATCTAGGAATTATCAAATATTTCGTCTGCTATACGACAGTTGTGTTCCTGTCAGAACTAAACTTGTTAGAGCCAAACACCAACCGTGGTTTAATGCTGAAATTAAAGCTTTAATTTATGAACGCGACATTGCCTACAGGCGATGGAAGAGGTTCAGAACGGACGATCTGAAAGCCATCCATAGGTCAGCTTGTAGTGAGGTTACCAAACGCATTAAGATTGCAAAAACATTGTTTTACGTCGGGAAGTTCGCTTCCGCACTGGGTAACAAGGCTAAATGGAAGGTAATCCGTGATATTGGTGTTGGACAAAAGTGTCATAATACTTCTGCTGATGTCGATGTAAACGCTCTCAACGATAAATTTGTTAATATCAGTGTTCCGACCCCTGATAGTGACATATATAATGACCTTTGTTTTGTTCCGCTTGAAAATCCCTTTAGTTTTCGTTGTGTTAATCAGCCCGAGGTTTTGGAATGCTTATCTTCGGTAAAATCGAATGCGGTTGGTTCTGATGATTTAGATCCTCTGTTTTTGAAAGCTTTGTCACCTAGACTTTTGCCGTATTTGACTCATTTATTCAATACAGTTTTAACTATGTCGTCCTTTCCTGATGAATGGAAACAGTCGAAAACCATTTCCATTCCTAAATCCAACAACGAATTCCGGCCAATTGCCATTCTTCCATTCCTGTCTAAAGTAATGGAAAATCTCATGGCTAAACAAATAAATAGTTATCTCGTGAGTAACAACTTCCTATCTGATAAGCAGTCGGGATTTATGAAAGCTAAGAGCTGCACTACTGCATTGGTCAATGTAGTTGATGACCTTAGGTTGGAACTAGATGAAAATTACATAGCGTTTTTAGTTCTTCTGGATCACACCAAGGCTTTTGATACGGTTGAATATTATTGAAGAAGCTACAGACCCTCTTTCATTTTTCTAACTCAGCTTGTAATCTCATACGTTCTTATCTTGTGAACAGATCACAACGAGTTTATCTAAACGGCAAGATCTCGAATTTGCTAAGCGTTGGAAGAGGTATTCCTCAGGGATCAATATTAGGGCCTCTCTTGTTCTGTATATACATTAACGACCTGCCTGATGTTTTGGATAATTGTAGCGTACCTATGTACGCTGATGACGTTCAGCTCTATAGAAGCACGCGTATAGAGGATATCCAACTATGTATAGACACCATCAACTGTGATTTACGAAAAATTGACAACTGGGCTAGGTCCAATGGACTTTGTATAAATCCCTCTAAATCTAAATGTTTATTGCTCTCCAGAACCAAGAGAGCATTTGTTGTGCCGGATATTATTATCAGGGGGAATAAAATTGACTTTCTTGAATCAGCATTCAATCTGGGTGTTATCTTTAATAGTCGGCTAACGTGGTCTAACCACATTAACGTCATCGTTGGTAAAGTTTACGGTATGCTTAGGAACTTGTGGGCTGTTATAGATTCGACTCCCTTTGCCATGCGTATGCAAACGTATTTGATTCCTGTCCTTTTATACGGATCTGAAATTTTCGCAAACTGTGATACTGATGATAAGCGGAAACTCAACCTGGCTTATAATAATATAACCAGATATGTTTTTATTAGGGGACGTCGAGACCATATATCACAATTTTCATACCAGATATTCGGAGTTAATTTTGATAATCTATTAAATATTAAATGCCTTATTCTCCTCCATAAGATACTTATTTAGTAGGATTACATTTGCTAGATCCAACCGCGGTATGAAGGTTATCCAACATAGACATAGGACTCTTTTTTTATATTTTTGTTTTTTATATACACCATCAATCTTTGGAATACTTTACCTAATTATATTCAGAATATAGTCAATGCAGTTAAGTTCAAAAAGGAGTTATACAATCTGTTCAAGTAGTTTTTAGCATATCTTGATTTTTTTTTGTGAATTTTTTCTCTCTATTTCTATTAATGATTATTATTTTTAATTTTTCATTTTTTTAATTAATATATCTTTAAATTTTATTGTATCTTATTATATGTATATATTTTTATTGTTTGTATATTTGTTTATATTTGTATATATTGTTCTTTGTAGTTTTCCTAATTTATTTTTTACATATATTCATTTTTTAATCCTTTTTTGTATCGATTGCTATTTCCCGTGATTTTAATAAAATGCTTTCGAGAATCTACCGTTTAAACAAGTATCACCCCCAATGCAAACTTCCGTACATATGTAAATGAGAATGCAAAGTAATGTACATATTCATGAATTCATACTGAGTGTAGGAAATAAAATAAATTAAAATAATGCTCTTGAAGGAGAATGACTTCGTCTTCTCGAAATCTCTGTAAATCTAAACGTGGTTGTTTCATTGTTGTTTGTGTATCTTTGTTTACATTTATTCTGGTAATGTTTGCTGTTGATTTTTTTTACTTGTTTATCCCCTTTTTTATACTTATGTTTTTGCTATATTTTTGCTTATTTGTTGGTTATGTAAACAAGTCCATTGTTTTTGTTTTTGTAGCTTTTGTTTATCATTTTAATGTTAAACATGTAACACCATTTCCATTTTCGTAAAAATATTTACTTTAAAGATGTCTACAGGTGACAGAATATACAGAAAATAATTATCAATAAAATGCAAATCCGTGAAAACTTTGCAAGCGATTATTTGCTCAAGAGCGCTTAGTATCGACTTTGAAGACATTCGTTAGCGAAGTTTGCCTCCAAAATATTCTTTGGTATTATAACTTTATTTGAACTTATTCGAGCATTAGGAAACCTGTATAAATTCATTAAACTTTATACACACAATCCATGGACGTTGTTATTATTTTTTACACCTTTTTCATATTGTTGTTTGAGATCCGTATCTATGTATATATCCGTGTTTATGTTTTTAGGGTAGCTAAAGATTTTTGTTTATTTAACTACGGCACGTTTATTTAAGTTTAATGTACTTCCAACCTTATTCTATGAGCGTAGCATTGTTGCCTTTTATTGTTTTCTCCATTTTGAATGTACTTTTGTTTCACAAAATTTTTCGTCTCAAGCATGACAACGTGTGAATGCGTCAGAAAATTTAACCTTATCTTTTATAAGCACATACAACATTGGTGCAATTTTACCTTATGAATTCGTTTGAATATAGAAACTCTTCTATGAGAACAGGTATATGTTATTTTAGACATATTAAAAAAGACATCTTTTAAAATTTTAACTTGAAATTTATTTCAAAGTTTAATAATTTTGTGTCAGTTAATGTTTTGACTTTTCGTATAATAATTGTTAAATTTATTTAGCGTTATGACTTTCCTCCAGCTGATCCTGGATAAGTATATTCGTACATGATACCCCTATTTCTACCATGAGGTGTCTTTTGACACTTTTACGATTTTTCTTACAGCAAGAAATAAGAATTATAAAGAAACTACGAATACATACATAAAACATACATTTGGACTGAGCTATAACTTGTTTTTGGTTTTTTCCTCTTCGTATTATTACACCAACCCATGGAAATTCTGTGCAATTGGAAATTCTGCGAAATGCCGTGCCATGGAAATTCTGTGAAATTCTGTTCACCAAGCTTTCGAAAATGTAAGAAATGTTCGGTACACTGAATTCACCGTTATAATTTTTATATTCGCTTGTTGTTTGGGAACAATAGGAACAGGCATAAGACATGTTTTAATAATTATTTCCATAATTATTTGCATCCAAACGCAAAGGTGTCAAAAGACACCTTTTGGTCGAAATAGGTATACACAAAATCGTGGTAGAAATAGTGTTAAATATTAGGAGTGTGTTTTACGTGAAGTGTTTTGATAACGTTAAAGTCTATTCATATATTCATATAAACTGTATCGCATTTGCATGGAGTGATTATTGTCATTCACATTTTGTGAAATTTTTTGTTTCAACTATAGCTTGGCAAACATGCTTCAACTTTAAACAGAAAAAATACAAACAAAACTTTGCATATGATAACAGCAGCATCTGAATAAGGGTACTCGTAACATCCGGTCCTAACTTTTGAAACATCTGAATCTACATTCCATTAAAAATGACTACGTTTGCAATTAAAATCCAATACGAAACCTAAGTTTAATCATTGACTTGATTTGGGGTGAATAATAACATTATAATGTTAACATAACAATAAATATTTCTAATGAATGTTGATTCATAAACTAATTCTTAGAATATTTTGAAGCTTTAAAACAAACCAATCCTATGGAAATAAAATAGTTTTTTGAGTTGTTAATACATAGCGCCACTGCTTGATCATACACGTAACGCCTCTAGAAAAAAATAGCTTAAAAATGTAAAAAGTACGGTTCAAATTATGATTTTTAATATCTGCGATGATGACGTAATATGTATGTACATAACATATATGTATGTATATGGTGTGTAAGTTGTCATTTATTCAATCTGTATTGGTTTATCGCGATGGACGACCATAGATAAGGACTTGCGTTCATTGAATGGGCTCTGAAGCAGTTGGCAACTGATCTTAATTTTCCTCGAAAAACCATATTCAGCGATGAGACCCATTTTTGGATAACACGGTGAGACAGTTAAAATACAACCATCTAATGCCAGTGTAGGTTATGAGTTTTATTGAGTAGGACTCAAAAATATTTTCTTTACATTTCTCGAACCCTCCAAACTTGTTTTATTTGACAAAAACTGTATTTTCGACACAAAATTATTGATTACCCGAATATTTTTAACTTATTTTCAAAATCCAAAGTTTTTCGAAAATGGTAGAGATGAGCCTCTAAAATGGTATACATTAACATATGGTTCAACGTCAAGTTTACTCCATCAAACCCCATAGTATATTAAGTAAAATAATACGTACAGATATGGGCAATTTCGTCTCAAGTGACCCAATTTTTACAATCGATGTCTTCCGATTTGGATGAAATTTGCACCAAGGTTAGTACTATCAGATAGTAGGCCAAGCACACATTTTCAGCTCTATCAGTTCGGAGCTGCCGGAGCTAGAGGGGGTCAAATTTGGACATTTTGTCATACAGGGTTTTTTTAAAATGTGTGTAACTTTTCACCTATTGGTCCTAGCAAAAATTTTCCAAAGGATATTAGATAGCTATTTCTTCAATCTTTCCAAAATTAATTTTATTAATTTTTTAAAAATTCTTTTTATATTTTTTTTTTAATTAATTTTTTTTTAATTTTTTTTTCAAAATGGGCCCTTTTTTCACAAGAAAGCTTTCCTTTAAGGCCTTTATATATATGTATATATATATGAATTTGAAACATTTTAACTATTCCGACAGTATTAATGAACTAGAACTTGAAAAATATTTCTACAAAAAATACAATAATAATGATAGTCGCGGCTTTAACTCTTTCAGAAGTTTGTCCAAAATATTGAACGTACAAAAAAGGGATAAACAAGTAAACAAACAGGCAACTACAACACTGCAAGGACAAACGTAAACAAAATACACAAACAACAATAACTTAAATAACATGTTTACATTTATAGAGATTTCGCGAAGTCAAAGTCATTCTCCTTCAAGAGCATTCATCACACTGTTTACACAGCGATATAAAAGGCAAGACAAAGCAAAAATTCAGTCAGTCTTGTGTGAAGACGCGTTGCATGTGAAGAGAATAATCGTGGTTTGAAGATCTCCATTGTAAAGATCTAACGAACAATTGTTAATTCTAACGGAATTGTGCGAACAATAAAGAATTGATTTAAAACTAAACACAAATTTATGTTTATTTGCAATTTATGAACTCATATTTTAAAAACATAACAATATATAAATGTGTTGTTTAAATCTCTAATTTCTCGTGGAGTTTTTTTTAAATTATATTAAGCCGTTCTCGAAAAGAGGAAAAATTTTTAAAAAAGACAAGCGCAAGTTGAATAAAATGAACCCATAATTACATTTTAAAATTGTTAAATTATACATTTATTTATGAGAAACATTTTGTTCAATATATAGGCTTCAGATTCTGAATCAGCAGTCTCAAATTAACACGCAATTAAATTTACACAATTTTTTGTCAACTATTTCCGTCCTAAGTCTGAAAGTGTTAAATTTTTTTCTTTTTTTTTCCTTTTTAATTTGTTTTTCAAGTACTTCATTCAGTTTTGTTCTGTTTTTAATTTCCTTTTTATATTACTTTATAAGTAGAACTTTCAGTTCCAGTTTATTTATGACTTTGGAGGTTATAACAAACAAGAACAAAGAAATTTAACAAAATTCTCAAAAAAAACTTGAGAAACAAATAAATTTATACCAGAATGAAGGAAAAATACTTGAAATACTTTAAAAAATATTTTTCTTATACAAAATTGAAGCACAGTAATTGAAACTCAGTATTTATATAATTTATCAACTTTTTCCAATGGAAATTACAACAATACAATTTTGATGAATCTAATGCAAATCAAATTATATTTAAAAATGAAAGATTTACGGTTGAAAGGTGATTGGAAAAAAGTATATAATTTTAAATTAAATTTAGTGCATTTTTTTCATTATCTGAAATATAAAAATATTTTAATATAAATACAACTCTCAGGGCCATTATTACAACTTGCCGTTAAAGTTGGGTTTAGTTAAAGGTAACTTTAGCTAGAGCGAACTTTAAAGACCTTTAACTTCTTTTAGTTATTACAACCTACAGATAAAATAAAGTTAACTTTTTCAAAAATATGGCAGTGCCGGAGTAATGTAGATAACACTGCTCAATTAAAAAAGTTTTTTTTAACGCAGTGGCAACGACGGGCTTCTTTTCTTTGTTGTATTTACTCATTTTGTTTATATTTGAAGTTGCCATATTGAAAAGAATATATAGGTTAGGTTAGGTTAGGTTAGAGGACGTGTACTTGTCAATTAAGACAAGTACAGTACCCGGAGGTCGAATTAACCCATTGTACAACGTCCTAGCTTCTCACACCACTTATGTTGTGTGTGTTAATTTTTATACATGAGTGGTGGGACCTACAGTTTAAAGTCGACTCCGAACGACAGGTTTTTATTTATTGAGAATCTTTTCATGGCAATTTTTCTTTACTCTCAGAGTTTTTGCCACAAATCTACTGAGAGGAAGTCGCCGAAAAAATACTTTTTGTATTTTGTCTTTGATGCCTGGCCTGGGGGTCGAACCCAGGCTTTTGCGTCTAATAAGCCAACACACTACCTACTAGACTACGGCGACTTAAAAATAAAAAAAATAAAAAAAAAAAATAAAAAATAAAGAAAAATATAATATGGCAAATTCAAACTTAAACTTAACTTTAAAAGTTACGGGTAGGATGATCCTCCCTTTAGCTTAACGCTCACTTCTACCTTATTGTCCACTTATAATAAGGAGAAACAATTTATCTGCCCATTAAAATCCTCCCTTTTGTTAACGGCAAGTTGTAATAACGGCTGTTAGTTTGATAAATGGGTAGGTACTGCTCTTAATCTGATAATTCGTAAAACAAACATTTTTATATCAAAATTTTAAATTACATATTTAAGAAAAAAAATTACTAAAATTTTATAACCTTTAAATTCATAAAACAAGAGTTTATGTATATTGTGGCAAATATTCTGAAAACAACAAACTTAAGTTTATTATTTGAATACAAAATTTTTTGATCACTATAATTTATTTTTTCTTATATTGTACAATCTACATGTAAATTGAGTTAGGAAAGTGGGAAAATACAAAGCACTTACAAGACAAGTACGTGTTCAAACAACCGCAACCTCTGTTGGTAAAGGTTCACAACCAAAAAAGATGGATTAAACCTGTCAAAATTTGTCTAAATATGGAAATAGTTTCAACGGTAGCAAGCAGTCCAGTATATACACTGGCTCAAATAAGTCTCTCTCACCAAGCAATCAGAATCAATTTACACAATATTTAAAAAAAAGTTTTTCTTCATAGAAAAAGTCAACTTTTGTGCGATTTCTGTTCTAATATTCCAGAATTCTGTAACCTTGGGACATTTGCTTATTAGTTATTATGTGCCTTTCTTTTCTTCCAAAGTACCACATAACACTTCATAGAGTTTGAGCCTGTGGTATAGGCGATGAGATATTATATTTACACCATTGAATAGAAATCAATCTTCCACAGTATTGAGATAAGTAAGGCTTCTTATGTAGAAAACATGGTTTGTATTTCTTGATAACCAGAAAATTCTGTAAGATTTGTACATTTAATAAAAACGGTTGCATAAATAGTTTTATATTTAATAGTTTCTATACGGCGCGGCGTACTGTCTACAAAATTTTTATTTTACTTGGATCAATACCATTCCATTCGTACAATGATCCACGCCTCTAGCATTACATGCAAAATCACTTTTGAGAACTTCTCTCAGGTATTCGACAAAGTAGAAATTGTCTGATTAGCGCTGCTGATCAGTATGCTTAGGCCCTTATTATTTTCGAAAACGATAGCAACTTCGACCTCATTTATGTTCCAGAGTCATGGAGTAGGGGATAACGATCTTTCTAGCTGTTGTCAGAAATTCATTTTTTTTCCTTTGAGTTTAGCAATATATCTCGGGTCATTGTCATGTTCGAAAAGAGTACTCACCATCTATTATCCGTATTTTTCTTCAGTGCCAGGTAAATTTCTGCTTAAAATGTTTACACGGTTATTCCGTACACTATTTCAACTTCTTCATCCGCCATGCAAGCCGATACCATCACGAATCCAACGCCTACTTTAAAATTGTTCTGACATATTTAGTTTGCGTAGTGTTTTCGTTTTGCCTTTGCCAGAAATATACTTTATGGGTATCAAATGAGGAGCACTTAATCCGATAAACTAAAAATTAATTTTGTATGGGATCGAACGGTAAGGCACAGTGTTGGTAAAAGCTGTGTTGAGAGTGTACTTGGTTGGTATCCTGTGGTTAATGGACAAATTCAATTTATTTAATTCAGATCAAGGTCTCTATACTTTAATAAGGCCAATAAATGCAGTGTACAATCCTCAGTCCAATTTTAAGGCACCTGGTTTATTTCCAACTTTAGGAAGTTTTAATTTCAGATGCAGCAAGAAAGGATAATATCTGTTTTTAATTGAGTTGAAGGAAGATATGAACTTTTCCCTAACTAAGCACCAATTGAACACAATTGAGCTTTTGAGAAAACTAGTAGAAAAATATTGCTCATATGCTATAGCATTTTGCTCAAACGCCAAAGTGTACTGCAATAATTTTAGTACGAAATATAAAAAATGAAAGATACAAAGTTTTAGTAAAGCGTATGAGATACAGTATTTACTAAGTTTTTATATTTTGATAATTATATAAATATGTGGATATAAAAATGATAAAAAAATAATAATTATTAGTTTGTTTGTTGTTTCTACTGCACTTTTCCCCATCTTATGAACATTCATGGAGCATGTCTATTATGTTTGCGAATCGTCACAGAAATGCATACATGTAGCTTTCAAATTAAAAATGAAAAAAATTAATTAAAAATAAATTAATTAATTAAAATTAAATTAATTTTTTAATTAAATTAAAAAAATTAATTAATTAAATAAATTTCACTTTGTGACATACAATTTCAGAATGTGTTATATGAGCAAAAAGCATTAATAAATACAAAGCTGTATGGAAAATAACTAAAATAAAATAATAATTGTATTTCTTATTTTTATTTTTTTGGTTAGAAGGAAAATTTGAAATTAAATACTTTTGTACAAAAAGCTTTTATTTAACACATAAAAAAACTTTAAAATTTAAATGTTTTGACTGCAAGTATAAATAAAAAATAAGAAATGAAAATACGATAAAGCACTAAATAAGGTGTAGGAAATGGTACGGCAAATTACAATGGTTAATACTATGTTCAGATATGCACTTTTATTGAGTCAATATTCGGTTTATTGAGTACAATATTTTAAGTGTTCAGACATAATAATATATGCAGTTCAGCTGCTTATTCAATATTCATTTGACAGCTGGTAAACAAAACGACTGGCTTTTTTCAACAACTTGGTTTTATTTGGTTTTTTGTTTTTTTTTTGTTTGGCGTTGTTGGCATTTGAGTTGTCAAAAATTATCAGAAAGTGTTCGGATAATTGTAGTATGCGCACTGAACTTACTTATGACAGCGCTGCATTTTAAGTTTTACTCAATATTATAACAATTTGCGTATTTATTGCGCAATTATCAATTGAAACTTTATATGAAATATTGAGGTTAATAATGGCATTGATTGTAATTTACGCAATAAAGGTCAATATCTGTGAAGTAGTGTGAAGTCGCCGTAGTCTAGTAGGTAGTGTGTTAGCTTATTAGACGTAAAGCCATAGTTCAAACCCCAGGCCAGACGTCAAACCAAATACGATTTCAAACAGATTCCTGTCAAAAACTCTGAGAGAAAATAAAATTGCCATGAAAAGTTTCTCAAAAATATGTCGCTCGGATTCGACTTTAAACTGTAGGTCCCGCCACTCATGTATAAAATTAACACACACAAATATTGCTTATTGAAAGGTTGTCTTGTTCACAGACGAAAGCAAATATAATACTTCTGCTTTCGAATATTTGGAGAAAATCCGATCAGGACGTAAATCCGAAGCAATTCTGTTCAACTGTAAAACATGGTAAAGTGCTCATAATGGTGTGGGTTGCTTTCTCAGCTGCTTGTGTTGGTAAACTGCTTGTTGTTAAAGCAAATATCGACAAAATGCAATATTTACAAATATTGGAAGCCAACCCAATATAAATTGTCGAAATGTTTAGAATATAGACTACTTTTGATTTGTACCCGGATAAGGATCCTGATCGTACAAGTGGAGTTCTTAAGAAATTGCTGTTGAACAATTGCCGCCGAGTTATCAAAATTCAATCCCAACCACAAGATGTGAATTGTGGCAAAAAGTAGAAATTTAAATGAGAAATCAAACAATTTCGAACGAAGCATGCGCTTTTGAAGAAGTGAAATAAATTAAGACCCCAATATTGTAATGTACACAAAAAGATGTCACTGTAATTTAACGATATACCCATAAAAGGTATACATCCATTGATAAAAAGGTCTGCGGGAGCCTATGATTGCAGAAAATAATCGGAAGAGTAAAAGTTGGAGACAGAAACTTTTGCAACGAATACGCGATGAAAAACGACAGACTCTTCCCCAAAATCCACGATAAACACCTATGGGTAGTGCCAAAAGCTATACGAGGTCAAGTAATCCAGGGACAGCATGATAATGCTGGCCACCTTGGTGTTGAAAAAACATTATCCAACCTCCAGAAGCATTTTTGGTTTCCGCGGATGCGCAATGCTGTTAAGTTTCACGTCAATTCATGTATAGAATGTGCCTACAACAAAAACAAAGGAGGTAAACACGAGGGGGAGTACCATTCGGATAAAATAAGCCCAGTTCCGTTTCATACAGTACATATAGACCATTTGGGCCCGTTCCCTAAAAGCACCCGACATAATGAGCACATTCTGGTAGTCATTGACGCATTCACTAAGTTTTCGATAATAAGACCAGTAAAAAGTACCGCAACAAAGCACGTAATAGATGTACTTAACGAGTTAAGTGGATACTTTGGTATGCCAGCACGAATAGTCAGCGATCGAGGAACAGCTTTCACATCCCGTGCGTTCGAACAATATTGTAAGGATAACGATATAAAACATATATTAAATGCCGTAAGAACACCACGAGCAAACGGACACGCTGAACGAGCAAATAGGACTATTCTAAGTATTCTCCTGCCATCAACTGCGGAAGATAAGCGTTGGGACGAACAACTGCGACGAATCCAGTGGACACTCAATTCTACGGTAAATAAAACAACAGGGAAGACACCTCAGGAGCTGTTATATGGATTCAAGCCGCGCGACATATTGCAAAATAAGTTGGTCCTTGCCTTACATAGCTGTGACGTCATTGATGTAGAAAACCTGGTAAAACTGCGTAACGATACAGCGAAACGAATAGACGAACACCGTAAACTGGCCAAACAAAGGTATGACTCAAAACATAGTCATCCGAAGAGATATGTCAAAGGCGACCTGATCCTAGTGGAGAATGAACCAGTAGCCACTGGTACGTCGAGGAAGTTAGAGCCTCGTTACAAAGGGCCTTTTATTATTACTGAAGTGCTTAGTAAAGATCGTTACGTGGTTGAAGATTTACCGTACACTGCACGTACCCAGCGCCATTACAAATCGGTTTACGCATCAGATCAAGCCGTGGTGCAGACTTCTACCAACAGGCGAGGACGATGACAACGACGATGACTACAACGAGTTCGGTGATGACGAGGCGAGTGCCAATCGAGGGAGCTTGTCTGACAGGATGGCCGACTGTAAGCACATGAAATGAAGACAACAGAGTTTGCAGTCTAATGAGAGCCAGCGAAAAGAAAAGACGTACACGGACGACAATATAAAATGAATTTCTTTTTATTTTTTCTGTTTTAAATATATATATACACTGCATTCAACAAACACATGTTTTTTTTTCTTAATTTTATAGTTCTTCTCTAACACATAGTCCAGTTTTGATATTTTTTTGCAAATGCTAACCTAAGTGATTTGTGTCTTTCGGTTAAACGTGTTTTTTTAACACTTTTTCTTGCATGAAAACCACATTTATTTATTTCTCTAAGAGCTGTTCTCTTAGATATTTCAATTTGGTAGCATGAAGGTAACTTTTGCTGCACTTCACGAGGACCATTAGCTTATCCTGATGCAACTAAACGTTGTACCGCGCGTCTATTCCTTAGCGAAAGGATTGAATTGCGTACCAAACGTGGTGCTAAGAAAGTCAAACCGCTCCATTTTGCTATATTTCCTAAAGTTTTAAATGAAATATTAAATTTTTGAGAAATTTTTCTGTATTCTGTATTTTTCACAATTTTCGACTTCGTTGCTAATCTTCTTCATGATTAAAAAATCCTTGTGAAATAATAAATAATTAGGTTTATGATTAAAAATATGATTTTATTTAATATTTAAAACACATTAACATACTTTCATCAACGAAATTGTTTAAATTAATATTTTTTAAATATTAAAAACGTGTTATTTTTTAACTTTTTTCCAGCGAGTCAGAATAGTGTAAATCACTTTTTAACTTTTTGATTTCGTGGTATCAAAGTACCGTTACTCCACATGGCGATTTTTGGTATTGCCATATTTCACAAGAGTTGATCTTTATAGGCCATTTACACTACACCGAAATCTAGTAGATTAGATTTCAAATCTAGCTCAAAATCTAGATCGTTTACACTGTATTTATTTGACAGTAGCAAGATTTCATTTTAATAACAAAAACAGCTGACTGAAATTTAAAAGAAAATAATAATATTTCCAAATTTAGTTTAGTACCAAATAAAAATGGAAAATATAGGACAGCTAGTATTGTTTTCATCAAGACCAAATAAGATTCAAACAGAAATAATGTTGTTGTCAATCCCAACCACAAGATGTGAATTGTGGCAAAAAGTAGAAATTTAAATGAGAAATCAAACAATTTCGAACGAAGCATGCGCTTTTGAAGAAGTGAAATAAATTAAGACCCCAATATTGTAATGTACACAAAAAGATGTCACTGTAATTTAACGATATACCCATAAAAGGTATACATCCATTGATAAAAAGGTCTGCGGGAGCCTATGATTGCTAGCTAGAAGTCGAGTGAGGGGGTTCGTGACGTAATTTAGCCGGCTCTTCGTGTCAATGCTGGTGTTACTAATTGAGGGGAGTATACTATATTATACACTTGGATATAAATATATGTATGTATACGGGCACTTCTTATAATTATAAATACTCTTAAATGAAGGAAGTTGGTCCTTATCGATGATGTTGGGTATAGATGAGGTTGACAAAAAACCTATAAAGATTGTTGACCACTCTGTCGAAATATAGCATAGATGTTTGAAATACGAGCAGTTTCTGCAGCTGAGAAATACCGTCTTCCAAACTATAGCAGACTAATCCGTTACCCTAAAGTTTAAATTCCTCTAAGGTTATTGCACCGTTTTGGTGCACGTCGAGCAAATTTCTTGTTGTTTTCTTCGGAAAATACGGACGTGCGCGTGACCTTAGTACCCAAAGGTACGCAATATCTAACGTAAGGTTAGGTTCCTTTTGGCGTAAAATATTTCAAAATCTAACAAAATTATATTATTAAATAGATGCTAAATTAAAAAAAAAGAAAAACTATTTAAAAACGTATTCCAAATTTACATCGAAGAAAAATACATATATTTATTTGTTGAAGCTTTGGACAGCAAAAGGACAGAATCACTATATATTTCTTTTGTTTAATGTTTTATTTTTTCACAATTTTTCTATTTTCTTAAGCTTTTTATGGTTTGATTGCTACTAGTAATTGCTTGAAGATGAAAAGAAAGAATATGATTGATGCCTAGGCAAATTTTCTGTAAAGACTCTAATTGGGTAGAACGGAAAGCTATAGGAAATTTGCAGTTAATCAGGGTTGCATAATAAATATTCCAGCAGTCAGTGGCAACTTTGGTAAGTAGCCGGCCGAATATTAATAAAAAAAAATATATATACATATATAACATTCGATGCATTAGAAAAAAAATTATATTCAGAAATTAATCATAAACATTTTAAATACAAATATTTACTTTTTAGAGCATTGTTTAAATACCATATAAATTTATTTTAATTTCTTTAATAATAGAAACATCCATGCCTGCAAAGTAGACATTATTGCCAAGCTGTGTTAGCTATATACATGTAGGGAAAAAATGTTTAAATTAGAGATGAGCGATCTAGTGATTTTTAAAGAACGTTGTTCTCAGTGAAGGTGATTTGTTAATCACTTTTCTTTAATATAGTGATTGTGATCGCAGTATTCCAAAAGAAAACAATAATGACAATAACGTATTTTATTAAGTCGTAAGAAAGAGACAACTAGATACATACTACGAAAAGCCTACTAAACAAAATCAATGTGGTGTCATCAATGTTATTATTTTAAATGTAATTTTTTTTTATATAAAGTTTGACAATTAAGTTTCACAGAAAGTTCATGTGTAAAAGACAAAAGTAAATAATCAGCATCATCTAATAGTAATTCTGCCTCGCTCAAAATAAAATGAAATAAATTTGAGTATGTAAAAATTTTGAAAGAACGACATTATTAGTAACTGTGTAGTTACCAGTGAATTATCAATCACCGTGATTAAATCACAGTTTCGAAAATATCGCTCATCTCTAGTTTAAATACATGATTCAAAAGTTGTTTATTGTCATAAGTATGTAAACTTACATTCTTTATATCACAGTTGATATTTGCCCAACATGTTTATAACGTGTGGATCAGAGATCAGCAATGAGTATTCAAAAAGATGACTAGAATCGAATCATACTCATAATTTCTAATTCTTATGCGCATTCATACCAATTTAGATATCGTGGAAGCTTTACTCATTTTCAAAGTTTGAAGTACTCGTCATATTCATACCTAAGAACACGTATGATGTTACTGATTTCGACTCTCCGTAACTCAACATATACACGAAGTACAGAATAAGTATGTATGAATCGCGTACGAACACTAAAATACTTACTAAAAGGTTGTATGTTTTCTCTGCTTGCTGTCTTTGGCTTTTTTGCTTATGTGCGTGTTATCTTTTTTTGTAAATGCAACAACTGACAAGACTGTAAATTTTAATGAATGATTCGAGTCACTCGAATCAATTATAAGTTTTTTTCTAAAGTTAAGATTCTAAATGAGTAGAATTATGTATCAAATATATTTTGAATGGTATGAATTTGATGTCAACCTTGTACGCATACTTATTGCAATCTGTACTTATAAATCAACGGTGTAGTGAGTACGAATGAATCAGAGTAGTGAAATTTCAATATTGTTGACTCACTTATAGTCAAAATTTCATTAGTGCTTATGAGTAAAGAAAAAACGATTCATTGCTGATCTCTGTTGTGGATGTTATTTCGTGATCGTGAAATTTTAACTTTAAGAAGAATCGTTCTCTACAATATGCAAAAAACCTTGTTGAGTCTGTACCAAAGCGTCTTAAAAATAGCACCCACTAAGAATGCTATCCACCTAAATATTGAACACGATTTCATTCTTGTTCCGATTTATTTATTATATTTTTAAGTGGACAATTTTTATTGTGAATTGAGTCAATAACTTTTTTTATAACATAGCAATTCTGGAACTATCAAAATCAGCCAACATTATTTGGTTTGGTCATATTTTTTTATGATGAAGCGCAAAAAATCATATGTGAGCCATGGCGAACAACTAAAATTTACGAGGAAGCATAATACCCATTGCGCCTATGTAATGTTCTCCATTTAGAACATAGTTTACTATTTCATAGCAAGTTGAACTCACACGCATTCTTGTGTTTTTTCATTTAGTTGTCGATCAGACTGCGACAAGAACACATGTGTGGCGGATGCGTTATCATTTTATTTCAGCATAACACTCAAAAACTATTTTATGTTAAAAATGTTCTATGTTATTAGCTAGGCGTATTTAATTTTTTTTATTTTGTCGCGTAGTATAAATTTTTTTAAATGCTTTGGAATACTCGCTTTTTTCTTTTAATAAAAAATGGATTTTTTTTATTTATCTAAAAAAACATGGCATAATTTTTAAGCCAAAGATGTATAGCTTTATGTTCTTTTAATAAAAAATGGATTATTTTATTTTATTTTTATTTATCTAAAATTATTAAGCCAAAGTTATATAGCTCTACATATGTAAGCTGATGAAATGAAAATAAAAATAGCGTATATTACTAACACTTTTCTGTGGCTGTAAATAAATAAATTCTTTCAACTTATTTTCTCTCTCTTACTCACTAAAACATAACCAAAAATTGTTTGACGAACCCTGATTTAGAAGGATGTGAACGAGACTATCATGTGTGTTCTGTGCAGAAAACAATTAAGTCGATATTGTAAGTGAATTTATTTAACTTGGCCCCGCCGTTACCTGAAAAGTGATGTCAGTCTGGAGATCAAGTGTAGGAACGCTCTTGCCAACAGATACTGCTATGATCTCAATAGGCAATTGAGTAGCAGAAACCTGTTTCGTACGATGAAACTTATACTCTATAAGTCGCTCATCTTCCCCGTGCTCCGTTATGAAGTAGAAGCATAACGCTATTAAACACATATGCAATAGTCTTAATACCTTGACAGTGATTTCCACACTTAATCCAATAATGAGCTGTATGAACTCCTCAACGTCATGGACGTTGTGAAGCGCAATAACATCTAGCGGCTTCACTGGCTTAAAAAAGGCTATCCCTGTGAAATGGATATTTAATGCGGCGTTTAGCGGAAGTGAGCGTTGAGGACGACCGTGTCTGCATTGGAGGGGAAAAGTGAATGAAGATCTGTCATTAATTGGTCTGACCAAGAAGCTGAGGCGTGTAGGAGAATGTATTAAGGCAGGACGAAATCCAATAAACGAATTGTTAATGGCCAATTATGTATAATGTCAATATCAGGCATCTACGATAACGTCAATAATAGTGGTCCAATCACTTCAATAGCGGTTGCATACAATACAATGATCAAAATTGTTTTAATCAAACTCCAAAATATATTGGACGTAAAAGTAGCTTAGAGTTGATTGACAATTTGCGTATGATTATTATTGTTACTGGAAAACATTTTCCACGTATTTATTACGATATTAGTAGGAATAGTAAAAATCAGCTCAATTTTCTATTTATTTCGATTATACTACCTTTAAATATATCAATTTACAAGGTTAAAACGTAGCTGGTAGTTGTAGGAACATTTTAAATGTGTATTATTTACAGCTTTAATAATATATACATACACATATGTATGTACATGATATACATGTTATAAGAAAGTACAGCGGTCAAATTCGAATTGTTATTACTCTTCTTATTAATAGACGTAATCGCTTTAGTAATTCCAAATATTCTCTGAAGTAATATTACATTCTCGATGTTATTCACTATTAATTTTTACTTGTTATAAAAAATTAACAAAAAATAAAATTGGATTATAAAACAGTCAACCGGATAAGATGGAAATGTTCCGCGGAAGCTATATACTCCCTAGAGGGGTAATGGGAAAAAACTATTTTAATGCTTAACCGCTAATTTTCAAAATATATGTACATCTTTTATAAGATCTTGTATGGTTCTCATCAGACAATATTATTGAACATAGAAAAGAATGCCTCATTTATTGCTTGAATTAGTTTGTTTTGATGCCAATGTGTCAAAGCCTGATTTATACTTCTATTTCCAATTAGTAACAAATTCTGTATGGGTCACTGTGTGGAATACTGTAAGTATATGTTCTCTAATATATTTTTAAGTATTGTGTAAAGATCATAAGCTGCTTGAGAATCAATATCACGCCGCAATATGCTCACCTTTATTTTTAATTGTTTATGTACAATACTTAACAAAAATTTACGCTTTTACTAGCGAGTTGTCATACTCTTATTATCAGCCATAACTATAGTTTTATGAAAGTGTGGATTTTATTCAAATTAGCGTTTTAAGTAGAAATGTCCTTGAAATAAGGAGTAAGAATTTTTTTTAGGTTTCCAAACGGTTTTCTCGTTTTTCACATCTTTACAGCTTCCCATTCTCCATACCTAGGTATTCAGAGCCTCGTTATAATTGCTATTAGTTCCTAAGATGGAATCTGGCGATTTATAACACAAATTTCGTTATGTATGTGTAAATTAATATCGGGCCAAATACGTCTGGTATCTTTCAAATGGGTTCATTATTCCATTTTTCTTTTGCAAATAAATTAAGTTTGAGTGTGACCATTTGCTTGTTGCTCTTTAGAGGAATGCTAATCTTATGTACGAATTCAACTGAATTTCCCGTTGTGCCAGATCTTGTAAAAGCACATCGTTCGCCCTAGACAATTCACATTGTTGGCCAATTTTGGATAAAAAAATATATTTTAATTCATTTACACACTTTTGTCGCGAGTTATTAAAATCACAATTTGAGTACTTCGTATATCCTCCTTTGGAATCTATAACTGCCTGAATTCTGAAAGACATACTCTCTACCAGTTTTCAACATTCTTCTTGCGTTATCGATGACCAAATGTCATGACAGCGCTGCCAGAGCTCAGTTGTACTTTTAAAGCTGTGCTGGTAATTATAAACCCGACGTTTAAGTAATCCCCATAAATTTTCAATCGGGTTTAAATCCGGTGACTGTGGAAGCCATTCCAATAAAAAAAATTTGACAGTTTCGAAAAACTCAATGGTTTTTTAGCCTTGTGCTTAGGGTCGTTATCTTGTTGCATGACAGAGTTTTCAACATTTCGACCCCAAGCAGTTACACTATCCATATACGATTACTTTATAATGTCGATATACATTTCGGTGTTCATACATGTGTTTTCCTTGCACACAAAAACATCCCCAAAAAAGCAATTTTCCACCACCAAATTTCATAGTGGGTATAACATCGCGGTACGTCAAAGATGCATTTGGCTTCCTATAAACATATTTAGGCCCATCGGGACCAAAAAGTTTAATTTTGGACTCATCTGCCCATATTACTTTTTCCCAGTCATCCATATGTAAGCACATGAAATGAAGACAACAGAGTTTGCAGTCTAATGAGAGCCAGCGAAAAGAAAAGACGTGCACGGACTACAATATAAAATGAATTTCTTTTTATTTTTTCTGTTTTAAATATATATATACACTGAATTCAACAAACACATGTTTTTTTCTTAATTTTATAGTTCTTCTCTAACAGTTCAGAAGTGGGATAAATATCCATTGTGCGCGATCAAGAAAAATAAAGTGTTTTTAATAGATTTTCTGTGCGTGTGCGTAACGACGGATACGAAACGAACGAAACGAACATTTTTTTTGTGCTTTTCGTGGGAAATGAATAATAATAATAAAAAACAAAGAAAATGAAAACGGTTGTTTGAAAAAATCACTTGTGTATAGAAACACATGTGCATATGTATGTCTATAAGTGTTAGCAACCAAAATTTGGTGAAGGACATGAATAAGAAAAAATATGTGCATAAGAACAAAGAAATAGACATATGCTTGTGCGTGGCATGATATGTACGACCAGATGTGGCGCATATGTTAAAAAACAGACTACGCAATGAGTTACGAGTGTACGATGGTAGGAAAAATATGTATATACGAGTTGTAATAAAACAATATAGTAACGGTAATAGTAATAAAAAAGAAAATAATTTTTTTTTGTGAAAATAACTCATTGGTTGATGAAACGAAAAAAAAAACGCAATAATACGTAATGGAGGAAGTGATGAAAACGATAGATAGATATAATATTTGATGAAAACTATGAACGCTTGACGAAACGATACTAAAAAATAATAAAAATAAAACGAAAAGTGATAAAAACTAAAAACTACTGAAAGTTAGTAAAACAAATAAAACGATATAATGCCGGCAATAGCATCTTTAAGGGTTGTCGATCTTAAACGACTACTACGGGAACGGAATCAAATAACGATCGGAACGAAGGCCGAATTGGTCCAACGCCTGACTGAGGCCGTCGGTTCCGATGAAATTGAATCTGACGTGTTGCCTGACGATGACGATTTACGGTCAGAAATTGATAGTTTACGCGGTATGGTGGAAAATTTAACCGCTCTGATCCAGCGCCAAATGTCTACGAACGAACTATCTTTTAGTACAGTGCGCGAGGTTCATACGCCAAGACCGCCAGTCATATTAGCAAGTGAGGAACCGCGTCAGCGTAATATGTGCAGCGTTCGAGAAATCGCGGACACCCTACCGGAATATGACCCAACGAAAGACTCAATTTTCAGTGTGGAGCAATTTATTGACCGTGTAGGCAAGGTCATGGCAGCATACCAATGGGACGAAAGATGCTTGCTGCTAGCGGTTTACGCCAAATTAAAAGGTCCAGCTAAGCTATGGCTTGATGCGTCTGCAGAACTTTATGTGACCTGGCAAGCGTTGTCTGTGGCGCTCAAGGAAGAATTCGGTACAGTACCTGATGAAGCTGATATTCACTTCAAAATGTCCAACTCGACGCGGAAAACAGGTGAGCCAGTAAGTGAATATTGTTTTAGAATGAGTGCTTTGGGCAAACGGCATAACCTGAGTGAGTCAGCAATTATAAAATACACCCGCGAAGGTTTAAAACACCGAGAATTACAACTCGCAATCGCTACCGTACGTTTTAGGACAATGAAGGAAATGCGAGAGACAGTCGAAGAATATTTTGCGAATATAGCGAGCTGCTCCTTAAACGTCAAAACTTCGACAATGTTTAAGCGTAACGAATATGGTAGTAAACCTGCCCACAGGCCTAATGAAAATAGAATTAAGACGGAAATGGAACATAAACAGATCGTTTGCTTTAATTGCTCCGAAGCGGGCCACATATCTAGCGCATGCCCCAAGCCACAGAGACGAGCGCGGTGCAAAGACTGCCAACGAGTTCACCCAAGAGGAACGCCCGAAAATTGCAGCAAGCCAAACGCTAGAACCTCAAACGCTGTTAAAAAACACTCCACTGATAAACGAATCACAATCAACGGAATAGATATGCTAGCACTGATCGATACGGGTAGTGAGTGTAGTATGATAAAGAGGTCGAAGGCAACGTCGTTATCCGGTAGAATAAAACCATGCTACGTACGTATAAGCGGTGTTTGTGGAGGCACTCGGGTCTTGAAAGAAATGATTACGACCACATTGATAATCGATGATGTTGAGCTGACCATTGATCTATATATTGCAGACGACGATATTTTCTCACCGGAAGTTATAATCGGCAATGACGTATTCGCAAATAATACAGTAAGCTTCGTCTGCAACGACGACGGGCTGAAGTTCGAAAATCGTACGATATCTAAAACAGCTGTCGCGCGTCGGGCGAGCGAGGAATTTAAGAATATCAAACATGGCGCGAAGGACGAAAATATACAGAAAATAATCGGAAGAGTAAAAGTTGGAGACAGAAACTTTTGCAACGAATACGCGATGAAAAACGACAGACTCCTCCCCAAAATCCACGATAAACACCTATGGGTAGTGCCAAAAGCTATACGAGGTCAAGTAATCCAGGGACAGCATGATAATGCTGGCCACCTTGGTGTTGAAAAAACATTATCCAACCTCCAGAAGCATTTTTGGTTTCCGCGGATGCGCAATGCTGTTAAGTCTCACGTCAATTCCTGTATAGAATGTGCCTACAACAAAAACAAAGGAGGTAAACACGAGGGGGAGTACCATTCGGATAAAATAAGCCCAGTTCCGTTTCATACAGTACATATAGACCATTTGGGCCCGTTCCCTAAAAGCACCCGACATAATGAGCACATTCTGGTAGTCATTGACGCATTCACTAAGTTTTCGATAATAAGACCAGTAAAAAGTACCGCAACAAAGCACGTAATAGATGTACTTAACGAGTTAAGTGGATACTTTGGTATGCCAGCCCGAATAGTCAGCGATCGAGGAACAGCTTTCACATCCCGTGCGTTCGAACAATATTGTAAGGATAACGATATAAAACATATATTAAATGCCGTAAGAACACCACGAGCAAACGGACACGCTGAACGAGCAAATAGGACTATTCTAAGTATTCTCCTGCCATCAACTGCGGAAGATAAGCGTTGGGACGAACAACTGCGACGAATCCAGTGGACACTCAATTCTACGGTAAATAAAATAACAGGGAAGACACCTCAGGAGCTGTTATATGGATTCAAGCCGCGCGACATATTGCAAAATAAGTTGGTCCTTGCCTTACATAGCTGTGACGTCATTGATGTAGAAAACCTGGTAAAACTGCGTAACGATACAGCGAAACGAATAGACGAACACCGTAAACTGGCCAAACAAAGGTATGACTCAAAACATAGTCATCCGAAGAGATATGTCAAAGGCGACCTGATCCTAGTGGAGAATGAACCAGTAGCCACTGGTACGTCGAGGAAGTTAGAGCCTCGTTACAAAGGGCCTTTTATTATTACTGAAGTGCTTAGTAAAGATCGCTACGTGGTTGAAGATTTACCGTACACTGCCCGTACCCAGCGCCATTACAAATCGGTTTACGCATCAGATCAAGCCGTGGTGCAGACTTCTACCAACAGGCGAGGACGATGACAACGACGATGACTACAACGAGTTCGGTGATGACGAGGCGAGTGCCAATCGAGGGAGCTTGTCTGACAGGATGGCCGACTGTAAGCACATGAAATGAAGACAACAGAGTTTGCAGTCTAATGAGAGCCAGCGAAAAGAAAAGACGTACACGGACGACAATATAAAATGAATTTCTTTTAATTTTTTCTGTTTTAAATATATATATACACTGCATTCAACAAACACATTTTTTTTTTCTTAATTTTATAGTTCTTCTCTAACACATAGTCCAGTTTTGATATTTTTTTGCAAATGCTAACCTAAGTGATTTGTGTCTTTCGGTTAAACGTGTTTTTTTAACACTTTTTCTTGCATGAAAACCACATTTATTTATTTCTCTAAGAGCTGTTCTCTTAGATATTTCAATTTGGTAGCATGAAGGTAACTTTTGCTGCACTTCACGAGGACCATTAGCTTATCCTGATGCAACTAAACGTTGTACCGCGCGTCTATTCCTTAGCGAAAGGATTGAATTGCGTACCAAACGTGGTGCTAAGAAAGTCAAACCGCTCCATTTTGCTATATTTCCTAAAGTTTTAAATGAAATATTAAATTTTTGAGAAATTTTTCTGTAGGAGAGACCATTTCTTAGCTCATCTATGACACAATTTTCGACTTCGTTGCTAATCTTCTTCATGATTAAAAAATCCTTGTGAAATAATAAATAATTAGGTTTATGATTAAAAATATGATTTTATTTAATATTTAAAACACATTAACATACTTTCATCAACGAAATTGTTTAAATTAATATTTTTTAAATATTAAAAACGTGTTATTTTTTAACTTTTTTCCAGCGAGTCAGAATAGTGTAAATCACTTTTTAACTTTTTGATTTCGTGGTATCAAAGTACCGTTACTCCACATGGCGATTTTTGGTATTGCCATATTTCACAAGAGTTGATCTTTATAGGCCATTTACACTACACCGAAATCTAGTAGATTAGATTTCAAATCTAGCTCAAAATCTAGATCGTTTACACTGTATTTATTTGACAGTAGCAAGATTTCATTTTAATAACAAAAACAGCTGACTGAAATTTAAAAGAAAATAATAATATTTCCAAATTTAGTTTAGTACCAAATAAAAATGGAAAATATAGGACAGCTAGTATTGTTTTCATCAAGACCAAATAAGATTCAAACAGAAATAATGTTGTTGGGAAAAAAAAAACGTCAGCACTTGTTGAATATAAGATTTCAAAAAATAATGCAAATGTATTACTACACACAATTGTTAAATAGTTGAATGGAATGGATACATGTAAGTATACACATATATAGGTAATAATATATAAATATTAATCCGCACTTTAATACAGGTTCGTAATGGGTCATTCTGGGAGGAAGATGTTCCTAATATGTCATGTGATATGTTCATCGAAAATTTTAGAATGAGCCGCCAAACTTTTCAGCTATTATGCATAAAGCTAACATCCATGAACAAAACTGATACAACATTTAGAAAATGTATACCACTTCAAAAACGTATTGCTATAGCCCTTTACTGTCTTAAGTCTTCTTCTGAATATGCTTCAATAGCTCACATGTTTGGAGTATCCAAAGCTTCTGTATGCCTTATACTACAAGAATTTTGTAAAGAAGTTTGGAAAAGTCTTTCAGCAGAATATTTACCATCAAATTTTATTAATGAAACTAAAATAATGGAATGCGTAAACGGTTTTAATCAAATTTGGTTTCCACAATGTTTTGGAGCGATCGGTATATATATTTTTCATAATCTACGAACAAAAGGAGAGACTATATAAATTTTTTGTGTTTTTTTTCAAAATAGATGGATGCCATTTTGAGATTCATCCTCCTGCATCGGAAGCTTGTGATTATTTCAATTACAAGGGGTGGTACTCTGTTGTTTTGCTCGCTGTTGTTGACTACAGATATCGATTCTTATACATTAATATCGGGTGCCCAGGCCGATGCAATGATTCGTCCATATTTGAGAGATCTCAATTCAGAAAAAAATGCAAAATCCAACATTTCAACAACAAGCAATTGTTTACGATGGGGTGAAAATTCCTGTTTTGTTAATAGGCGATTCCGCTTTTCGTCTATCTGAATGCATGATGAAACCTTATCCATTTCATGTAAATGCATCAGAAAAACAAAAAATATTTAATTATAATTTATCAAAATCTCGTAGGGTAGTTGAAAATGCATTCGGCCATTTAAAATCAAGATTCCGGCGACTCGGTAAGGGTATTGACAACAAAATTGAAAACGTAAATAATTTAATCAAATGTTGCTGCGTCCTGCACAATTTTTTAAATAGCAACAACGAAATATTTAATGAGACCTGGCAATGTAATAGTACAACAGCCAAACTTTTTAATTAATAAACAATTACATATTCTTTATTTAATAAAAAATTTAATAAAATAAAAAAATTCAATATCTTTTAAATGAATATTTCTAAATAATATCGTATGTACATATATTACAAAAAAAAATCCAAAATGGAGGAGAAGTATCTAATCATAACGCTTTGGGGAGACTATATTGATGATTTTAGAGGGTGCCGCAAAAACAGCCACGTCTATCAAGACATGGTGGAATTGGAATTCCTGAACGATTCATCGCAAAATCAATCGAATGAATCGTACGATGATCCTCCTGCGAAGAAAAGAAAAAGCTTTCAAACGGTAATGATTGAAAAAATCCAAGAGTCGAACGAAATTATAAGAAAGGAGTTGGAAAAGAGTGCTGAGGTTGACGCGAAAATGTTGCAACTACAAGAAAGCCTCGTATCAATTGAAAGAGAAAGAAATGACATTTTGAAGGCCCTTCTAAACAAATAAATCAAAGCTTTTTTATCATCTCAAAGAATGACCAACTTGATAGCGACCTACCTGAGGGCCCAACTTTTCGCTTTCCAGATATTTATTTATTCTGCATTACCTGTATTTATTGGAAAGATTATGTATTTTTATTCTGACTTCCTCCGAATTGAATTCAAATCCATTACTCCTCATCCCAGTTGAAATGTCTTGATAGACGTGGCTGTTTTTGCGGCACCCTCTAAAATCATCAATATAGTCTCCCCAAAGCGTTATGAGTAGAGACTCCTCCTCCATTTTCCATTTTTTTTTTGTATGTTCGTTTTCTTTAAATAAAGAGTAATATATGTACATATGATATTAATAAGAAATATGTATTTAAAAATTAGATTACCTTTTGTTACAAATTATTTCTTCTGCCATTATAATATATTATATATACTATATATTTCACAATTTAAATACAAAATTTTACACTTTTTCACTTTTCAATACAAAATTTTATACCTTTACACATTTGTTTTGTTTTGTCTTTAAATAGAAATGTCATATTTTTCCTGCGCAGCGTTGTATTTTTATGTACTTTTTTTTTTTCAAAAAAAAAAATAACTTTTAATTCGCCAAGGCCCATCTTAACTGGACTGTCCAAATATGGAGGATTGTGCTGTTTTCTGACGAATCTAAATTTAATTTAAAGGATTCAGATGGCATAAGGCGTGTGCGCAGACGATATGATATGATATGTTTCACGATATGAAAGGTTTTTTGCTGGTCGTGGACTGAATAATCGGGCCTCTACCGTCCTTCTGCGAATCGCTCTTTCGCTAATTTTTAAATCGAAGCGGTTTCGTATGTGACTAGAAGATGATGTAAGATCATTTTGGATTGTCCTTTTAATTCAGGAGTCTTCATATCGCGAAGTTTCCCGTGGCCTTCCTCCAGCATGAGTAGGAGATGTGCGACCAATCTGCAAACACTTTTTAATTAGCCAAGAAATAATTGATTTGTTGATCGAATATCTTGCACTCAATTGATCTTAACCCAATCGCGAACTTGTGGGAGATCGTTAACTTAAAAATCAACCGAGAAAATTGGAAAACTAAAGAAGATTTATTTGAAGCCGCAAAAATAGTCTGGGAAGCAATATCATCGGAAATAATTAATAATTTAATATCTTCTATGCCTAAAATATGTGCGTACTTCATCCAGAATAAAGGATTCGCAAAGAAATATTGATTTCAATAGTTTTTATTTGTACCTTAAATTGGGGGTGCTTTAGTTTTGTCCGCTTATATTTTCGACTTAAAATGTATTTTGAATCATAACTTTTTTTATTGAATTCTGAATTCCTTAAGTTTGTGTTTTTCGATAATAAGGATATAAATAAATAAAAAAATAAAAAAAATATTAATAACTTTGATTTCTTAAAAAAATAATCATTTTAAAAAAATGTACTGAGGGGGTGCTTAGGTTATGTCCGATACTGTATATGGTATGAAGTCGCCATGGTCTAGTAGGTAGTGTGTTGACTTATTAGACGTGAGGCCTCGGTTCAAACCCCAGGTCAGGCATCTCCAACTGAACGAAGTATGAAAAACTATTTCTTCTATTTTACCAGAAATCTGAAATGAAATTGCCATGAAAAGTTTCTCAAAAATCTGTCGTTCGGAAAACTTTAAACTGTAGGTAATGTATAAAAATTAACAGATACAACATAGGTGGCGTGAGAAACTAGTCGTAATCCTGACTAAAGGGGTGTAATAACCAATTATGTATGTAAGTACATGTATAGTAAATGTTTTCTTTACTGTTTTATAACTTTTGAATTCAGCTTGAATTGCTGTTAATTAAATAGTCCGTGTACTTATGAGTAGATCTTGACATACAAAACATTTCGAGAAAATTTTGTGGCGCGAAATGTTGTCTTTATAGTTTCTTAGTAAAACAAAATTGCTAAACTGCGAAAGTGCTGTATTGAAATTGTCATGTTTCGACTTTGGTTTATTATACGGTTGGTGGTGGGTTGATTACAAACTTAGATGGTTTTTTCGGTTTACACCATTTGCTCCTATTTTCTCAACAAGATTTGTGGTTCTTTTATTTTAACTGCCAAAACATTTAGTAGAGGAATATACACATACATACTGACATTGGTTCCCATCTTAATAATTTCAGGAATATTTCTTTCCTTTGCTATGGCACACAAAAATTTGTGCACGCAGAAATCACGAAGTATTTCTGCTTTTCGGCATAGGAAAAAGCAACATTTTGCTAATGTAACGTAACGTAGCATGGTATGTATGTATTCAAGGCAACCGATTCTCTACGTTCATTCATTCACGTTGTCATTGGTTTATAGGTTTTTTATTTGCACACACTCACACAATAAATTCAAGTCGTTCGTACATTGGCAAGAACCTTGAGGAACGAAACAGCAGTAATAACGTTCATACATAAAAATTACACTCTGTAACTGAAATTTGCTTTCAATAGTTTTTTTATATAAATATGTACATTTTTTCCTACTTCCATGCATCAGTATTTACGTTTACATGCATACGTGTTCTTTCCATCTGATATATTTCTTACCAGTGTAAGGTAGCGTACAAAAGGAGGATAAAAGTAGCAAAAAGCGCAGAATGAAAGTAAATGTAGTTCGAGCCATAAAATGATGATGAGATTAGAAAATTGTCTGTGTGTATATATCCCAGTAATTGTTGTGATCATTATGAAACATTATATAGTAATTGAACAGCGCATTTGTGTCATGTTAAGTATGATTCAGATATTTTGCGTTATTAAATTAAATTTCTGTACTGTGCGAAAATAATTTTCTTAAGCTTCTTAAAAGAAAAAAATGAAAAAAGGAAAAAGAAAATGAAAATATTTTACTAAAAAGAAATAAATTGTGGTTTTATCAATAAAATTCGAGACAAGCAGATCATATTTTAAAAATTATTGAAACAGAAACTATACTGGAAAGAAATGTATTATTTGAGATTCAGCACAATTGCATTGTACATTAACATTCTAAAAATAAAGTTTAAATTAGAGAATGAGTACCGCTGACACATATAGGGTGGGCCGTCTATCGGTTTAAATTTGAACCATCGGTTATTTTGAATCTGGCAATACTTATGTCATTCTATTCTATCACAAAATTCAATATGCTGAATAAATAGTAATATGCTGAAACAATAAACTGATCGTAATGAACGATGATGTCGATTTTGCCAAAAAGAAAAAAAATATCTTTTCGGATGAAGCTCATTTTCATCTTGGTAGGTACGTTGCAAATCGCCGTGATCTAGTTGGCTTATTAGACGTGAGGCCTCGGTTCAAACCCCAGGTCAGGCATCTCCAACTTAACGAAATATGAAAAAATATTTCTTTGACGGCTTCCTCTCAGCAGATTTCTGTCGAAAACTCTGAGAGTAAATAAAATTGCCATGAAAAGTTTCTGTTATTCGACTTTAAACTGTAGGTCCCGCCAATCATGTGTAAAAAAAATTAACGCACACAACATAAGTGGTGTGAGAAACTAGGTCGGAATCCTGACTAAAGGGTTGTACTGACCAATTATGTATGTATGTATATAGGTACGTTAATAAGCAAAATTGGCGACCGTACGTGGTCTTAGAGAAGAAAATGCAAACATTACGAATGACTTGTTATTGGTTGTGGAGTGATGGCATCATTGGCCCATATTTCTTTGAAAATGAGGACGACGCAACGGTTACGGTCAAAGGGGACACCTATCGCACCACGATAACCGATTTTTTTGCACTTCCTCTTCATAGTATTGATGTTGCTTTCAACAGGGTAGTGCAATCTGCCACACATCTCATGCCACAATCGATTTATTGCTTCAAACGTTGAAGTGGCTCTTTAATTAGCCGAAATGTTAGTGTCAATTGGCCGCCAAGAAGCTGGGATTTGATACCGGTGGACAATTTACTGTGCGGCGCCGGTAAAGAAAAGTGTTATGCCGACAAACCAGAGACAAGTGGAGTATTTGAAGGCCAAAATACATGATGCCATTGCCGGGATACGACCCCATACACTTGAAAAGTGCACCTAAATTGGTTCGATCGAATGATGTACTGTGAGGATAAGCGCAGCAGCCATATGAATGAAATAATATTCCATTTCTAACCAAAGTAGTTCTATTTCACAACAAAAAAATAAAAAAAAATTGGCAAAATTTCAAACCATTTTTGTCTTATTGTATTTTTAAATTTAAACTTTTAAATTTCGCAACCTATGTACCGTTGACAACATGGTATAAGCAGTTATTCCGTGGACTTCCGTTAAGAAATACAGGTCAGTCACAGATCATGTTCTCATTTTATTATACTCTTTGCTTTGCTAGTGTTTAAATAATCGAGATTTACAATTAAGCAAGTGACTAATATTCTGCGGCAGACTTTAGAATGATAGTAGATCTGTCTGGCATTGCTTACTGATAACGCTCTCTTTGGACAAATATTGGGCGGAGTGGTGAGGAACTTTCTTACTATCTCAGTCATATCATGTCTTTCAGCTGGCTTTTCCTTACCTTACTATGATGTTCGTTATTGATGTTGTTGCCTCTGATGGCGAAGACCTATTATAGAGAAAAAATATTTTTCTTTTTTAGTGTTTCAACCTGCGTCATGCTTCACAGTCTTGCAGAACGTAATATTTTTGTTTCGTTCCGTTTATTCAAAATTGGAACTTTACTGGCACTACGGGCTTTTAATCCAGTTCCTTTTAGTCACTTTTTTAAAGTCCGCATCGTACTGATACACCATGATTATTTTTCATAAAGGCTTTGATTTCGTTGCGCTTTAGCCGTGAATCGCAAATAGAAATTCGATCCATTCTTCACTGTTCATTTATGTGGGACAAAACTGCGAGCTACATTATATATCCAGCATTCTTCACTTGATTGATAACTGTTTGGTGGTGAATGTCAAGTCCCCTGCAACGTTTACAGTGCTTATATGACGGTCGTCCTTTGTTTCATGACTTAGCGACTTTTTATTGATCTTTATCTAGGGCATATCAAAACAAGCAAACCATTACTCTTCTAGTTTTTACTCACTGCACCCTTTTTATAGAATTTGAACATTTTTTGTACCAGACTGTACAGCATTCTTGCTTTTACTGTAATAGAATTTTAGAAAGAAATGTTCTCTGGAAACTTTTTATTAATAATTTAGGACGTAGCTTTTGCAACTTTTGTAAGACAAATGCCGATTCATAAAGAGTAAAATTGCAGTGGCTTCCTAACATGGTAATCTATGAGATGAGAAAAAGGTTTCCATTGCAACATTATAACTTCTTTCACCTTCTGTGAACACGACATTCATCCGTTTTGGTTGATTTTTTCTGGGATTCCATTTAATCGAGCGAAGAAGGTATATCTTTCCAAAATTTACAATTTTCCACAAATTTCATAATTTCATTGGAAACTGGTCTGACCAATGTTCCCACAGTTCCCTTATCAGTGGATATTTATTCATAACAAATTAGTAGCAGGTGATATTGATAGCTCAGCTAATAACTGTTAATAACAGACCGTAACTATCGTTTATAAAAGGGATTTTATTAACCCTGGACGGTTACTCTTAATTTTTGTACATTAAGGTTACTCTTCGTTGAATCGACGAACACTTTAACCCTAATTGGTTACTGTTCGTCGAATCGACGAAGCTCTTTTACTCTTTATCATATAATTCGTTTATGTTTGACCAAATTTCCCTCTTTTTATCAACAATGTTGATTGATAACGAAAGCTTGCAATGCGTAAACATACCATGGCCACCCATTTTTTTAATCCTGGATGGTCATTTTTGTACAGTAAGGTTACTATTCGTTGAATCGACGAACAAAAAAAATTTTTTTTTCTTTCATTACCATCTAACGTTGTTGAAAAAAAGAACGAAATTTGGTCAAAAATAAAAGAGTTATATGATAAAGAGTAAATGAGCTTCGTCGATTCGACGAACAGTAACCGTCCAGGGTTAATAAGAGAACGTTTGGCAGTAATATTGTGGCAAAATTAAAAGAAAGTCCAGATGGAATTAAGGACAAATAGAATATCATAATGTGAGTTTCCAAAAATGTACGTTTCATTTTAGAAATTTTGCAAAAATTTATTTCGAAAGAATCAAATAAAACAGTCTGACAGAGTGTTTTGATTGTCGATGTTTTTATTGTCGTTGTTGTTCTTGTTGTAAACATTATTAGAAAACTGAATAGAAGACCATAATTTTTTGTTTTCTTATCTATGAACACAAAGTACTAGCAAACGGCAAATACAAATCGTTTTACAGCATTTACAAACTACCATAAACATCGACTGGAACACTTCCACAAAGTATGCCATGGTACAACATAATTCATCAGTATTCTTGCAATTTTGAATGTAAGTTAGTTATTACGAACAGACCGGCCATCAAGTAAACAAAAATACAAACCAATAGATGCACTGTAAGTTTAATATCGTTGTACAACAGTATTGGAGTCAATAAAAATGTTGCATGCAATTGTATGCAAATCAGATCGGGTGTTTTTTTTTAAAGAAATATATTTTCTGATAACATTGAAACTGAAATTTTGTTGAAAATAGAAAATTTTCTGACATTAAAGTTGAAATGCAATTTCGACCACATGGCATCAATTGCTTCTTGTTTATCCACGTAGACAAGTTTATAACACGAAAGGAAATAATCAAACAGGTTAACTACAGGCGATCTTGGTGATCAATTTATTGTGCTCAAAGATTTATTTTAGCAAATCGATTATAATGCGCGTTGTTTGACATGTGGTTTCGTTCTGTTGGAACCAGATATTTGAAAATTTTCTAATTGCCAGTAATATTCTGGCCATTATTGCTTGACTCCCTAAGCCCATAACTCTCAACAAATTGTAATTTTCTGTGTATACGAGAATTATGGTCTTTGGACAAAAGCATGTGGATTATCCTCACTTCTAATATGACAATTCTGCTTAACTATGTACCCATCCAACCAAAAATAGGCTTCATGGGAGAACGAAATTTAGATTAGTAGCTCAACATCAATATAAATTTGGGACATAGCCTATTGGTCGAATTGGCGGATGGTTGCTTGGCTTTAATTCCTGTTTAATCGAGTTTGATCTTGAAAGCTTAGGCTTTCTTTTAATCCTTTATTGCGTGGTCCGAAGACTATATATTATTATGGGCGTTAGATCCAGTGAATTTGGAAGCGTTGATCCGATCCGTTCACCCATAATAAATCTATAAAAATAAATAAAAAGCAAGTATCAACTTTTAAATCGATTGTTAAGTGAAGTAACAGTGAGGTAAACTTGGGGACAATTTGTGCAACATAACTTCATTTAATATTTTGACCATTAGTCATACCAGAGGTCTTAATAGAGGTCATAACAGAGTGTAGTATTTATTTATTATATGTCAACATCTGTCACTTTTACATTAACAGTAACAGCATACAGTGGACAGCAAAAGTATAAATACCCCGATATGTGTAAGCAATTTTAATTTAATATAATTAATTAAGGTTTAATTTACCTGCAGCTTGCCTTTCACAGGCAAATACACTCGCTGGGCAATATGGCCCATACAGTGTGAGGTAAGCCCTCTAATGAAGATCCGGTAGTGGTGGGCTTGAACCACCCGAGCTCCGAACCGGTTAGTTTCCTTAGTGGCATGTTCGCCACCATGCCCAGATCTTCAAATCTACTGTCACCCAATAACCGATGAAGTCTGTTCTGAATTGCAGGGCACTCGCATAGAAGGTGTTGTACTGATTCGGTCTTCTCCTATCTCCCTAACCCTCTGTTTCTCAGTCGCCCCTGTCCTTTCCGTGACAGTTCGCCCGCCTTTTCGTTTACCTCTATGACCTGGATCTCAATAGAGGCGGGTGAGGTATGTAAAAAATCTCCGCCTGAAATACACTCTCCTGGTTAGGTAATCTATATAACTCGTTTAGTGCCAGTTTACTGGTATAGATCCCAGATCCAGTTCCTAATCACAAAGCAACAGATGACTAATATAATTACTTTTGAAGGCATAAGCACAGAAGTATGCTGCCCTGGTTTGCCTAAAACATGCAATTTCATCAAGATTGTCTCGAATAGCATACATATTTTCATTCCTTGGTGTACTTATTATTTCCCATATCCCTGTATGTTTGTTGATATTGTGAAGGATCAAGAAGTCGTAGAATATTATCAAACTGAATTTTTGTTTTTTCTCTGAGTTGCAACGAAGTAAATAACAATTTGAAAATTGATTCTCAAATACCTCATACGTTAAAGGCAAGACTTAGGTCTTCTGTAGGACTTAGTTTTGTGAGAGTGTAGATACACACTATGTTGCTCTAGAAGTTTTCCCAAATACAAAAAATTTCTTATATTTGTCCAATTCGCACGACTTTGTATCGTGTATGTTGTATTGAATAGACTTTTTGTTTGTACACACTCAATGCTGTGCTGTGTATTTCGTATTCCAAAAGTCAAAAAAGATAAGAAGAAGACCACTATTCATAATTTGATTTTCAAGAAACAAAATGAAAAATATTACGGATAAATAATTAATTATCTGTGCGAACAATTATAATTTTGAAATGACTCAAGTTACATAGAAAATATTTTGTATTTGTATTTTCTTCTGATTACTGGCATTTCCATAAACTGGTAGCTCGAAGCCAATACAACTTTCATATAAGTGTATCGTATTTTTATGTGCAAATTATCAACAACAAGCATACACTGTATATTCGGCCAACAATATAATGAATACAACGAGGCAAGGGCTTTTGTGAATTGCCCAACTATTTTACAAACGATTTTGAGATTTTAGAGTGGATTGCAATGCTTACCTATTTTAAAACGGAATGCGCTTTTCCTTTGATAGCATATATGTTTAATGCTGATGCGCCCCACTGTTCATGTTTAAACAATATTTTAGTATTTTCAGGTTACAATTTATATCCTTTTTTTGTATGTTAACGTATGAATTTGTATGAACAAAATGAAGTAAGAATTTATTGCTTTTGCGGTTTGCTTTTTATGGCAATTTAGATTTTATACTCTTAAAGAATCTTTTTAGTTAAAATTGTATGATTATCATGCCGCAGTAATAACCGAATATTTATATTTTTAATGTTTATCAATGTATGTAGATATAACGTATGTATGTATATGCACTTAGTTGTTTAATTCTTACTTTATATTCCTAATTTTTTAATATATTTCTTTAACATTCTTTCTCCCTCTTTAATTTTTTTTTGTAAAATGAATGAAATACAATATTCAAAATATTTTGCATCAACTACAGTTTTTAACCCTTGTAAGCAATAACGGGAAGATATTTTAGGAAAGTGTAAGTTGCACACAAGTTTATTAATGAATAAGTAAGAGCAAAGAAAATAAAGTATAAAGAATGTGCATTTTAACATATTTTGGAATATTTTTCAAAAATATTTCATGACAAGAAACCAAGAGCGTAACAATGCGTTGTTCTCATTTTGTGTTTGCGTTTTTGTTGTTTGACCACTTTTTATTTATTTTTCTGGTGTTAAAAACAGACGTCGGCACCAATGTCCCTCAGGGGAAGAACATCTTCGGTTTTTACACACATAGGACACGAACATCAAGAATGTTCGTTAAAAAGAACGTAAAAATCTTGTCCGCTTTTAAAGAAGAAGGTTCATGTCGCTTTTTTCAGTCTTCAATTATACACCCAAAGAAATATCACAGCAGTATTTACTAATATCAATGAGAAATGATTTCGATTTTTGGAAGAATACTTGCCAAGTTAAATACGGTGTCTTTATGGACTTAGTGCAGTATAATTTTTCTATATTTTCCGATCACATATACATATCATTTTCCTCTAGGTTAACAGATGCCTATGGTTATGGATTAGTGAGTGAGAGAGAAAATAAGTTGAGAGAATTTATATATTTACAGCCATATAAAAATGTTAGTAATATACCCTATTTTTATTTTCATTTCATCAACATACATATGTAAAGCTGTCTATCTTTGGCTTAATAATTTTTGATAAATAAAAATTAAATAAAAAATCGATTTTATTATTAAAATAACATAAAGCTATCCATCTTTGGCTTAAAAATTAGGCCATGTTTTTTAGATAAATACAAATAAAAAGAATAAAAAACCATTTTTTATTAAAAGAAAAAAAAAAACGAGCATTCCAAAGCATTTAAAAAAAATATACTATGGGACAAAATAAAAAATAAAATACGCCCAGCTAATGACATAGAACATTTTTAACACAAAATATTCTTCGAGTGTTATTCTGAAATAAAATGACGTCTGATCGACAACTAAATCAAAAAACACAAGAATACATACACATGTACATACGTACGATGAGAGCAACACATTGTTACCCTCTTTGTTTGTGTTCATTTTCCTTCTGTCTTCCTCCCTCTCATCAAGAAATGATTTTTAAAAATATTTTGGTGAGAACGGATCGTAATGTTACGACCACCATAAGAAATTTTACTTCTACATGATGCGTATTCTTTATATCCATATTCTTTGGTAAGGGTTAAGTCTGTACGTACATTTTTTAGTACAGATCACTGTGGTTTACGACTTTTCGCATACATCTTTGACTTAAAACAACCCCACAAGAAAAAGTCTAATCACCTCCTAGTTAGGTTACCATGCCCATGACCATATTTAATATACCATAAGCTGTGCGTTAGGCATCGCCGTTATGTTGGAACCATATGTCGCTGGTTTCCAGTTCACTCGATTCAGGCTAAACGTAGTTAGTACTCATTCACTTATAGTGCTCGTCGTTGATAATGATGGTCTGATACACTTTATTCGCAAGGCCAAAACAGAGACCTTTTCTGGATGCATTGGATGCACCTGGATCTCATATTGAATTCGACAATTTTGTTTGGTCACGTTCGTATTTGCTCATGTAGTTGAACGCATTTTGTATCTACTTACTTACTTAATTGACCATAATAATCCGTTTAACGGATTTCGGCCTGTCGCAACACATCCTTCCAGGCGCCTCTGCTTCTTGTGCGCCTACGTCAGTTGGTCACGCCAATCGATGACAGGGCTTCCTCGATTTGGTCCTTCCGACGGATACAAGGTCGTCCTCTTCGCCGACTGCATGAAATACCCGTCTCGCCGGAGCATCCTCCTCCATTTGAACGACATAGCCGGGCCAGCGCAGCCGCTGCACAACGTCAATGTCGTTGAGGACCTCATACAGCGCACTGTTGGATCGGATACGGAAATCATCGCCAACTCGCACTGGACCGAAGATCTTACGAATGACTTTTCTCTCGAACACTCCCAAGGCTGCTGCATCAGTGCTTAATAGAGTTCATGCCTCTGCGCCATAAAGAAGCACGGGTAGGATGAGTGTCTTGTAGAGTATTAGTATTATCGCACGAGAGAGGTCTCTGCTATTCAATTGCCTATTGAGACCATAGTAACACCTGTTGGCAAGAGTGATCCTACGCTTGATCTCCAGACGGCGGCGGAGCCAAAACAAATAAATTCCTTGACTGTTTCAAGGGTATAGTTATCGGCCGTAATCTGAAAATCAATACGCCGCACAAATCTAATTGTCGACAACATATACTTTGTTTTGCCCTCATTTACTGCCATACCCATCTTAGTAGCCTCCCGTTCAATAGCACTAAAGGCAGCAGTAACATCTCGCTTGGTACACCCAATGATGTTAATGTCGTCAGTGTACGCAAGCAGCTGGACACTTTTTTAAAAAATAGTGCCATTGCGATGCACTCCCGCCAATCGTTGCCTTGTCTGAAACCTCGCGTGGTATCAAAAGGTTCGGTAGGTTCATTCCTACCTTGACGGAGCTGCAGGAATTGCTCAACGTCATTCTGCATAGCCTTATCAGCTTCGCAGGTATACCGAGCTCATACATTGCGGCAAAATAAAAATAAAAAAATAAATAAATAAAAAAACACGACCCCTTATGGGGCTATCGAAGGCTGCCTTATAGTCGACGAAAGGATGGTGTGTGTCGACTTGTTTTCGCGGGTCTTTTCCAGAATTTGGCGTAATGTGAAGATCTGGTCGATGGTGGACTTGCCAGGTCTAAAGCCGCACTGATAATACGCCTGTAAGAACTTATATGTGATAGGGAGAATATCTACAATTTATTGTAGATTAGATTTTGACAGGCATTTGCTTTTTAATTTTTTTTCTTTTGTTTTCTTACTTTCTATTTTGACCCTTTGAGACTGTAGGGAAAACAATACTTCCGGAGTTAGTTTTTGTTAATTTAAATTTAAATGCAGTAACATGTGGAAATCTGGCCACCAAAGAAAATTTTGGAAAGTCTATGTAAAATTGCAGAAAAATTTAATTCTCTGTGTGAATGTGTATCTTGCAATCTCTGTAGTTACATATGTGTAGATTTAATATCTAATAAATATGTTTTACAAGTGTGTTAGGTTTTGTATTTTCTTTAACAATTAAGTTGTAGCATAATAAACTGCAATTGTAAAGGCCTGTAATTTTTGTGATTTTTTTTCTTTTTTTTAACAAATACGATCAGACCGATATTTAACCAAGTTATAGAAGTCCATTTGAAAATTCGCACAAAACTAATTTGTCTCATGAAATTTCATTTCATTTATGAAGCTTCATACAATCCATTATTGAGAAGCAAAGTTTATTTAATTATTTGCTGATTTATTAGAATACAATTACAAATTATATTATAATTATTATGAGCTGTGTAACATAGAAGTCGCCGTGGTCTAGTAGGTAGTGTGTTGGCTTAATAGACGAAAAGCTAAGGTTCGAGCCCCAAGCCAGACATCAAAATAAAATACAAAAAGTATTTCTTCGGCGGCTTCCTCTCAACATAAGTGGTGTGAGAAACTAGTTCGTAATCCTGAAGGAAGGGTTGTAATGACCAATTATGTATGTATGTAACATAGATATTATGATCGGTGTAGTGTAACAGACCAGTGTCTCTGGAGGTAATCAAACTCAGAACTTACTTAATTATAACCCTTCAGCCAGGATTAAAACTTAACTTTTTACACTACCTATGTTATACGTTTTAATTATGTCAATAATTGGAGAGACCTAGAGTTTAAAGCCGACGCCGAATGACAAATTTTTATTGAAAAAAATTGTCATATTATTCATAGTCATAGTTCTTGCTAGAAGACTGGTGAGAGACAGACTAGCATCTAATAAGCCAACACACTACCCACTATACCACGGCGACTTCAAACCCTCAACTCTCTTGCTTATAGTCTAGTACTCTAACCACTAGTCTCAAAATATTTTTCTACTACAAATAAAATGTTAAATTTCTGTTTCCTTAACAAATTTTATCTGGCCTGAACATGTTTTAATTCGCAGCACTCACTATACTACATACAAACGTACGTGCAAAATGGTCCTTCGGGTCGTCGGTATTCCGTATTATTCCATTCATGCGTAGCCTTAGTAACTTTTTGAATCCAATTCCATTTTCATCCCTGAATATCGCTCTCTCCTGCATACATGCTTATTCATAAGTCTGTTGAGAATTTCTTTTATAATCGAGTACGTGTACCACATAGTGAAATTATCCAACAATTATCGACTGCACATTTGACTTAGAAGTATCCATATAGGGCCTGATTAATGCATTGCATACTTTAGTGGTATTTCTTATATTTATTTTCCACAGACATCCTTATAGTCATGTACTGTTAGACAAATATCATCCAGCTAGCCGAGCCTTTTTATCACTTCTCACATGCTCTAGCCTTTGCCGTGCAGTACCTGTCTGTTTATTTGCTTTAGAACGACATTGAGTAAAAGTTCCGATTCGAATATAAGTGGTATCCTATCTGATACAATTCTGCAATAAGCAAATGTGCTGCATTTTGCGAAGTTTAGTGAAACCTTGACTATAATAAATAGTAAGCACCAAATGAACTACTTGATGCTAATTATGAATGCCATAATATTTCTATTGCTAAGTTGAGTAAGGCGATAGACTATAAATGATAAGGTTATTCAGCAAAGTCTTAGTTTTTAATATGTTTGATGATTTTGAGGTCGCCGTAGTCTAGTAGGTAGTGTGTTGGCTTATTAGACGTAAAGCCAGGGTTCGAGCCCCAGACCAGACATCAAAACAAAAATTTTTGTTTTACCGAAAATATTCTTATCAGCATATTAATAAATAAATTATCAGTTTTAACCGTAATATTAAAATTTAAAATTCCTACTGGTACGAAATTAAATGAACTTTCTAGTTCAGACAATTTAGCTGCATTCGGCAACAAAGAAGCATTTCTAAAGGCATTGTAACAAAGACATAACATAGAGTTTAGTACTGGAGGCGATTGGTTGGTGAACTCAAATGTACATTGGATATGAGAATTCAATCTTATATTTAACAAACTGAAACAACAAATTGAAAAAATATGGTCACAAGATTGTCGTAGTTCTGAAATTGAAAAACTGTGCACCAGTTCAAAATGAAAAATCATGTCGTTGCTCATCGTATGTTTAGAGAAAATTCATTTCAAGATCATACCTTTACGACATGTCCTCTAAATCGTTTCCCAACTCTGAAACTAGTTCACTATGACCTAACGCTAACCCCTATTGAAAAATGGTACCTGTAACCTGTTGTCTTGCCTTTCTGGAGGTGCTTTTCGAATTATTGAAGATAAACATAGTGTACAGTGGTTCAATCCCAGTTACCTCAGAACGTAACGAAATATGAAAAAATATTTCTTTCGGCGACTTCCTCTCAGCAGTCTTTTGCAAAATCTTTGACAGTAATGTTTCTCAAATCTGTCGTTCGGAGTCGACATTAAACATCAGTTCAACATCAGTAGATCCCGCTGCTCATGGATAAAATTGTCGCCCACAACATTTAGAGTGTAATCCCGACTACAGAGTGGTTGTAATGACTGATTAAGTAGATGAAGTAATTAAAGGTGTTTGGACAAAAGCCTATGGATTATTCCCTTTCTAATTGCGACAATTCTGTTTATTTACATACTCAATAAACCAATAATGGACTTCATCGGAAAATAAAATTATGAATGGAATTTCAACATCAACATACAACACCGTTATCATTTGATCTTTATAACGTACGACGAATTGGTGATCCATACAATGATTTCATTGACATTGATGACATTCCTGCACAAGTTAAATGTTGAAAACTTTCGTAAAATCTTACATAAACTAGATGAACACAACCCAAGTTGCTAATAACGGCAACGAATGATTGATTCAGACCTTCTTGATTACCTTCCTGTTCAGCGGCTATAGCTTTTGTAATATGCAATATTCAGAGTCTCACGGAATACAAACAGGATAGAACTTTAGAATTTTTTATGCAACTGGTGCTATTATAGATCAATACATACATAATTGGTCATTACAACTCAAAATTTACTAGTTTCTCACACCACTTATGTTGTGTGTGTTACATTTTTTATACCGGAGTGGCGGGACCTACAGTTTAAATTTATGTCAACTCCGAACGACATATTTTTGAGAAACTTTTCATGGCAATTTTATTTACTCGCAGAGTTTTTGCCAGAAATCTGCTGAGAGGAAGTCGCCGAAGAAATACTTTTTGTATTTTGTTTTGCGACTACGGCGACTTATATAGATCAGTAATAAAATTAATAAAAAATTTTAATTTTGTAAAGTATGGCTTAAAAATTATTATACAGATCGTAATTTTGTTATAAATTATATCATTCTACCTAAACAATTGCATGCTGAATATTTAAAAAAATTTGTTCGCGGAATGTTGTAATCTCAAGGGAAAATGTCACATTTCGATTTACTTAGTAAATATTTCATTCTACTTTATTCATCAATTCCAAGCTTCATCTCTACTAATTCATCATAAAACGCAAAGTGCAATACGGCTGCATTACTTTTTTATGTATTTATCATACTCGCTTTGACAGAAACTTAAAAGATGGAAAACATTTTGAAATAGAAGTGAAGTAGTGCTTAAGGCAATGTACTTACACAAAGACGAGTGTTGTATGTAGCGTTTTATTTTTTGTACCATAAGAGCTGGAAAGATGCACGTGAAGAAGGTGATAAACAGCAATGAGTAAAAACGTGGGCAAGTCACGTATGGACAAAGAAATTTTGTTCGGTATTTTTACCTACAATGACTCTAGGCAGCATAGACCCATTGTGGGTATGACAATTAAATTTTCAAAAAGTTGCTAGTTGTTGCGCCATAACAATTAATAAATATATAAATAATAATAATATATATAATAATCTAAATTAATTAACATTAATCCTAATATTATACTTAATAATAATAAATAACTAAATTAAATACATAATGAATTTAAAAATATAAATAAGTATCACCCTAATATAGCGTAATGTTAAGGTTCATGACCATATGAATTACAAGGTCGTTAACTTATAAGTATAGTAAATAAGTAGGCAACGGAGTTGCTGAATAGAATAGTACAGTTAGGATTAAGTAAATAGAATAAGTTAGAGTTAAGAAAAGATTGAAATAAATTAGTTGAATTATAACATCTATCTCGATCGGTTTACTTTAACTCGAAAGGTTTGGTCTTAGTGTTTTTTGCAAGTGTCTTAATAAATTTAAAAATTATAAATTATTTAATTTTTATTAACATCCTTAAAAAACATTAAGGATTAACACTAGTTATTATCTGTGAGACTAATTCGTACACTTTATAGCAACTGGTAACGACGGATTCATTACTATTCCAAAAGATTTGTGCATGTTTAGCGCAATCAAAAAAGGCTTCTTAAATGCAAAAAAATCATGCTAAGTTGGTTGAAAGATCTATGTTGGCAGAGAAAAATAAAAAATTTCATTATTAAATTTAAAAAAGCTGGTGAATTGATCACAAGTCCGTCAATACAGTGAAGAATCAAGAAAACGGACTACATTATTCAACTGAATTCTTTATTTGCCTGAATTTCCACCGTATAATCTACAATAGAAAGTCGAATCTCCGTGTATAAATAGATTAAAATCATGAAACAACAACAATTTTAAATTGGAAATTAAAAGGCAACAACATTTTTACATTAATTTGCCTTTTGCAATTACGTTTATCAAGGTCTCGAATTGTGTCATAGATTTAGTCAATGTACCCTCGTACGCTTATAATTAGCAAGAAGTCGCCGTAGTCTAGTAGGTAGTGTGTTGGGTTTTTAGACGTGAGGCGACGGTTCAAACCACATCTCGAACAAAATGAAATATGAAGAAATATGTCTTCGGCGACTTCCTCTCAGAAGCTTTCTGGCAAAAAAAGTAAATAAAAATGCCATTAAAAGTTTCTCAAACATCTGTCGTTCGCAGTCGACTTTATCTTGTAGGTTCCACCACTTATGTATAAAATTAAAGCACAAAATGTAAGTGGTATGAGAAGCTATGTTGTAATCCTGACTGAAAGCATGTAATGACCTATTACGTACATATACATGTAATAATTAGTTAGCAGGTTATTATTGGGAAATTGTGTTAGGATTGCTTCAATTTATTTTGTTTATATCCAGGCGAGTTGATTTATGTCGTTTATGATACTAATGTAACATTTAAAAGGTATCTACTTTTACAAAAACCTGTTGAAGATGTAAAATTTACTAGTGCGACAATCACGACTCTGTGCTGTACTATGCAGATGATTATTACTGATTATGCAGAAATTTAAGTTGAAAAGACACAAAGTCCCCTTTCTCTTTTTTCTTATCTTCTATTTAGTTTTTCGTTTTTGTAAATTTTTTTCCATTCAGTTTCCTTTTTTTAAGTCATTTCTTTTGGAGTTGAAATTCAAAAGTATTTCCGCTTTCCTTTAAAGTTGTGCCAAGTCCAAATGAGGTTTGATACGTTTTTCTTCCCACCTTTCGTGGTGTAGCTCTACAAAAGTCTGCACAGACAGAAAGTTGAAGCTGCATGTAAATGAATATATACAGTATCGGTTATATTGGACAATAATTGCTTTTATATTGTTTCTTAAAAAAAATAATTAAAAAATTATTAACGGTCTATAACATACTATAACGATAAAACAAGGAAACCTAATGGAGCAAACTGTTTAGTTGATCAGCAGTTTTTGTTTAGTAATAAACTAATTTCAATAACAAGTGCAGGGAATATCTTTTAATACTACACTGAAATGACTAGAATGAAATGTTGGCACAAATGAAATGAACCAAAAAAAGGAAAAATATTTGCCAAAAGATTCATATTCGAAAGTCTACGGTGAGCCATATAATAAATAGACGTTAAACAATGTTATAGAAATAACTAATCCAGAAAGTCGAGCAAAATGTATGTCAACTAATAACCTACAGTTTAAAAAAGATTCAATTGTTTCAGCCCCTGGAGCAGTAGATATTCTCAAATTGATAAGCTGGGCTCAAAAGTCATACAGCAGCACAGAAGACATTTACACTGCATTAAAAGCAAAATACATGCAGTAAATGAAATACGGTTCTATTTCATTAAACAAAATTTAATTTTCTTATGCCGATGACTTAAGAGAGTACGAAAATCCGGTAGTTAGGGATTAAGCTTAAAGTATTGTACCACATTTAAACATGGAGGTTAACGTATTATGGAGAGGAGCAGCTTCTCACGGACCACAATTCAAGATCGGAGGGGATTATGGGGCAAAAAGATGAATAAAAGTATATTTGAGGATAGGTAAAAATGTCTCAGCATTGGATATTCATTGTCAACTATAAGAAATCTTATAAGCTCAACACCTAAAAGGTAAGCAGATGTTTTCAAAATGACAGTTATGCAACAAACTATCAACTTGATTTTTGGTAATTTGTTTTTAGTATCATGTGGAATATGTTACATAAGTTAGCGGATTGCTTGTCGTTCACAGGCAAGTTCACTCGGTGGCCCATGTGCATACAAAATTGGTCATTACAACCCTTCAGTCAGAATTACGACCTAGTTTCTCACACCACTTATGTTGTTTGTGTTAATTTTATACATGAGTGGCGGGACCTAAAGTTGAAAGTCGACTCCGAACGACAGATTTTTGAGAAACTTTTCATGGCAATTTTATTTACTCTCAGAGTTTTTGTCAGAAATCTGCTGAAAGGAAGTCGCCGAGGAAATACTTTTTGTATTTTATTTCGATGTATGGCCTGGGTGGCCCATATGGCCCAATATAAAGTAAGACTCCTGATCATGATCCATTAGTGGTGAGTTTTAACCGCGCCGAGCTCCGAATGAAACAGACCAGTTCCTTTAATGGCACGGTCGTCATTATGCCCAGACGTTCTGTCAACTGAAAACCTCATTACGTCTGAAGTGCAGGGCGCTCACATAAAATATGTTGACCGATTCCGTTTTCTCCACATCCAGGCAGGTTCAGTAATAATCCTGGTGAGGATTATCGACAATGAAACTGCCAATAGCGCAGTGTTCCGTTAGAATTCCTGTTAGAGTGCGAACCGTTCTCTTGACGAGCTTGATTAATTCCTTGGTTTTATTTCTGTCCACTGCTGAACACAGCCGTATTGAAATTCGGCAACCAGGTATGTTGGACCTCCCACGGTTTGTTGAATTCCATACTGCTTACTCCGATTTGGAAAAGCAACCCTCAGGCATCTCCGATCCCTTCTGTGCCAGTTCGTCCACCTTATCGTCTCCCTCTATGCCACAGGGACTCGAAACCTAGTAGAGATGGGTGTTGTGTCGACGTATACGGTATAGAGAACCCATGCAATCCATAACGCCCTTTGAATTGAGGAGTTGTGATCCCAGCGCTTTAACTGATGTTGACTGTTCACACATATGATCAAGTTCGAAGGAAGTAGATCTCCGGCTTGAAACATACGCGCAGCTGGTTCAAAAGTGAAAATAGCCGCCTAAAATACGCTGGCCTCGTTAGGTAATTTGTATGACCCATTCAGTGCCAAATTTTCTCCAATATATTTCGGCCGACACTCTATGTTTCCCACTCATTGTCTGTGCTGTGAATTATTTTTTATTCGTCATTAAATAAAATATCAAAGTCCGTTATATGTTCTGTAAACTTAGTTTATTGATAACAATTTGTATGAACGACTACATTTAGCGACTTCAATTCTTTACGCCATAACAATAGATTTTCGCTTTTAATAAATGTTTTGCTTAAACAAGTTGGAATGCATTTGTAGATTTCAAATTATAGGAGACGGAAAATCGCAGGAATTGTATTTTAAATGACACCCTAAAGTTTGTCGCCAATAGATTACAGAATTAAGATTATAATAACACGGACACCTAAAATTAAATTCGCCAATGAATAGAAAATAATACACTCATATGCAACAGATAAAAACAAATACATTATAAGCATGTCTTATAAATTGGATCAACCAACAGAACCTGAATCTTCGATTGCTAAAACCAGAAATAATTTAGGAGTTTAATGAAATGTTTGAACGAGAACAAAAGCAAACCGTTGACCTTTGGAGGTCATATTGCAACCAGTTTTTTAAAAGTAACTCAAATGACAACTATATTTTCCCATGTACCTATATATGTAGCCATCCACCAGGTGCACCGGTATGCAGTGAGCGTCGAGATAAAAATGTCTTCATTAGAAACATTTATTATGGCGATGATATCTGTCAAACATATTAAGCATACGTCAAATCAAGCAACAAACAACATCATATTCTTTCTTCGTGTTAAAAATATCGAATTTCGTACGAAAAAGTGAAAAGAGCATTGATTCTGTGATTCATTTGAAGATATATGCTGGTAGTCGAAACGAATGGTTGTCGCTGCATGTATTGATCATGCTCTATTAGAACCAACATGCAGAAGATGGTTTCGACGGATCAGAGATACAACGTTTGTAGATGTCGAATTGAAAACAATATTGGATGAATATGACGCTTTGAGGTCATTACTATTTGAACAATATTTTCCCTTAAATTGTACACACTTAGGTGTCAGACTAATCCGGTATACAACCAATGGTGGACAGTTAAGTCCTTCGTCTGAACACTATAGCGTTTCTGGTAAAATTTATGTCAAAATTAATTAATAAGAAAAATCGAAACAAACGTTTTTCTTCATTCTGTTAAGCTTACAGCATTCGTAATTGAAGTCATTTTTTTTGTATGGAGTGCATCTGTTGCAAAAACTTTTTTTATGTCCCACAGTCATTGAAAATATGCACCATCGGATCCTTTATTTAACCAACATTTCTTTTTTCAAACAAAATTGTCATTGATCCTTCTATCATAATAGAAAGTATTAAGATAAATCTCTGTAAAGCTTTGTTTTATTTATAATCAGCATCGTGCGTTTTGATTGTTTAAGAAACAAATACCTTTTAATAGATTATCAGACAATTATTCAGAATTTTTTATTTGGTCTCTAACTACGCTAGTTAAATTTAATTCTCTTTGTTCAACAATAATACTCGTACATACCACATTTGAAGTTGTTCTATTGTTCGAAACCAATTGTGCCTTTATTCTTCTATTTTCTAATTTGAAATATACTGGAGACCAATATATCATTCATACTAGCAAAATGTCCATCAGTGGATACAATATGTAATAAATGATAACCGATACATAACAGAACTATTGTGGCGCAATGTTCAACGAATCGAACGACAAATTTTACTCATAATATGTGCGAGATATTAGACAGTAATAGGAAAATTGTGAAATTGAAGTTGTCATATTTGTATGGAGCAGTAGACTGCGTAAAAAAGTGAACATTTTTTATATTTTTTAACCACATTCATAAGCTTTAGACCCCAATATTTTGCTGATAATACTATACCAAATATAACTACCTCAAAGGAGCGGAGTGGAAGAAGTTAAGGAAGTTTATACAATATACAGACTTTCTAAAGAAAACTTTTTGAACGAAAATTTTCCTCTTAACAACATCTACCGTCATTCCCCAATACAATTATAAAAGCTATTGGCAAAAGAATAGAAATCTTTTCAATACAAATTATGATATTTTTAAGTATATTAAATAGGTTAGATAAATTTCCTTGAGGAAATTAATCCGAGTCCAAAAATAATTCTTGTTATTGCTGTAATCTTTATAGAAGAGAGTTCGATCAAGGATGTCAAAAAGTCAAAGGTCAAAAACCTGCTTTTTTATGACAACAGCAGGGCACTGGTACATAAGGTGAAAGAAAGTCTCTTCCGCTTTATTAAAATATGAAAATGTGCGCAGCGTAAATAAAACACGTCTGTATGATTCAAAAGTAAAATTAGAAGAGACAGTTTATTGTAATTATTAATATATACACATATTATGCTTTTGACAATTATATCAAAGAAGAATAGATGTTAAAACCAAAGTGTATAGATAAGCATACAGGCTTGCTATGAGCAATAATATTTGTCCATATAATTTCAACATTCCCCCTGGACAAGTATTCTGTATAATTATATTTACTCTTTGTTTACATTAAATAATAATATTTTATACAAATTTAGATCTGGGATATTAAGGCTTCATATATTATGTTTTTACTTAATTCCAAGATCGGATAAAAATTTTGTTTGTTTGATAGCAACCACACCTTTTGTCAATATATCAGCCAACATATTATTAGTTTGAATATATTTTAAAACTATTTTATCATTTTTAATGGCTTCAGATATAAATTTTGCTTTTATGTCCACATGTTTTGTGCGAGATGAAAATGAATTGTTCGTTGCAATTTGTATAGCGCTCCTATTATCACAATAAATTACCATTGACTTGTTAACGTTACTAATCAATTCCTTTTGGAGTCGGTCCAACCAAATGGATTCTTGAATTCCTCCAACTAATGACATAAATTCAGCTTCAGTAGTTGATAGTGCGATTGTACGCTGACGTCGTGTTGCCCAAGAGATTGACGCTCCTTGATGAATGAAAACGTAACCTGTTGTAGAACGTCTGCTATCAATATCACTGGCCCAGTCAGCGTCACAAAAACCAATGATTTCACTTGATTTGTCGTTGTAAATCAAACCTTTATCAATAGTGCCTTTTAAATATCTCGCTTAACGCCATTCCAATGAGCTTTATCAGGGTTTTGGGAAAATCTGCTTAACATATTTACAGCAAAGCAAATGTCTGGCCTGGTAATCTGTGCAGCGAATAATAAACAGCCAACAGCTTCCATGTAAGGAACATCCTTCATCTGCTGCATTTCATCATCTTTATCTGGACACATTTCTTCCGTTAACTTTTGATTCAAATCAATTGGCGTCGCAGTTGCATTACATTGATCCATGCCAAAACGTGCTAAGACATCAGTAATGTATTGGCTCTGATCAATTTTTATAGTTTTTGCCGTTTTATCAGTTGTAATGCGCATACCTAAAACTGATGTGGCCTCCCCAAATCCTTCATCTTAAACTGTGTGGATAAAGCCTTTTTAATATTGTTGATTACCTTCATTTCGCTTGCAAATATTAAAACGTCATCAACATATATTGCCAAAATGAGAATTTTATCTCTATCTTTGTGATAATATATACACTGGTCTACATCGCTTCGTTTCAGGCCATAACTTAACAGGACTTTGTTCAGTTCCTCGTTGCATGCACGACTCGATTGTTTTAAGCCATAAAGCGACTTATTTAGCTTGCAAACTAAACCAGATCCGTCGTCAAAGCCAATTGGTTGCGTCATGTAAATTTCTTCTTCCAACTTAGCGTTGAGAAATGCTGTTACTGCATCCATTTGATGTACAAATAAATTATACTTTGCAGCAAGAGCGAATAAGAAACGAATTGATGTATATCTTACTACTGGCGCGTAGGTTTCGTTATAGTCGATACCCTTCTGTTGATTAAATCCCTTAGCTACAAACGAGCCTTATACCGAACTGTTTCACCAGCGCCATTTATCTTAGTTTTGAATACCCATTTCGAAGGTATGGCTTTTTTCTTTTCAGGTAATCATTGACCAAGTCTTGTTCATACTCTTCTTTCATTGCATTTTGCCACAATTCTGCATGTGGGGATGAAAGTGCTTCTTTGACTGTAGATGGATCATTGGATACAAATTCAACGGCGCAAAAATTATAAGACGACTTTAATTTATTCAAAATTCTCTCTGATCGCCGTATTTTGCGTTCAACTGGCGGGGCATCTTCTTCAGCTGAATGTGTACGATCACGTGCTTCAATTTCTTTTTCTTCTTCGGATAAACTTGTGGCATGAACAAACTCTTGTGCTTCGTTGAGATTAGAGTCTGCATCAAAATTATTTTCTGTAGGAGTAATTGGCAATTCTTCAGTCACTGCCCCCTTAGAATTGTCTATGCTGCTACTTTCAATTTCATCGTTTTCAGAAACATCTATAACAAGCGAAGGAAAATTTAATTTTGTTTCTTTTTTATAGACTACCTTGTCTTCTGTTTCAAAAAATACGACGTCACGGCTCACAACTATTTTCTTCGTCTCAGGGTTAAAGAGCCTATAGCCTTTTGCTTGGTTACAATAGCCAACAAATATGCATTCTATTGACTTTGGCGCAAATTTCGAGCGCTTTTCTTTTGGCACATGTACCATTGCCTTACTACCAAAAATTCGAATATGTTTCAGGTTTGGTTTCTTGTTCGACCAAATCTCCTCAGGACAGCGTGTGTTGTTTCGTACTGGCATACGATTTAATAAGTATGCTGCAGTTACCACCGCTTCTGCCCAAAATTTTTCGTGAAGTCCTGAATCAATTAACATGCAGCGTACTCTGTCAGCAATTGTTCGATTCATACGTTCTGCAACACCGTTTAGTTCTGGTGTGTATGGACAAGTTTTTTGATGTAAAATACCATTTTTTTTAATAAACTCCTTAAAACGGTTATTTACATATTCAGTTCTATTATCGGAACGCAATACTTTAATTTTACGTCCACATTGTTTTTCAGCAAATTCTTTGAACTTTTGAAACTCACCCAGAACTTCAGATTTTTGTCTTATTGGCACAGCAAATACTTTATGTGAGTAATCGTCAACAAATGTCAATACATATCGTGATCCCGAAAACGAACTAACATTTATTGGACCCATGACATCTGAGGGAATCAAATCAAGAACGTTTTCTGCGCGATTACCAACTTCTTTAAATGGCGATCTGCTTTGTTTGCCTTTAACACAAATCACGCAATTATTTTTCTTCAATTCAGAGAAGTATATACCATTGCAGACATTTTTAACAGCGCATAAATTTTCATGAGATATATGACCAAGTCTACGATGCCAAATTTCACAGTCTATTGCAGACATTACACGTTCCTCAGGTCTAGTCGTTTCTGTTGAATTGCAGTTCAGACGATATAAATCGTTTACTACATTAGCGCTTGCCACAATTTGATTTCTCTTATTAAAAATCTTGCAGTGATCCTTTTCAAAAATCACCTTATTTCCATTTTTTGTCATCTGACGCACAGAAAGTAGATTTGCACAAATGGCACATACTCCACATTTCTTACAATTGTACTGATATTTTTCTTGTTAGATAATGACATTTTTACATCGCCGATACAATTAAATGAAATTTTGGTATTGTTTGCGACAACCACGTCTTTATTTACGACTTCCTTTTTATTAAATAAAATGTTTGATTTATTTGTCATGTGAGATGTCGCCCCCGAATCAACATACCAATCGGTAACACTATCATTTTCATTTACTAGCAACGAGGCATACAATGCATTGAAATCCTTTTTATAATTATTTTTGGTGTTAGTTTTTTCTGTCTTCTTCTTGTTGGGGCAAAATTTGCTATAATGTCCAACTTCTTTACAGGCGTGACAACGAAATATTTTATTACCTGTTCTTGAGGATTTCTCTTTTGAATACAACGCATTACTTTCATTTTTCGTGTCAAATTTTGCATCTTGAAGTAGCAAAGTTTTGACTGCATCGACGGTTAAATTACTAGCCGAATTCTCCACAGCCAACACCAAAGATCGGAATTCATCAGGTAAGCCAGCCAGCATTAACGACGCTGTCAGTTCATCGTCAATATTCAACCCAGCGTTCTTCACCTTTAGTGACGTCATTACAAGCCGATTTACATAGTCGGGCATAGACTCACAATCCGATAGCTTTATTTGGACTAATTGTTTTAACAACTCAACTTTACGCGTTAATCCTTTGCCCTCATAGGCTGCTAACAACGCATTCCATGCTTCATGTGACGAAGTTGCAGTTGCTATATGCGCAAAATTACTAGGCTCTATCATCAGTGTAAGTTCCGCAAGCGCACGCTCATCCGCTTCCACATCTGTTTCCTTAGGTTCATTCGAAAGAGGTGTTTCTATCGGCTTCCAGCAATGTTTAATTATTAAATAAGATTTTGCATGCCGCTTCCAAACGTCGAAATTTTCACGTCCACGCAATTTCTCGAACGGGAACATGGGAGATGATGACGCCATTTTTTCTTTACAAATTCAGAAATACCAGGGATAAATAAAAACCAACAATATTTCAAAGATCCACGGAACTTTTTACTTCAAACCAATTCAGCACAATTATAAATCAATTTTTTTAATTATTTAAACAAATATTTCGTGACTTATAGGCCCATAACCTATTAAAATATGAAAATGTGCGCAGCGTAAATAAAACACGTCTGTATGATTCAAAAGTAAAATTAGAAGAGACAGTTTATTGTAATTATTAATATATACACATATTATGCTTTTGACAATTATATCAAAGAAGAATAGATGTTAAAACCAAAGTGTATAGATAAGTATACAGGCTTGCTATGAGCAATAATATTTGTTCATATAATTTCAACACGCTTTCTCGGAACGCAAGTTCCTGCATATATGCATACGTCAGTTGGAAGCCTAAGGGTAGAGATAATCACTTTCGTGTGATGTATCGCAATGCGATTTAATGATAGAGTTGATATAATCCTTGCTACCCAAGACATTGAGCTTTCCTGTAGCAATCAGAATAACTATGTTCTGTAACATGACGAAGCTTGGGTGTTCATTACCGACCCTGGGCAGCTCATCAACAATGCAGTTTCCCACGATATTTCTATGTCCCATGTAAGAGTTGCCTGTAAACGAACCTAATCGCAGTCTATGTTTCCGAGTAAATCAAAATGTTTTCAGGGAAAGACCCGCTAGCATATCACATATCTTTCAAAGCGGCAATGACCTCCACCTAGAAAACACTACCACTGCGGTATTTTCAGGCAAGATTTACGAACGATTAAAATGAGACTAAGGGATGTGGTATATATTGTTACGAAAATGGAAACTGTATACATCCTTTAAGATTAAAATGAGCGAAAGCTACACAAACAAATACAACGAACTTGTTGCAATTAAACCAACAACATCAGTACGAAAGAAAAGGGTATATACAAATAAGCGAGAACGCAACAATAAGCAGTGTGAACAAAGTACACAAAACAACAGTGAAGTCGCGATAGAGTTCTCGAGAAGGCGAAGACACAAACATTCTAATTCAATAACCTTCATCAGACTGTTTACGTGGAAATATAAAAAGGCAAGACAACATATCTGCCAGATAAATGAGACACAAAATCGTCAAATATTTGAAAAAAAATCGTCAAAATCGTCAAAGCCGTTTATTAAAATCGTAAAAAAATCGTCAGAAAATATAAATAAATAAATTAAAATTATTTAAAAACCAAAATTATTTCTATTGTAGTAAAACATATGAAGTCAATGTCTGTCAACATCTGAGTTTAAAAATAAAACATTTAACAAAAAATTTATTGGAAATTAAAAGCTAGCGTCCCTCATCTTCATTTAATATTTTTTTTTTCCAAAAATGGAGAAATTTGGATCATTTTCAGGAACAAATTGTTTACGGATAAGCGCAGCAATAATATTATATCATCTATATCTATGGGCGGTGTAGATATTAGGGAGTCAGAAGCTTTTGATGTTCTGAGTATGAAAATTCAGTGTAATGCTGACACATTTTTCAGTTCCTTCTTAAGTTCTTATCATTCGATCTTACTATTTACTCCGTTTAAGACTGACAGAGAATGGAATACAACTCTAATGTATGGGTTGGTGCCTCAGCGTCTATTTTGCGGTTTCCCGAACGTGTACAGGAGAGGCCATAGTATCTCGTTAATGTAGGTAGTGTATCAAACTCCATTGAATCATTGGAGCATCGTTGTAATGTGGTTTGTGCTTCACTGTTCTGTCGCTACTATAAAGTGGTTTTGCTTGAACGAAATAAGGAGACCTTTTCCAGAAAATCATATACTCCTACATAATGCTCGTCTTTTTCGGCCTGCACATCCGTATGTGGTCGATTGGCCAGTGGATCGCACACTGCATTACAGTAAAAACACGTATTTTAGTCGGACTGTCTCGGTATGTGGAACTCGATTCCTGAAGAGGTCTATCCTCTTACTTATGGTATAAAAATATAAAAGCCTAGTGTCCATAAACGCTGTTCTCTCTTTCCTTGTTCTCATAACATAGTTCCAAACTCAATGCCATCATCCCCTGAGTGTTGGTCGTACGAAAGAAAAAAATAGCGGCGCTTGCCTTTGTTCTTCCGATGGCAATATTAGAAGCTATACTAGAATTTTTAAAATAGTTTGCAACGACAAGTGATATATTATTCCCAACTAGGAGGCTATTTAGGAGTTGTAATTGTTCAGCTTTTAAGTGGTTAAAAAGGAATAAAATACAGAAAAATCATCACAGGTAATCGAAAGTAACTTAAAAATATAATACTTTACTCCTTATTTTTACTAACATAAATTTCCAATAGTAACAATTGCAATGTAAATATTTACAAAGCTTAGAACATATGTGAAGTATGAGTTGTATTTAATTACATTAGTTTCATACATGACAACATCGAAGTTTTTTTATTGCATACTTTTCAGAGTAACTATTCCAGTACATGTAATATGATGCGTATGAGTAATATAGTTCAAATACAATTAAAAAGAAAGTATATCCCATAAATTTGGAATTAAGGTACATGATTTTTCGATTCTATGCAATTCTAGGCTATATTCTACTAGGTAATACATCATGACCTGTATCTTCATAGTCTGTATCTTGAACATCTTCACAGCAAAAAATTAATTTGGCAAAATTTCAAACCGTTTTTGTTTTATTGCATTTTTAAATATAAACTTTTAAATTGCCCAGCGGGTCTAGTGGTCTCATGTCAGAAGTGAATATGCTGCCGGTGACTATCCATCTTCCAATCTAAGGAGTATTCATTCACAAAGCTATAAAGTCTCATTTCCAATCGTTTCCTATTTAGTTTAAATAAATGAAAGTGTGTGTTGGATATCACTGATATTTTTTATTCATTAGAAATAGCAATTATGTGTGGAATATAACGTCGTTTAAAAGTTCATGACAGACTTTTGTCTGGGTGGATCGCATTCAAAACGTAGTTAGATAAGGTCACCTCCACGTGATATTAACATGCCTTCAAATAGCTTGTGCATGATATCCAACGTGGCATGAACTGTGTGACACGTAGCGTCGTTCTGTTGAAACCATTTGACGCTGGTGGCCAGATCATCTAAGGCCAAAAGAATTTCGTAATCAATGGCTTATAGTGCTCACCGCTTTGTCATAGAAATATGGACCGATGTTGCCGCCAGCCCAAAATACAAACCATACTGTAAGTTTTTCGAAATTTATTGGATATATTTACGGTCATAAATGCATTTTTCAACGAATACGTGAAGTATTTTTGAATACTCCAGAATTGCACACATATGACAATAATTTGATAAGAAAGCTTATTGCGAAGTATTTGCATTTCATTACAATATATTTTGTTGCTATTTTTAAAATATACCGTTTTGATGTTTGTTTTCATACGTGTGCTACCACTAGCATAGAAATAATGTGCTGCCAGAACGACTTTATATGTGACAGTATTACACATAATTACACATAATTAAATACGTGTTATAGTTACTCAATAATTATCCCTGTTAAGTCACACTTTAAATCAGTGAATTTATTATATTAAATCGTTGATAATATCCTAATATTAATTTCAGCTTAATCACCCCTATCGTGAATATTATGGTAATAAGTTATTTGGGAGTAAACTTTTATTCCCATAACAAAAATAATTGGTGTTATGAATATATTGGGAGAAATATATTTTATTGTGAATTAGTTATAATTTTTCGAAAAAAAATACAAATATAAAAACGAGTAGAAACTATCCATGGAAAGGTTGCAGCGAAGATCTATTCGACATGAATCGAATCCACTATCACTCCCTGAGATAAAGTAAGAATTATACATACTAAAATATTTATGTTTGACGTTAAATCATGTGTCCTTTACAGATTCCAGGAATAGTACAGGGTAAACAAAGTAGGATTCAAATACCTGCTGAATGTGTTGATGGAAAATTTGATTAGTAACAATTGCAAAGCAAATACAAAGTTTAAAGTGGCTTTTAATGTACTAAAGTATAGAATATGACGTAAATTTTTAATTTCCAAAAATCGTCAAAATAAGAGCATAAATCGTCAAATCGTCAATATGATATTTTTGGAGCTCAAAATCGCCAAATTAAGATAAATCGTCAAATCTGGCAGCTATGCAGGACAAAGCAGGCAACGAGTAGTAAGAATTCAGTCAGTCTTGTGTGAAAATCGTTGCGTGTGACGAGAACAGCCGTGGTTTGAAGACCGCCGTTAAAATGACCTGCATTGTAAGCAAAGAAGAATAGCGAACAAGCAATTATTGTTGTATTCGTTAAGTTGTAAAAAGTAGCACACAAACGTAGTGCGAACAATAAAGAGTTTAATTGAAACTAAACACATATTTCTTTTTATTTTTGTTTGCAATCAACGAAATCATATTTTAAACTTTTTTAAAAGGTAAAAACGTAACAATATGTATAAGAACTCACACTGTCATGCATTTTTACACCATCAGCGTAAACCAATTAGGACCTTCTAGATTATTAGACCAGAAATCCCTTAAAAGAATTCTGTCTACCAACAGTAATTGAAAAATAATTGTTTACAGTGATATTATAAAATATCCTGAAAATTTATAAAAATCTTTAAAATATTACAATTAACAGATGCATGACTTATTTTATGGTATACTGTAGTAAATCTTTGAAAAGCGAAACGCATTTTCTAGCCATTTTGCCACATTTGGTATTTAATAAAATTAAAAAAAAACCCATAACAGTGATTGGCAAACGGAACAGAAAACTACAGCGACTGCTCTTGGACACATTAATAATGTTTTTATCTGGAGACTGATTTTGTACATAAATTATGGGGTTATTGCCTTATATGCACACATGCAAACAAATAATGTTTGAAGTTTAATGCGTATCATTTTGGTATGGATTTATCACTTATTCTTAGCTTCACATACGTATATACATAAATAGAAATATTTTCCCCCTTAAAACTAAATTTTCCGAACAATTATTTCGATTAGAAATTTCAGCAATTATGTGTCAATCAAATATTAAAGAAATTCAAATAAAAAAAAAACAGGTAAAGGACAGGATTAATACAGTCGCCAGATATGAGCGAAATTTTGAAAAGTACCCTTTGTCAATGAAATGTACTTTCTTACATTTTTTACATCTCCAACGGCTTCTGCTATGGCAAGTTTAGCAGCGTGTGCTATGTGGAATCTTATCGAGAGCGTAATCGGTGCTGTCTATTAGTAAGCCTACAATATTTGATGACGTAGCATGAACAGCAGTGACTTTTGTGATAACTAATTTAGATAAAGTCTAGCTATTGTTTGTCGAAATAATAACTCATGCATGCTGTTTCATGGACTATGCAGGTCCGAGAATGAAATCTTCCAATCTCAAGCCACTGTTGGATCCATAATGTTTCAGATGAGGAAAAACAGCTGTTGTACGTATACTTAGCGAAAGTATTGAAAGAGACAACATATCTCCACAAAACCGATGGGTTTGAGACAATCAATCTTTTGTTGGGAAATTACAATAAGAGAAGATCCATGGAGCCAGATTATCATCAGATTATCAAGAGATAACCTTAGATTAATAATCGGTGTATTAACTGAACGCTGTCAAAAACATACAAATATATTTGCCTTCAACGGTCTTCCAGCGTTATGGTGTTTTTCATTATATCGTGTAAGCACTAGACGTGTGCACAAGACATCTTGCTAGCTTATCCTTCACTAAATGCAATACTGAATTGTTCTCTTTTTTGTTGGTCTTGATTATACGAGTACACTGAAATGTGTATTTGTCTTTTATTCAAAGTATACAACAGCACTCATTTATCTGTGAAGTAATGGATATATGCTTTGTGTTGTAAGAGCATATTTCACTACTGAAACTAAATTTTCAGTATTGTCAAATGAATTTCAGTAGTGTCAACGTTGAAAAATATGCGTACATAAGTGTTTCTATACATTCTTTGCTTCTGCCATGAACTCTTCCAACAACAATCTCTCTTCAAATTGCTATGTTAATATTCGTTGATGTTCGTGTCCTATGTGTGTAAAAAGCCGAAGATGTTCGGCCCCCGGGGCTATTGGTGCCGACGTCTGCTATTGAATAAATACTCTTTCTTTATTCTGAAAAAAAAAGAAAAAAACATTTTTTCTTTCCCACTTACTGCAAAAAGAAATGCACGTTGTGACACTATGAAGTGTACAATATTTTTGCTGTACTCTTCACACAACTCTCTTTTGTATTGTTGTACAATGGTTTATGAGTGCAGTTGTTTTTTTGTTCTCTATCTATGCTTCACTCTTATTTATATTTGCAGCTACAGTAAATATTCGCTCATGAGAAAAATACAATACTGTACAATTTTAAATGTCTGGTGCACACGTTTAGTAAGCACCAATAGCATAAAATTTGTATTTTTATTTTCCGTTATCGCAACCGAAGTTTTCAACATACATATATAAGATAACAGATTTCACACATGCGACAAAAAAAACATATTTCTACCTTTTGCATATTTCGGGATGCTACGTAAGCCCCACGCATTTCGTAAACTTGCAAAGGCTCAGAAATCTTTTATTTTTTCTTATACCGCTGTTCACAATGTCAGTAAAAAGAGAATATAGAATATCACTTGGACATTCGATATTAGCTTTTAAATATTGTCAACGCATCTAAATTTACCGTTCTTTTATGAGCTTATCATTGTCGCAATTTCCTAAATAGTTACGGACTCTATCATGTATTTCAGAATGGTGTCAATAAATATTTGCTGTAACATTAAGGGCCATTATTACAACTTGCCGTTAACTAAAGGGAGGATTTTAACGGGCAGATAAATTGTTTTTCGTTATTATAAGTGGACAATAAACTAGAAGTGAGCGTTAAGCTAAAGGGAGGATCATCCTACCTTTAACTTTTAAAGTTAAATTTATGTTTGAACTTGTCATATTATATATTATTTTCAATACGTCAACTTCAAATATAAACAAAGTGAGCAAATGCAACAAAAAAAAGATGCCCGTCGTTGCCACTGCGTACAAAAAAAAAGCTTTTTAATTTGGCAAATGTTGTCGACATTGCTTCCGCACTACCATATTTTTGAAAAAGTTAACTTTATTTTATGTGTAGGTTGTAATAACTTTAGCTAAAGTGAACTTTAAAGTCACCTTTAACTAAAACCAACTTTAACGGCAAGTTGTAATAATGGCCCTAAGAATTATATTTAAATGCTCACGCTTTTTCCAAACTGTTCTGCTTGCACTGGAACAAAGTTTCCATTGTTGTTTTTCAAAAGGTACAATACGATTGTTGTTGTCATTAGATAGCATTCAAATAATGTTGAAAACTTCTGGCAAATCATCTTTAATTGCTGCCGATTCGAAACGCCGATTCATTAGGCATTTTCGAAAAGTGTAATTTTTCTTTGCCCGCTAAAATCGGTAACGTTTTGTTTTGTCATGAACTACATATATACAGTATACATTGAGTGAGATATGTAAGCTAAATTACACACATTTGTAGGAGATTTAGATGACGCTTTTAGCTTCATTTCTACTCTAAAATCATAGTTATTACTATAAAATTCTGCATATTCTAGTTGAGTATTAATTCAGCACTTACTGGCACAAATATGATTTGTTTGTAATTTATGATTCCTTAATGCTTAGTTGGGCGCTACAAATATCCTTTAATGTATATTTTTGTGAGTGAACGACGAACCCTCAATGAAGAATCAGACCATGATGTTAGAATGTTTCTATTAGAAATTTACTACTCTCATTGCGTACTCCAATGCCATGCTTCCCTTTGTTGCTAAGCATGCATTGATCGGGCATAGCATTAGAGTGTAATTTGATTAAAATTTTTTGAGTTTTGACACGCTTAATAATTCATTCAGGTATCGCAGATCAGTTCGAGCAAGACTGGCCTTATTTTTCGACTGGAACATATCTGGCTAGATTGCTCTTGTCATGTGAATATAGTCAGAGATGGATGGATAATTTTCTTTATTCTAATGCTTGAAAAATTACAATATGTTACAATTATTATTATTTATTGCATTATATTGTCGCATATATTTATATTTGAAGAATTCGGTTGTCACCAATGCTGTAACCCCCCAATTCAATTAGATCTTTAACCCAATAAAACTCTTTTTACGAAATTTTAGTGAATAGTGTGTTTGTCAAGCTGTTAGTTTTGCATATAAAGGAACGTTTGTGCAAGTAAGTTAAGTGTAAATCAAGTGTATAAAAGTGGTTATTATCCAGTTCGCTTTCTGTAATAATAATGCAATATTAGGGTAGATTAAAATTTTACTTCATTAAAAATTTGGAGTTTGTCAACCCTCTCGAAAACCATATTATCCGATACTTGAGCTGCTATCTTTGAATGGATCTACAAACATATTGATATAGTTTCTATTTTGTTTCGAGAGGTATATAATTCTAACTTACTATAGATATACGTTTAATGTTGCCATTATACTATTTCCAGCCGCATTATTTGGATTTGAAATAATTTTGGAAAATCAATCTTGCCATTAATATTTTTAAACTGTTTTTTAACTGTGTACAAGTTCTTTAAACTCATATTATATTTTTTTCAATATTTTTCTTTCATTTCAAAATTATTGAAAGCCATTGTGTGTTGTCAGTCGTAGGATTGTTTTTTTTAGGATCAAACACCGAATAGCCAGATCAGTGTTGCAATGTTTTTAATCAATGCTGATAACTTATAATTTAGTATGCCCTTCAATACCTTTAACACACCGTTCATAAACTATATACTTCTCTGTCAAATTCATATCTCCTTTTCGTTCACCATGTTCAGTATAACAAAACTTTCAGCATAATGCACATCTTTTAGTAAATGGTGAGGACTCAATAAAACCAGTAGTTGTTATGCCCGCGAATTGTTCATCTTTAATTTCTTTTATTAATTTCCACTATTTCTTGCTTTCATGCGTATTGTTAATTTTGTTTTCAATTTCCTGATAGCATTTTATTTAACTTTTTTTCACACATAATTTTATATTTTCTGTTACCTTCTAAATATTTATCTTTATATTTTAAGTTACATGTTTTATGATCCTTTCGAAGCCAATAGGTTGAATTGTATCTTGCGCTCTCGCGTTAAACATTATGCCACTTATCTTTAGGAGCTATTTTAAATAATAAAACTTTGTGAGCCTAGTTGGTCATTACAACCCTTTAGGTTAGGTTAGGTGTGCATTAATTTCATACATGAGTGCCGTAGCGTACAATTTAAAGTCGACTCCGAGCGACAGATTTTAGAGAAACTTTTCATGACAATTTTATTTACTCTCAGAGTTTTTGCAAAGAGGTAGAAATATTTTTTCATGTTTTCGTTTGTATGTCTGATCTGGGGTTTGAACGTCTAATAAGCCAGATCATGTAAGTTAAAATCATTATAAAGTCACATTTTTTCTGTTAGAACATTTGTTGATATGTACCTTTAAAAGATGAAGAAAAAAGGAGCATTCATATCACCAGATCACAAAGTGCAGTATGCTTGTAAGCGACTCAATTCAGATCATTTCATCGCGTTAACGTCATATATACAAAAACTCGTCATATCATCGCATAAAATTAAAAAAAAAAACAATCTCTTACGTTCATTTCTGTTTTTCTTCCAAAAATTTAATGTTAATTGTTTTGGTAAAATAAATTGAATGAATATGTTCAGGACTTAAATATCTCTGTTAAGGAAGTCGTTCTGTAATTCAAGCCTATGGCTAGAAGTAAATACCAAACAGTAGATTTATTTGATTATGTGTGAGAGAAAATGTAACTTTTTGTATCGCTTGTATTTATTATATGTATCATTACGTACATAAAATAAAAAACAATTATTTTACAATTTTTCTGTGTTTTTAAAAATTGAAACATAAAATACTCACAAAATATAGTATAAAAACATGAACTCACATTCATACGCTCAACGTCTCATAATTTTTATTTGTTCACTCCTTTCATGAGAAATGTAAAATAAAAGACAAATAAAAAGTTACGAAAAAAAATTACAACAAACAAAATTAAAAGCCTTCCGGATGTTATTTCACGACTAATTTAAAACAACAGTTTTAATATGGGCTCGTATAAGCTTTTGGATAAAAAATTTTAAAGTCGTTCTGGATTTATATATACGGTGGATAGCATAAGTCTATGATCATTACTGCCATGTACTCATACGCAAGTTTTTCAGTTGAATTTTGTTTTAGAATTAGCAATAAATGATCCATGAAATATTCTCTTGGAGTCATATCGGGACCTTGTGAAAGCGTAGTAAGCCTCTGTGGACTTTGGAAGATAACTCACACCTCCACTTTAGCAGCAGCACTATCATCATTTTTCCGAGATCCGAGTAGACGCAGAGTTCATAGTAATATTGCTGACTGTGTTGTTGTTTCATATCTTTCCTGGTACCTACACATAAATACATATGTAATGGCGATTTAATATCAAAGTTTTTGGCAGAAGACTGCTGAAAGGAAGTCGCCGCAGAATTATTTTTCAGAGAGGAAGAATTTTTCGTAAAGGAAGAATCTGAAACGACTAAATACGGCAGTGAAAAATGCCCTAAACTGACGAACATATACCGGTTGGTAGACCTCCTTAAATATATTTATTACATCATTGTGCTGTCAGACCTGTTGGATGATGATTATCGCCTTTAAAATTTTCGGCTTGAAAATTATCGCTCATATTGTTCAAATTCGTGTAGTATGCCAGCGCATTATCGATTATATGCAGCTCTTTTAGAGGCAAAATACTTGTTTTACAATATTTTTTAATTTAACAAAAGTTATTCTTGAAAAATTCATTAAATAACGTGGAAGTAATTCAAACATTTGGTTAAACATTTAAATGTTAGGTTAATATGTTAGTTTGTTCTACGAAGCGTTCTTCATAGACTACTACAGTGGCTTAATCTTAAAATCTCCATAGATGGGCACTTTGCAGTACCGGTAAAATTTCAGTAAAAATTGATTTTTACTGATTACTGAAAAAAATTACAGTATTCAGTAAATTTTTACTGGTAATGAAATTTAGATTGCATTGCCAGTCAAATTTTACTGATTACTGGAAAAGAAATCAGTATTCAGTAAATTTTTACTGAATACTGAAAAAAAATCAGTACCAGTAAATTGAAATCCATTATGCATTACCAGTAAATTTTTATTAATTATAAAAAAATTGTCAACATTTCTAATAGATGTTATTAGTAGAAATATTTATATATTTGTAAAAAACAAAAATTAAAATAATGTCAAATATTAATTAAAAAAAAGATGTAGCCCACTGGGTTTGAACCGACGATCACCCGATTTCTGATCGCCGTTGTACTCACAACACCACCGAAATATTTATTTAAGTGTGTTGTTTCTAATACTAATTTATTTTTTATTCGTGTGAAAAACAGTTCTAAAAATAAATATATAAATAAATAGGCAAATTGACAAAAAGTAACTGTTAAATTTTTTTGTTTACATACATATTTTGATTTTTTATTTTAAAGAAAAGGTTCAGGTTTTCTTTCAATGAGCAAGTCTTCCTTATACTGTTTCATGGCTTTGTTGAACCATGCAGAAGTTTTGAAATAGTGTGAATAAATTTTTTTGAAACTGTCCTTAATTTAGATTTTTAGACGTTACTTACAAAGTGAAAAAATATATTTAAATCATATACAAAAGTCTATTTGAAGTGTTATATTCCAAGTGCGAAATAAAAAATGAGTGATTTAACAGATTTTGATAGTGATGATTCTATAAAAGATCCAGATTTTACTTGTGAAGAAAGTCTTCCAAGTTGTGGACAAAATGATTTAAATGAATCTCTCAGTGGATCTCATGTATGTTAATGAATTGGCTGGTGTTAATACAATTCTATTTACTGAAGAATTTTTTAAAATTGTGGAAAAGGTAAATGAGAAATATGCAATGTCGGAACAAATTAAGCACTTAATTTTATTTATTTAAAAAATTAAAAAAAAATTAAAGTCTTGATTATTTCAAAATTATTTGTTAAAAGAATATACACTTTTTATTTTAAAAATAATGAGAATACATTATGGTTACAATAAAATAAAATTTGTTTAACAAACTATTTGAATAAATCTAAAGTAACTAAAGCACGTACATATGTATGTGTGTTATAAATCCGGAAATTTTAAATTTTATTTAATTAATAATTATGTATTAACAAAATTTGATATTAAACTTTTTAAAACTTGAAAAAAATTCATTTCTTAAAATTAATATATATAAAAAATTACCACAAAAAAGTGTAAACTATTTTTTCAAAATAACGTTAATATATATTTTTAAGTAAAAAGTATTCGCAAAAGGATTGATAGAGCATGGAGTAAGCAGCTAGACTAGGAAACATAAAAAACAACTGAGTATCCAGGTTCAAGTCTCAGCTCAGGAAAGTTTTGTAGTATTCTTTATTATTCCCAATATTTTCTTTAATAACGTGTGAAATATTAATTTTCCCAAAGTAACATTGATTTATATTTTATGTAAAAAACAGTCCCGGGTTCAAATCTCAGCTGAGATTTTTTTATTTTTCTATAAACTGAAGATCATTACACACAGAAAATGATCTTATGTATTTTAGGATGTTAAAACCGAATTTGATATCAGTTTTTCTTTATTACCCACAATTTTCGCGCAAAATAGCATCAACTATATATTCATAAATTACGGAAATTTTATATTAATGTAAAAATATATTTACGTTTTAGGGTTAATTACAATTTTTCGATGTTTTTTGTCCAAAAAAAAAATGTTATAACTTTAATGTCAATGTTGTATACAATTACTACATTTCTTTCCTTTTTAAATTTTAAAACTCCTCATCAAAAAAAAAAAATGTGTGGGTTAATTGCTCTTTGTCAAGTTTGCGGGAAAAAAGTAAGAGGATCACTGCGTGCAAGCTCCAATTTTATAAATAATTGGAGAAATGAACATCCTCTAAAATTCAATACTTTCAAATCAAAAAAGGAAGAAAAAAACAAAATACAGGTCGTAAATGTTCTTTTAGCCGCGACATTCTGAATTTTATTTGTGAAACTGCATCTCCACTCTCCATTGTCGAAGAACGAAGTTTTAAAAGATTATTTCCTGCCAAAAGTATTCCTAGCAGGCGTACAATTACGAGGTGACTTTCTGAGAGCCAAAGTAAATATGTCGAAAAACTCTCTTATGACTTGGAGAAAATTGAGTACGTACAGATGTACAACGGCTGATGTGTGGTCAAGTGGGAAAAAATCGTCCTTTGGATACACTTGCCATTGGTTAGATGCTAACAATTTTGAAAGAAAATCTGCAGCACTGGCTTGCCGAAGATTTAAGCGAACCCATTCTTTTGACCGCGTAACAAAAATGATTTGTAATATAAACAAACAATATAAACTGCCAGTAGAAAAAATTGTTTATACCATCACTGACAATGGTTCAAATTTTATCAAGGCTTTTAAAGACTTTGGAGTTGATTTGAGTAAATGATTACTTATTTAATAAATAATATAATATTAATTGTGTTTTGTTTTCTTGAATTTAGGTGCTTTTAATGAATTTGATAGTGATGAGGAGTCTGATTCAGGCTCCGAAAAGGATGAGTCGATGGATGTTCCAGGCATTTAGTTTCACGCGGTGGACGCAAAACTTTCAAAGCATTTTCCATGTGCAAGTCACACTTTAAATCTTTTGGCTACAACGGATTTTAACAAAATTATGAATTCCGCATCTTCTGATGTAAAAGCTGTTCATAAAAGATCTTTCAACAGGTAAAATTTACTTCATTGCAGGCTTTTTACGTCTATATCATTGTTTTCTCTTTAGATGTACACAGCTTTGGACGCAAAACTTTCAAAGCATTTTCCATGTGCAAGTCACACTTTAAATCTTTTGGCTACAACGGATTTTAACAAAATTATGAATTCCGCATCTTCTGATGTAAAAGCTGTTCATAAAAGATCTTTCAACAGGTAAAATTTACTTCATTGCAGGCTTTTTACGTCTATATCATTGTTTTCTCTTTAGATGTACACAGCTTTGGAATAAGTGCAATAGACCAAAGACTGCAGATGTTATCAATGCAGTTTTAGGTGCAAACTTAATAACTACATGTATAACAAGGTGGAACTCTATCTCTCACAAAACAAATTTGCCGGAATTGTGCTTTCGTTTAAAAATTCCTACAATTCTTTGTGATGAACTGGAATACTTGGAGGAATATATTAAACTTATAGGGCCTATAGCAGAGGCGGTGGATTTCCTTCAGGGAGAAAATACAATGTATTTTGGATACTTCGTCCCAACTATAGTCTTTTTAAGAATAAAACTTAGGCCTTTTGAAGTGTCAAACTTTAAGTTTTTAGCCGAAGTATGCGCCAAAATGCAAGAGGCTTTGCTCAGAAGATTTGAGAAATATTTTTTAATTCAGCCTGATACATGGGATGCTATTCTGTTCCAGAAATGAAATTTAGATTTCTAAAAGCTCTTTTAGAAACTGCAACAGAACAATCAGAAGATGAGGTGAAGAAAATGTTTAATAATTACGTAATAAAATGTGGCAAAGTACTCGATGCTGAAACTCCTGTTTTACCACAAAAACCGCAAAAATCATTTCTTGATTTTGGGGAAGAAAGCTATGGTATAGTTTTTATACTTATTTTTTATTTAAATACTTGTTTTAATGTATTTGTAAATCTATTTACTTCTTTCCAACAGATGTTAGTGTACCGTGTGTTTCCAGGGAATCGGGAAATTATCTACAAGAAACCATTCTTTACCTGGCCGAACGAGACACGACGACAAAGTGCTTCAAGACTCACATTGCAATAAAAAATTTGTTTCTTAAATACAATACCCCATTGCCCTCGTCCGCCCCTGTAGAGCGATTATTTTCATTCGCTGGAATTGTAAATCGTTCAAGAAGGCAGTAACTCAGCGATGCAAATTTTGAACTGTTGGTCTTAAGAAAAGCTAACGGTATTTATTTTTTTATTTGTATTTGATTTTTTTTTTTAATATGTTCATTAAATTCCTATTAAGAGAGTGAAAATAAAAAAATATGGAAAATTTCTATTTTAAATCATCAAAAACTATATAGTAAATGAAAACTTTATTAGTAAAAACTTGTAAAAAAAAAAGGTAAATATATAATTTTTGATAATTCGATATTGTAAAATATTTTGATTTTAAATTGTTCTGACAATAATGTAAACAAAAGATAATTCAAAATAGAACTTGTAATAACTTGCAACGATAAAAAATTTTGACAATTTTAGGTTTTTGTTCTTCTTACAAGTTTTTTGAGTTAATGAATGCTTTTCCAGTAACAATTGTTAATAATTCAGCTTATTGAACAGAGCAAATTTTATTCGAATCCTTGAACTGTAGGCAATTTTTCCAGAAAATAATTCCACTAACATGTAATTAATAAATTTTACTGATACAAATTTTTTTCAGTAATCAGTAAATATTTACTGACTTACAGAATTTTTTTTCAGTAACCAGTAAAATTTACTGAATACTGTGTTTTTTTCAGTAATCAGTAAAATTTTACTGGGAATGCAATCTAAATTTCATTACCAGTAAACATTTACTGAATACTGAAAAGCTTAATGCATTAGAATTATAATGCAGTATGCAATATCGTAAGCCAATATAAAATATTAAGATCGTTTGGGCACACGTTTACAATATAATCAAGTCTTTCTGAGTGATATGTCCACCCTCATCAATTATTTGTTTTAATTTTTTGAGGAACTTAGTATCATCACAGTCTGTACTATCCTTCTACATGTATTATGTTATGGAGTTGAGCTTTTCTTTCTTAGTTTAACCCTGGACGGTTACTGTTCGTCGAATCGATGAAGCTTATTTACTCTTTATCATGTAACTCTTTTATGTTTGACCAAATTTTGCTCTTTTTTCCAACAACGTTAGTTGATAATGAAAGCTTGCAGTCAGTAGCCGAAAATTTTTTTTTTTGTTCGTCGATTCAACGAAGAGTAACCTTACTGTACAAAAATGACCATCCAGGATTAAAAAAATGGGTGGACAGGGTACATTTACTCACTACAAGCTTTCGTTATCAACCAACATTGTTGATAAATAGATCGAAATTTGTTCAAACATAAAAGAATTACATGATAAAGAGTAAATGAGTTTCGTCGATTCGACCAACAGTAACCAATTAGGGTTAAAGTGTTCGTCGATTCAACGAAGAGTAACCTTAATGTACAAAAATGAAAAGTAACCGTCCAGGGTTAACAAACTACGTAAATCGAGGGTTTACTGTATTAAATTTTAATGATTCAAAATCAATATTATAAAAAGAACAAAAGAAAAATTACCTTTTTTATGAAATGTATCAACAACAACAAATTATTCGTGAACCGTTAAAAAATTAAAAACAATTTGCGAAAACAATGCACATCAACCTCAAAAAATATTTATTAACGTTTGTTTGGTTTTTTTTTAGTTTTAAATTTGTGATCTGTTATGTCCGGATCGGTATATTGTTTGGTGCGTATTAATTAAAATGTATATAAAAAAAACTTTAAAACAAAAAAACTTAAAAAAAATAATATTGAAAGTTGTGAAAAAACACATATTGAAGGAGATGACAATTGTCAAAATGTGGACAAAATTGAAATTTGTCACGTCAATAAAGTGATTGAAAAGTACTAAGACAAAAATTACTTGGACTGATATCCTCCCAGTGGTCTAGTAGATAGTGTGTTGACTTATTAGACGTGAGGCCAACACGTCAGACATCAAAACGAAAATATAAAAAAAATATTTCTTTCGGCATACAATAGATTTCTGGCAAAAACTCTGAGAGTTAATAAAATTGCCATGAAAAGTTTCTCTAAAATCTGTCGCTCGGAATCGACTTAAAATGTGGGTAACGCCACTCATGTATAAAATTAACACACACAACATCAGTAGTGTGAGAAGCTAGGTCGTAGTCCTGACTCCATACTCCTTGCCCGTGTCTAAAGGAGTACCGCAGGGCTCTATTCTATACTGTTTACTTTGTACATAAATGATATACATATGTACCTAATTGTCTCTTGTATAGTGATATCCACATTTACGCTGATGAAGGACTCAATTGATGAAAGTTGTGCAAAACTTAATGAGGACTTTGACAAAATACATTACTGGGCATCGTCCTGAACCGTACAAAGTCAAAAGGCCTGATTATAGCCAAACGAAATCAAAATATTGTCGTTGATATTCCGATCACTTTAGAAAATAAAAACATTTCAATAGTTGAATCAACAAAAAACCTTGTTATAATTTTTAACAAATCTCTTCAATGGAATACCCACATAAATTCTGTCTCCGGAACAATATTTTCCATGCTTAGAAAGCTATATCCCCTACAACACATGACTGCTCTTAAAATTCGTGTGCTTCTTGCGAAAACGTACTTAATGCCGAAGTGGTTATATGGATTCTAGCTTCTCACACCATCCTTGTTGTTTGTGTTAATTTTGTCCATAAGTGGAGAGACGTACAGTTTGAAATCGACTCTGAACGATAGTAAACCATGCTTTGGATGATGTAGTCCTAAGGGCACCTCTTTCACGATCGCCACAATTCTCATAATCCGTTCAAACCCGGTTTTTTATAAAGCCAACAACAAAACGAATGCTCTTTAGAATAGAATTAACAGAATATAATTTAATTACAAAATTGTATTGCCAGTGTTACATTATATGTACATTATTAGTGTTAATACCTCAGTTTAGTTCCGGCGCTTCCTTGTAACAATAAATAGCAGTGCCGCCTTATTGGTTTTGGATAGTGTATTGTAGTTCCAATAACGGTTGTTGTCCAATATGAACCCAAAATATACGCCGCTATTGGATCAAGTGAGAGCTACCATGTTAGTACTAGGTACGGGCACTTTGTGTACCCTTTGTGTATAGTACTAACTCTGTTTTAGTTCAGATATCGACTAGGGGTAGATTTATCAAAATTGTTTCCAATATGTTTTGGTCCACATTTTAAATGTAAGTACAGTTAGACCTCGCTTAGTGCGGGAGATACGTTCCAATAAGTTCCAGCGCTAAACGAGGCAACTTAACAGGTACATATGTAAATACATACATATGTAATGGGTTCGTACTGTGATTGCGACTTCGGAAAATACAAAAGAGCGTTGAAAAAGATACATAATATACACGGTCGCTATATATGCACCGCTTTTGACTGGTGCATGACCGTTTCATTTGCATAAATATACAACAAGTATCAATCGCACACTGTGATTTAGGTGAATCCCAATACTACCGCGTAATACTGAAACAGCGTTAAGCGGGGTCTTACTGTATGTACATTGTATTTCATATTTAACATATGTACATTGTACGTACACATATTTTATATGTGTGGCTTTATTTTTTTTTATTTTATGAGTATGGCTTTTTATTTACCAATAAAAAAGGGAGAAATAGAAAAACACATACAATTTTTAAATTAAATATACATATGTATATACATACATATATACAGTCGAAGAAAAAATCTACATACACCACTGTATGTACAAAAGGTTTTTACAATTAAAAATATTTGAAGAAAATGCAAATTTGAAAAAAATATAACGTAAAAATTATTGAGAAAAAAATATAAAAATTAGCGGAAAAAAGACTACATACAGTGGGTGTATTTCGACTTTTTTCTTTGATTGTATATATGTGTGTACATATATGTTTTTATTTATTTTACCTTTTGATTGTGGTTTGTTTTCAATTTTAAGTGGAAAATTAAAAATAAATTTTACGATGCCACCTATTTTCTATTATTGCGGAATAAAATCTATTTTGCAATTAAATGTATTTTATTTATTAAAAATATTTTATAATTTTTGTTTTTATTCTGTACTTCTGTTGTAGTTTCAAATGCTTTTATTTCCATTTTTTTAGATTTTAAAAAACAGCAAAATAATTAAATCAATACCGGCTTAGTGTATGTGTATAGTATGTTCAATAGTTTTAATTATTAAATTGTTTACTCTGTAAATAACAATAAATGAAAAGAAAAAAAATTTGCATAAAAATTTTATTTAAAAATGTATTTGAAACTCAAACGACAGAAAACCAATTATAAAAGCAACCAAGAGTCCGAAATTTAACAACATCCCTGCAAACATGGAACTAATAGTTCGAGATAATATTTGCAGAAGTTTGGTCGTAACCATTATAGTTAACGTTGTGCACATTACACAATTTGAAGCAGTTAAATATTGTTATAAATGTATATATTGTTATATATATATATAAATGTACATATTTGTGGCAATATTTAAGAGTAGCTTAAGTCGAAAATTGATGTTTTGAGATATCATCAATTTTGTGTAATTTTTATTCTGCCTGATTTTTGCGAATAATTTATGAATTAATATATTGGTAACATGTTTATTAGAGAAGAAGGATGATTATTTAAAAAAAAAATATTGTTGAATTCAGAAGATTTTACGCCTTTTCTACTTAAGCGCTTTTACGAAACTGAAATTTGCGTTGAACTGGACCTTAAGTAACTTAAGCGCTTCTGTTTAAATAAAAAGTATATATTGTGCAGTTTTAAGTAAACATGAGTTGTTTGAAAATAATGACTTTATTTTTTAAGGTTAACATTTAAACAGCTTAAGTGGAGTTAAGCGATACCGTTATATGATGGATGGAAAATCTGAATATGTAAACAAAACTATGTGTACATAAGTTGTTTTGATCAATGCATTATTGATTCAAAAAACTTAAACTAAAAAGTAAAAGTACACAACATTGCTAAAAACAGAATTCTTTCAAACGGACTATACACATTTAAGCGTCTTTGCTTCTGTAATGCGCCAAACGCCTTAATTCAATTCTCTCTTATTTCGACTTCGATATTCGATTTATTGAGTACAATATTTTAAGTGTTCAGGCATAATAATATACGCAGTTCAGCTGCTTATTCAATATTCATTTGACTGCTGACAAACAAAACAGCTGGTTGCTTCAACAACATTGTTTTTACTTTGGTCGCCATTTTTTGTTTGTCAACATTTGTTTACATTTGAGTTGTCAAATATCAACAGAAAGTGTTCGTTTAATAGTACTATGCTCACTAAACACTCTTATGACAGTGCTGCATTTTAAGTTTTACGCAATATTGTAACAATTTGCGTATTTATTCCGCAATTATTAATTGAAACTTTATATGAAATATTGAGCTCAATAATGGCGTTTATTGCGATTTACGTAACACCGTATAATTTGATCTTTTACGTTCTTATTGCCCTACTTAATTCAGGATTATGACCTAGTTCCTCACACCACCCATGTTGTGTTTGTTAATTTTGTGGTGAAACCTATAGTTTTAAGTCGACTCTGAATGACAGATTTTTTCCAGAAGACTGCTGAGAGGAAGACGCGGAAAAAATATTTTTTTATATTTTGTTTTGTTCGAAATGTTTTACCTAGGGCTCGCTTCTAAGAAGCCAATAACTACCTACTAGGTTAAGGGTACTTACGACTCCCTAAGGAGGGCAAGGGAAATGAAAATACATCGTCGTCTTATCGTTGGCCTTATGTAATAAATACATTTGGATACCTGCTTGAGATTCTTATACATATGTTTAACACAGGAAGAACGGATTTAGGAAATCATGTTAGACTGTGGATGCAATTCAATAGTAGTAGTAGTATAAAAAGCTAAAAGTACTATTTAGCGTGAATTCTGCCGAAATTCACACTATGTGGTTGTGAAACTTGCATTGAGCAGGAAGAACTGTGAAAGTAGAGTATGTAAGAGTGACTGAACATTCCACATTAATAGGTTGCTATAATAAAGTACTACTATCGCCATCGGATCTTGATCCATTCTGATACACATGTTGGTTTGAAGCGGTACAACGGCATTGACGTATTGGCCTAGAAATTTATAAACATTTATTACAGACCGTGTTAATTGGCTTACGGTCAAGCACGCCGAAATGGAGACCTGGTCCTGGTTTATAATTTAAATTAGTGGAGTTTTTTTCAAATTAGAGACCCATCCACATGACATCTGGGAGCGGCAAATTCACTATTTGGGGTTGGTTTTGGACTGGCGTTGTCATCGTTCCATATGTCTTTGTGAACGACGTTGCGCTGTCAGCAAGACGGCGATACTTACCACACACCTGCACAAGCGATTGAATGGCTTAGTCAGCTTGTGTGGGGACGATGTGAACTGTCTCCACCGAGATTATGCAATTTGACCCAGTTAGACTTTTTAAAGTCGGGGGTGTAACCGAATAAATCACAAACCAATGTCCTCAATGTCAACATATCCCATACCATCTGTCAACTTCGGCCTCATTTATGTGCCAGAGTCATGGAAAATTAGATGCATGTTGGATGGAGTTCAGATCGGCTAACTGGGCCCGGAGTTAAAGACCTTTCTAGCTGTTGTCAGAAACTAAATTTTTTCTTTGTGTTTAGCAATACATATGTCTCGGGTTATTATCATGTTCGAAAAGAATATTCACCGCCTATAATCCGGATTTTTCGCAATTTTAAGTTGGTGCTAATAATGTTTATATAGCATTGGGCAATCATCATAGCAAGCAACGCTAAAATTTGGCGGATCCGAGGATAATTTTCACGTTTTCCATATTTGCAAAAATATATTTAACGCAAGGAAATCGCTTTCAATCACTGGCATTGTCATTTAAGTTGGGAAAAGAAACAGTTCGGCAGATTGTTCTGGAGGTAACTGACGTGCTTTCGAGTTTAGTAGGCAATCCATGTGAATGAATATGCCAAACTCCATTGAGTCCATTGACGATTGGCAATATGCTTGCCATCAATGCCCTCCTAATAGTGGTAGGCAATTTTTCTGCTAAAAAAATATTTCAATTGTGTTATTAGCAGTACCTGATGCCCGATACCGGTTCACGCATATAGATATTCGTGATCCATTTATTGCTGGTGATGCTGCTTTTTTCTTAGGAAAAAATTTCCTGGCCAACTATTGCCAACTGATAAAATATATTTCAGTAAAAGATTAATCAAGGGCTACAAATTTTTAAGCACAGTATGTGCACATAAATGAATTTTTGTAACACTTACTTGGTTTTTATTTTATAAAAATATTTACATTTCTTTTTTTATATTTATCATCATACATACAGACATACATAGTTGGTCATTACAACTCTTCAGTCAGGATTACGACCTAGTTTCTCACACCACTTATGTTGTGTGTGTTAATTTTATACAGGGGACCTTCAGTTTAAAGTCGACTGCGAACGACAGATTTTTTTTTAGAAACTCAGAGTTTTAGCCAGAAATCTAATAAGCCAACACACTACCTACTAGACTACGGCAACTTCATTTATCAGCATAGTGTGTTTTATATCACAGACTGAATTATTTTAATCAGACTGAATAATAAAATAAATAAAAGTATACATATAATATATTTCAATGATTAAAAATTTTTATAGAATAAATCAATAAATATTAAATGTAATTCAAACGCTTACAATTTAATAAATATTTAAAGGCAACAGAAATATTTGAACGAAGTATCCTACATACATACATTATTTGCCATTACAACCCTTCAGTCAGGATTACGACCTAGCTTCTCACAGCACTCAGGCTGTGTGTGTTAATTTTATACACGAGTGGCGGAACCCACAGTTTAAAGTCGACTCCGAACTACAGATTTTTGAGAAACTTTTTACGGCAATTTTATTTTACTTTCAGAGTATTTGCCAGAAATCTACTGAGAGGAAGTCGCCGAAAAAATATTTTCATATTTTCGTTTTGATGTCTGACTTGGGGTTTGCACCTTGGTCTTACGTCTTTTTTAATTATCAATAAGTCAGCATCAAATTTTTTGAAATATTTTCATTAAAGTGGAAAAATTGGCATTTGAATAATCTCATACCTAATGTTCAATTATCCGTTTGTGCCAATGTATATATTTATTTTGGCTTTTTCTTATTTGGAGGAAAATTTTCACGCCTTTTGTCCAGATCCTGATCGTTTTTAATGTTGTTTTTTAAATAACTATGAACACTGTTTACTAAGTTTTTATATTTTCCGACATGATAGGTTTTTTATCTCTCTGCATGAAATTATTTTCACTGTCCACTATCCGTGCGTCGTGGGTGTGTTTGCAGTAATAATATGCTATATTATACATAGATGGTCATATACATACATACGTATAAACGGTAACCATAAGCAGCTGATTTCTTTAACCCTTATCCTGTACTTCAAAAATAAAACGCATATGACATTAGTGGGTCTAATTTGCCCAATACAAAAAATTATAATATTTATTCAGTTTTTTATTTTTTTACATTCATTACATACAATATAGGTATCAGAATGCTTTTTGCAAATAAATTTTTGATATTCGGAACATTTATTTCCATATTTGGTGCTGTTAGAACGATTTGGACAATAGTTGCAACGTCCCCTTTTTAAATATTTTGCTTGCGGAACTTCAGCAGAATTCTTTTGAAGACTTTTTACAACTGCTTTAGCAGGACTACTTTGTGGCATGATCGGTCTACGAGATATTTCTTCGCTTATAAGCTCCATGCCTAAGTCTTCCAAAAATATGCGTCGATTATATTTCTTATTTTCGTTCCAGTGTGGATTAATGTTTAGAAAAACTACATAGGCATTATAGGCTGATATATCCAACATATTGTAAAACAGTGCTTGAGGCAATCGATTAGTTCTCCTTTTACATGTGTAAGTTCTTATAGAAATGAATTATTTCTGACTTTTTGGAGCTTGCTCTTATTTTTTCGTCGTGATGTAATGTGCTAAGCAAAAACACTGATCGAATTTTTTTTAGTACATATCCCATTTTTGTTTTGTTCCCATTGTAGAAGAGGAAGTGAACACAGTTTTCAGGTTTGCCTTTTAGTTGTAAAATTGTTTCGGGCAAAAAAGACCTTTGCGGTCGTCCCATACAGATTCTAAAACTTCACCATGAGATCTAAATACACCCGCTAACAAAAGTAGCCCGAAATATGCTTCAATTGTTATTATTTCCAAATACAGATTAACCTAAATGAACCGATTGAATAGCTTTTACTCTTATAAATACATTACTACTTATAGTCACCTTATAAATTAGTCATATCAAAAACTAATTTCATATTATCACTGGGCATAAATAACAGAAGAAAAGATGTTATACTATCAGCTTTTGAAATAGCATAACGCGTTGGGCTAGGAGTCAATTTATTATGTCCTGTTTAGATACATTAAAACTTCATCCGTAGTTTGATCGAGAATTTCGGAAATTTCCATGCTAGCGCCTGACGAGGAGGTGGGGTCATAGTCAAATGCAAGTTCAGAAACGAGATCGTTTTCATCGCCTGAGTCTGATAGCATGAGAAAAGTTCTTATCTCTTCTGGTTTCATTGTTCCAAAATAAGTAAAGATTTTGTCACTTGTATTCAATTCAAAAAACACATAAACGAATGAAATATTTGCACTACTTATTCTCTTTTTTTGGTTTTGTTGCAGTCTGTAATACCGTTATAAAAAGCAAAAACAACAAAAAACACTTGTGCGTTATTATCACAAATTTTTTGATTTGTTGCTAGTTATGAAGTCAAAGCCCACAAAATTGTTACTAGGCTCGTATCATATGCGTAAATTGATTTTGTTGCATTGGGCAATTTTGACCCAAAAGTACCAATTGCGTAAGTTTTTTTACATACGCTTTGTGAAACGATATACAAAAATTATATTTTAAATTTTAATAGTATTCAGTAAAAAAATAATTGTACAAAAGTTTCAAAAAAATCCGATGAGTATTTAAAGAATAAATGAGCAATAAAAACTGTTTGGGCAATTTTGACCCATTAATACAGGATAAGGGTTAAGTAAACGCGACTAATTTCAATATTACTTAAAGAAAATTTTTTTTCCTAAACTTAAAGAAAAGTTCACTTAGTATGTTGGGGTTTGGCAAATGTTATTGAGTGAATTCGCATAGTAGAAGGAAACTGGATTAGCACATTATAGTTATGACTTTAAAATTCCTTTAGTTTAGTCATAATGAAATCTGCAACCAAGCCAAACAAAAACTAACTATCAACGGTTAATCGGTTGTGAATTAAAACAGTGGTGCCAAATCAAAGCAATGACTCTTTAAGATAAACAATGTACTACTATTATTAGTTCATTTTAAGCATTATTGTTTAGAGAGATCAAATCTCCTTAAAGTTTGTCATTAAATTAGATAATACAATTTAATATGTCTACCTAGTGTTAAAGCTTGAGTTGTTAAATTTTAAATAAATAACTACGCATGTAATTGTCTTTTACTATTTATACAGCTGTAAAGCTCTTAATCATGCAGTGCATTTCGCAGGAATATGAATAATATAATTAAAGAAGATAAAAAATTCAAAGTACTCTGCGTCAAATTGTCATTAATTAATTAATTAATTAATACTTAATATTACTTTTTATTTAACCAATATGATATTCATTTCAAAAAACTCGTAAATTAGTATGCTACCCACTGGGCCACTGCGACACTTACTGTTAATTTGTTATTTTAACTCTTATGTTGGTATCTTTGGAAGTGATTATATGTAATTCTGTTATTGTAATTTGATTTATACTTTTCACTATTCTCGTAATTTCTTTATTTTGTTATACTAGTTCTTTATTAATCAACTTTATTGTTATTTTTCAGCTGTTCCAGAATAAACACATTGAGTGCAGTTACTTCTATAAGTTTTAATAAAATTTCGTTTTCTTGCGGACTGGGTAGTTGTTTCTGTAAGTATTCTTATGGCAGAACCGGTATCAGAGACTACTACAAGGACAATTAACCCTTTGCAATCGGCTGTCCCCTCTGAGGGGACAACGTAAGTCTAGCATATCACTCGGTTTTCCCCTCTGAGGGGACATGATAGTTTGTTAACCATTACGGACAATGAAATTATTCCACCAAAATTTTTTAAGAAACACGTATTCTCAAGTACTTTTCTGTTACGATAATAAAGAAATCCGATAAACGAGATCAGAAATGTACAAGCTCTCAGTTTGTACTGAAGCGTCGAATAGAAAAGATCTCTGCAATAATAAGACAGTGTTGTGATTTTGTAATTTACCGTTAGTTATTCCCAAAGTATTTCTTACCCGTAACGTAAAAAACCAAAATTTTTACGTAAACAAAAATTTTCACCAAAAAAAGATATTGGCATATAGAAAAAATAATATTACACTTCTCTCGTTGAAGGATAAAAGAACCGTCACAATGCTAAGTAATTATAACAAATTATTTGTATTTTTTTGTATATATGTGCTCTTCAATGTCCACAAATTCATATAAAACAAAAATCATTACAATTAATTACTTGGTTCTATTATTATACTGCATAATATCACGTTTCCATGATGTACGTTTTCGTTGAAAAGTGGCGTCGAGTTGCTGGTAGGTAACGTGCGAAACAGTGCCAAGTGCAAAGGGTTAAAACGGGCAACCTAAGCTGAGCACAAACATTAGCCATTAACCTTAATTCTTCATACTCATAGCGGTTCAAACACACTAAATTCGTTCACTTTTTTTTGAGAGTGTGAAGAATACATCCACTTAAACCTAGCAGCGTCTGTTTTCTAATTTTCGTAGTGTGATGATCTGCCTTTGCGAAAATTTTTAAAAGCCCGACAGTGGATTGTGAATGCAACTGTAAGACTTCAAATTCACACATTCTGGTTTATAAAAACTAAACAAATACGTAGAAATCTCTGATTCGTTTTGTTCTTGATAAAATAAAAGTGTTATCGAACAGACAATGTCTTAAATGCATTCAAATTACTAGATGATCCAAATTAAATTAAAAGATAAAGAAAAAGCTATTGTTGCCTTATCTTTAAATAAGTAATTTTTTATTTCTCAAATTGTTTAATTCTGTAAAAAAGAATTACACACCATACATACGTAATTGGTCATTACAACCCTTTAGTCACCCTCAGGTTCTCAAACTACTTAAGTTGGGAAACTATTCTTGAGAAACTTTTTCATGGTAACTACGATGAAATTAAAAAAATGTTTAGATAAAGAAAGAAATCCCTTAATTGCTTACATATTGAAAGTGGTTGGTAGCCGTAATCTAGTAGGTAGTGTGTAGGATTATTATACATGAGGTCTCGGTTGAAACCCTGGGTCAGATATCTCCAACTAAAACGAAATATGAAAATATATTTCTTTGCTGACTTCTTCTCAGCAGATTTTTAGCAAAAACTCTGAGCTTATATAAAAATGCCATGACAAAGTTTCTCTAAAATCTATTGTTCGGTATCGACTTTACTATATGTCCCGCCAATCATGTATAAACACACACGACACGAGTGGTGTGAGAAGCTAAGTCGTAATCTTAACTGAAGGGTTGTAATGACCAGTTATGTATGTATGTATATTAAAATTGAATTCAGGTTAAATACTGATGCCTAAAATTACTTTAAATTAAATTTTTTTTGAAGAAGAATTAAAAAATTGTCAGTTTTTTTCTTAGTTTTGTTTTAATGTATTTCATTTGAAAAAAAAAATTATTTATTGCAATACTAAATTAGTTAAGCGTTATCCATAATAGAATAAATTATAATTTTTAAATATAAGTATGCATGTGTGCTTGTATAAATAAAAACATAAATAAGTATTTAAAAAGTAAATAAATGTCAATATTTATTCTATTCTATTTGAAAATGTAATTATGTATAGTAAAACATAATTGTTAAACATAATTGTTGAAAATTCTGACAAATATGCAATAATAAATATTATAATATTTCCTTTAATTGGTACACTTGAACAAACTTGGAATTACGTCTAGACTTGTATCACTTATTGTGACTGGAACAAAACAACAAATAAATGCTTGTGTTCATAATCTGTCGCAGAAAACACCTGTCAATTATTGTTATTTTTTTTAAATGGATTTCGAACAAGAATTGCGTGGGAGAATAATTGATGTTTTCAATAAAAATCCATTTCAACTAAAAAGTCATAGAAATAACAATGACAATGAACAAACACCAGCATCCACAATAGTCAATTGAATGAACCAACATCCCAAGAAAACTAGGAGGATGGAGACTACTAAATATTCGAATTCCTTATGACCGCAAAATTCAAACGATAATCAATGTAGGAAACATTCGGAGTACCATAGTAAAGCAGACGATAACTTTACGTTATTGAACGTCAAGAACAATAGACAGCTGCCTCGTATAATCCCAAGGGACCTAATGCAGGTTTGGAAATCTAAAACTCTTTATGACAGTTGCCCTAATCTAATGGACAGGGAACATGTAGACACGTAAAATAGTACCTACTGGTTGAAATATTTTAATCGAAACAGAAGGTTTTATAATTGTAAACTAGGATTGAGCTGTGAAAGTTTATTATGCATGACAGTATAAATATAGATGACAGTTGTCGTTTATGCGGGTGAGCACCGGACAGACACAACAATATCGGAAAAATTATATTCATGAACATACTCAAGAAGATGAAGATTTTACTACTATAGACATCAACCAAAATCGATCATAAAGGACAAAAATGATCAAATTTGCTGGAACAGATGTATTTCCCGGTCAGGCTACAAAAACTTATTATGTAGAATTCCGATCGCAAGACACTTTTTGCTTTCACATATAGGACCTCTTTACAAAGAATTCCATCAGGAGATTACATAAATTCAAAAGTGACCTCATGAAAACAGAAAATATGAAATTCTAGACGATTCTTCCGTTAAACAACAGGGATTTAGGAAACATTTTAAAAACTTTAAAAATTAAAGATCAACGTCTAACTGGTCATTATAACCTTTCAGTCAGAATTATGTCCTAGCATCTCCCCACCTATGTTACATAAATACATACATAATTGGTCACTACAACCCTTCAGTCAGGATTACGACCTAGTTTCTCACACCACTTATGTTGTGTGTGTTAATTTTATACATGAGTGGCGAGACCCAAAATTTAAAGTCGAATCCGAACGACAGATTTTTGAGAAACTTTTCATGGCAATTTTATTTACTCTCAGAGTTTTTACCAGAAACCTGCTGAGAGGAAGTCGCCGAAGAAATACTTTTTGTATTTTATTTTGATGTCTGGCTGGGGCTCGAACCCTGGCTTTTCGTCTAATAAGCCAACACACTACCTACTTGACCACGGCGACTTCTAACGGCACCTATGTTGTTTGTATTAATTTTATATATAAGGCGAGAACTAAAGTTTAAAGTCGACTACCAACGGCAGTTTTTAAGAAACCTTTCATGGCAAACCGGTATGATGTTTGTATCACATGGATACCGGGACATAAGGATATTCCCGGCAACTGCAGAGCGGATGAACTAGCCAGACCATCGAACTCTCTGATGAATTCTCTACATTGGGCATCCCTTTGGGTACCTGCAAGCTTATACTTGACAATGCAATCGTAGATCTTGTCAACAGTAGGTGCGCAGCTTCGGGAAAGGGCAGAACGCCGCAAAAAATTTGGCCAAGGCTGGATAGGAGGCGCACGGCGACTCTGCTTAAACTCCAAAGAAGTATGCTCAGCACTGTTATCAAGGTTATTACGGGGCATTGTATTATAGGAAAGCAGTCGTGGCGTATTGGTCTTTTACACCTTGCGAATGATTTCTGCAGAAGCTGTGGAAATGAGGAGGAGGATGAGACTATTCTTGTCCTACTATGTACATGCCCGGCTCTTGGTCGGAGGAGAAATCTAGATGAACTGTCATGCATGGATATTGGCAGTCTGAGGCCTTTCATCGGAATCTCCGAGTGGTTTCTGGAATATGGGAGAATGTAAAACTGTGGTATCATAATGGGTCTTGAGTGCGGCCTAAGTGTGTCCGCTTATGACTCCATCAAGGGGCAGCCACTTCTGCTTACCTACCTATCTTCATGGCAATTTTATTTACTCTCAAAGTCGCCGTCGCCGAATTGTTCGAATTGTGCGAAATGGGGTTTGAATCATGGCCTCACCTCTTTTAAGCCAACAGACTACCTACTAGACTACGGCGACTACTATTATTTGATATGTGAATGTATTTGAATTAAAGATATATCCCTGCCACTTCCAAACAAAATTTTTAATTATAAAAATCTGTAAAAAAGAGAAGTCCTTAAAGCAAATTTGATATTTAAAAATCAAAAGGAAATATTTGCGAAGAATCAAATTACATTTTGGTAAAAGAAGAACTTCTTTGGTTACAAACGGTTCAGTTTTCATGTACTGTCATGACTCGGAAGTCATTAGATTCCTTAAAATTTATAAGTAAAAATTAATTTACGTCATATTCTATTCGAAAAATAAAAAATTATTACTCCTCCGTGTAACTAACATTAATTGCCATAACAAAAGGATGAGTTCACACTGACTCGCTAAAATGAAATTTATTGTTTAATGTAAATAAAATTGTAAAATAAAAATAAAATTGTTTTTATTATACAATAATAAATAATAATTGCTGATTGCATTAATTTATTTGCTAAATATGTATAACGTAGCTATCTAATTATGCGATAAACCAGGTATATAATAAACCATGCTGCTGTATGAATGCTTGAGTATGGTAATTCACTAATTAATAGAACTCTACAGTATTTGAAACGGAATAAATTCGATTTTTAATATCTCGATTTGACATAAACATCGATTTCAATAAATAACAATCACTTGCTCATTTTTAAACATAGAACTTTGTAAAAAATTTGAAAACTAAAAACTTTTTAGGGTTCATAATTATTCGAAGTTTCGTAGTTATATCCGGAAATTACTGACACATTGTTAAAATATGTGTAATAAAACAAACAAATTTAAATATAAATTGAAAATGAGTAAATTTAAATAGAAACTAAAAACGTAAATTAAGTGCTTAATTAAACACAATGAATATTAAAAAAATGTTTATTATTTGTAATTTTTCAATTTTAAACTATGTATGTATGTAAGTTTTAAAGGGATTAATTTATATTTGATTATATAAATTAAATTTATTTGTAATAATATTTATTAAATTTTTAAACAAATTAAAATCAAAAAAATAAAAACAATTCTTATTTTTCTTTTAAAAAAAAAATACAAAATCGAACTGCCTGGTTCGGAAAATATATAATAAAATTGTATTTGTCTTTTTTTATATTAAAAAAACTATTTTTTCCAACTCGATCGAGTATTTAAGATTTACCATGTTTATGTTTTTCAGTCCGCTTACTATATTTATTTTAGTTCAGTTTTTTCTTTAGCCCTACGGGATCGCCTTAATCCTTTCGGGTGTGATCCCACATTCGGCCTCCGAGTGGTTTCTGGAATATGGGAGAATGTAAAACTGTGGTATCATAATGTGTCTTGAGTGCGGCCTAAGTGTGTCCGCTTATGACTCCATCAAGGGGCAGCCACTTCTGCTTACCTACCTACCTTCATGGCAATTTTATTTACTCTCAAAGTCGCCGTCGCCGGATTGTTCGAATTGTGCGAAATGGGGTTTGAAACATGGCCTCACCTCTTTTAAGCCAACAGACTACCTACTAGACTACGGCGACTACTATTATTTGATATGTGAATGTATTTGAATTAAAGATATATCCCTGCCACTTCCAAACAAAATTTTTAATTATAAAAATCTGTAAAAAAGAGAAGTCCTTAAAGCAAATTTGATATTTAAAAATCAAAAGGAAATATTTGCGAAGAATCAAATTACATTTTGGTAAAAGAAGAACTTCTTTGGTTACAAACGGTTCAGTTTTCATGTACTGTCATGACTCGGAAGTCATTAGATTCCTTAAAATTTATAAGTAAAAATTAATTTACGTCATATTCTATTCGAAAAATAAAAAATTATTACTCCTCCGTGTAACTAACATTAATTGCCATAACAAAAGGATGAGTTCACACTGACTCGCTAAAATGAAATTTATTGTTTAATGTAAATAAAATTGTAAAATAAAAATAAAATTGTTTTTATTATACAATAATAAATAATAATTGCTGATTGCATTAATTTATTTGCTAAATATGTATAACGTAGGTATCTAATTATGCGATAAACCAGGTATATAATAAACCATGCTGGTGTATGAATGCTTGAGTATGGTAATTCACTAATTATTTTTAATTTTTAATATCTCGATTTGACATAAACATCGATTTCAATAAATAACAATCACTTGCTCATTTTTAAACATAGAACTTTGTAAAAAATTTGAAAACTAAAAACTTTTTAGGGTTCATAATTATTCGAAGTTTCGTAGTTATATCGGGAAATTACTGACACATTGTTAAGATATGTGTAATAAAACAAACAAATTTAAATATAAATTGAAAATGAGTAAATTTAAATAGAAACTAAAAACGTAAATTAAGTGCTTAATTAAACACAATGAATATTAAAAAAATGTTTATTATTTGTGATTTTTCCATTTAAAACTATGTATGTAAGTATGTATGTATGTAAGTTTTAAAGGGATTAATTTATATTTGATTATATAAATTAAATTTATTTGTAATAATATTTATTAAATTTTTAAACAAATTAAAATCAAAAAATAAAAACAATTCTTATTTTCTTTTAAAAAAAAAATACAAAATCGAACTGCCTGGTTCGGCAAATATATAATAAAATTGTATTTGTCTTTTTTTATATTAAAAAAACTATTTTTTCCAACTCGATCGAGTATTTAAGATTTACCATGTTTATGTTTTTCAGTCCGCTTACTATATTTATTTTAGTTCAGTTTTTTCTTTAGGCCTACGGGATCGCCTTAATCCTTTCGGGTGTGATCCCACATTCGGCCCTCGTGACGCATCATTCGACTCGAATGAAATGCTCTTCAAGTGTGATGCCACATTTAAGAAAAGCTTCATAATTCTAGCGTATGTATCACTTTTGATGCATACTTGTGGTACATAGAATTGTAACGATTATTAATAGATTTTGTTAAAAAATTTAAATATTTTGATTTATTTGAATTCATTTTAATACAACTATTTGATATTTTTACATTTTATTATCACTTTTATAAAACTTATGGCAAAATTTTTGACATGATGTACGAGTACATTGTATAATGGTTTTTCACATAAAAATCAAACACTTCATGCCAGCTGGGTTTTATTTTTTTTCTAAATGGTAATAATTTGATATCTAGCACCCTTGATTTTGTGGCGCCAATTGCTTAGATGGGGCAGCTTATTGTCACTCGCATCACTAACGCTCTCAATTGAGGGCTAGTTGAAAACTGATGGTGCAACCCATTGTTATATTTCGTAATAAAAATTTGATGCCAACGTCATGTTAGATAAAAAAGTTTCTGGTTGCAATAGAACATTGTTTATGTCAATGAAAGTGCTCTTTGAGTCCTCTCTAGTTTCACAGATACAGGATAACCCAAATACGGCTCTAGGTAGTTGATACGCACGTAGCATGTACTTGAATCTAAAACGGTCAGGTAATAGGTGTAAATTTGTCATCACTTCCGAGTAGAGCATTCTCAAAGCGAATGATTCTGTTATCTCATACATACATAGTTGACCGAAATATTATCATCTGTAATATCTATGAAATAAAACATAGCACGAAACACTTTCTTATAATGTTTGCCTATGACATGAGATAAATATGAGAAGAGCAGTAAGAAAGACTCTACAACATTCCAAGAAACAGCTGGTAGTAATCTGAGTAAAAATTGGTAAAATTCTCTTCCCAAACTACTGAAGGAATACAGTTTTAAATTCCAAGTACAATCATCTTTGACGATAAACATACTATTGTCATGTTTGTTGCTGCCAATACTTTCGTCAATTCACAAGACGAGCTTTTCTCTTCTTCTTCCTCAGAGTGTTCAGCAGCATGAATAGTACATATATACATACATAATCCGTCATTACAATACTTTGTTTTAAATTAGAAATGTCTAACCTGATATTTGAACCTTGGTCGGACGTCTAATAAGCAAACACGCTATGTACTAGACTACGACTACTTCAATCAATATCAAGCACATATCAAGAACAGAAAATTCAACCTGTTCACTTTCGCCAAACACTTAGCTTTGAATTCCTTCTCAAATACCATAAATAATGTATTATTTACGATAAAACTTCACAAAATCTTTGTAAACTTAAAAAAATTACATGTACAATGGGTCAATTCGACCTCCGGGTCTTAATTGACAAGTATACGTCCTCTAATCTAACCTAAAAAAATTACATACACATGACTAAAGAAGCCCTAGGAAAGTCGTATGTTTCAAAAAGGATAAATAAGCCAGAGTTATAAAGTTTTTGAATTTTTTAACCCCTTTTCGAAATATTCTTTTTTTATTTGATTTAAAATAATGGGGATAACAAAACTCACAAATTAAAAAAATATCAGGCATCTAACTATTTCTGAATTAAAGATATATACGCTCAAATATTGAAATGTATCATTTTTGAAACAAATCTCTGTTAAATTAATTGAAGTATTGTACGAAATTAAATTAAAGTTTGCTATTTTGTAAACAAATGAATAAAACTAACACAATTAAACTTATCGATTGCATTCCTCGGAATGTATAGATAACTTTAGTTAACAGCTTCACTCAAAACCACACGAATACATCCTTGATTGCCAGGGTGTTATGCATTGGTAGTGCAATTATACTCGTAATGCATTCAGTATATTCTAATGCACTTGTGGAACTTGTAATTCTTAATGGCCACAAATATACATTGAATGCTGTCCCACTCTGTTTGTATCCAATTATCGTTTATTAAGTAAGTAAGGCATTTGATAAAGTAAATCATAACTTACTCGTTTATAAGCTAAATCAACTTGGTTTTAGTTCATCATTATTGAATTGGATTAAATCGTACTTGGTAAACAGAAAACAGTGCGTTAAATTCAGGAATACGCAATCTAACTTTATTGATGTGCTGTCAGGCGTACCACACGGTAGTCATCTTGGGCCGCTCCTATTTACTGTTTTTATAAATGATCTACCTTCTGTTATCAAAAATTCAAACACATGAATGTATGCAGACGATGTTAAGATATTTTTATAATTTAATAACATTGAAGACCAAGTACTTTTACAAGAGGATATTAACTACTTAACCTCTTGGTGTAATACTAATTTAATGGAGCTGAATGTTAAAAATGTAAATATATGTGCTTCACTAGATCATCTCTAACGAATGGATTTTATACAATGAATGGTGCTGTTCTTGAACTAGTTAATTCTTTTAACGATTTAGGGATAACCTTCGACAGAAAATTAGACTTCAGAAATCATATTACATCAACTGTTAGCAAAGCTACATGTACCCTGGGATTTATCAAACGATGGGCTAAAGAGTCTTCTGACCCTTATTATACCAAACAATTGTTTATCACACTGGATCACCCAATTCTTGAATATGGATCTGTAATATGGGACCCTCAATACGATGTACACTCTGACAAAATCGAATCAGTTCAAAAACAGTTCTAATTATTTTGTCTTCGTGGTTTAGGAAATGGATGGGATCCTAATAAAGGGTTACCATCTTATGAAAAACACCTAGCACTCATTATATTACCATCTTTAAAAAGCCGTCGTAAAATGCTAAATGCTGTCTTTCTCCTGAAGCTGGTTAATGGTGCTATCAACTCTCAATTTCTTCTGGAAAAACTTTATATAGGAGTACCTGTTCGTCCAACAAGATACTATAATTTAATAAATATAAAATATTACACAACTAACTATGCGAACTTCGATTCATTTCGTAGAATCTGCAATGATTTTAATAATCTGTACCTTCGTATAGATTTTAATAAAAATTTGGGATCTATTAAAAAAGATATAATTTTACAATTAAACTTACTTAATTAATAAATTCAATGTTATTCTCTTTTTCAAATGATTTTTTTTTGTAATGAAATTATTATTATATATTGAAATATAAAATGTAAGGATGTTTCCATAGACTTAAAATAAATAAATAAATAAAATATATTCATTTCCTAATTCAAAATTACAGTCGGTATAAATATTGTCATTTATTGCCTCTCAAAACAGAAACGGCAATGCGGATAGCCTGAGGCTATTTAGGCTTGGCAGCGAACGCCTTAAATGTATTCATAAATATGATATATTAGCTGTTTTTGCTAAAATCTCCTTTCAGAATTATTAATAACAAAATTATTATCACTCAATAGTATTTACACAGCGCAAAAAATTGTATTAAACGTTAGAAAATTTTTATTGCTTAAATTCAATTACACGGTGTGACAGTCAAAATCCACCCACCTGTGTTTTGTTGAGTAGAACTCAAAATTTTTTTTTATATTTCACGAACCCTCCAAACGTGCTTTATTTGACAAAAATGGTATTTTTCATATATGATTCATATTATGAGTTTTAATCGGGTAAACTTGGAAAATATGTTTTATTTCTCATTTATTCAAGTCTAGCTATTCTTAATTGCAAAATTTAATTAAAAAACTATAAAAATTAGATGATGGTACTCTGAAAGTGAATTATCTTGTGAAGAGATTCATATTGTTGGATCAAAACAGACAAAAATTACCGTAGTTATTATTTAAATAGTATAACAGTCGTGTTATATTTTTTATATATGTCATCTTATCAAATGAATTTTCAGTTCAAAAATTTTCATGGTATTGATTGCTTATCGCAAAATGTGTCAATTTCACGTTTGCACGACTACCGGAAGTCATCTAATATTTGTGTTTTTTGCAAATATTATTATTTCTCTTTGCGCAAACGTTGTCCAACTTCTGGTGGTCGGTCAAACGTAAAATTCAGAAAATTTTTGAACTAAAAGTTCATTTGAAAAAATATATGTATGAAAAATATAATTTGTCTGTTAGAGTATTTAAATAATAACTACGGTAATTTTTGTCCGATTTGATCAAACGAAGTGTCAATGTCTTCACAATGCTATGATATGATATGATAATGATCATGCACTTTCAGAATGTCGTCACATATTTCATATTTTTGTTAATTAAAATTTACTACTATGCGCGGATAAACTTGATAAAATATGAAAAAATTCGCATTTGCCAAGTTTTTCCTCATCAAATCAGATAGCACATTAAGTCAAGTAATATATATATGTATGTATATCGTTTAAAAGACCCATCCCTCTCCTTTCTAATAAGGTTTAAATTTTGGACATTGCTTCAGAAATGTTTGTGCGTAAAGTCCAAAAAACAGTTTTTGTCAAATATATCTTAATTGATAATCGCGACATTGCTTACAGGCGATGGAAGAGGTTCAGAAGGGACGACCTTAAAGCCATTCATAAATCCGCTCTTAGTGAGGTTACCAAACGTATTAAAAGTGGAAAAACATTGTTTTACGGCAGGAATTCGCTTCCGTATTGGATAATAGAGCTAAATGGAAGGTAATCCGCAATATCGATATTGGACGCAATATCGATATTGTTAACATTAATGTTCCGATCCTTGATAGTAACATATATATCGCCCTTTGTTTTGTTCCGCTAGAAAATCCCTTTAGTTTTCGTTGTGTTAATCGGCTCGAGGTTTTGGAATGCTTATCTTCGGTAAAATCGAATGCGATTGGTTCTGATGACTTGGATCCTCTGTTTCTGAAAGCTTTGTCACCCAGACTTTTGGCGTATCTTACCCATTTATTCAACACGGTTTTAACTATGTCTTCCTTCTCTGATGAATGGAAACAGTCGAAAATCATTCCCATTCCTAAATCCAACAACGAATTCAGGCCAATTGCCATTCTTCCATTTCTGTCTAAATTAATGGAAAACCTCATAGCTAGACAAATAAACAGTTATCTCGTAAGTAATCATTTCCTATCTGATAAGCAGTCGGGATTTATGAAATCTAGGAGCTGCACTACTGCTTTAGTCAATGTAGTTGATGACCTTAGATTGAAACTAGATGAAAATCACATAGCGTTTTTAGTTCTTTTGGTGCACACCAAGGCTTTTGACACGGTTGATCACAAAATATTATTAACGAAGCTACAGACCCTCTTTCATTTTTCTAATTCAGCTTGCAGTCTTATACGCTCTTACCTTATTAACAGATCACAACGAGTTTACCTATATGGCAACATCTCGAATTCACTAAACGTTGGAAGAGGTATTCCTCAGGGATCAATATTGGGGCCTCTTTTGTTCTGTATATACATTAATAACCTACCTGATATTTTGGATAATTGTAGTGTACATATGTACGCTGATGACGTAGAAATCCTGCTTAAAATTAATATCCTTAAACTCAATCTAAAACTTAGAACTCTTTCTTCAAACGGGAGAACTACACCCGTTCACAGCAAATTCCAAGGAGTAGAAGAAGTCTGATCGAATGTAAGGAATGCAATAGAAAGAATATGGCTTTTATCGCTTTCGTTATAAGCTGTCTCTGTAATCATTTGACTAGTTTTGTAATTATTTTTTTCTTTTGTAAATGGATGTCTAACAAAAATTTCTCAAGAGAATGATTGAAGTTTTCAACAAAATATTCCAAAAAGCCAAAAAGAGCTTTTGAGTATTTCAAAGGAAATGTAAAAGTTGAAGAGAGAAAAAGTTTGTAAAATTCTTTCAAAAAAATTAAATAATTATCGAATCAACCTAATAGCTGTTTGGAGAAAAGTAATCCATAGTAAAACGCACCAAATGTTTTGTCACAAGAGTTGAGGTAAGTTGAATTTCTTTTTATATACATGGGAGCTGTTTAATTGACAAGGAACATATATACATATGTGTTGGATAATTTCACACAACCGAACAAAAATTAAATGCTGTGATTTCAAAACTAAATGCTGAAAAATGATAAAGTTCCATGTGGCAACAAATTCAAACTTGCTATTTCTTCCTATAACACAGAAGATAGACTATTGAATTGTAGCATGAAAATAATAACTGTAACTATCTAATTCAGATTGAAAATAATTTTAATATTTGTGAATAATATTTGAAAAACAAGAATTTGAATCAGTAATGAAAAATAAATTGGGTGTACTGGTAGTATAGTGGGTAGTGTCCTGGGCTATTAGCGTGAGGGTTGTGGGTTCGATTTCTACCACTGACTCTGGTCTGTTACACTACACCGAGAAGAAGGTCGCAGTTACTGAACTCGTGAAATAATTACATATAGTTTGTAATTCTATTGTATTTAATAAATGAATAAAAAATAAAAAAATTAATTGATTTGAAATGGAGAATTGCTTGCAAAATTGTAAAAGATAACACAATGAATCTTGTAATGGAAGGAATTCTAGGAAATGTTATTAGAAACTAATGAAAAAAAAAACTGACAAGCATATAATGTGACCAATTTGACAGCTGGGAGTGTTCCAAGATGACTGGGATATAAGTCTCATACACATAATTGGGCATTACAACCCTTCAGTCAGGATTACGACCTAGTTTCTCACAACACTTATGTTGTGTGTGTTAATTTTATACATGAGTGGCGGGACCTACAGTTTAAAGTCGACTCCGAACGACAGATTTTTGAGAAACTTTTCATTGCAATTTTTATTTACTCTCAGAGTTTTTGCCAGAAATCTGCTGAGAGTAAATCACAGAAGAAATATTTTTTCATATTTTCATTTTGATGTCTGACCTGGGGCTCGAACCTTGGCTTTACGTCTAACAAGCCAACACACTACCTCCTAGACCATGGCGACTATAAGTCTCAGATATGATAAAATAAGAAGACAAGTGTCATTTTACTATATGATGTTGTGAAAAATTAAATTGTATATAAATTTATATATAATTTATTTAAATATGAAAATATTTTAATTTATTTCATGTACAGTTATGCAGTTGAGTAAAAGAGTAACTGTAATATATTTTTCTGTGGTATTTTTGAGCATAAATACTTGTATTAAATTCATGCAAGATAGGAATGAGCATTTACTTTATAAGCCAACTGTATATATACAAAGTACTTTAAATACTTGTTTAAACATTAATTTAATTTCCACCACAACCTTGCCCAACACAAAAAAGGTTGACGCATTCCCTTATTCAATAAGACGAATATATTTTGAAGAATTTGTATTTTAGTCACTAACATCGGCTATTAAATAAAACAATTTTTATATGTATTATGCTCCTATAGTTGACAACCATTTCACCACACAACAACCATAGTTGACCCATTTCTTTTACTAAGTGAGATAAGAATAGAAATTCATTTCGGCATCAAATATAGATTTTAGCTTAAAATATTGTGTATGCCTGTGAATACGTAATGTGTGAATCTGTTTAAATATTGCTGAATTCTCAGTCTATTGTATTTCTGTGATCGTTTTGCAATTGTTTGAATATTATCAGCTCACGACGAATGCAAAGCAAGTTGAATGCAGAATGTGTATGTCGTCATGTTTTCTAAGGGCATGTAGGTTTTTGTGTATTTTTCTTTTAATTTTGATAATCAATTTCATTTTATATATTTTAATTAAAACCCTTGCCCGCAAGCTGTACCTTTTATGGAGCAACTATTAAAATTATTCCTTTGAGTTCATTTTAAGACCAAATAATTTAAAAACTTTCCTTTTACACAAAATATAATTTTTAAATCAAATTTCAGTTCATTAGAAATATTAAAGAAGAAGTAAAATCTCAAAATGTCTAATATCAGACTATTATTGGGCCCAACGAATATTTTTGTTAATCCAGTTTCATAATTCGTATCAGTTATTCTACAATGTGGCAGACCACTGTATCCCTTTCTTTTAAATGAATTTTCAAAGAATAAAACCAAAAATATTTTCAATATATAAAAATGATGATTAATGGCTTAATTTCATGGATACTGATAAAACACTCTGCTCGTGGCTTTAATTATTAAACATGATCAAAAATTTACTATTTTTGCATTTGTTGTATAAATATGTCTGTCTGGTGCCAGCGTTGGAATGTTTATTTTAAAATATTTCTGATAGAAAAACTAAGACAATTTTATATAAAAATTAAAAAATATACTTAAACATTTTAAACAGTAGTGGAAGAAATAGTAGGAAGGCATTAATAAATTTGAAATTTTTTTAAAATTGTTATTCCCAATCGAATACAATGCTGTACAACAAACATTTTATTCGGAAAAGGTTCATATTGTACGCATAACGAATTTTATTAATTCTGATCTGAAAATGATACCTGGAAAACACAAGTGAGATATTTTATAGGTTTAAATAAAAAATAGATTACATAGATAATTGGTCATTACAAGCCTTGAGTCAGGATTACGACCTAGTTTCTCTAAAAAAACAGATTGCGATTTACAAATATCACCGTTAAACCAATTTTATTATTTCAATAATTATTTGAAGTGTCCTTCATTTGTTCTAATATCTTGAGTAGTTCCGTGAATTTATATGACTGGAATGAATATCAAACTTTCCGAATTGCGTATTTCTTGCTTATATTTAGTGTGAGAAAGAAAGATTTTATTCTGCAGAACTTTTTAGCGCGCTCGTTAAAGTTTAAATCCGAAAAATGTGAACTATTCTTACGAGTACTGAGCTTAAAGGAATGGCTGTGTCTGTTAATTCCCTTATCTGACATGGCGAGTTTATGTAGCCGCATCTCCTGTTTGTGTTCATTAGGATGTCAATAGGTTTCAACAGCGGTTAGTACTGTTGTTAGAGGTGTATCTTTTTCCAATTAAGTACTCCATAATTCGTGAAATGTGTAAAATAAAGAATTCTATCTTCTTATCTGATGTTCCACAAATAAAACTTTTTATTCAATTTTGTTACTGTCTGATAGTAGCCTAATGGACACCGTATTGTGGTACATCACTGAATTTGTAATGGTAGTGGTTTAAATAATTTTATGACTTTAGATGGAGGTTAGCAGTGGAGGCAATCGACCACAAATTTTCTCCTATATTAGTTCTTTTTGTTCAAATTGACTTGCTTTTTGGGTATGCTACCACCTCGGTTCCAAACTTAACCCTGATAGTCGCTTATAAAGTGTTCCCAAGCAACAATAAGTGCATCAAAATACCACTATGGTCTAGCGGAAAGAATATGAAAATTGTTGGATAAGAAGGAATATAGTATATATATAGTATATATAGCTTCTATGATCAAAAGAAGAATATGACCAAAAATATACAAAGAATGCAATTAAACATATCAGCTTTTCGTTGATATTATTATATTAAATAATCATTTGGCGTTGGTGCAATTGTCTGGTCTCAGGGCTATATTACCTCTTCAGATTATCGGGATGATATTGTTTCCTTTGTCGATAACTAAATACCGTAGATTTTATATGACATAGGCAAGGCGACAATGACAAATTTTACTCTAGAAGAGCAACACCTTTTTTTTGTTCAAAAATTAAGCAAGCAAAGTAAATAAAAATACGAACATTGGTATTCCCTCGAAATTTATTCAAAGATTGTAAATTCACGAAAGTAGTCAAAAATCATAAAGCTAATCGCAACTCAAAACAGGAATTAAAATAATAAAAGGCTTTGATGGTAACATTCGTAAAACGCAATTTGTTTCTAAAATAATAAAATATTACAATAGTTTCTGACAGACATTAAATTTCAACGATTTTATTTGTTTACCGAAAATAATAATTTTTTTGACACATTAGGACAATTTGATTATTATTAAATTAAAATGTATACCTTGTTCCATTGCATTGCATTTAATTATAAGTAAAATGTAATAATTGTAAATTGTTTGTGCCCATATCTTCATCACCCATTGTATAAGCATTTTAAATATTTTGTATTTTCGAATAAAATTATTTACTTCTTCTATAAATTTTTTTGTTGTATTCCTGTAAGTATAAACTCTCTAAACTCATAGAACCCAGGTATTCTGTTTCTGTTAAAACATCAGTATCTCGTCAGATATATTAAGCCGTAAACCTCTAAAGAAAATTTAATTTATAAACTTATTATGAATTTTAAATAATTTTAAGAACAAAATTTTCTTTTTACCCTTTTAACCCATTGCTTGATCATGATTTTTATATTATTTTGGAAGCAAATGAGAAATAAAAACAGTGCATTTATAGGCTTTTAAAGATTTATTGAAAAAAGTGCCTTTTGAAGGACATTGGGCACATGACTTATTGGGTGTGATACGACACAAAACATTTTACATGTAATCCTATGTCACATTTTCGGCATCTAGTTAAGGTTTTTTGATGGCAGGCTCCACATCTTGTTTGTTTTTCCTGTGAAATTACTTACTTGTAAATGTACAAAATTTTACTTACCGTACAAACGTGGCCCCATATTCAGTCATTATGAAAATATCACTATCACTCTATATAATATTCAATAATTCAATAACTAAATAATGCAATCACATAATCTCCCACGAGGTATTGATGAGTACTGAGTATTTCAACAAAAAAACGGTACTTTGATAAATGTGACGTATCATGTAAGCAAGAATGTACTGGTGTACTATATATAGGTCATTGGGCATATCTTGCTCTCCAGGACTAAGAGAGCATTAGTTGTGCCGGATATTATTATCAGGGGGAATAAAATTGACTTTGTTGAATCAGCATCCAATCTGGGTGTTATACGGATCAACATTTCAGTCATTCAATGTGGGATACTTACGAAATTATTTCTGCTTGTGAGTTTTATTTCTTAATTGTTCTGCGTAAATCACAGCTGGATGATTGATATTATGCTTCACATATGTGTTCACAAGAATATTAAAATGTTTGATGCTAAAATAAAATTGTATAGGTTTTCTGCCAGGCTGTTGGCATATACTTTTGCCTCAATTTTTGCTTGAAATTAATAAAATGATTAGAATTGAATTAAGAAATAGATCTTGAAATAAAACAAGTGAATACTAATATTTAAGAAATTAATTTCAGGGCTGTAAGCTATAACTGTAACAATTCATAATAGAAGCTTTAAAATTATTAACATTTTGTAAGTGTATTTAATTGCGAAAAGTTAACGGTGGATGTTTAATTTATGCGCTAACGGTATATATACTTTTGTTATCAGTATTTAGCGAACAACTATGATACAACATTAACACACCAGACGTCATTTCAGTATTTTCTTCCTATCGCTATGTCAGCAGAATTTTATAAAAGCCAATGATTGTTAAAGAATCTAATCAATACAAGATTTTCATTACATAAAGGGGATAAAGTTTCTATATTTACTGTGCATTTTAAATGCGAAAAATCTTGTAGAGGTCGAAACAAAAGTAGGTATTTTCTTAATTAATTAGTTAAATTAATTTAAAAAAATTACATTCCGTTCCGTCAATACAGTCCATTAGTGATAACATCTCTGAAGAGATTTATTCGTGTGATTATACACGCTTTGAAACTCAATTGGAACGATTGAATCTACAAACGAAAATCAATCATGAAACACAACTTAATCAACAAAAGCTACTGTTTAACAAAATTAATGAATTGTCTTTGCAAATAAAGGGAATTGAAGCAAAACTGTTAGAAAAACATGAAACTGAACCTCAAGTTTCATTAGTCACACCACCAGCCGTTGATAAAATCTTAGTTATGACTGAGATTAGAGAAAAATTAAAACAGCACTATACGGTGTTGGCTAAAATTTTAAATAATCAAAATGACACCCAAGAACTTTGCGAAAAAATCAATTTGGAAGTACATACCCAAACTGTGAAGAATACAATTTCCGACAAATTGACTGCCCTAGAAAAAATAGATGCAAAGATTACCAACATCGAAGGCAATTTAATCCCAAAAAATGTCTCAATTGAGATCATTAACAATCAGAGGAACATTCAAAATCTTTTGAAAGAAATGAAATTGGAGGATCATACGCAGGTTTTGAAGGCAACAATATCCGATAAATTCGACTTGATGCAGAAAATAGATGAGAAACTAACGAATATTGGCGATAATTCAATACCTAAAAATTATCAATTGAAATTTTATAAGGATATTCAGCAATATTTAAGTAAGACTTACTTTGTTATACTCATTTAAACTTATCTTCTTCAATTTATTCTAATATTTTTAGATGCCACGGAAATATATCATAAGAACGGGGATTCTAGTTCGTAAGTAAAAGACATTTTTTTTATTTTTTAACTTTAATGGCATATTATTTCTTCATTTAATAAAAACAATATACTACATGCAGAACTTATTTGAGGGAAATCATTCAATTTTGAAATTCAGAGAAATACATAAAAATCGATTTTTTCTAATAATCACAATATATTCTCATATTTATCGATTTCATGTAAAAATTTCCTTCTGTTCCATTTAGCAACTATCAATCATATCACAGTTATTGTTCAGATAATAAGCTCCTCATTAGAAACCATCTGTACGGACCTGAACCATTTCTGGTTCCTTGTCGTGAAGACGGCGGTGTTTGGACAGTTATTCAACGACGTATTGATGGATCGGTGAATTTCTACCTCAATTGGTCAGAATATAAAACGGGTTTCGGTAACTTTGATGGTGAATTCTTCATCGGGCTTGACAAATTGTACGCCCTAACCTCCACTCATAAACCCGTGGAGTTGTTAATACAATTACAAGATTTTGATAATGTGATGAAATATGCAAAGTATGATGACTTTCAAATTGGCAATGAAAGTGAAAATTATAAACTAATTAGTGTGGGGTCGTATTCCGGCGATGCAGGGGATTCATTTAGTCAACATGTGGGTAATAATTTCTCTACAAAAGATCGTGATAATGATATTGACGAAGATGGAAATTGCGCAATAGCTAAAACTGGTGCCTGGTGGTACAACAATTGTGGTTGGAGGTCAGTTGATAAATAATTAATCCAGATGTTAATTGTCATTAATATGTTTATTGTTTTCAGCAATTTAAATGGTAAATATTATCACGATCCAACAGAATTAAATGATGCTCCATTAGATAAACGTGGCATTTTTTGGTATGATTTTCATCGCTACAAATATTCATTAAAGTTTGTACAAATGTTGATACGACCTAGGAAGTTGTAAATGCTAAATTGAAAAATTCTCTGTTCGACATTAATTAGATTGTTTTATGATATGAAATATTATATTAAAAAAAAAAACAATAAATTATTATTGTATCCAAAAATAAAAATATTACATAAATAAGATGATAATTGTTTTTGTATTATTGACTCCACCAGAGAGGTAAGTCGTTGATCGTAATCTGCAAAATATCACTTTTAAATTAAAAGGCCGACAGATGACTGAGATTAAGGATGGAATATGGATATCTTACGGCAAATAGTGAATTTCTAAAATACATATTTTGGGTATTTTTTCGTTGGACATTTTAGTTTTTGATCTTATTATCTGATAGCTTCACATCAGTTATATTTTGTGGTATTAGGTCTATAAAAAAATAAATTTGAAAAGAAAATAATTTAAGTATACTGTGAGTGAAAGTTATGAAATAAAACCAAGTTGCATCCAGCTATTCTAATTTACAGAATAAAATAGTGTCTGCCAATTAATATTGGCGGCGAACAAGGCTATTTTTTTACAACCAACACAATTAAGAATAAAAATGTCGCATTTAATAAATCCGTAGGACAAATTCAATTGTTTTTAGGTTTATGCTAAAAAAAAATTGTTGTTGTTCTTTCCGATTAAGGCGCTAAATAAAGTCCAAACACGCCATTTACTATTTTATTTGTTACATCTATTTTCTTCAGTTTTTTAAAGTTGCTGAAACTAAAGCGCTGACAAATAAAAGACACACTTTTCGTTTTTAATTACTTTTGAATAGCATCAACTCTTTAGTCAGCTCGTTAGTCCTTTTTTCAGGAAAGAACTCAAAACCCAATTAATGTAACGGCAGTAGTATTTAAACTTTAAGATAGAGCAAGAATCTGCTTAGTATGTATAATGGAACAAATAGCTGTCTTTAACTACCATATACAAAACGTATTTAGGCCAGTACAGCCATACAATAACAAGGAAAAGCGCTGCGAATTATGGCTTCGTTTTTACTGAATTTATTTTCTGTACAATATGTAGTTATCGCTCGATTGTAAATGCTTGTAACTTTATCTGCACTGCAACAATTAAGTATTGAAGGGAAACATATTTGATATTTTGGGTTTTTTCTTAAATATTTAAGAATTTTAAAAATAGTGACAATTTACAGTGGTGGAAGAAATAAAAAAGATGTATCCACATTCCACTTATTATTGTAGCGCATTTAACTACAATCATAAAAGTAAAGTCAACCCTGAACATCCTCAGTTTGGTTTTCTCTTAATGTGCCGCTCTCTTTGGGCGACGTGACTAGTAGAGTGTACTTTCCAATTATCAAAATAAGTCGAATTCTTCAGTATCTATCTATCTAATTTTTATTTTTCTTCTCAATAATTGCTATGTTATATTTTTTTTCATATTCGTTTTGATCTTCAACAGGGAACTGAAAAGATACAAGTAGTGAGAGACAGATAAGATTAATCACAGAGACATACCACTATACTCATATAAACTAAAGCTTTTGTTTATTATTTTGAGTAGAGTATTTTCCTGTTGTAACCATAAGTATTTTTACACATTCTTGTTGAAGCAAAACTATACCGCTCATATATTAATAACAATATGTGCGTGCAGTGAACAATTTATTTAACCCGCCATATCGCCGCAACGCATTCATTAATCTCTCTCGGTTAAGCAGCCACCGATAGACCGTAGAGAGATTTATAAATAATCCAATAAGCTTACATCATCAACTGAACCGCCGACGCTCTAAGGGAGAAAAACATTTTCACCTCAACCTAGGCCCGCCAAATTTATAACACTATATCTGCAGGACCTACTTATTCCATTAACCCTTTATTTCTAACATTTTTTTTTGATTCTATCTCTTCAAAAGAATTCAATTCTATATTTACCGTACAAATCAGGATCATTCTTACCAACAAATCTCAATAAGCAATTTAGTAACACAGACCTCTCTCGTACGACAAAACTCTAAAAGACGCTCATCCTCCTGGTGCTTCTTTATAGCGCAGAGGAATTGACACTATTAAGAAAAGTCCTACGTAGATCTTCGGTCCAGTGTGAATTGGTGATGATTTCCGCAACCGCAGGAAAACAAATTTCTCTCTAGCCACTCACACCCAAACTCCTTCAAATAATAACATCCAGAAATTTCTACGAGCAGTTATAACAGTGCACGTCATTAGCACGTATGCGTATATAGTCTCTTTTGGTTGTTTAACGTAACGTATGAATAATATTTTAAACTGTTGAATTAAATATTAGGCATAGTCTTGATTTCAAACAAATTAATAACTTTACATCATCGATAATGTCTAATAATATTGACACTTTTATTTTTAAAACACTTATTTATTCGAATTAAATGAAAGCAATTATTTGCTTAATCGTAGTTCCTCATTTATTTAAAGAACAATACTACACTATGAACTTTATTACGCGATCCTTAAAATGAAAGTGTTCAATACTACTGTGTTTAATTTCGTTGTTTTTACTACAACGCTTTGACTATTACAAACGCTTTACGACTCCTCACTGGCAACGTCGCCCTTCCCTCTATTTATACGGTCATACTTTATGTCCGGCATGGCTGCGCCTGTTAAATTTCGATTACGATTAGTAATCAATTACATTACTTTCTAAAAAGAATCATAATGATTATATAATTCTATGAAAAATTTTTTCGGATTACTAATTGATTACATTTACAAAATTATCAGGTTTACTGTCGATTAGCCTAATAATCAAAAAGAATTAAAACTAATCGAAAAGTAATCAAATTATTTTCAATAATTATTTTCAATTCCTTTTGAATATTTGAAAATAATCAAAAAGAATTATTGAAAACAATTTGATTACTTTTGGATTACTTTTGACTCTTTTTGATTATTAGACCAATCGCCAGTAATCTTGATTATTTTTTGATTATTTTGTAAACATAATCAATTATTAACTATTTTAAGTAAAAATAATCGTAATTGTAATCATTATTTCACCATTCAAAAAAAAAAACAAAAAGTAATCAAATTACTATACATTACGATTACTAATCATTACTTAACAGGTTTGTGTCCATCATGTGCAGAAGTAGTGTTAACCTATAATTTTAGTCTAGTTTAGTGGCAATATTTCAGAAACACTTAATGTTGAAAGAGAAGTTCCACAGAGCTAACGGGTCTCATCACTTTTGCCTGTATATTAGTCACTTCAGTAATAAAATTTAAATTACATTCTTAAATGTGTGACGTACATATATTATAAATAATTTGACCGAAATAAATAGCAGGGCTTCTGCTAATGGACTTTTGTTAATCCTTCCAAATCTAACTGTACTCCACTTTTGAAATCTACAAGAGTAATTGACAATGTTAGAATACTTAACAATGGCAATAATATTGGTTCTATTAATTCAGCCTGTTAATGGCTACGACTTACCTTATTCCGTCAGTGCTGTAAGGATTGTAAGTGCAGGTTTTTCCATCTGAACAGTATCGACCAATATAAATCTAAAATAATATACAACAACATTACAGGGTATATCTTTCAGAAAGATCGTTGTGATCACATCTCGCACTATTCATATCAAACTATTAATATCAGTTTTGAAAATTTTTTTAAGTACTCGAGTTAGCTTCCATATATTTATATTGCAATTTAATCTTAGATCTAACCATCTATAACATATTACAGCCTAGCTTCTCACACCACTCATGTAGTGTGTGTTCATTTTATACGTGAGTGGAGGGACCTACGATTAACGTCGACTCCGAACGACCGATGTTTGAGAAACTTTTCATGGCAACTTTTATTTACTCTCAGAGATTTTGTCAGAAATCTTCTGAGAGGAAGTCACCGACGAAATAGTTTTTTTTTTCATATATCATTTTGATGTCTAGATCTAATCGTGACAGGAAAATAAGGAAGCGTGGGTATAAGACAAGTTCTTACTTACACTATACGTCTGGAACACTCTCCCTAATACACATTTAAAACTTGCCAATGCTACCACATTTAGAAAGGAGTTATTCAAATATCTTCAATTCTTCATTTTTTTATTTTTAATTTGATGACAACACTACTACGAAATTTTTTTTTTTATTCTTAAAGAATAATATGCAAGTTTGAGTCATTGAACAAGTCGCCGTAGTCTAGTAGGTAGTGTGTTGGCTTATTAGACGTAAAGCCAGGGTTAGAGCCCCAGGCCAGACATCAAGACAAAATACAAAAAGTATTTCTTCGGCGACTTCGTCTCAGCAGATTTCTGGCAAAAACTCTGAGAGTAAATAAAATTGCCACAAAAAAGTTTCTCAAAAATCTGTCGTTCGGAGTCGACGTTAATCGACTGTAATTAAACTGTAGGTCCCACAACTCATGTATAAAATTAACACACACAACATATAAGTAAGTGGTGTGAGAAACAAGGACGTTGTACAATGGGTCAATTCGACCTCCGGGTACTGTACTTTTCTTAATTGACAAGTACACGTCCTCTAACCTAACCTAACCTTGAATCATTGAAAGATGTGTTCAAACAAACTTGAAGAAGATATCACTATCACTATCTGACCATAAGGACTCTACCGGATCACTTAATTTCAAAATGTTTGACCCGAGATTAAACTGAGGCCAGAATCCTTCTATACAGTAAGAGGAAGAATTCGAAAAGTATTTCTTGACGAGAGGAAAGAAGGAAGAGAAGCGGACAGAAACTCATTGCAAGTCAAATGGAATCGACTTTGTAACTACAATGAGAAGTGATTTGCAGTATGCGTCAAAATATTCAGATGTACGCCGAGAATAGTAATCGGAATTTAAATGAGCATCGTGGACTAAAGGAACTGTAGTTTTAAAATTAGGTTGTAAAGTTATCTACCATTAGATCTTCGATTAAATTTTAAATCAGTTTTAAAGAGAAATTAAATTTTCTCTGAAAGTGAGTGGTTTATAGTCTTTATAGGTTTTGACTTTTATTTCAAATCTGGAGAGTAATAATCGTTTTTTGAGAAACTGCCTTCAGATGATATTTGACACAGAATAAAAAGGTTACGCTTTTCTTATTCAAATTAAAACATTTTTGACAAAACTTGTGCTTGAGTTCCACTAATTTAAATATTAATACATCTCTGCTTTGTAGCTTTTCGTGTATAAAAAAGGGATTCCCTGATATATTTTCTAATACGGAAAGTGAAAGCGATGCGGAGTTACAATGAAAATATAAACGCTTTACGAAACTAAATTCTTAACGTTTTAAAGTGCTATGTTGCTTTTAGTAGCAAAAATCCAGGGAAATAGAATTTATACTGAATGAATAATCAAACGAATTCAGAAATTCAGAAACAGATGCTGAAAATATGCGGGAAAAAAATGAGATATGCGCGTAGTTCTCGAGCTGACAGTTGGTCGTAATGTAACAGCAGATAGTTTTTTCAAAAAAAAATTATTATTAAAGCAGATAGCTCTCGTAAGAACTGTATGCAAAAATACAACTCAGAGAACAGACTTGTATTTTCGTATCTATCTTGCTTCACTATAGACACTGTCCCTCCTATATCCCTAAAAACAAAAGAGAAAAGTCTGTGACTCCTCTACGTACTTAGTATCAAAGTGCAGAAATTAGTAACCGCGAGGTAAAAAAAACTTCATATAGTTGCAAAAGAAAGACATTTAGCAATATTATTGACACATCCGTCTACAATGTTTTTATATTATTTACATCTATTAACCATGGCTGATACGAAAACAGTTCAGCTAAACGTAGTCATTTCTATTTATATCTACGCTACCGAGAGCACTATTTCCAAGCTAATATTATAAAAAAACTATGCGATGAGCTTGTACTGGATCAGCAGCCTTCAACTTCCACTATATACAAAAAAATAATATTCGAACCAGTCATTTGTGTCAAATCTATCCATAAGACAGAGAACTCCAATTTTTTAAGGACCTTATGAAGATTAAATCACATAAAAATCGATGTGTATTATATGATAAACTGACATAAAATTGTTAACTCTTTGCAATGCATAGCATCGAAAAAAAGTCGACACTGTTTTATTTTAATGTCCATCACTATCACGAATACATGTCCTAAATATTTTTTTTATAAAATCACGTGAATTAAAATAATAAATGAATGAATAAAAGATTGTTTTACAGATTGTAGTAGAAATATAAAATATTAAATCAGGGAAAGGGAAAGTGAAGCTACTTTATTTAAAAATAAAAAAGTAATATTTACAACAGTAGTGAAAGAAATAAAAATTCAACATTTTCCAAATTTTTATTGACCACTAAATGAATAAAGCAATGTATGTATTTTAATTTCAAAATGAGGTGCACTGGTGTGTACTAGACTATTATTGAGAGGGTAGTGGGTTCGATGCCCACCACAGACTGTGGGGTGTTACACTACACCGAGCAGAAGGTCGAAGTTACTTAGTTCGTAATATAAATAAATGCAATTTGTAATTATATTTTAATAAATAAATAAACAAATAAAAAATAAATAATTTAAAAATGTTAAAATATTCTACAGAATAAATTACAATAAAATAATTGTCCATTACTGCATGCAAAAAATGTCGCTCAATTTTATTTCATGCGATCTTTGTAAATTTCGTTTGGTTTCTCATATCAAATTGCAATTACAGATGAACAGAGAAAAAAGAAATAAAAAATTGTTATTATTATTATTATAGCCCTTGTATAGCCATTATATGATTAATAATTTTCTTTTTATTTTATTTCAATTCGTTAATTGAAAATCATCATATGAAATCATTTTTTTATGAATTTTATAATAAATTCCATTACAATGAAGCAAATTTATGCTCAAGCCGCTGATAAAAAATTATCTACAACAACAATTGTTATCTGATTTCCGAATAGATGTTGTCATTATGGTTAAGCTAAGTTTTAATCTTCGGCTTAATTCTAAAAAGAATTTAGAATCGTTTACTATCCTAATATACATATATTATAAATCTTTCTGTAAGTCTTTTTTTTTTGTTTGTGTGTTAGCCAATCACGCCTCAACGCCTGGACTGATTTTCTTGAAATTTGGGATATAGATCGAGCTTTTGTCGGTGCAGGTTATAGGCAATAAATCTTTTCAAAATTTTGACCAAAAGGGGAGAAAAAATGGGACAAAGGGAGAAAAAATGGGCAAAAATTAGTACTTTTATGCATAAATGCCGTATTTAATATGTTTTATAGGTAATTTTTTACGATTTAGCTTGGTTAAGTTTCCCAAATAGCTATTATAGGTGCTCCGTTTATAAAGTTGGACCAAAAGGGGTCCAAAAAGGGGGAAAAGGGGGCGAAAAATGGACAAATTGAGTGCATTTATATTTAGGACTTAGAGTATTCAAAAAACTGGGTTGTTTGTTAAACCGGTTTCCGAATAATTTGAAAATTTCATTTTTTAAGAAACCGGTTTCAAAACCGTTTTCGAAACCGATAAACCGGTTTTTTATTTATTGTCATTTTTAATGCAAAAATGATCCAATTATAATTTTTTTTTTAATTTAAAGAGAAATTTATACAATAGGGTGTCCCATGGCCACCTTTTTTGTAGAAATACCTCCCAAACGATGCCTGTTAATGCACTGATTACGAGAAAAAAAATTTTTTTGTAACAGTATTATTGTATTACTTTGTTTTTTTTTTTAACTTTTCACGAGAACGTTTTAACGTTTTGAATTTCAATACAAAACAATTGAAAATCACATTTAAAAATATTTTTTACAATTCTAAATTGATTTTTATAAAAAACTAGCATTTGCTATGACCATTAATAAGTCTCAGGGTCAAACATTTATGGTGGCGGGTTTAAATTTGTAGATACCATGTTTTTCTCATGGTCAATTGTATGTAGCCTGCTCACGGGTACCAAGTGGGAAAAATTTATATATTTTTACCCCAACTGGTCAAACAGCTAATATTGTGTATAGAAGCGTTTTATCAAAATAATAATGCTATTTAATTTAATTGTAGAATAAGTTTATATTGCATTTATTTAATAGTTATATGTATGTACTCAAAATTCCTTAAGTATTAATAATATAATAAGTTTATGTTTTGGATTTTTAATATGTATACTTAACTTACTGATTTTTGTATTTTTTTTAAGTGTTTTAACGACAACAAATAATCACCGTTTTTTTAATACATTTTTAATTTTTTAAACTAATCCAAACTACATAACCCGCTCAACGCCGGGTACAATCTGCTAGTTTACTATAAAATAAGATTTTATCTTAGGCATTCAAAGCGTCTCAACTAAACTTTTCTTTTCAAGGGGGTTACAAGTTTTAGAAACAATCGATGAACTATATTAACTCACCTAAAGACAAATAATTCTAAACTTAAATTTAATTTGGAATACAATTCTAATTTTGCAATGCAAGAATCTTTTTTATAAAATCGAATTTCATGGGGATTTATTTTCAATTCCTAAATGCAAAGGCGTAATATTGTGTGAGTAATTCTAATAATCATACTTGATGTAGAATACATCAGAACACGGATTTGAATTTCATTTCATTATTGCTTACATTTGGGTTTTATATTCTTATCACATTTTTATTCTCATCAATTGCTCAATTAAATATTACAAAATCACAGCAAAATTTTTATACAACATCAGTTGACTTTAACATTTTGATAGAAGCGAACTTAAAAGAATTATGAAAATAATCGCTAATTTTAAAATGAAATTTTACAAACTAGCATTATCATTATTTTGTATGTGGAATTGTGCGCAGGCTGCTATCAATGTAAATACATTTTATAAGTCCGTATTATAATTTTCAAATAAATACTTCTAATAAATATATATTCATTGTAGATAGGGATATCTAACGATGATATTTCGGACATAATCGATTCGTGTGACTATACACGATTTGATAACCAATTAATAAAATTACAACTTGGAAACGACATACTGAAACAAGATATGTCAAATATTAAAAAGGACCTAGACAGGCAAAAGGATATTCTTAGTGATTTGGAACGAAAAATTAAAAGTCTGCCACAACAAATAGAAGCAATGCAAGAGAAGCTTCTACAGAATAATAGACAAAACGTAGAAGATTTAAAATATTTTATAAGAAAAGAAATTCAAATGCAAACTTCAATGGTTCCTCCAGTCGATGATAAAATCGTCGTCATTACTGATATGAGAGAAACATTAAACAAACATAATAAAATTTTGGATAAGATCATAAGAAATCAAAACGATTCGCAAACGCTCTTAAATGAAATCAAGTTAGAGACGCACACTCAAGACCTAAAAAATACAATTTCGGATAAACTAGCCATCCTGCCTCAAATAGACGCTAAGCTAAGCCAAATAGAAAGCAGTACAATACCCAAAGCGGACCATTTAAAATTTTATCATGATGTAAATCAATACTTCCATAAAATAGGTAAGAATTGTTTTTCAAATTGCTTCAGAAAGCTTCTTATAATTTTTTGTATTTTATAGATGCCACTAAAATATGCATTAAGGATGACAATCAAACCCTAACTTGGTAAGTGCCAATAAATTTTGCTCTTTTCACACAATTAGGATAGACGGCGATAATGATAGACTCATGAAAGTTTATTTTTTGTTCCATACATTGCGGAATTCGTACTTAAAAAAATTTTTTTGTTTTGTGTCTGTGGAATAACAATATAAAAAAAAATTATTTAAAAACTAATAAAAAAATAAATGTTTGTGACAGTAATAATAGAGATATCGCCATTCCTTTTGTAGTTTTGATATATTTTGAATGGCAATATCATTCCTTTTGTGGTTTTGATATTGGAAAATATAAAACACTGTACTCGTTGTATAAACGAGAATTTAATTTAGCCTGCAGTTATTATCAGACACCAAATATTTACCTATTGTAACTAAAATTGTGAATCTCTTAAAGTAGAACCATCTGCGAGTTCGCATTCAAGCATATGAAAAGTACATAAACGATTAAAGAAATTGAAATTCATGCTGACGGAACGGACCAATCTGTATAAAATAAAATTTCATAATGTTTTTGTGTGACATTTGTATTCGAGTGAGCATTATGGGCAATTGCAATGTCGCACAAATTCGTTGTTTGGTAATTTGACGTTTATAAGTATGTAATGTAATTTTTTAAATTTCTACATTCTCACACACATATGCTGAAAATAATATAAATATTTTTCTAAAATATTAAGGAAACATCAACTGTAAAAATACCTTCGAAAATGCAGCGGAAACTATTTTTATTATAGTTTCATCTGACAATCCATAAAAATTTTTGATTATATAATAAATAAACTTGACTTATTTATAATTTGTTTCAGAGTACTATATTAAATTTTTAAGAGATTTTTCATTGTGTTTATGTGAAGCGGTAAAAATAATTTCATTTTGATATAAAATTACATAAAAATCAAAAAATATTTTAAAGAAAATGGAAGGAAATTTTCATTGAAATGAAGAAGAGGAAAACGTTGTTCAAGACATGAGGAATTACGGAAAATAATTGAGAGAGATATCGAAGAACTTAGGAAGGTCTTTACACTTTGTGCAAAATTCTATTAGCAAAAAACTAACATGGCAGAATCTCTTGGCAGCAAAAAACCAGCTCAGAAACAAATAGACGGATAATCCTCTGATCCTATTTCTGCCAAGTTTTTTATTGAATTGTGCAAGCGAATCTTCCAGGACAAAACTTTTACTAATGAAAACACGGAAGAGAGATGAACAAACAGAAGAATAAATTTGTTTGGAAACGATGGCAAATTCGTTTAGAAATGAATTTATTTCGGTTTCATCGCTCCCATATAATATTTCTTCATATAAATGCTCCTTAGCAAGTTGTAATCTCTTTTCCGCTTTCTCATTAGTAATCGGTATTTCACTTTTTATATTTAAATAAATGGATGTACTTGTCAAATTTTTCGTTTTAAAGATGATGTCAGATGGAGGTTAGGTTAGGCTAGAGGACGAATACTTGTCAATTAAGACAAGTACAGTACCCGGAGGTCGAATTGACCCATTGTACAACTTCTTAGTTTCTCACACCACTTATGTTGTGTGTGTTAATTTTATACATGTGTGGTGGGACCTACAGTTTAAAGTCGACTCCTAACGACAGATTTTTTGAGAAACTTTTTCATGGCAATTTTATTTACTCTCAGAGTTTTTGCCAGAAATCTGCAGAGAGGAAGTCGCCAAGTAATACTTTTTGTATTTTGTCTTGATGTCTGGCCTGGGGCTCGAACCCTGGGTTTTACGTCTAATAAGCCAACACACTACCTACTAGACTACGGCGACTTCATGTCAGATGGAACTATAATATAAATTGTTCTCCCTGCGTTTTCGAGGGTATTTTTACAGTTAACGTTTCTTTAATACTTTAGAACAAGGTTTACCATTTCATAGCACAATTGTGCAGAGAGAACTCACACGCATTATTGTGTTCTTTGATTTCGTTGTCGATCAGACTGCGACAAGAACACATGTGCGGTTGCTGCTTTATCATTTTATTTCAGATTAACACTCAAAAAATATTTTATGTTAAAAATGGTCTATGTCATTAGCTTGGCGTATTTCATTTTTTCTTTATTTTGTCGCATAGTATAATTTTTTTTGAAATGCTGGCTTTTTTTCTTTTAATAAAAAATGGATTTTTTATTTTTATTTATGTAAAAAACGGCTTAATTTTTAAGCCAAAGATGGATAGCTTTGTGTTCTTTTAATAAAAAATGGATTTTTTATTTTATTTTTATTTATCTAAAATTATTAAGACAAAGATAGATAGCTTTACATATGTATGTTGATGAAATGAAAATAAAAATAGCGTATACTACTAACACTTTTCTATGGCTGTAAATAAATAAATTCTCTCAACTTATTTTCTATCTCTTACTCACTAATACATAACCAAAAAATTTTTGATAAACCCTGCTTTAGTATAATGTGTATTTATTATTTTGAGCATATGTGTATATCAATTACTTTTTTATTTTAAAAGTCCTTAAATACATACTGTTATGATTGTAAAGTACAAAAGAGAACTTTGAAACAAAATAAATAAAATAAATAAATAATACGTATTTTGAGTGACAATATTATACATCTGCATGTTTTTGAGTAGCAAAGTAGCATAAATTGCCATGTTTGGCGCTACGTATTATGCTTATGTACATAAATAATTTTAGTTTTTTATATACAAACATATATAAATATTTTCATTTTTAGTCAGGCGGAGAGAGGCTTTTTAGCCGGTATTTCTAATACCACTTACCAGATTGAAATTTCAGCTTATAATAACTGGATGTAAAAAAATTTTGTAAAGGTGTCATTAAATTTTTTTCTACAAAAAACTTAGAAAACTATTCAAAAGTCTTATTCCAAAAATTGGTGGCATGACATGGACGTAATCTCAATTTTTAGGGTTACATGGACATTATGTCACGCCACCCAAAAATTTGCCGTACAGCCACGGTTATTTAAACTAATTTTTTCGAAATTTAAATCTTATAACGGGTTTAATATCGAAACTATTTTTTACAGAAAAGTCCAGCTTTTGTGTGATTTCTGTTCCAATATTCGCCACTTCTGTAATAACGGTATCTTGTAGCATTTGCTCATTAGTTATTTGTTTTTTCCAAATTTGAACCTATTTTCTGGGTCTGTGTAGTGAAATGTTAATTATTTGCCGTTGCGTAAAAATCATTCTTCTACCATATTGGGATGACTGGTTCGAATCATTATCACGACAGAAACAAAAATCGAATGTATAACCAAATATTTAAAAAAAAATTAAATCTGTCCATCATAATTTCCCCAGAGGGGCTGTTTATTAATTTCGCAATCAATCGATCCTATTAATCGATTCTTTTAAGCGTTCACTGCTCAATACCGCTATGCTTAATACGCACTTTCTAATACAACTCAAGATTGCAGACTCATAACTGTTGAAGGGCTGATTATTCATGCGTAGGGAACGTAAAAACGTAACGTACGTTGCCGTAAAAACGTTTTTGTAGTTATAGAAAGGTTAAAAACGTGACATCTGTTAACGAAGAATGTAAATAAAAACGAAACAGAAAACAAAGGAACACAACACAATACAAAGAAATTGGTGTACAGGCATTTGCAAGAAGTCAGCTCTTCTGAACAATGATGAGTGTTGTTAAGGTAAAGCAAACTTCGAAAAGTACCAATTTTATACTTTTAATTGGAAGCAGTTATATTTGCTTCTTAAATTTTATGTTATTACAAACATTTATTCTTGTAATATTAATGGAATTTAGATATAAGTGCATTCGAATTTTATTCTATTGAAAATTATTAATAATAATAATAATAAATAATAATTAATAATAATTAATAGTAATAAAAAAAAATAGTCTTATAATTCTTTATGAACATTATAATCATAAGAATATGCATTCAAAAATTTTATAGATTAAAAATATTTATGTTTAAATAGGAAAGCACCAAAAAGGGCATTTGCGTTACATTGTCACTCAAAATACTTATTTTTTATTTATTATGTTTAAAATTTTCTTATACACATTACAATCATAATAATAATTAAAGAAAAATTATTTTTTATACACAAATTTAAAAGGTTAATATATAAGATTAATATATGTGGAAGTACCAAAAAGGTGAATTCGTACCACTTCATTACTCAAAATACATAGATATTATTTATTTATTTTGTTGAAAATTGTTTGTGTGCACAATAGAAACATAACAATAAGTATTTATTTCTTATAAAACAATGTTTGTTTTATTATTATTTTAATAAAAAATTAAAAATTTCATTATATGCATGTAAGATTTTTAAATGTTTTTTAAAAATAATCATTAAAGTACCAAAGAGGGCTGTTGTGTCGCAATGCAAATGTCGCGTAAAAACGTGAGAGAGTTCTGTTTTATACAGAACGTTCCGTTTTGCTAACGAGAAATAACGTTTCCGTACGCATTTACATTGCTTCCCATATGCTAAAAAGAAAACGCTCGGTATGATACGTTACGTTACGTTCGGGTAACTGACACTTTACTGACTGAATAACTAATCACGACTGCGTGGTAGCATCGTTCTACCCTTTTTATTGGTATGTCTGTAACTTCGAAGATTTTTCTTGAAGTGTTGTTGTTACATTTTCGATTATTTGCTCGTACTTATTTTGTCTCCTCCTCCTCCGCTCCTTTGTCATAATTTCCTAAGTATTTTGTCTTCATTGATTGATTGTTGATGTTTAATTTGTTTTTGTCGGAGTGACAATATACATACGAGTATATTGGTGCTATACTCTTCACATTGGCTTATATCATAGTTTCATTATATGGGGAAGATGCCTTATATTTGCTCATTAGCTACAAATTTTGTAAGATTTGTACATTTAAAAAAATGTTCTCTGAAATTTTAATTTAATTATCACTGGAATGTCAGGGAATGTAATTAATCATATAATTATCGATTGCACACTGTTTCCAAAAATAAGTTTGTTTAGAAAAAAATCTCGAAATCTACACCTTAAATGATAAAAATTAAATCGATTTATAGGACTTTTTGATTGGAAATAACCCGATACGAATGTGTTAATATAAAAAAGAAGTCGAAATATTTTACGAAATTAAAAGAGTTCATGCCACAATAGAAATGAAAGACAGTGAAAAAGTTATTTATTCTACAATATTCAAAAATTACGCTCCAAATATATAACCTCATACATTTCTCTTCTTTAATCACTTTTAGCACAAATCAATCATATCCCACGAGTTGTCTAGATTTCGATCCCACACATTGTGTGAGTAATAAATGTCGGATTATTAATCATCTGTATGGACCAGCACCATTTTTTGTCGCTTGTAATAACAGCGTAGACGATGGAGGTTGGATCGTTATTCAACGACGCGTCAATGGATCGGTGGACTTTTACCGCAGCTGGTTAGAATACAAAGCCGGTTTCGGTGATCTTGATAGTGAACTCTTTATAGGACTAGACAAATTGCACGCCCTAACCTCCACTCTAAAACCCGTTGAGTTGCTGATACAATTACAAGATTTTGATAATGTGATGAAATACGCAAAGTATGATGACTTTCAAATTGGCAATGAAAGTGAAAATTATAAACTAATTAGTGTGGGGTCGTATTCCGGCGATGTAGGGGACTCATTTAGTGATCATGTGGGTTATAATTTCTCTACGAAAGATCGTGATAATGATATTGACAAAGATGCAAATTGCGCAATATATAAAACTGGTGCGTGGTGGTATGAGAAATGTGGTTGGAGGTCAGTCGATTAAATATTGATGTATACGTTAATTATTATTAATTTGTTTATTGTTTTCAGCAATTTAAATGGTAAATACTATCACGATCCAACAGAATTAAATGATGCTCCAGTAAATAAACGTGGCATTAACTGGTATTATTTTCATGGCTACAAATATTCATTAAAATTTGTACAAATGTTGATACGGCCTAGGAAGTTGTAAATGCTAAATTGATAAAAATTCTATGCTTGACATTGAGATTGTTTTATGATATGAAATATTATATTAAAAAATAGATAATTAAAAAATATTGTATCCAAAAATAAAAATATTACATAAATAAGATGATAATTGTTTTTGTATTATTGACTCCACCAGAGAGGTAAGTCTTTGATCGAACTCAGATGACCGAGATTAAAGGTTGAATGCGGCTATTTTTTGACAAATAGTAATAATACATATTTTGAGCATTTTTTCGTTTAATATTTTAGTTTTAGATCATATCAACTGATAGCTTAACATCAATTTCATATTGTGGTGTTAGGTCTATACAAAATAATTTTGAAAAGAAAATAATTTAAGTTTTCAATGAATGAAAATAAATATAACAAAACGAAGAAGAATCCAGGGGCCCTCCTATAATAATTTAGCACACATACGAATTTTAGGCGGCAAGAGAATAAAACAGTTTCTACAAATTAATATCGATGGCGTACAAGGAACTTTTTTACAAGCAACACAATTATAAATAAAAATTTCGTATTTAATAAATCCGTAGGACAAATTCAATTATATTTAGTTTTATGCTAAAAAAAGAATTTTTTGTTCTTTCCGATCGAAGACGATAAATAAGGTCCAAATACACCATTTACCAGTTTATTTGTTATATCTTTTTTCTCCAGTTATTGAGAATTGCTAAAACTAAAGCGCTGACAAAATAAACATACCTTGTTTTTTAAATATAACTTCTGAATAGTCAACCCGTTAGTCCTCTTTTCAGGAAAGAACTCAAAATGCAATTAATGTGGCAGAAGTAGTATTTAAACTTTACGAAAAAGCAAGAAACTATGTATCTGCATAGTATGTATAATGGAACAAATAGCTGCCGTAAATCACCAAATACAAAAGCTGTTTAGGCCAGTAGAGAATAATTGCTGTGAATTATTGCTTCGTTTTTACAGAATTTATTTCCAACAAAATATACAGTCATCACTCGATTGGAAATGCTTGTAACTTCATCTGTACTGCAGTATATCAAGTATTGAAAGGAAACATTTTGGGTTTTTTCTTAATATTTCTATAGAGTTCAAGTAAGAACAAAGTAAAAAAAAATTAAAGATTGAAAATTTTAAAATATTTATAAAGTGGAGAAAGAAATAATAGAAATGTATTCATATTCCACCCATTTACCTACAATCATAAACTTAAAGTCAACCCTGGACATCCCCAGTTTGGTTTTCTCTTAATGTGCCGCTCTTTTTGACCGGCATGACTTGTAGAGCTTACTCTCCAATTATCAAAATAAGTCAAATTCTTCATTATATGCTGTGAACGTTGTATGTATGTAGATGTACACGTATGTAAAGGTAACTGTCATTGAAGAAGTCGTTGTCAGATGACTCTTAACACTTACGTAAATGCCATAGGAATGTCTTAAAACTATTGCTGTCACGAGCAACTTTATTTTCATGCTCAGACATTAAATCACATCACATTAGTTTTCTGGCACACTTGCAGTATGTTCTCAAATATAGGCAATTATATGAGTATAGGATTCATTTGAAACTGGAAAAGTGTGTTACTCCACAGCAATTATTACAAAAGTATAAATATAGAAGATGGGTTTCATATTTACAACTCAATCATGGAATTCAAAGTTCTTTTAACTCTAATTTTTATTTGAAGTAGTGTATATCATCCAATAATCCAAATTGATCCTGGAGGTTTTACTTTCCAAGTTTGCCTAAACACTCACAAATTCAAAAATTTGATACGAAATTAATTAATTAAGTCTACTTTCAAACAAATTCTTCAGGCTTTGTTCAACAAAACAACTGACGTACATACAGTGCATGACAAAACAATGGAAACTTTTTCAAAAATTTATTTATGTGTTACAATCGGACGACAATTTAAAAATCTTTTTAAGAAATCGGCAAAATATTAATGCCTTTTATTAATATGCACTGTTATTAACATTTCTGTATTTTAAAAAATATATAAAAAGACTATATAATTCAGTAATTAAAAAAAAGAATTCTATTCACATATTTGATGTTGAGAATTCATTCGAATTTTGTGTCATAAAGTTTGGTGCGGAAAAAAAATAAAAAAAAATTTGTAAACTCAAATAAAAAATATTTATATTTTAATTTAAAAAAAACAATTGTGAATTTTTCCAGTCAAAGAACTCAAATTCTGTTCTTTCGTTATTTTTGAATAAAGGAGTCTTCTTAAGACCGCAATCGCGTACGCATAGCAATAAATATACAAAAAACAAACATAAACAATTTTCATTGCCCTCATCATGTCTGAGGACACTGATGGTAGCGATGATGATATTGGCTGGCAGGTAGTTGCTTTGCCTACGTTGAAACGTCGTCAAACTAAATCACCCACAATATTTCAAAACAAAAGAATATATATTGATAACAAAATTCAACTACATTAAATGATAACAAGAACAATCTTAACGGTGCTTGCCTTCCAAACATAAACAACAACGTTGCTGGTACTTCAAAACAAGCAGCCTCTCAAAATAGTAATCGTTTTGCAGCACTTGATAACGAAAATGATGAAATAGGCTCTTCAGATGAAGAGATGGATAATACTGATACTGAACAGAATGATAATAATGATACTGTACCAAAACCTCCTCCTATATTTATACCTTTTGTTGCTGACGTTAGTAAAATGATTGAATCTTTTTCCAAAATAATTCCTTCCGATGATTTTAATTTCAAGTCTCTAAGAGATGGCCAAATTAGGTTGATGATAAAAAATATTAAATCGTATAGATTAATTGTTACTTATCTAAATAATAAAAAACTTAAATTTCATACTTACCAAGTTAAGCAAGAACGATCGTATAGGGTAGTGGTAAAAAATCTACACCATTCAACCCCCATCGGCGATATCAAAAGTGATATAGAAATTTACGGACATAAAGTTAGAAACATCACGAATCTACAAAGCAGGATCACGAAAGTCCCACTTCCAATATTTTACATTGACCTGGAACCAGCTACAAACAACAAAAGTATATACGATATCAAATATATTAATAATGCCATTGTAAATATTGAACCTCCAAAAAAAACTAAAGATATTGTGCAATGCCATCGGTGTCAAGAGTTTGGTCATACCAAAAAATATTGCCGCAAACAGGAAAACTGCGTAAAATGTGGGTTAGGCCATCTTACCACTGATTGCTCTAAAAACAATGAAACTCCACCACGTTGCGTTAACTGCTTACAAAATCATCCAGCTAACTATAAAGGATGTATTGTATATAAACAAATGTTGAAAAGAAGATTGCAAAACAATAATTTATATAGAAGAGATCAAAACAACCAATATGCCTTCAACAATGAAAACTTCCCTAATATAACCCAAAACACAGTTCCAAATTTACGCCAAAATAATAATAATAATAGTTCATACTCTGATGTTCTACAAAGTAAACAGCCAAACAATCCCTTTGAAAAAATAGAAAAACTAATAGAGAATCAAATAGAGTTGACAAACAAGCTTATAGGCATGATGTCTGTTCTAATAACAAAATTATGCGGCTAAACCTAAGGATAGCAATATGGAATGCCAATGGGCTTTCCAATCATACCCAAGAAATAGAATTATTTCTTAAAACTAATTTTATTGACATCCTTCTTGTATCCGAAACTCATTTCACTTCCAGATCCTTTTTCCGAATAAAAGATTACGATTTAATATGCGCCAACCATCCAGACGATAGAGCACATGCAGGATCAGCAATATTAATAAAATCTTCGATACAATATGACATTTTTAATGAAATAAGAAAACCCTACCTTCAAGCCGCGTGTATCAAAATTATTTGTGACTCAATTAATATATCTGTATGTGCTATTTATTTTCCACCACGTTTTTCAGTAAAATGTCAAGAATTTGAAGAATTTTTCAAATCTCTTGGACCTAGATTTATAGTTGGAGGTGATTTCAACTCTAAACATCATTGGTGGGGCTCCAGATTAATAAACCCTAAAGGTAGAGAACTCTACAAATGTATAAATAATAACAACTATTCTAGTCTTTCTACTGGAAGTCCCACGTATTGGCCTACAGATTTGTCAAAGATACCTGACTTATTGGATTTTGTTGTATATACCGGTATAAATAATAACCTTCTGCAAATAACAGATTGTGATGACCTTAGCTCTGACCATACACCACTTATAGTAAATTTTAATACATTTTTACATTACCAATCAAAAAAATATAAGATTTTTAACAATAGTACTGATATGAACTGTTTCACAAGTTGGATAGAAAGAAATGTTAATCTAAATATATCATTAAAATCAACTTCCGAGTTAGATGATGTTGTCGAAACTTTCAATAATCTTGTTCATGAAGCAGGATTTTTATCAACACCAAACATAACAAATCATCATAATCAAACCAATTTTTTTTTTTTTTGTAAATACCGAAATAAGAGCTATGATTAGGAACAAAAGAAGGTTAAGGAGGGTATGGCAGGCGACCAGAAACCCCAATGACAAACGAAACCTAAATAAAGCAACTAAGGATCTTAAATGCCGATTGCAAGAAATAAAAAATGATCAAATTGGAAATTTTCTAAAAAATCTGAATATTAATAATAATGACGAGTATTGTTTATGGCATGCTACAAAATATTTGAAAAGACCCGCCAAGAGAAATATACCAATCAAAGATGAGAATGGTTTATGGTGTAGAACCGATAAAACCAAATCAGAAGCATTTGCTTTACATTTATATAAAACTTTTCAGCCTCATGATATAAATAATGGTCCTGATATAGAAGATATAAATAATTTTTTAGATAGTCCTTGTCCGATGGATTGGCCAATTAAACACATCTCACCACAGGAAGTTCAAGAAGAAATTAATAACCTTAATTGCAAAAAATCTCCAGGATACGACTCTATTAACGGAAAAGTTGTCCAAGCACTATCAAAGAAAGCTATTTTACTATTAACTCTTATATTTAATTCAATTTTAAGGCTAAACCATTTTCCTACACAATGGAAATGTGCCGAAGTAGTAATGGTACCTAAACCAAAAAAACCTGAGAACGTTGTTACATCGTATCGCCCAATAAGTTTGCTAGTCACTTTCTCCAAAATATTTGAGAAAATATTTATGAAAAGAATGTTACCAGTATTAGAAAAGCTTCATATAATACCCGATTACCAATTTGGATTCAGACATAAGCATGGTACACCGGAACAATGCCATCGTATAGTCTCTTATATACGAGATTCTTTAGAAAACAAAGAATATTGTTCAGGTGTATTCTTAGATGTACAGCAAGCCTTTGACAAAGTTTGGCACACTGGGTTATTTTTTAAACTTAAAAAGTTACTTCCAACACATTTTTATCTAATACTAAAATCATATCTCAGTGATAGACATTATTACGTAAAGGTAAATAGAGCCCATTCGGAAATATACCATATTCAAGCTGGAGTTCCCCAGGGCAGTGTCTTAGGGCCAACCTTATATACAATATTCACATCTGATATGCCAGTTACAAATAATATTTTGGTTGCAACATACGCTGATGATACGGCAATACTAGCTTCTAGCGCCGATCCTAACGTTGCCTCAATACAACTACAAAATCAAATAAACGAAATAGAAATGTGGTTAAATAAGTGGAAAATAAGAATAAATACCGAAAAATCTACTCATGTAACATTTGCCCTGCGTCGTGGAAACTGCCCAAATGTATCTCTTAATAATTGCGTCATTCCGCAAAGTGATAACGTGAAATACTTAGGATTGCATATTGATCGTAGACTTACATGGCAAACACATATTAAAGCTAAAAAACAATATTTAAATATAAAAAGCAAACGGCTCTATTGGCTATTGGGCTCTAAGTCCAAACTGAGTCTTGAAAATAAACTAATAATCTATAAAACAATACTAAAACCGGTGTGGACTTACGGTATACAATTATGGGGAACCGCCAGTAATTCTAATATCGAAATCCTACAAAGATATCAATCAAAAACTTTAAGGTCAATTGTCAACGCTCCATGGTTTATATCTAACAAAGCTATCCATGATGATCTATCAATCGCAATGGTTAAAGAGGAAATTTCCAGTTTAAGTGAAAATTATATACAGAGGTTAAGTAATCATTGCAGTCTGCTGGCTATAACACTTCTAGATGACACAAACGAAGTAAGGAGACTGAAAAGGAATCATATATTGGACTTGCCATTTCGACGTTAATTAAATGTGTATCAAAATTTCTTGTATCTATTTGTAAATAACCATTTATATATAAATACAATATAAATAATGTAAATATTATTAGCTAAAATTTAAATAAGTTTATAAAAATTGTATTTTAAGACATTATTGTTGTTCTCATTGGAGTTCAACAATCAATGTTACTGTATTTAACTTTATATAATTTACTTATTATCCTTTGGGATAGATTGTAAATAAAAATGAATTATTAAAAAAAAAAAAAAAAAATATTTGATGTTGACAAAACAATGGAAACTTTGGAAACTTTTTTAATTTTTGAATTATATAATTAATTTTTATACATAATTTTAATATACAGAAACGTTAATAACAGTGCATATTAATAAGCTCCACAAATGTGTTGCCGATTTTTAAAAAACATGTTAAATTTTCGTCCGATTAAGTACATTTTTGAAAAAGTTTCATTGTTTTGTCAAGCACTGTAAACTATTCTTTAATTCTTGTATCAAATTAAATATTTAATCAAATATTTAAGCGAAACTGAAACTCTATGTTACCGTATGTGATTAAATAACGTGAAAATTCACTCTTCGCTGGTTCTGACACCTATGTTGCCGTTCTAGTTTTAGTCAAATAATTGCGAAGAACATACTATGTCTTTACAATAGCGCCTGTGTACAGTTTTTAGTTGAACTTTAATCCACTTGTGGTATATAAGTCGACTAAAAGCGCATTTCACAGTCATTCTTGCGAGATGTAGCATGTAGTTAAAAACAAACTTATGCTTCTGCTTCATAAGCTTTTTATGTAGCGCCAAAGCAACGTCACAAAAGAACCTTTTCCCTTAAGTAATTTGATGGGTTATGGATGAAGAGCACAAAGAAAAAATATGACTAAAATTATACAAAGAATACATAAACATATCAGCTTTTCGTTGACGTCATTATATTAAATGACCGTTTGGCGTTGATGTAATGGTCGGGTCTTAGGGATATATTACCTATGCACATTATCAGGATGTTACATTGTTTCGTATGTCGATAACTAAATACCTACGATTTTATATGATATGGGCAAGACGACAATGACAAACCTTACTCCAGAAGAGTAACACCATAATTTTATGCGTAAGGACTTCTCCGAAACTTAATTGTTTTATTTTTTTTTTTTTTGTTTAAAAATTAAGCAAGCAATGTAAATAAAAAGACCAACATTGGTGTTCCCTAGAAATTTATTCAAAGATTGTAAATTCACGAAAACATCTCAACACAAATCGCAACTCAAAACAGGAAATAGAATAATAAAAGGTTTTAATGGTAGCATTCGTAAAAGAAAATTTGTTTATAAAATTATAAAATATCCTACAGACATTAAATTTCAGCGATTTTATTTTATTTTTTATTTATTTATTTATTTATTTATTTATTTATTTATTTATTATTAGTCATAGCACAACAAGATAATAATCTTATAAATGAAAGTGCTATGGGAGTACATCAAAGAAACAAAATAATAACAAATCATTGATTATGTATGTAATGAAATGTTTGAAATAATGTATAAATAAAAATGAATAAGAACGTGTTAAAATCACGGGAAATAGCAATCGATACAAAAAAAGCATAAAAAAATGAATATATGTAAAAAATAAATTAGGAAAACTACAAAGAACAATATATACAAATATAAAGAAATATACAAACAAAGTAAAAATATATACATATACTAAGATACAATGAAATTTAAAGATATATTAATTAAAAAAATTAAAAATTAAAAATAATCATTAATAGAAATAGAGAGAAAAAAATTCACAAAAAAAAATCAAGATATGCTAAAAACTACTTAAACAGAATGTATAGCTCCTTTTTGAACTTGGTTGCATTGCCTATGTTCTGAATATAATTAGGTAGTGTATTCCAAAGACTGATGGTGTGTATAAAAAACTGGCGTTGTGACAAAAGCGTCCTATGTCTGTGTTGGATAATCTTCATACCGCGGTTAGATCTAGCAAATGTAATCCTACTAAATAAGTATATTGGCTGTTTTAGAGTAATAATCTTATGGAGGAGAATAAGGCATTTTATATTTAATAGATTATCAAAATTAACTCCGAATATCCGGTATGAAAATTGTGATATATGGTCTCGACGTCCCCTAATAAAAACATATCTGGCTATATTATTATAAGCCAGGTTGAGTTTCCGCCTATCGTCAGTATCACAGTTTGCGAAAATTTCACATCCGTATAAAAGGACAGGAATCAAATACGTTTTAGCCAGTTGCATACGTATGGCAAAGGGAGTCGAATCTATAACAGCCCACAAGTTCCTAAGCATACCATAAACTTTACCAACGATGACGTTAATGTGGTTAGACCACGTTAGCCGACTATTAAAGATAACACCCAGATTGGATGCTGATTCAACAAAGTCAATTTTATTCCCCCTGATAATAATATCCGGCACAACAAATGCTCTCTTAGTTCTGGAGAGCAATAAACATTTAGATTTAGAGGGATTTATACAAAGTCCATTGGACCTAGCCCAGTTGTCAATTTTTCGTAAATCACAGTTGATGGTGTCTATACATAGTTGGATATCCTCTATACGCGTGCTTCTATAGATCTGAACGTCATCAGCGTACATATGTACGCTACAATTATCCAAAACATCAGGCAGGTCGTTAATGTATATACAGAACAAGAGAGGCCCTAATATTGATCCCTGAGGAATACCTCTTCCAACGCTTAGCGAATTCGAGATCTTGCCGTTAAGATAAACTCGTTGTGATCTGTTCACAAGATAAGAATTTATTTATTTTTTTATTATTATAATTTATTTATTTACGGAAATAATAAATTTTTTGACTCATTAAGACAATTTGATGATCTTTAAATTAAAATGTATACCTTGTTCGATTGCAATACATTCAATTAAAAATAAAATGTAAACAATTTTAAATTGTTTGTGCCCATATCTTCTTCTCCCATTGTATAAGCATTTTAAATATTTTGTGTTATCAAATAAAATTATTTTACATCTTCTATAAATTTTTTCTTCTATTTCTGTGAAAATAAACTCTCTAAACTCATAGAAGAACGAAAGGTATTCTGTTTCTGTTAAAACATCAGTATCTCGTCGGACATATTAACCCGTAAACCCCTATAGAAAATTTAATTTGTAAAGTTTTTATAAATTTTAAACAATTTTAAGAAAAATATTTTATTTTTCAATCGTTAAAAATTAATAAATTTTACAATAAGGAACTCTCATGGCTTCTACCCCTGCCAAAACACATGATTGAATATAACCGTCAAATTAAAAAATTATTTACATTCCTCCATATCTTAATGGGGTGAAACGATATTTTGGTTTAAAAATTATGTTTTTTGTATAAGAGCTTGTGCTCTTAATAATCTTGCAAAGATTTTCATTTATTTGTTCTTCAAATAAATATCCGGGAGAATTGTTAATGGTTGTGTCCTAACAGATTCAGAATTCTTTGTAGGGTTACAATTAAAAAATGAAAACCAAAGTTGTTTAAGAAAACGAAAAACGTATTTTTGCAAACATTATGACGCACGTACTACGTGACTACAGTGATGTAGTGTATGCAAGTGTATGAACCTTAAAATGATAAAAATTATCAGCTCAAAATGATCACTAAAGAATGCAATAGATTTTTAATGTAAGAATATAAAAATACCGCTTGACCACATGTACACATACATACAATATTTTCTAATTTATAATCTATTTGATGCTGAAATGAATTTCCATTCTTATCTCACTTGTTATTTGAAAAAGCAGCTATTTGTTAGCTATTGGAGGAAGCATCATTGAAAAACTTTAAATTCCTCAAAATATTGTTATGTTTTTACCTTTTTAAAAAAGTTTAAAACATGAGTTCGTTGATTGCAAACAAAATAAATTTGTGTTTAGTTTTAATCGAACTCTTTATTGTTCGCACTGCTTTTATGTGCCACTGTTACAACTCCAACAATAATTGCTTGTTCACTATTCTACTTTACACTTCTGTTCGCGCAAGCACTAACAATTGTTCGGTATATCTTCACAACAGTGGTCTTCAAACCACGACTGTTTACTTCGCACACAACGCGTCTTCACACTAGACTGACTGAATCCTTACTACTCGTTACCTGCTTCGTCTTGCCCTTTTATATGCGCACGCAATCTGTCTGATGAAGGTTCTTGAAGTAGAAGGTTTTTGTTTTCGCCTTCTTGAGTATTCTATCGCAACTGCATTGTTGTTTGTGTATTTTGTTCACGTTGTTTGTTGTTGCGTTCTTTCTTGATTGTCTGTCTCCTTTTCTTTCACACTGTTGTTGTTGGTATATGCAAGCAAGTTCGTTGTATTTGTTAGTGTGGCTTTTGTTTATCAATGTTAAACGATGTGTTCATTTGCGTAACAATATTTATAAGATCATAAAATATAAGAAGCAAATATAATTTTATCCTATTGGGGCTCGTATTAATATTGCATTAAATTATGAACACTTGTTATTGCACTGAACGGTAGTTGACTTCTTATTAACTATTATCGATCCGAGAATATTGAACAAATTTGTGGTTAATTTTCGTCAAATAACACATCTTGCTTGTGCTGTGTATAATAAGGCATCCAACTTCACTTTAGATCTGCTTTAATTTTTCTTTGTTTTCTTTTATTTTGCAATAAACACAAGAAATTTAAGATGCTTTGCTTGTATTTAAATTTTTTATAAATTCTATTACTACATACGTACGTTGCGTTTTTCCCCCATCAAAGTTCGGCTAATCAGGCCTTTACAGAAATCGAACAAGTCGAAGGAGATGAGCAGAGCCGATATTTTTTCAAAGTACAAAAAAGGAGAGCGGTTTGGAAATAAAGTAAAAATCCATTCCTAAACCAGAAACTCTGCATCTAGTAGTGATGAAAAGTAATTATTGCGGAAGTAAAAGGAAAAATCTGGCTTTTTAGCACTAAAAATTATCCGAAATTTTAAATTTATTTAAATAAGACCGTAAGGGAATCTACTATTGCAGTGTACATACATGTTACACACAAACAAATGCACGACCTATATCCGCTTTAGATCTGGTATGATATTATTTTTGTTATAAATAAGACTTGACTGTATTCTTTAATATATATGTACATAAACTTTGCATTCGTGAAATTGACTCTGAATTAAACAGTCTCTTGAAATACTCGAAAATTAACAATTTTGTATCTGAATTTTATATTGAATTATGGAATGTCATGTTAAATATAAGGAGAAAGTCTAATTCAACGAAGGGTGCTAAAAATTTACGGCCTTCTGTTGAACAGGGTGTAGGATAGAGTTGTGTAGTTCACGAACGAACTAGTTCAATTGAACTATTCACACAATTGAACTAAAAGAGCCGGTCATTATAATAAGCTCTTTTAGCTCCGTAGTTCTTTTAGTTCTCGTTTCTTATTCCTTCATTTCATTCTTAGTAGCTCAGTAGTTCTTTTAGCTCAGTAGTCCTTTTAGCTCAGTAGTTCTTTTAGTTCTCGTTTCTTATTCGTTCATTTCATTCTTATTCGGTCAGAAGTTCTTTTAGCTCAGTAGTTCTTTTAGCTCAGTAGTTCTTTTAGTTCAGTAGTTCTTTTAGCTCAGTAGTTCTTTTAGCTCCGTAGTTCTTTTAGTTCTCGTTTCTTATTCGTTCATTTCATTCTTATTAGATCAGTAGTTCCTTTAGTTCAGTAGTTCTTTTAGTTCTCGTTTCTTATTCGTTCATTTCATTCTTATTCGGTCAGTAGTTCTTTTAGTTCTCGTTTCTTATTCGTTCATTTCATTCTTATTCTGTCAGTAGTTCTTTTAGTTCAGTAGTTCCTTTAGCTCAGTAGTTCTTTTAGTTCAGTAGTTCTTTTAGCTCAGTAGTTCTTTTAGCTCCGTAGTTCTTTTAGTTCTCGTTTCTTATTCGCTCATTTCATTCTTATTCGTTCTATTAATTTGTTTATCGTTCTTATGTGTGACATTCCTATTGGAATTGTGGTTTTGAAGAGAAATACGAACAGAAATTCTCATTGAATATTTAAAAATAAATCAAATGGTTTTACAGTGCTTGAAGCACATAAATGAATTAATAAGAATGAAAAAACGTTAAATACAACAATTTATTTAAAATGAAAAATCATATTACAAATTAGATAAATTTACATGGAATACATTAATTCCTTTATTGGTATTGTTTACATAGTTTAAATATAAATGAGCAAACGTTGCCAAAAAAAGAAGTTACACAAATTGAGGAAGAGAACATAGTTGTTTAAAAGAACTGAACTATTGAACTAAAAGAACGAACTAGTTCATTACAGAGAGCTGAACTAGAAAGAGCGAACACTCAAATGAGCTAACGAACCCAACTCTAGTGTAGGATCACTTATGGAATAGGACAACAAGTTGGTTAAACGTGTAAGCCTATCTGGTAATTACGTAAGTAGAAGTAGAACTATTAGAATACCTTTCCTATACGTTGACAATGATATACTAAAAGCATATTAATTATACTTATATTGTATAACCCACCTCGACCTCTGAATTTGAACATAACAGAACAAGTGTAAAATTACTTGACTAGTCCAGAGGTAGATATGTGCAACATTGCAAAAAAAAAAAATACTGAATATAGATTTGTTAAAAGTTTCCACGAATTACTGCAATTAACTTTCGCCGTCAACGTGTATAAACGATAGAATGGTGTCGAAGATTTAAAATAAATAAGAAATACGATGTTCAATTTCTCCTAACAGAATAGTGTTCTGGCTGCTGTAAAAAAATTAATTTAATTTCTAAATTCTATTTGAATAATTTTTCCCTGCCGTAAAAAATGAAATTAAGGACACTTTAGCTCCGCAATATCATGAACTATTCAATATATGTTCTTTATATTGTTACGAAAAGCGAAACGACCTAATATCGTTTAACAATAAAAACGATAAACAAAAGCTACCAGCTACACCAACACAAAGCCACACGATACAAACGCACACTAACACTAAGTATACAATGAACGTGTTGGTTATCTAAAGCTGCACACACACACATATGTATGACGAACCTGGTTGCACCTAGTACGGCAACATAAGCAAAGTACACAAACAACAATGTACTAGCAATAGAGTTCTCGAGAAGACGCGAGCGAGAACCTTCCACTTCGAGAACGTTCATCATACTGATTGATACACGTGTGTGCGGACTATAAAAGGGCTGGACAAAGCAAGCAGAGATGAGAGTTAATTCAGTCAGCCTTGTGTGAAGTTGCGTGTGAATAAAATAAGTCGTGGTTGTAAAGATCTAGCGAATAGTTGTGTGAACTAGTGAATAAAAGAGATTATTATTGTTGTATCGTTAGGTTCTATACGGTGGCACACAAAAGTAGTGTAAATAATAAAGAGAGTTAAGAAAAACTAAAGACGCATTTGTTTTTACTTTGTTGCAATTAACGAACTCATATTTAAAAGTTTTTAAAAAGGTAAAAACGTAACAATTGGTGTCAGAAGTGGGATTGCAAAAGCCAAAAGTAAAAATAAATAAATAAAAAAAAAAATTAATTAAAATGAAGCTCACCGAACTAAGAGTGGAACGACTGAAACGAGAGTTGGGTAAACTAGAGCTGCCAACAACGGGCACGAAGAATGAGCTGCAAAGGCGATTAAGGGAACAACTGCAGCTTCAGGGCATTGACATCGATTCTTACGAGTTCGAGGATGAAGAGGAACGAGAGGTAAAGGCCCCTGTAACCCCTAGCGGTATCGACATAAATTCGTTGCTAGCCGCTATGATGGAAAAGATGCAAGTATTAACGGATGCACAAGAAGCTTCGAGAGCGGAGAATCAGAAGCTATTTGCTGATGTCCGAGAAGCTTCTAGAAGCCAAAATCAAAAACTGTTAGCTGAAGTGCAAGAAGCTTCTAGAACCGAAAATCAAAAACTGCTAGCTGAAGTGCAAGAAGCTTCTAGAACCGAAAATCAAAAACTGCTAGCTGAAGTACGAGAAGCTTCTAGAGCTGAGAACCAGAAGCTATTTGAAGCTTCTAGAGCCGAAAACCAACGACTGCAAGCAGCAATTTTGTCAAAAATTGAAAAGGAGCTGGAAGCAACATCTGGAAAGCTGCAGGAAATCCATGAGTCGGTCAGCAAAAGGATCACTGGTGTCGAGGAAAGGGTGTCACATTTAGAAAAGGCCGTTGACACGAAAGTGGACAATCTGGAAAAGACCGTTGACACTAAAGTGAACAATTTAAAGAGGAACGTCGGCGGAAAAATCGTTATGATGGAGGAAAAGATCAACAACCTCCAAAGCCAGCAACCGGAACCAGTGCAAGTCTTTTCGGAAAGTACCGGCAGGATAAGAACACCTTGCTTTGATGGTAGCTCACCCCTATCCGTATTCAAATTCCAATTTGAGACAGTAGCCAGCAGAAACGGATGGGACGATGGAGAAAACTAATTCTGGCGTTAAAAGGTGTCGCAGCTGAGATTCTAGAGGCCATGCCAGCCAGCAGCAGAAACAACTACAACGAATTAATGGTGGCATTGCAGCGCAAATTTGGCGATGAGCACAAACGGGAACTATACCGCATGGAGTTGAGATGCCGGGCGCAAAAGGCAAATGAGTCATTACAAGCCTTTGCAATGGAGGTTGAGAGATTAGTGCAGCTCACATACCCAGGAGAAAACCATCCATTGATAGACAACTTTAAGACCGAGGCGTTTGTTAATGGCATACGCGACCCTGACGTTAAACTGGCGGTATGTTCTACACAGAAGACAACTTTTGCAGAGACCGTGGCCTTCGCACTAGCCCAGGAGACCGCTCGCACGATTTCTAGACCACAAGTCAGTAAAGTGCGAAAAATGGAAGTCGTGGAGGAGGAAGAATGCCTTTTGGACAAATTTAAAGAGATGTTGAAGCAAGTTTTGGGAGAAAATGGACAAAAGGCTAAAATTAAATGCTTCAACTGTGGAAAGGGTGGTCATTTCCAAAGAAACTGCAAAGCGCCACGCAAGAGATCAAGGTCCACCTCACAATCAAGGGATAAGAAACGGGCGAACTACCAGCCATCTTCACAAGAGTCCCCGTTAAACTAAATCGAGCTAGCACTGAGGGGCAAGTGCTGGCTCCCACAAGCGAGGGCCCCACAATCTCAATATCAGTAATGCAACAGAACAACAACAATCTTACGGCGTGCGGATACATAAATAGCAGACCACATACATTCACTATAGACACCGGGGCGACGCAGTCTATCATCAGGCCAGATGTAGTGAAGGGAAAGTGTGAGGCACTTAGCAATGTAAGACTACGGACAGCTACGGGAGAGTCTGCCACCGTCCACGGAAAAACAGAGGCGAAGGTGACTATAGCCAACATTAGTGTAAGTCACATCTTTATTGTTGCCGATATTGTGGACGAGGTTATAATTGGTGCCGATTTCATGATAGCTCATGGCAACAATTTGAATATGGGGCAACAGATTATGAGTTGGCGAAATGTAGAGATACCTCTAGACGTGGGGTAAAAGCATCAAGTGCACGCAAGAAGGATAGTTGCGGTCGAACAACTCAAATTGCCACCTCAGAGTGAATCACTGATATGGGCGCGTTTGGATGGAGACTGTGTGGAAACCCGCTTGTGGGTTGTGGAACCAGCAGAAATACAGACGGATTTAATATCAGCAAAGGCCACAGAACAAAGAATAGTCCCGGTGAGAGTGCTAAATCTATCAGGCCATGAAAGAGTCGTCTGTAAAAACTCAGAGGTGGGCCAATGTGTTCCAGTAGAGGCGGTAATAAACAGCGAACAGACGCCGCAAACTGCCGATATGTCAGCCAAGGATCAAAAGGAATTTGGTGAAAATGTGGAGAAATGGATAGCAGGTTTAGCAGCTGCAGAGAAAACCAAAGCCAAAAAGCTGCTAAAGAGGTATGCTTTCGCTTTCGCCACGAACAAGAAAAGGCAAGGAAGAACAGCTATGGTCAAACACGAAATTGATACTGGCGAAGCGAGACCGATAAAGCAGGCACCCAGAAGCATACCGCTGGCGAAGCGTAATGATGTTAAGGAGTTAGTCGATGAAATGAGGAAGAGCGGTGTAATCGAACCATCATCGGGTCCGTGGAGCTCACCTGTAGTCTTAGTAAAGAAGAAAGATGGCAGTACAAGATTCTGCGTAGACTACAGGAAGCTGAGTGATGTCACCAAAAAGGATAGTTACCCGCTACCGAGAATTGACGACACACTCGACACGCTAGCCGGAACAAAATGGTTTTCCACATTGGATCTACAAAGCGGGTATTGGCAGGTGGAGATTGCAGACAAGGACAAAGAGAAAACCGCATTCAGTGCGAACGGCGGCTTATGGCAGTTTAAGGTTATGCAATTTGGACTCTGTAATGCTCCGGCCACATTCGAGCGGCTTATGGAACGTGTGCTAAAGGGACTGCATTGGAAGACTTGCCTGGTGTATCTCGACGAAAAAATAGTGATGGGCAGAACTTTCGACGAACACCTCAAGAACCTGGGAGAAGTTCTGCAACGAATAACAACGGCTGGACTAAAACTAAGCGTAAAGAAATGTGCATTTTTCCAAAAGCAGGTGAAATATTTGGGGCATCTTGTCACAGCAGATGGCATATCCACCGATGAAGATAAAATACGAGCAGTAAAGGACTGGCCTCGTCCCCAGAATCTTCATGAACTACGCAGCTTTTTGGGACTATGCACATACTACAGACGCTTTGTGCATAACTTTGCCAGCGTGGCTGCAAGTTTACATGAGCTCACCAAGAAGTCAAAAATCTATCAATGGGGTGAGCCACAGGAGAAGGCGTTCCAGACACTAAAAGACCTATTGTGTGCTGCACCAGTTTTGGCGTATCCAGTCCCAGGAGAAAAATTCATCTTAGACAGTGATGCTAGCGGATATGGTTTTGGTGGTGTACTTTCCCAAGTGGTCAATGGAACAGAGAAAGTCGTAGGCTACTATAGTCGCACATTGTCAAAGCCTGAACGGAATTATTGTGTGACCCGACGAGAGCTACTGGCAGTTCTGGAGTGCATCAAACATTACCATAAATACCTGTATGGCCAAAATTTTCTGCTAAGGACTGATCATTCCGCACTGAGATGGCTGCTACAATTCAAGAACCCCGAAGGAGAGTTAGCGCGTTGGAATGAACGCCTCCAGACTTACGACTTCAGCATTGAACACCGAAGGGGCATAAAACATGGAAATGCTGACGCTCTTTCACGCCGACCTTGTAATATGGAGTGTAAACATTGCGTGAAAGCTGAGAAAAAGGAATCCATCGTCGATATCCGGCTAACGCGGATTGAAGCCAACGAAGACTGGTCCCAAGCACAAAGGAGTGACCCAATATTGTCGAAGGTAATAGCAGCGAAGGAGGAGGACAAACGACCTACAAGAAATGAGATATCCGCAGAAGGTCCTCTTACAAAAGCATATTGGGCACTATGGGACAGCTTAAAGATCATAAATGGGTGCCTGTATCGACTTTGGGAAAGCGCTGATGGCAAGACCTCATCCAACCTATTGGTAGTGCCTTCCTCCAAAATGAAAGAAGTATTAAATTAATTCCATAATGGAGCTAGCGGAGGACATCTTGGAGTGACAAAGACACTGGAAAGGCTAAAACAACTTTTTTATTGGGTTGGATGTCAACAAGCAGTGGCGGATTGGATAGCAAACTGCACCCAGTGTATTGAAGCTAAAGGTCCAACAAGAAGAAGTCGAAGTCAGATGCAGCAGTATAACTCAGGCGCACTTTTCGAGCGGATAGCAATGGACGTTGTAAGCCCTTTTCCAGTCAGCAATGCCGGATACCGTTGTTCTCGTTTTGACGGACTACTTCAGCAAATGGCCGGAAGTATATGCCATACCTAATCAAGAGGCGAACACAATAGTTAACATTTTTGTGAACAACTGGGTATGCCGCTACGGAGTTCCAATAGAACTACATTCCGATCAAGGCAGAAATTTTGAGTCAGCTGTATTCAGGGAAATGTGCGAAGTATATGTCATTAAGAAGACTCGAACTACGCCTCTTCACCCACAGTCAGACGGAGTGGTAGAGCGATTTAACCGAACCCTGGAGGAATACTTGCGAAAAGTAGTGAGCAAGCAACAGAAAGACTGGGACGAACACATTCCGAGGTTTCTACTGGCGTACCGATCCGCGGTCCATGATTCAACATCTAGATCACCCGCCAAGGTTATCTTTGGGACTGAGATAAAGCTGCCCGGTGACTTAGAGTTTGGTGTTAAGCCCGGCACAGAGAGGGATGCCACAAACAGTGGAAAAGACGAAAGCGTAAATGAACTTCATGAGTCTGTGCGCACCCGTATAAAAATGGTCAGTGATAGAATGAAAGCCAGGTATGATCGTGCGGCAAACACGGAGGGCTTCCATGAGGGACAAATGGTTCTACTATACAACCCAAAGCGGAAGAAGGGATTATCTCCCAAGCTACAAACCAGCTGGGATGGACCGTATAAAATATTAAAGCGGTTAAAAGATGTCGTGTACAAGATACAGAAAGCTAACAGCCCCCGAGCAAAAATGAAGGTCGTACACATAGAGCGACTGGCAAAGTATGGGAAAAGAGATAATGAGCCTATTCGGGACGAACAGGCTTAAGTGGGCGGCAGTGTTACGAAAAGCGAAACGACCTAATATCGTTTAACAATAAAAACGATAAACAAAAGCTACCAGCTACACCAACACAAAGCCACACGATACAAACGCACACTAAAGTGTGAATTAGCCACACGTAACGTAACGTACCGTAGAAAACGTTCCCTTTTTAGCATATGGAGAACAATGTAAACGATTACCGAAACGTTCTCTCTCGTTAGCAAAACGGAACGATCTGTATAAAACAGAATTCTCCCACGTTTTTACGTGACATTTGAACATAAGAGAGAAAACATGAGAGAGAGTGCAGTGTTGCCACGAAAAAAAAATATTGTAACCAACATTTGTGAAAAAATCACCAAATAAGGAAAAATATGATCAAAATTAAGTTTGCAGTTTTTTTATTTTATATTTTTTTTTTCAAATTTAAATTATAATTGAGAAAAAGAAACAGAAAATTAGAAAACAAAATTATAGTCTCATAATTAATTAATTTTAAAAAAACAAAACAAAAGCTATTTTTATAAGACAAATAATAAACAAATCCGGAATAATCTACACATTGAACAAAAAACGGCAACACTGATGATGAGTCTGTATACCAATTTCTATGCATTGTGTTGTGTTTGTTTGTGTGTTGCTTTGTGTTCTGTTTCGTTTTTATTTACATTCTTCGTTGACATATGTCCCGTTTTAAACGTTTCTATAACTACACAAACGTTTTTAAGGCTACGTACGTTACGATTTTACGTTTCTAACGCTTGGGTAACCAAGACATAACACTAAGTATACAATGAACGTGTTGGTTATCTAAAGCTGCACACACACACATATGTATGACGAACCTGGTTGCACCTAGTACGGCAACATAAGCAAAGTACACAAACAACAATGTACTAGCAATAGAGTTCTCGAGAAGACGCGAGCGAGAACCTTCCATCTCGAGAACGTTCATCATACTGATTGATACACGTGTGTGCGGACCAGTGTTGCCAGAAGTCGGTTTGGAAAAAGTGCAAAAAGATTGCCAAAAAAGTGCAATCCAGAAAAAAAAAGTGCCAAAGCTTTAAAACCGGTCATTAAAAAAAAACTGCAAAATGAACAGCGTTTTTCATTATAAATGTTTTTTTTTTAATTTAGGTTAAATTTTATTAAAATTATTCGAAATTTAAAAAAAAAATTATCTTGGTTTAATAAATATGAATTTAGTTTGATTTAAACAAGTATATGGAATAAAAAATTATTTATTTTCCTATAGGCCTATTAATTTCTGGCTACATTCTCCAAAATGTTTGAAAGAATATTTATAAGTTGAATGTCACTAATTCTTGACAAATTAAATATTATTCCTGAACACCAAATTGGGTTTAGGCATAAACATGGCACTCCAGAACAATGCCATCGTATTTATCAGAAATACCTTGCAAAGGAAAGAATATTGTTCTGGTGTCTCTTTGGATGTTCAGCAAGCATTCGACAAAGTCTGGCATATGGGTTTACTCTTTAAACTCAAAAAGTTACGTTATATTTAGACGATCGAAGTTTTTATGTTAAAGTGAACGATGATTTTTCAACATATACGATATAAAAGCAGGTGTTCCGCAAGGCAGTGTTCTGGGACCAAACCTCTATACGATATTTACTTCAGATATACCTTTAACAGATAACGTTTTACTTGCATCTTATGCCGATGACACTGTAATATTAGCATCGAGTTCTTCTCCAACAAATGCATCAAATCTAATTCAAAATGAACTAAACCGAATTGAGCTTTGGTTATCTCAATGGAATATCAAAGTGAATACCGAAAAATCTGCACATGTTGTGTTTATGTTACGAAAAGGAAATTGCCCACAATTATTCCTTAATAGCAACACAATTCCCAAAAGAGACAGTGTGAAATATCTTGGTCTTCATATTGACAAAAGGCTTACATGGAAGCCTCACATTAAGGCAAAAAAGAACATCTTAATATAAAAACCAAACGCCTTTATTGGCTTCATCAGCCTAAATCTGAAGTAAGCATTGAAACAAAATTAATAATATATAAAACAATACTTAAACTGGTGTGGACTTATGGCATACAATTGTGGGAACTGTCAGTAACTCCAATGTAGAAATTCTTCAACGGTATCAAAATAAGACATTGAGGCTAATTGTTAATGCTCCTAAATTTATTTCAAATAAAACTATTCATAATGACACATATGCCAACAATTAAAGACGAAATAAAGAAAACTATCTTAACAGATTAAGCCACCATTGCAACCCACTAGCGATATCTCTACCAAACGAAACTGAAGAACTGAGAAGACTTAAACGTTATCATATACTTGATTTACCATTTCGATAATTGTTATTGGTTTTTTGTTTTTTGTAAAAATGTAAATATATACATTTAATTATATGTAAGATAGCTTTTAAAAATAATTACAATACTATAAAAATTTATTGTTAAAATGATGTTGTTCTCTATGGAGTGCAACATTTACTTGTATATATTACAGTATCAAATTTGCTTATTATCCCCAATGGGATAGATTGTAAATAAAGAATATGAAAAAAAGAAAAAAGAAAGGAAAGTTGAATTGATTGAAGTAAAAATATATTAATTTTTTTGTATTTGTTTTTTTCTTTTTTGGAAGCATTCAAAAATAAATATAAATTTTAAATAATAAAAATATAATTTGAAATATGAATTAAAATGAAATACAAAATAAATAAAAAATAATATAATATATGTAAATATAAAATGCACTTTTAATGCCAAAAAAATACAGAAAATGGCAAAAAAAAGTGCTAAAAAGCATCTAGCATCTTTTTTTTTTTAAAAAGTGCAGCAGACGAGAAAAAAGTGCTAGAATTGCACTTTAAATGCCGTTATGGCAACACTGGTGCGGACTATAAAAGGGCTGGACAAAGCAAGCAGAGATGAGAGTTAATTCAGTCAGCCTTGTGTGAAGTTGCGTGTGAATAAAATAAGTCGTGGTTGTAAAGATCTAGCGAATAGTTGTGTGAACTAGTGAATAAAAGAGATTATTATTGTTGTATCGTTAAGTTCTATACGGTGGCACACAAAAGTAGTGTAAATAATAAAGAGAGTTAAGAAAAACTAAAGACGCATTTGTTTTTACTTTGTTGCAATTAACGAACTCATATTTAAACGTTTTTAAAAAGGTAAAAACGTAACAATATTTTATTTTTGGCGACATATTCTAGTATGTAGTGTGTTTGGCTTATTAGACGTGAGGCCATGATTCAAGAAAAACGAAAATATGAAAAAGTATTTTTTCGACGACTTCCGATAGTGAAAAAGTTATTTGTTCTACAATATTCTAAAATTACGCTCCAAATAAATAACCTCATACATCACTCTTCTTTAATTACTTTTAGTATACGAAATCATATCCCACGAGTTGTCTAGATTTCGATGCCACACATTGTGCAGGTAATAAATGTCGCAGGTAATTTCGTCGCTTGTAATAACAGCATAGACGATGGAGGTTGGATCGTTATTCAACGATGCATTAATTGATCGGTGGACTTTTACCGCCAATTGGTTAGAATACAAAAGCGGTTTCTGATATATTGATGGCTACTTTATTTGACTTGACAAGTTGCACTCCCTAACTATCACTCTCAAACCTGTACAATTGTGATGAAATACTCATGATGATTTTTAAATTGGCAGTGAATGTCGAAATTATAAACTAATTAGAGGCCATGTGGGTTGTAATTTCTCTACAAAAGATCGTGATAACGATATTGCCGGGTGGTATAAGAAATGTGGTTGGAGGTCAGTTGATTAAATATTGGTGTATATGTTAACTATTATTAATATATTTTTGTTTTCAGCAATGTAAATGACAAATACTATCACGATCCATTAATTAGTATGATTTTCATGGCTACAAATATTCATTAAAGTTGTACAAATGTGATAATGATGTTCACATCAATTTTATATTGTGGTTTTAGACTTATAAATAATAAGTTTAAAAAAAATAATTTATGTAAACAATGCGCGAAAATAAATGAAGGAACACAAAAAATAAGCCTTTTAAAATGCATGCGATTTAAACGGTGTCTGCCATTTAATGTTAATTTTTACAAACAGAACAATTATGAATAAAAATTTTCCATAAAATGTAATCGATGGAGCAATTTGAATTGTATTTAGTTTTGCACTAGTTTCCATCAATAAATAAATTTTCATATGCCAGATAAGAGTGAGCATTTACTTTACGAGCAAATTGTATACGTATATAATGTAAGAAACAAACAATTGTTTAAACATCTATTTAAATATCAACGGAAACCTTAAAAAGTTCCACAATGGTTAACGGAATCACCAAGGCGAACATATTGTTACGAAAATGGAAATATCGTTTAACATTTACATGATTAACAAAAGCTACACTAAAGGCCGCGTCAGATAAAACTTTGTCGCTTCGTGTGACGTTTATAACTTTGACAGAAAAGCGTAAAGCAAAAGGTGTATGACACAACAAAAACTTTGACAACACTCGCGTTGTTTGTTTATCTTTTAAAAGTGGTTGGCGCGTAAGTTTTGCTATTAATATTGTGTGTTTAAATAAAGACTAAAAATGGATTTGGAGGATTTATTGGACATACTTATAATTGTACTGCTAATGAACGAAGCATTGGAGCTGTTTAATTTTAATTTAAGGAAAAATATTAAAAAAATAAAATTTGCGCGCAAATTTGCCAAAAATATTTACAGAATAATCAACAGCTGATTGTCAAAGCACGCAAAAAGATAAAAGACGCCCAACTTTTCGTTTTGCGTTGCGTTAAAAGCACTTTTTGTGACAAGTGGCATATAAACATGTACATTTTATCTTAAATGTCAAAGCAAATTTGTAACGCAACGCGAAGCAAAAGTTTTATCTGACACGGCCTTAACAAATACAACAACATTGCTAGAAGTAAAGCAATAACATCGGCATGAAAGAAAAGGGAATAGACAGGTAAGCGAGAACGCAACAACAAACAATGTGCACAAAATACATAAACAATAATGAAGTCGCGATAGAGTTCTCGACAAGGCGAAACACTGAACGTTCTACTTCTAGAACCTTCATCAGACTGATTGCTTGCGAATATAAAAGGGCAAGACGAAGCAGGCAACGAGTATTAAGAATTCAGTCAGTCTTGTGTGAAGAAGCGTTGCGTGCAAAGTAAACAGTCGTGGTTTGAAGATCGCTGTCGTGAAGATCTACCGAACAGTTGTTAGTGCTTGAGCGAACAGAAGTGTAAAGTAGTATAGTGAATAAGCAATTATTGTTGTATTTTTCAAGTATGAAGAGTGACACAAAAGTAGTGCGAACAATAAAGAGTTTGATTAAAACTAAACACAAATTTATTTTCATTTTGTTTGCAATCAACGAACTCATATTTTAAACGTTTTTAAAAAGGTAAAAACGTAACAATATTTTGAGGAATTTAAGTTTTTTCAATGATGATGATGCCTCCAATAGCTAACAAATAGCTGCTTTTTTTCAAATAACAAGTGAGATAAGAATGGAAATTCATTGAAATGAATGATGAAGCATCAAATAGATTATAAATTAGAAAATATTGTATGTATGTGTACATGTGGTCAAGCGGTATTTTTATATTCTTAAATTCAAAATCTATTGCATTCTTTAGTGATCATTTTTAGCTGATAATTATTATCATTTTAAAGTTCATACACTTGCATACACTACATCACTGTAGTCATATATGTACGTCATAATGTTGTCAAAAATACGTTTTTCGTTTTCTTAAACAACTTTGATTTTCATTTCACAAAGTATTCTGAGTTTGTTAGGACACAACCATTAAAAATTCTCCCGCAGATTTATTTGAAGGCCAAATATTATTAAGAAACAAAAAACATAATTTTTAAATCAAAAAAGCGTTTCATCCCATTGAGGTATAGAGAAATGTAAATAATTTTTGAAAAAATTAAAAATTAAATTGACCTAACGAATAATTTAAATATGTATGTACAGCCGTCATTGGCACATATTCGGCAAATTTTTTTTTTTAATTTGGCGGTAATGTTTCAATTTGTGTCTTGGCAGGTATACAAGCCATGAGAGTTCCTTTTTGTAAAATTTATTAATTTTTAACGACTTAAAAGGAAAATTTGTTCTTAAAATTATTTAAAATTCAGAATAAATTTATAAATTAAATTTTCTTTAGGGACTTACGGGTTAATATGTCTGTCGAGATACTGATGTTTTAACAGATTCTGTTCCTGTCTATTTTACACATTAAGAGAAAACCAAACTGGTGATGTCCAGGGTTGACTTTAAGTTTATGATTGTAGGTAAATGGGCTACAGTAATGAGTGGAATATGAATACATTTCTATTATTTCTTTCTCCACTGTAGGAATATTTCAAAATTTTCAATCTTTAATTTTTTTACTTTATTCTTAGCTAAATATATTTAATTAGAGAATAAAGAAATATTAAGAAAAAACCCAAAATGTTAAAAATGTTTCCTTTCAATACTTGATATGCTGCAGTGCAGATGAAGCTACAAGCATTTTCAATCGAGCGATGACTGTATATTTTGTTGGAAATAAATTCTGTAAAAACGAAGCAATAATTCACAGCAATTATTCTCTACTGGCCTAAATAGGTTTTGTATTTGGTGGTTTACGGTAGCTATTTGTTCCATTATACATACTATGTAGCATACTTGCTTTTTCTTAATGTTTAAATACTACTTTTGCCACATTAATTGGACTTTGTATTCTTTCTGAAAAAAGAACTAATGAGCTGACTAAAGAGTTGATGCTATTCAAAAGTAATTAAAAACGAAAAATGTGCCTTTTTTGTTAGCTCTTTAGTTTCAGCAACTTTCAAAAAATGAAGAAAACAGTTGTAACAAATACACGAGTAGATGGTGTATTTGGACCACATGTAGCGTCGTCGATCGGAAAGAACAAACAATCTTTATTCTAGCATGAAACTAAATATAATTGAATTTATTATACCGATTTATTTTTTTATAGATCAAACGCCGCAACATACAATATCAGACTATTAGATGGGAAACTAAACAGTCAACCGAAGAAATGACCAAAATATGTTTTATTTGAAATTTACTATTTATCGTAAAATATCTGTATTCCATCTTTAATCTCAGTCATCTGTCTGCGTTTTAATTTAGAGGTGGTTTTTTGCTGATATCGATCAAAGACTTACCACTCTGGTGGAGTCAATAATACAAAAACAATTATCATTTTATTTATGTAATATTTTTATTTTTGGATACAATATTTTTTAATTATCTATTTTTTAATATAATATTTCATATCATAAAACAATATCTTTAATGACAAGCATAGAATTTTTCAATTTAGCACTTACAACTTCCTAGGCCGTATCAACATTTGTACAAATTTTAATGAATATTTGTAGCCATGAAAATAATACCAGTTAATGCCACGTTTATTTACTGGAGCATCATTTAATTCTGTTGGATCGTGATAGTATTTACCATTTAAATTGCTGAAAACAATAAACAAATTAATAATAATTACCGTATACATCAACATTTAATCAACTGACCTCCAACCACATTTCTCATAGCACCACGCACCAGTTTTAAATATTGCGCAATTTGCATCTTTGTCAATATCATTATCACGATCTTTCGTAGAGAATTTATAACCCACATGATTACTAAATGAGTCCCCTGCATCGCCGGAATACGACCCCACACTAATTAATTTATAATTTTCGCTTTCATTGCCAATTTGAAAATCATCATACTTTGCATATTTGATTACATTATCAAAATCTTGTAATTGTATGAGTAATCCCACGGGTTTAAGGGTGGAGGTTAGGGCGTACAATTTGTCAATCTCGATGAAGAATTCACCATCAACGTTACCGTAACCCGTTTTATATTCTGACCAATTGAGGTAGAAATTCACCGATCCGTCAATACGTCGTTGAAAAACCATCCATACACCATCGTCTTTGCGACAAGGAACCAGAAATGGTTCAGTTCCAAACAGATAGCTTTTAGTAAGGCGCTCATTATCTGAACAATAAGTGAGATATGATTGATAGTTCCTAAATGCAACAGAAGGAAATATTTACATAAAGGCACTAAATATAAGAATATATTGTGATTATTAGAAAGAATCGGTTTTAATGTATTCCTTGTAGTTTGAATAATTTCCCTCAAATACGATCTGCGGATAGTATACGTAAAAAAGAGCTCCCAATTGTTTTTGTTATTTGTAGAAATAATATGCCATTAAAGTTAAAAAATAAAAAAAAAATTATTTTACTTACGAAGTAGAATCCCCGTTCTTATGATATATTTCCGTGGTATCTAAATTATTAGAATAAATTGAAAAAGATAAATTTAAATAAGAATAACAAAGTCATTCTTACTTAAATATTGCTGAATATCCTTATAAAATTTCAATTGATCATTTTTAGGTATTGAATTATCGCCAATATTCGTAAGCTTTTCGTCTATTTTCTGCATCAAGTCGAATTTATCGGATATTTTTGAATTCAAAGCGTGCGTATGATTCTCAAAATTCATTTCTTTCAAAAGATTTTGAATATTATTCTGATTGTTAATCATCTCAATTGAGATATTTTTTGGGATCAAATTGATTTCGATGTTGGTAATCTTTGCATCTATTTTTTCTAAGGCAGTCAATTTGTCGGAAATTGTACTCTTCAAAGTCTGCGTATGATCTTCCAAATTATTTTTTTCGCAATGTTCTTGGGTGTCATTTTGATTATTTAAAATTTTAACCAACACACTATCGTGCTGTTTTAATTTTTCTCTAATCTCGGTCATAACTACGATTTTATCAACTGCTGGTGGTGTGAAATTTTAGGTTCAGCTTCATGTTTTTCTAAAAATTTTGCTTCAATTCCCTTAATTTGTAAGGACAATTCATTAATTTTGCTAAACAGTAGCTTTTGTTGATTAAGTTGTGTTTCATGATTGATTTTCGTTTGTAGACTCAATCGTTCCAGTTGAGTTTCAAATCCTGTATAATCACACGAATATATCTCTTCAGAGATGTCATCACCAATGGACTGTGTAGACGGAAGAGAATGTAATTTTTTTTAATTAAATTAAGTTCTCTTATTTAATTTAGAAAATACTTACTTTTGTTTCGACCTCTACGAGATTTTGTGCATTTAAAATGCACAGCAACTTTACCCCGTATTTCATGATTGCAATAAAAATCTTGTATTGATGAGATCCTTTATCAAGCTTTGGCTTTGATAGGATTATGAAGACACACCGATAAGTAGAAAATACTGAAATGAAATCTAATGTTTTAATGTTGCATTATCGTTGTTCGTTAAATACTGATATCAAAAGTATACATATACACAGTTGGCACACAAAGTAAGCATCCATTGTTAACTTTCTGAAATTAACTACACTTACAAAACGTTAATCATTTTAAAGCTTCTCATTTTAATTGCTACAGTTATAGCTAACAGCTCAGAAATTAAATTCATACATTTTAACACTCACTTGTTTTATTTCAAGATTTATTTCTTGTTTCAATTCTAATCAAAAGCCTGGCAGAAGACCATACATTTTCATTTTAGCTTCAAATGTTACAATATTCTTGTGAACTATGTGAAGCATTGAATATTTTTGTTCTCTCTCAATACGATCTTGTATAAATCCTTACGTGTTAATCAACACCATAAATTATTTGAAACTTCCTATCAATCATCGGATATTAATTCTAGCTGTGATTTACTCAGAAGAATTAAAAAATAAAATTTACAAGGAGAAATAAATTCGTAAGTATCCTACATGAAGTGACTAAAAGTGAAAATAATGGTGAAGGATTCACACTCCAAGTAGTAAATTTATTTATTAAGATAATTTATGAATTAAAAATTCACTTTCTAAAGTTAAAAATAAAATTGTTTACCAATTTATTGATTGTACATTTAAGTATTGAAAAAAGTTTAAAAGTTCTATAAGATTAACTGCAATACTTCCAGTTTAATACTTACAACACTTTAATGAAATACTATTCCATGTTTAATTAAACTAAGTTTGCATCAATAAATAAATTTTCGTATGCCAAATATGAATGAGAATTTACCACAAAGGTTAACGGAATCACTAACTCAGCAAGGCGAACATATTTTGGAGCATTTAAAATTTTGTCAATAACTACACCACCAAAACAAAACGATTCTATGATGCTATCTCCAATAGCTGACAAATAGTTTCTTCTTTCACATAACAAGTGAGATAAGAATGGAAATTCATTTCAGCATCAAATAGATTATTTTGTATGTATGTGTACATATATTTTTATATAGAATATATTTTATGTGTGTATATATTATATGTATGTATTTTTATGTTCTAATATTGTTGCGTTCAAAATCTATTGCATTGTTTAGTGATCATTTTGAGCTGATAATTATTATTATCACTTTAAGACACACATATGTATGTACATACACAGCATAACTGTAGTCATAAAGGTGTGTCTTTATGTTGTCAAAAATACGTTTTTAATTTTGATACAATATAATTTACATACAGTTTCATATTTTAATCGTGACTCTGCAAACAACTCTGAATCTTATAGGGCACAACCATTAAAAAATTTTCTCGCAGATCAAATCATATAAGATGATCAAATTGTCTTAATGAGTAATAGAAATTATTATATCCGAAAATTAATAAAATCTTTGAAATTTAATGTTTGTAGGAAACCATTGGAATATTTTATAAATTTAGAAACAAATTTTGATTTACGAATGTTACCATGAAAGCCTTTTATTATTTGAATTCCTGTTTGGAGTTCCCATTATTTTTATAATTTTTGACTGCTTCCATGAATTTACAATATTTGAAAAAATTTGAAGGGAAATAACAAGTCAATCTTCGTGAATTTTGCTTACATTTCTTGTATCATCGATCTATATTTCTTTGAGAACGGCGTTGGGTAGACCATGAGTTTCCATTGCGAGCAATATAAGTCGATGATTACCACCTTCTTTTGGCTTATGTTGGATGGTTTAAACACGTACGTTAAGTACGCTAATTTTTTAAAGTAAAAACGTCAAAAAAAGTTGTAGGAATGCAACATACAGATGACGGTGTGAAAATACAGAAACTACTGAATTTATGCTGAAATTTGCAATGCTTGATGTGTGTTACCTTTAGATATTACAAAAGCCATGCGAACTGTAATAGTTTAAATCCAAAAGATGTTTCAGTGGAAATCATTGAGATCCACAAACAAAGACATCTTCACCTTTGAATTTAAATTAAATGGTGGTTTTGATTAAGCTTTATTCTAACTACTAGTTGCATGCTTTGTCTTGCCTTTTTATATGCTCACGTAAACAGTCTGATGAAGGTTCTTAAAGTAGAATGTTCGTGTTTTTGCCTTCTCGAGAATTCTATTGCAACTTCATTTTTGTCTGTGTATTTTGTTTACATTGCTCGTTGTTGCGTTTTCGCTTACTTCCCCGTTCTTTCATACAGATGTTGTTGGTTTATTTGTAACAAGTTCGTTGTATTTGTTAGTGTAGCTTTTATTAATCAGGTTAATGTTAAACGATGTTTCCATTTACGTAACAATATACTACGTCTTCATAATAAACGGTCCGCCAAATTACTTTCCTTTTTTTTGAAAATGCTTTAAAAAAAACCTACTGAATATTTTCTCAAATTTCTATTTTTTATTTGAAATCCTTCCGGTTAATAATGGAAAATAATTTCATTCAAATGGCTGCCTCGGCTGGCCATGCAGTAGCCTGCACCAGAAGGTGCCGATTTTGGCAAAAAAATCATCTTTTCAGATGAAGCTCATTTTGATCTTGGGGGGTATGTAAACAAGCAAAATTATCGCATTTGGGGCACAGACAACCCGCACGCATACATTGAAAAGCCGATACAACCAAAACGATTCACTCTTTGGTGCGGATTTTGGTCCAGAGGCATAATTGGGCCATTTTCTTCGAAAATGAGCAAGGAGTGGCCGTTACAGTCAACGGCGATCGTTATCGGGCCATGTTGAACGAATTTTTGTTCACAAAAATTGAAGAGGAGGATATTGGCAACATTTGGTTTCAACAGGACGGCGTTCGTGCCACACAGCCGAAGCTACACTCGATGTTTTGCGCCCGGTTTTTAAAGATCGCATTATCAGCCGCAGAGCTCTTGTCGTTTGGCCACCTCTGAGCTGCGATTTGACACCGTTGGACTATTATTTGTGGGGTGCCGTTAAAGATAAGTGTTACGCCGACAAGCCAGAGATAATTGACGCTTTAAAGGACTATATTCCTGAAGCCATTGGTGAAATACAGCTGCACACAATCGATAATGTGCTTAAAAATTGGACCGATCGTGTAAGCTACTGCATGGCCAGCCGAGGCAGTCATTTGAATGAAATTATTTTCTATTATTAATCGGAAGGATTGTACTTTCAAATAAAAAAGAAATTTGAGAAAATATTCAGTAGTTTTTTTTAAAGCATTTTCAAAAAAAAGTTATTTGGCGGACCCTTTACTTCACGAAATCAACAGATTATATATATGTGATCAATTCAATAACTATTTGGACAATACTATACACGTCGATGTCCTAAAAACACTCGAAATAACTTGTCGATGTGTCCGCAGAATTCAATGTTTTTTTTAATTGATGAGTATCGATAAAATATGGTTATTACAACTTTTTAAGATAGGATGCTAAATTAGCAATTTGGAAGTGGTAAAAGTGAAATGAGTGAAGTTAACAACCAACCGTTGATTCAAATTGTTGTTCAACTACTGGCAACGTGTAGGGGCCACAAAATAAGACAAAACACTCCCTATTTGACTGCACACCCCTTGCTCTCCATTTTTTCTTCTTTTGTCGGAATAAGCGTTTCTATTTCCTCCTATACTCTCGGTACTTCTTCCATGAATGTTGAGTTGCTATAGTCAGCATTGTCGCCCTAATTTTAAATATGGTAGCTTCACTACACTTCTAGGGAAATCTTGTTATTCTTATGAGCAAGTTTAAAGATTTTAAAAGTATTCCTAAATACTCAATACAACACTCCAAAAAGAAAGAAATCTTTATAAAAAGAAATCATTTCAAACAATTCCTTTTTTTATAACTAGAAACCATGAAATTTTAAAAGGTGTTATGACGGAAATGGATCTGTTATTTACCTTAGAGGTTTATCTGATAGTGTTTCATAAAGATTTTTGTACTTTATCTTTAAGTACCACCGCTTATGTTTTCTGCGCTTATGCATAAGAGAGTGTGTGCCTGTATTTAATGGTATTGTAAGTAAATAAAAATAAATGAGGGTATAGGGCTACAGTGTTTTGGCCTTTTCGACTTTGACTCCTTACATTAGCCCAAAGTGAATACTTAAGCTTGAAAATAAATATAAGGCGTATGGTATAAAACACAGACTCAAACTCAAAATTATGGACTTTTCTCAAGGCCAAAGTTTTTCCATTTTCTTGATAAAATTGCGGTTGTTACTTTTGTTTCTGTGTGACTCAGTTATTGTTGGTTTGTTTTCATTACATTTTCTTTCCGTATTTTGGCTAAATAAACGAGGTTGTTTGGAAAAAAATTGTATCTACTCTCACAGTTTTTACCAGAAGACTGACGAAAGAATTTTTTTTTCCAATTTCTTTGCATTCGAGATGCTGATCCAGGGGTTGAGGCACGGACAGAAAATTTGAAATTTCTAGACATAAAGGTAGAATGGTGTTATCCCAGTAGTTTAACATTAAAGTGTTGCATAACAGAACACATAGACTTTCAACCCTTGCGTAGGGTGATCGTCGTCATCTTGTCATTAGGTCAAGAGTATATCCTAATCTTTAGTTCTATATTTCATGCATAAAGTGATATTAAAAGTAAAGATGTTACAAGAAAATGCTTGAGAGTCTTATGATCGTTAAACTTAATATTACTTGACCGCATCTTAAAACTGTACATCAGCAATTAGATGATACACTTTATAATATATTTTTTTTAATAAAGTTTAAGTCTAAGCTATGCTCCTGTAAAGGTACTTAATGTTTATGGACACTCGGTAAGCTTGTTGAAACGGTCGCCAGGAATTCAAATTTCATTAGTCATTAGTTTTGACTGAATCAATAATTAGTGTAATAAAAACATATACTATAATTATTATTCATTTTATTTCACTTTATTTATTATTGGAACAGTCGCTCAAGCGGTCATAATTATACTTATTTACTTAAAACTCAATGTATGCTAAATATTTTAAGTTCTAACACACCATGTATATGTGGGAATATACTAAGACAGCATAATACACGCTGTCCTAACATTTATGCAGTGTGGACAATAACAACAATGTTTTGATATTAAGTTACATACAAAGGGTATGGTAACTTCGACTAGTCAAACACACTACATAAGCAATTAAAATTAATCTAGAATGTAGTCGCCGTAGTCTAGTAGATAGTATGTTGGTGTGTTATTAGACATGAGGTAGGCATTGCGAACAAAACGAAATATAAAAAAAAACTTCGTCGGCGACTTCATCTCAAAAGATTTCGGGCAAAAACTCTGAGAGTAAATAAAATTGCCATGAAAAGTTTCCCAAAGATCTGTACTTCGGGGTCGACTTAAGACTATAAGTCACTTATATATAAGATTAACACACACAACATAATAAGCAGCATAATAATGACTGAATGATTGTAATGACCAATAATATTTAGTATTTGAACTTGTACTCACAATCTTCCATAATATATCAACAAATCTGTTTGTTCGGCCTTATCACTGAAGATGATTTTTCGATGCAAATTATGATCAGTGGCCAACATTTATTTTGATAAAAGATAATTATTTGACAAAACATACTGATTAAAAACGCAACGAATTTGCCGCATGTAGCTTTAACAAGGTGGCCGTTATCAACTGTCAAACTTTGGAAATTCTATGAGTACTACGTGTTTTAAATATTATAATCGTTTATCATAACATTGCGTGCAATGTAGATAAACGTTGATGATTTAGGACATCAACTACTGTTCCATTATTCTTGATAAGGAACTCAGAAAACTGAGAATAACTTGTAGACAACTTGTTTTTCGTAGCCTTTGAGAACAGTAGAAATTCAAGATTATTTATTTATATGTTTATTAATAGAGATGCTATCAGATGAAAAAAAACTTGGAGAATCTACTTTCTAATTTTGATACAAAACTATAAAAAATTTTATATGAACTAAAACTATAAACTTATAAAATATTGGTTGCCCTGGTAGTCTAGTGGGTAGAGTGCTAAACTATTAGCGTCAGGGTCGTGGGTTCTACTTTGCTAGTTGGTAACATTAATCGATTTCACGATTCGGCCCTTACAACGCCCCTCCTTTCGACAACATATACTAGGTTTTGCCCACATTTACTGGCAGGACCATCCTGATAGACCGGTCAATAGCGCTAAAGGTTGCAATAACATCTCCTTTTGTGCGCCTTATGTCGTCAACGTATACAAGCAACTGGACACGGGAAAATAGTGCCTTTGCACGATATTAAAAGTTTCGCAAAGGTTCGTTTCTACGTTGACGCAACAGGAGTTCAGACATTGCGGCAAAAACAGGATTCCTTATAGGGCTCTCGAAGGTTACCTTATAGACAACGAAGAGATGGCGCTCGTAAGAACCTAGTATGCGATAGGAAGGTTTATACCCTTAATAAACTAAACTTACTTTATAAAATTCAATCACATTTTTCAGTGTCTTACATATGATAGACTAGTTGTGAAGTACTAGGAAAAATGATTGCTTATCACACCAATGTATTTAATAGTCCTTCATGAACTTTGCAGTACACAATCAGATGCGTAATTGATGCTTAAAAAATACATTAAATTTAGTCATCTTCACTGTGCGCTGTAGTAATAATGACTTTACGCTGCTAATTACGATGTTTTACTACCTGCTTTAATGTAAAAAAACACAATATAGCCGGAAGTGTTTCTAGTATCCTTTATGTAATTCCTTTCTAATTAATGTTTTTATCCTTCCTTTCTGCCTCAAGCAGTGGGCATATTTCCTTTGTTTTGTGTTTTCAGACTTACTTCGACATAAAATACTTGGCACCAAATCAATACTAGAAAAATTCAAATACAAATACAAACAAAATATGGAAGCTATTGTCATAAAGAAATATGATTTGTAAAGGAAAGCTCGCCAGCTTCATTTATAATGAGTACTGCTGGGGGCATAAAACGAAATAAAAGTATTAAATAATAATACCCGTGTTAAAATTTGTTAATAACATTTGAGGGGTTAAATTATTTTTGAAATTTTTCCAAATAATTGGGTGACAATATGTCAAAAATTTTCTGTAAGCAGCCACAAATAACCCAATGCGACAAAATAAAATAAATTAAATACACCCAGCTAATGACATAGTGCAGGTTGTGAGTAGAATCGAAAAATATTTTTTATATTTCTGGAACCCTCCAAACTTGTTTTATTTGACAAAAGCTGTTTTATTGGATTTTACGCACACATTTTTTGATTACGCAAACATTTCTGAACCAATGTCAAAAATTTAAACCTTATTAGAAAGGAGAGTGACAGGCCTTTAAAACGATGTATATATATATATTATTTGACTTTGGTTTGATAAGGTAAACTTGACAAAAGCGAATTTTTTTTATATTTTTTTCAAGTTCAATAGTAGCAAACTTTAATTAAAATATTGTTACGTTTTTACCTTTTTAAAAACGTTTAAATTTGAGTTCGTTAATTGCAAACAAAGTAAAAACAAATATGGGTAAATTTAATTTCAGTTAAACTCTTTATTCTTTACACTACTTTTGTGTGCCACCGTATACAACTTAACGATGCAACAATAATAATCTGTTTATTCACTTTACTAGTTGACACAAGTATTCACTGGACCTTTACAAACACGACTTATTTTGTTCACACGCAACTTCACACAAGGCTGACTGAATTCTTACTGACTGCTGCCTGCTTTGTCTAGCCATTTTATAGTCCGATACAACCAGTCTAACGAACATTCTTGAAGTTCTCGCCTTCTCGAGAGCTCTATTGCTAATACATTGTTGTTTGTGTACTTTTCTTATGTTGTCTATCCCTTTTTATCACATACATGCTGTTGTTGGTACCAGCAGCAACCAGGTTCGTCGTACATATGTGTGTGTACAGCTTTAGATAATCAACATATTCATTGTATTCTTAGTGTTTGTGTATTTGTATCGTGTGGCTTTTGTTTATCGTTTTTGTTGTTAAACGATATTAGGTCGTTTCGATTTGCGTGACAATATTTATATAAAATAAGTGACGACATTCTGAAAGTGCATTATCTTGTGAAGAGATTGACCTTTCGTGTGATCAAATCGGACACAAATTACCGTAGTTATTATTTAAAGAGCCTAACAGCTGAGTTATATTTTTCATTCAAATTTTACTTTCACAATATATAATTTTTCCATTCCTTTGGTCATCATAATAAAATATTTCGTATAAAGCTCTAGTGATTCAATCTTGATAAATTGATTTGTGGTGATGTAAATTCTTAATTGTATTTTACACAGAAACAGAAAATTTTAGGTTTCTATACTTTTCGTAATGGACGGTTGTTTAGGTTTATGTACAGTGGTGATATTATAATTAGCACACCCATCCAATAAAAAGTTTGTATTGAATATGTCATTCTAAAAGTGATTAATTTTCTTGTCACATTCTGTGTAAAATAATTTACAGTCTGGTATTAAAACCTATTAAATAAATATTGTCGTCAACAACAATTTTTAAATTAACTTTCTTTTTTCGTCGGGACAGTGATATAAAAAAATTGAACTAGATTACATGGTTACGTATTGATTACATTACATTTACGTGATTTCTTAGAAAAAAAAAATATTTTTTGTTAAAATGGGTAAAAAAGCCTTCTTTACACCTAAGTTTTGGAAAATTACAATAATTGTGTTCAAAAAAGAATAGAAGTCTAGTATCGCAGATCGTCTAATAATTACTAGTGCGAAGAAGAATTCCTTCATAATGTGGTCAGAAATGCAGAAACTTGTTATGGTGGAACGAGTTAATTTTAACAAAAATCATCAGTTGCAGACTTAATTGGGATTGTAGCGCAACACCAACCAGTGGTATCCAAAAATAATTTTGAGTGTTGTCTCTCTTTAGCTAAAATATAAAGAAATAATCTAAAATTATTCAGAGAAAACAGTTTTACAAGTGCTAAATCTAAATTCTAATCTAAATCGATTTGACTCCAATTCAAAGAACAACGTGTGTCTTCCACCGAAGCAGCATTTAAATCCACGCTATACTTTGAAGGCAATTAAAGGAACGTGTGTGCAAAGAACGATTCCCTGACAGATTAACATTTAAGCAAACATATTTCGTAGATTTATTGGATTCCTTTCGCTACTGAAATCATTATGTAAAATGGATTTCTATCAACGATAATGATGATAGAGATAATGATAATACACCGAGCGTGTATAATGTAATTTGAGGACCAATAAGTTGATATTGTTAAGTTTTTACCTTTTTAAAACCTTTTAAAATATGAGTTCTTTGATTGCAAACAAAATAAAAACAAATATGTGTTTAGTTTTAGATTAAACTCTTTATTGTTCTCACTACTTTTGTGTGCAGCCGTTTACAACTTGATGAATCCAACAATAATTTGCTTTATTCATTATTCTTCTTTACACTTCTGTTCGCGTACGCACTAACAAATATTCGGTAGATATTTTCAACGGCGATCTTTAAACCACGACTGTTTTCTACTCACGCAACGCGTCTTCACACAAGACTGACTGAATTCTTACTTCTCGTTGCCTGCTTTGTCCTGCCTTTTTATATACTCACGTAAACAGTCTGCTTTTGTTTATCGTTTTAATGTTAAACGGTGGTACACCGTTTCCATTTTCGTAACAATATTGTGTAATGGCCAGCATTGAGTCCTGATTCCAATCCTATTCATGGAACGAAATTGAGACACAATTTGAATATAAAAAGTAACAAATGTTCAACACCTGTGGGAAGTGTTTCAAGTGGCATGGAATGACATACAATATGCAACATGTCAAAGACTTATTGAAAGTTTGCCTGGAAATTCTCAATTTATTATTAAAGAGAAGAAGTGCCTCCACAAAATATTAAAAGGAATTAAATCCAAATGACGATTTGATCCATCTTTAATGGGGGTGTGATAATCACATGACCAAGTAATTTTTAATTTTATGAGTTAAAGTGTCATTGTTATTGTTAAATTCTATTATTGAAGTTTTCTTTACTCCATACATCACTTAATTATACCCCATAGAACGTTTAACCGCCTTTAAATAAATTTTGAAAAAGTATTTCATCTTTGTTTGTTGCCAGTAAAAGCTAGTATAGATGTGTGGATGTGTTAATTATAACACCACCACTGTAGGCATATGTACCTAATAAATTATTCAAATGAAAGGAAAAGTCATCTAATACAGAATGAAGTATATACATACATACGTATATGTGATAGTAATTTATCACTATTAACGATAGGCCCAAAAAGAACATTTTAAATTAGAAACTTTCTTTCTTAAAAATGATTATAAAAGTTTAATACATGATTTTTTTATGGTTTCCTTATTCTTAGTTTTATTTTGGTCTTTAGTTTTGGAAAAAGGAATTACTTAAAGCTTAAAGAAGGAGCTGAAATAATTTTGTGAGTTTCTTTTCCACCAGGTTGAAAAAAGGGAAAACTAAAATACAAAAGTCAGCAATTTATCATTTGATACTCTTAATTGAAGAATTGAATGGCATATATTTCACATGTACTTAAGACTTAAGTCTCATTTTCCAGTATGGAACTCAATATAAATACATAAAAATTATTAACACAGAATGGATACATTAAGCAATTCTAAGAGATTGAATCTAAAATATTGATTATAAACACATAAAGCAAAAACACAATGAGAATTAAACGAAGTTCTAAAATAATAATATCAGCTAAAAATCTTGGTATTAACAAAGATTAACAAAGTATTTTTAACAAAGAGCTTCAATGAAATACACACATAACTGCAGTAATGGGATCTACGATTGCTATGTTGCGGATACAATATACAATTCAACATTTAACTCTGCTTAACATTCGTGAACTATTAGCCAAAGTTATTATACGTCTGGTCGCCTTAATGTAGTGTACAATGCCCTTTAGCGATATGTTTATGGAATAAAAAGATATGATGAGCATAAACGAAGCCTTTGTATGGTGTATCTTTTGAAACCCTGCTTAAAAGTGCGTACACTTATTATGCTGCATAAAATTATTTGCAAAAAAAAATCGATTACTTGTATAGACGACCGCGATTTGCCAATACTGTGCTTGAAAATACGCTGATTTGTACTCGACATCGGTTTTTAAACTCTGATTGACATTTCTTAACTAGTGCTGGACGTTATTGAGACTCTCTACCACATAGCTTACAATTAACGGGCAACGCAATGCAATTCAAAAACAATGTATACGTATACATGTAAACCGAGTATCAGGTGTAAAGATGTCGAGTTGCCAAAATAGCAGTTGTATGTAATATCCAGTGAGAGTCAGTCAGTAATGCAGCAGCAGTTGTCAGTTGAGTTTTCAGTCGATCACTCGCTAAGCTGTAGTCGCTAATTGTGTGTTAATCGAATCTTAATTTCTATTTTCTATTTCTCTTTTTAAAATTCATTAAACCTTTTAAAATTTATTAATACTTTCGGCGTTATTTACAAAAATTATTCAAACAAATGAATTGTTAAAATAAACTATTTAAATTAATAAAACTGGATAAACATTCTTACATACATACATACAATAAATATTTTGTAATTATACTTTTGTTTTTGTTACATGTATATATTGTTACGTTTTTACCTTTTAAAAACGTTTAAAATATAAGCTCGTAGATTGCAAATAAAATAAAAATAAATTTGTGTTTACTTTTAATTAAATTCTTTATTATTCGTACCATTCTGTTTGTCACTGTTCACAACTTGATTTAAACAACAACAATTTCTTTTCTTTGTTATTCTTTTGTTTATACCCTTTGCATAAACAATAGCAATTAGTAGACAATTATTCGAAAGATCTTTGTAACAGAGATCTTCAAACCACGATATTCTCTTCAAACGCACCGTGTCTTCACACTGACTGACTGAACTTCACTAACTCCGTCGCCTGCTTTGCCTTGCCTTTTATATGGCAAAGTAAACAACGATCTCTGAATTAGGTTTGGACTCGTTGGCAACTGGCCAAAATTTTCACTGAAAAATTATCTTCAGCTATGGGATCCATTTCTAATTGAATGCCGTTAACCGTTAACAAACAAAATTGTCAGATTTGGGATGATACCAATTCACATGATATCCAAGATCAGCAAATGTATCCCAAAAAAGTCACTTTTTTGTATGGATTTTAGGCTAGCGGACGAAATTTGGGCTGATCGTTGGCTTGTAACTTCTTTTGGCATGAATTGAATGATTTTGAGAATTCAACAGGATGACGGTACGTGAAACACAGCCAAATGTATTGGATGTTCTGCACAAGTGATTTGATGGCATGATCATCTCACTTGAAGGTGATATCAACTAGCCACCGAGATCATGTGATTTTACGTTGTTAGACTTTTTCTTAAGTCGCAATGTATGTGAATAAGCCAATAAACACAAGTGTGTCAAATTTAGCTTGATTTATAAGCCAGAGTCCAATTTGGATGCGTTCCACCAAGAGAAGCCGTGACAAACGTTTGAGCGATGTTCTGTTCTACAAATAATGGCATCAACAGGTCTTTCAAACGCAAATAAATTTCGATTATATCCTTCACAAATTTTCTATTTAAAATTAAAGATAGGAAGCTCTTAACAGAGGATGCTAAGCAACATTTCATAATAAAACATTTCAAATAAAAGTTTAACGAAGTTAAGCTGACAAGTTTTTACAAAAGCAATGAAACGGATGTACCAGTGAATGTTTATGTTTTATTTGACAAACTAAGTGACTCATGCAAAAATGATCATTAGAAAAACTGCAATTGTATTCTAGAAAATAGTTTTTACTTGACTAGAAGGCCCTGTAACAGAACTCAAATTAATAACAACGAATCCATTGAATTATTCTGTTGCTTATAAAAGAAAGATATTTTTCTTATATTCGATTATGTGAACGGATTGTTACATCAAACAAAGGTCGATGATGACCGAACTCAACCAATAAAAATTATTCGTCCAATATTTGTTTTTTTTATTTTATTTTAGTTTTTTTTTCTCCTCAAAGAGACGATTTAGTATTCTCTTTTCGAATACATATTGCATTGATTTTAGGTCGTTGATACCAAAGAACACCTAGACCTGCGAACGTATATTTTGTACATTGCTTGGTTACCTCGTTGTATACTGTATTTAACTTATTTTAATTTAATATCCTATGCATGGGCAAGAGATAAAATAAAACTTTATGAACTTTACGTGTTATTGCATATTTTTATATTCTTTAAATATTTACATATGTATGCATGTAATTGTAATTTTGATAGCAACAAAAACAGAAAATCAGACTTAACACAATTTTAAAGGCGCGAATAAAATTTTGTATAAAGTGAACAAACATGGGAAATAGTTGCCACCAATTTGTTGTATGGATAATTGTATGCACACGAAGTCGCCGTAGTCTAGTGGGTAGTGTGTTGGCTTATTAGACATAAAGCCAGGGTTTCTTCGGCGACTTCCTCTCAGCAGATTTCTGGCAAAAACTCTGAAAACAAATAAAATTGCCATGAAAAGTTTCTCAAAAATTTGTCGTTCGGAATCGACGACGAAAATTCACAAACACAATATAAGTGGTGTGAGAAACTAGGTCGTAATTCTGACTGGAGGGTTGTAATGACCAATTATGTATGTATGTATGTAGGCTACTATTTTGTACTCTAGGAAGAAAGGAAATATCTGAAGTAGGTATAATATTTAACATCATTGTAAGGACAAGGAAGTCGCCGAAGTCTAGCAGGTGGTGTGATGGCATATTAGACGTAACGCCACGGTTCAACATCAGGTCAGACATCAAAACGAAATGTGCAAAAAAATATTTCTTCGACGACTTCCTCTTTGTAGAATTCTGGCAAAAACTCAGGGAGTAATTAAAAAAAAAAATTTTTACGGAGTCGACTTTAGACTGTAGGTCCTGCCACACTTGTATAAAAAATTAGACAATACAACATAAGTGATGTGCGAAGTTAGATTGTAATTCTGGATGAAAGTCTGTAATGACCAATTATGTATGTGCGTATGTAGTGATGTCATTCCTACATTTCATGATGATATCCGTTAGTTCGGCGGAAGCGTCTACCCATGAAGAATCCATTTGTCCAGCCATAAATCGTAGTGCATTAAACGTTTGTCGTGGCTGTCTTTTTTCGAGGGGATTTTTATAGAAGCTTTTTTTTTTTGTTTACATTAGATAGAGTTTTACTTGTTAGGTTCTAAGCCCATCGCACACTTCAAATTTAAAGACCAGGGCATATGTATGCCCCGCACTCATTAGTTATCAATGTAGTGGGTGCCAGTACGCCACCCAGAGTCCATACTGAAGCTTCATGCCAACAATCATACTGTAAGACAAGGATCCTTCTGGAGGTCGCCAAGTTGTCTACATTCAGGGACTTTACTACTACTTTGCTTCCCTCCTTTACTATGCTTCAAAAACTACTGTTAAAGCTTGACGAAGGCTTCAATCAAACGTACTAGAACAAAATGTTTCAGGACGAACGCTAGTACAGTATTCGAACCTACACGTTTCTTCGAATAAGGCATTGTAGAGTTAGAGTTTTTTTTAACTTATTGATCCTGTCTGCTTAAAGAAAGTCTATAACTTGTTTTGAAAAGTAATATTTTAAACAAAAAAAAAAACGTAAATATTTTTAAAAGAAAACTTACAAACATTTTGATACAACTCAGAAGTCTTAGTATATTTTTACTGATGACTTTTTAGGATTGTTTTTTTTTATTAATTTGATCAAATAAACGCTTAGTGCCAGCGTTAAATGTCTAAGATTCTAGAACCACTCCTAACAGTTTTGTCACAAAAATGCATAAAGTCATACATTTGTGAACACTCAGAGATATTTAACGAAATTAAACTATCAATGAGGATGAGGCAAAATCATTAAAAACTTATAATTTGGTTTTTGGAAACATGAATTATTTCGTTTTTTATTATGTTTAATGAAATAAAATATTTACTGATAACATTCATAAAATAACAGGAAATTTATAAATATTTTATGACGCCAAATAAAATATCAACTTACAATATACACTTTCAGTCCACCAAAAATTTAACAGATTTTAATGATTTTTGTTTTTTAACAAGTTCCTTACCACATTGGAAAAGTGTTTGCTAAGAAACAGAATTCTGATATAATTTTTGTTTTATTTCTAATTTCACGGCAAATGTTAAAAGCTCAACTTTTATAGTGATATTTGATATAATTTTAGTAAAATAAACAAAAGTAACATAAAAAATCCGGAAGGAAGTGTAAAAATAAAAACAAGCGTCTATCTAGTGCCCTACTTATACCGTTTGATGATTGCACAATGGGTTTGGAAAAGGATACTGTTAAAACATGGTATTGTGTGCATAAATATGGTATTGTGTTATTAGAACAATAAAAATATAAAAGGTATTGAAGTTGAAAATTTTAAGTGTTCCAAGACATACAAAAAATTAAATAACTATAAATATGTAAGATTTTTTAGAGAATAAACATTTAGAAGAAAAACTATCAACAAATTTCCATTTAAAAAGAAAACAATTTCGAACTTTAAACTAATCTCAAAAGATTCTTACACTCACTTATTACTCTGCTTAGCCCTATTTTAAAATTCTTTCATTAAACTTTAAATAGACGTTGTACTTAAAACAGACCCTATACAAACAACATAACCATGTATGGCGCTTCCTTGCCGGGATCTGCACAGTAACAGCATTCGCTTCCTTCAGAATTAAAAATTTTGCCGACAAGCGGGAATAGACTGGCATCTATTTCATAGGGCCATCTAAGTTCTGCAATTTTATCTTCATCCACACAGTGTGATTAAAATAAGGATCCGTCATATCCAAAATAGGAGTTCAGTGTTACCTTTGTCTTCACACAGATAAATCGGACAAATTGTACAAGAATATAACCTTAATGGCTTTATAATAATCGATATTGTTCACCTCTTTAATAGCTTTCATCCAATATTTGGCGCTATCGTTGCCAGAGCTTCCTGAGTCTTGCTGACGAATTTCATTTGTTACTTGAATTTCAACCTGTTGTCGATTATCACAACTAAATATTCTTTGTGATCATTTTCTGCCAAATTTTCAGGAACAGCAGTATGTCAAATATCAGTCTACTTTATAAGCAGTCCTGTTGTCAGATTTCGTTTACAGGCAGATAGTCTTGGAAGGAAATGTGAGAAAACCATGACACTTCTATTATTCTTTCAAAACTTGAAAAGTATAATGGTTCCAACGACCATGATTCGAGAAATGATTGGATAATAATATGCATGACAATGATTTGTGTTTGATTGACAAAATTTTTTTTAAGCACATTACCTTCTCTGTATATTATTATGAATTTCATTCTTAGATTTTATCAGCAGCATCCTTTACTCAATTAAATAAGAAAATTATACACTTTTCTGAACTGCAATAAGCTATAGCTGTTGCCGCAGTCTAGTAAGTATTATGTTGGCTTATTAGATGTAATGCTACGATTCAAACCTCAGGCTCAGACGTTTCGACCTAAACGAAACATGAATAAATATCTCCTCTCTTCTCCTTGCCGATAATAAAATAGCCATGAAAAGTTTCTCAAAAATCTGTTGTTCGGAGTCGACTTTAGATCGCTCCACTCTTGTATAAAACTAACACATACAACATGAATGATGTGAGAGTCTAGGTTGTAATCTTAACTAATAAAGTAAGTACCGTAAGTAAGTAAGTAATTAAGAGTTCCTTCTGCCTCTAGAGTATGTTTAATCTTGAACGTGGAAATATTGAATGTAACAACATGGCTAACAAAGTTTTCATTTGGGTGGAATAAACTAATGATCCCAAACAGACTTAACTCATTTGCAAAAGTTAGATAAAAAATATATGAAGTCGCCGTAGTCTAGTGGGTAGTGTGTTGGCTTATTAGACGTAAGGCCACGGTTCAAACCTCAGGTCAGACATCAAAACGAAATATAAAAAAATATTTCTTCGGCGACTTCCTCTCAGCAGATTTCTGGCAAAAAGTTTCTCAGAATATGTCGTTCGGAATCGACTTTAAACTGTAGATTCCGCCACTAATGTGGAAAAAACATAAGTGGTGTGAGAAGCTAGGTCGTAATCCTGAATGAAAGTTCGCAATGACCAATTATGTATGGGCAATTTCGTGTCAAGTGACCCAATTTTTAAAATCGATGTCTTCCGATTTGGTTAGTACTATTGACCAGACACAAATTTTCAGCTCTATCAGTCAAGAACTGCCGGAGTTAGAGGGGGTCAAAGTTGGACATTTTGGTCATATAGTTTTTTTTTTTAAATGTGTGTAACTTTTCACCTATTGGTCCTAGCAAAAATTTTCCAAAGGATATTGGATAGCTATTTCTTCAATCTTTACAAAAATAATTTTTTATTTTAAATTAATTTTTATTTTTAAATTTTTTTTTTTTCAAAATGAGCCTTTTTTTTGCTCAAAAGAAAGCTTATGCAAGGCCTTAAGGCCTTTATAATTGCTTAATGGGATGCGAGTGGGATATCTATCACAAAAATGATTTTTTAACTCAAGAATAAGATTTTTCAATATTTTGCATAAAAACGTACTACCTAAATGATCTTAAAAAAGTATTTATTTGCATTCTAAGGACATTCGGAAATTAGTTTTTTATAAACAGTGTTAAAGTTTGGACGTGCGTTATTTACTAATTACTTACATAATTAATCTTCACAATGGCTTCCGCTTCCAAAAAGGAAATGTTGACTTCTTTTTGTTGTAATCCCTTAAACAAAAATAAGCACAGATCATCAGATATGCGAAATATTTCCGACAACTTATTGAAAAAATTCCCAACGCTTTCAAAACGTTTGCTAATTTGTGGATCGTGCAGGAATATGATGGAAAAGTTGAACACATTAGCGGTTATTCCAGATGAGAACAAAATCAATTCTGAAAATGATGACAGTTCTGCAGGAGATGATGGTTGTTCTAATTTTTCAGAAGAACCTATTTATTATCTAAAATCTAATTATCTAAAATCTAAATTTATAGTGGAGAAGATATACTACGTTTCGGATGGAGCTCGTCAACATTTTAAAAACAAAAATAGCTTCGCAAATCTTATAGCTCACGAAAAAGATTTTGGAATTCCAGCTGAATGGCATTTTCATCCAAATGCACACGACAAAGGAGCATGTGATGGCATAGGAGCAAATCTCAAAAGAAATGCAGCAGTGCTCTCATCAAGGTCGCATCTTATATGCGAACGCTTTATTCCATTGTAAAGAAACTGAAATAGTTTTTAGTAGCAAAGATGATCATGAGGAAACATTAAAAACATTGAAGAGTAGATTCGACGCTGCTGTAACAATTGATGGTACAGCTCAATACCATGCTTTTATACCATTTATCGATGGAAGACTCCAGTTGAAAAAGTTTTCTGCATCTACTCAATGCGATTTCTTTCCAAAGCCAAAAAAGAAAACAGCAGCTAATCAGCAGCTGAACCTAGTAACTCCAAGAAAGGATTGACAAAAAAGGCAGAAAATGAATGCAATAGATAACAAGGACGAAATATTGGCAATTTCAAAATTTATATATTAATTTTATTAAATTTTTTATTATTATTGTTATTTAGTATTATAAGTAATAAATAAAATATTGAAATAATATTGGCCTACTATCCTTGTACCTAGTACTAGTGTATCCTAGTACTAAACTTGGTGCAAATTTCATCCAAATCGGAAGACATCGATTTTAAAAATTGGGTCACATGACACGAAATTGCCCGTATGTATGTACTATGTATTTAGATCAAAAAATGAACTCCTTAGTATAAAGACCTAACTAATCTGTCCCGCTAGGGTTATACGCAGAATAAAATTTCTGTATAATCTAACAAGAATTTATCTTATGAAACTCATAGCAGTCATTGCAGTACAGTGGCAAATGGGCCACATGCTTAAAATTTGATAGAACGATTTTACAGAAGCACCTACACCTACACCTTTATAAACAGACCTTCAACACTCAGAAGGAGAGGATAATATTTCAAAGACTTCAAATATTTTGAATATTAAAAATATTTTACTTTTCTTGTCCTCTAAAGTGTATGTATGGTATGCCTTGAAAATGTGAAAGTATTCCAATCACATGCTCAAGTCGACAGTGTAATCTTTGGAAAGGGATTAAACTTTAATCAATTGTATATCAAATTATTAAATTAGAATTTTCTTGGTATCATGTCGATTAGTCTCACTGCTTAAGTATCTTTCATTTAATTATGCATCATTTTGTCATGACTTTTCTGGTTATTATGAATAAAAAATTAAAAACCAAACTACAACTGTGCAAATACTATATTACAGTGCCATATCCTACATTTGCATTAAAAGACTGCAATACTACCACAGTAAGCATTCCTGATTGAAAAGTTGTAATGGCCAATTATGTATGTATGTTATGTACATATGTAGGATAGTTGAGAAACGAATTGAAAATTATGAAAGTTGTTGAACAGCTTACTGAGTCTTAAAATAATAAGTGCTGGTCGTTTTGTCGTTTTGTAAATACAATTCTTATAAAAATAAATGCGTTCTTTTCAATTGTCGCAAAATTTAAAAATTTTTTTTCCTTCTTTTAATGCACACTTTTTCTGTGTTCGGTCTTAACGGCACATGGAAATATTTTGGAAATATTTTGGAAATATTTTGCTATGTTTAGGCTTCTTTCTAAGAAAAAATTGGGATGAATTTACGTACACATGTATTTCTGAAAGTTTGTTTTTACATGTATGTATAAACATTCATACATATGAATTTCACATCCATATCTGTAGAAATGCCAATTCTATGGTACATAGAAAAATTGCTGGATAAAGAATGCAGAGCAATACAGTTATCAATCGTATTCCGTGGAAAATGTTGTTTCCTCTCTTAATGTCTTTCCCAATTTTTTTTCTTGTGCTTTGTTTTGTGGAACTACAGATACGTACGTATACTTGCTCGATAATAGAGTATCGTATACACTTATTTTCTCTTTCGCTTCTTTTGTAATTTGTTCGCTATCAATACGAGTATTTTGATTCTCTTTCATACCCTTTTTGCTGAAATGTTTGCATGGGTACTTGCATTTCTGAAGCCGGGTTCACCCACAAGTTTCTGAAACATTTTTGGTTCGGAGAAATTTCTTGTTTACTGAGAGTTTTCTGCAACATGATTCACACATTTCAGAAACTTTGTTCGTAAAAACAATGCTGCCATATTTAATTGAAAATGACGTAAATACATATGTGCATAACCTTAAGAAAATTAATTATATTTGTGTCGAAATAAAGAAATAAAAAATTAATATTTATAACAAAAAATAAACAGTATTTGTGGTGAATTGTTTGGTAAGAATAAAAACATCTTGTTCTGCGATCGATAAAATGGATATAAATCATTTACTACTCTTGTTCGCCATTCAAGTGATCAAAGTAAAATCACTTGCAAAATATATTTATGAAAAACGAAAAGCAAAAATAAACAAGAGGACGGCTGTAAAACCACTTTTGAAACATAGAGATACCAAAGGGTATTTTCAGAAATGCGTTTAAATGACGTAGATTCATTTATAAACTTTCATCGCATGGACCCCGGGACTTTCGATGAACTTCTGGAAAGATATGCCTGTTCACCAACACGAATATATTACTCCGTCAGAAAGGCTTTCCTTAACTTTAAGCAAAGAAAATAACGTATAAAGAATGCGCATTTTAACATATTTTGGAATATTTTTCAAAAATATTTCAGGACGCGGGGGGAAAGATAGAAGGGAAGGTTACAGAAACCAAGAGCGTAACAATGCGTTGTTCTCATCATGCGTTGTTTTCATCGTGCGTTTTTGTTGTTTGTTTAAGAACATCTTCGGCTTTTTACACACATAGGACACGAACATCAAGAATGTTCGTTAAAAAGAGCGTAAAAATCTTGTCAGTTTTTAAAGAAAAAGGTTCATTTCGCTTTTTTCAGACTTCAATGATACACCCAAAGAAATATCACAGTAGTATTCACTAATATCAATGAGAAATGATTTCGATTTTTGAAAGAATACTTGCCAAGTTAAATACGGTGTCATAGTGTCTTAGTGCAGTACAATTTTTCTATATTTTCCGATCACATATACATATCATTGGGTTAATAAGTAGGCTTGACATTATTACTAACAATTTTCCTCTAGGTTAAACATGCCTATGGTTAGGATTAGTGAGTGAGAGAGAGAAAATAAGTTGAGAGAATTTATTTATTTACAGCCATATAAAAGTGTTAGTAATATACTATATTTTTATTTTCATTTCATCAACATACGTATGTAAAGCTGTCTATATTTGGCTTAATAATTTTGGATAAATAAAACCAAAAAAAAAACATTGATTTTATTATTAAAAGAACATAAAGCTATCCATCTTTGGCTTAAAAATTAGGCCATGTTTTTTAGATAAATAAAAATAAAAAGAATAAAAAACCATTTTTTATTAAAGGAAAAAAAACGAGCATTCCAAAGCATTTAAAAAAAATATACTGTGGGACAAAATAAAATATGCCCAGCTAATGACATAGAACATTTTTAACACAAAATATTCTTCGAGTGTTATTCTGAAATAAAATGATAAAGCATCCGCAGCACATTTATTCTTGTCGCAGTCTGATCGACAACTAAATCAAAAAACACAAGAATACATACACATGTACATACGTACGATGAGAGCAACACATTGTTACGCTCTTTATTTGTGTTCATTTTTCTTCTGTCTTCCTCTCCCTCACCCAGAAATGATTTTTAAATAAAATTTGGTGAGAGCCGGTCGTGATGTTGCGACCCGCCATAAGAAATTTTACTTCTACATGATGCGCATTCTTTATATACATATTCTTTGCTTTATGGTAAGTAATAATCTAAATAATTAAAAAAATTATATTTAATTTTGTATTTTTAGGTATTTAGCTAGTGGCGATTCCATGAAATCTGTCGGATATTATGGCTTTAGAGTTGGTAAGTCAACTACCAGTAGTACTATAAGGGAAACAACCAATTTAATATGGAAGAAAATGCAATTTGTCTTTCCAAACCCATCAAGAGCAATGTGGGAAGATATTGTCTTAAGTTTTGGCAATCGCTAGAGTTTCCCCAACTGCTTGGGAGCCATAGATGGCAAACATGTTGTTATACAGGTACTAAAATTTTCATTATTGTTTTATAACATATTTTTATAATAATTAATATATATATTTATTTCAATAAAGGAATTTCCAAATCACAATTCTCTCACTTTTAATTACAAGCACTCGCATAGCATTGTTATAATGGCGGTAGCTGATGCAGACTACAAATTTATACTTGTCGACATTGGAGCACTAGGCCACAACAGTGATGGAGGAGTTTTTAGGAATTCTAGATTTGGTAAAGCAATTTTAGATAATGCAGACGACTTGCAACTTCCCCCTCCAAAAAGAAGTCGCCGTAGTCTAGTAGGTAGTGTGTTGGCTTATTAGACGCAAAAGCCTGGGTTCGAGCCCCAGGCCAGGCATCAAAGACAAAAATACAAAAAGTATTTTTTCGGCGACTTCCTCTCAGTAGATTTCTGGCAAAAACTCCTGAGAGTAAATAAAAATTGCCATGAAAAGTTTCTCAATAAATAAAAATCTGTCGTTCGGAGTCGACTTTAAACTGTAGGTCCCACCACTCATGTATAAAATTAACACACACAACATAAGTGGTGTGAGAAACTAGGACGTTGTACAATGGGTCAATTCGACCTCCGGGTACTGTACTTGTCTTAATTGATAAGTACACGTCCTCTAACCTAACATAACCTAACCTAATCCCCCTCCAAAAAATTTACCCGGTACAAATGAAGTGGCGCCGTTTGTATTCGTGGGTGATGAAGCTTTTCCGCTGAGACCGAACTTGATGCGACCCTATCCTGGACGCAATATCGGAAACTTACCACCTGAGCAAGACAATTTTAATAGAAGGCTATCTAGAGCCAGGCGAGTGGTGGAAAATTCATTTGGCATATTAGCAAGTCGTTTTCGTATATACAGGAAGCCTATAATTGCCAGTCAAGAGACGACGATTAATATTGTTAAAGCAACGGTATGCTTGCATAACTTCCTACGTGATAGGGCGTCTTCAAAATACATACAAGCCGAACTTCTCGACAGAGAAACCAGTGAAGGGGTTGTCATTTTAGGACAGTGGCGAGAGGAAGATAATCAGGGACTGCGATCAATTCATCGAACAGGTTCAAACCGCGCATCCAACGGCGCCAATACTGTTAGAAATATTTACACAAACTACTTTACCCAAGTGCATTAGACGAGTTCACGATCATGTATATATTATATCATGTATATATTATAACACTTCAGAATTAAATGTTTTTAAAATTTATTTACTTACATAACATAAATAACAAATTTTATACAATTTATACATAAATATTTTAAATAAACATAAATAACAATTTTTATACAATTTCTTCTTATTCTAATATTTTAAATACACAATTTAATCTTGGTTTTCAATGACCAGAGACATTAATTTTAATTTTAATGCACTTTTGCGATTTTCAGGAACCTTCAAAAACTCATCTTCCAGTGCTGAAAAAAATGGGTCCCGCTTTGAAGTCGAAGCTTCAAGAACAGCTGCTGTTAGGCTATTTACAGATTCTGTTACATCTGGATCGCAGGCCACTTCATCGAATAGATTTTGGAAACTTTCAGTATTTGGGCTACTTTAGTTCGTCGTAGTTGGCCTAGAAGGATTATTCATATTCAATATACTTACTCTTTGTCTTCGTTAAAATTAAGGAAATAATCCATCTCGGTTACCAGCAGCTTAGAGAATCCTTTTATTTCTAAACGTACACTGCCACTTTTTCCCTTGATTTTATTTATTGCCGTTTTATGGCGTCTTCGCAAGCTCTTCCAGTGCGTTTGACATTAATTTCCTTTGGTAAAAAAGGAGTTTTTGTTCGTCTTTATTAATTACGAAAAACGTAACGGAACATTCAATATAAAATATAAATCTCTGGGTGACAAGCAATAGATTTCGCGTTAATACTACTTATATTAATATGTTATAAAATTTTTCGGGCGGCCACCCAGAGATGTAAATTTTTCAAACTAATATAAGATTTTATAAAAATAAATGAACTTACTGCTAATTCCAACTGATTCTGCTACTTCCGACCAAAGATTTTGTTTAATATGATTGTTCTTATAAGAGCTGTTGCTAAAATCATATAAACATTGCCTTCCTGGCTTTTTTATTTCGAAATTAACTTCAAGGCAACAGCTGCTGACAACTCCATTTAAATTTTTATCTGAAGGACAAAGAAAATGTAGAAATTATACAGTAAATTGCTTTAATATTACGACTTACCTAATGTAATATTTTTCAATTTCAACTTTTTTTAAATTTTTTTAATTTTGCCGCCAATACTTCTTTTTTTTCTTATCTTTTTTCTTATTTGCTTTTTGTTTACAATTTTTAGTTTACCATACTGAATTTTTAATACAAATGCCAAACAATATGGCATGTGTCTTGTATAAATTTCATATGGTGAGGCAACCTTTTCTAAAATGGTTCGGACCAAATTTAAAATTAATATAATTCACACTGAGAGTTGTTCGCACAAAATAATTTCTCTACTACTATTCATTTTTTTATTAAAAAAAAAATATATAAATAGCTTTGAACATATGAAAGGAACAAGCATTGCATAAACAATATTGTTGAAATAAATACATTTTCAATTGATTTGCCACAAATAATGGCATTGAAATTTTGCAGATAAAGGATTAGCGTTGCTTTTGTCTTTTTGTCAAATGCGTTGTTTTTTATTTATTATTTTAAGAGCCACTATTACAACTTGCCCTTAACTAAAGGGAGGAATTTAATGGGCATATAAATTGTTTTAATTACTATAAGTGGACGATAAGGTAGAAGCGAGCGTTAAGCTAAAGAGAATTGATTTTAACTAAACCCAACTTTAACGGGAAGTTGTAAAAATGGCCCTAAAATGTTGTATTTATTTAAGGTAGTGGTATTTATTATAAACTAAATATCATCTGAAAAATATTTCGAGAATACATATTTGTTGGTTTTCTAATTTTTCTGTACCCAATGGACTGTTTTCACAAATTAACACAAAAATAGAATAAAAGTTAGAAGAAAAAAAGAATTTATAAAGTCAGGTTATCTTCAAATTGGCTGCGTTAACAAAAGTTTGAAGAAATTTATTATTTTCCTATACTAGAATTTAGTGGGTGGAAATTTATTTTACAAGTAGAATCAATCATACTTGCAACAGAGTTACTTAGCCGATCCCGAATGATAGATTTTTGAGAAACTTTTCGAGGCAATTTTATTTGCTCTCATAGTTTTTATCAGATGGCTGCTACGAGGAAATCGCCGAAAGAGATATTTGTGTTCGAGACGTCTGTGCTAGGCACAACAGTGAAAAAAATGTATTTGGGCGATAAATTGTCAGATTTTAATTTAAAATTAATACGTGCACTTTTTTTACTAGCTTTTATTAAATTTTCATCACAAATATCCACAGTCATATAGGAGTTTAGAAAATGTTAACATTGTTTTTAAAAATCATGTATTTTTCGTCAGATAATTTTTCACCTGGTACGCGTGAATATACTTAGATCAGTAGGTAAACTCCACCAAAACTACGCACTGAAGGCCTTGAGTATGCTTGTCCTATGAGTTTAAACATGCACATCAATGCTATGCATTTGATATCAATGCAAAGATGTCGGGAATTTACAATAATGAAAAATTTAGATACTGGTGTTTTGCTTTTACATCGCTTAACGTTAAAATTATAAACAAATGCTACAAAAACAAAACAATGCAGCGAATATAACAACAAACACCAGAATAAATTAATGATAAACAAGTAAACAAAAATATACCAACAACACTACAGTAATAAACGTAAACAACGATGTTTACAGTTATAGAGATTTCGCCAAGGCGAAGTTAAGAACCTTCGGTTTCAAGAACTATCAGACTGTTTACTTTGCCATATAAAAGGCAAGGCAAAGCAGGCGACGAAGATTGTGAAGTTCAGTCAGTCGATATGTATTTAAAAATTTTAAAGATTAAAAAGATTTATGTATAAATAGGAAAGTACCAAAAAGGGCATTTGAGTTACATTGCCACTTAAAATACATACATATTATTTATTTATTATGTTTTAAAGTTTTTTTCTACACATTACAATCGTAATAATAATTAAAGAAAAATCATTTTTTATATACAAATTTAAACGGTTAATATATACAATTAATATATGTGGAAGTACCCAAAAGGTGAATTCGTACCACTTCGTCACTCAAAATACATAAATATTATTTATTTATTTTGTTAAATCTTTTTTATGTGCATGATATAAACATAACAATAAATATGTATTTATTTCTTATAAAACATTTTTTTTTATTATTATTTTAATAAAAAATTAAAAATTTCATTATATACATGTAAGATTTTTAACTATTTTTTATAAATAATCATTAAAGTACCAAAGAGGACTTTTGTGTCGCAATGCAACTCTGCATGCAATGCGTGAAGGAATTCAGATGTATACAGATCGTTCCGTTTTGCTAAAGAGAGAGAACGTTTCGCTAAGCGTTTGCATTGCTCTCGTATGCTAAAAAGAGAACGTTCGGTACGTTACGTTACATTCGGCTAACTGGTATTTAATCGTGGTTTGAAGATCTCCGTTACAAAGAATAGTTATTGAATGATTGTTGTTGTTTATGCAAAGGGTATAAACAGAGGTATAACCAAGAAAAGCAATTGTTGTTGTTTACATCAAGTTGTGAACAGTGGCACACAGAATTGTGCGAATAATAATTAAAACTAAACACATATTTATTTTTATTCTATTTGCAATCTACGAAAATCATATTTTAAACGTTTTTTAATGGTCAAAACGTAACAATATCAAACATTTCAAAATTCGAATAAATTACCAATACTTCCACCACACTCGCATAAAAAAAATATATTTGTATATATATATCACATCGATAGACGACAGACTTAGGAAAAAATTTCAAAATTCTGAATAAGAAATATAGTGCTGGAGGATATTTTCTCCTTACATTCTGTATCTTATGATGGTGACACGTACAAAGCTACCAAGGCTTATATAGCAGTAAAATATCTGGAATTAATCAAGTTCTATGATATCAACATGCGTCTACGACATCATCATCAATATATTTAGATGAATGTAATTTTATCGCACTTAAAATTTCTCCCTACTACAGCTATCCTGCATTTGACTGATTCCAAGCTTAGTGTGATTGATGTGTCCTCAGCCACTTGTTTCCTCAATATGCCTGATGGTAGTCAGTTAATAATAGTGAAAAAGCTTTAGACAAGCTCTGAGAATACGTATTTGTTTTCATGAGCGCCATCCTCATATTAATTACAAGTTTGCATTGTTTTCTACATTTTCATTATTCCATCATGATGATGTAGTTTTAATGGCTAAACGCAAATTTAAAAAGTCCCGCTGCGACATCATTCAAAGAGATCTTGGGATTGTTCACTATGGCACCATTTACAAGGAGAAGAAAACTTCTTAAATGGAAAAATATTCGATTCCTCGGTGAGATAATATTACAGAAAATGGAGGTCAAATATCTGCTAATAGCATTTGACAGTAAAGTGGAAAGGAGATTTCATACAGAAATCATATCGGGAAACGCCAGACATGTCAAGACTTAAACAATAGATTGGCTGACAGCGCCTCTTTAACTGTCCCCTCGACAGAAGAAGTAGTCTCTATGACTTTCGAAAATGCTTCACAACGACACTTAGTCACACAAGAATGAAAGGAATAATCACACTTTTTTAAAAGAGGAACTGTTTAGTTATGTGAACAGGTGTGTGAATAACGTATAAAAAATATTCTAAACCCATGGGAAAATTGCGGATATCATCCAAGCGGAAGTCTCTGCTCAATTCAACATGGATAAGAAATACAAATGCTTCAACTCCACTGAGAGACCATAACCCTTCTGTGGAGTGAGACTCTTCTCAAATCAAGTGGGTTTAAGGTAATCGACTCATTTATTAGGAAATTTCAATAAAAGGAGAACTGAGTGATGCATCAGACCTGAGGTTGGTTTTCCAAATTTTGACAGGGCACTGTAGATCATAGTACAGAATGAGGCTTATAAAAACCCCAATATGTAGATTACGTAGCAATCACAACGCATTGTTGGAGAATGTGCTACATTAATGAATCCAAAGTGGAGACACCTAGGTGCATATCAGGTGTTAGGCACGGAAATCCAATTGTTGACATAGAACAGTAGCCTAAAATTCTTCAGCGCAATAGGCTTGGGAGGAACAATATAGGGATTCTATACAGTTTGAGGGAAGTTTTGTATTGCGTTGTTTAGACAAAGATTCCACCGTAGTGGAGTCTAATTTGGACTCATCATTAATTAGTTTGTGCTCGGATACAGTTTATAAGTACTAACAGCACGACTTAAGGTATAATAGAAGATTTATTAAATTTTATTTATAAATCATTTCATGTGACCTTAGATTCCTGTTCGTTTGTATTACAATCACAATTAGAAAAAAATATGTGAGTCTCAGAAATATTGTTATTATTTTCCTCTTAATATAATAACTTTTCAACAAACAAAAACAGAAATCTGTTCTCATATTTACCATAAATTTCGAACAATTGAGAGATGTTATTCTATAGCGCGCTACGTTAAAGAGCACTTTGACGACGATGATATTTAAGAAGCCATTATTGAAACACCATTTCCTTTTAACGAAATGTATTTGTAACTGCCTCTTGCAATCTGTGAATTTTCGCAATTAAATTGCTTTCTCCTTATTTTGTCAGGGTTTTATATTCACTCTCTCTTATCTTCTTTTCAATTCTTTGAATTTCTATGCCATTTCAGTTATGACTGACTGTTCTTCACAAGGAATTTTTAAAAACATTGGGAAACCACTTTTTACATTTTTTCTACCTTTCGGCACTGCAGAGAGACACAAAAGTATAGGATGCATACTGGTAGATCTTTAACTAAAACATTTCTTACATTTTCAAGCTGGAATAATTTTTTATGCCAGACAAATCATAAAATTAATGGAATTGTAAAAAAAGTTTACCATTAAGAATTTAGAAGAAATTTATAACAACGAAAAAAGGAGGCTCTGGTATCCAAATATGAGGCGGTTTAATGTTTCTAACGTCAATAATTACTGCACACAACAGCAGGTGACAAGTTTGCCAAGTGCATGAAGCAACGGCCAATTCCCTAATGCTGCTGAAATGAATGTGATTACACATACTAAAACACTAAGGGTTATTATTACAACTTGCCGTTGAAGTTGGTTTTAGTAAATGGTAACTTTAGCTAAAATGAACTTTACAGTCACCTTTAACTTCTTTTCGTTATTACAAACTACAGATAAAATAAAGTTAACTTTTTCAAAAATATATATAGTGCCGCAGCAATGTCGATAACATTTGCCAATTAAACAAGTTTTTTAAAAACACACTGGCAACAACAAGCTTCTTTGTTTGTTGTGTTTGCTCATTTTGTTTATATTTGAAGTTGCCATATTGAAAATAATATATATGTGTGGCAAGTTCAAATATAAACTTAACTTTAAAAATTACAGGTAGGATGATCTTCCCTTTAGTTCAACGTTCACTTCTACCTTACTGTATACTTATAAGAAAGAAAAACAAATTATCTGCCAGTTAAAATCCTGCCTTTAGTTAAAGGCAAGATGTAATAATCTCCGTAAGGCCTGGAACAGAATAAAGTAATTGCAGTAGGAGATGAAGCTTACGATGTAATGGGTAGGATAGAAAGAAAAATGAGAAGAGCATAGTGAAGTTCTCTTATACCATTGACAAATAATATTTTGAAGAGCTTACTACAATCCTACATGAATTTTCTAAATAAGTGCATATCAAATTGTATAATAAATGCATATGCAACTATATATGTATTTCATTCCAGCGAAATTAAATTTTCTATTTCAAAGTCGCCTTAGTCTAGTAGGTAGTGTGTTAACTTATTAGACGTGAGGCCTCGGTTCAAACCCCAGGTCAGGAATCTCCAACTGAACGAAATATGAAAAAATATTTCTTCGGCGACTTCCTCTCAGCAGATTTCTGGCCAAAACTCTGGGAGTAAATAAAATTGCCATGAAAAGATTCTCAAAAATCTATCCGAACGACTGTAAGCTGTAGGTCCCGCCACTCTTATATAAAAATTAACGCACACAACGTAAGTGGTGTGAGAAACTAGGTCGTCATCCTGCCTAAAGCGTTATAATGACCAATTATGTATGTACACTGAGCGCCAAACGTGAGAAAACACCACTGAAATAATTCATTTTCTTACGATAGCGAATAAAGTAAATGAGAATAGTAGAATAAATTTCCAGAAATAAAAACGTTTATTTATTACTTATAAAATGTTAAAACAAAAACAAAAATTCATTATAAAGGAACTTTTTTTTATACTTAAGTACAAAACTGTTTTACACTTAAGAACAGATCTGTTGACTGACTTATGGCGCTCAGAGTATATTTCATATTTTTAATGTTCAATATATTGAAAATCATGGAAACCCTCTTTACAGTTTACATAGGTCGCGCGACAAATTTCAAAAATTCGAATTTTGCGTTTCAATTTCTACTACAGAGACTAACACAACTACCGTTTTTAACTTTCGACAGCTTGCAGCACTACTCGTTACTTAATACTACAGCGACTATTCTGTTCCCCACTTAAGTAAAAATGCAAAATTGGACACTCTACAGACTCAGCATAAATAAAATTTGTCACATGGCACCTTAACTTTCTTCATCAAATAAAAACATTGGCTGTTGAAACGACTCCGACTGCCAGTGTCAATGCATGACAGTTTATCCAGAACCTCCATATAGTAAGCACCAAACTGCCTTTTTCTTCGTCAGCATAGTGCTGGGCATGTAGTTACATTTGTGCGCGAAGAAAACATTTTTCATCAACTAAATGTTGGTATAAATGTTCAAATATCAATGAAATGAAAAGGTTTTCGTCATTCCTGTTATCAGTGATGCAAGATCTAGAACTAAGCATGAAAATTTTACTCAAACTACTTCAGCAAAGAGCATGAAAATGTGAAAATGCACTTATTTGTACCTCATATGGTTGCATGACCCTTTCATTCATTTAGTGTTTTGAGTGTTTGTGTAAACGCTTTTCTGAATTACACGCCATTTGTAAACTGTTTTGTGGTAGTTTCGCCAATTTGCAATTGCCTTTTGTAAAGCAAAGCATAATAAACGCACTAGATGTTAGTTAAACCAACACGTATGCATATGGCGACACAGGCTCCTTTTTCTCTCTTTAGCGAGTTTCACGTTATTCTGTCGTCAAAATCGTTTCATTTCTTGCACACAAGTTGCATTTTTACCCCGAATTAAGCATTCTCTACATAAACGCATGCTATGACTGTACATAATAGTTTGTGAATAATTTGCGCAATTTTGGTGATATTAAATTTGAAATGAATGTTTCTTATAAATGACTTTTCTTCTCATTGTTGCTGTTGCAACAATTGGAAAATAGGTACAGGATATTACAAAAAAGAAACAGAATCGAAATGAAGCGTTCAATGACAAACTTACCATAACGATTTGTTCAACCCGAAGTAAAATTCTTAAATAATTTCAAATCAACGTCAGCAACAGAAATGTTGATTACAGTACCAGTACTTAACACATATACTGTAGTTAGGGAATTACTGCAAGAGAGAATTTTAATATTGAATTTATTTTTTAAATGGCACAATTAAGCAACTACAATAGTTCCGAAGATTGCAATTTTGGGATAGGTTAGGTTGGAGTGGTAGTTTTGATACCAAAAGCTCACTTGGGCACTCATAAGGGGCCCATTTAGACGCCACTGGTGAACCCAGTCTCTGTACTGACCAAGTTCTACCAAAATCAGGGAAAAGGAAGAAGTTGGTCAGCCCAAGGGTTGCACATCGAAAGCACAACTATCATACGCTGGAAAACCAGCTAGAAAGTTTGATAAACGAAGCTTTGACATCAATAGATGATAGCTCCGTCAAGCTGACAAGAATTGAAGAACCAATTAACTTATATCCGCACCTCGAAAGAGATGGGCATTGTCAAAGGAAGTGGATAACAGTCTCCTCTTCCTCAGCGGCTCTGCACCCACGGCAGAAGTCGTTAAATGGGAGCTGCATCCTTTCCGCGTGTCTACCCATAACACAATGACCTGTAAGCATGGCCACAGTGATTGAGATGAAGCCGCGACCAAGTCCGAGTAACTGGTTGATACGCCTTCTATCCATCAAGAGCCAGATGAGTCTAGCGCTTGAGCAGGACTCCTCATTGACAGAGGATAGGTTGACATCAGGAAAGAATTTCCGTTGGCAATGGCCAACCTAACCGAGGTAAGTAGCATACGATTGCAATTTGAAATAAAAGAAGCTTATTTCATTAATTTTAACAACACACTTTCGCTAATAATAACTCGTCATCAGTTTTATCGCAGAATTCATTTTCTTCAAAGATTACATACATACATAATAATAGAGCAAGTAATTGCATAATTGGTTATTCAACTATTCAGTCAAGATTTCGATCTAGTTTCTCGCACCACTTATGTTGTGCGTGTTACTTTTTATACATGACTGGCATTTTGTTTGAGATGTTTTATCATGTGTTTGAACCGTGGCGTTTAATATGGCAACACACATCCTATTAGACTATGCCGACTTCCGCAAAGATTAAACTTCACAATTTTACAACTCCACAGTGTATGTATATACAATCAAAAATCATTGTAAACGTCTTCACTCGCTTTATTTATATTTAATAGAGGCAACTGCTAGAACCGCAGCATTCAAAGCTCCGTAGTACAGAAGACTCGCACTGCTCCAGATTAATAACTCCAGATTAATAACTTCTAATATTGGTAACTATTCTCAAATATATCTCACTTCATGTCATGTATCTTACGATGCTATTGTAAAAAATAAAACTGTTCCAATTCTTAAGCACTAATTTCAACAAAGGAACAATCAACTGAAGTCCCCTATAGCTAAAAAGGATAGACTGGTAGAACTAATAAACATATTTACGACAAACATGACTAGATTAATTCAAGAAATGCTTAGAATGCGTGCAACATTGGCGTCTGCTGAACTGGCTGCTGATCTGCTCCGAAAATGAGATAGAATTCTTGATTCCTTGCTTAAAAACATAATGCTAGTGTTCGAGACTCACTCGACGTCAAGAATTCTCTTTAAAATATCTGTAGATCAGTTACTATAAGTCTAAACTTAAGCACTGTCTCTTGGGCGAACTGTGTGAAGGTTACTTATAAGTTTTCTACGTTTTCAATAACAGGGAACAAATATCGAAGTATTGAAATTACCGTAGTCAAGGAGGGTGTGTGTTGGCTTATTAAGTTCAAAACCCAAGTCAGACATCTCCAACTAAACGAAATATGAAAAAATATGTTTTCGGCGGCTTCCTCTCAACAGATTTCGGACAGAAACTCTGAGAGTAAATAAAATTGCCATGAAAAAGTTTCTCAAAAATCTGTTGTCCGCAATTGACTTTTATCTGCAGGTCCCGTCGCTTATGGATAAAAATAACACACACAACATAAGAAGTGTGAGAAGCTAGTTCGTAATCCAGACTGAAGGGTTGTATTCATCCATTAAGTAAGTAAGTACGTAGTTTGTTTATCCTTCATGTAAAGTCTAACTTGAGGGTTGTACTTTTTATTCCAAGGAGATTACTCCATTTTAGAGTTGGGTATTGATGTAGACACAGAGAAAACAATAGACTTTGTATTCTCAGCAATTTTTGTACTATATACACCCACACCTCGCTTTGCGTCGTTTTGTTTTGCACTTTTTGGAAGTTGCTTCGCTGCTGACTTAGTACTAATTTTCATTGTGCCTCGTTAGATGTTCGAAGTTGCGTTGTTTTCGGTTCCAGTTTTTTTTTTAATTTCCTTTTGTTCTAAAGGTCGGACGACTTTGTTTCTAATTGCGCCATGCTATCAAAACTTAGGGATTCATTATCTAACTGAAAATAATACAGTTCTATTTCCACCTTGTTTTTCTAATTTTAGACTTCAGTTTCAATTAGCGTGTTATAAAATAAGTGAATTCTTTATTTCATTTTAATTGAATTTTTTGTTTGTTTTTAATATAATATGGGTGTATATTTAAATATTATTATTTGAATCCCACGAGAGTAGAGGAAAGGAAAATCCACCAGTTAGGACTAATCCAGGTCTAGATACCGGCGAACGCCGCTTAAAGGTAGTAAGTCTTTTTATGTGGTTATCCATAAAGATCGTTTTAAACATTGTCTTATATATTCACAGCTGATAACCAATATCACGGATTAGTTTCTTGTATGTCATCGGTGCTAGTAAAGTTGAAATAAATTTATAAATTTTAAAAACACTAAGAACTTTTCAATATAATTTAAATTATGTACGATTGTAATTTTAAAAATGTACGTATAAAGTGTCAGTACATACATGTGTTACATTCACATAAGAAAATTTACAAGTTGTTTCACTTGTACTCGAACAAATGCATCTGAAGATAAGTATTTCTGCAGGTTGTGTATGTCGATAAATACGTGACTTTATGTACGTTTGACATTTGTATTCTTTTTAATTCACACAATTATACCCGTTTGTTGCTTTCAATTGTTTATAGAAAATGGGGTGAATAGAAGAGTACACAATATTTATTATGTTTTATTTAAATGAGTATGTATATTTTTGCAGGATAAGACTAGTGTTGCCAGAAATCGTTCTTTGGACGGGCTTGTATTGAGTAGCATTCTTTATTTTAGCATATTCCCCTTTTTTATATGTACGTATGTGTATGGTGTTATTGAAGCAACAATAAATGATCGAAACTTAGAAAGGAAAAAGGTTAATTTAAGGTTTGTGGTGGAACGCCACTATGACAACTCGTAGACGTAATTCAAGTTTTTATAAGTCAACAACGATGTTTGCTTTCTATGCATCGAAGTTAATTGTTTATAACAACTCAGGTGGAGTTGAATAAGTGACGGACAAAGGCTTGCGTTGGTATAACTGTATTATATATTATATAGATGCTGTCTTTTACCGACTTTGATGGCTCTGTCGGATTTAGTGAGGACCAAAGCCATGGAGACTATAATTAGGTTTATAGGGCAAAAATCTGACACGATATTGTGCAGAGGGCATAATGACCTGACAAATCGAGTGGTACTTCCGTAAGTGTCAGGTACGACAGGTACTGCCGTAAGTGTCCCCTAGATAATATCGGGTAATAAGAGTGAAAGAAATAATTTGTCTGCTAAATACTATTTTAAGAAAGAAATATACATACATATAGTTGGTGAGTATCAGAGTGGCCCAGAGTACATGGAAAACTTTCAATATGCTTCCAAGCAAAAGTTTACACCATCCAAAGATTTGCTCAATTCAACATGGTCACAAACAATTCGGGGCAAAGATTAGCTTGTGGAAAGAGTAGTTTACAAGTACGTTGAATTGTAGAAACTCAACTCAAACGGATTTGGGATAAACTTGACTTTTGTTAATTAATTGCAATGAAAAGTGGTTTGAATTACACATTATTCTACCGAGAAGTAGTCTTAGTATTGCAACTGGCATTTTACCGGAAATATTAAATGCAAAGAACAATTGGTTTGGAGTGGAGGTCAATTCCAGCCCAATATGCAGAGCCTGTGTTGAGCAGAACAAATCACCGAACACATACTTGGATAGTTTGTGACTTAATTGCATCGCAGAAGGAAACATCCGAACACTTGCCAAGTAACAGGTAGTCAGTTATTCTTACTGACAACGAACGGCGTGTGGAAGAAAGTGTGGCTGATACATCGGTTTAGGGCAGTACAATAAATCTGGTAGCGGTAATTCACTATCCATGCGTTATTTACTTCCATTCTGTAACATTCGATCTATTTTGTGGGCAATAAATATAACATCGATGCAGCTTTGCGACGTCTTTCTTTTATTGTCTCTGGTGTAGCATCCCAATGTTTTGTAAAATATTTTCATTTTACTGTCAAGTATTTAAAATGCTATAAAACTGTAAATATAAGATGTGGTCCAAAAGGTGGCAGATGTTTTCTGTTTAGATGTTTTCAGAAAAATTAAATTGGCAACACTAGATAAATTTCTAAAATAACACAACTTAATATGTACCAAAATTAAAGGACAAAAACCAACCACCAATTTAAATACAATAAGAAAATATACAAAGCCAAATAAAATAGTAGGGACGTATGTATAGTACATACATATGTATATGGCAGACAAAAATAACATGAAATAAAATTGTCTTTATTGTGTGTTACATTTTATGTTTATGTTTTACTTTCGTGTTCGTGTATAAGAAATATAAACTGACAATAACTACCAGTATAACAGAAATAACAACAATAATGATAACAGTTTTAACAACTACAACACAATTTAGTCTAAAACTAATGGAATTTAGACGTGACGGCAGGAAAAAAATATTACTCGGCAAACAAATATATTCAGTAGAACAATTGAACAAAATCTAACTACACATACAGTATCGTAAGTTTTTCAAAGAATTTTACTCGGCTGACACAGTATTCCCCAGATCTAAAAACTTTTAAATATACTTGTATGACAGCGCTTATAAGCGGGGAATTCTTGTATCGAAATACCGCACGTGAGAGAAAAATGGAACGTGTTATTCAAGCTGATGGAATTGTGTTTGTTATTGACAGCAGTGGATTTGTATTCAACGGAATGCCGGCTGGTCTAATACATCTTTAATAATCTTCTACAACTCGGTGTTGTGTACAAACCTGTAAGTTCCGAAGAAATTGCTCAAGGAGATATATCCGCCGCAGAGTTTAGAGACATAGTCAAGAGTCCTATTGTAGCATTAACTAGGCAGAGAATCGGGCCGTTGACTCGCCAGAGATCTGCACCAGAGCGGATTAGTAGAAGAAGAGCTTTACAAATTACAAAAGGCGAGCATAAGTGGATTGCATGTTTTCTATCAATTAACTGAGATTGTTTTGCCTACTTTGCCCTGATGAGACTGAAACTATACGGAGCATTCTATGGAATTAGAGTGCATTGTCTAATTTTGTATTACTTTCCCCAATAAATCTGCTATATGGCATTTATGATGAATATTGTTTTTCAAAGGGCTCAAGAGTTGCTATTTTATCAGCATAACTCAGTATTCTAACATATCCGCATAAAGAGAAATGCAGAATCGTTTAATCGCATGAACGCGAGAGTTAGTGTACAGGACTAGTTTTCGAAAGAAAGTTGTTACAAAGCGGGTGCATATAAACGAATACATATATAGTTACGAAAATGGTAATGGTGTTATGGTTTAACATTAAAATAATAAACGAAAGCTACAAAAACAAAAACGATGGACTTGTTTACATGATCAACGAATAAATAGAAATATAGCAACAACATTAGTATAAAAAAGGGATAAACAAGAAGCAACAACAACACTGCAAGAACAAACGTAGACAAAATACACAAACAACAATAACGTAAACACCATGTTTACATTTATGGAGATAACGCGAAGGCAAAATCATTCTCCTTCAAGAGCATTCATCAGACTGTTTACTCTGCGATATAAAAGGCAAGACAAAGCAGGCAACCAACAGTAAGAATTCAGTCAGTCTTGTGTGAAGACGCTTTGCTTCGTTTTAAAGATCTACCGAAAGTTTGCTAGTATGTACGCGAACAGAAGTGTAAAGAAGAATAACAAATAAAGCAAATTCTTGTTGGATTCATTAAGTTGTAAACGGTGGCACACGAACAATAAAGAGTTTAATTGAAACTAAACACATATATGTTTTTATTTTTGTTTGCTATCAACGAACTCATATTTTAAATGGTTTTATAAAGGTAAAAACGTAACAATATGAATTCGTACTGTCAATACAATAAGCTGCATGATGTTGTAAAAACGCGATACCTACAATAAATATATCTATTAAAGATGAGGTAAAATAATTTTGTGGAATCATTGATGAAGACTTAGGGTAAAATGGCAAACCTTCTGTACATAGTGTGGTGAAATTCCATGCATCGTGGATCTGCACATCGTTTTTATATATTTGTGTTCCGTAGGCTTTTTTCCATCTGTTATGTTAATTAAATTCTTTTTATCTCTTGTAACGTGACCTAAAGTTTTGGTTTTAATTTAAATTTCTTGAATACGTTTTAAAAAACTTCTAATTCCCAGACTTACTTCTGAAACTAGAGCTTTGTAGACATATCTGCAATGCACATTTGATTATAATTCTATATGTATTGTATCTATTTACTCATTTCTTTCGTTTTCCTGTGTGAAATTTTTAAGGACAGTGTTCCTATATATGCACTGTAATAAACCGTGTAAAAAAAATTTTTGTTTTATATACTAAGTTTGATAAGAGATTTCATACTTTCTCCGCAAAAAGTTTTTATATTCCAAGTTCTATTTTGCTTCGTTGCAATATTTTTCCTTTTACCGTAAATCTCTATACAGTTGTTGTTTTTGCAAAAATTAATTTTAACTAAAAGTTCTTTTGCGGTTAAAATTTCATTTTAGTTTGACAAGAAAATATAGGGAATAACTTTTTTGATAGCTGAAGAAAGCTGGGAGGTATAATAATACGTTTAGGAATTTAATTACTTTGTGGTACTATGTGGTTTCAATTTGCTTACATGGTGAGATAACTTTTTAAAGAAAATTTACATATTTTGCAAGGCAACTTGGAATGGTTTGAATGACTGTATTGCTAATAACCTGGACATTGTGGAACAACTTAAGCTTATAGATTATACGATGCGACAGTCAAAATACACCCAGCTAATGGCATAGTGTAGGTTGTGAGTTTTGTTGAATAGAACTCAAAAATATTTTTTTTTAAATATTTTTCGAACCCTCCAAATTTGTTTTATTTGAAAAAAATGTTTTCTTGATCATTTCACACAAAATTATTGATTGGCCAAATATTTTTTAACCTATTTTCAAAACCCAAAGTTTTTTAAAACGGGAACAGATGACCCTTCAAAATGGTAGACATAAACATATGGTTCAATGAGTTTTGATCGGGTAAATATGGAAAATATGATTTTTTTTCTCATGTTTTCAAGTTTATCTAGACTTAATTGCAAAATTCAATTAAAAAATATAAAATAGGTGACGACATTCTGAAAGTGCATTATCTTGTGAAAAGATTGTCACTTCGTTTGATCAAATCGGACAAAAATTACCGTAGTTATTATTTAAACAGTATAACAGTCGTGTTATATTTTTTATATGCTCGTATGTCATCTTATTAAATAAATTTGAAGTCGGCTAATATTTGTGTTTTTTGCAAATATTACTATTGCGCTTTGCGCAAACATTGGCTAACTTCTTGTGGTCTTGCCAACGTGAAATTGACACATTTTCCAATAAACCAAGATCCATAAAATATTCTGAAAATTTCTGAACTAAAAGTTCATTTGAAAAATAAATGTATGTATATGAAAAATATTACACGGCTGACTCTTTAAATAATAACTACGGTAATTGTGGTCCGATTTTATCAAACGAAGTGTCAATCTATTCACAAGGTCAAGCACTTTGAGATTGTCATCACTTGTTTCTTAGTTTTTAATTAAGACAAACGTGAAAAAATATGAAAAAAAATCGCATTTGTGAAGTTTACTTCATCAAACGTCAAAGCATATTAAGTTTTAAATGTCCATCCCTCTCCTTTCGAATAAGGTTTAAATTTTGGACATCGGTTTAAAAATGTTTGTGTAATCAATAAATTTCTACGTAAAATCCAAAAAAACAGTTTTTGTCAATAAAACAAGTTTGGAGGGTTCAAAAACTATAAAAAAAATATTTTTGACTTCTACTCAACAAAACCCATAACTTACACAATTTTATCAATTTTATGCATTTTAAGCAATAATATGTTAAAATAATTGATATTTTTTATATTTATTTTATTCAGTTATTTCTATTTTTTATGGTTTTTCCGTAAACCATAAGAAAAATGGAATCTTTCTGGCGACCCCATATTTTTGCAAAGCAAGAAGAATGCAGAATAAATTTAAAAACGCCCAATATATTCAAATGTTATACGCAATATTTAGTAGGATATCCGTTAAGGACAGGCAGTTCATCTAGCCTATTTGGAATTGAATATACGAGTTTTTATTTCTGGTTTCCTTTAATATTTGCCGCCATTGAGTAAATTTTTCAGTAGACATTCTACTATAAAATAAGCTCATCTAGTTTAGATATCAGACTCTAAAATTGGATTGGCAATATTTCATCTCTGCTAAGTGTTAGAGGATTTTATTACCATAGGATTGTATTGTTTTACATAATTTTAATAAGTACCTCATAAATTATTGAGCATTTACGGAATACATAGGGTATACACACACATATTTGTCCCTAACTATAGCATCAAATAAATTAAAATTAATATGCATTAAGAAGTAACTCCTAAATCTAAAAAAGAGACTATTCTGGTAGTCTAGTGGGTAGTGTGCTATAGTCTTTCAGCCTAAAGTAGAGCATTCACCTCTTCACATTTATTTACTACTTATGTATGTGATGTATTGTAGTTTGCCTTCTCATTGTTCGTAGTTTTTTTTTATTGTTTTGGTCAGACTAAGAATGCCTTCTCCTTTCTTTCGTAAATTTTAGAAGGTTTGATTTATTTTGCCTTTTCCTTATGCCTCTCTTGTTAGCCATAGTGCGGTGACCTCCTATAAAAACGGGACTACAACGCAGATATTTTTGTTTTTTTTTGGAGTTGTTGTAGTGATTGTTACACAATCAGTCAGTTGTAATACCGGAAATTTTTACACACAAATGTCTGAGCACTTCCAGTGGGTATTCGGCTATTGTTGTGATATACTTCAGACTATATTTTGTATATAAAATTTAGTGCTTGCTAATGATTGCGGTCGCTGATTTAACAATGTGAGTGGCAATTTATCATGTTTATTAATAAGAATGTGAAGTCGCCGTAGTCTAGTAGGTTGTGTGTTGGCTTATTAGACGCAAAAGCCTGTGTTCGAGCCCCAGGCCAGGCATCAAAGACAAAATACAAAAAGTATTTTTTCGGCGACTTCCTCTCAGTAGATTTCTGGCAAAAACTCTGAGAGTAAATAAAAATGTTCATTAAAAGTTTCTCAATAAACAAAAATCTGTCGTTCGGAGTCGACTTTAAACTGTAGGTCCCACCACTCATGTATAATTTTAACATGCACAACATAAGTGGTGTGAGAAACTAGGACGTTGTACAATGGGTCAATTTGACCTCCGGGTACTGTACTTGTCCTAATTGACAAGTACACGTCCTCTAATCTAACCTAACCTAAAATGATAACACACGATAGAGATATTGAAGTCGCCATAGCCTAGTAGGTAGTGTGTTGGCTTATTAGACATAAAACCACGTTTCAAACCCCAGGTCAGACGAAAATACGAAAAGTATTTCTTCGGCGACTTCCTCTCAGCGACTTTAAATTGTTGGTCCCACCACTCATGTATAAAAATTAACGCACACAACATGTATGGTGTGTGAAACTAGATCGTAACGCTGACTAAAGTGTTGTAATGACCAATTATGTATGTAATTTTTGAAACTAATAATTTTGTTCTGGATTTATCCGTATTCGCGAAAAATATTTTATTTTATTATTTCCCTCTCACTCCCACAAATGTGGTTATTCTGTGAAAGATGTTCTTTCTTAAGCGCCATTAAAATTAAAGTGAGGACATAGTATTAAAAAATTATTTAAAATAATTGTTAGTTAAAGAACTCTATATAAAAAGACTTTAAAACTGTTCTTTAAGTTTAAAGTGTAAATCAACAAAACAATCTTTTTTTAAAGCAATAATACTATCTTTTTTTAAATAAAAGTTTTTAAAATAAATACGACTGAAAAATTTAAAATAAATTGCAAATGGTGATATTACAAACGACTGCAATAGCAGCTAAGAACATCTAAAAAACACGAGCATTGAAAAAGTAGCAATATAAGTAGCAACATAAGCAGCAAGCACCAACATTATTTTTCACAAATTGCAATCTGTTGAATAAATATTTCATTTTTACTTTTTCATTTCCTCATTACTCTTATTTATGGTTATTCTTCTTCCTTTTATTTTCAATGTTTACAAATTTTATTTTCAGATTTATAAGAAATGAGAGAAATTGTACAACAGAGAGAAAATTAATTACAATAATTACAATAACTTTTCGGACGATGCAATAACATTCTTTGTGATGACTTTTGGAAAGTGTTGTGTAAGTGAAAACTGTTGCTAAACAATTTAATTTTTAATAAAAACATCATACTTTTTCATTCTGTTGTTTTCAAAATTTTTCTATAAGGATTGAATTAGGGTTTCGTAAACGTTTATAAACGTAACCGTAAACGCGGTTATTTGTGCTCATAACCGTAACCGTAAACGGATGAAAATCGGACGCATACGCATATTTAGTAAGCCATGATTTTTTAAATTTTTTATTTGTAAAACTAATGTTATTACATAAAACTATATTAGCAGTCACAAGCAATTTTATTTTTTAGAAGCAGAGTTCATAAAATGCATATGCAATTTGAAATGAAATTCAATTTTTTGAAAACAATATGCACATATATGTAGTAGGCCATGAGTTTTAAATTTGTTTAATTTGTAAAAGAAGTTTTGGTGAATGCTTGTCATTTGATAAAGAATATTCAACGCATTACGCACCAAGTGGAAGTAAAATAAAATTGGTAAAAAACATCAATAGCACAAGCTTTAAACGATTTAAATTCATTTCATTTGATGGACAAAGTAGATTTGGAGCTGATCGATAACGTTTTCATTGCTCAACAGTCAATAAAACTTGTCGTAGATGCATTAAGTCGAAAAGACGCAAATTTATTTAGTGCTGAGGGTGTTTTGTCGTTTTTGAGCAATAAAATGAAAGCTCACAAAACATAAATAAGCCGTGATTTGTTACAGTCAATTCAAAAGCGGATTGAGTCCCGGAGAAATAATAATATTGCTAATTTAAAAAAATGTCTTGTTAATCTAAAATATTCTTCCAATTCCGTGGTTGCTTTTGCTAATACTCTCATTAAAAGACTTTTTCCGAATAGTAACATTCAAACTCTTACATAACAAAAGCATCAAATATAAAACACTTGGGAAAACCTTCAGATAACACTTTGAGGCAAGAATTCAACATTTTCAAAAGAACACTGAAAAGAACTCTAAATCTTGAAATGATCTATAATGCTCTAAAACGGTTAAGCCAACATCAGCAGACTCCGAGAGAACTTTCTCAGTTTCGAGAAATTTTTGAACCAAAATTCGTTCTCGTTTATCTTGTAAGTCACTGAATGCTTTAGTGTTTCTAAAACATTATTATATTAACCATGGTGTAGTATTAATTTAATGGAGCTGAATGTTAAAAAATGTAAATATATGTGCTTCACTCGTTCATCACCAACCAATGGATTTTACACAATGAATTGTGCCGCTCTTGAACTAGTTAATACCTTTAACGATTTAGGGATAGTTTTCGATTGTAAATTGGACTTCAGAAATCATATTACATCAACTGTTAGCAAAGCTACATGTACCCTGGGATTTATCAAACGATGGGCTAAAGAGTTTTCTGATCCTTATGTTACTAAGCAATTGTTTACCACACTGGTTCGCCCAATTCTTGAATATGGATCTGTAATATGGGACCCTCAATACGCTGTACACTCTGATAAAATTGAATCAGTTCAAAAACAGTTCTTATTATTTTGTCTTCGTGGTTTAGGGAATGGATGGGATCCTAATGAAAGGTTACCACCTTATGAAAAACGCCTAGCACTCATTAAATTACCAACTTTAAAAAGCTGTCGTAAAATGCTAAATGCTATCTTTCTTCTGAAGCTGTTTAATGGTGTTATCAACTCGCAATTTCTTCTAGAAAAACTTTCCATAAAAGTACCTGTTCGTCCGACCAGATACCATAATTTCTTAAATATAAAATATTACACAGTTAACTACGCGAACTTCGATTCATTTCGTAGAATCTGTAATGATTTTAATAGTCTGTATCATCATATAGATTTTAATAAAAGTATGGAATCCATTAAAAAGGATATAATTTTACAATTAAACACATTTAATTAATATTTTCAATGATATCTCTTTTTTAACTTATTTTTTGAATTGAAATCATAATAATAATAATTCTGAATTGTTATATAAAATGAATTGAAATATAAAATGAATTGAAATATAAATGTAAAATTTAATGAATTGAAATATAAAATGTAATAGTCTGTAAGGATATTCCATAGACTTAAATAAATAAATAAATAAAAATAAAAATAAATGAAAAACAGCAAAAATAATTTTAAGTACTTATGTATGTATTTTAAAGCAACATATGTTAGAAATAAACTATTTCTACTGAAGTTATATATTTTTTTAAATTTTCTTTCGGTTAACCGATAACCGCGGTTATTTGGAAAATTTCTATCCGATAACCGCGGTTACTGAAAATGCGGTTATTACGAAACCCTAGATTGAATTAAAAACAATTGGTACATCTGTAACTGGACTGTAATCGGTATCGATAATTAGTTAATTTAGATGTGAATTGATATTTTAATTCAGGCATCAAGTGCACTAAAACTTCTCTGAGAGCTGGGACTGTGAGCTAGGGGCTTTCGCCTAACCAGCCTATAATCTTATCTGGAATTAATAAAAAAAATTTAAAAATAAAATATAGACGGCAGTAATTAAGAAAACTCTTAACAACTCTTCAAAGTGCTGTATCGTATTCTTAAGTGATTTTCAGCAGAGGTTGTGCAATAGATCTAACGCCTGTGGCTGGCGGGTGTGCCTCAAGTTTTGATAAATCTCGAAAACTATTTGTTTTTATTTTCAATAAAATTTTTACTACTCGTGGATGTTGTATTGAGAGTGGAAGCTTACATTAATTAAAATCATAACCAAGCTTGTTAAGTTGAGTGCTGATGACAATATTAAGTTCGGGCAGTTTTATTGTAGAACATCAATTTTGTTTTAGAAACTTAGCTGTATTGAACAAACTTACTATTGTGCAAGTCGTAAGAAGTGGATATGCAGAGGAGAAACACGGCTCTTCTCTTTTTTATCGATGTTCCAGAAGCAATCGATAAAGCTTGATGTGAAGATCTGCTTTATAAGCTTACAGTATACTTTCATCTTAATATTGCAGTGGTGTTGGAAAACTTATTATCGGCAGAAAGTTTGACATTAAAGAAACCGATTTTGAAAGTGCTTCTTAACCGATTGCTGCCGGTGTACCAACGGTTAATATATTGAAAACCGTTTTATACTTTGACGTACTATTGAGCAGTCTTGCAGTCTTAAGGTACTGCTTTCATTTGCAAGCATGAGAATTGAAACGTAATAAATCGATGTCTTCACCAACGCATTTTCTATCTAATAAAATAGTCGCAGCTTTCCATAATAAACTGAATGAACAGAAATATATTCAAGTAACATTCACATTACGGCGGGAAATCCCGTTTGGATAAGCGATGTCCATATCTTCTTGTGCGGGCATAAGGAGTTATATTAGATGAGTCTAATAGGTATTTAACAATTCCATTAGTAAATCACTGTTGTTGCCACTAACTTTACAACATGGCGTTGCAATGATAGAGCAGATTCTGGTGCTGTTGTACATATTTTCGTGTAGAAGTCATCAGTGGATATAACGATATCTTCTCTTCAAATTTCCTTAAGCAATGTATTACAAAGTCTTCATATAAATCGTCTTTGTAGCTTTTCACACCACTTATGTTGTGTGTGTCAATTTTATGCATTTTATTATTTTGATAAACTTTTAACGGGCATTTTATTTACTCTCAGAGTCTGTCAGACTCTTAGGTTTTTTGATAAAAATTCAGAACAAATGGGCCTATCGTTGATCCAACTATTTATGAATTCTTGTGCAGTATCGTCACAATGTTACATTAAATTCACTTTTTCCAGTCATCATAATTTTAACAGCTGCGTACAAGAATAAAAGAAAACAAACCAACTAATCTTTAAATGGAAAAAGAGAAAGAAAGAAATGAAGCAAAATTATTAGTTTAGGCAATTTGAATGAAGTAAAGCGAAAATAATTGGGTTGTTTTTTTAACTGTAAATTGAAAAATAATTTGTTTATTACAACTTGCCGTTAACTAAAGGGAGGATTTTAACTGGCAGATAAATTGTGTTTTATTATTATAAGTGGACAATAAGGCAGAAGTGAGCGTTAAGCTAAAGGAAGGATCATCCTACCGGTAACTTTTAAAGCTAAATGTATGTCTGAACTTGCCATATTATATATTATTTACAATATGGCAAATTTAAATGTAAACAAAATGAGCAAATACAACAAAAAAAGAAGCTCGTCGTTGCCACTGCGTTTTAAAAAATTTTGTTTAATTTGGCAAATGTTATTGAAATTGCTCCGGCACTGCCATATTTTTGAAAAAGTTTACTTTATTTAATCTGTAGATTATAATAACGAAAAGAAGTTAAAGGTGAGTTTAAAGTTCACTTTGGCTAAAGCTATCTTTTACTAAAACCAACTGTAACGGCAAGCTGCAATAATGGCCCTTGAAATGTTTAATTAAAGATAAGATAATTGTTGGAAATAATATTTTGGTAAATTAGGTTTAAATCTCATGTTTATGTCATTAAGGACGCAAAAGATATTCAAAGCTCAGAAAAGTTGAAACTTAAAAATAAAACTTGCTCTACATACAGTAGTTGACAAAACAATGGACACTTTTTCAAAAATTCATTTATGTATTCTAATCGGACATTGAAATATTGTTTTAAGAATTGTTAAGAAATTTTGTGAGTAAGTCATTATGAAAACTTATTATTTGGGAGGAAGACCTCGAAAAACTACACAAATGCTAAATTCTGCTGAAGAGTTCAAAAAATACCCAAAATTACCTCTTCCGTATTTTGGTTGGATGTCAAATTGCAGTGAACGGCATTCGATAGGAACATGATGGCGTGGATCTGGATGATATGTGGCTTAAGCATTACGTCGTCACTCGCTACAGTATAATTGTAACAACCGATTTGTTGAGGCGATGATTTTCCTAACAATCTATCGTAAGAAATACTGATGTTAACTGGCCGCCAAGATCATGCGATTTAACGCCGTGCGATTCGTTTACAGTTTCGGAAAATCATATGTTCAATAAGATTTTAGCATACCGAAACCGGTATATCATAAAACTTAAGTTAATACGTAAAGCTTATCACAATTTGTGGCGCACCTTCCTCTGATTTCCGATTTTATTATATTCCACATTTTGTCTATCGGATTCAGGTCTGAAGATAGTCCAGGCAAATACATTAATATTGTCTTTGTACACTTTGGAGTATATTAAGGGTCATTATCCACCTAGTACATACATCGATGTGATAATTTTATTTGCATGCAAAATGACGTCAAAGCAATTATATTACCGCGACCGTGGTTATTGGCGTGGACATACATTGTGATTAATTTATTTAATTCAAATCGAAGTCTTCATGCTGGTATCAATTTATTTTTAAAAATTTCTTTATATAATGTGTGCTGAAGAAAAGTTTTGCGCCTGCTAATTATAAAGGTATGTACTTAGCAATTTTTATACGAGATTTCCCTTTTAATTTTACAAGCCAACAAAATATTAAAAATGTAGAAGGAAAATTTCGGCATGTAAAAGACTTAACTGTAAGACAGCTTGGTTAACAACTTGACTGGCTCAACGTTCGGAGTTTTGACACTGTAAGTAGGAATATAGAAAAATAAGAGCAGGAAGAGAGTATTGACAGTAATAGTTGGGCAAACCAAGTTCGTGGAAAGGTAATATAACTTCGGTAATTATAAAATGGAGACTTAGACTTGAATACGACAGAATGAATAATTTCAGCGTATCACAAACTGTTTACGCACCCTACGCTTCATGCATTCATGACAAAAAACCATCATTTTACAAGTGGAATATGAAAATGTTAGTTGTCATTGCTATCTGTAATTATAGTTTTTACCATTTTTCACATCAAAAGCAAAAGAGGGAACAAGTTGAAATTGAAATTCATAAATCATGCTTTGTTGAGTAAAAGAAATAAAATAAGAACGCCAATGATTTGGGTTAAAGCGTTTTGCCTCAAATAGATAGCGTATTGATCACCTTTAAATCTGTTGATACAAAAGAGCCCAGTTCATTATCGAATTGAATTTTTAAATTCGCTTAGCTTTAGCCTGGATATACATTCGAAAATCGGATCCCTAATAACTTTGATTCGTAAAAGAAATTCACCAAAATTATGCAACCGAATAAGACTTATCGTCAAAAAATTGAAGTCGTGGCCTAGTAGGTAATGTGTTAGCTTATTAGACGTGAGGCCTCGATTCAAGCCCCATGTTAGCCATTTTCAACTGAAGGTAATATGAAAAAATATTTCTTCGGCGACTTTCTCTCAGTAGATTTCTGGCAAAAACTCTGAGAGTAAATAAAATTTCCATGAATAATTTCTCAAAAATCTGTCGTTCGGAGTCGACTTTAAACTGTAGGTCCCGCCACTAATGTATAAAAATTAACGCACACAACATAAGTGGTGTGAGAAACTAGGTCGTAATTCTGACTAAAGGGTGAAAAAAATTAATAAATTATGTAATCGTAGCAACAATCCTAAATTCGAAACTAAAACCCAAAGATGTTTTAGTACCACACTTCCTAGCCGAAATGCTGTTTGAAGTTTTACGATTACAGTTTCCTGTAAGCGCGACTATTGTTGCAAGTGTACGGTATAAATTTTAAAGATCCTGTTAGCATTGTTAACAGTATGTTGCCTCTCCATATACGAAGGTGGGAAGATTAAAAATGTGTTAAATGTACCAAATTTGTTCTCACTTTAAAATTTTATATTTCTTACACTCCTTTGTCAGGTAAAATAAATTCTTTCAAGAATATTTCATCTTTAATACAAGTACTTGAAGGTGTTTTCTTGTCTCATATTTTCCAGCACGATATACTCCATGACAAAATCATTTTATTTCGATTGTATTTCGATTACTGCTACAAAAAGAATACAGCCATAAGAATACAGGAACACATCAATTTCAAGGTTTAGTAATTTAAGTTAATTTAAGTTACTACTACTTATGTACATGTTATATACTCTACATATATATGTGTTTACGATACATAATATGCTAACTAATTGCCTATTATTATGCTTGCCATTGTATACACTAATGTGTGTTAAAGTTTATTGATATTCTCAAGCGCCAAAAGAGTAATATTCCTTTCGTAATAATTTTTATGTCTTAAAGGTTTTTCTCCGTTTGACTACCACATTATATTGTAAATGTTAGTGAACATTTAATAAGGTATCTATTACATATGTATGTTTGCATGCGTCAGGTCAGAGAGCATTAACTTAATATGTAATGACCTAAAAAAGGTTAAATGTCAAGAGATTTCTGAAATATATATTTGGTTTTAATGCGTTTCACATTTGCCTTTTGTAAGTAAATGTGGTATTTAGCTCGTGAATTATATTCAGTTTATTTTAATTTAAGATATTAAATTAAGCTAAGTTATTAGTCGTTCAAAAAAAAACTAATACCAATAGAGATTCCTACTGCTAAATCATATGCCAAAAGTAAAATTTAATAAATGAAACTTGTAATAGATGTCTCAATTTAATTAACGGCTGATTTTTAGCTATTATCTTTTTCGCAACACTGGTTTAAACAGCTCACGCACTTTAAGTGTTTTGTTTCACTGTCAAACATCTTCAGTTTGTTCTATAATATAACCATGAATCGTCTTACAAACGAACAACGCATGCAAATCATTGAATTTTATTATCAAAATGCGTGCTCTGTTAAGAAAGTTCATCGCGCGCTTCTTCCATTTTATGGTCAGTTTAATCGACCCACTGAAGCGGCTATTCGGGCTATTGTGACTAAATTTCGCACCAAATTTACATTGTTGGACATTAAACCACTAACACGCTTACGTAGAGTGCGAATTGAAGAAAATATCGCAGCTGTATCGGCCAGTGTTAATGATGACCATCAATTATCGATTCGTCGCCGTTCGCAGCAATTGGGCCTCTGTTACTTAACAACGTGGAAAATTTTGCGGAAGGATTTAGGTGTGAAGCCATTCAAAATACAGCTGGTGCAAGAATTGAAGCCGAACGACCTACCGCAACTCAGAATTTTTGGTGAATGGGCTCTTGAAAAGTTGGCCGAAGATCCACTTCTTTATCGAAAAATTGTGTTCAGCGACGAAGCTCATTTTTGGCTCAATGGTTACGTAAATAAGCAGAATTGTCGATTTTGGAGTGAAGATCAGCCAGAAGCATTGCAAAAGCTACCAATGCATCCAGAAAATGTCACAGTTTGGTGCGGTTTATGGGCTGGTGGCATCATTGGCCCGTAATTCTTCAAAGATGCTGCGAATCGTAACGTAACTGTGAATAGTGAGCGCTAACGTGAGATGATATCCAACTTTTTTTTCCCAAAATGCAAAAGCTTGACTTGCATGACATGTGGTCTCAACAAGACGGTGTCACATGCTACACAGCACGCGTAACAATGGGCTTATTGAGAGGCGAGTTCGGTGAACATTTTATATAACGTTCGAGACCGGTCAATTGGCCGCCTAGATCGTGCGATTTAACTCCTTTAGACTATTTATTGTGGGGCTATGTTAAAGCTCATGTCTATACAACAAGCCCGCTTCAATTGACGCATTGGAAGAAAACATTGGAGTATTTATTCGTGAGATACCGGCCGCAATGTTGGAACGAGTATCAACATTTGGATGAAATAATCTTCAAACATTAAATTATATGGACCGTACTATCGATTCAAATAAAGATTTCATGAATTTTTCTGAATTTTATGTGCTTTTTTTGAAAAATTTTGCTATAGCTCTTAAAAAATCACCCTTTATATTGTTACGAAAATGGAAACGGTGTAATATCGTTTAACATTAAAATGAGCAAAAGCAACTTAAACAAATACAACGAACTTGTTACAAGTAAACCAACAACATCGGTATGAAAGAAAAAGGGATAGACAAGTAGCAACAAGCAACGTGAACAAAATACACAATAACAATGAAGTAGCCATAGAGATCTTGAGAAAGCGAACATACGAACATTCGACTTCAGGAACATTCATCAGACTGACTGGCATATAAAAAGGCAAGACAAAGCAGGAAACGTGCAGCCAGATTTCAATCAGTATTGAGTGGACGCTCAAGTTCTATGTTACAGTATACTGCTTTAACCCTTTACGCAAGAAGTTTTGAAGCAACAAAATTAGTTCCCTGGAAATACAAATACGCACTAACCAACCAATAAACTCTGATTATAAACTTAATAAAATTAAAGAACTATACTAAAGAACACTAATACTATGTTCAGATATGCACCTTTATTGCGTAAATCGCAATAAACGCCATTATTGAGCTCAATATTTCATATAAGTTTCAATTAATTATTGTGCACTACGGAAATTAAGTAAAACTTAAAACGCAGCAAAAACCACAAACAAAGAAAAAACAAAACAAAAAAGCGACAAAACAAAAATAAAAACAATGTTGTTGAAACAATAGCTGTTTTGTTTACCAGCTGTCAAATGAATTCAATATTCTATATATAATTATTATGCCTGAACACTTAAAATATTGTACTCATTAAAAGTGCATATCTGAACATAGTATAACATTGCATAACTCAATTCCATATGGATTACAATGGATAACTTTTATGTGGGCACTTAAATATTAAACACGAAAGTGATTGTAAAAAGAAAGGTGGTGTTGTAAAGCATAAAACTTATTATTGTCCAGATTATGGAAACAGGTGTTTATTTATGAGCAGTAGTGTAAAGAATAGAAGACGTAACAGTGGCTATAATTTATGGCCAGTAATTGACTTTTATAGGATAGACAAACAAAACGAATGAAGTAAAAACTCGTTAAAGTGCAACAGAAATGGTGATTCTTTTTTTTCTAGTTTCCTTTTTTATTCTCAGATTCATGTAGCATAAGTATTAAGAATAGATTACCTCATATTTTATTTTGTTTAAGTAACAGGTTTATGAAGGATTTTTATGTTCTTTTATTAACATTTTTCCAACACGTTTGAATTTACTTTTGATTAACGGTAAGTTGGCCCCTTTTAAGCTCTTCCTTTCCTTAAATTTTAATAAAACAAAGTGTGTACGAGATATTATCAATATTTTGTATTAATTTGAAAGATCTTTGATTTGAAAGATTACCTTTTCAAAAACGTTTAAAATATTAGTTCGTTGATTGCAAACAAAATAAAAATACATGTTTAGTTTTAGCTAAACTTTTTATTGTTCATACTACTTTTTGTGCCACCGTTTACAACTTGACGAATACTTGTTCGCTATTCTTTTTTGCTTAAAACGTAGATCTTTTCAACGGAGATATTCAAACCACGACTGTTTTCTTCACACGCAACGCGTCTTCGTACAAGACTGACTGAATTCTTACTACTCGTTGCCTGCTTTGTCTTGCCTTTTTATATTCCCACGTAATCAGTCTAATGAAGGTTCTTGAAGTCGAACATTCGGGGTTTAGCTTTCACGAGAACTCCATCACGGCTTCATTGTTGTTTGCGTCTTTTGTTCACATTGCTTGTTATTGCATTCTAGCTTACTTGTTTATCCCCTTTTCTATCTTACTGATGTTGTTGGTTTATTTGTAACAAGTTCGATGTATTTGTTCGTGTAGGTTTTTCTCATTTTAATGTTAAACGATGTACACCGTTTCCATTTTCGAACGTCCATCGCGACTTCTCTAAAATGTCAAATTTTTAATAATTCGAACTAAATTTCAGATGGCATGGCTTACGTTGAGTTTGTGGACGTCAGATTTGGGACGTATTCGCGATTCGCACGATCTATGCGGTCAGTTCACATTGCCTACAGGTGAGGTGCCCATACTGCCAAATTGCTCGTGCAGAATATACAATGTGGCATGAGCTGTATAGCACGTAGCGCCATCGCGTCGTTGGTTACAGATCCTCCAAATCAAGCGAATTATAATGCTCGCCGTCTAAAATGATGGCGCATAGGAATAAGCATTTTAATTTTTTGGGCCATTATTACCGTCGTTGCCACTGCGTTAAAAAAAACTTGTTTAATTGTTATTTTATGATTAGGTTGTAATAATGAAAAGAAGTTAAAGGTGGCTTTAAAATTCACTTTAGCTAAAGCTACCTTTAATTAAACCTAACTTTAACGGGAAGCTGTAATAATGGCCCTTAATATTTCATCGAATTATGTAGAGGAAAAAAAGGATTGGGAATATTTTTTTGGAATGACAAGGCTTAGAGTATGCCGTCACCAAATCATTTAAGAAATAATATTTTCGATCCAGATATAGTTGAAAATGGAATTGCGCTCAAATTTATTGCCAAAATATATTCAAAATAATATTACTGAAATAAATTAACAGAAAGAACTGTGGTATGATACAATCATGCAAGAAATTGAGAATAGTGTAGTGCTAAGTACTTTCGTTACTGTTGGTGCTGGAAAAAATCCCGATGGCCTAGTTGGTAGTGTGCTTAACTTCAATTGCCGAGGTCGTAGGATCGAGTTTGTGTTTGTCATTGTCTGTTTTTTTGACAATATATGTAATTGCTCACAATATAAAAAGGAAGTTGGGAATTATTACTAAAAAACCCAATTATTTTGGTCATTAAAAAATATTCTCGCTTACTACCCCTCTTTCCTCTCTCCTATGAACTATCTTTTCTGTACACTAACACAATGCATTGCATGAATAGAGGTCGTCTCCTAAGTGGTGGTTTAAAAAAATTTTAACAGCTGAAATTGCACCTTGGAAGGTGTCGTTTGTAAAATCGTCTTCGAATTCGATGATAAATGAGTAACATTTGACGTGTCCAGAGATTTGAGACGAATTGATGTTTTGCTGTGGGCATAGCTGCCAGGTAAATAAAGCATCAAATCGTCAAATATTAGAAAAAAATCGTCTAAATCGCCGTAGACGTTCATGGAAATCGTAAAAAAAATCGTCCAAAAAATAAATACATAAATTAACAGTTAAAAAAAAATTGTAGTGAAAACAAAAACGTTTAAACTTTTAACGCTTTAATTATAAAAATAAACTTAAAAAACGAGTGTTTCATACAATATATTTGTATGTTAATAAAATATATATACATAGTTATATATATTTATTAGAATTAAACATTTTAATCAAATCCGGTACAATATTAAAGTCGAAGCAGTTATGGCTGCTAAGTTTTAGATAATCTTTTCATATAATATTGCTTCTAAGGAATTTAGTTCAATTTAAATTAACTTAGCTTTATCCTCCCTCTACATTAGCTGAAGAATGTCATAATACTAATATTTCTTAATTAATTAATTAAAAGCTACGATTTCTTATTTTCATTACTGATTTTTTTTCCAAAAATCAAGATTTTATTTTATTTTATTATTATTTTTTATATTATTTTCAGAAAAAATTGTTTAAAGTTTAAACAGTTGTTTATTGTTATAACCGCAGCAATAATAAATAAAAATTGTTTAAAGTTTAAACAGTTGTTTATTGTTATAACCGCAGCAATAATATTGCATCATCTAAATCTATGGGTGGTGTAAATATTAGGGAGCCAGAAGCTCTTGACGTTCTGACCAGGTAATTCAATGTGATGTTCGCTGGAACCGCTACATTTTTAAGAACCTTAGCTCCTTAAGACGGTGCAAGAAATACTTCAATTTATCTGATCTTCTTACTATTTACACCACTTCTATCCGAAAGAGCATGGAATACAACTCTCATATATAGGCGGGTGCCTTAACGTCTATTTTGAGACTACTCGACCGCGTACAGAAGAGGGCAAAGTTGCTTTTTAAGTTTAGGTAGGGTATCGAAATCTATTCATTCATTGGATCATCGTTGCAATGTGGCTTGTGTTTCACTGTTCTATCGCTATTACAACGGATTTTGCTCCAGTGAAATAAGGGACTTGTTCCCGAGAATCATGTATTGCTACGTAACACTCGCATTTCTCGTCGAGCACATATGTGGTCGATTGGCCATTGGATCGCACACTGTATTACATACAAAATTCGGTTTTTAGTCGGACTATTCGCATTCGTATATGGGTCGTTGAAGTCGCCGTGGTCTAGTAATAGTTAGACGAAAAGACAGGGTTCGAGCCCCAGGCCAGATATCAAAATAAAATACAAAAAGTATTTCTTTGGCGTCTTCCTCTCAGCAGATTTCTGGCAAAAACTCTGAGAGTAAATAAAATTGCCATGAAAAGTTTCTCAAAAATCTGTCGTTCAGTCGACTTTAAACTGTAGGTCCCGCCACTCATGTATAAAATTAACACACACAACATACGTGGTGTGAGAAACTAGGTCGTAATCCTGACTGAAGGGTTGTAATGACCAATTATGTATGTATTCGTATATGGGTCCCTCATCGAACAGAGGTTTGGCTTTTATATATTTTATATTTTTATTTTTTTATTTTTTATAGAATACATATAAATCATCACAGGTGTTCGCAAATAACCTAAAAATATAATACTTTACTCCTCGTTATTTCTAACCTAAATTAGGAATAGTACCAATTGCAAAATAAATACAAAGCTTAAAGTGGCTTTTAATGTACTAAAGCAAATAATATGACGTAAATTTTTAATTTTCAAAAATCGTCAAAATAAGGGGCATAAATCGTCATATCGTCAATATGAAAGTCTTTGAGTTAAAAATCGGCAAAATGGCGATAAATCGTAAAATCTGGCAGCTATGGCTGTGGGATGAATTTTCAATGGCGCATGAGAAACAAGTTAAAGCCTTAAATGAAACAATAACAGATTTCCATTGACATTGAAATGTATGTGGAAATAATTGAATATTGTTGACTGAAGACTTCAAAAAGACACTACCTATTATCTCATAATCCCCACCAAGTGATTTTTGCATATTCACACAATTAAACGCAGAACGAATTTAAATATCTTCATATATACAATAACAATACAAATATCACGAATGCTGAGAACTGTTATGAATCGCATACATGTACATCTGCTTATACGGTAAAGAATCAAGAGAAATTTAAAATTCTTTTGATTTACCATCGCATAATTCACAATTACATCTCAATTTGTATGCTTTGTAAAATAAATCTTCCAAAAACATGAAACGGAACAAGAAATACCGTTGTAAATTACTGTAGAAATTGTTTAACAACACGCATTACAATGATTTCCAATGATATGACAATAAAATTTGTTTGACCTTTGCAATGGCTATTAATAAAACTTAAGGTCAAACGGTTCAAGTTTGCGGTCTGTTGCATGTTCAAACATTGGAAAGCCAATTTTTTTGAAAAAAGTCGTCTCCACACCAAAAACGGCAATTCATATTTTCTTTTTTGATGTTTTGTTTCTATATTGTTGTAATGATTAAGGAATCTGAATGAATCATTCAAACTTGTGATGATGCTGACGTGGAAAGAAAAACAAGATTTAGACATTGGAAAGACCGTGTGCTTTTAGAAAATATATCTCCAATACAGTTACGGAAAGTGTTATGGAAACCTTATAATCAAAAACTTGATACAACACCTATCGAAAACATCGCTAGGATAGGACCAAGATAAGTTTTTAAAAAGAATCCTCTCATTCCTGCTGGAGGTAAATAATTTCTTAAACATTTTGTTATGTAAACATCAAATTGAATTCAAATTTTATTACACTTTTAAGTTATTTGCCCATTTTATCTGGGAAAAAGATTTGTATGACTCTTATTATTATAAAAACACCACAAAAATTATATTTATTTACTTACTTTTCGGCTTTCTTTTTTAACAAAAAATTTTAAGAACTTCTTAATTGTCCATTATCTTGTTTCGTATTTTTCTATATATGTATGTATTTCCTATTCTTATTGAAAAATATGAAGAAGTATTTGTAGAAGAATTTCTTCTTTTTTAAAAGCTTTTGAATTTAGTTTTTGTTCTTTTGAATTTAATTGCATTCTATCTTCAAAATAAATAAACATAATTAAAAACAAATGAATGAGAAAGAAACAAATGATAGAGATGATGATGGAGAAAGAAACAATTAAGAAAAATGAACAAAAAACCTGAAACATGGCAAGCAAGGCTTCGCTAGTGCAATGCTGTGGGGTTATATGTAGGCACTAGATGTGGGCATATACATTTTTAAAAATTTATAGGTTAGATTAGGATAGAGGACGTGTACTTGTCAATTAAGACAAGGAAGTCGAATTGACCCACTGTACAACGTCCTAGTTTCTCCACCCACACCACTTATGTTGTGTGTGTTAATTTTATACATGAGAACGACAGATTTTTGAGAAACTTTTTCATGGCAATTTTATTTACTCTCAGAGTTTTGCCAGAAATCTGCTGAGAGGCAGTCATCAAAGAAATACTTTTTGTATTTTGTCTTGATGTCTGGCCTGTAGTTCGAACCCTGGATTTACGCCTAATAAACCAACACACTACCTATTAGACTACGGCGACTTCAAAAAAAATTTATAACTTTTATTCAAACGAAGTGAAGCCAAATTTGGGACATTATATTTCGCATGGTTTTATCGACCTCTATTTGCGTATAACATCATAAACATCATTTACTTAAGCAAATATTTTTCACAAATTTTCGATTAATACAAGTGCTGTTCAGAGAGGAAATGAAAATGCTTGTTATCAATTCGATCCTTTGACTAAAAATATTGTAGCTGTAAGCAAAAGTATTGAAAAAAAATCTTAAATAGAATGTGCCACTTTAGATTTCGATAAACACCACAAAATAAATTTTTCAAATAGATTTAAGCCTTACAATATTCATTAGATTTTAAAACATTTTTATAAGTGGACGATAAGGTAGAAGTGAGCGTTAAGCTAAAGGGAAGATCATCCTACTGGTAACTTTTAAAGTTAAGTTTATGTTGTAACTTGACATATTATATATTATTTTCAATATGGCAACTTCAAATATAAACAAAGTGAGTAAATACAACAAAAAAAAGAGGTCCATTGTTGCCATTACTATGAAAATTATTGAGTGTATCCTACTTTTTACAATGAATTACTTTATTTACTTTTACGTGAATGATTCAACGAAATCTGTGCTGCTTACGTCAGTAACTAACTTCGGTGATGTGTTTGCGAATGACTTAGGTCAAATTGGAAAAACTGAAATGATCGAATTGAAAATCGAACTGGATACTGATAAACCAATTACACAGGTACCGTATCGTATGCCGCAACCGAAGAAAAAGCTTGTGAATGAAAAGATTTACTTGATATTAATATCATAGCTCCTTCCGAGTAGGAATATGCTAGTTCCGAAAAGACGGAAGCCAACGATTTTGTGTTGATTATAGAATGTTGAACCGACATATGAAGAAACAAATTTAGCCAATTTAGCAAATAAATATTGAGGAGAGATTGCAAGAGGCAACAAAGTACAAAATATTTTCCACATTGGATTTGCATAGTGGTTATTACCAAATACCGGTGGAAGCTCAGAACCAAAGGTATACTGTATTCGTGGCAACGGAGGGAATATATGAATTTAGGAGAATGCCGTTCGGTCTTAAAAATGCACCAAGATTCTCCAACGTTTAATGGCGAAAGTTAAGATGAAAAACTCGACATACTCCCTACATGATCTTCTGTATAGTTTTCTACCCCGCGACATTTTGGGAAGCCGGCTAGTACGACTTCTACATGATGGTACCGTTAACTCCGAGCCGCTTGAACAACAAATGGTGCACCTGGGCATATTACGCCAAAGAGCCGTGGAAAATATCGCAGCTTAACAAGAAAGCGCTAAACTTAGATTTGATAACGTACATTCGAAGCCGAAGAAGGACGATGTAGGTGATTTGGTTGTCGTCCAAGTACGGGTTGCTCGAGAAAACTAGAACCTCGTTTTAATGGTTCCTTCCAAGTGACTAAGATCCTCGCGGACGACAGGTACGTTGTTGAGGACCTACCATGCTGCAGTCGAAAACAACGTCATTATTGTTCCGTGTATGCCTCCGATGGTCTAAAGCCGTGGTGCTGTCTTCCGCCTTTTGATGATGAAGATGACGTCTCCTACAGCGAGGACGCTGAGTAAACAGGAATGGCCGAATATAAACAGTACTATGAAAAATCCTACTTTTTTACAATGAATTACTTTATTTACTTTTCTAAATATTTTATGTTACTAGTTTCATGTTACTGAGTTTCAGTTTCCTTGAAGCGTCAACATCTCAATAAACTTGTAAAACTTAAATCGTTGTATGTTGTTGTTTCGTTTTTACAATGTATTACTTATTTTTGTTTAATTATTTCATTGCTATAATTTTTTTTTTGTTTTTGTTTCACCAATAATCTTTTAGAAACCTAAGCCTCAAATCACTTACAACAATCTATGCTATGTTCTAAGGTATGTTCTGAAAAACACTAATCGCCTACATTTTGCGTTTTCGTTTTAAAAACGCCAAGCGGATGTTCTGGCGAACGCTAATCGCTAAAAATTTGTTTATACGATTCGAAATCGAAAAATAAGTGTTCTGGCAAACGCTTGACGCTAAAAATTTGCAATTTCAAATCACAAGAGTATATTGTAGTGAACTAATGAAATATGTGTATGGATGACACATCTGCAAACGTCTAAAATGACTCTTTAAATTCCCTATAGTTCTTTCAACTATATTTCGTGCGGACGAATGTCCTTAATTAAATTTATGTTCAATTGAACCGAAAATAGCTGATTTGTATGGTACTAAAACACACGGCTGTAGGGCATATACTGAATCGGCCAGCAACCACAGTCTCCATTAGAATATTTTTCCGAGTAAAATGCATTGGCGTTACTTAAATTCCAAACAAAAGCATCGTGACATGAACCAGGACGCGTAGACAGCTCGTATCTTCATTTTTGGTCACAAATCTACATGTACAGTGATCACTTTGATTAAAATTAAAAAAGATTAAAATTCTAAACATAACCTTCCTATAGGAGTACTTAAACTATAAAATCCCTTTCTGTAAAAATAAAATTCAGAACCCGACGGGGGTTTTACTATCTTCACATAGGCGTCGTCAACCGATCCAATTACTTCTGAAATTTTAAACTTTTTATAGAAATGCATTTTTGATGGTTTCGTTTCTTCATCTCTCATGTGTCATGTTCAAATTCAATTCCAAAGAAGGCATAGTCTTTCTTCAAAAACGTTAAGTACATCCCATAACATTTTACACAATGTAGAACGTCCCATACTGAGATTTATGTATGGCAAACACGCTTTGGAAGGAACCGACCGCCAGAAATCTTAAAGTGCTCAGCAAATGTATCGTGTCTGGAATAGTACTTTTACATAGCACAGCAGTTTCTTCATAAACCATCCTAAATGCAGTTTTATTCAGCCGGTAAAGCGTAAAGCGGCCACATACATATACATACATTACTCCTTTATATGTAGATATGTTTATACTTCCGCCTACTCCGGAACGTCTAATGGCTTAGAATATTTCCTCTGGAAACGTCTTTTTAATTTTTCTTTTAGGATTACAGATTTTTTTAAAAAATTATGCCTAATAAAAAACCTTTAGGCATTTTTGCTCTTTATTTTGTTTTTTTAGTATTGATGTTTTGATTTTTATTTGTAACTAGCTAAAACCCGGTGTGCTCCGCTACTCTAATCGATATGAAATATAAATATTCAAAACATTTTTTAATAGGGCGACCATAAATGACCTGATCATAAAGGTTTGGTCTGAATTATATAACCGTATGTAACAATTGGTTATTTAAAAATTTATGAATTCTGTAGGTAGTTAATAAATTAAGGCAGTATAGTGTCATCTATGGTCTGTGTCCCTCTATGCGTATTTTTACAAACATATAATAAAACAGGTATTGGAATTGAACAGGCAATACACATGACTTTAGCTGTAATAGTTTATCAGATATATGATGTTTAGTATTTACTTTCTGTATAAGAATTCATATAAAAATAGAGTCCATTTATTTCCCTAACCTAATGTTCATATGTGTGTCAAAGTGGTTCATGCTAGATTCTAGCTCTAATAGTTTTCCATGTACACGAACTTTTGTATCATATTTATATGGGAAAGTCTCGCTCTTATTGCTAGTTGGCAATTTTTTCACAAATTATTCATATGAATTTCAATATTGCCCGTGTACAATTTGATGATTTTATCTATAACGATTTTCAAGATATAAGAAGTTTTAAATTTAATTCATATGGGAAGTACCATTCCCCCTTTTCCTAGTCAGCTCATTTTTGTCTAAAATAGTCATATTAATACTAAAGTGGTTTCGACAACAATTTTAGAACTCTAACTGTTATATTTTCTTAGATATATTAATTTAATATATTTGTAGAAGGTGGCATGCCCATTACAGCAAGTCTGCCCATTTTGTATACATAAATGTTAAAGTTGTTAATACACAATTTGAGGAATCTAGCTGTTGCAGTTTTTGAGATATGCGACATTAAATACTTATTGGGTATGTGGGTATGGCACCTCGCCTACTTGAAATTTTAAAATAAAAGGTAGCCTAGAGTTCCTTCTAGACATACAGGAAGGTACTGTTAAAATTTCAAGAAATCGGTCCAGCCGTTTAGCCGGCTATAGACTTCAAACAAACAAGCACACAAACAAACCCACAATCAAACCCACAAACAAATAAACACACATTCATTTTTATATACATATCTAGATGTATTTCTATTTCTATTACTGTCGTGTACATAATATTACATAGAGCTGACGGGTGACGTATACGTAATATTTTATTAGACAATAACACTCATACCTTTTTTTAATTATTTTATTTTATTTTATTTTATTTGCCTATTTCAACATAAAACGTAGCCTATAACTCCTTCCAGACATACAGGAATATATTGTGAAAATTTCAAGAAAATCGGTTCAGCAGCTTAGCCGTCTATAAAGTTCAAACATACAAACATACAAACAAACGCACATTCATTTTTATATATGTAGATTAGAGATGAGCGATATTTTCAAAACTGTGATTTAATCACGGTGATTGATAATTCACTGGTAACTACAGTGATTGAAATTGCCAAATAACAGTTACTAATAATGGCGTTCTTTTGAAATTAGGAAGCAAATATGCCATTAAGTTGTTCTTAATGAGTATACAGGATCTGGGCCTACCTACACATTTGGCATGGACCAGCCTATAATTATTGTGCCCTAATCCACAAACCTTATTGGCTATGGACCATGGTTCTTGGATCAGGGCTATGTCTTCTACTCTGTTCGCCAGCCGGAGAAGTAGTGCAGCCGATGCTGCCTTAGAGTGATGGAGATTTATTTGGATTACTCGGACCCATGGTCTGTTTCATCCTCTCTCCTCTCCACCATCGTAATGTCTAGGCCATAATCTTCTTGATCAGCCTCGTCCAGAAGATCAGATTCCCTTAACAGCATATCAAAGGCAGATGCTATATCCGACCCAGTGGAAGAGAGAGAGCTAACTCTGGACCGGGTATGAATCTGCGTTGAGGATGCTGTAAGGTTATCCTCCTCCTTTTCTTCATTAACTGATGCGCCCATGTGTTCGTCTTGTGGTTTGTCCCCCTGAGGGGCGTTGTCACTCGACTCCATGGGGCGATTATCCTTTTTATATACTTTTAGGATAATATGTTCAAATCCAAAGGCAACCACACCATTGGATTTTGCCAGGTGCTCCAGGGATTCCTGATTGATTATGATAGTCGCACAGCGAGATCCATGGCGCTCCTCCAACTTTGCAATTTTCCAATTGTGTGTTGGTAACTTTGGATTGCACATTTTTATTATTCTTAGCACTTTTTCTGGCTCTTTTGGAGTTAAAGGTATCCAAGAGCGTGTTCGGGGTCTGCTAGGTATGGCATCCTTGGGCACTACTTCTAGTTTGGCGCCCTTCCAGATTTCACCTACCCTCATTATGGCGATGGAGAAGAGATCCAGGGCTCTCTTATCGGCACACGTTACTAGCTTCACGTGTCCTTGGTGCCAGCCACACATTTGGTAGACTGGAACTGGTCCCGGATTCTCCTCCATTACTTCTAGGAAGACGTCCGCAAGGGCGTCTGCTACAAGTCTCCAGTTCGACGGTGTAATACTGCCGTCTGGATCTGAGCGATCTACAACCGCCATTTCTATGCTGTCTTTTAGCACCTCACTGTATAAGGTGTTGGTGCGATGCGAGCTGCGTGATTTTTTAGACGCCTGGAGCGTCTCCATCAGAAGATCGCTGTCTTTTGACAGCCACCTCCATGGTCGACGTCTTATCTAGTTCTTCGAGCTTTTCCTTGGCCCAGGCCAGTGATTGCGCTTCGCGCTGCGTGCGGTTATCTATTGGGATCTTGGAGATCCTGTCTAGAACCCGCTTTGCGCTCAATCGCTCCCTGTACCTCTGCTTCGATTCTTTCATTTTCTGAGCCGTGTCAACCTTTATATTACCAAGGCCACTCTTGCTGGACGAAGGTCCGGCTTTTGGAGCAACCTTGCTTCTGGAAAGGCCGACGCTTTTGGCTTGTTGTGTTCTACTGTTTTTTGAGGTACTAGGTTCTTGGTCTGCTTTAGCATCAACCAAGTCTTTTCCCTCTTCTGTGGAGACGGGCGTCGGCTTAACACCCGTACGCGGATTTTTACGAGTTCCGTTCTCGTTCTCACTAGTGGAGGCGGTTTCCTGATTTTTCTCTATTGATTTTTTTTCTATTTCATTTTTCATTTTTGGTCCCACGAGTTGCGGATAAGGGGAAGGTCCACCTGAGCAGGGATCCGCTGTGCCCAGGTAAGGCTAGTTAATCCTGGAGGTCGCCCGGTATCCAGGATACTCCGTTAACGACTGGGATATTTTTGATGGGCCCCCAGCCAGACTGACTATCGGCACGGGTCGTATAACACCTTAGTCCAGCCCATACCTCTATCCTATGGTGAGAACCATAATTCATTCGACCTACAATCAAATGAGTATGGACTCCCCCCTTGGCTGGTGGACACCCCATCGGGCAACCACCATTACCAGCCGACACCCACGTGGAGGGTTTGGTAGAGGATTTTCGTCGGCCAGCAATTGAAATAGAATTTAAGCATTTCTATACATAATTTTTGAACTGACCACCAAGATTGTGCGATTTGACCCTGTTAAATTTTTTCTTGTGGAATTTTCTTAAGCCGTAGGTTTTGAAGTCGCCGTAGTCTAGTAGGTAGTGTGTTGGCCTATTAGACGCAAAAGCCTGGTTTCGAGCCCCAGGCCAGGCATCAAAGAGAAAAGTATTTTTTCGGTAGATTTCTGGCAAAAACTCTGAGAGTAAATAAAAATTGCCATGAAAAGTTTCTCAATAAATAAAAATCTGTCGTTCGGAGTCGACTTTAAACTGTAGGTCCCACCACTCATGTATAAAATTAACACACACAACATAAGTAGAAACTAGGACGTTGTACAATGGGTCAATTCAACCTCCGGGTACTGTACTTGTCTTAATTGACAAGTACACGTCCTCTAACCTAACCTAACCTAACCTAACCTAGGTGTATGCGAACAAGCCACAATCCTCACGATTCTAAAAACCAACTTAGCTAAGGTTATCGATTAAATTTTGCCTGACTTAAGCACCAGAGTCTTAAAAAATTGGAGATCTCAGATGCTTTTCACCCATTGAAACCGTGCGGACATTTGAACGTTACTCAACGTGCCCACTAAATAAGACATCATAAGATTGTCCTGTCGTGTATAAATGCTTCAGTTACGTTGAAAAGAATCTTAAAAATGTTAACTGTAGTGCTGGTGATGTGTCTAAACGGGAGTATTTAGAAATTATAGACAAAGTTTCTAGAAAACCTTAAAACTATGTTTTAATACAGTAATCCTTCGATTTACGTCGCCAAATTTTTTGTTCCCTCTTTCTTCAATTTGCGTCGTATTCGATTTACGTCGCCTTTTTTTGGAGCCAACTGCGACTTAAATCGAGGGATTACTGTAACTTTTTAAGTTCCTTGTTAAAAACATACTACTTTGTAGTATGAGCAATATGAAATTAGATTTACGTCGCTTTTTTTTTGAACCAGCTGCGACGCAAATAGAGGGATCGCTGTAATAAACCTCAGTTTAATTTTTCACCTGATGACTTTCCTCCAGTAAGTCGTAACGTACATGGAACAGACAGAAGAACAGAAAAAAAATAATAATAAAATAATATTTTATTGTTGCTATGTTGAAAACATAATGGCATCAAAGGTCTCTCAAACAATTACACTATGCGACAAAATAAAAGAAATGAAATACACCCAGCAAATGACATAGTGTAAGTTGTGAGTTTTGTTGAGTAAAACTCAAAAATATTTTTTTATTTTTTTTTTTGATCCCTCCAAACCTGTTTTATTTGACAAAAACTGTTTTTTTTTTATTTGGAGTTTACGCACAAATTTATTGATTACACAAACATTTCTCAACCCATGTCCAAAATTTTTTTCAAGTTTGTCCGTTCATAGTAGCAAACTTTAACTAAAAAAATATGAAAAAGGTGATGCCAATCTGAAAGTACATTATCTGGTGAAGAGATTTACACTTCGTTTGATCAAATGAGACGAAAATTACAGTAATTATTACTTAAAGAGTCGAGTTATATTATTCATATATCGTTAGTCTCATTCACAAATGTGTTAAGTCCCTTTTTTCAAATTTTACAGGAGACACAGACATAGAAAACATTGCGGCTTCTTCAGTTTTTAAAATTTGTAAACTTTTTACCGCAATTATTTTTACAAAATAGCTCTCTTTAAATGACCTAGATTAAAAATTAAGAATAGTTAATAATTAATATTCGTGGAGCTAGCACGTGCTGTTAATATTTTTCGTAGTTTTGTGGTAGTTTGCGTTTTTGCAAACCACAAAATTACAAAAACTTTAAACTACATACTCACATTTTTTTGTCGTAAAATATGTATTTGGTATAGTGTTATCGTTTTGCATTAAAATCTCAATTTTGGAAAAAAGTGGACTTAGCGTCTTTGCGAATTATACTAACGATATACTTACTTACTTACTTAATTGGCCATAACAACCCGTTTATCGGGTTTCGGCCTATCGCAACACATCCTTCCAGGCGCCTCTGCTTCGTGCGCGCCTACCACAGTTGGTCACACCAATCGATGACAGGGCTTCCTCGATTTGGTCCTTCCAACGGATGCAAGATCGTCCTCTTCGCCGACTTCCGCGAATGTCCAATCCCCTGGACTTGGCTTGGAATCCACCACGTAAAAACAATTATCCAATGAAAACCAAAACAGAACGATATACGTTTTTTCAAATGAACTTTTAGTTCAAAAATTTTCTGAATTTTTGATGGATCTTGATTGTTTATCGAATAATCTGCCATTTACACGTTTGAGTGACCACCAGAAGTTGGCCAATATTTCCGGAAAGAGAAATAATAATATTTTCAAAAAAACACAAATATTAGCCAACTTCAAGTAAGATTTCTGGCAAAAACTCTGAGAGTAAATAAAATTGCCATGAAAAGTTTCTCAGAAATCTGTCATTCGGAATCGACTTTAAACTGTAGGTCCCGCCACTCATGTATAAAATTAACGCACGCAACATAAGTGGTGTGAGAAACTGGGTCGTAATCCTGACTGAAGGGTTGTAATGACCAATTATGTATGTATGTATGTATTGTATTTAAAGTTTTTTATTTTGTTTTTTATTTATTTTCAAGAGCATTAACCTACATTTGTTACAATTTATTTAAATAAAACAACCAAAAAAAAAATATTTTTAACCGAATCCATTCTACATTCACCCCTTTTTTGGTATACTGGGGTGAATAATATGTTTGATGTTTGAGAGAATGAATTCTATGAATGCCTGGAGATTAGTTTCTATATTTCTCAAATAGCTGACGTATTGATCACTTATGTGTTAAGAATCATGAATACGGTCTATATTATCCAACTGATAACTGATATTATCCTCTTGATAAAACTGAATTGATATGCCTCATAATTATTAATTAATAATCGGATCACTCATCATTATTTGTCGTAATACAAATCATGGAATGGAACGACTGTTACGTCAATAAATTAATGAATTATTTAATTGAAGCAACAGTTATTAATCGTAAACTCATAAGGGCAGATATTTTAAAACGACTCATCTCAGTGATTCTTAATATTCCACTGATTTGTCATTTGAATTTTAATGATTACAGTTTCCCCTTTCGTTTGACGGCATATTTTTCATCTTTTGTCTGAGAATGGCAACACAAGAAATTTAAATTTTTTTTAAAATGGAACACTGTAAAAGAGGGTTTTCTTTCTGATGTACTCAGTTATAAAAATTTATGATTTTTCACTCTTCTTTTATAGGAAAATTTTTATTTCTTTTATTTCATTTTAACACGTTCATCGCCACGATAATATCAGAAAAATTTTCACATGGGCCACGGTAACTTTATTAGATAATTTAGTTAAAAATGTATCAAGGAAACTTAATGTATCACAGAAAAATTTTTTTTGCCAAAATTCCCGGAAAAACACTATTTTTTATGTCACACATATATGACCGACATGGCCCTATATTAAAACTTTTTTTATTTATTTATTTATTTAAAATGCGAATTTTACAAAAATAAATTTGTAAAATACAATTCCAAAATAGTGTGGACTACAAATCAGACATATATGTGTGACATGGCTCATGTAGAACTTATTAGCGTCAGACACATATGACTGACATGGCTCCTGTAGAACTTTTTAGCGTCAGACACATATGACTGACATGGCGATGAACGTGTTAAATATTTAATATTTACGGAAACGTGGGCATATTATTGGATTGCACAATAACTAGGGATGTAACATCGTTCATAAAACATCGATGTTTACAATGTCGATGTTTCAAAAAAAAAACATGGATGTTAAAAAACATCGGTGATATGATCGCGATACATCGATGTTTTTTCGATGTTTTATTTTCATATAAATAAATACTAAAAAAAATATTATTTAAAAGAAAAACTTTTTTTACAAAAATTATTTAATTATATTTAATAATTCATTTTATTTATCATAAAAAATAAAACAAAACCGTCTCATTGCCTAAAAAAACAAATTGTGTACATATATTTCAATGGTCAAGAAATCGTATAAAACAAATTCTAAGCCCATGTCCATTTGTTTATTTCTTAGTTCGTCGCTTGCATTAACGCTTTTCTTTATAAATTTAACAATATCACGTACCTTAGTTAACAACTCGTTTAAATTTTTTATATTTTCAATAGATTTAGTAACAACTAAGTTAAGTGTGTGAGCAAAGCAAGGAATAATCTTTTTTTTCACCAAACATTTCCCGATTAACCTTCATTACAATGCTATCATTATTTGTAATGACAGCTGAAACTTTTCCAATGGATACATTCCATTCAGAAAAAAGATCATGAAGTTTTTCTTATATGTACGCTGATGTATATGTCTTTCCGTCAGTTGCAGAACGCCTAATTTAACGCTGAGTAATTCAACTTTTTCAAAAAGTGTATTGTCACACCTACAAATTATTTGTTCTGCATAGTTTCCGCCCAAATGTCATAGGTGATGCAATAATTTTCAGCTGTTTTTATATATGTTTTCAAAAGTTTACTCATAACTTCATGTCTAGCATCGATCCTAGATTTTATAGTTTCCCGGCTTGGTATTTTACACAATGGGCAAACTTCCTTCATCAGCTGTAGAAAACCTTTAATTTCTACTGTTGCAAACGGTTTGTTATCAAAAATTATAAAAATCACTGTGGCCTCTGTTATTTTTGCTCCATCATGAGTGGATACACTTTTTATATTTTTGATGAAATCATTAACATTTGGCTGTGAAGGTCCATCAAAACATCGATGTTAAATATCGAAATTTATGTGCAAAACATCGATGTATCGTTTGCATCCCATACAATAACGCAGTCATGGTTACTCTACCATAATAGTAATTAATAACAATTGGTGCATATAAAATACATATAAAAATATGAATTAGGGTATGAAATATCACTCATACGTACTACTAAAAAAACAAATTTTATGACGATGTGATAGTTTTTACTATTTATAGAGAATTGACGGTAACAACGGTGTAAGAAGAGTATGATAAACAAAATTAAGGGAAAGCTTTTTATATGTATGTATGTTTGTATGTATGTAAATAAACAAATATAATTGTGTTATAAAAAACAACCAAAAAAAATTCAACCAAAGTAAATTTTTTTGTTTTGAAGTTCAAAGATTTTATTTTTGTGATCTAAAATTCATAATTTAATTTATTTAATTAAATTATATATATTCTTTGCATATGCTTTACGCTTTAGGCCACTGTTCAAATGAACTGATGTATCAGAGAACGACGAGCTAATCCTTAAGAGTTATGCTGAAGATCTTGGTGTTATTCATGTTATAACCTTTCATCACACATTACATTCGAAAAGCAAAATTTTAAATATTTCGCTTATACATCTTTTATTTTAGACACTTACTTACTTAATTGGTCATTACAACTCGTCAGCAGCGTTGCCATCGCAAGTTTTTTCAAATGCAAAATCAGTTTTCATTAAATTTGTTTTCCAACAGAACAAGTTTTTGCATTAAATTTCAATTTTTAAATTTTTCAATAATAAGAACAAGGAATCTTAAAAATTTTAAATTAAGAATTTTCTGTTTTATTAGTCCTTCATTCAATTTTATTTAGTCACCGATGTTTGAGAAAATGGAGTATTAGCACATCTTCTTTTCTAATACCTTCCATATAATTTACCCCAATATTCAGTAGTAATATGTATTTTTCTGAAGCTAAACTGATGGTCTCGAATTTATCTTGCATGCTTGGGCTTCACATATGATTTCTAGCGCTTGGGGTTGTCTCAATAAATTCATTTTTCATCGTCACTTTATTTTGATTATTATTTTCTTATTCTGATTATTCTTTAAGGCGATTAAATAGCTTTTCCAGTATAGAAAAAGGTTTTTTTTAACGTCTTTCGGCTTTAGTTCATGTAACACTCAACATCCTAGCGTAGAAAATAAATTCTGTTGCTTTTAAGCGTTTCGAAATGGATACTTAAGTTACGCCTAATGAGACTGACACGAATCTTGATCGAGTAATTTTTCCATTTATAGTCTTCATACTTTTTTGACTACCCCGGACGCTCTCTGTACCATTTTTGAAATGCACAAACAGCTGTATTTGTGATAAAGTGTGATCACCTCATAATACTGAGAGAAAACGATAGCTCACACCTGTAACTTTTTTTCTATAAAAGTTGTTCAAAAAAACTTCCAGAAAATTCTGTTTTTATTTTGCTTTGGGAAAAAATAATGTTGACGATTTTGAAAGCCCAAAAAGTTACTCTTACAAATGACGTATCGATCATACGTACGTACATACATACATAATTGGTTCTTACAACCCTTCAGTCAGGATTACGACTTAGCTTCTCACAACACTTATGTTGCTTGTGTTAATTTTATACATGAGTGGCAGGACCTACAACAGTTTAATGTCGACTCTGAATAACAGATTTTTGAGACTCAATTTTATTTACTCACAGTGTTTTGTCAGAAATCTGCTGAGTGCAATTGCCGATGGAATATTTTTTCATATTTATTGTTAGAGATGTCTCACATCTAATAAGCCGAAACACTACTTAATGGCAAATGCGGCGTATAAATCATTGATAAAATAATGCATTTGGTGCCATCTAATGTAAATTTCTGATTTTTCAGTTAAACTACCAATAGATTCAAACAAATAATTGTAGTGAATAGTTTGTCATCACATTTTTGTTTTTTAAGGACAGGATTGACTATTTTCGAACAAAACAGATTCAATAGATTAGCAACGCTATCTAGCCTAAGAAAATGTGAAAGTAGGTGGACATCAGTATAAATAAGGATCCAATGAAACATATTTCAGTAGACATACTGAAAATATTAGAAAATCATCTTAAAAACCTGAAAAATTTAAGAAAATAAAAATTTTAAATCCTTTAAAAAAATTTCCCTTTTGTCTTTTTTATTTTGTTTTGAAAAACATTTTAAGGTTGCCAAAATTTACTCCAGTGGAATAATTGCTTTATCAACACAGACCAGAAACTAAAATAACGATGAAAAACATTTTCTAGTGTGTAGTGAAAATCTATGGCAATACTTATGCAAATTTTTGCCTAAAAGTCAGACCACAAAGAGCGGTTTTTGTTGTTCCAAAGCTGTATTTAATGGCTTTCCGGGTTTTCTATTTTTTTTTTTGCTAAAACTACAACATAGTGAGCTTGCGTTCTCTACGCATTTATTTTTTGTTACCAAAATGATTATCATTTTAAAGATTTTACAAATTTAAGAGTAATATTTTAACTGAAAGAAATATTTAATTGAATATAAGGTTCTGGTTGCACATTTGATGCTTAGTCGCATTCGTCGCCATCTTGTTAAGTTAATTTAACTAAATTGTAAAGCAAAGAATAACAAGTCTTCAAAATGAGGAAAATGAGACCAAATTACAAAAACAGTTTTTGAAGGTGAAACATTTTTTCTTCTTTACACCATATTTGCGGTTTTATAAATCCGGTTTCTTAAGGGTTTTAATGCTTGTCAAGTGTGCGACTATATATTTGCCAATCTCTTGTATTTCAAATTAAAATTTATAATTCGCATTGCAAAAGGCTGACATTGGATGACATTGGTTAGTTTTCAACATGACATTCGATTTTTTTGTTCATCCACCGACAATTTGAAAGCAAAATGTTAATTTTATACATTCGTATCAAATTGCTTGTTAGTTGCAATAATAAGTTCCAGTATTCAAGAATACGAGCTTAAACAGAATAAAATCTCTTCAGCATAAGAAGTAGAATAATATTCTATAATTAGCATCAAGAATTTATTTTCTCGTCCTTTATTTAAGGAATCATGAGATCGCTATTAATTATCGAGTTTTTAATGCTCACTGTACTAATGTGATCATCACGTAAGATCTTGTTTTGAAGTAATTCAATATAGAAAGCAAAAGCATTTTAGGAGTGAAGACTACACAGAAAGTAGAAGATTGTAGTCGCCGTAGGTAGTGTGCTGGCTTCTTAGACGTAAGGCCAGGGTATAAACCTCTGGTCAGGCATCAAAATTAAAATATGAAAAAAATATTTCTTCGGCGACTTTCTCACAGCAGATTTCTGGCAAAAAGTCCATAAGGAATTTAAAACATATTGTACTGGAAAAATATATAAAAACCATCAGCATTAAATCATGGTTCTAATTGAACGTTAGAAAACTTTTTTCGAGTCTTACAACAGGGACAGTTGACTGCGGCCATCTCTCTACATCTGTTTTGCCAAACTACCTGCACTAAAACGTGAACCATACACAACGATGTGTGTTCTATGAACGGGAGCAATCTAGAGGAATTGTTAAATGAGCCTAACTTTCATCGAAAAATTATCTTCAGCAGTGAGTCGCATTTCTAGCTGTATGGGAGCATAAATAAACTATATTTACTTAAGTCCGGATAATACCAATCCACATGAGTTCCGAGAGCATCTAATATATCACGTTTGGGTTTTGGGCTGCCGACGCCATCCGTCCACATTTCTTTGAGAACGATATTAGAGGCCACCGCTATCAACGGAATTTATTTTATTTATTTGTCAGTGCCCATCTCTTGCCAGGTGCAGATATAGGTTATTTGGCTTCCTATTGATGTCAAGGATATAGCTTCGTTTATCAAACTTTCTGGCTGTTTTCCAAGCGCAACGTAGTCGTGCTTTTGATGTGCAGCCCTTGCGCTGACCAACTTTATCCTCTTCCCTGATTTTGGTAGAACTTTGTCAGTACAGAGACTGCGTTCACCTGTGGCGTCACAACGGGCCACTATGCGTGCTCAAGTAAGCTTTTTGATATCAGCGCTACCACTCTGACTTAACCTAACTACATACCAAGTCACCGAGGTTTTCATTGTTCAATCGAATTAAAGTGATAATTAAATTCACAGAAATCAGAAATTCCATAAGCATTTTAAATATTGTTTTAATTGAATTTATTGTAATGTAAATGCTATCATTTTCTCTAATTTAAACCGCAAAATATTTTCATAGTTTTCGCTCAAGCACACGCTAGATTTACAAAGAAAATCGAATGTCATAAATAAATGTGTCAATGTGTCAGAAAAAATATATCTTTGTGGTATTATATAAAACGCCATCATAACAACGTAATAACTGTCAATGAGCCAAAAACATTAATTGTGTTAAAATTCTGAAGAAGGTCAATTTAGTTTTAATCATACAACTCAAAAGTAAAGAAGTTGCTTTTTATACGAATACACATATGTTTGTACTCTGTAACTCTTAAATTCCCATTTTAACGCAAACACAAAACAAAATGTTTTGCACTACCTTATTGCTTTCATTTATATAACATAACAACGTTATCATTATTAATGTCAAGACCAACACTTATAATGATTAAGAGAGAATATACAACAACAATTATCATTACGTGTCAAAATTCGATACACACAGAATTTGATGCCACAGATACTGAAAATACTCATGATATGACAACTGTGATTGCAACATATCTGATAAGCTCGTTTAATGCATTTCTTCTGAAGTCGATAAATTAAATGACAATTTTTAAAATGAAAATTAATAATGATTTTACATACAATTTAAAACACGGAAATAGAATGAGAAAATCAAAAATAATCAACCAAAAAACAGCATAATTGTGGTGTAATCGCCTACGAAATTTTTGATTATTGAAGAGCGTGTTTTCTTTCCTTATTATTTAATTGGTCACTACGACCAATTATAACCTAGCTTCTAACATCACCCTTGTGGTGCGTGAGTTGATCAATGATTCCGAACGACAGATTTGGCAATTTTTCGTTTTGTTCGATATGTCTGAGTTTATGTTTGAATAATGGACTCTGGTCTGATATGCCAGCACTAGTAGGCAATAACTTCTGTGTCAATATAATATCTAAAAGTACTGTTCTACTGGCCGTGTTGAAGATTTCACATTTTCAGGTTGATTTTAAAGTGACCTAAACTACAGAAAGAGTTTATTTGATTTCGCTTATTTCACTCAGATTGCACTTTTGAGAAATTCAGAGAGCTATTGCTCATCTTAATTCTAACCTGTAAGACTACTGGAATTGATAAAATTAGCAATTTTATCAATATTGCCGTAATATACTAAACTAGTTGTTAGCTCATTAGACTAGGTTAACATATTGCTTAAACATATCGAACAAAAGAAAATATCACAAAATATTTCTTTTGGCGACTTCCTCTCAGCAGTTTTCTGGCAAAAACTCTAAGAGTAAATAAAATTGTCATGAAAAGTTTCTCAAATCTATGGGTCTCACTACTAAACTATAGGTCTCACTACTCATGGATAAAATTAACATAAATATCATGGTTGGTGTTGTTAGTTGTAATCCTAACTAAAGGGTTGTAATGATCTATTAAGTAATGTCAGTATGGGTCTAATCGAGATTTACAGACCGATAAGTTTAATCAACAGCATCAAAATGTTTTGAAAAGAAAGAAACATGGCACTTTTAGACAAACCACAAAGAAAGCAACGAATACTGAACCCATGTTATGAGTGGCCAACATGTCTATTAAATAAAATGTAAAATTGTTACCCAAAAAAATGCACCGATTATTCTTTTTTTTTAATGTGAGATAAGACCAGTGGCACATTATGAAAAAAAGGATGCAAAAGAAAATTAGCAGCACATGTATGGCAATTGCAATGAATAAGTGAATATTAAGTAAACGCGAATTTATTTTTTTTCAGTCCTCTGGTATCTAGATCGTTCAATTCAGGCAAAAAAACTTGGTAATCATCCCCCTATAGTGCTCGCCGTTGGTAGTGATGGCCTTGGCAACATCTTTCTCAAAGAAGAATGACCGGTGACGCTGCCAAGCCAAAATCTACACTAAATAGTAACTTGAACGCTTCTGGATCTCATGCAAATTGGTAACGTCCCAAATTCGACAATTTTGTTTGCTCACATACCCATTCATGAAGAAATGGGTTTCATTCCTGAAGTTGATTTTTCATTGAAAATAAGGATCAGTTGTCAACTTGTCCAGAGACATTTCAGCGAACATACGTGGTTATCTATGGTCGTTTACCTTCAGTTCTTATATCAGTTGAATTTTGAAAGAGTGCAGGCACAAGTCACGACGCAAAATTCGTCAAGTTGTGTTTCACGAAAGGCCGAGAGCTTGCGAGCAATCAGCTTTCGACTGCCTAGGATTCATCAGAGCACTGTGCACCCGGATTTGACGAAACAAACTGAATAAATAACAACTAATTTGACAAATGGCCGTCAACAACTAAATAAATAAAATTGAAAGCTTACGAATTTTTTTATTACACATACAACGCATACACAGGTGCATACATACATACATATTTGTTCATTACAACCTCTTATACTATGTTCAGACATACACGTATATTGAGAAAATAGCAATAAACGGCATTATTGATATCAATTTTTCATATAAAATGTCAATTAATTATTGCTCAATAAATTCATAAATTGTTATATTATTGATAAAAAATTCAAATACAGCACTGTCATAAGTACGTTCAGTGAGCATATTACTATTTTCCGAACACTTTCTGTTGATATTTGACAACTCAAATGTCAACAACAAACAAAAACAAAAGAACGATAAACAAAAAATGGAAGGTCAGCAGAAAGGTTTGTATTTTATATTTTTACAATTTCTAATAAGAATTAATTAATTTATTATTTATATTAAAAAGAAAAAAGCAAGAAAAATAGAATGGGCTGGAGTGAGGCAAGCGAGGCAGCCCTGCTTGATATGTGGCCAACCAAACTAAGTGCGCTCCGTGGACATCGTAAAAATGGCCACATACATGCGGAGATGGCGGAGGAGCTCAGAGGGCAGGGACACTCCTGCACCCCCCGGGGTGCAAAATTTCACCCAGCGGTACAGGTATTTACATATAAAACTTACTTCATAAAACTTGTTTTAAAATTTTTCAATTTTTCAGGAAGGAGAAGGCGGCGATGGGAGTTTCTGGTGGGTCACCTTCGACATGGTGCCATTATGGGGTTGTCCACCAAATTATTGGCGGCTTTAAGGCTAACTGTTTCAGTGAGCAAATATTGGAAAGCATTGACGGTAAGTTTTGTTTTTACGTTTTATTAAAGATTATTGTTTTCATTTGTGTTACGAATTAAAATTTTTTTATTTATGCAGATGTTTCGAATGCATCAGTACCTACACCATCGCCAGATTCACCAATGTCTGCACCACGATCGCCGCTGTTGTTGAATTCTCCTCCACCAGGATGCAGTGCGTCAGAACCTGCAAAGAAAAAACAAAAAATTAATTTTAGGGATGTTATTTTAGAAAATTTTAAAACCACATCAGAGGAATTAAAAATGCATTTAAAAAAGCGAAGATAACGAAATAGTATTAATAGATTTAGAGAAAAAAAAGATAAAATTAGATGAAAAAAGGTAGAACTATTGAACAGCATTGTCGAAGAAAATAAAAGGCTTAGTAATGCTTTAATTTCTTTTTTAAATAAATAATAAAATAAAAATGTTAAAAAATTAAATTTTGTTTTAGTACTTACTGAAATAGGAACATAAGTTTTGTCGTATAGATTCAACGGTCGGTTCGATATCACCAATGGTAGTGCTATCTGTTGGGCTCTCCCGATTTGTTCTGAAATCTTTAATGGCTTCAAGCCAAAGCTGGTTTATGTTGTCATTTCTTTCATTTAGGAAGTTGTGTAAAACGCAGCAGGCTCGAACAATAATCGGCGCGTTCCCTACTCGATTATCTATTCCTTTGCCAATACGGCGAAAACGTGCTTTGAGGTGACCAAATGCGTTCTCTACCACTCTTCTGCACCTCGATAATTGGTAGTTGAACAACTTTTGTTCACCGGATAACGCCAATGAAAACGGGTACGGTTTCATTAGATTAGTGGAGAATCTAAAGGCGGAGTCTCCCAAAATGCAAACTGGCATTTGAATATCACCTATTTGCTTCGTGTGGCTTTTCAATACATCAGAGTTCTCCAGTACCGTCTTTAATAGGGATTTATTATAAATTTGGGAATCGTTGCAACGTCCAGGGGCCCCAATGTTGATATATAAAAAACGATACCTGTTTAGGACACATTAAATATTTGAACAACAAAAAAATAATATTTTGTACCTGTAATCCACAAGGGCCAAAAGTACCATAGAATACCATCCCTTATAGTTATAGTAGTCAGTGGCATCGTTTTGGTTAGGCTTAATTTCAATATGGCACCCATCTGTAAATATAAAATGGAATTGCTTGTCATGTGAATATTCTTTTCCGTCAACGAATTCATTTACAAGTTCTTGCGTTGGAGGCAATTTTTTAATATAAGTTTTGGACAACACCTGCCACACTTCCTCACAAATTTCAATTAAGATTGTGCACACAGTAGATTTACCCACACCAAAAAGCTCGGAAACCACTCTATACTCCCCAGATGAACTTAGTGTGAACAAAGCGATGGCTACGCGCTTTTCTGATGTTATTGCTTTTCGCCACCTTGTGTCATCCTTGCTTAAATTCACGAGCAAACCACAGAGTAAGTCAAAACTATTTCGGGTCATGCGAAAATGCATTTTAAGAAATTGGTCGTCGTTGCATTGACAATTGAGTCGATGGGCGGTTCTGAAAATTGGAAATGTTGTTATTGAATTGATTAACATTGTTCATATTTTACTTACCAATTTCCATAAAGACCTTTGGGTTTCATTTTCCTCCAACAGTGCCATAAGCAAAAGCTTTCTTTTCTGCAAGCTATGCAGTATTACTAAATTTTTCTTTCTCATTCTTCTGAGAGAAGCCACTTTGGAGTCAGAAATACTACTATATATACCTACTAACCGCAACAACTCGGCGTTTCGGTTAATCATTAGTAAGACCTTTTCCAAAGTTAAACTGTTTTCCATTTTTTCTAAAAAAATTTTGGCACTAATTTTCACGACTAAATTAAAAGCAATGTTGTTGAAGCAATCAGCTGTTTTGTTTACCAGCTGTCAAATAAATTTTGTGTCTGAACACTAAAAATATTGTTATCAATAAACCGAATATTAATTCAATAAATGTACATGTCTGAACATAGTATTAATCAGTATTACGACATAGCTTCTCACACCACTCATGTTGTGTGTGTTAATTTTATACATGAATGGCGGTACCTACAGTTTTAAGTCGATTCCGAATGACAGAGTTTTTGAGAAACTTTCCATGGCAATTTTATTTACCCTCAGAGATTTTGCCAGAAATCTGTTGAGAGGAAGTCGTCGAAAAAATATATTTTCAAATTTTCGTTTTGATGTCTGACCTGGGGTTTGAACCAAGGCCTCACGTCTAAGAAGCCAACACACTACCTTCCACTACAAACTTCTACTTTTTGAATAGAATTCACTCCTAAATCCGATATGGTGTTTGGTAAAATGCTTTTGCTTAGAATTACTTCAAAACAAGATCTTGAAAACATTATCACATCACGACAGTGAGCATTAAAAACTCGATAATTATTAACGATCTCATGATGCCTTAAATAAAGGATGAGCAAAAAATTGTTGGTGCTAATTCTAGAATATTATTCTACTTTTTATGCCGAAGAGATTTTTTTGTGTTTAAGCTCGTATTTTTGAAAACTGCAACTTATTATTGTAACTAACAAGAAACTTAATACAAATGTATGAAATTAACATTTTCCTTCCAAATTGTCGGTGGATCAACCAAAAAATCGAATGTCATGGTGAAAACTAACCAATGTCATCCAATTAAGCCTTTTTCAATCCGAATTATAAATTTGAATTTGAAATATAAGAGATTTGAAAATATATAGTCGCACTTTTACTGAACATTAAAACCCTTAAGAAAACGGATTTATAAAACGGCAAATATGGAGTAAAGCAGAAAAAATCTTTCACCTTCAAAAACTGTTCTGAAATTTGGTTTCATTTCCCTCATTGTTAAAGCTTGTTATTCTTTGCGTTACAATTTAGTTAAATTAACTTAACAAGATGGTGACGAATGCGACTAAGGTACAAATGTGCATCCACATCCTTATATAATTTTATTCACAGCAACTACACTTATGTATATAACATGAAAACTCTCACTCATGTTCCTTACAAAAGTGCACGGTAAGTAGGTCTTTCCTTTACAAGCAAACTCATTAATAAACGTCAACAAGATGGCTTCAAAGGTAGCTGAATAAATTACATTAAGCCTTATGTGCGCGGTAAAGAGCAACGCATTTTAATGTGCGGCAAAGTACCTGGAAACCTGGGATATTTATTAGAAACGTTACCAAATTGAGCAACGAATATATTAAAAAAATTTTAAGCCTTTAATATGCAACATATCTTATTACTAATATTAGATAAACACTTAAGATTTAGGTGACATTAATTCAATATATATATGATATAATCCAATTACGGCCGCTGTGCCAAATTGAATCCACTTAGTTATTTAGCATGTAGAGAAAAAACCGAGACATTTATTACAAAAAGTAGGCATTAATAATTACTAGGAAGACCTACGGTTATGAAAAATATGTAACAAATAAATTTAATGTGAGTGACACTAAAAGAAATAATGCATCAAAAGTTCGGAAGTCTCCACAGGCTTAATACTCTTACACAAAGTCCTGATATGACTCCAAGAGAGTATTTAGGAGATTATTTGGAAATCTTGCTCCTAAATGTATGTCGGCAAATTTCATATAACATTTTAATATATTGGGGCTTGGAATTTTAAATTTACTCTGAGTTCTTCTTGGGGTACCAACCTTTCAGTCAGGATTAAGACCTAACTTCTCACACCACTTATGTTGTGTGTGTTAATTTTATCCATGTGACTTACATTTTAAAGTCGATTCCGAACGAATGACTTTTGAGAAGCTTTTCATGGGTATTTGATTTACTCTCAGAGTTTTAGCCGAAATCCGCTGAGAGGAAGACTCCGAAGAAATATTTTTCATATTTTGTTTTATTCGAGATGTTTAACTTGGCTTTTGTAACGCGACCTTATGTCTAATAACCTACCACAATACCTACTAGACTACGACGACTTCAATTTCTAACAACGAATTTTAAAAAATTGTGTGTTATTTTTACAAACTACACTCATTTCATATCGGTATAACTGGTAATCAGGATAGATATCCTACCTCTGGGATATATTTAGTTGGGTATTATACTAAGGCATTATTTATTATACATAATGTATAAGTCCAAACCTCAATGCATAGGCGGGAGATATGATTCATAAGGTTAAATTAATATTGACCGCCTACTTATCTGATGGTCACCCTATTGAGTATCTATCATTATCAACCGATAACCACGTACACGATAAGGACGAGACCTTTCTAAAAGTTAACCAAATTTTAAATATTCTTGTTCAATTTCTTCTATTTATTGTTGCTTATTTTTTGTGTTCAAACAGAATTTTGTAATGTTTGTGCTAAATTCTTATTCTTCTGGCGTATTTTGCCACTTTTCTTAAAGACAATGTATATTTTAATAAACTAGGGCCCAAGGCCAAAACAATTTTATTTAATATTACAAATATTTAACTGCCTGCCATACATTATATTGATATTTATCTAAAACATCATATGGTGATGCAGTATACTTAAACAGCAACATTTTTCTTTTCTATCTTTACTGTGTTTATCTTAGTGCAGAAAACTTGTAAGAGAAATGGAATAAATATTTCCCTTCAGGGGATAGAGTTTTATTTAAAACTTGTAATGAAAATTCCATTAAATATGTGTTTATATACCGTACGTTTGTGTCTCTAAAAGCAGTACCATATATTGATAAATTTCTAAATTGTAGTAACGTCATCAACATATTTTATAATTCCGAAGTTTATACAGAGGCTTTGCAGTTGGAGTTTGTTTGCGAATAAAACAAAAATTTTGGATCAAATGGAAATTTTTAATATTTGTTGAAGAGGAGTATTAAGAGCTCTACAGTTTATTATCCATGAATGGCACTTATACTCAATTATTCCTATTCAAGCAAACTTGTGCTCAGAGTTCTCTCGTTGTTCAGATATGCACCTTTAATACGTAAATCGCAATAAACGCCATTATTGAGATCAATATTTCATATAAAGTTTCAATTAATTATTGCGCAATAAATACGCAAATTGTTATAATATTGAGTAAAACATAAAATACAGCATAAGTATGTTTAGTGAGCATATTACAATTATCTGAACACTTTCTGTTAATAATTTTCAACTCAAATGTCAACAACGACAAACAAAAATAAAACAACAAAATCAAAACAATGTTGTTGAAACAACCAGCTGTCAAATGAATATTGAATAAGCAGCTGAACTGCGTATATTATTTTGTCTGAACACTTTAAGTATTTTACTCAATAAACCGAATATTGACTCAATAAAAGTTCATATATGAACACAGTATTAAGTTTACAACTGTCTTCAATTTATGCGATTGTCTATCAGACATACGCCAGCAATAAATCTGATAATCTCCGCGGCCAATATGTTTCGGAATTTAGTAAAATACCGAATACTTTCATGCGCTGTGGTAAACTGTTTTTATGCGACCCTTATTTGTGTAAATACTGAACGCCATTTATTTATAACGTATGTATAAAAGTCGCCATGGTATAGTAGGTAGTGTGTTGGCTTATTAGACGTGAGGCCCTATGAAAAATATTTCTTCGGCGACTTCCTCTAGCAGATTTCTGGCAAAAACTCTGAGAGTAAATATAGTTGCCATGAAAAGTTTCTCAAAAATCGATCGTTCGGAGTCGACTTTAAACTGTGGGTCCCGCCACTCATGTGGCGCATAAAACTTTGCTTGATCCCAGTCAAGCCAATAACAACGATATGGTTTTCTCCCCATTCCATAAATAAGAAAAAATGGACACAAAAGGTTTTTGTACGAAGAGGCAGAACAGTAGTATGTTTATGTACCTTCGGGGGCACTTATTCCATACAAATTTAGGAGCATGCATATCTGTAAAAGAGTAAGAACATTGCAGCATTGTGAAATGAATTGTGTGCGATCGGTCTTTAGGTTTGTAACATGTATTATGAAAAGGTATTGCTTTTTAATGTGTATGTATGTGTGTGTGTGTGTTAAAATTTGTGAGAATGCATATCTGGAAAAGAATTAAATCATTTTAATTTTTAATTTTTCCATACAAATTTGGAATCATACCTGCTTTTTCTTGTTCATTTTATTTGTATTGCTTTTCAAACGAATGGTTGGACGGACAGAATGAGTGCGTGCACGTTTCCTCATTTACATCCCAGAGTATAAGTAGACTGTGAAAATGTATATACGTATGCATGAATGATTGGACGGACAGAATGAGTGTGTGCGTAACATGTAATGCGTATGATCGTTTTTTTTAATAGTAAATTCTTACCACGTATTATCATACTCAATGCTGAAAAAATAGAAAAGGGATCTGCACCAATATAGTTGTTGTGTGTTTTTTATTTTTTGTATATTTAATTAGAAGGATGTTTAATTTTAAATGTGATAAGAAAGGGTAGGTTGGTTGTGCGGTTGTTTTTTATTTTTTGTGTGATTTAATTAGAAGGATCTGTAATTTTAAGATGATAACAAATTCTTGGCACGTATTATCATTCCCAATACTTTTTTATTCATCAAGGGGAAATTATATGAATTTTCTCTTGAATAAGCAGATGTATCGAAATGTGTTGGAATATCATTTCTTATATCATCATACATATCATTTGTTTTCACATCATATATAAATGAATCGGTATCCATATAACAGAGATTAATATTATCAAGATATTTTGTCTTCATATAATCGTAATGAAAGTTATACATTTTCAATTTTGATAATTTTTTCATATTAATTTTGATCTGCTTTGTATCTGTTCCCGATCTGCTTTATATCTGGACACGATCTGCTATGTATCTGATCACGATCTGCTTCGTATCTGCTCACGATCTACTTGGTATCTGGTCACGATCTGCTTCGTATCTGCTCACGATCTGCTTTATGTCGGGTCACGATCTGCTTTGTATCTGCTCACGATCTGATTTATACCTGATCACGATCTGCTTGATGTCTTATGTCTATATCTTTTGAATTTGGGTACGCTATATCGTGCTTTCTACAAGCTGCATCCAATAAATTTATTCCTTTGCCTCCTCTTGCTAATCGTTTTTGAAGTTTTGTATCAGGTCCACAAAACTGATAACCAGGTGGATGTAATTCAACATATAATTTGTTTATTAAGTTGTCTACAAATCTTCTTCCAATCTTACACTGATTAGGTGTTTTTCTTTTGACTGTAGTTTATAACCATTTTTTTTTATTACTTTCATACCTCTTCGCATGAAACACTACACCAGCTATACCTGCTATACCAGCTATATCAGCTATACCAGCTATACTAGCAAGCTGTACTAGCTATACTAGCAAGCTATACAATCTGTACTAGCTATACTAGCAAGCTGTACTAGCTATACTAGCAAGCTATACAATCTGTACTAGCTATACTAGCAAGCTGTACAATCTGTACTAGCTATACTAGCAAGCTGTACTAGCTATACTAGCAAGCTATACAATCTGTACTAGCTATACTAGCAAGCTGTACTAGCTATACTAGCAAGCTATACAATCTGTACTAGCTATACTAGCAAGCTGTACTAGCTATACTAGCAAGCTATACAATCTGTACTAGCTATACTAGCAAGCTATACAATCTGTACTAGCTATACTAGCAAGCTGTACAATCTGTACTAGCTATACTAGCAAGCTGTACTAGCTATACTAGCAAGCTGTACAATCTGTACTAGCTATACTAGCAAGCTGTACTAGCTATACTAGCAAGCTATACAATCTGTACTAGCTATACTAGCAAGCTGTAGTAGCTATATCAGCTATATCAGCTATACCTGCTATACCTGCTATACCAGCTATATCAGCTATACCTGCTATACCTGCTATACCAGTTATATCAGCTATACCAGCTATACCAGCTATACCTGCTATATCAGCTATACCAGCTATACCAGCTATACCTGCTATACCTGCTATACCAGCTATACCTGCTATACCTGCTATACCAGCTATACCTGCTATACCTGCTATACCTGCTATACCAGCTATACCTGCTATACCTGCTATACCAGCTATACCTGCTATACCTGCTATACCAGCTATACCTGCTATACCTGCTATACCTGCTATACCAGCTATATCAGCTATATCAGCTATACCAGCTATACCAGCTATACCAGCTATACCAGCTATACCAGCTATACCAGCTATACCAGCTATACCAGCTATACCAGCTATACCTGCTATACCTGCTATACCAGCTATACCAGCTATATCAGCTATACCTGCTATACCTGCTATATCAGCTATACCTGCTATACCTGCTATACCTGCTATATACCTGCTATATACCAGGTATACCAGCTATACCAGGTATACAGCTTGCTGATATAGCAGGTATAGCAGGTATAGCTGATATACCTGGTATAGCTGGTATACCTGGTATATAGCAGGTATATAGCTGATATAGCTATACCAGGTATAGCTGATATAGCAGGTATAGCAGGTATAGCAGGTATAGCTGATATAGCAGGTATAGCAGGTATAGCTGATATAGCTGGTATAGCTGGTATAGCAGGTATAGCAGGTATAGCTGGTATAGCTGGTATAGCTGGTATAGCTGGTATAGCTGGTATAGCTGGTATAGCTGGTATAGCTGGTATAGCTGGTATAGCTGGTATAGCTGATATAGCTGATATAGCTGGTATAGCAGGTATAGCAAGTATAGCAGGTATAGCTTGTATAGCAGGTATAGCTGGTATAGCAGGTATAGCAGGTATAGCTGGTATAGCAGGTATAGCAGGTATAGCTGGTATAGCTGGTATAGCTAATATAGCAGGTATAGCTGGTATAGCTGGTATAGCTGATATAGCTGGTATAGCAGGTATAGCAGGTATAGCTGATATAGCTGGTATAGCAGGTATAGCAGGTATAGCTGATATAGCTGGTATAGCAGGTATAGCAGGTATAGCTGATATAGCTACTACAGCTTGCTAGTATAGCTAGTACAGATTGTATAGCTTGCTAGTATAGCTAGTACAGCTTGCTAGTATAGCTAGTACAGATTGTACAGCTTGCTAGTATAGCTAGTACAGCTTGCTAGTATAGCTAGTACAGATTGTACAGCTTGCTAGTATAGCTAGTACAGATTGTATAGCTTGCTAGTATAGCTAGTACAGATTGTATAGCTTGCTAGTATAGCTAGTACAGCTTGCTAGTATAGCTAGTACAGATTGTATAGCTTGCTAGTATAGCTAGTACAGCTTGCTAGTATAGCTAGTACAGATTGTATAGCTTGCTAGTATAGCTAGTACAGCTTGCTAGTATAGCTAGTACAGCTTGCTAGTATAGCTAGTACAGATTGTACAGCTTGCTAGTATAGCTAGTACAGATTGTATAGCTTGCTAGTATAGCTAGTACAGCTTGCTAGTATAGCTAGTACAGATTGTATAGCTTGCTAGTATAGCTAGTACAGCTTGCTAGTATAGCTGGTATAGCTGATATAGCTGGTATAGCAGGTATAGCTGGTGTAGTGTTTCATGCGAAGAGGTATGAAAGTAATGAAAAAAAATGGTTATAAACTACAGTCAAAAGAAAAACACCTAATCAGTGTAATATTGGAAGAAGATTTGTAGACAACTTAATAAACAAATTATATGTTGAATTACATCCACCTGGTTATCAGTTTTGTGGACCTGATACAAAACTTCAAAAACGATTAGCAAGAGGAGGCAAAGGAATAAATTTATTGGATGCAGCTTGTAGAAAGCACGATATAGCGTACCCAAATTCAGAAGATATAGACATAAGACATCAAGCAGATCGTGATCAGGTATAAATCAGATCGTGAGCAGATACAAAGCAGATCGTGACCCGACATAAAGCAGATCGTGAGCAGATACGAAGCAGATCGTGACCAGATACCAAGTAGATCGTGAGCAGATACGAAGCAGATCGTGATCAGATACATAGCAGATCGTGTCCAGATATAAAGCAGATCGGGAACAGATACAAAGCAGATCAAAATTAATATGAAAAAATTATCAAAATTGAAAATGTATAACTTTCATTACGATTATATGAAGACAAAATATCTTGATAATATTAATCTCTGTTATATGGATACCGATTCATTTATATATGATGTGAAAACAAATGATATGTATGATGATATTAGAAATGATATTCCAACACATTTCGATACATCTGCTTATTCAAGAGAAAATTCATATAATTTCCCCTTGATGAATAAAAAAGTATTGGGAATGATAATACGTGCCAAGAATTTGTTATCATCTTAAAATTACAGATCCTTCTAATTAAATCACACAAAAAATAAAAAACAACCGCACAACCAACCTACCCTTTCTTATCACATTTAAAATTAAACATCCTTCTAATTAAATATACAAAAAATAAAAAACACACAACAACTATATTGGTGCAGATCCCTTTTCTATTTTTTCAGCATTGAGTATGATAATACGTGGTAAGAATTTACTATTAAAAAAAACGATCATACGCATTACATGTTACGCACACACTCATTCTGTCCGTCCAATCATTCATGCATACGTATATACATTTTCACAGTCTACTTATACTCTGGGATGTAAATGAGGAAACGTGCACGCACTCATTCTGTCCGTCCAACCATTCGTTTGAAAAGCAATACAAATAAAATGAACAAGAAAAAGCAGGTATGATTCCAAATTTGTATGGAAAAATTAAAAATTAAAATGATTTAATTCTTTTCCAGATATGCATTCTCACAAATTTTAACACACACACACACATACATACACATTAAAAAGCAATACCTTTTCATAATACATGTTACAAACCTAAAGACCGATCGCACACAATTCATTTCACAATGCTGCAATGTTCTTACTCTTTTACAGATATGCATGCTCCTAAATTTGTATGGAATAAGTGCCCCCGAAGGTACATAAACATACTACTCAGAACAACTGTTAATAAAGAGAATATGGTGCAATATTCCTTCTAAATACCTACCAAATACTGTGTACAACATTTAAATATATTGGGTCTTTGAATGTTAAATTTATTTTTCTTGCAGGTAAATGCACTTTCGCGGTACAGAAAGATTGAGTAACCAGACAGTTTCCCTATTTGTAAAAAAATTAAATTTTTTTTGTTTTATTATAAAATAGAAATTAATAAAATAAATATGAAAATATCAATTATTTTTACATATTATTGTTGAAATTTCTGATGTGCACCATATGTGCAGCTTACTAACATAGTAAAAAAAGTCTCAGTAGGTAGTGGTTATATGGTCTATAAGTAAGTAGAAAATATTGTTAGGTTTCTGTCTTTTAAAGCATTTGAAATATAAGCTCGTAGATTGCGAATAAAAATAAAAATAAATTTATGTTCAGTTTTAATTAATTTCTTTATTGTTCGCACAAATCTGTATGTCACTGTTCACAACTTGATGTAAACAACAACAATTTGCTTTGTTTGTTATTCCTCTTTGCACTCTTTTGCGTGAAGAATAACAATTACAATAACAATTTCAATTTGTTCGAGAGATCTTTATAACGGAATTACTTTCTTCAAGCATCACGTCTTCACACAAGACTGACTGAATATTTTACTGTCCCCGTTGCCTGCTTTGTCTTGCCTTTTATATCGCAGGATAAACAGTCTGATGAATGCTCTTGAAGGAGAAAGACTTTGCCTTCGCGAAATCTCTATAAATGTAAACAAGTTTACGTTATTGTTGTTTGTGTATTTTGTTTATATTGTTTGTGTATATTGTTCTTGCAGTATTGTTGTTGTCTTTTTGTTTAATTGTTTATCCTCTTTTCTAAACTGGTTTTTTTCTTGGTATATTTTTGTAGCTTTTGTTTACAATTTAAACGATGTGAAAACATTTCCATTTTCGTAACAATATACAGTACTATGTGTCATTGGCTTTTAGAAATTCTTTGTTTTCCATGTCAAAAAACTACACAGTTGTCTAACCGTTATACTCTTATACATATGTATGTATATGTCACCATCAAATATTACTGACAAAATGTCTTTCAGTTGAAATGCATGTGTATGTCCAATATTTATTTTACAATTTAAATAATTATTTTTCACATTGTCTTAAATAAATTTCCATTATTATTTCGATTAATTATTCATTTTCCATAATTATAAACCACAAATGTCTGTTCAATAAAAGTCAATTCGATAATTGTTAATAAATATTTATGAGTCTATTTATATATTCCAACATAATAAAATTAAATGTTGTTTGGAGAACGAATCTGATTGGTTGTGTGTGAATTAAAAACAAAATTAATATTTATTTTATATTAAAAGCATTTAAAAAATCCTAATTAATATTTTTCTTATAGTACTTAAAACTTTGCTGTGTCAAAAGCATTAAAAAAGGTCACAACAGTCGCATTGTTCAACGGTCTGCGTTGTTCTAAATGCTATCTTGTCGGTTAAATAAAAAAAAATGCAGTTTAAGCCACGATTAACTAACACTTACAGTGTCACGGACCGATGAATTAGTATTACTCTCGTTTTACTCATCTCAAACATTATTGTTTGGCATGGTATTTTGTCCCTTTCAAAAGACCAGCTACCGTGTTCAGATTATGCCTGAATATTCTGACTCATGACACAGATGTCCCATTATTGTAATTTCCCAACAAAAGTTTTGACTGCCCCATTTGGCTGATGAAGAGACTTTGCTTTCTTATATATGCCTTTGAGTGGCGTATACGTTTTTAACTACACAAATGGGTTCCCATTAGATGAGTGGAAGTTTTTCTCTTCCCACATGACCTGGCGCCCAGCAAGGGGTAGCCCTATTTTGCATCCATAGGTGATTTAAATTCTCCGGATAATTCTATACTATTCTCTTACTTACCTTTTAAAAGCCGAGTGCTCATATGTCAATGACAACGACTTCCGCTTGCAAGATATCCACAAGTTTCCCCATTGTGTCAGAATATTTCATTTTGTTACTAAAAACACTTGCAACTGGCGCAAAAGAGTTTTTCTTTAAAAAGAGTATGCAGTTTCCATTATTTTCTGTTACTAAGTTACGCTGCGAAGTATTTCCAAGAAACATAGAACCTACTGGTCCTGTACATACGACAGTTGAGAAAGAATCTTTCAGATTCCCGAAATTCGCTAAGGCATTTTGGGTTAGACTTGCCTGCCATTATTTAAACCATTGTGCCAAAGGTCAGAATCTACACTAATATATGCAATAGACATGAATCCATAGGAGTTCTCAACGCCGTTGTAAGGCAGGTTTTCATTGCCCCTATTATACTAACACACGCTAATATCTGGACCTTGTCTGTCTTTACTTTATCCACTTTCATATTTGTTCTGTTTATTGGTCGGACCATCTTTACTACATAATTCCTGGGTTATATCCCCAAGATTTCGAGTCGAATATTATTTCATTTATGAAGTTTTGTTCTTCTAGTAAATGATACTTTATTGATCTTGCCTAGGCTTACTCTCTGGCCACTCGTCGTGCACGATTAATTTTCATTCTCAAAACCTATTTGAATGTTGGCAATACTCTGCATATCCTTGGCAGTTGATGCCAGCCTCAGTTATTTTTGTCAAGAAGTCATTCATAACCAGACCTTACTCTAGTAGGTATTATGTTGGCTTATTAGGCGTTAGGAGACGGTTCAAACCCCAGGTCAGACATCTCGAAGGAAATGAAATATGAAAAAATATTTTTTCGGCGACTTGATTTTCTGGACAAACTCATAGAGTAAATATAATTGCTATGAATAATTTCTCAAAACCTGTCATTCGGATTTGACTTTAAACTATAGATCCAGCCACTCATGTATACACACACAATATAATTGGTGTGAGCAGCTTACGATCTAGCTGCCGGACTGAAGGTTTGTAATAACTAAATATGTATGTATGTATGATTAGGCTATTCTTTCAAATAAATTTTCATTTTCAGTATAATACTGTTATAAGTCGCCGTGGTCTAGTAGGTAGTCTGTTGGCTTATTACACGTGAGGCCTCGGTTCAAATCCCAGGTCAAGCATCTCCAACTAAACGAAATAGAAAAAAATATTTCTTCGGCGACTTCCTCTCAGCAGATTTCTGGCAAAAACTCTGAGAGTAAATAAAATTGTCATGAAAAGTTTCTCAAAATCGTTCGGAGTCGACTTTAAACTGTAGGTCCCACCACTCGTGCATAAAAATGAACGTACACAGCTTAAGTGGTGTGAGAAACTAGGTCGTAATCCTGACTAAAGGGTTGTAATGATCAATTATGTATGTATGTATTTAGAATAACGCTGCTACTTCGCCCATGATCTGTCGACATGGAGATTACCATGTCTTTGAAGTGGGAGATGTCTATTATAAAAGCAGGTTTTGCTTTGCTCTTTACTTTTCCATTGATTCCATATACCACTCATACATTATATTATTTTCATAAAGTCTAACTTTTATTAAAAAAAAAACACCAAACATTTACCTGATTAAAGTACCAACAAAACGAAACTATCAGCAGCATATTGTGGTATAAAATGAAAATTTATCAAAGGGAAACTGATTGTAACGACTTTTTCATTTTTCTTTTATTCCATTTCATGAGGTTTTTATTTCGCTTACCGGAAAATACACATTAAGTCCTACCTAAGGTGTTTACTTTTTCCTTTGCAAACAAAATGTTAATGATGCAACATACAAGAAAAGCAGACACAACATAAAATGTATACAATATCATCAACTATACAAAATACTTCTTGAGATAAGATTGGAGAAAAATAAAAACAAAAACAATATGAAAACTAACAGATTGAAGAAAAAGCAACATGAATGAATACATCTATGTGCCGTCTCAAAATTTCAACCATAACAATGGTTTTGTAAATCCGAAAACGAATCATTGTAACTCACACAAACAATCATATTTATCATCGTTTATAATGATGATACTTTGTTACTTTTGAATCCTTAAGCAAAAGAAACGAATTTTTTCTACGAAATCTGAATGACAGCGGGAAACAGAAACGTTTGAAAGATTGTACATTTTGCCCAGTATTCACAATGAAAAATGTGTTATGAAGACAGTGATAAAGGGACTGTCATATTTTTAAGGCAAACGAGAGTGTTGCCCAACAAATTTGAAAATACCGGAAAAATGCTTAAAATCTATCAAATTTTTTCAATAAATCATAAGCCTGGACGCTTTAATTTGCAAGTCAATTTTTGTTAAACCCTATCAAATTGCTTAAAAGACCACATGGCATTCAACGGTGTTCAGATATGCATCTTTATGGCGTAAATCGCAAAAAACGCCATTATTGAGCTCAATATTTCATATAAAGTCTAAATTAATTATTGCGCAGTAAATACGCAAATTGTTATAATATTGAGTAAAACATAAAATGCAGACATAAGTGTGTTCAGTGAGCATTAGGGTGGTTTTAAAAAATCAATGTCGGATTTTTTTTGGCGGCACCCCCCTAAAATGTTTGAGCATGATTGAAAGATGTTAACCCGTGCCACTGGGGCCTCAAAGTTGTGAAAATCTCGATTTTTTGGAAGTTTGGCGATTTTGCCGACCCATATCTCGAGAACGGTTTAATATATTTGTCCGTATCATACATCAAATTGAAATCGATAATGTTTATAATATTTTATATGAAAAAAAAAAATACGTAATTAGTACTGAATTCGAGATAATGAACCCAATGTCCATAAAAACGTGACTAGGTACCCCTAAGAGCGAAGTATAATAATTGTCTTTTTCATTTTATTCTTATTTAAATTTATTCAAGGGACCGACATAATGTGGTTTTGAAGCTAGGATACAGCTGACGGCATCTGCTGACTACTTGGAGAACGTATTGTTTTTATTGCTCGTCCTTTGTAAGTAATTGGTTGTAATCTGTGATGAGCTTAACTCCTCGCTCTGTCATGTCATTCACAACTTTCAAGTTGTTTACCATCCTTTGCCCCTCCTGATAGTTGATGTTCTGCGGCCAAGTTGCAGGATCTTTTTCCAGATATTCGGTGTTAATGTTTAATCTTTTGAACAACAGATAAGTCTCACTTGTAATTAGGGCAGGGAGACCTTTTTCTAGGAATTTCATCACTTTTACGAGAAATAAAAATGTTCACTAGAAGAAATGACACAGAATGACACTAATGTCAAAGTGTACGTGTTAGTAGCTACTAGTTTGGTTTTACCTGCTTGGGGTCGCCAGTGCTACGGTATGTGGGTCTAAAATTAATGGTATACTATAGCAAACATATTTAAATGAAATGAGATTCCAAAGTACAAGTATTTGTCCATAATAACCAATAATAATACAAATAACCAATAATAATACAAATAACGCTCTGAGGTTTTAGTCACGTTTTTAGGGACATTGGCTCTATTTTTCGGTTTCAGTACTAGTTGCGTATTTATTGTGTAGAATATAAAATATTATAAACAGTATGGCCTTTAATTTGATGTATGACACGGGCAAATAGCTTTAGCCATTCCAGAGATATGGATCGCCGAAGTCGTAAAACTGCCAAAAAATCGAGATTTTCAAAACTTTGAGGCCCAAGTGGCACGGGTCTCCCAATTGTGCTCAAACTTTGGCAATCCTAAAATCTGACAGAAAGAAACATTTTATAGGGGTGCCCCCAAAAAAATTCTGACATTTTTTTAACCTATGAGATAAAACCACGTTCTTGATCATATTACAATTTTCCGAAAACTTTCTATTGATATTTGACAACTCAAATGTCAACAACGACACAACAAACAAAAACAAAAAAAAAAACAAAATAAAAGCAATGTTGCTGAAACGACAATTGTTGCATTCACAATCGTAATACCAAAGGCCGACAAAATTAAAAAAAAAACGAAAAACCCGAACCAGACCCTTTATTGTTGTTATTATAATCGTCCTGAAGAGGTGCCTTTGAATTACGACCATACGATCTATTGCACTCCACTCAAACTTACTAGGGTACCTCTATAAAGTATCCTGCAAGCCTATCGTCCTCATAATTGTTCATGATGCTGCTCGGTGTCAACAACGACAATTTCCTGTATAGCACATAATAAGGTATTGTTTATCGAGATGCATCAATCTCCCACAAGTTCCACAAACTACATGTTGTGTACACCAAATTAACAGTGCATTGTCAAAAGACCGATTACCAACCTCAGATTATTACAAGACAGTCAGATACATATCTCAAATTGAACGATTTAATGCATGATTTGGCTTGAGAAAAGCCTTTGTTTCCCTTTATCTTCGTTTTTGTTCAGCATATATTTTTGCAGACATTCGCTCACACTACATAGAAGGGTTCTGGTCACGAAGGCTCACCACCTGGCAAACTTGTCTTCTTGCTCATTTCATAACCTTAATTGGTCATAACAACCCTTCAGTCAGGATTAAGACCTAGTTTTTCAAAACATTTATTTTGTGTGTGTTAATTTCATACGCGAGTGGTGGGACCTACAGTTTAAAGTCGATTCAAAACGGCAGATTTTTGAGAAACATTTCTAGGCAGTTTTATTTACTCTCAGGGTTTTTGCCAGAAATCTGCTGAGAGGAAGTCCCCGAAGAAATATTTTTTCATATTTTGTTGAGTTGGAGATGTCTGACGTAACGTCTAATAAGCAAACACCACGGCGACTTCACATATTATTTAACAATGTTAATTACACTGTCATAGTGTAACGCAGTTTTTGTTATTTTTGTTTGAAAACCTAACAAATAAGAGTATGTATGTAATTTGATTTCAGTAAAACTCAGGAATGTAATGGCTTATGACTGTATCGTACAGCATTTCTGCTGTGAAATAGACAAAACCATAAAACATGACATAACATACGTATACATACGTATACCAATACATTTCGGTTTGGAATTTAAATAGGAAACCCTTTTTGTCAGTTTCTGTTAAACGTATCACTTTTTTGTTTGAAATTTAAACTACAAAACAAAAAGGTTATAATGAATGAATGATTGATTAATACAAAGATTCTGTGACTTACTGTTTCGAAGAACAGTCATGGACAAAACTCTACATATCCCTCATATTTTAATTTTTTTTTTAATAATAAACAACAAAAATCACTTCGGAGAGACGTAAGAATAATGAAAAATATAAAAAAAAATCCAGTTCACGGATATAAGATATTCTTAATCTTTCGGCAATAGCTTTAGCTAACTTTGAGTTATCTATTCTTGGGTTTCCGAATTCGCTGAAGAATAAATCTGACATTTTGAGGTTTGTTTGCGACGGCACCATTGCTATAATAATTTAGGAGGAGCGATTTCGAATTTTTGCTATTCGATTATGAGGTTTAATTTCTTTCCTTCTTAATTTAACAATTAATTTAACTTCGAACGATAGTTTGTTTCTTGAACCCATAATTAATATTATTTTTCCCACTTTTTCCAATTCAAATTTTAACTGAAATGTTATAATTAATATCGGACTATTGCAGCGTGTTTCAGGTGGAAGTAATGGCCATCTACCGGGCTGATCAATGGATTCTCGTCTATGGTGTTCCTTACAACAGCATTTCGATCTTTTCTGATAGTCAGGCTGTCATAAGATCTCTGTCGAACGTTGTGAATAACTTCAGGATCGTCAGGGAATGTCACCGCTATATCAACCTTCTTTCTAGGCTCTTCAGTGTCACACTTACCTGGGTCCCTGGGCACTGTGACATTCCGGGAAACTATAGAGCCGACTGGTGCTCTACTTCCGGAATCCTCTTCAATCGACTGAAGAATGCCACTTACCTCTTTCAAGCTGGCCACCGCGCGGAATTTCTTTCTAGACGCCAACCTGTCCTGGGAGTCCTGCTCCACCGCTAGGCTTACTTGACCCCCAATGGATAAAAGGCGCACCAACCAGTAACTTGGACTTGGTCGTAACATCATCTCGCTCACAGTGGCTATGCTGACAAGTTATTGTGTTATGGGAAGACATTCTGAAAGAATGCAGCTCCCATTTAACGACTCCTGCCGTGGGTGCAGATCCGCTGAGGAAGAGGGGACTGCTATCCACTTTCTTTGTCAATGCCCATCTCTTGCGAGGTGCAGATATAGGTTATTTGGCTCTCCAATCCTTGTCAGCTTGACAGAGCTATCGTCAATTGACATCAAGGATATAGCTTCGTTTATCAAGCTTTCGAGCTGGTTTTCCAGCGTGGGGTACTCGAGCTTTAAATGTGCAGCCCTTGCGCTGACCAAGTTTTTGTTCCATGGTTTGAGGGAACTTGGTCAGTACAGGCACTGCGTTTACCTGTGGCGTCACAACGGGCCGCTCTGCCTGCTTAAGAGAGTTTTTGGTATCAAAGCTACCACTCTAACCTAACCTAACCTATAATTAATATCCTCAAGGCTTTTAGAAATTCACTTAGATAGACTTAGGTTCTCGGATATGTTTAGACAATGTAAGGTGGGGTACGCTTCAATACTGCATGAAGTATAACCGAATCACCCGGGTTTTAGATGCGACTACATGGCATCAGAGACTGTTTTCGTGCGAACATAAAAAACTCATATTCCCAGGAAGAATGGGTTGCTGCAGCTATCATAGGTGACGGTGGTATACGATGTTCACCGATGGCTCAAAATTGGTATGTGTAACTGGATCTATTCCGATGAAGTGGCACTGAACGGGTCATACAGATTCCCTAACCAGGCCAGCTTATTTCAGGCGGAGATTTTTGCTATTAAATAATCTGCAAGTATGATTGACACCCGGAAACTACCTCCTACGATCTTATTCATATGTATGAACAGTCAAGCAGCAATCAAAGCGCTGGGATACCACCTCGTGAAATCAAAAGGCGTTAGGAGTTGCAAAAACTCTCTACACCGTATACGCCGACACATTACTCTCCTCTACTTGGTTCCGGGCTTCTCTGGCTTAGAAGGAAACAAAAACGCGGGCGAACTGGCAGAAAAGGGATCGGAGTCGTCGGCGACGAGACGATATAGGGAATATATACGTTCCTACAAATTGGATAAAGCAGCATGGAATTCAACAAACCAACATACTTGGTTGCCGAAGTTCAAAGCTGTTGTGTCCAGTAATGTACAGCAGGAACTCAAGCAGCTACTTGAGTTTGACAAGAGAAAGGTTCGCATTCTAATGGTACACTGACACAGGATTACTAAAGAAGCTGACATGATGTGGAGGAAATGGAATTGGTATAACATCTTTTATGTGAGTGCTCTGTACTTCAAGACAGACGTCATCGGTTTTTGGACACATCGTGGCGAATGTGTCACTAACGAAACTCATCAACTAAAAGCTACACGCTAACCTAACCTACTTGTTTTTTGTAATTAATTTTTTTTTTTTTTTGATACAAATGAATTCCAAGAATGCCTCTATAATTACCTGTTTGGAGACGTATTTGGAACTCTAAATATAGAAGAAATGTTGTGGCGTATTTAGACTTTTGTCAATGACTGTATGTATACTCGCAAGAATATCATATGTGTGTATGTACATGGATACGATTATGCTGATATGAATTTTCAAGCAGTGTAATTAACTTTTTGATTGCACATCACACGATAAATAAATTTTTAATTTCATTCCAAGTTTTTGATGAGGATATAATAAAATTCATTTCAATAATAAAACTTATTTTAACTTTTAAACAATAATTATAAAGTTTTAATATCTTTAAGCGTTACAGCTGTTTTATTGCTACAATAATGTGTTTATGTTAAATGAATTAGGGCACTTAGATATACAAATTTGTTTCTCTAACCTTTTCAGAGAAGACAAGAAGTTATTTTTGACAGATTTTCAGAACTCCGGATTGACACTTGTATGATAAATAATTGATTAACAATTAGGACAATCAAGCAAAACATTTCAGTATTTTTAATCTTATCAAACTAATTTTCTTAAACACTTAACACCTCTTTCCTTTTTATTGGCGTTTCTCAAACATTAAATTTGACAGGAACACGAATACATTGGATTCCTATTAATATCGAAAAGTTTTAAAAGCACAAAAGATTGTGATTCATGATATTAATCTTGTAAGTACCTCTCAGTCGATTTCGACGAGTTCGTTCGCAAGAGAGTGTATTTGGACCCATTTTGTATTTAATTAACAGTGCTTTCGCGTAACTCTTAAACAAAACAGTCTTGGAAAAATCTTATGTGATTTAAAGTTTGGTAATTTGCAACCTTGTTGTTCAGCTAAATTTTAAACTCGATTTTATCGTATCAACATGTATTTAGGTTGATTCACGGAGGTTCTTCTACTAACGTGTCTTTCATTTAACATTTAAAATTTAAATAAAATAAAGAGTGTGCAAGTCGAACACACCATCTTTTTGTCAACTATAAGGCAATTTTCGATAGCCCCATAAGGGATCGTGTTTTTGCCGCAATGTCTGAGCTCGGTATACCTGCGAAGCTGATAAGGCTATGCAGAATGAGATTGAGCAATTCGTGCAGATCCGTCAAGGTTGGAATTGATACCGTGCGAGGCTTCAGACAAGGCGATCCCTTATCACTTCATCATGAAGAGTATTCTGCGTAATGTGGTAGAGCAGTGCAATGCTACTATTTTCCAATAAAGTGCCCGGTTGCTTGCTAACACTTTCGACATTGACATCATAGGGCGTACCAAGGGCGTACTGCTGCCTTTAGTACAGCGGGAGTCTACAAAGATGGGTCTTGCCGTAAATGAGGGCAAAACAAATATTTTATCGACAAATAAAGACGTGCGGCGTATTGATTCTCATATTACGGCCGATAACTATACTTTTGATGCAGTCAAAGAATTTATTTATCTTTATCCGTTACCACCAAAAATGATGACAGTCTGGAGATCACGCGCAGGATCACTCTTGCCAACAGGTCTCAATAGGCAATTGAGTAGCTGATACCTCATTCGTACCACAAAACTAATACTCTTCAAGACGCTCATCTTACCCGTGCTCTTTATGGCGCAGAGACATGAACCCTATTAAGCACTGATGTAGCAGCCTTGAGAGTATTCGAGAGAAAAGTCCTAGGTAAGACCTTCGGTCCAGTGGCGATGATTTCCGCATCCGATCTAACAGTGAGCTGTATGAGCTCCGCAACGACAGAGACGTTGTGCAGTATATTAATATCCAGCGGATGCTCCGGCGAGTAGTGTATTTGATGAGGGGATCTGCGGAAGTCGGCGAAGAGTCCGACCTTGTATGCGTTGGAAGGACCAAATCGAGGGAGCCCTGTCATCGATTGGTGTGACCAACTGTCGTAGGCGCGCAAGAAGCAGAGGCGCCAGGAAAGATGTGTTGCGGCTGGCCGAAATCCGTTAATCGGGTTGTTAATGGCCAATTAAGTAAAGTAAGTAAAGAGTGTGTGAGATATCACCAAAATATTTTATTCGCTTGAATGACTTATTGATGCCGTTATGTGTGGACTACGACATCGTTCAAATGTCCGCCAAGGTTTCTGTAGGTGGGAATCATGGCTCTGGGGCCTCAAACAAGTTGAATTTGACCGACGGCATTGGTTATGTTGGCTTGGAGAATCGCTGTGGTTTATGGCCAATTCACATCATCACCACATGAGTTGACCATGACCTCAAATCGCTCGTTCAGCCGTTTAAAAGCCATGTTGCATACAGTGAGTCCAGTAAATACCTTATGACATTGGTGTCCAGATTTTTGAATTCAGGCCAGAAAAAGTTGATAATCGTAGTGCTCGCCGTTAACAGTAAAAGCCTTGCCGAAGTCGTTCTCAAAGAAACTGCGACTTCTCCGAGATATATGGAATATTCTTGAATCTCATATGGATAAGTATCATTCCGAATTCTACAATTTTGTTTGTTCACATGAACAATTCATTCAGAAAGTGCATTCATTTCTGAAGATGATTTCTCGATGAAAATTTGCGCCTGTTTCCAACTGCTCCAGATGTCATGTAGCGAACACGCATCGTTGTATATGATCTTCTATGGTGATTTGATAGAACAAACTGAATAAATAACAACTAATTTGACAGATGTAGCAACAAAAAGGTGTTTGTTATCTACTATCTAAGTTTGAAAGCCCCTATTAAAAGTCACGATTTATTTCAATTTTTAATTTGTTGCAAATAATCTGTCTCTTTATATCGCCAACCTCCGAAATTTATCAAACATTTTCAGTTACGTTGATAAAGACAAATTCATTATATATAGGAGGGGCAAAAAATATAAACTCTTTCAACTTAAAATTTTTGCACATTATTTCGTGCGTTTACCCCTGTATCTTAATGTTATAAAGACCTTAAAACTCTTCGTATTCCATTTAATGTGCGAATCTTTTGTATTATTCGTTTGATATGTTGGTGTTTATAAATAATTCATGCTTAAACAATATAATAATTGACAGCAAATTTAACATTAAGTCTAAAGCTTAACAGCCATTGAATGAATTACGAAATCCGTTTGTTTAACGAAAATTCTGTAGACTCTGTTTTTTATTCCTTTTCTATCTGTTCATTGTTGCTTTTATCTAATTTTCCTCAAATTTATTTTGTATTTTGAAATGTGCTGATGAAAGCTCAACAAAATGTAAAGGAATTACTGGTGCAAAATATAAAAAAATTAACTGGAATGGAAGTAAAATAACACATTGATATAAGAAGTTCTTTGAAACAATGACTGGCACTAGTTATTACTGTTGTGGAGAATTCTTATTAGACGATTCTTATTTACGTTGTAATAGAAATTTAGCAGACAAAATTTTTGCCGCTAAGCTAACGAAAAGCTGTAATAAACAAATTATTTAATACATATTCAATTTATTGATTTAAATACGCCAATTTTTAACGTGCTGGAATATGCATGGTAGGGTCGGCAATTGTAGATTAAATCAATAAATCTTGTAACATTAAAATAATAAACAAAACTACAAAAACAAATGACTTGTTTACATGATCAACGAATAAACAAAAATATAGCAACATCAGTATAAAAAGAGGATAAACAAGTAAACGAACAGGCAAAAACAACACTGCAAGGACAAACGTAAATAAAATACACAAACAACAATAACGTAAACAACTTGTTTACATTTATAGAGATTTTGCCAAGGCGAATTCATTCTCCTTCAAGAGCATTCATCAGACTCAAAGCAAATTCATAGAAGGTAGCCTTATCTCTAGAACAAATACAACAATGCAAAAACAACAGGCATTTTGTTTTTGTAAAAGTGCATTTGAAGTGTCAAAAAAATTAACCCTCAAACCTCCATAGGAAATTAATTAAAGCAATTAAAAAAAAACTAAATAAATTTTATATATTGAAAATTCTTATTATTTTTATGTCATGCTATTATTACACAATAGAGCAGCACCTGTAAATAAAAAAAATATCAGCTGCAAACGTTATTTCTTATTTATTATTGTACCAATTAAAATTTGTACCTAATTTATATTTATTTTATGACTGAATTTTGAAATTGAATACTTATTTGAACTATTATCGCTTGAATTATATTGTGAATTATAATAACATATTTTCAACAGAAGATTGGCCCAATTTGCTTTAATCCCAATATCCCAATCTTCTGAAAGAGAATTTGTTTTAAAAATAACACACAAGTTATTTCAGTCATAGTTTAGGCACCTAGTTGGAGACATGGAATTCTTTTTTTTTTTTGTTTTTTTGTAATTCATCACTTTCATCTAAATAACTATAAATATAGTAAATCTAGGTTGTAGTTTAAAAGATATATGTATTTAGTGTTAACTATCTTGCAAAAAATTTAATATAATTGGCTTTAAAATAGTAATCCTAAAGAATTTACAGCGTATCGTTAAGGATACATGCAGTACATATGATGGTTTATGACTAATATAAATACGAAATTGAATATCGAAACAAAATACACAAAAAACAAACATTTTTTTTTGGCAGTCCAAATCTCCTCAGCTGTTGAGATAAGGCTACCTTCTATGAATTTGCCTTGATCAGAATGTTTACCCTGCGATATAGAAGGCAAGACAAATCAAGCAATAGATGAGAAAGAATTCAGTCAGTCTTGTGTGAACAAGTGCTGCTTGTGAAGAGTATAATTGTGGTTGAAAGATCTCCGTTTTAAAGATATAACGAACAATTGTTAGTGTTTATGCAAAAGAGTGTAAAGAAGAATAACAAATAAAGCAAATTGTTGTTTAAATCAAGTTGTCAAAAGTGGCACACGGAATTGTGCGGACGACAATAAAGGATTTATTTAAAACTAAACGGAAATTTATTTTTATTTTATTTGCAACCCACGAACGTTTTTAAAAGGGTTAAAACGTAAAAATATGTTGAAATAAAACCATGACATCGGTAGTACAATACTGTGGGGATGTGTATCGGCACTAGGCATATATCGGGATTTGTGGGCAGTTTGGAATTTATTGAGGAAATAATAAATAAGCGAGAGTATTTACGCATTGTAAAGTACAACTTCACCTAACGTTTGAAAGAATTACGATTGCGTAATGATTATTACTTCCAACAAGTTAATGAACCCAATCATACTGCTGCTAATGTGAAGATCTAATTTGCCTACCAAATTACGCAAAGGCTTAACACTCTGCACAAAGTATGGCTCCAAGAGAGTATTTAGAAGATTATTTGGAAGAACTGTTATGTAGTCGCTATACTTCAAAGAAAAGTTAACTGAAAATCTTGCTCGTTAGTGAATGGCGGGAAATTTGAATAGACAACACAAACTGGTAAATTCAATGCCAAGCAGATTAAATTAAGTGCTCAACCTTTAAATTTCAATTTATTCTTTTTTGGTGTACATATACTTTTGCGCTGCAAAAATATGGAGTCACCAGAAACTTTCTTGTTTTTCTTATCGTTTCGTGAAAAACATTAAAATTTTGTTGTTTTGTAATAAAATATTTATTTATTAATTACAATACAATTACAAATTATATTTTAATTATATACGAACTGAGTATATATATGCTCGGTGTAGTGTCAGAGACCAGAGTCCCTGGTGGGAATCGAACCCATGACCCTCACGCTAATAGTCTAGCACACTACCCACTAGGGCCCCCTAAAATAAAATAGAAATAAACAAATATAAAAAAACATAATTATTTGTTCATATATACATACATAATTGGTATTTCCCACACCACTTATATTGTGTGTATTAATTTTATACATGAATTTTAATTTTATACATGAATGGACCTACAGTTTAATGTCGACTCCGAAAGATATGTTTTTTTAAACACTTTTCATTGCTATTTTATTTGCTCTCAGAGTTCTTAACATAAATCTGCTGCGAGAAAAATTGCCGAAGAAATATTTTTCATATTTTTTTGGTGGTGTTTGACCTGGGATTTGAACCGTGGTCCCACGTCTATTAAACCAACACACTACCTACTAGACTACGGCGGCTTTTTCATATTACTGCTTAAAATTCATGTAATTGCAAAAAAATATTTTGGCGTACCTAGACTTTTGCTGTTCACTGTATGTACAAAAAATACACATTAGACAAAAGCAGAAGATTAACCTTTGGTATCTTACGAAGTTCAAATTTTTTTTTTTTGCTTTTTGAACACACCCCTTAAATAAGTATACTTCATACACAGAAAATTCACATATACGTTTATACCTGCATACATTTATTGATTTCTGGCCTGGTTAAGGCATATAAGCATTTGGAAACTTTTAATCAATAGCCATAAAGAAGTCTTGATTGCATACATTCATGAAATCAATGTCAGAAACCAACTCAACATGCCAAAGACGTTGTTCGTTTCATTACTGACAAAAATTCCATTTAATCTTGCTTTATAAACCATTCAGTAAACGACTGTAGAAGACATAGAAATCTTGCTAAACCGTAATCTCTATTCGTAGACACAGTAAAGTGAGTGAATGTTGTAAAGTGAATTGATTAAAATGAATAAAAAAATCAAAGAAGAACTAAATCTTAGAATTTTTATTATTTTATTTTACTTTGTCTAAATGAAGCTTCTTTCAGAAGAGCTCCAGAGAATAATTAATTACTTTTTTTTATTCATTTACAGTGCACAGCATACATATGTAAGCATTTTTATGAATTTTAAGCAGTAATTTGTAAAAATAATTATTTTTATTCATTTTTTTTTATTTATTTATGAATTTTTGATAACAGAAGGTAGATCATTTATAAAAAGAGTAAATAGGAGCACATCAATAATGTTAGATTGCGTATTCCTAAATTTAACGCACTGTTTTCTGTTTACCAAATATGATTTAATCCAATTCAATATTGATAAACTAAAACCAAGTTGATTTAACTTATGAACGAGTAAGTCATGATTTACTTTATCAAATGCCTTACTGAAATCAATGTAAATGACGTCAGTTTGTTTGCCTACAATAAATCCATCATTTACAAGAGTTGTAAATTCAAGAAGATTTGTGATTGTTGATCGAGACTTACAGAATCCATGCTGGGATGCAGATAAAATAGACGATGCTTGAAATGAGAGAAATAAGAGTTTTTCAAATAATTTCGGTATAATGTTGAGTTTAGCAATTCCTCTATAATTTGAAATATCAGCTTTATATCCTGATATAAACAGTGGAATTATAAATGATTGTTTCAAAAAGTAGAAAAAATAGTCCAGTTTAAGCGATTTGTTGAATAAGTAGGTTAATGGAGTACTCAATAATTGAGAATGGTGTTTTAAAATACTGCTAGGAACCCCATCAGGACCGGCAACATGGGAAGATTTTAATTGTTGTATATACTTGGAAACAGTACGTTGATCCATAACAAATATATCAAAGGCCTTTACTTCGGAAATATAACTTTGATTATTGGCGTTAAATGTAGATGATGAATAGGTAGAGGCAAAAAATTCCGCAAACAAGTCACTTATTAACTTATTATCTGAAGATTCATGATTGAAGGAAAGGGAGTAAATTTAAAATCCAAAGATGTTATACCTAATATTTAGTATTTTTTTTCACGCCGAGGAGGTGTAAATGTACCTAACCGCACCATAGAGGAAGTCGTCACATCCTCCGTGTGTGGGGCCCTCACCCACTAAATCCCCCTCGTCTCGTGGACTTGTGGAACTACGGTGGTATTACTTCGGAGTGAAGTCCCTTTGGCCCCTGCATGTTCATATCCGCGTCTGGATTGCGTGTCGAAAGTTGAAGAGACATCTAAGTGTCTGCACTATTCGTTTCGTCCAGGTCCCTGCTTCGAATTTCACTTGACACGTGTGCCAGTTTCATCTATTCCGACGTGCCCACATGTTCCGCAGCCTCAAGATCCCTCTTCTTCAGTCTTAGAATGCTCTCCACGTAATTCGCCACTGCGGTCCAATTTTCTCTACTCGCGATCATAACCCCGACAATGTTACCGGCGGTGATCGTCCCAACTATCGACGTCAGTGCAGAGCGATAGCTCTGCCAGCGTGCACACTCGAAAACGGTGTGCTCTGCGTCATCAATTATCTCCCCTTCTTCGTAAAGACAGTAAGGGGAGGCGGTCTTGCCCATTCTGTGCAGATAATTTCTAAGATATCCGTGACCCGATATCATCTGTGAAACGTAGTAATTTACCTCTCCAAATTTCCGACCAATCCATGGCCTTATGTCTGGAATAAGTCTCGCCGTCCATCTTCCTCTACCTAATATTTAGTATGATATCCCTTAAGGTTAAGCGCACTATTTACTCTATTTGTTTACCAATAGTTTTTCTAACTGATCCCTTAAATATTTTCTTGGTACTTTTTGGAAGAGTGTTCACTTTAGCAGCAGTATGTTTAGGATCATTGATCTATTGGAAGAAATAATCACTACGTATTTCTAATTTGATTTAGTTTATGTTTTTAATGCTTAAAAATCTTTAAACACACTATCTTATACTATGTTCAAATATGCACTTTTATTGAGTCAATATTCGGTTAATTGAGCACAATTAAAGGCGTAATAACGCATTTCAACTACTTATTTAATATTTATTTGACAGCTAGTAAACAAAACAGCTGGTTGTTTCAACAACATTGTTTTAATTTTGTTTTTTTTTTGTTTGTCATTATTGACATTTAAGTTGTCAAATATCAACAAAAAGTGTTCGGTTAATTGTAATATGCTCAGTAAACTCACTTATGACAGTGCTGCATTTTAAGTTTTACTCAATATTATAACAATTTGCGTACTTATTGCGCAATTATTAATTGAAACTTTATATGAAATATTGAGCTCAATAATGGCATTTATTGCAATTTTCGCAATACCTGAACACCGTGTTCTTCTTTGTTTCCTCAATATATACCAAACTGTCAACAGCTGGTGTGTTATTGCTTATTCCTACAGCATTATAGTACCATCACCGTGCTCAATTATTTCACGCAAATTCTTTGGATTGAGCTCATTTATTTTTCTTCCTTCATATTTAAACACATCTAATGAGTTTTGGAAAAAGATGATTTTTTAGACGAGTCAATGGATATAATTTTTGGCTCAACCGTAAGTACTCTAGTATGGAGGAAAAAGAAATGAATAATTCTATTCCACAAAATAGGTAAGCATGGTGGTGATAGTATTTGGTGCTATTATAGCTGTCTTATTCATACTCATCAATTTCTTCAGTTCTTCAACTATACTATACTATTCGCTCTGAAGTCGTCGTAGTCTAGTAGGTAGAGTGTTAGCTTATCAGACGTAAGGCCATGGTTCAAACCTCATGTCAGACATCAAAACGAAAATATTTCTTCAGCGACTTTCTCTCAGCAGATTTCTGGCGAGAAGAAGAAAAGTTATAATAAGCAATTATGTTATGTATGTACGTAGTTCTTTAAAACTAAAGAATAGTTTGTTGTCGGACAAGAATGCGCCCAATGTTTGTTATTGACTCAGAAATGCTATAATAATATTACTTCACCTGTAATTATGGGTGGTGATGTAAGTATTGGAAAGCCAGAAACTCTTGATGTTCTGGACATTAAAATTCAATGCAATGTTCACTGGTATCAGCATATTTTGTAAGTGTCATAAGAAGGATACAAGAGTTTCGTTTTCTTAAAATTCCTTTTTTTATTATTTACACCACTTATACCGACAGTCTAATGACGGTAGGGTTTAAAACCCTGTTGATTCATTGAAGCGCTTTGCAATATGACTTGTGTTTCGATATTCTATTCCTATTACAACGGATTCTGATCCCAAAAATTTCGTATGCTGCCATCAAAGTTGTTTAAATTTGATTTGTAAAGTCGCCGCCAAACATATCGATCAATGAAAAATACGAAAAAAAGTTCTTAGTCAACTTCCTCTCGACAGATCTCTGGAATAAACTCTGAGAGTAAAGAAAATTACCATGAAAAGTTTCTCAAAAACATGTCATTCGGAGTCGATTTTAAACTGTAGGTTCGGAGTATAGGTCATAACCCTTGCTGAAGGGTTGTAATGACTAATTATCTATATACATATGTATGTATGTATGTTCCTAAAGTTCTTATATTCTTCGCAGGACTTGTCATCCTCGCAGAACTCCTACGTTTGCGGTCGGTTGACCAATGGGATGTGTTGGTGGGAAAATTCATTATTCACGAAAATTCATTCTTCGTATGTGAAACGCCCTACCAGTAGAAATTGTTCCTATTATTTACAAAATAGATAGATTCAAATCTAATATACATAAACACAGTTGCCTCTTTCCACTCACCCTAAACAGTTTTTCGATTTGCAATACAAAACACTGCATGTGTAGAATAATAAACAATTAGATCGTAATTGAACTTCAGCTTCCAAATTTGCCAGTACTTAAATGAATAAACAAAATCAGTTCTAAATGAAATAAAATTTAACTATAATAAATTTGTGTGTAATTTATTTCCTGTCTTACGATAATTGCCTATTGAGACCATAGTAGCACCTGTTGGCAATAGTGATCCTGCGCTTGATCTCCAGACCGACATCATTTTTAGTGGTAACGGCGGAGCCAAGATAACTAAATTCCTTGATCGTTTCAAAGGTATAGTTATCAGCCGTAATCTAATTTAAATTTATGTTTAGATTTAATTAATTTCTTTACTGTTCGCACAATTCTGTGTGCTACTGTTCACAACTTGATGTAAACAACAACAATAGCTTTGTTAGTTCTTCGAACGTTCGTGGCTTCGTCTTCGATCTCTATAAATGTAAACAGCATTGCTTCAATATTGTTGTTTGTGTATTTTGGTTTACATTTATTCTTGCAGTGTTTGTTTCTGAATTTTTGTTTACTTGTTTATCCCCTTTTTATACTGATGTTGTTGGTATATTTTTGTTTACTCGTTTATCATGTAAACATGTTCATTGTTTTTGTTTTTGTAGCTTTTGTTTATCATTTTAATGTCAAGCGATGTAACACCATTTCCATTTTCGTAACAATATTTATATGTAGTCCATATTACAACCCCAAGTTTTTTATGTTATTTTTTTATTTTATTTTTTTTATTATACTATTTTATAAACTTCTTTAAACTATTTATCGTTTCTCTAACATATACTGAGAAGGCCCGTAGTCTAATATGTAGTGTGTTGGCTTATTAGATGTAAACCCCTGGTTCGTATCCCAGGTCAGGCATCAAAACGAAATATGAAAAAAAATATTTCTTTGGCGATTTCATCTCAGCAGATTTCTGGAAAAAAACTCTGAGATAAATAACCCTGCCATGAAAAAGTTTCTCAAAAATCTGTCGTTCGGAGTCGACGTTAAACTGTATGTCCCGCCACCCACGTATAAAATTAACGCACACAACATGAGTGATGTGAGAAGCTAGGCCGTAATCGTGACTGAAGGGTTGTAATGGCCAATTATGTAACATATACTGGAAAATAACTGAAATGATCTCATGCAATAAAATGTATCACAGGTTTCCATTTATCAGTACAATTCAAAGCATGGCATTAAACAATCAAGTCATACACTAGTATAAGCGAACTATTTTGTGTGGAAGCTGTAATAACATAAACACAATAGACGCAACGCAGCATGTACAACAATTTTCCAATTCCAGCCTTAGGTACGCTGCATGCACATTAATTATAATAAAGACAGCAGCGACAAATCATAAGCAAAACAAATATAAAAGAAACCGTTCAGTTACTTTTTATCAATGATGCCACTAAAACGTTCTTTCGCATTGTATTTCATACATCGACTTTTAAAAACCTCTATTTTATGCTATTGTATTGTATTGTAGTTGTCGTAATCTAGTAGGTAGTGTGTTGACTTATTAGACATGAGGCCGCGGTTCAAACCCCAGGTCAGGTATCTCCAAAAAAAAAAAAAATGAAAAAAATATTTCTTCGGCGACTTCCTCTCAGCAGATTTGTGGCAAAAACTCGAGGGTAAATAAAATTTGCCTTGAAAAGTTTCTCAAAAATCTGTCGTTCCCGCCACTCGTGTATAAAATCAACACACACAACATAAGTGGTGTCAGAAGCCAGGCCGTAATACTAACTGAAGGGTTGTAATGACCAATTAGGTTATTGTATTGACAACATTAATTTGCCAGCACAAATCATCTCGCTGTGGGCACTGCGAATAAAAATAGAAAAGAGCATAAATGCAAAGGAGCAGAATCGTTGCTTGTTGTCGCGATTCGATGTCGATTTTAAAATAATCACCGCCTTATACACAAATGTATTCTATTTTTCAGAGATTGGCTGTGTTTGGTGCCTAGTGTTTATAGCATAATGCATTCCATCCTTTTAATGTTTGTAGTTAACTCAATTGCCTATTTACAAAACATCTGATTGATCAAGTACTGCGCCTCCTGTTAAATAATTCGAATATGCATATCATGTTAATGCTAATTATGACACTTTACAAGTTTGCGTTTGGTTTATTATTTACTTTATTTTGTGAATTTCATTTTTGTATAAAATTTAGTTCTAATTAATGCCAATTTAAATACAAAACTAATTATAAATTTATTGACACAATTTAAATAAGAAATGCAATCTTGTTACCACTGAACCGCTTTTTAAACCACTTTTACTGCTAATTAGTAACATTGCTGTTAAAACTAACTGAGTTTGTGTGCGATGTATATTGTTTCTAACCGATGGGATAATTAGTGCTTCAACAGTTGGTTTAAATTACGTGCAAACTCAAACATTAAAAATTGTTTATAATGGCCAATAAAAAGCCAATCACTGCCGCATTGTGAGGGCAATATATTTGCGTCATGAATGAAATATGTATGTAAACATATTATATTCACATACATATCTCACACAATTATTTGTGTTCTTACTAGAGTTAAATACAGTTAACAGTTACACATTTGACTAAAAAGGAGATACTTTTTTCATATTTTAGGCAAGATTTATTAAACCAATATGGATAAGATAAATTCATAATTTCGAATTCTCCAAGCATATCAACTGATCCAACTGCGTTTTGCGTGCTGTTGTGGTAGTGTGCTAAATTACAAGTGCAGAGAATATGGGTGATTGTGATTGTCTTATTGATTAACTCCAATAGAAAAAAAGTGATAATTGTTACAAAGTAGAAACAGTTTAGGGTGCCCCGATGCCCTAGGCGGTAGTGTGCTAAACTTCAAGTGCAAAAATTTTGGACGTTTGTAATTGTCTGTTTGTTTGTCCGATATTATATGTGAGAACTCACATTCGAAAAAAGGTAGTGAGAATTATTACTAAAAGTCAATTCTCAAAAGAAGTGCCGAATGTACATATATACACCGCTCAACTAAAAAAAATTGTCGCACACTACTCCCTCTTTCCTCTCTCCTATATATATATATATAACTATATTTATACTTCCAACACAATGCACTGCATGAATAGGGCTCATCTCCTAAGTCTCGTGGCCTTAAAAAGAACAATGTTTCAAAATATATTTCTCGCATTCTACCCTTCTTTGCGTTCTCCTATAACTATCTTTCCTGCATGAATAGGGGTCATCTACTGAGTGTTGGCCCCAGAAAAGTTTTCACAAATTTTTCCTACGACGCATTCTTTCTTTGAAAATAGCGGCAGTATTCCGAATTTGCATTCATTTTTTAGCGCAGATAATTGCTATAAAGTCCATGTAGTCTAGTATGTAGTGTATTGATTTATTATATGTGAGACAGTGGTATCAAACTCCAGCCCTGATACATCAAACAAAATGAAAAATGAAAAAATATTTATTCGGCGACTATCATTAAACGTTAATCAGTAGATTTTATATTTTCGAACCGTTATGTTTAACTGAATTTAATCGAATTCACAATAATTATAATTATACATACATATTTTCAATTCAAAAAGAATAGAATAGAATTATCGACTTTCTTGTGAAAGGCTTTTTTGTGAAAAGCTTGTAGTGTTGCTGTTCCCTGTTTTTCTTACTTGTTTATGCCTTTTTTATACTGATGTTGTTGCTATATTTTTGTTTGTTTGTTGATCTTGTAAACAAGTCCATAGTTTTTGTTTTTGTAACTTTTGTTTGTCATTCTAATGTTAAACGATGTAACACCATTTCCATTTTCGCAACAAAATTTTCGATTTATATCTATTTTTTCAATATTTCTTTAGTTAGATAGGAAAAGGAACGTTTCCAAATATGGTTGAGGCCTAGGTTAAGTTTGTGTGAAGATTCTAATTAGATAGAACGAAAGTAAATTGCCGCTAATCAGAGTTACAAAATAGATATTCTATCAGTCAGCGGCAACTTAACTAAGATGCCAGCCGAATATTAATAAGAAATATTTTCATAAAATTATATTTATAAATTGATCGTAAACATTTGAAATATAATTACTTTCATTTTGTTTAATAATTATTTAAAACGTTAAATAAATTTATTTTTAATTTTTCTATGACATCCATGCCTGCAAAGTAGACATTGGCAACATTGCTGCTAAACTCTGAGAACTATGTATATACATGTAGAAGTAGAATGTTTACATACCTTACGAGATGTTTATTGTCATATGTATCTACACATTGATTATGTTTATCATATTTGATATTTCGCAACAAATGTATAATTTGTTGAAGTTATGTTCCTGATCGAACATACATTATGTTGCATGTACACTATGGGGTGAATGCAAATAATTTTAGTACGAATAAAAAATTTCTACTCTCTGAGAGCCTGAGAACCTATACTACTTTAGCAGCACTTACTCTAATCACTCACCTTTTAAAATCCTTTCTTCTATTGAAATGTATATTTCTTTTCCGTTTAACTGTTTAAAAAACTGTTTTCTTACTTCATATATAATAATAACGATAATCGTTTAGATTTTACGACGATTGATATAAAAGAAATCATCAAGTAATATGGTATTGAAAATGTAGGTATTTATGTATTATCTTTTATATTGATTCTAATAACAGTTTGTAGGATACATTTCTCCTTCTTCTATTTATACATACATATATAACGTTTATATTACTATTTAACCTTTACTTTTATGAATATTACGACATAAATTTTAAAATATTGGAAAAACTTATATACATGCCATAAAATCCATATATTATCATACCTGACATATGGGCAAAGACTGTCGCTGTGCAAAATACAGTCATGGACAAAAGTTTAAGTAACTCCAATATTTCATCTACGTCAAGAGATTCAAAAACTAATGATACAAGTTTTTTTAAAATTCCTTTAAATCAATAAAAAAAACAAAAAAATTATTACAAAATAAAAATACGAAAGAAATAAACAAAAGCCAAAAAATCAGTGATACAAATGTACATCTAACAATTGTTTATAACGATAATGGTTCCATTACTACAATATACGATTGTAAAATATTTTTTAAACACATTAATTACACGGTGCGGCAGTGAAAATACACCCTAGTAACTACCTAGTCTAAGTTGTTAACTAGGTTGAGTAGAACTCAAAAATATGTTTTTATATTTCTCGAACCCTCCAAACTTGTTTTATTTGACGAAAACTGTTTTTTTGATCTTTTCACACAAAATTGTTGATTACCCAAATATGTTTGAACCTATTTTAAAAATTCAAAGTTTTTTAGAAACGGGAGAGATTGGCCTTTACAACGATATATGTAGATAAACATGTTGTTCAAACATATATGTTATGAGTTTTGATGTGGTAAACATGGAAAATATTAGTTTTTTTCTTATTTTTTTCAAGTTTGGCCATTTTAATTTAATTTGACTAAAAACTATAAAACAGGTGATGGCATTTCTAATGCGCATTCTCTTGTCAAGAGATTGACTCTTCGTTTGATAAAATCGGACAAAAATTACAGTAAAGTAATCCTTCGATTTACGTCGCCTCGATTAACGTTGTTTCGATTTACGTCGTTAAATTTTTTGTTCCCTCTAACTTCAATTTACGTCGTCTTTTTTTGGAACCAACTGCTACGTAAATCGAGGAATTACTGTAGTTATTATTTAAAGAGTATAACAGCTGAGTCGTATTTTTTATATACTCGTATTTTGTCTACTCAAATGAACTTTAAGTTGTTCTTCTCAAATGATCAAAAGTTACATATTTTTGAGTTCTACTGAACCTATTGAACAACTTAGACTATATAGTTAATCGAGTGTATTTAATTTTTTGTATTTTGTCGCATAGTGTAATTAATTAAATATAAGGTTTGGTTAGCGAGTACTTGCCGTTCGCAGGCAAGATCAGTCGGTAGCCCGTACAGTCCATTGTGTCATCCAGTGTGAGATAAGCCACGTTAGTGGTGGGATTGAACCACAATGAACTCCGGACAAAACAGGCCTGTTGTCTTAGTAGCACGTTCGCCACATGCCCAAGCTTCAAACGTTCTGACACCCAGAAACCGATGACGTCTGTTTTGAAGTGCAGGTCAATTTTTTCAAAAGTGTTGTACCAGTTCCGTTCCTTAACAATTTTTCACATGGGCCACGGTAACTTTATTAGATAATTTAGTTAAAAATGTATCAAGGAAACTTAATAGTTGACAGAAAAAAATGTTTTTGCCAAAATTCCCGGAAAAACACTATTTTTTATTTCACGCATATATGACTGACATGGCCTATATTAAAAGTTTTTTTATTTATTCATTTATTTAAAATGCCTATTTTACAAAAATAAATTTGTAAAATACAATTCCAAAATAGTGTGGGCTACAAATCGCGTACGTCAGACATATATGTGCTCATGTAGAACTTCTTAGCGTCAGATACATATGACTGATATGGCGATGAACGTGTTAAACATCCTGGCCGCTTCCGCAGTAATCCTTGTCAGTGAAACCGCCAATAACGTAGTGTCTCCATTAGAATTAGTGTTGGAGTGAGAACCGTTCCCCTGGCGAACTTAAGTAGTTCACTGGCTTTCCTGCTGTCGACTGTTAGACGCAGCAGTTTTGAAATTCGACAACCTGGTATGTTACACTTCCAATGGTTTATTGAATTCCATACTGCTTTTTCTGATTTCAAAAACTATTCAAGTAATGGCATATATCTCTATCGTTTTTTTTCAGATATCTCAGATCCCTTCCATGTTAGTTCACCTCCCTTTCGATCCCCTCTATGCCACAGTGGCCCATGACCCAGTGGCAGGTGTTGCATCGCCGTAAACGGTGTAGACAGAGTATGCTCCTGACGCAATTTGATTTGATGAGGCGGAATCCCAGCGCATTCATTGCTGCTTGACTGTCCACCCATATGATCAATCAAAAGAGATAGATTCCTGGTTTCAATCATACGTGTAGCTGTTCAATATTCCAATTTTGAGTCATCAGTGAAGCTCGTTGTATTACCATCACCTCTAACAGTTTCTGCAACCCATTCTTCCCGTGTGGGGAGATTGAGTTTTGTGTGTTCGCCCGCCTCTGGTACCATATAGGCGCATCTAAAACCCGTGTGATTCGGTTCTACTTCATGCAATATTTTATCGTGCCCCAACGTACATTGCCTAAACATGTATGAGAACCTAAACCTCAGTGCAGTTCTAGTAGCCATGTTTTGGAGCATATTAAATACAAAGTATTAGTTAAAATTTTAAATGAAAAAAATGGGAATATAATATTGATCGTGGGACGTTAATTATTTAGATGTTAAATTAAGAAATAATTCGAAATCTTATAACAAAATATCAAAAATTCAAAATTTATATTGATCGACAGTGTACCCTAATTTAAGAATTTAAAATAAGAATCGTTCAGTCGAAAAAACCTCATAATGTAGGCCAAAGGAAGCTTATTGGTAAAATCTACAGATTTATACTTCAGGAGGTGCAAAAAAGGCAAGAAAATATCCTCAAAGTTAGCTAAAGCCATTGACGAAAGAGCAGGGATATCTGACATCCAGGAACATTACAAAAATCATTTATTGAAAACGGTTTTCACAGCAGAAGACCAAGCAAAAACTCGCATGTTGGTTTTTTAGTCTGTATGTACAGTTTTGTAATTTTGTTTGTGTGTTTATTTTATATTATTTCTCACATTTTTCGTATTTGCATATCTTATAAGAAATGATAGTTATATACTTGTTGTTATTTGGGCACACAAATAATTCTGGATTCAATGGATTCAAATAATAATTTAAAACTATTGAATCATTCATATATTCTATAGAGATTTGGTTAAAAATGATAACACGGTGCGACAGTCAAAATACACCCACCTAATGACATAGTGTATATTGTGAGTTTTATTGAGGAGAACTCAAAAATATTTTTTTTATATTTTTCGAACCCTCCAAACTTGTTTTATTTGACAAAAACGGTATTTTTGATCTTTTCACACAAAATTATTGATTACCCAAATATTTTTCAACCTATTTTCAAACCCAAAGTTTTTTAAACGGGAACAGATGAGCCTTTATAATGGTATACATAAACATATGGTTCAAATTTACGTGTTATGAGTTTTGACCGGGTAAACTTGGAAAATATTATTTTTTTTTCATTTTTCAAGTTTAGCTATTCTTAAATCGAAATTTAATTAAAAAATAAGTGATGTCATTCTGAAAGTACATTATCTTGTGAAGTTTGTTCCAGATGTTTGTCTAATAAGCCAAGACACTACTTACTAAAGTGCAGCTACTTCAATTAATAAATATTTATTCATTTAAACTTGGTGCTGTTCTAAAGTTCTTAGTATGACCTTTCACCGTAGTAGTCAAAAAGTTCATAAATTTGTGGAATTCAATGTTCAAGCAAGCGTTTTGCAGACTTTTTCGAAATTGAATTCTGAAAAAAAAACAAATTAGTGAAAAACTAAAACAGCCTTTTTGAAAGGAGCTAATCGATACTCCAAAGCAGAAGAGATTGAAGAATTGCTTTAATAATAATGCGTTCCGAAAGAGTGATAATAAACTACTTAAAAGTTGGCAATAACTATGGAATTAAGGCTTTAAAGAAAGGAAAAATTGACATGAGATTTATCACTCCTGTTTTGAACGCTACTCTGTCGACTAAATCAAAAAAAAGCCACACCTCAATAGCAAATGAAAGAAAATGTAATCTTTTTCGATGACAAAAAGTACTATTTAGATGGTCCAGCGTTGTATATTTCAAAAGAAATTCTATTGGAAAAAATGTTGTTCCCTAAGCAGAGTTATATTATAGCTTCATGCTTCCGGTTTACTTGATATCCTTATTACAAATCCCGATTGTTCAACAAGATAACGGAGCCATACGTATTGCGGATAGAAGTAAGGAATGGATTTCGTTTGAAAAAGCTGATTCACTTTCAAGGTTAGTATGCAGTCGCGATTGCAATCAGATCAAAAAATTACGGAAAATCCTTACAGCAATAGTTTCTGAAAAAGAAAGGCAAATTTCGACCGTAAATTATATAAAAGGAAATCAAAAAATTGTTTTTGGGTATTTAAATTAAATCCTTCGGAACCTTATAGCCATGCATTTTAAGGCATCCGCCAATTTAGCCTACACATATTACCTTCTCTTTAAATTTAAAATCAGAACAACGTCTGGATTTGGGAACAAAAGCACTTTAAGCTTCTATAGCTCGTTAACACACCACTATTAGGAAATTTCTGGGGTTTTTCCCAAAATCATATAAAATCGCATTTATTTGTAGCCTATGATTGACAAAAAAACAAAACAAGAAAAGTAGTATGTTTATGGGGTTTCTAGGGCACTTATTTCATAAAAATTTGGGATCATGCCTACGCTACAGTCGATAGTGGAAGTTAGTTGATAGGTTTGTAACATGTAGATTGGACGGACAGAATGAGTGTGTGTGTGTGTCATTTTTAAAGTGTGTAGGTTCGTCTCGAGTCTGAGTTCATGATTCCGATGATCCGCGAGTGCGTGATGTAGGGTACCGTAAACTCATGTTGTTGACTTGTGCAATGTTATGCTTTTGTTTATTTTATTTTTTAATGTAAACAAATTTTAAAACGCTTGACTCATATTACAGTTTTTAATGTAAACAAATTTTAAAATGCTGACTCAAGAATTATGCAGCTGCGTGCACGTCTACATCGTATACCCAAATAGAAACATGATTATGCATGTTCATTTTATTTGTGTTAATATGAGTATATATAAGTGTGTGCACGTGCATAAGATCAATAAGAACATTTTTTAATGTAAACAAATACGAAATTTTGGGATGTGGTTATGTTTAATTAATTTTTTTTTTGTATGATTCAATGCGATATATTTCCGTTATGTGTGGTCCTTTTCTTCTGGACAAATGTGGGATAACGACATATTGTTACTGTAAATAATAACCGCGCGACTCCTTATGATGTCTTATTCTTAAGCATACGATCAATAAGAATATTTTTTTTTTTACTGTAAACAAATTTTAAAACGCTGACTCAAGAATTATGCAGCTGTGTGTACGTTTACATCATATACCTAAATAGAAACATGATTGTGCATGTTCATTTTATTTGTGTTAATATGAGTATATATGAGTGTGTGCATAGAATATATATATTTTTTAATGTAAACAAATTTTAAAGCGCTGACTCAAGAATTATGCAGCTGTACGCACGTTTACATCATATACCTAAATAGAAACATGATTGTACATGTTCATTTTATTTGTGTTTATATGAGTATATATGAGTGTGTGTATGTTTCCTCATTTACATACCACAGTATAAATTGTGAGCATTTTTTTTTTGATTTTTAATTATTATATAACTGTATATTTAATATAAATAGGGATTCTAAATGGAACTTTTCAATAGTCGTATTCTGAAAATAATAGTGAAAACATACACAGCAGTTCCTCTAGAAACGTGAAAAAGGAAAAAAAACTAAAAAAATGAACACAGTCTCTGGTCTTAATAAACTCAGTTTGAAGCAGTACGAGAAGGAAGCAATATGTTTAAAGGATATACCTATAGATGACATCAATCCAATCATTAAATGTAATAGAGTGAATACTAAATTCGGGGAAAGGATAATGCTCGAGTTAGAAAAAAATGTAGTCTTTCTCCCTCAAAAATATTTAAGGGTGACAGGAGATCAAATTGAAGACCTCTGTAAAGGCAATTTTTATTTAAAAAAAATTAAACAAGGAATTACTAATTATACTTTACAATTTGGAATGTATGAAATTTAAATAAAGAATACAAATAGAAAAATAAAACTCTAAAGCAATATTTGTTATTATTCCAGTTTTATTAGGGGTATGACAACATCTATAAAACAAGAACCGCAACAGCAAAATAGATTTATAATTGTTGATGTGCAAGGAATTTTCATTGGTAATAAATTTCATGCAAAAGAAGTCTGCGTTTCAATATCAGACTTTGAAATCCGAACGTTTCTCATTTCAACGCTGGAAAAACATTCAGAACTAACTAATAAGGATATTAAGGTCAATAATTGGCTATTTAACAATTTTCATGGCATACATTGGAATAAAGGTTACTCTGCACTACAAGATGTGATAGATTACTTAACAACTACTTTGAAAAAAGGGAACAACTATACTCTGTCATATATGTTAAAGGAAATGAAAAAATTAAGTGGTTAATAGATCTTCTTAAAGGAGAAATAGAAATATGTGTAATTAATTTAAATGAACTGAACTGTCCTAATATAAGAACTTTATATAAATCTAATACTAATCTAAATACTTGTGAAAATCACTATAATTGTGATCGAATTTGTGCTGGAAAAAATATCATTTTATTTAGAAATTTCGTAAAGTTAATTCTTAACCTTTAACTTATGACGTGAAATTGTTTAGCGTATATGAAGAGGTGGTGTAATTAATTAATTATTTTTCATATAATTTTTAATGTGTATATATTATAATAATGTTATACATATATTATTCGAATTTGATTGCTTCTAAACGCAGTATTAACAAAAACAAGGAAACAAATTCAAAATTATTTAAAAAAATTTTACTTTATTTCACAAGCCTCATTTACGCAAACAAAAAAAATAGGTATATCATTTACTTGTACATCAAGAAAATTAAGGTTAACAAAAACAATAAATGACATTTTCCAACAGCCTAAGTTATATACTTATTAAAATAAAAAGGAACATTTCAATATCTTATATATATAAAAAAATAACAATCAGTCTTTTGAGGTAAAATTATTATTCGTCAAATTCATTTTTAGTACAATTAATGCATAGCCGTTTGCTGCAGGCCATACACAGTGGTTTATTACACTCTAAACATGTATGCGTAGTTTTCCTTTTTAATTTATTGGAGCATATATAGCATAATTTGCTCGTTTTTGTATGTTTTTGGATAACAGGCTGGGGAAGAGAATCAGACCGTATTTTTTGAATGTGCCATTTTCCACTATTTAATTGTACAATAATACAAAAAAAGTTAAAAACTTTTCAGCAACTCAAAATAAAGTGAAAACAAAAATTACAAAAATACTTACGCTTACGGAGACGTGTAGTATTTTTTTTACGTGTGTTACTAACCTTAGATTAGACGTGGTAGTAGAATATTTTCTATATAAAAATCACACTAACAACTACGTGGTAGTAAAATATTTTCTATTAAAAATGTCCACAAACGACGACGTGTAGTAAATTTTACACCCAAACACATAAATCTCTGCGATGCTGTAACAATCAAAAGACAAAACTATACTGTCAATAAAAGCATAGTATAATATGAGGGTACTGGCAATATCAGCTTAAAAGAGTGCAATATATAGAAGTTATTAGAAAAATAAAAAAGTTAGTGTAAAATTTACCACCACGTCATAAGTTAAAGGTTAATAAAGAAAACTCTATTCCAAACATTTGGAAACATTAACTACAAACCATTTTAAAAATATGTTAACATCGTTTAGTTAATCATTACTCTCTGTGCAGAGTACATCGTCCCGCACTAACACGACCTGCTATTGACTTTTTAAAGAAAGGGAAAAAATGGTGACATCAGCAGAGTTAGAGGATATATTATATAGACATAGTAATCAAATTAATAAACAACATGTTGATTTATTTTTAAGTATTATCAATGAACTAAGGCTATACAACATTAGTAAAATAAGTAATCCATTTTTATGTATTAATAATGTTATGCATTTGTATTATTGTGAAAAAATTTACTCAGAATCTTTTGACATTTGCAGATGTCAAACATTTTATGAAAAATATATGATAACGCAAAAACTTTTCAATCTGTATAAACGAATATTTAACTATTATTATGTTCCATAGATATATGTATTGTATTGTACAAAATAACAAAGAAAAAGAACTGAAATAAAATACACATAAGAAAAAAAACTATTTTGTTTTAATTAATCTCTTTATTATAGCGATGGGGTGATTATTTTTAAAAATAAGATTTCAGATGTGGTTAAGTTTTTTTTCTTCATTTATTATATAATTTCTTCGTTTGAATTTATTGAAAATTACAATTTATTGAAAACACAATTTTTACATTTAATAAGATTATAAAAATTAATTATATTATTAACTTCATTTTCAGCTTGATATAGTCTATGTTTATAAAAAATACAGGGGCATGTGTCAGGACCACATGTGCTGTTTTCATTCGACCATTCGCAATCCTCGAAATGTTCACCATGCCTATTTTTTATTCTTTTCAGGTTGTCTACATATTCCAGTTGTGTTTGTATGTTGATCAGTTTAGTTTTATCTGCATCAGAAATTATGTGCGAGAATGATTTTAAAAAGTTGTATATCTCCTTTAAAATCATTTAATGTTGATGGTATTAATATTTATATGATTTAAAATCGCTCGTAAAAGATAACTCCTCTCGTCTTTAGGGTTATGTATTTCAGCACCGGTGTCTATATCCCTCTCGTGTTCGGGATCGTACTGATAACAGTAGATGTTAAGGTTGATATTTATATTTGAATCTCTTCTGTACGATAAGATGGACACACAGTAATGTTAGACAATAAACCAAATTTACTCTTTATATACCAACGCAAATTTTTAAAATTTCATAATATTGTGAAATTAAAAGAATATTTTTTATTTTTTTTTATTTCTTTTTTATTTATATAACATATAAAATATTCAGAGTTAGATATACATTTACAATATTTTCTTTACTTCTTTTTGTAAGAGGTACATATTCAAACATTCTATCATGTATAATTAAACAATATGCAGACGTGTTAAGTGGTATGTTTTGTTGTGTCTTCAATTCGATTCGTATATCCATAGGTCCAGTTTTTACGGTTTCATTTTGATGTGTTACATCTAGAACTATTATTGGTGCAATTGTCTTAAAACTATCTCGTTTTAGCAAGGGTTGTGAGGGGCGTGAAGAATAACTTTCTTGAAATCTTGAATACATATGATATAGTAGAGCAAACCGATTTCTATCAAATTTAAGATTTAAATCATCGCAGGGATACGTCTCTGAGTTGAGATAAACTTTAACGTCGATTAGATCACAATGTATAAATTTGTTAGAGCTATTTCGAAATGCTATTAACATAAATCTAGGTCTTTCATTTTCATGAGCAAGCTTAACATTCCATAATATTGTATTGCTTTCGGGAAGAGAGGGGTAATAATACACATCCCAACTTCTAAACGATATGTTCAAAGGTCGACGACTGTTGATAGATTTATACATTTCCAGTTTATAGGCATCAGCAAGTTGAACATGTGGTACTTTCGATAGTTTACATTTCTCACTTGATATATTTGATTTAAAGACTTGAGAATCATCTTTAGATCGTAGAATAATTAATTCGTGTTTGGAATTAACTATTATCTTATTGTAATCTTCTGCAAATCCGAGTAACATTTTTAATGGAACACAAAAATTAAAACCTCCAGTAATAAGCGAAAGATCAGATTCATTGATTGGTGACCATCCTGCATTTACTAATGCATCACTTTCGAATTGATTTAATGAAATATAGTTCTTAATATCCGTTGTTATACCCAGATGGCGTGTACGATCAATTTCTACACCATTTATCTCATAACAAATTTCATCGAACCGATAGGACATACAGTTGTTTAAGAGTTTTAATGATGGAGAGACTGTAGAATCGTCTTTTGTTGCAAATCCTTCTATGTATAGAAAACTTTCACTTGGTAGAACTAATAAATCTTGGTTTTGAATTGATATACGAATTTCATCGTTATTCTTAAATGATTGTAGATATGATGTATAAATATGATATTCTTTCTTGATGATTGAATTATCAAAATTTGGTTGTTGTAGTATGTTAATTATACTCATTTTTGTTTTAGTTTGCAACCAAGTTGTTTTAGAAATTCACGATTATGTCTACTGAGATTCTGTAGCCTCTGTTTTTGTGGATTTTTATTTGTGATAATTTTTTAAAATTTTCAGTTCTTGTTGCTGTTTTTATTGCTGGAGGTGGGTGTAACGTTTTTGGTTGCGATACTGATAATGAATTGTTGTTGTTGTAGGAATTGTTTTTACTATTGAATATAATCATTCCTTCAGCGGTTTCAAATGTAATCTAATAGATATTTTTTCTCCGCGAAAATTAATAAGGTTTCCGTCCTGATCGGCTACTTTTAGAACAATGGTGTTGATTGATCTAGCATTACCTGGTAAATAAATGACGTTTGCTGGTGATTCTGTTATTTTATAGCCAGGACTCACGTTAAGCGAAAATTGATATAGAGTGTGAGCAGAAACGTTATTTATATAGGATCCGCTGACAATATTACACTCAATTAAAATAGTGTTTATTTTTGTAATATCTATTGTTTTGTCTGATTTATGCTCTTCACCAGGCTTTAGAACTCTCTTACTAAATCCAAGTAGTGTTCCAATTGATCTCTCTTTATCGAAAAATACCGTATCAATTGAGCTCTCTATGTAGGTTTGTAGTGTGTTATAATTTGAATATTAAGTTTTCCTTTTGCATTTAACTTTTTATATTTTCTAAATATAAAATCAACTAAGTCTGAAAATTCATATGATCCCACAGAAATTTCTATAATATGGTTACCAATATGAAACAAATTGTTCTCATAATCAATATTCGGAATTGAGTGATATGTATCAAAACTTATTAGACCGCAAACATAGTTTGATTCAAGCACAATGGGTGGAAAATATTCAGCAACTAGTTTTGATGTATTTCCGTTCAGAGTTAATGTTATTGACATCTTAACGTATACCTTGCGAATGAATAACTTTCAAATATTACAGTGTTTTTATAATGATGTTGATGACGATGCTGATGTATTATTTGAATTTATCCAAGAATTGTGATTTGATGAAAATCCCAACCATTTAACATACAACATATTTCCTCTCCTCTTTAATACTTTTTCAACTAAATATGTTTGAGTGTATTTTGTTTTCAAAAGTTCATATTCATAAAATCCACCTTTAATTTCACTACCATGATAGTCTTCTAAAATGTAAGTATTGGGATTTGTATTCCTTATATTTTTGATTTTGAAGATTTCTGTAGTCCAATTTGGTGTATATCCTTTTTCAAATACATGTTTATATTTGCTTATACGAACATGATCACCAATTTTAAACTTAGGTCTCCTAAATACCTTTAAGTTATTGTTGACGGTGTCCAAAAGAGTTTTTTCATTGAAAGAGTTCACTTCATTTGGTGTCATTTTAATTGTTCTATGAAGTGTATTATTATATTTATCTATCAGTTCTTGATATATGTTTATCCATTTGTAAGTTCCTTGAAAGCTAAACTCTTTCCACATCATCCCTTTCAATGTTCTATTAAATCGTTCAACTATTGATGCTTTCAAATGCAAATGATGCATTAAATGTTGAAATTGATTATTAAAAAACTCTCTACCATCATCGGTTTGCAGGTTTTTTGGTTTTCGTTTTGATGTATCGAATACACTTTTCATAGCAGCCGTTACGTTTTGTGCACCTTTATTTTTAACTGCAACAGCCCAGGCTTTTTTTGAAAAAGTATCTATAACCGTTAGGAGATATCGATATCCATTATTATACGTTTCATAGTTGCCCATTTCAACTAGATTAGCTTGCCATAAATCATCAATTCCCTTCAGTACAACTCGTCTTCTTTTGAAATTGTTTCTAGCTTGTTTATGTAATTCTTCTACTATTTGCCTTTTGTCTGCATTCAAATCCATATTATTTATATGTGTATGTGTGTATAAGTATATTTTATTCGATTTTTAGTTTTTCCTTTGAGTGAATGATTTGAATAGATATTCTTCAATATGATTTAACCTTTGATTATAGATATTAATTCTCTTTAAAACTTCAATTTCATTTTTCTTGAAAGCTTCGTTAAACACTTTCATTTCACCTTCAATTTTATTGAATTTCTCTGTAATTTTATTTCTGTATTCAATATTTCCATTATAGTTTTCCTGCTTAGAATCTATCATTGCCTTCTCAACATAGTTATCAAGAGCTTTTTCAAGTTTCTCCATATAGTCTTTTATTTTCTCAATTTTTAGAGATTGTTCGCTAATTTTATTTTTAACATCATTATTCATTATTTCTTGATTGTGTATAATTGATAATGTTTTAGATAAACATTTTCAATCTCACTCTTTAAATTGTTTATTTAATCAACTAGATCATCATATATTTGTGTCATATATTTTTTGATTACAATATTTTTGTTTTTATGATTATATTTATTAAAACTTTTTCTCCAAATTTATTAATAAAAGACATCTCTTTCACTCTTCTAATATATTATGTTAGATTCTTTAAGTTCTTCGATAATAGAGATTATTTCGTTTTGATGATTGTTGTGACCAGCACCTTCCGATGAGAGAAGTAAACGTAGTCTGTCAACTAGTTCATTAGGATCATCCCAATATATATAGTTTGATTTCCGATTATCTAGTGATTTTAGCAATAATCCACTGGCTTTTGTTGAAATTTTTGTTGTTGTTTTGAATAAATGTTTAATTATTCGTATATATTTGAAGGCTCGTGTTCCTTTCACTTGTTCCTTAGATTCATAACGACGTCTATGTGCATTGGTATGAATTAAAATCTCTTTATATTTCTTTAAATCATTTTTAGTATAATGGAGAGGTTTGTATGAAATACTAGTTCAAATAATCCAGGTGTCATTTTTAATTTCATGCTTCCAATCTGCATAGTATTATCTCCATTAAATATTAATTGTTCCTTGCCATATCTCCAACTTCCGTCTTCATCTTGATTAAAACCATAAATTTTATCCAATTGCTTATTATTAATAAGTAATTGAATATTTTCAAATAATGGAGAGTTTTTCGTTAGCTTTAAACTTTGGTTTCTTTTCAATTTTTTGATACATGTACTTGATATAGGTCTATTATGACCATAGTTTTGTTCATCATCATTATCATCAGTTGACCTATTTCCATATTGAAAATTGTCACTATCACCATTTACGTCATAATAATCATCATCATCATCAATAGTGTTGTCTATATCCTTATGCTTTTCCGATGATTTTATTATCACCATTTACATAATCATTATCATCCTCGCCACCATAAGTGTTGTCTACATACATATCCTTATGTTTATCTTCAAGTTTTCCGATAATTTTTTTAAGTGGTTTTGTTATTGGTTGAAAGGTATCTTCTAATAAATTAACTCTATCTATTTGATTCAGTTTAATATTTTTTAACTTTTCTTTTAGAACAGCTCTTGTCTTTACAAGATCTTCTAACATTTTATTATGGTCATTTTTAGACATTATAATATTTTTTTATTTGATTTTGATCTGGTTATGATCTGCTTGCTATCTGGTTATGATCTGCTTGCTATCTGCTCACGAACTGCTTTATATCTGGTTACGATCAGCTTTATATCTGGTTACGATCTGCTTTATATCTGGTTACGATCTGCTTGCTATCTAATATCAAATAACATATCATAGTTGTATGAAACTATCAAATCCTTTTCGATAACGTCCTTTATTTATTAAATCATCCTTGCTTACAACAAGAAATCCATATTTATCTTTCCAACACTCACTGCAAAGGTCAACAAATTGTTTAAAAGTCATATCACCAATAACATGATCATTATATATATGTTTTAAATTCATTTCATCCTGTTTAAATATTATAATCATATTTGCATTATCACGTATTAGATGTTTTGGAATTTTAGTATATGTTTGACACAGATAAAAGCAATCAATAAATTTATGTCTTCCCACACAGAAGTAGTCTCTTATACTATTTTGTTTCTCACAAATAACATCATCGAATATTATTATAAAATGTGGATAAGCTTTTGCTGGACTTAGAACTTCTTCATTTTCCGAAAACGTAAATAGATTAATTTCTTTTATGGGTTTAATTAATTGTCTTAGATACCAATATTTTGATTGATATAATGATTTCGAGTATACATAGATGTTTTTAAATCTCAATCCGTTAGGTCTTTCAATTAGACTTATCATTACATTAGTTTTACCACAATTCGATGGTCCCACTATCAATGCACGAATCGAATTCGGTAATAATGTATTGTGTACAACTGTTTTATCTCTTGATTGAGATGATTCATCAATATTTCTTATAATAATTTGCTTTGCTTGTTTAACTAGCTTCATGTTGACTGACATACTGAAACAGTGATCGTATAAATTGGTGTATATATCGTCTTGATTTCAGATATTTTTGCGAGAGGTATAAAACTAACGTAAAAAGCGTTATAATCTACAGTCAAAACAAAAACCCAGTAAGTGTAAGATGAGAAGAGGACTTGCAAACAACTTAATAAATAAATTACCTGTTGAATTACATTTGCCTGGTTATCAGTTTTGTGGACCTGGTACAAAACTTGAAAAACATCAAGCAGATAAAATTTTAGCTGAAAAAGCCTGGCAACGAGTTAAATCTTAAGATAGTAATATTAAAGAACGTGCTGACGCGTGGTTTGTGACTAACGCTATGAAAGCTAAAGTGAAATTTGGATTAGGTTTGAAGGAGCAGAGACACAAGAAAAGAAAGAATTCAAAAAGAACGAGAAAAGGAAAAATGAATAAGTGTAATAAGAAATTATTCACAGCTACTGTGAGAAAAACTTTAAAACAATTGAAAGAACAGAAACCCCTTGATATAAATGATGCTGTTAAAATAGCTCAAAAGACTATTCATTCAAATTTTAAAGGGAAAAAGCGAGCAGACATTATAATACCGAGAGTTATACCTGTACCGAAAATTGGAGGATTTCTTCCACTTATTCCCGTACTAGCGGCATTGTCAGCGCTTGGTGGTTTGGCAAGTGGAGGATCCGCTATTGCCAAAGCTGTAAATGCTATCAAAAATGGAAAAGAACAATTGGCGGAAGCTAACCGTCACAATAGATATATGGAATCAATTGCAATGGGCAAAGGGGTATATCTCAAACCATATAAAACTGGATATGGTCTCTAATAGTCCAGCTCCAAAAAACTACTAGATAACCTACCTATGCGCCCATTAACAGATTTGGATTTGAAAAAATATGGAAAACATCTTAAATACTTTAGGGGTGTTTTCATGCGTGATTCTTTACCTAAAAAATCACTCAAACAAGAATGCGGCATTGTTAATTTAGATGATTCAAATGGTATGGGAACACATTGGGTAGCATATTATAAAAACCACAACTATAAAGAATATTTTGATAGCTTTGGAGACTTACAACCACCACTTGAGATTGTCAACTACTTAAAATTTCCTATTGAATATAATTATGAACGAAAACAAAAATTTAATACATTTAATTGTGGGCACTTGTGTTTAAAATTTTTATTCAATAAATATAAATTGAAATAAAATAAACAAATTGTTTAATTTATATACATATAATATATTCTTTATTTATTAATTCATATTATTTATACATTACATTTCTTATGAACTACTTAATCTATATATTTAAATTTAAAAACATTTCATCATCATCGTCCTTCATAAATTCTACATATGAATTTAAATTTAAAAACATTTCATCATTATCGTCTTGCATAAATTCTCTATATGAATTTAAATTTGATGATGATGATGTTGATGGAGAATTTATTTTGTAATGTCCCCAGGCGTATGTGTCAACATTATTTTCACATATAAATCTCTTATCGTCTAAATAACTTAAAATTAATTTAATTATATATTGTGTATATTGATGAATCTTAGATCTAAACACATACATAGAAACATGATACAGCTTTTTCTCTAGTAGACATTTTCTAAAATCATTAATACTTAGTCTAGATGTTACACTATTTTTAACGCCTTTAATTTTTTTAATTTCTTTGTCTACTCTATCTATTTTGACGGAATACATTTTAGCTCGTAAACCAATGAATTCCCTAATAACTTTTCCATTACATTCATCTTTCATCATTCCCAATACTTTTTTATTCATCAAGGGAAAATTATATGGATTGTCTTTTGAATAAGCAGATGTATCGAAATGTGTTGGAATATCATTTCTAATATCATCATACATATCATTTGTTCTCACATCATATATAAATATCCATATAGCAGAGATTAATACTATCAAGATATTTTGGCTTCATATAATCGTAATGAAAATTATACATTTTCCATTTTGATAATTCTAGAACTGAAAAACCAATATAAATGGGTTTATTATATTCCGTTCGCACTCTACTCATTTCAACGGCAACCATTTCTTCAGTAATTTCGATACAACTATGAAAATTTGGTTTCGCAATTAGTGATCTGGCTCCTAATCGTTTTCTTCTATTTTCCCATCCAATTACTATTTTGATGTCTTTTCTCTTATCCACATTTTCCATAGTCTTACCATAGACCGCATTATTGAGTAATTTGAAAAAGTTTTGTTTTTAACCAATTCGATTGATTAAATTGCAGAATTCTATGAATTTTCTTCAAAATTAAACCATGTTGAATACATTGCTGAAGATTGCGGTATTGTATTATATAATTGTTTTTGTCATTCAAGTCTGTTATTAATTTTCTATGTTTCATATTCTCAATTTTCTTATTCTCAGCACAGAATGGAAAATCACTATGGTGATCGTGCAATACAGTTGGATATTCCAAATCTACTTCTAAAATATAACCAAATTCTGAATTTTCTTCTACAATAGTTACATCGAAATCGTTAAAGTTGTCAAGCCATTTAAAATTTTTATAGGGGAGATATTGAGACATTGCATAACCATATAAATTATTTACATCTATATACATTAGATAATTTGATTCTTTTGTTGAATCATAGTCACTAACGTATTTATTATTAGCTGTCACATGTCGCTTACTGCATTGAACAATACCTCCCCTAATACCTCGCATAACGAAATTGTACATGCTGATATCTGTCAATAATTCCAACTCAATTTCAGTTGTTTTCAACATTGCATCCCAGGATAGACCTGGTGTAGTATAATATTGACAGGGGTCTAAATTGTAAATGGTTTTACAAACCTTGCGGAAATTTTCAAATACATCACAAAGCAATAGGACATCAACTTTTAAATATAATAGAAGATAATCTAAAAGTTTCTTACATTTGAATGTATTCCAAACTTTTTCAGCGTGTTCGTAATCGTCTATACTACACGACTCATTAGTAAGTTTATTAAAGAAACATGATCGGGGTTGTAGTCCTGTTTCTTCAAGAATATTGACTGAATCTAGATAGTCATATGGAAAGACACCTTTACGTTTCATTAAATTAAATTCATTGGGAGTTTGATAGATTGATTTTACTGTTAACAGATCATTATCTGACAAATATCCCGCTAGTTTTTCCAAACTTGATGGCATAAACCGACAAGAATCTAGAAAACGTAGTTCTATAGTATTTTTTTCATCTATATTAATCTTTTTCGATATAGATACATATAGTTCTTTGTTTAATGGATTTACATTTATATCACCTTCAATAGAAGAAAGTTCTCTTACGAACAAATAACAATCATATGATGAAAGATTATGAAAGAATATAGGAATAAATTTTGCTATTTGATACTCTAAATTACATTGGTTATGTGCCGGTCCTCTATATTCACCTGTTAAGTGACAATGATCGGCTACTCGATCTACAGGAGATAAATTTTTTTACAAATGTGACAAATTGTATCCTCTTTCTGTCTAATCTGTTGAGGAGGTGTTAAGGCATTCATTGGTTTTACGATACTTAAATAATTCACATATAAATCTTTACAATCTTTAACTAAATTTACGAAGAAATGTTTTGGTGCATCATCACCATTGTACATTTTAAACTTATTTAAACTACTGTTAAATGAACATTTGATGTAATAACTATACGCATATGGAATATGTTTTTGTATTGACTTAACATTAGCTGAATTTTGAATATTAATAGTTTCTAGAATACACTCAAAATCAGCGTAAACTACAAAAGGTACATCCATTTGCTTTTTGAAATTTTTAAAACTTACGATATTATTGTCTACAGAGGGTAGTCTGGTTACAATTTTGTTGCACTCATCTTTGTGTTTGATCAGCGCCGTTTCACTACATTTACTCATATTAACAAAAATGAAATGAACATGCACAATCATGTTTCTATTTAGGTATACAATATAAACGTGCACACAGCTGCATAATTCTTAAACATGTATTACATACATGTATCTTACATTTATGTTTTGTTTGTTGAGCTTTTATTAATCTGTAATAAAATGGAAAGTGAAACAATTTTATATTAATATTAATATTTATATTAATATTTTATATAATATTTTATATATTATATATAAATTATATATATATATATTTTTTTATTTTATTTTATATTAATATTTTATATTTAATATTTTTATTTAACATAAAATTATTATTGATTTACCTTGAAATATTTTTAATCCATACGTAATGGAATCTCTCACCATCTTCTAGTAATAACAAATTAAAGTGCTTAACCTTTTCATTCGTACTGGAATAGTAGGGTCCGACTACATCATTGTTATCATTTAACCCAAACACGTTCACGCTAATATCAGGATTTTTCATTTCAAAATCTTTAATTCTATTCGTTGGTAGCGGAAAAGTTAAATATTCAAAATTTAAAACAATACCATTTTCCAACGTGATAATAGCATCACTAATGTTATTAATTTTATATGATGTGGTTCTTTTAGAACTGTCATTAACAGGATACAATGCTGATATAACAGCGCACTTGAAACAATATTGATCATAGTTTTGTACATTGATGCATGCATGTTTCTTTTGTATTGGGGTTGGTAGAGGGATATACTGCGAACCTTTTAGACACTGATATTTATTTATATTAATTTCTATCCGTAATATTTGTATTAATGTCCATCCGCTATCACGTTCCTGGAATTCACTCATTTTTTTAACAATAACATCGCATTGTGTATTGTAAATATTGAGGAGATCATCTGTAGTTGATGATGAGAGATTAATTATAACCATTTTAGTTTGATGCGATTTTACTTCGATGTAACATAAATCCTCCTCTTCTTTAACCAACATGTATTCACAAAATATCTCCAGATTGAATTTTATATTATCATGTTTTCAAATCATACTACTTAACAGCTTAACCACTTTGAATTTAATTCCCGATAAAAAGTTCTCAGGTATTAAATTCGTTTCCTTTTTATTTGCAATCAAATATGTAATGATGCGATTATTAAACACTGATCTAACACATTTTACTTCATCGTCATCAATATCAACACCATTATCATCATTTCGGATTTTGTTAGCGCAATTAAGTTTATGGGCATTTGTTCTAATATGTTGATGCCAATTTGTCTTTGGAATATGTTGATTACAGTCCGTACAATTAACAGCCTTAAAAGTTTCTCCTCCATCTCCAATCTTTGAATGTTGTGAGATGTGTTATTGATAATTCAGTTGGTTTGAGAAATACTTATTGCAAGGTGTACATTTAAATGATGTGGATGGTCCATCATGATACAATCTATGATGTCTTCTTAAATTTGTGTTCAGAGTTAATACTTTTTTACAAACTTCACAAATAAGTCCAGACATTTTTTCTTTTTAAATTTTGAAAATATAACTTGCTACCAATTTCTAACACAAGAATGACTTCTAAATCCTGATAACAAGTCAATTTATACTCTGGGATGTAGATGAGGAAACATGCACACACTCATATTTACTCATATTAACAAAAATAAAATGAACATGCACAATCATGTTTCTATTTAGGTATACAATATAAACGTGCACACAGCTGCATAATTCTTGAGTCAACGTTTTAGAATTTGTTTACATTAAAAAAAAGTATTCTTATTGATCTTATGCATAAGAGTAAGAAATGATAAGGAGTCGCGCTGCTATTGTTTACAGCAACAATATGTCGTTATCCCACATTTGTCCACAAGAAAAGGACCACATATAACGGAAATACATCGCATTAAATCATACAAAAAAAATTAATTAAGCATAACCACATCCGAAATTCTGTATTTGTTTACATTAAAAAATGTAATATGAGTCAAGCGTTTTAAAATTTGTTTACATTAAAAAATATTCTTATTGAACTTATGCTTAAGAATAAGAAATCATAAGGAGTTTCGCTGTTTGTAGTTGTTTTGTTTGGAACAAAGCACTGTTATTGTTTGTAACAGTGTGTCGTTATCCCACTTTTGATTATCAGCAAATACAAAAAAAATAAACAAAATCATAACATTGCTCAATCAAAGGATGGCTAACCACACACACACACTCATTCTGTCCGTCCAATCTACATGTTACAAACCTATCAACTAACTTCCACTCTCGACTGTAGCGTAGGCATGATCCCAAATTTGTATGAAGTAAGTGCCCTAGAAACCCCATAAACATACTACTAAGAAATATTTAAATGCCAATAACATTTCAATTATGTGGTACGAGTATTACATCAAACTTATACTATATTCATGCATGAAATTTAATTGAGTCAATATTCGTTTAATTGACAAAATTATTTTAAGTGTTCAGGCATACGCAAATCAGCTTATTCAATAATCATTTAACAGCAAGAAAACAACAACATTATTTTTTATTTTTTTTTTTTATAATAATTCATAAATTTAAACGTGGAGGATTTACTCCTATCTTTTATTTTTTTTACTGAGGAATGCATGTAATCTGCCCTAACTACTGCGGTAAGTTGTTTGCCCTGAGCACAGGTTCTGTACCTTGATTCGCATATTTTATGATATAAAACCACTGTTTTGGACTTTTTTGGCATTGCCTGGTATGATACGGCATATTGAGATATATTGTTTGTTTTCTAGCAGATGGATCTCGCTTTACTACAAGCGAGTATTACAGTAAAAATTTCTAGTGCTATTTTGTTAATAAAAATTCTTATTCTAATTGTATTGTATTGTATATTCTAATTCTTATTATTTTGTTATATTCCTTATTCCCAAATTTCGGAACATTCAAAATATTTTAAATCAATAGAAATTTTAAATAATATATAGTAGGAAGAGAATGGAATAGGAATAGAAATACAAGAAGTATCGGTAGATTTTTCAAATATCAACAAAATTTGTTCGCATAAGTTGTAAAGTTCTCACTGAACATACTTATGGCAGTGCTGCATTTTAAGTTTTACTCAATTGTAACTTTATATGAAATATTAAGCTCCTTAATGGCGTTTATTGCGATTTACGCAATAAAGGCGCATATCTAAACAGCGTATTAGGAGATTTCTGGGGTTTCTCCCAAAATAATATAAAATCGCTTGGCTTTGTAGCCTATGATTGACAAAAATATATTTTATATATTATTTATAAAGGGTGTTTTTTATAGAGGTATAGAACTTTAAGTTGCAATAAAACAACGATGGATTATTCGATTGACATGAATTTTATTTATCCGAAAGATAATCTTGTGGCATTACATTTTAAATATGATTTCTGGCATATGAACGCCACGGCTGGCGCGGATGTAGTCCAATCCTGACGTCCAATTTTCGATGACTTTTTCCAACATTTGTGGCCGTATATCGGCAATAATACGGCGAATGTTGTCTTCCAAATGGTCAAGCGTTTGTGGCTTTACCGTATAGACCAATGACTTTACATAGCCCCACAGAAAGTAGTCTAGCGGTGTTAAATCACAAGATCTTGGAGGCCAATTCACAGGTCCAAAACGTGAAATTAGGCGGTCACCAAACTTGTCTTTCAATAAATCTATTGTGGCACGAGCTGTGTGACATGTTGCGCCGTCTTGTTGAAACCACATCTCCTGGACATCCTGGTTATTCAATTCAGGAATGAAAAAGTTAGTAATCATGGCTCTATTCCGATCACCATTGACTGTAACGTTCTGGCCACCATCGTTTTTGAAAAAGTACGGACCAATGATTCCACCAGCCCATAAAGCGCACCAAACAGTCAGTTTTTCTGGATGTAACGGTGTTTTCACATACACTTGAGGATTACCTTCACTCCAAATGCGGCAGTTTTGTTTGTTGACGTAGCCATTCAACTAGAAGTGCGCTTCATCGCTAAACAAAATTCGCTTATGAAAATCGGGAACAACGGTAATCTCGTTTTGGGCCCATTCGACGAATCTTCTCCTTACTTGATGATCGTTTGGCTTCAAATCTTGCACGAGTTGGATTTTGTAAGCACGCAAACCAAGATCCTTCCGCAAAATCTTCCATAAAGTGGATGGACACAGATCCAATTCCTGTGCTCGATAGCGGATGGACTCATTCGGGTCTTCCTCAATGATACGCTCTACAGCAGCAATAGCTTCTTCTGTACGCACCGTACAGCGTCTCTGGGGATGCGAGTTATCAATAAGAGTAAACGTGGTGCGAAAGCGTTCCATGGTTAATCGAATTAACTGCTCTGATGGACGATTTTGTAGACGATAAAATGGACGTACGGCGCGATACGTTTTCCGCACAGAACCATTATTTTCGAAATAAAATTGCACTATTTGCAAGCGTTGTTCAGGCGTGAGTCTATTCATGATGAATTGCCAAATCAAACTGAGAATAAATCACTTGACAGCTGTTAAATGGGTCACCATCTTGAAAAGTAATGCCAACTTAAAGTTCTATACCTCTATAAAAAACACCCTTTATATATATATATTTATATATATATATATATATTAAATCAAATTCAGCTTGACGAAAAAAAATTTTAATACTTTGACAAAAAAAAAAATTTAAATGAACACTTTCACACCGAATAAGTTGGTATACAATTTTATGCATGCGTTTGAACAGCACTTGACGCTTTTCTGTACAATATCGTGTTTTCTTTTTGCTTAAATTTATTCCCTACAACAAAAAGTTTACTATTGAACACCTTAAGTGTCTGTATAAGAGCTTCTTACTATTCTTGTTCTTTTAAGAAACTAGCCTCAGCTTCATTACAGAAATTTGTTTGTAAATTTAATTAAAACTTTTAAAAGCTGAACAAGAGAAAAACTTTTATCATACGATCTCAAAATTTATGTGAAATTAAAAGGAAATATTAAATCAGTCTATAGTTGGTATTTTCTAAAAAGTTTTATTTTTCGCCAACACCTTACGTAAATACGATGCAAATAAGGAAAAGTTCGACTTATTGAAATGCATCGATGTGTATCAAGAGCACAATGCAATACGAACCATGGAAAACTTCTTACAATAGTTTGATTTGAAAGTTTGAAAAATTTTATTTCACCAAAGTTTATAAGTATTTCACAATTCAAGCATAAAATTTTGACGGATGAGACTTTATAGGCATAGTCAAGAGTCCTATGTATTGTAGCATTAACCAGACGGAGGGTCAGGTTGTTGCATTGCCCATTTAAAAAATACGAAAACTGAACATTGGTGGATCTATAAGGAATCAATTATCTCAGATTGCGATGCTTTAGTTGATTACGTACTCTGGATGAGACAGAGAGCAGCCTCTACCACGAGGAGAATTAAACCATAACGTTATATGGAATTACATTGCACTGCCCAATTTTTTAGAATGCGTATTCAAAAAGATGAGTAGAATCGAATCATACTCATAATTTCTGATACTTATATGCATTCATACTTATTTTAATATCATGGAACCTCTACTCATATTCAAAGTTTGAAGTCCGCATCGTACTCATACTTGACAACACGTATGATGTTGTTGATTTCGACTCTCCGTTACTCAACATTTACAAGAATCATAAAATAAGTATGATTCGAGTACGTACACTACAATACTCACTAGATGGTTGTGTGTTTGCTTTGCTTTCTGTCTTTGTCTTTTTTTTTTTTTGTAAATGCAACAACAACTAAATTCTGATGAATGATTCGAGTCATCGAACTATTTATAAGTATTTTTCAAAAATTATGAATCGGAATGAGTAGGCTTATGAATCGAACATATTTCGAATGGTATGAGATTGATGTTGCACACATACTCATAAATCATACACATACTCATAAATCAATAATATAGTGAATACGAATGAATCAGATAAGTTAAATTTCAATATTCACTTATATTCAAAACTTCATGAGTACTTATGAGTGGCGAAAAAACGATTCATTGCTGATCTCTGATACATATACATAACATAAATAATTGGTCATTACAACCCTTCAGTCGAGATTACGACCTAGCTTCTGTGTGTCAATTTTATCCATAAGTGGCGGTACCTACAGTTTAAGGTCCACTCCGAGCGACAGATTTCTTTGGAGAAACTTTTCATGGCAATTTTTATTTACTCTAAGAATTTTTGCCAGAAATCTGTTGAGAGGAAGTCGCCGAATAAATATTTTTTTAAATTTCGTTTTGATGTCTGACCTGGGGTTTGAACCGTGGTTTGACGTCTGATAAGCCAACGCACTACATACTAGACTACGGCGACTTCTGTGTTTATTTTAATTTTTTACTACTTTTTCCAATAAACGCCAGGTGGTAGGCGTTAATTCAATGGCAATAGAGTTGCTGTCTTATCAGCGTAACACAATGACTTAACATACCCCCATAAAAAGAAATCTAAAAGCGTTTAATCGCATGAACGCGGAATGTGGTAAAGAGGACCAATCATGGAAAGAAAGTTTTTTTAAATAAATTTAAAGTATGAAATTTAATTTTTCGCGTCTATAAGCGGAGATATTAGGTTTTTCGGATTATTATATCCGAGGTGCCTATATGTGGTAAATAATGTGTTCAATAAGAATCAAAAACATTCATTGAAAATAATGTGATTACTTTTGGATTTTGATTCTTATTAATTATTTTCAACTAATTGCCAGTAATCCTGTTAATTTTTAAATTACTTGTAATCGTAATTAATTACTAATTACAAAAATTTGTTTATTGAATTTAATATTCATTAATCTTAATCTTCTTACAAATTAATGCAATTGATTACTAATTGGGTACGTATGATTGAAATTATAGGTCTGGTAATATCCAACTGGCAAGTTCGGTTTTTTATCCCTATTCTCGCAAATTTCATTGCCATTTTGTTATTGTAATTCTTTGTTAACCTTATTTCTTTGTTGTTTTGTTTTTGCTTATTTTTCCTCTTATTTTTCTAAAATAATCGCTTTTAGTAATTAGTACATATTCTGTTTTCGTGGCAATGTTTTATTTAATCTTATTAAAATGATGAGCCTAATAATTAAATTAAATAAATTATTTCAATTTATAAATGCAGTTATTGAGTCAATATTTCGTTTAAATGTATCTAATTATACATTATTATATAATGTGTAAGCCTAGCTGCCTGATAAATAAAGCATAAAATCGTAAAATATTAGAAAAAAATAGTCAAAATCGTCAAAGACATTTATTGCAATCGTAAAAAATCGTCGCAGAAAATAAGTAAATAAATTAAAAGGTATTTTGAAAAAAATATTTTAGTTCAAAAACTAAATATAAAAAGGAATTTAACAATAAAATTTAACAAGTCCTTTTATCCATTTCATTATAAAAATAATCTCAAAAGAGTGTTGTATACAATATATTTGTATGTTAAAAATACAAATACATAGTTTACAAATATATGTATGTATTTAAGAATTAGACATTTTAATCAAATCAAGTACATTATTAAAGTCGAAGAAATTACAATTGCCAAGTTTAAAATAATCTATTTATACAATATATAGTTTTAAGGAATTCTGTTTTAAAGAATATAGTTTAATTTAAGTTAACTTGGCTTAATACATTCTCTACATTAGCTGAAGAATGTGATAATACTAATATTTCTTAATAAAATTATCCAGCCAGTCAAGGCTGGAAATTAAAAGCTACCTTCATTTTCACTTCCTTCATTTTCACTTCTGAATTTTTTTTTCCAAAAATCGAGAAGATTTATATCATTTTAAGGAAAAAATTGTTTAAGGTTTAAACACTCTATACCAGTGTTGTTTATTGACACATAAGCGCAGTAATAATATAGCATCATCTAAATATATGGGTGGTGTAAATATTAGGGAATCATGGACATGAAAATGTTCTCTAGAAACGACACATTTTTAGTGCAAGAAATATTTCACTTCATCTGATTTTCTTCCTATTTACACCACTTATATCCGCCCGAGGATGGAATATTACCGTTGGGTCGGTGCCTCAACGTCTATTTTGAAACCGCGTACAGGAGAAGGAGAAAGTTCTCGTTAATGACGGTAGGGCATCCATCTACATTGATTCATTAGAACATCGTTGAAATGTGACTTGTGTTTCACTGCTCTATCGCTACTACAACGGATGTTGCTCGAGCAAAATAAGGGGATTCCTTCCCGAGAATCATGTATTTCTATGTAACACTCGTCTTTCTCGGCGAGCACCTGCGTTTGTGGTCGTTTGGCTAGTGTATCGCACACTGCATTACAGACAAAATTCGATCTTTAGTCGGACTATTTGTATGTAGAACCCCTAATTGTCACCTGTGGTATAAAATGATTCAAATCTAGTGTCCTCCTTCCCATAAAATATTTTCCTAGTTCGAACACAATGGACTGCGTGAGTAGGGAACATCCCCTGAGTGTTGGTCGTAGGAAATAAAAATAATGGCAGTTGGCTTTGGTTTGCTTGGGTAATATTAGAAGGTATATTCGAATCTTTAAAAATGGTCTGCATAGGCAAAAGGTATATTATGCTCAACTACGAGTGTCAATCTTATTTCAAAATTCTTGGTATTGCTATTGGTATTGCAGAACCTACCATTTTTCTTTACTAATTGACGTTTTTATTAGGTTATTTAGCACTTTATGTAGTATCATCACAGGTGTTCGTAAATAATTTAAAAATATGATACTTAACTCCTTGCTTTTACTAACCGACTTTACAAAGCCTAAAGACGCTTTTAAAGTACTAAAGTAAAGAAAATTATGTAAATTTTTAATATCTAAAAATTCTTAAAATAAGGGCATTTATCGTCATATCGTCAATATTATATTTTTAGAGCACAAAGTCGTCAAAATGACGATAAATCGTCAAATCAGGCAGCTATGTGTGGAAGTGAGAAGTGGGAAAAAATTAAAATAAATACTTGTAAAATATAACTTATTTAACAGAACGTTTAAATTAATTGTACATAACTACATTACGATTTTTTTTTGTGAATACGGCTACTAAAATTATTTTTTAATCCTTTTTTCAATAAAAAATACAATCTTTAAAGACAACTTTATGGTGTACTATTAACAGCTTATTTCTCTTTTGTAATTCGTGCTGTTGGCAGTTTTTTGATTTTTTCTATTTTCATATTCATTCAAACGTATCCGCTGTACACTTTGTGCACTTCCTTTGTTGAGATTAAAGATGTGTATGTGCACGAAGTGATAAATTGCAATTTCCACACTGCAACAAACATGACAAAGGCATTAGAATACGAATTGAAAAAATTTGCAAAACTTTTCCAGGTAATGTTAACATTTGTAGAAAACAATGCAACATAATATTAAAGCGCAATGTGGCTTTCGAAATGCAAAATTTCTTACATAACTGGTGCTCGATTTAAAAAAAGAGTTTTGTGCAAAGAATGCATTTACAAAGACGAATGGATTAAAATAAAGGATATTATTTAAAAAATATAGAGATTAACAAATTCTCTTGGATGCCCTGGTAGTCTAGTGAGTAGTGAGCTAGACTGTTAGCGTTCGATTTTCACCAGAGACTCTGGTCTGTTACACGGAAAGAACTTTTGCGATGAGTCTTTTTACCTCGGGTATAGCGTTGTCCTTCATCATCCTTCAGCATTTTGATTACATACATAATTGGCCATTATAACCCTTCAGTTAGGATCACGACCTAGCTTCTCACACCACTCATGTTGTGTGTGTTAATTTTATACATGAGTTGGGGGACTTACAGTTTAAAGTCGATTGCGAACGACAGATTTTTGAGAAACTTTTCAAGGTAATTTTATTTACTCTCAGAGTTTTTTTGGCAGAAATCTGCTTAGAGGAAGTCGCCGAAGAAATACTTTTTGTATTTTGTTTTGATGTCTGGCCTGGGGCTCGAACACTGGCTTAAAGTCTAATAAGCCAACACACTACCTACTAGACTACGGCGACTTACAATAGCAATGGCGCAGTCAAAAACAAACCTCACAGCGAAACCCAAAGGAAGTTTGTTGGTAGAAATGTCAGATTTATTCTTCAGTAAGTGCTGACAAACCCAAGATCAGATATCTTGAAGTTAGCTGAAGCCATTGCGGAAACAGAACGAGAATCATTAAATGAAAAATCATTAAATTAAAACTATGAAATAATTGGAGACATTCTTAAAGTGCGTTCACTTGTCAAGAGTTTGACACTTCGTTTTATAAAATTGAACAAAAATTACCGTAGTTATTATTTAAAGATAAAGATAGTCATAATTTCTATATATGCTGTCTCATCAAATTAACTTTCATTTCAAAAATTTTCTTTTTTTCGTAGTATTTTTTATTTTGTTGTTTGAAAATCAAATTATTAATAATGTTATTCTTTTTCTTATCGCTTTTTGACGTTTGGAATACGAAATACTCAATACATTGAGCGTTCACATACAAAAAGTGTATTCAATACAACATATACGAAACAAAGTTGTTTGAATTGGCCAAATATTTCTCAATCTCGTGATGTTTTAATAAAAATTAATTCGCAGAAAGTCTATAGTCTATTATTAGAGACTTAGAGAGAGAATTATGAAACTGTACATACATGACTGTATATGAAATTATATACCAACTGCCGAATGAAGTCGCCGTAGTCTAGTAGGAAGTGCGTTGGCTTATTAGACGTAAAGCCAGGGTTCGAGCCCCAGGCCAGACATCAAGAAAAATTTTCTCAAAAATCTGTAGTTCGGAGTCGACTTTAAATTGTAGGTCCCACCACTCATGTATACCTTTCGGTCGTAGGTAGTGTGTTAGCTTTTTAGACGTAAGGCCACGGTTCAAACCCCAAGTCAGACATCAAAATATGGAAATATTTCTTCGGTGACTTCCTCTCAGCAGATTTCTGGTAAAAACTCTCAGAGCAAATAAAATTGCCATAAAAAGTTTCTCAAAATCTCTCGTTCGGAGTCGACTTTAAACTGTAGGTCCCGCCACTCTTGTATAAAATTAACACACACAACCAGTGTTGAAAACTTCAGTACTTTTTTCAGTACTTTTCCATTTCAAAAATACCGCAGTACCACCACGAATCTTTCAGTACTTTTTTATTATGAAATATTTTATGTCTTGCGCTTTTCAACTATTAATGCAATCAACAGGTTCAACGTAATGCTAAAGGTAGAACTAGGCTTTAGTTTCGGTTAGCCAAGCCTCTACGTAACATACGTTCGTTTTTAGAATACGCAAAGCAATGCAAATGCTTGCCGACCTTTGACTAAACATAGTTTTACGTTGTTACGTTCCGAATCAGTTGTTTTTGTCTTGTATGGGACGAACACGAAAAAGTCGTCAGTTTTCTTGTTCCGTGCCGTATGTGTACTAAAGATAAATAAAATTAAATATAGTGTGCTGGTTTACTAAATGTGAGCTCGCGGTTCAAACCCCATGTCTCCGGCGACTTTCTTCTGGCAAAAACACTGAGAGTAAAGAAAATTGCCATGAAAAGTTAGTCAAAAAAAATCTGTCGTTCAAGGTCCCGCCACTCATGTATAAGATTAACACACACAACATAAGGGGTGTGAGAAGTTAGGTCTAATCCTGATTGAAGGGTTATAATGCCAATTATGTATGTCAGCATGTATTTTTTACAAAAGTACCATTTGATGCAGAAAGTACTTCTTCCGTTATAGTTCAGTACCATTTTAAAATTTCAGTTTTGCAAGACTGGCACACATACTCAAAAACAATGATTTTCTTTTGCAAAATTTCGTTCACATATTTACATATTTGTGTATGGTACGTATGTATGTATAAATGTATGTGTTTCCACAACTTTACGCTTCAGTCTTACAAGTCCTCGTACATGAGCACATTTTTGTCGCATCTGATACAATTTTCCTGTCAGATAGGAGAAAAGGAGGGGTACAAATGTAAGCAAAAAAGCTAGGAATTTACTTTCATTCAGTTCAGACTATAAAAATGGTGATGCGATTAGTTGTTGTGATAGTTATGGAACATTATGCTGTAACTGAACATCGCATTTGTGTCAGGCTTAGAACGATAAGGATATTTGCCATATTAAGTGAAATTTGTGTGCTCCGCTAAAATTATTCTTTTAATCTTTTTAAAGCAAATAAAATTATGAATAGGAAATTGTATTGAAAGGAATTTAAATTTTACCAATAATTAGGGAACATTTAAAGGCAAAATATAATAATTCTCTATTATGAAACAGAAATTAATTTTTGTTAGATTTAACAAATTGAAATTCGAATTATACTCTTACTTATATAATTTTATTAAAACAACATAATTTATTTTTAAGTTATATTTCGAGACAGCGTGCAACTTTATTTCGGCTTTTCCACAGGGACTTCCGAAATTTAACAGTTGATAACCGTCATATTGACATAAAATTATTTGTCATCCATTCGGTCTGTAAATATCACTTCCATACACCATAGACAACGACTTGTGTACACTAAATAGGATCAGAAAAATTTAGTACTAACCCTAATTTTCATAAGACAGAATCATCTTTAGCGTGGAGGGCCATTTCTTGGTACGTGAGCAAGCAAAATTATCAAATTTAGGTTGATAACAATCCACATGAAATTCAGGAGCTTGTTTGGGGTAGATTTTGGACTGGGCACATCCGCAACTCGGATGCACTCCGCCCGGATAAGCCGTGACGGAGATTTGAACGATATTAAGTATATTCGACACATAATTGCGTCTTTCAAACGCATAAAAAATTAATTCGGTGATATCCCATACAGATTAGGGATGAAGCCTGCAAAATCAAAATGTTTAATTTTTAAGAAAATGTTATTGAAACTTGATTACAACATTGTCTTATTTTTCAATAGTTAAACTATTGCCATTGCTGGTAATGTCCAATATTTTCGATCAATAACAATTTCCAAGAAAATGAATGGTGGAATCTGAATTTAATTAATTTTACGAAATGTAAGTTTTCGAGGATTACTTTAATATGGTTCAATAATATTGAATTATAATTATTAATGGAATTAAATCGGTAGAAAAACAGTTTATATTGCATACGCCGATTACATTTTGATTGCTGAAGTTTGCTGTTAAATGCAATAAACACAATAGGCGCAGCAATCTGTCAAAAATGGAATGTATTGGTGTATATGGAAATGATTATTTTAAACAAGCAAATCTATTTTTACTGGCAGCAATGAGAGAATTAGTTCTAACAAAGAGTGTATTTGTGCAGGCAACAGTGTTGAAAAATTCAGTACTTTAGTACTTTTTTCAGTACTTTTACATTTCAAAACTACTACAGTGCCCCCGCGACGCTTTCAGTACTTTTTTATTATTACATATTTTATGGTTTGCGTTTTTCAACTATTGATGGATTAGCAACATGTTCAACATAATGTTAAAGGTAGAATTAGTCTTTAGCCCCGGTTAGCTCAACGTCCAAGCAAAGTATGTTCATTTTTAGAATACGAAAAGCAATGAGAAAACTTGCCGAACCGTAATGTAATTTCGGTAAGTATTTGATTTGCTCTACGTATGCTAAAATGAACGTACATTCCGCCGACATTTGACTAAACGGGGCTTTTACGCTTCTTATCAACTGTGTTGGTTTTGTATATGAAAAACATGTATAAATCGTTAGTTTTTCTATTCCACTTGGTACGTATATTAAGTGTAAATAATTAAGTACCATTTGATGCAAATAAGTACTATTTCAGTTATAGTTCAGTACCATTTAAAAATTTCTATTTTGCAACCTTGGCAAGCAATGAGAGGATAAGTGCTACCAATATAATAATATGTATGAAATAGAGGTTTTAAAACCGCGATATTTACAATACAATTATTAAAAACGCGAATATATGTTAGTGAGACTATTGATAAAGAATAAGTGAACGTTTATTTTTTATTTGTTTTACTTATGCTTTCCCGCTGCTGCCTTTAAGATAATTATAAGACTATGCTGCAAATGTTCCCCCTATTGTGTTTATAGCAATATGTGGTTCCAACAGGACGGCCCTACGTGCTACGTGATGGGAACTAAAGATCAACAATGAGTATTCAAAAAGATAAGTAGAATCGAATCATACTCATAATTTCTGAGACTTATACGCATCCATACTTATATTAATATCATGGAACCTCTACTCATATTCAAAGTTTCTTGTTAAGTACAACGTGTATGATGTTTTTGACTTCGACTCTCCATAACTCAACACTTACAAGAATCACAAAATAAGTATGATTCGTGTACGAACACTAATATTCTAACTAAACGGTTGTGTGTTTGCTCTGCTTGCTGCTCTGTCTTTTTTTGCTTGTGTCTTTTTTCTAATTTTGTAAATCCAACAATAACTAAGACTGTAAATTTTGATGAATGAATCGAGTCATAAGTATATTTCTAAATTTATGAATCTGAGTCTTATGATCTAAGTCTTATGAATCAAACATATTTCATATGGTATGAGTTTGACTAGTTTTTATTAAACTGCCACAATCAGAAAGTTGCAAAACCATGTTAATTGTGACATTTTTATTAAATGTTATTACGAATTATCCGAATTCGTAATAAATCACTCAAAACTCCTCAGAGAATTTAGAACTGTCAGAAAAAAAACGTAGAGGCACCTACACTGATACTGATCCGCTAACAGGGCTGTAAGCTATTTTAGGAATTACTAGTTTCCTCTTTTTCTCTATGTGTTGTTTTTTAAAATTTGTGAAATTAATTAACCTCTACACTAAATTAAAAGCAATGAAAAACTATTCAATATTTTCAAATTCGAGTAATTTTTAAAACTTACACTTGCAGTATTTGAATAGGTCTTATTATTTGTTTAACACGGGTTTTTTACAAATGCTGTGACGTTAGTTCTCCAAAGATTGGCATATAAATACGCCAGCCTTAATTTTGCTTTATTTCGAAAAGTATTCGACTAAAAAATTGTGAAGACGTCCGCGCTTCGAAAAGGTATGCAGAAATTCCGAAAAAAGGCTTTAATGTCTAAGCGTAACACAAATAATTCGAGAAAAACGTACCGCGGTTGGACCAATGTGAAAAGAAAAAGGTTATAATTTTCGGGCGAAACAAAATTAATAGTGTTTCTCCCGATGATAAAAAGTATGTTTGCCGCTTACAAGTTAAAGGATTTGATACAAAGTACTTCCGGAGGAGGTTGCTTAGAATACGTAATGTGATTTTGCCCCGTTGCAAATATGGACAAGCTTTAAAATATTTATAGTCTTAAGAGATACAATGATGACGTATACTTACTTGCATGTGCCGTAACATATTTCACTAAAGTAGTTATCGAAATCGTTCGGTTCATACGTCAAGCAATGGTTTTTAAACTAATTGGGTACTGTTCGACGAAAGTAAGCTTGATAAAAGTAAGCAATTTTAATTATATCTTTGCATGGCATCTTTGTTGACATCGGTATTGGCAGATCACAAGGTTATGTCTTTACAGCAAAATATTACATACATACATAATTGGTCATAACAACTCTTCAGTCTGGATTACGACCTAGTTTCTCAAACCACTTATATTGTGTGTGTTAATTTTATACATGAGTAGTGGGACCTAACCAAAACCAAATCCAGAAAGCAAAATTATGAAATTGAAGAGATAAACTTGATGGAAAAGTTTCTGGAATGCTGCAAAGTGAACATAGATTTTATAACAACAACATGAGTAATTTAAAAAAATCAATATTTTGCTGTAGTCGCCGTAGTCTAGTAGGTAGTGTGTTGGCTTATTAGACGTAAAGCCAGGGTTCGAGCCCCAGGCCAGACATCAAAACAAAATACAAAAAGTATTTCTTCGGCGACTTCCTCTCAGCAGATTTCTGGCAAAAACTCTGGGAGTAAATAAAATTGCCATGAAAAGTTTCTCAAAAATCTATTGTTCGGAGTCGATTTTAAGCTGTAGGTCCCGACACTCTTGTATAAAATTAACGCACACTACATAAGTGGTGTGATAAGCTAGGTCGTAATCCTGACTAAAGGGTTGTATTTACCAATTATGTACGTACAAGCTCGGAGCTCTTTGAATTCACAAATATTACAAATCAACATGTAAAATCAAAGAAACTTTAGATTTCGATTCTCGTAGACACGATTCACAGATTTAATCGGTAAAGCTATATAAACAAGATATATAAACAGGGCGATGGAATTTCTAAATATTTGATAAGAATGACGTTTGTCGGCAAAGAGATCAGTTATTTCACATCTAATCTATTACCGAGGTTTATACGAAGAGAACAAATTTTTTACATCATACAAGAGTATTTTTATTTCCGATTTTATGGAATGTTCGTCCAACACTCATTTGAAACACTAATTTGTATGTATATATACATACATATATAAATAAAATTCATATGTTTTTTATTTACAATATTCGTTGCATTGTTTCTTTTAACTTTCTTTTTATAAGTTTTGTAATTCTTCGAAGTATTCAACATATTGTTACGAAAATGGAAACGGAGTTCATCGTTTAACCTTAAAATGAACAAAAGCTAAACAAGCAAATACAACGAACCAACAACATCAGCATGAAAGAAAAGGGGATAGACAAGTAAGCGAGAACGCAACAACAAGCAATGTGAAGAAAAAACACAAACAACAATGAAATCGCGATAGAGTTCTCGAGAAGGCGAAACCCCAAACGTTCAACTTAAAGAAACTTCATCAGACTTATTACGTGGGCATATAAAAAGGCAGGACAAAGGAAGCAAACAGTAGAAAGAAATCAGTCTTGTGTGAAGAGCGTTGCATATGAAGGAAACAGTCGCGGTTTGAAGAACTCCGCAGTAAAGATCTGCGTTGTAAGCAAAGAAGAATAGCAAACAAGCAAGTATTGTTGTATACGTCATGTTGTAAACTGTGGCACACAAAATAGTGCGAACGATAAAGAGTTTAATTGAAACTAAACACCAATTTATTTTTATTTTATTTGCAATCAACGAACTCATGTTCTAAACGTTTCGGAAAAGGTAAAAACGCAACAAAATTGATTTTTTTTACCATACTTTTTTTCGACTGACCCTACTTAAGCCCTTTTCTTAAAAAATACAGTTCGAAAGTAGATTTATCTCGTTTCGATTGTCTTCGTCATTATTTGAAATCTATGGCGAAGTAAATCTAGAAATTACTGTATTCGTCTGAAGAGTAATTCCTCACCATTCCAATCTGTTTTTTCGAATCTGTTATTTAGAATCTGTACTAACACTACAATGTGCCACCATTCCTCAATTTAAAAACAACGTACACCCATAAATCCGAAAATTTGCTTTAACGAATTCGGTTAATTTAAGCTCATACAATGTTGTATTATTGAAAGAGCAAGGAGAGAAAGAGAAAGTAAAATAAACAGTGGGCGAAAAATATTTCACAGGGCGGTTTGAATTCTTCGGTTGACTTTAATCACAGCCTTGTGACGAAACATGAAAAGTTATTTACCAGAACTGAAGTTTTTGTTTGCGCACTCAACACTTACCAGGAATGTTTACGGCCTCCAACGAGAATGGCCAAAAAACAAACACATACTCACATCCACGAGGAAAAAATGTGTAGCACTTTCAACAACCGCATGTAGACAGAATGGGTGCTGCTCACTAAATACCATAAAAGGATGTGTGATTAAGAGGAGAACAATTTTCAGCTCTAATTTTCAACCAAAAACCGTTCATTATGAAAAATAAAAAAATTTTAAAGTTCGTTTTTAATTTGCACCATTGCTATGGAATAAATAATTTTCTCTAAACGAAACGACATACAAGCTAAAAATGTGCTGAAATGTAACATTTGCGAGATAAAGGCCATGCAGGCAAACAAAGAACGCAGCTGGCACATCGTTCTTGATAACAAGCCTGTTGAAGAAGTACAAAGTTTTACTTATCTTGGTAGACAAATCACCCAAGATGGTCGGAAATCGAAGCTCTACATGCGAATGTAAAAGGGGCATTTGCATGTTTTCAAAAATTATGGCGTTGCTATCATTTGTAGCCAAAATACGGATATTGGATGATAATGTGAAATCTGTAATTCTTTACTGAAGCAAAACACGGCTCGTGTCAGTGGAAACAAGGAGCAATCTAGAGGCTTTTATTAATTTTTGCCTTAGGAATATTTTTTCCATATGGTGGTTCTACAATTAGATTTCGAACTCAGAGTTATAGAAGTTGCAGACAAACACCCATTGCAGTAGAGATGAGGTTGGGGAAATGGCGCCGATTTAAAGAGGGACATGGGACAGCTAGATAGACGAAGTAAAGCCTGTCGATAAAGATCTCGGCTGAACGAAAATGAAAAATCTGCTCAAAGTCGCTAATCGGAAAGCGAAACTAGTCTAATAATAATAATAATAATAATGGAATAAATGGATGTTCTCCGACGAACGAGGTTCAGATCGGCCGAAAGGAATCGATAGGAATAGTTTTCATGCCAAAGGGCTTTATACGAAGGCATAATGAAAAAATTTTTACAACGATATCATGTTACCACATGCTGAAGACGTAGTATCCTCCTCAGATATAATATCAGACTTAGTTGGTGCACCAAAGAGCGTTGCCCCGATCTTAATTCTATGGAAAATCTTTCCTTATTTTGGATCAACTATGCTGAATCGAAAATATCGATAGAGTTGATCAATAATCTTCGCGCATTAGTACAAATAATATCTAGAGAGATAATTAAAAAAGGCTTTGCCACAATTTTTGCAATGAGATAGATGCTACCTGTGTACGCTGATGAAACTGCAGCACACCACCGGGACACCATGCGAATGTTGATAATTCCGACTTCGAGATAGTCGAATAATAACATTAGTTAGGAGAACAGGTAAGATCGAATAAATTTTAAGAAGCTTATATTACCTGTAGAGCAACATAAGAAGGACGAATTTAGGCATGATGACTGCAGAGACTTGGCAACTTCGTGCGTCAAATAATCAAATTCCCGTGAAAAAACTTATTGATAATGCACATGAGTAGAAACTTGATATTCTGTATCGAAAATATATGTACATTCGACAAATGCTAATGATAATTTAATTTAGAAGAATTGCGAAAATCTTTACTTTTTTTTAACTAAATACGAAGTAATTTATATTTCATACTAACTTCTATTTGATATAACTCTGTGAACTGATGTTGTACGCCTTCGATGCTACAAAGTGTTAAGATTGTGCTCTATCAGTATATCTGATTTTATTAATTACCACAAAAAATCATTTTAATATTTCAGAAAGCTCATCTTAATCGTATTGAAATCTTCATTGAGACTACAGATTGAAAATAATTGAAGAAAGCTTGTCAACAATTATGAACAAATTGTGGGCTCCTTTCTGGACAGACGTTACCAACTTCACGTGCTATTGGTACCAGCCAGACAATTGACGTAGTGGTTTTGTGTTGGGATCCTTCCCTTTATATTAAGGAAGTTATCGACAATTCATGTACTGTTATACAGTAACGGGGGCCTGATCGCACACTACATGTAATATTAATGCGTAGGAAATTATTTGAACGCCACCGCAATATTGGCCACTTTTTCTGGGTTGGTGTTCCAGCCTTAGCAACTTTGGTTGTTCTTCGGCCAACGCTTTTGGGTGATACTCTTCGCTCTAAAGTCGCTGTAGTCTAGGAGGTAGTTTTTGGCTTATAAGACGTGAGGCTACGGTTCAAACCCCAGATGAGACATTAAATGAGATATGAAAATATATTTATTCGGTGACTTACTCTCAGCAGATTTATGGCAAAAACTTTGAGAGTAAATAAAATTGCAATGAAAAGTTTCTCAAAAATCTTTCGTTTGGAGTCGACTTTAAACTGGGACCTACAGTATGTATAAAATGTATGTATGTATGTATCATGTATAAAATTAACGCACACAACATAAATGGTGTGAGAAGCTAGTTCGAAATCCTGACTGAAGGGTTGTAATGACCAATTATGTCTTCGCTCTGTCTTATGTCCGAAATCCCAACGACGTCAGTCTGTCAAATGATCTCAAGTGACCTCATCCTCAGCACAGGGTTAAGTTCAGAAATAGAAGTTTCCGAGCTAAATACCTAAATCGAGAAACTATTTGAAGCCTGTAAGTTCGTATTAATTTTTGTTTAGTTTTATCTCTTCATTTGAGGCAAAATATAGCAGGCACCAGATGTGTTCGAAAATAGAAGACTGACAACGGAATTGCTAACATTGAGCTAAGAAATGTATAAAATCACACGGAAAGATATTTCCTGGTTATATGTGTATCCTTAATAAAGATCATCTACCTAACTGGCTACCATTATATTTCCAAACTATTTTATTACCTAACGTTTTGCACAAATGAACGCACTGGTAAACAAATTCGTTAATTTTTTTTTTGTCAAAAGTGCTTAGAGAATAAGAGAATTCTTTCGTTTGGAAAACTAACATTTTCATTCTTATTGTTGAGTTCCAGCATCTTTAGTTTTGTTTTGTAAACAGCACAACTGAAGTTATAGAAATCTTAACAACACTAAGAAGATAATGGCAAATGTATCAGTTGTTGTTCATAAAGTACTCGCTCAGATGAATACATACTTCATATAAGATGAAAATATAATGACACAATATCGCTCATACTTCTGTTGCTATTATATTTGCCCCTCTAAAAAACATCAGGAAACTTTAGCAAATTACTTTGTTTCAAAAAAAAAAAAAAAAAGAAAATGATTTTGTCTAAAAGTAACAAAAGAACACTGAAATACTCTTTCGCATATTCACACACTCAGTCTCATAGTGCCATTCATAGACAATATTTATTTAACAACTTTTAGTTTTTTTCTATTTTTTAAAGTAGTTATTAAAACAACAAGAACAATGTCAACAGTACAGTGACAAAGAAGACACAATAGAGAGATTTTTGTTCTAAATAACGTACATGACACATCAGTAACTAAAAATCGTTAAATGCATTTTCATTTGAAACCTAAAGCACTCAATTGTTCTCCGGAATAGGGGAAAAATCATAAAATTATGAAGAATATGGATGAGCATCATCCAATAGCGAATCCCTAAATGTTTGCAGTTGATAAGGAACATCTTGTTAAAGCTACATTTACAATCAGTTGTGTTTCCAAGCAATGAATCGTTTTTTCGCCAGACTTCATATTACTTCAAGTGAGTATTCAGGGAATAGTTGGAAAAATGGTTACGATCAAGTGACTCGAATCATTCATCAAAATTTACAGTCTTAGTTATTGTTACATTTACAAAAAAAGAAGAAAGAAAAAGGCAAAGACAGCAAGCAAAGCAAACACACAACCTTCTAGTGAGTATTGTAGTGTTCCTACGCGAATCATACTTATTTTGTGATTCTTGTAAATGTTGAGTAAAGAAGAGTCGAAATCAACGTATTGTTAAGTATGAGTACGATGAGTACTTCAAACTTTGAATATGAGTAGTATGAGTATGATATTAAAATAAGTATGAATGCATATAAGTATCAGAAATTATGAGTATGATTCGAATCTACTCATCTTTTGGAATACTGGTTGCTGATCTCTGGTTTGAACCGTGGCCTTGCGCCTAATAAGCTAACACACTGCCTACAAGACTACGGCGACTCCAAGCTCTAAACACAACTCAAATTTATAACCCAGGGAGCCTGCTGCTCCGTAAAGTTAAAAAACTTTCGATTTTTAGACTGTCATTCTGGAGGACACTATCTGTCAACTTGAATATCGGAAAACAAGAATCGATCCGAACGACGCCATAATCAGAAGATTGAACTTTATGTTCTTCGCATATTCCACTATGTAACAGAGTGTAAATATGTGTAAATCTCTTCTTTATATACATACTTTGATACAACAAACGAACAATAAAGAAAACAATCTTAGATCAACTGCATCAAAAAATCATATCCGATATCCTTTTTGTGTTATGTTGAGCCGTAAGTCATTTCTTGGATAATATTTCCTTGGAGTCATATGCCACAATTTTATTGTCATAATACGACATCCACAATCACCGTAGCATGCTTCCATGATTTCGTGCTGCCTTGGATTCCTGTGTTTTCAGCTGATATGTCTGATGGTGGTGATGTTATAGTGGATGATAGCAGTAATACCTGTTATCCTAGCGAAAAGTTATTTTCGCAAAACTCGTTTAGATTTAAATTTCAGAATAAGAAGAATAGGAACAGAAACACCTTCAGTATGAGCATTGATTGGCTTTCCCTCTGGTATAGTACGTACCATAACGAAAACTATTACTCTTAACTTTTCTTAACTTATATTAACAAGAATGTTCGAACATATAAATTTCATTTTCTGTTTTAAATTAATTTCAGAGTTTAAAGCGATTAAATTTAATTTCACAACTCGCTGTAATTAACTTTAAACTACCATTGGAGACAATTGTATTCGTTTATTAAATGAGTTTACATCTGTGCTAACACGGACGTTGTATGTACTTGCTTAACCGATGCCACAATCGGGTTGCAACAGTTGGTTTAATTTGTTTACTGATGAAAGGACTGAAAAGGACTTATAATTCCCATCTAAAGTACAAACACATTAGCAGGCAATGACACACATTTGCTGCATACATATTCGCTGGTTGCTACAAGGAAATTGTGTAAATCATTTACAATACACGTTAATGCAAATACATATCTATTCAACTGTAAGTGTACACATTTAAAGTTGCAGAGATTTTCTTTAATGAAATGAATTTAATTTTTAAAATATATTTTTTATATATGTATGTATCCAGCAATTGCTTATTTTCCATGTACATATTTTGTAATATGTATTAATTATGACGCCATATAAAATCGAAAAAAATAATTTTTTAAAACAATTGAAATCTCGAACAATTTGTCTAGACAATTAAGTATTACATGATTGAATATTAGTAACACTTTAAAAAATTATATAAAATATAAATTTTGTAAACTTTTTGGGTCTAGCCATGGTTCTAACGCTGCCCATATGTTCTTTTTTAATTCCATCCAAGAGTGCGTATAACTTCGACCACGAACGATAGATTTGAGAAGTTTTTCTATAGTCATCTTCAATTAAAAATTGTATATAGTTTTGCGGTAGTATAGTAGGTAGTATGTTGGCTTATTAGACGTGAGCCACGGTTCTAACTCCAGGTCAGATATCTCGAACAAAACGAAATGTGAAAAAATATTTTTTCGGCAAATGCCTCTCAGCAGATTTTTGGCACAAACTCTTAGAGTAAATAAAAATTGCCATGCAAAGTTTCTCAAAAAAATCCGTCGTTCGGAGTCGACCTTAAACTGTAGGATAAAATTGACACACACAATGGGTGATGTGAGAAACGAGGTCGTAAACCTGACTGAAGTGTTGAAAGAAGAGAAATAGGGGTAGTTTTTCTTGTTTATAATTCTCCTGGGAAGAGCCCGAATGATCTTCCGGAGATATTAATTGTAATTACACGTAAAGAATTACAATTATTGGAATGCGAAAATTAAGAGAAAAGGAAAGAAATCGAATTAATTTCTAATTTCACTAGTGGAGATAATGAGAGATAAAGAAATTGTCTTTCTTACCTTTTTTGTTCGATGATGTAAATTTAATAGCTTTAATTGAGTTTAGTATTTAAGTTTAGTATTAGTATTAGTTTAATGAGTTTAGTATTTCACCAATTAGCCATAAACTAAATATTTCAGATATGATTTTTTCCAGGTAAGTATATTATTTTCATATAAATTATACAATTTTTAGATAATTAATTTATGTTATTTCAATAATTGTATACAATTTAGGTAAGTATAAGGTAAGTATTAATTCACTTTGATAGTTCAATTTATATAATTTATTTTCTTTTTGTATAATTTTAGCACAAGTAATAGGACTTCTTTACTTTTATTTCTTTTATTTACGTCACTTCTATTTCTTTTCACTATTGATGATGTTTTCTTAGTGTATATATTAAATTAATAATTATAAGCAAAGTATCTTTTGTATTTATGATGTATACATTCAAATGTTCGATATGAAGTGAAGTTTTAGTAGGTTTTTATGTTTTACCAAACCTCTTTTTTTTCTTAAATAATGTAACGGTATGCTTGGAGGCATTCCAATAATTTACAAAAACTCGGAGACATTCTTTTGATTAAACCTGGGAGACATTCATTTTATGTTAGTGGATTTAATGTAAAAACAACAAAATAAAAAATGGAAAGAATTGTCTCTCAACTTATGTTATTTAACATAAAAATTATTTAACAAAATTAACTGATTTTTTTTTGTTTGTTAAATAATTTAAGTGTTCAAATCAAGTTTGAACAGACCAATTCTGTACTTTCGTAGAATCTCCTATTAAGATCACAATCGCACTGACTGAACGGTTGTACTGAAAAGTTTTGTAGGTACGACGTGTGATCAATAAATAACCGTTATTTTCAAATTTCGTGAGTTACGTATGTTCTATTTTCGCATTTTTTTCTGTTATGTTGGTACTCATGTCTCTGTTGACAATATCAGCCATTTTGGATTGTCAGTTTGTTTTTGACAGATAAAAAGGTTAGTCGTGTTTTGGTGTGCTCTTCGATTTTTTACTATTCGAAAAAATGGATCAAGGAAACTGTATTAAGTGTAAAAAATGAAATTAAATGTGCAAGGACATTTGAGATGTTGACTGCGTTTGGCGGGTCTACTATGAGCAGAACACAAATTCAATTGTTGTATAACCGGTTTAAGGAAGGCCCAGAAGATGTCATTGACGATGCTCGTCCTGGTCGCCCGAGCACGTCAACAACCGATGAAAACATTGAAGTAGTGAAAAAAATGATTTTTGGATAATCGTCGAATCACTATTAGAGAGGTAGCTGATGATGTTGGCATATCGTTCGGCTCATGCCAAGCAATTTTTACGGATGTTTTAGGCATGAAACGCGCTGCAGCGAAGATGGTTCCAAAATTGCAAAATTTTGAGCAAAAACAACGTCGCATGGACATAGCTCAGGAGATGTTGAACGTCGTCAACGACGATCCAGATTTGCTCCAAAAAGTTCATAACTGGTGACGAATCATGGGTGTATGGCTATGATATTGAAACCAAAGGCCAATCATCCCAATGGAAGCGTTCAGAGGAGCCAAGACCGAAAAAAGCACGTCAGGTTTGGTCAAATGTGAAGGTTTTGCGCACTGTTTTCTTCGATTGCAAAGGCGTGGTGCATCATGAATTCTTGCCACAAGGTCGTACGGTCAATAAGGAATACTACCTTGAAGTTAGGCGCCGATTGCGCGAACCAATTCGTCAGAAACGCACAGAATTTTGGAAAAACAAATCATGGATTTTGCACCACAGCTCACACATCGATGCTTGTGCTTGAGTTTTTGGCCAAAACCAAACCGTAATCATGCCTCAACCACCGTATTCACCGGACTTGGCCCCCGCTTTTCCTCTTCCCAAAACTGAAGACACCGATGAAAGGAAAGCGTTTTGCCACGATTGAGGAGATAAAAGAAAAATCGAAACAGGTGCTGTTGGCGATACCAAAAAGCGCGTTTCAGAAGTATTTCGAGGATTGGAAAAAAAGGAATTTGTAATGATTATTACTTTCAGCAGGTCAATTATCCTAAGTATGAAAAAGAAGATGTGATTTGCCTACCAAAGTCCTCACTGGCTTAACACTCTTACACAAAGTCGCGATATGACTTCAAGAGGGTATTTGAGGCATCATCTCTAACCAAAATCAACTGAAAATCTTGCTTATAAGGCAATTGCAGCAAATATCAACAGAAAAGACAAGAAAATACTTTTACGTTGAATGCCAATTAGGCTGAAAGGGGTGCCTAAACTTAACGGATATCCTACTAAATAATAGGTATAACATTTTTAAGCATTTTGCCTTTGAATATCTGTTCTTCTTGTAATTGCCTACATTATGTAGTCATCACAAAGTTTTCCTTATTTTTCTTTTGTTTTACAATAAAATTTTCTTTAGTTTTAATGTAAAACGGAAATAAATTTATAAAGTATTGTATATAAAAACTGTCATTTTTAATTTAACCGTAGATTGAGCCTTAAAATAATTTCATAATTCAAGCTTATATATCACTTTTGATACATAATTGTAGTAACATACAATTTTCGCAGTTATTTACAGATTTTGTTAAAATAAAATTTTATATTTTGATTTATTTGAATTCATTTTAATAAAACTATTTTATATTATTACATTTTATTATCACATTTATAAAATGTATGCCAAAATTTATGACATGACGTATATTGCAGCATGATATTTACCTATTTTTTTCTAAATGGTAATAATTTGTCATCTAGCACCCCTTGCTTTGTGCCGATTTATAAGTTTCCAATTGTTTTGATGGGGCAACATTTTGTAACTCGGCTCAGTAAAACTCCCCATTAAGGGCTGGCTAAAACCTGATGGTGCAACTCATTGTTATACTTCGATAGAAAAATTTGTTGTTGTTGTCAACATCATAAAAAGGGTTCTCGTTGCAATAGAACATTGTTTATGTCAGTAACAATGCTCTCTCTTCGATTCCTCTCTGGTTTCCCAGATACAGGATACCCCAAATACGATTGTAAGTAGTTGATACGCACGTAGCATGTACTTGAATCTATGTACTGCTAATTCGATTTCGGTGGACAACGAAATTTATAACTAACATAAAATTTAATTAGTTACTAATCTATAGCGACGAAATTATTGGGAATTTCAATAATTTCAGCTCATTTTTCGTAAAGGCGTAAATTTATCATCTTTCCCGAGTACCACAATATCAAAGCGAATGATTTTGTTATCTCATACTTACGTAGTTGATCAAAATATTATCATCTGTAATATCTATGAAATAAAACATAAGATAAAACACTTTTTAATGTCTGTGTGTCACGTGAGATAAACATGAGAAGGCGGTAAGAAAGACTCCACAATATTTCAAGAAACAGCTGCTAGCTAAAGGCGTACGGTTCCCTGTTCCAAGTAGTACCATCTTTGGCGATAAACATCCTATTGTCAAGTTAATTGCTTCTTTTTCAGTGTCTTCAGCAGCAGGAAAATTACATACATATATGCAAAATCGATCATTACAACCTTCGTTGTAAATGGGAAATGTCTGACCTGTGATTTGAACCTTGGTCTGACGACTAATAATCAATCTCAAGAATATATCCCGAACAGAAAATTCAAGGTATTCACTTTCATCCAACACTTAAGTTTCAATTCTTTCTCAAATAAATAATGTAGTATTTACGATAAAACTTCACAAAATCTTTGAAAACTTAAAAAAATGGCATACAAGATGCCAAAGAATCCCTAGGAAAGTCAGATCAAGTCAGTATCAAAAATGATACCTAAGTCAGAATTATGAAGTTTTTGAATTTTTCGGCTCTGTTTAAAGTTTTCTTTTTTATTTGGTTTAAAATAATGTTACGAATTAAGAAAATATCAGGCATTTAACTTTTTCTGAATTTAAGCTATATAGTCTAGATAGATACAAAGCTCGATCTACGGTTAAGCTTTTCCTTTTATGAATTTGAAAAAAATTGTTTGAATATATTTGGGGTACCTAGACTTATGCTGTCCACTGGTTCAAGGTGACGGGTGATTTTTTAGCTATTATCTTATTGGCAACACTGGTTTAAACAGCTCACATACGTTTCGTGTTTTATTTCACTGTCAAACATCTTCAGTTTGGTCTATAATTTAACTATGAATCGTCTTACAAAAGAACAACGCTTGCAAATCATTGAATTTTATTATCAAAATCCACTTCTTTATCGAAAAATTGTGTGTGTCAGCCAGAAGCATTGCGAAAGCTACCAATGCATCCAAAAGAAGTCACGGTTTGGTGCGGTTTATGGGCTGGCGGCATCATTGGACCGTACTTCTTCAAAGATGCTGCGAATCGTAACGTAACTGTGAATGGTGAGCGCTACCGTGAGATGATATCCAACTTTTTTTGCCCAAAATGCAAGAGCTTGACTTGCATGACATGTGGTTTCAACAAGACGGTACCACATGCCACACAGCACGTGTAACAATGGACTTATTGAGAAGCGAGTTCGGTGAACATTTTATTTCACGTTCGGGACCGGTCAATTGGCCGCCTAGGTCGTGCGATATAACGACTTTAGACTATGTTTTGTGGGGCTATGTTAAAGCTCATGTCTATACAGACAATTCCGCTTCAATTGACGCATTGGAAGACAACATTGAAGCATTTATTCGTGAGATACCGGCCAAAATGTTGGAAAGAGTATGCCAAAATTGGACTAAGCGGATGGACCATTTGAGGCGCAGTCGCGGTCAAGATTTGCATGAAATAATCTTCAAACATTAAATTATATGGACCGTACTATCGATTCATATAAAGATCTCATGCATTTTTCTGAATTTTATGTGTTTTTTTTTTTTTTGAAAAATGTTCCTATAGCTCTTAAAAAATCGCCAATTATTTAATTTTACCGCATAAAATATTTGTTGTTGTATCCCTATTAAGTATATATGTACATACATAAATAGAAAACAACAAAATTAAAACATTTTTGCGTTTAGAATTCAAAGACCTTAAATGAAACTGCCAATTAAATCATAAGTATTTTTTGCAACAATTTCAGTCTTTCAATATGCATTCAGTTACTCAAAGCACGGAAACGAGAAATCGTTATGAAATGAAACAAGAGAGACTGCAAAATTCTAAAACAATAGACAAAATAATAATGAAAACAGAAAGAAAATAATAAAACTTGTTCTTCCTTAAGTAAGCAAAAATAAATGAAAATAATGAGGAGTTAAATTTATTTTATTTCATTCTATTTTCAAACTTGAAACTTGTATTTTCTAATTGTTTTAAATTCTATATTGTCAGAGTGTCCTATTCAAGTTACAATACAAATGCAAATATAAAGAATACTTTGAAGAAGTTTATACATACATAATTGGTCATTACTACCCTTCAGTCGGGATTTCTCACACCACTTATGTTGTGTGCGTTAATTCTATACTTGAGTGGCGGGACCTACAGTTTCAAGTCGACTCCGAACGACAGAATTTTGGGAAGCTCTTCATGGCAATTTTATTTACTCTCAGAGTTTTTGACAGATATCTGCTGAGAGGAAGTCGCCGAAGAAATACTTTTTGTATTTTGTTTTGATGTCTGGCCTGAGGCTCGAACCCTTTAAGTCTAATAAGCCAACACACTACCTACTAGACTACGGCGACTTTTAAAAAAGTTTAGAGATGTTTTAAAGGGATACTTTGGGTTACATAATTACTGTTAGGTCTTGCACATGCTGTTCTAAAATCGACAAGAAGTATAGATAGTGGCAGTAATCTAAAAACAATATCTTTGCTGGTCCTCAACCAAATATAAATTTAAAATCAAATTCGCTACAACGGTAAGTAATATGCGGTCATCAAACCAAGTCAGACAAATGACATCATGCTTTGGAGTATAATAGAAATGAGAACATTCACAATGAGCATTTACATAGCGTAACAAATCGCCATAGTCTAGTAGATAGTGTGTTGGATTATTAGACGTAAGGCCGTTGTGTTTAATTGCCTTGTGTGTTAATTTTATACATGAGTAGCGGGACCTACGGTTTAAAGCCGACTCCGAACGACATATTTTCGAGAAATATTTGATGGCAATTGTATTTACTCTCACAGTTTTTACCAGAAATCTGCTGAGAGGAAGTCGCCGAAGAAATATTTATTCGTATTTCGTTTTGATGTCTGACCTGCTATTTGAAAAGTGGCCTCACGCCTAATACGACAACAAACTACCTACAAGATTACGGCGACTTTAATTTCCTAGAAAACGCCATTTCTCGTTAATGAATGAATTTCTCAAAAAAATATCGGTTTATTTAAAGGCGACTCTCAAAGCTTGGAAAGCCCTGGTATGACACTGAATTCAAATTTCCGACATGGTACAGAATGTAAATGTCTTAGTTGCCACAGTTAAGCTGAGTGTTCTTCGGCCGTAGTAGAGGAAGACTTAACTCCGTTGACAGCAAAAGGCCAGGTGCATTATTGCGGCTCTGCTTATCTTTAATTTTAAATTTTTTTATATAACGGCCTCTAAACCGTTATTCTTCTTTAGACTTCTGCTTGCATAAGCACTAACAACTGTTAGATAGAACTTTACAACAGTGATCTTCAAATCACGATTTTTCTTATCACACTCAACGCGTCTTCACACAAGACTAATTGAATTCTTATTGCTCATTGCCTGTCGGGGTTTCGCCTTCTCGAGACCTCTATCGCGACTTCATTGTTGTTTGTGTATTTTGTTCACATTGCTTGTTGTTGCATTCTCGCTGTATTTTAATGTTAAACGATGTTACACCGTCTCCATTTTCGTAACAATATTATATTTAACACACATCAATTTTCATAATTTAATTTCATTAAATAATTCTCATAATTTTTTATTTTATTTAACGTTTATAATTATTGTGTAAAACAGCATTTGATACCTTCTACACGTGGTCACGTTTTCCCTTCGAGGCTATAAATTTCAATTAAAGTTATTACATTGAAATTGTTTTTAGATTTTATTTAAATAAACAAGTTGTGTTTCATATGCAATTATTTTCATAAACATAATACTCGAATTATGTAACGAATATGTATATGCGTACCATTTCAATTTTGTATTTATATTTGTTATTTTTGACGTGGAATACTAAAAACCTAAAAAACAATTTTATATTTAATTAACTTAACTAAACAATTTAAAACTAGTACTCTTTGTGCCCTACAATCAAAACTAGACATACTCGTACATAACATAATTGGCCATTACAACCCTTCATTCAGGATTACGGCCTAGCTTTTCTCATGTTGTGTGTATTAGTTTTATACATGAGTGGCGGGACCTACAATTTAAAGTCGACTCTGCCCGTCAGATTATTGAGAAACTTTTCATGGCAATTTTAATTACTCTCAGAGTTTTTGCCAGAAATCTGCTGAGGGGAAGTCGCCGAATAAATATTCTTTTTTTTATATTTCGTTTTGATGTCTGACCCGGGATACGAACCTGGGCTTTGTGTCTAATAATCCAACACACTACCTACTAGACTACGGCGACTTCAAAAATAGTACATCTATTCGAAAAACACTTTCTGAGTGAAAGAGACAACATATATGTTTCCGTCTCTATAAGCCAGAAGAGAAGAAGAAGAGAAACTCAGATCACAGTTGGATCACGAGTTTTCTAAAAACTTTAACTCATGAATAGAAAAAATAAGTCACCTCTTCGGATGACATTACATAAGACGGATATGCCGAGATCCCTATTAAGTAATACTACGAAAGCTGAGAAAACTTTAAAAAGCAAGGCTAAGGTCGATCCATATTGGTGATCAGTTGATCTCTTTTCTAACATGAGTGGCGGGACCTACAGTCAAACTCCAAACGAGAGCACAACACAAAATTCTATAGAAATTAGAGCAAAAAACCAACTGCCAAAGTATTCAAAGTAATGTGCGTCAATCTTGGGAAGCTTTCAACATTTTTGTGACCACTTTTTAAGGAACGTAAGTTACCTGGTAACGGTTTGAAAGATATTTTGCAAAGCCTTTTACAATCTAGTGAGTCAATTCTATTCTATTCTATATTCTACCTTTGGAAGAATATAATTTCGCGGAAAAAGCGAGAAAGCCCTTATTTTAATCTAGAATTGATCAGAAATCACCGTTTGAAACAGTTAAGCATTGCAAAATTATAGTTTCTTATACAAAGCTTTGGAATTCGTAAGCAAATGTTTTCAAAACTCGTTTTCGTTGCTATCTTGACGAACATCTGAAAGTACGTTATGAGTTTCCCAACTCAAGGCGTTCAGTTGACAATGTAGTGTTAGTGTTAGTTTGTAAAGCAATTTTGTCCTCGATGAAGTCCATGTAACTCGACTTTTACCAACTCTCTGAAAGCAACATATGTAATAAAAACACTTCAGAAGCTGAGTCACATAAAAAATGCTGAGTACTTGACTCATACCCAGACAATTTCTGCAGATGTCAATGAATGCGAATACTTGTAGAGTTCGGTCATGAGATATTATGTTTATTAGATTCAATCAAAGAATTAATTCTTCTACAATCGGGTTAAGAACACTTGGATTTCGAAACTTACTCGTATATGTGCATGACTTTCCTAGTTAAAGTTTGTCTTTTAAATGTAAATCAATTAAAAAATGTCAATTTAGCGTTTTTTTATTCTGTGCCTTGGTAGTCAGTGGATGGATGTGCTAGACTATTAGCGTGAGGGTTGTGGGTTTGTTTCCCACCAGAGACTCTAGTCTGCTATACTACACCGGGCTTAAGATCTAATTTACTCAATTATTTATAATATAATTTGTAATTGTAATAAATAAATAATAAATAAATGTTGTGTGTTTGCTTATTAGACGTGAGGCTACGGTTCAAGCCCCAGGTCAGACATCTCTAACAAAACGAAATTTAAAAACATATTTCCTCGGAGACTGCCAACCAACAGATTTCTGGCAAAAACTGTGAGAATAAAAAAATGTCCATAAAGAGTTTCCCAAAAATCTGTCTTTCGGAGTTAAAACACACAAAATAAGTGGTATGAGAAGCTAGGCCGTTATCCTAACTAAAGGGTTGTAATGACCAAGCATTTATGTATGCAATTAAAAAATAAATCTGTAGCAAACCTTCGTAAGGTAGGATTGCCATCTGAATTAACTTAGAAATAACGCCTTCTTGTTTATAAGAAGTAAGAAGATATGATATTACATATCCTTCTTAAGATATTCGTACCTGATGTTATCATCTCTAGAACTTCACGACCTATCTCAAGTGCACGGAGCGACAATAAAAATGCTCCCTATTAACAACATGAAGTAAGATTGTATAAATTAATTTAAACAGAACTCACACAACGGTCCTCAAAGCAAACGTCATCCTATTTTGTAAAATAAATTTCATCACAATCTTAAATATTTTCTAACTTCCGTATACCGATTTAAACTGTTCTATAGTGGGCTTGTGCTCTCAAACACTAGATTAATTATTCAAAATTGTGTAGATTAATATAAGGCCTGATATATTCGGATTTGACCATTGCCAATAGGTTATTTGCTTCAACTTAAAAAAATACTGCAAACTATTGACAATTTTTAATTGAAAAATTTTAACTCAATTTACAGGGGAATAAAAATGTCAAAAATACACTGAATTGAAAATAAATAAAGAGAATTCGTGTGGACAAGGAAATTCAAATACAATTGCAACAAATGGAAATCTAAATTTCCATTAGGATTTAAAAAATATATGTATGTATGCGAATAGAAAATATTTAACCCACATTTAGAAGACTCAAAGCACATTAGGGAGAATTCAGTTTTATAACAAATATTTGCAACCATCAACTCCAAAAAACCTCTATAAATATCGCCAACGAATTATTATATGGCATGAATTGGCTGCATAGGATGTGGATGTCGATGGTATATGGTTACAAACCATATTTCGAATTTGCTCAAGTACATAAAATGGTTGTAGGACTAATAAAAGTTTTTATTATTAATAATTCGTACAAAATACAAAACAAACATTAATTTTGTTTAATTGAGTAAAAATTGTTTTCAGGGAAATTGTAAATTAAATTTTCTTTGAGTCATACTCTCCATGTGACCAATGTTTTGATAAAACGATGTTTATTGCAAAAAGAATTTTCTATATTGTGTTACAACACACGCGAAATAAAACATTCGTCATTTGAATGGACTACACCTGTTGTGGCATGCACGCAGAGATACAATAATTGCTTAATAAGTCTATGGCGTCAAAATTTTGTGATGCGCATGATATTGTTACGTTTTTACCCTTTTAAAAATGTTTAAAATATGAATTCGTGGATTGCAAATAAAATAAAAAGTTAATTTGTGTTTAGATTTAGATACATTATTTATTGTTCGCACAATTCAGAGTGCCAGTGTTCACAACTTGATGTAAACAACAACATTTGATTTGTTTGTTATTCTTCTTTTCACTCTTCTGCGCAAACACTAACATACGTAACGCGTTTTCACACAAGACTGACTGAATTTTTACTGACTCCTTTGCCTGGTTTGTCTTGATTTTTATATCGCAGGGTAAACAGTCTATATCTCGTTTGCTCGAGATCTCCATAAATGTAAACATCATTGTTTCATTGTTGTTTGTGTATTTTGTTTACATTGTTTGTTGTTGCATTTGTGTTTGCTTTTTATACTGATATTGTTGGTATATTTTTGTTTACTTATTTATCATGTAAACAAGTTCATTGTTTTTGTAGCTTTTGTTTACTATTTAAACGATGTGAAAGCAAAACACCATTTCCAGTTTCGCAACAATATAATATTCATCAACTATCTCAAAAAGCATGAAGAGCGATTATTTGAGGCTTTTGTTTGTCTACAAACCTTTCAGGTCAAATGTTAGGTTCGATTAGGTTCAACTGCCACCGGCCTCAATAGGCATCACTTGGATCCTATATGATGTTATTATAACAATATATTATATTACATATTCCATCATTTAATTATAGCTCCTGGTTGGCATCTCTCTACATTCCCAAGAGTCTAATGAAGATGTGAATTTTCCTAAAACCGCTAGACATGTTTTGGCCTTAAATTCTGTGTCCAAGAATTCATCCTCTTCGGTTCCCAGCACTGGACTATTACAGAGAAGATATTCTGTTATCTCCTCTTCTACTTCGGCGTGGAAGCTTCTTTAGAATTTAGGCTTTCCCAGTCTCTTGGCTTGAACACACAGGGGCCAGTGTACCGTTATCACTGCTATTAAGTTCCTTAGATGGAGCTTGATTGGTTCAATGCGAATTCGGTTGCACATACACTGAGCGTCAAAAAAAAAAAACTGTACATAAAAAAATTAAAATTAAATTAATTAAAAATTACCTTTAATTTTTGTTTTAAAAATGTTTCATTGCCAGTTTTTAAAATTGAAAGAAAAAATGTCGAAATATTGTAATAATAATATTTTTTCGGGCACTCTTCTTAAGCGGTAAATGTTGAGCTTGGTGATTGTTAGAATTTCATCCATACTGCACAGGTTTTTTTCGATGCTCACTGTATATCCATGTGGAAACAGACCCAGACCAATTGAATTCATTATCTCATCTTACGTTTGCCAGTGAACAGAGTTTTTCTTTGCCTCTTTCAGAGATCTCATGTAGGAATTCGATGCGTTGACTTCGTTGTTACTGTCGATTGTCTCACTACTTCTTCTAGAGAAACTCGGTGTTCTTGGACAATCTCAGATGTGGTTTACACATTCTCTGGAGATTTAATGTCACTTTACCGTCAGTAAATATAAGTTTATCGGTATCGAATTCGAACGGCGGAAATTTTAATAGCCATTATTTTTGCATAGAACCCATTACAATAATCTGGTAGGGCGCTTCCATAAGAGTGAATATAGATAGAAATATGTTCAGGAGTGAAGAACTGAAATAACTTGTTTTTAAGATCTTTCAGTTATATATAAAGTGTATGTGGATCGGTTTCTGTCATAACTTTGTTGACGAGAACACCTAATGGATAAAACTAGAACTCTTGATTTTAAAAATTTTTCTTTCTTCGGCTAGAAGCTTATATAGATCACTGCTTTTTGCAGACGATCATGTCTTTCGGAGTATGACTCAGGGAAGCAGTTTTTAAAGAACGATACCTGAATCTCATAGTACATACACTGCCTCAAAGAAGTCTCCGTACACAAAGCTGGCGGATGCAGTTTACACAAGATTTCAAAAACTTTTTACCAGAATTGAATAAAAAAAATTGTTTTAAAATCTCAATTTATACTCGTTACAAGTAAATAAAAATTTTTTATAAAAAGATTAATATATTTTTCATATAAAAAAATCAATAAAACAATCATAAATACCTTACAACTATGAACATACATACATAATTGGTCATTACAACCCTTTAGTCAGGATTACGACTTAGTTACTCACACCACTTATGTTGTGCGCGTCAAATTTTATGCATGAGTAGTGGGACCTACAGGTTAAAGTCGACTCCGAACGACAGATTTTTGAGAAACTTTTCATATCAATTTTATTTACTCTCAGAGTTTTTGCCAAAAAAGAGGGAGTCGCGGAAGAAATATTTATCATATTTCGTTCAGTTGGAGATGTCTGACCTGTGATTTGAACCGAGGCCTCACGTCTAATAAGCCAACACACTACCTACTAGACCACGCCGACTTCAACTATGAACATTTAAATTTATTTATTCTATATATCTTTATAAAAACGGGGTTGAAATCCCTTGGCTACAAAAACTTCTTTCAACAAGTTTTTTTTTTTAACAAGCCAGCTTTTGTGTGATTTCTGTTCCAATATTCCAAATATCTGCAAGAATTGTAGTTTGGGGCATTTGCTTATTAGTTATTGTGAGCTGAAATTTTTTTTCCAAAATGGCTCATAAAAACCTTTTGAAGTTCGAATCTATGGCCTGGTTTGTGAAATATTAGTTGTATGCTATTTTATAGAAATCATTTTTTCAAATTATTGGTATAACTGATTCAGATCGTTGTTGGGAAAGAATCGTATTGTATGTACAAATTTTAAGAAATCATTTTAAAATTTTCTCTCAAAATATTTATGATAAAACATAAATAAATGAATCAAATAAATACAAAATTTTATTTTTAATTAAATATTTTGTGATACCTAGACTTTTGCTGTCCACTGTAAGTAAAAACTAATTTTGCTCTTTTTTACAAACTTTGTGTTGTGGCTAACAAAGAATGATGTTTGAAAAATGCTTCAAAACTTGTTGCCTTTAAATGGTTTTTACTATATAATACGTATTATACTATCGTTGTGTGTTTTTATGTCTTATTGTACACTGACTCAAACAATACACCGTACACCATGTTATTGAAAATTTAATACATTTTTTTTTAGAAAATACCAGCTCAATTTGAATTAACAAATTTTTTGAAATTTAAAAGAACAAAAATCCAAGAATTCTACGTTGTTAATAGTCGCTCGGACATAAAAATTAAAATGATGGGTAAACTTTGCTGGAAATTGCTGAAAATATTAGGCCAAAATCATAACAGGAAGGTAACAAAAGAATACTCGTCCACTTTTTATTTCCTTCGGCAGAGGTCGAACAAAGGAAGGACAATCGAACGGATAGCTTGAAGTTATGCGCAAATCTTATGTAATTTTCTTTGAATGTAGGAAGCATTCTATATTAATGATTTAAAACTATGTTTTATTAACACAAAATATAAACAAATAAGTCACATGACTTCTCGTAAGTAGTTATACACAGACAAGAATAAATTTAACATTTTTTGGGTCATATGGAAAACGATTTTTGGAGAGCAGCGAAAACATTGAATTGCAGTTGAGAAATTCAAAAGCAATCGTAGAATATGGAGGCCTTAGTATGAGGTGCAATGGCCATTGCGAGCGCCTCAAATCGTATATTTGTAAATTGCAATAAACAAGTTTTATTATTTAAATAATTTAAAAAGGAAATTTTATGATGAACGCAATAAATTTAACCATGCCTTATCGCGATTCCTTCGCGATAATGCCAAGATACTGATTCTTGACTTATATGTACTATATTGTTTAAGAAGTAATACCTAACCATCATAAGCATCAAACTAATTATTAAAAATAAAATTGGAATGAATAAATTTAAATTGTTTTTGAGTTTTTATATAAAACATAAATTAAATTTTATACAAAATTTATGTGTATCTAATACGGTGTTCAAATATGCACCTTTATTGCGTAAATCGCAATAAACGCCATTATTGCGCACAATATTTCATATAAAGTTTCAATCAATAATTGCGCACAATATTTCACATAAAGTTTAAATTAATAATTGCGCAATAAATACATAAATTGTTATAATATTGAGTAAAACTTAAATTGCAGCATTGTATGTTTAGTGAGAATGTTACAACTTATGCGAACAAATTTGTATTAGTATTTTAAATAACAACAGCGTCAATTAAAAATGCCGAGAGAGGTGGAAGGTAAGTTTGTTTATATTAACACTAAATCTACCGATACTTCTTGTATTTCTATCCCTATACCATTCTCTTTCTACTATATATTATTCGAAATTTTGGAGATAAGGCCTATAACAAAACAATGAAATAAGAATTATAAGAATTATATATAATTCTTTTTTATTGTTGCTGCGCCACCAACTAAAATAAATTTGAAGGAAAGACATTACACAAATAATTTTGAATCATTTTATGGATTTTGTTTCCCGTTGTCCTGATGATTCAGATGAACGGGCCTCATTAGTACGCATTCGATCAGTTTCTAATCTCCCTTCTCGTTGTTCAAATGGTTCAAGCGAACGAGTCTCAGCGGCATATACTCGAAGATTTTCCAGTCTCAATGCTTCTTGAGGTGTAGGTCGACCAATTTCTTGTCGCTTTGGAGGCATGATTGAACGGGAACGTGAAAAATGCGAATTAAAAATGAAACTATAATTTATAAATATTTGAAAGCAATAAACATATGCTTTAATCAAAAAACAAAAAATATTTCAAACCGCACTTTATTTGTCCGACATTGTATATGAAATAAGAAATATATATGAAATAAGAAAAAAACACTAGAAATTTTTACTGTAATACTCGCTTGGAGTAGAGTGAATATCCATCTGCCAGAAAACAAAAAATATACCGGAATATACCGAATCATACCAGGCAATGCTAAAAATGTTCAAAACAGTGGTTTTATATCAAAAAATATGCAAATCAAGATACAGAACCTGTGCTCAGGGCAAATAACTTCCCGCAGCAGTTAGGGCAGATTACGTGTTGTCCTCAGTAAAAGAAATACAAGATATGAGTAAATCTTCAAAAATAATTTTGATGTATTTTTTAAAAGAAGTCGTAAAGGCAAATATATATAAATATATATAATGTTATATTCAAGAAATTGTGATAAAAAATCTTAAATGAGTTATTATCCCCCGTCACGATAGGTTTAGTGTTAAATTTATGAATTGTTATAAAAAAAATAAAAATAATTTTGTTATCTTCCAGCTGTCAAATGATTATTGAATAAGATGATTTGCGTATTCCTGAACACTTAAAATAATTTTGTCAATTGAACGAATATTGAATCAATTAAAATGTATGCCCATATGCGCGTGTTAAAGGACTGTTAGCTAACTTTGAAGTTAGAGCTCTAAATCATTGAGTTTGCCACATACAAATTTGTTTATTATTCCTGTTTAGCCCATTGGTCTTAGAACAAAAATTTTTGGATATATTCAAGCCTCAAACCAGTTTAAAGGGTTTTTATTAGATATTATTTTGAAAACAATTGAAACTTGTCTAAGACGAATTTCAATAATTGAAATGAAAATATAAACTAAAAATTAAAGTTATTTTCATATGAAAATTACAATAAAATTCATTTTTGCTTATGTATAAGTTAAATTGCTAAATAGGTTTTTCCTTCCCGAATCATTTAAAACCTTTTTTCATTGCCATTCAAGAAATTCATAAAAATTGTGGCTTCACTGTAAATAATTTATTTGTCATTTTGTAATCAAAACAAATTCAAACAGCTGTGGGTTAGTTAACTTCGAAAACAGAAACACGTTTTGTGTTGGACAAACTATAAAAGCTTGAGTTAGCTAAAAACAGAAAAAGGGCATAATTATTGTAGGTACCAATTTAACTTTTAAAACAATTTTACTTTGTTCCAAACTGGAAAGTAATTTTTGAAATACCTCCAGTTCGGTTAACTGCAAATGTAAAAAAGGCACGTTCTTAGTCGATAAGTACAAAACCTTTTTAATTAAGTGATCTGACCTTTTTTAAATATTATGGCTATCAAAATAAAGCATATTGATATACAGTGCTGAGCAAAAGTGTATGAATGTTGCTCGGTTCACTAATTATTGCTCAACAATTTTTTTTATAATAAAAGCAAACAAAATACAGTAGAAGCTCACATATTCGAACTTCCAGTAATTAGAAATTCCAGAAATTAGAATCAGAGCTTGCAATACATTATAAGCTTTAAAATTCAAATTTAAAATTCTAATTTCTGAGTGTTTTTTTTTGCTATTTTAACACAAGAAGCCCCCAAATTCTTTTTATTCTGTAAAACTAAAAAGGAGAATCACCAAATTATAAAGGGTCCGCCAAATAACTTTTTTTTTTGAAAATGCTTTAAAAAAAACTACTGAATATTTTCTCAAATTTCTTTTTTATTTGAAAGTACAATCCTTCCGGTTAATAATGGAAAATAATTTCATTCAAATGGCTGCCTCGGCTGGCCATGCAGTAGTCTACACCAGAAGATGCCGATTTTGGCAAAAAAATCATCTTTTCAGATGAAGCTCATTTTGATCTTGGCGGGTATGTAAACAAGCAAAATTGTCGCATTTGGGGCACAGAAAACCCGCACGCATACGTTGAAAAGCCGACGCACCCAAAATGGGTCACTGTTTGGTGCGGATTTTGGTCCAGAGGCATAATTGGGCCATTTTTCTTCGAAAATGAGCAAGGAGTGGCCGTTACAGTCAATGGCGATCGTTATCGGGCCATGTTGAACGAATTTTTGTTCACAAAAATTGAAGAGGAGGATATTGGCAACATTTGGTTTCAACAGGACGGCGCTACGTGCCACACAGCTACACTTGATGTTTTGCGCCCTGTTTTTGAAGATCGCATTATCAGCCATAGAGCTAATGTCGTTTGGCCACCTCGGAGCTGCGATTTGACACCGTTGGACTATTATTTGTGGGGTGCCGTCAAAGATAAGTGTTACGCCGATAAGCCAGATACAATTAACGCTTTAAAGGACAATATTCGTGAAGCCATTTGTGAAATACAGCTGCACACAATCGATAATGTGCTTAAAAATTGGACCGATCGTGTAGGCTACTGCATGGCCAGCCGAGGCAGCCATTTGAATGAAATTATTTTCCATTATTAACCGGAAGGATTGTACTTTCAAATAAAAAAGAAATTTGAGAAAATATTCAGTAGTTTTTTTTAAAGCATTTTCAAAAAAAAGTTATTTGGCGGACCCTTTATACGTTTTTCCGTATTTTAATTATTATTTTTTTTTTGTCGCATTTATGCATTTTGTGGCATGTGATGTATTTAGATTGAATTGTTATTTTTTGTTGCTTTTAGATTTTTATATTCATATTTTTAATTAAAAAAAGATTTAATGTATTGGAATGAATGGTTGCGTTTTGTTTTCTTGTTTTTATCAAATAAAATTGAATCAAAAAAATTTAAATGTGTTTTATTTTACTTTTTGAAAGGAAATCTGTTTAATTATTTTTTTATTCGAAAAAAAAAAACCTCCAGAAATTAGAATAATTCAGAAATTAGAATTGCCTCAAAAACGAAGCGGTTCTAATTTGTGAGCGACTACTTTTTTTTTTTTGTTTGTTAAATTGTTTATTTATAACATTTTATCACAAAACCAGTATATAAAAAAATATTATTTAATCCATTTATTTAACTCAAACATAAAATAACTCCATCCGAACAGTTTTGCACGTAACTGAAAACATAAACTTTGTTATATTTCTAATATTTTGCCCACAATCCCTTATTCTTTTTAACACTTTGGACACGCTTTGGCATACTTTCTACAAGTTCTTCTTTACCTTTCCCAAAGTTCTTCCACATTTTTTGGAGATCTTTGGTTTACTGACAATCTTCTCTTCAAAAGTGCCACAAATTTTCAATTGGATTTAAATCTGGGCTTTATGGAGGCCACTTGAAAATTTTGATTCGAAAGCCAATTTATACAATTTTGGCGGTATAATTCTGATCCCCATCCTGCTAAATCCATGTATTTTCCTCTGGATATGGGCTTTTCTCCACATAATCTGGCAAATTCGTCTGAAGATTATTCAGGTAATCTTCCTTTCTCATTACTCCTTCTACGTTGACTAAATGAAGTTGAAGATTTTTATATGGACGATGTCAAAAATGTTCTTCCCATCTGACTGAAAGCGATTAATTTTCATTTCGTGGGACCAAATAACACGTTTGCAGTCTTGCCTTCACATCCTTGTTGGACAAACCTGGCATTTTCTGCTTGACTGCCGAAACTAGTCTAATTCTACGCAATGCTTTTCTAACAGACCATTCACTTACATTTTTATTTTTTGCTATAGCTGCTAGTTTTAGTGTTTTTCTTTCTCTATTTCTCATCAGTCTTTCGATATGTCGTGCTTCGGTACCAGTGAGCAATCTGGGACGTCCATGTGCTGTACATTTGGAGGCCAAATTTAGTCTTTTGCATTGGACAGTATTATTCGCCAAACTTAAAGATTTAGCTATTTGTCTACAAGGATAACCTTGTTCGGTTAAATTTATTATACTTTTTTCTAATTACGCGCTTATGTATGTATATTCCACTTTTTAATTCAAATTTATTTTATAAATTCAAATAGCGTGCATATTTAAAAAAGGATGGAAGTTTGGAATGAAAATTAATTAAATTGAGTTCTCTTTATATAAAAATGTGCTTTTACAAACAAAATCGCTTTCATTCAAGCAGGTTTGCAGTTAAGAGTATTTTCTTTTAAACGATGTAGAATTCCTATAAATTAATAAAAAATATAAGAAAATTATATTAATTTGCAATTATGCAATATTTGAGGTAAATTGTGTGCAATGTATTGTGATATGTGAATATGCTGTCTGCTTGGTTTACGAGCAATTGTATGAGGCAGTGTATATTTCGTTCTATACAATTTTTAACCCTAGAAATTCTTCTTATTTTTAATGATGTAAATTGTTTCGTACTTCTCCTATTTTCTTTTTAGCACAGGCAAAAGCAAATATAAACAATAACAAAAAATTCTTTAAAAGGATGTTACTAAAATTGCCGTATTTATATTTTCTTTTATTTTATACATTTTTAGTTTAAATTCCATTCTCTCTTTGTATGATTTTCTATTCTAATCCTTTCAATAAAACTCTGAAATGCTTTGAGAACATGCAATGTCTGTAACGCCACAGGCAGATTGGTTAGTTGATATTTCTTAAATGTAGTGGTTAGCCTACTTTAGCCAATATGTATATGGTACTTGCATGCAGGTCAAAAACTAAAAAATCCAAAAAAGAAAAACTATGTACATGTTTAAGATTGTCTTTACTTTTAGTAAACAGGAATACAGTTAAACTAATTACCATTATTACAACTTGCCTTTAAGTAAAGGCCGATAGATAATTTGTTTTTTATTATTATAAGTATGTACATAATAAGGTAGATGTGACTGTTTAGCTAAAGTGAAGATCATCCAACCAGTTACTTTTAAATTAAAGTTTATGTTTGAACTTACTTTCAATATGGCAAAATGCACAATCATAACAAAAATGGAAGCATGTCGTTGCCACTGCGTTCTTAAAGAACTTGTTTAATTTGGCAAAAGTTATCGATATTGCTCCGGCATTGCAATATTTTTAAAAAAGCTAACTTTATTCATCAGTAATAACGAAAATAAGTTGGGTGACTTTAAAGTTAACTTTAGCTAAAGTTACCTTTTATTAAAACCAACTTTAAAGACAAGTTGTAATAACGACCCTTAAAGAATTAACATGTTTGCCTAGCTAATCAGCTACTCTATGATTGTAATTACTGTTGCATTTTGTACTGTTGTACTGCAGCAACATCACCTATTAAAGAGGCGTTATCAACATGCTTCATGCTGCCATTGAAAGTTCTTAAGCTTATGTACAAAAAGTTAGTGAAATCGCAAATTAACGGAAGGAAAAACCATATTAAAAAATGCGTACATACTTTACTTTTCTGAACTTTAAAATGCCTACGAACTTTCCTTATACGGTTTTCAGGTATGCACCTTTATTGCGTAAATCGCAATAAATGCCAATATTGAGCTCAATATTTCATATAAAGTTTCAATTAATTATTTCGCAATAAATACGTAAATTGTTATAATATTGAGTAAGACTTTAATGAAGCACCGTCATAAGTATGTTCAGTGAGAAATTTACAACTTATGCGAACAAAATTTGTAGTTATTTGAAAATACAAATACTACCAATTCACATAAAAATGGTGAGGTGGAAGGTAAGTTTATTTATATCATCACTAAATCTACCGATACTTCTTGTATTTCTATTCCTATTCCATTCTCTTTCTACTATATATTATTTAAAATCTCTAATGATTTGAAATTTTTGAATGTTTTAAAATTTTGGGGATAAAGACTACAACAAAACAATGAATTTTTATTAACAAAATAGCACTAGAAATTTTTACTGTAATACTCGTTTGGAGTAGAGTGAATATCCATCCGCCAGAAAACAAACAATCATCCTTATTCTGGTTGTCGTCGTCGTCGTCGTCGTCGTTTTTGAGTCGACATCGTTTTCTATCGTCGTCGACATCACGTCGACGCTGTTTTGGTATTCTGTAACACTACTGTGTCGACGTCGACTGTTTATCGAAAATTGTAATAAAACGAAACACACATCTCTAATATTTAAGTCAGCTGATTCATTTTATGGTTTATTTAAAAAGAAAAAATTTAATTTCTGTGATACGAGCGTTAATTTTTTTAAATGTTTTTTATTTGTGATACAAGTTCAGATTCTAGTGATGAAAATAATAAAGAAAACTTAATTTTGCAAAGAAAACAAATCAGACTAAAGTCCGATATCTTTAGACTTCCAGATAATAAGTGAGTAAAAAATCAAAATCCGATGCTTCAATATTGTTTGTTGTTTTTTTTCAAAGGTTTGAGTGCTACTTTCGTCTAAATAAGGCAGCCTTTAAGAGTGTTCTGGAAACAATATCTCCTCATTTAAAACATGGTATTAAATCATCATTTACTACAAAAACAAAAAAAAATTGTGTCCAACTCAGAACCTTTAGCTATTTCTTCTTCAAAATAATCTTCTGACACTGGGACCTCAACACTAGCCTGAATTTGAACACCTTGCACAATACCCTCCGGATTAATTTGCTTATCAAACTGCAGCAGATTTGCTACATCTTCCTCCAAAGGGGTAAGTGCCAACTGTTTAAATCTACCGCCACCTGTGGCATTACATTCACTTCTGTTGGTTACAAATTTTTTTTTTAACTTTAAATTTTAAATCTCTCCAGACCTAAAAAAATGTGATAAATTTATGATGGGTATACATTTAATAATTTCCATACCTTTTGCCATCCATCAGAAGGTCTCCTGGGTGGGCCAAGAGCATTTAAAACTTTGGCAATATCATCCCATTGTGCCTTAAAATCGCTCTTAACATTACCTCTAATAAATCCTCTTGCGAGAGATGGATTTTTCTGCAACTCCTCCACAAGCTTCTCAAATTGATTTGAATTTGTCAATTTAATTTTTTCATTTTTTTCCATTTTGTTAATTTTGTTATATTTTTTTGTTTTTCTAACTTTAAAACCACTTGTCGTTACCAAAAATGACGTCGACAAAATAAGAGTCGACACAACACAATATCGACGGCGTATTGACTTACAGAATACCAAATGTGTGTCGACAGTAATCGATAACTGTCAATAACGACAAACAGAATACCAATTTTAAATTGTCGACGCAAGTCGACGCCGTCTTGCGTCGACGACGACAACCGGAATAAGGGTGAATATACCTCAATACTATATACCGAATCATAGCAGGCAATGCCAAAAATGTTCAAAACAGTGGTTTTATATCACAAAATATACAAATCAAGATACAGAACCTGTGCCCTGGGCAAATAACTTCCCGCAGATTATATGCATTCTTAAGTAAAAAATACAAGATAGGAATAGAAGTCGTAAAGGCAAATATGTGTTATAATGTTATATTCAAGAAATTCTGTTCAAATATCTAAAATGAGTAATTTTTCCCGTCACGGTAGGTTTAGTATTAAATTTATGAATTGTTATAAAAAATAAAAAAATTTGTTGTTTTCTAGCTGTCAAATCATTATTAAATAAGCTGATTTGCGTATGGCTGAGTACTTAAAATAATTTTGTCAATTAAACCAATATTGACTCAATTAAAATGAACGTCTGAACATAATATAAAGCGTTGTCGAAAAGAAATCGATTTGTTCTACTTTTGAGACCACCGTAGTGGAAAACCCAGCACTGAAAATGTGCAATCAAATAACTAAGCTGTAACACCAGAAAGGTGATATTAATTACAGTCCATGAAATAAGTAAGCATTCAAAACGTCATCCATCAATCAGATTTTCAACATTCAATTCAATTTAATATTAAAATGGCTTTAAATGTCCTAATCTAATTAAATTTTGAATATTAAATAAATACACCCTTTAACTAAAAATATTTGTGTGCGTCTTCCATTTCTTTTAATGTCAAACGCAGTGTATTTTATGCCATAAATATGCTACAATACAATTTCTTGAGGTATGAAAAAAAAAAATAAACAAAAGTACATATGAAAAGAATTTTACATTAAAACCACATTAAATCACAGCAGGAAATTGATTTTTTTTTTTGGGTTGAGGCAAAACATTTTGTAAACCAAAAACAGAACAAAAGAAAAATTCTCAACTCCTTTGAAATATTACATATATTGCCATACAAAAGAAGAATATTCACCCTTATTCTGGTTGTCGTCGTCGTCGTTTTTGAGTCGACATCGTTTTCTATCGTCGTCGACATCACGTCGACACTGTTTTGGTATTCTGTAACACTACTGTGTCGACGTCGACTGTTTATCGAAAATTGTAATAAAACGAAACACACATCTCTAATATTTAAGTCAGCTGATTCATTTTATGATTTATTTAAAAAGAAAAAATTTAATTTCTGTGATACGAGCGTTAATTTTTTTAAATGTTTTTTATTTGTGATACAAGTTCAGATTCGAGTGATGAAAATAATAAAGAAAACTTAATTTTGCAAAGAAAACAAATCAGACTAAAGTCCGATGTCTTTAAACTTCCAGATAATAAGTGAGTAAAAAATCAAATCCGATGCTTCCATATTGTTTGTTATGTTTTTTTTCAAAGGTTTGAGTGCTACTTTCGTCTAAATAAGGCGGCCTTTAAGAGTGTTCTGGAAACAATATCTCCTCATTTAAAAGATGGTATTAAATCATCATTTACTACAAAAACAATAAAATTGGCAACGACTTTAAGATTTCTGGCACAGGGTTCGTACCAGGTTAGTGTTGGAAATGATTTTAATTTGGGTCTGTCACAACCAGCCGTTTCTAAAATATTGGTCGAAACTCTGGGTGTCTTAGAAAGGACAGTTTGTCCACAATGGATAAAATTTGAAATGTCCGATGCGGAAAAAAATGAAGCCATATTTAATTTTTTTTGAAAAAAAACGGATTTTCCTGGTGTTATTGGTTGTGTGGACGGAACACACATTAAAATTTTGGCACCAAATAAAGATGACCAACATTTATATTTTAACCCATACCTGTTAAATTTCGATTACGATTAGTAATCAATTACATTACTTTTTAAAAGGAATCGTAATGATTATATATTTCTATGAACAATTTTTTTTAATTACTAATTGATTACGATTACCCAAGAATCAAAAAATAATCAGGATTACTGGCGATTAGTCTAACAATCAAAAAGAATCAAAAGTAGTCTAAAAAATAATCAAATTGTTTTAAATAATTCTTTTTGACTATTTTCAAATATTCAAAAGTAATCGAAAAGTAATCAAATTGTTTTCAATAATTCTTTTTGATTATTTTCAAATATTCAAAAAGAATTGAAATTAATTTTTGAAAATTATTTGATTACTTTTGGATTACTTTTGATTCTTTTTGATTACTAGACTAATCGCCAGTAATCCTGATTATTTTTTGATTATTTTGTAATCGTAATCAATTATTAACTATTTTAACCAAAAATAATCGTAATTGTAATCATTATTTCACCATTCAAAAAAAAGTAATCAAATTACTAATCATTACGATTACTAATTATTACATAACAGGTATGTTTTAACCGTAAAGGATTTTTCAGTTTAAATGCTATGGTGGTTCGTATATTAAAATTTTATTGTATTTCATAAACTTAAAAACTTCATTTGAATGTATATTTGTGATCATAAAATGCGAATACGAATTTTGGATGCCCGATATACAGGATCTGCACATGATTCCTTAATATGGAATCTAAGCCATGCAAAAAGAATATTGCAGGAACGGTATTCAGCAGGTGAACGAAAATCATGGCTTTTAGGTAAAATTTTTATGTCATTATGATTATCATTTAATAATGTTATTTTTGAACTAGGTGATGCAGGATATCCTCTTGAGCCCTATCTAATCACTCCATATCGCTCTACTGTTGAAGGAAGTTCCGAAGCTATTTTTAACACTAAACATGCTAAAGCAAGAAATATTGTGGAAAGAACAATTGGAGTATTAAAAAATCGGTTTCCATGGCTTTCTTGGAGCACGTCAATTGCATTACATGCCTGCCAAAGCAACTAAAATAGCTAATGTTTGTGCTGCTCTTCACAATGTTTGCATTGAATATGGCTTAGACAATGCCACTTATGAAGATTTAAGAGGCGCTGAAATCAACCAACATATTGATGTAGTTAATGTGCAAATTTCACAAAGTAGTGAGGCATCTGAAATAAGAGAAGAAATAAAACGAAGTTTTTCATAATTCAAATCATTCTTTAATTCATTCTTTTCAAAAGCAAATAAGTATCACAAATGTACTGGTAGAGATTCTAAGTAAGTATAAAATAAATATATTCTATTTTTTATTGAGAAGCTCAAGCTCCTTTTTTTTTAATCATAATTTTGATTGCCCTAATTTCTAATTGATAGTATTCTTTTTTTGGTATTTATTTGCATCTCGGAGACTGTATTTCACTGACGACAAAGTGTTGGATATATCAGTCAAAAGTTTTATTTGATTATCGCTGTGCTTTTCTAGCAATTCATTGCGTGCATCGGAGTTGTGTTTGGTTTTTGAGATGGAACAAGTTCTTTTCCTTTTAGGAGTACAATATGGTTGCTGGTGGTTGGAGCTTGAAGGCATTGAATCTATGATGTTTTGTGATGTTCCAGGTAACTCTTGGTTAATGGGGGCGTGAATTGTGTCCAACTCAGAACCTTTAGCTATTCCTTCTTCCAAATAATCTTCTGACACTGGGACCTCAACACTATCCTGAATTTGAACAGCTTGCACAATACCATCCGGATTAATATGCTTATCAAACTGCAGCAGATTTGCTACATCTTCCTCCAAAGGGGTAAGTGCCAACTGTTTAAATCTACCGCCACCTGTGGCATTACATTCACTTCTGTTGGTTACAAGTTTTTTTTAACTTTAAATTTTGAATCTCTCCAGACCTAAAAAATGTGATAAATTTATGATGCGTATACATTTAATAATTTCCATACCTTTTGCCATCCATCAGAAGGTCTCCTGGGTAGGCCAAGAGCATTTAAAACTTTGGCAATATCATCCCATTGTGCCTTAAAATCGCTCTTAACATTACCTCTAATAAATCCTCTTGCTAGAGATGGATTTTTCTGCAACTCTTCCACAAGCTTCTCAAATTGATTTGAATTTGTCAATTTAATTTTTTCATTTTTTTCCATTTTGTTATATTTTTTTATTTTTCTAACTTTAAAACCACTTGTCGTTACCAAAAATGACGTCGACAAAATAAGAGTCGACACAACACAATATCGACGGTGTATTGGCTTACAGAATACCAAATGTGTGTCGACAGTAATCGATAACTGTCAATAACGACAAACAGAATACCAATTTTAAATTGTCGACGCAAGTCGACGCCGTCTTGCGTCGACGACGACAACCGGAATTAGGGTGAATAACTTGGTTTCTATGAAAATCAATGCCTTTAGTGTTTAGAGTTTAATTTTCAAAAACAATGCATTTCTTTTGACAGGTTAATACTTTTGTTTATTGGTTTCTTTTGTTTTAGCAAATGCCACAACAAATTTAATATTTTGTAAAATATGTTAAATTTTACTCGAGAAATGTATAAACATAATAAAAATCTACGACAAATAAAAAAGAAGTATATTGTTACGAAGACAAAACCAAACTAAACAATAACATGCAAACAAGGCAAACAGACAACAACAAAATACACACATCATATAGTAAACAGAAATTACGGAAACACTTACGTCGAAATTTGCGAGAAAGGAAAAAACGAAGATAAAAAAAAAATTTATGAGTCAATGTTTCACAAAATTTAAAAACATAACAAATGGTGTCAGATTGCAGATTTTACGGTGGACCGAATAAAAAGGGATAATCCGGTACAATTGAATTGAATTGAAATCGAATTGAAAATAAGATTGTTGGAGGGCCTCTTTTTCGTATTAAATCCTAGCTAAAATTAGGTTTTATTCGTTTTTTTATTCACGAAATTATTAAACAGGAATTATTAAATCTCCTAAAAGATGATGGTTATGGCACTGAATAACACAAAAATTTTAAGAAAAATAAACTGCAAGTAAAGGAAAGAAATTATATACAATTTATTTTACTTTTACTTTCTTATTATTTTACTTCTCTCGAATGTGTTTTAAAAATATTAAAGATTGTTTTTAAGCTTCGGGGTAAGTAAGTGAAAAATTGAACGACTGACGGAATATTTTCCATTATCCTTTCACAATAAAATACACTGATCCAAAATGTTTGCTACATTTTTAATACAAAAGTCAAAATACAATTTTTAAATGTATAGGGTGGGAAATTTAAAAGTTTAAATTTAAAAATGCAATAAAACAAAAACTTTTTGAAATTTTAATATTTTTAATTTTAAGTACAATTGTTCCGGTTAGAAATGAAATATTATTTCATTCATTTGGCTGCCGCGGCTTGCGTTAAAATACCTCATTCGGTTGGATCAATTTTCGTGCAATTTTTCGCGTCTATGAGATCGTATCTCGGCAATGGCATCTCGAATGTTGGCCTTCAAATGCTTAATTGTCTCTAGTGTGTCGGCTTAACACTTTTCTTTAACGGCGCCCCACAGAAAATATAATCCAACAGTGTCAAATGGCAGCTTCTTGGCGGCCAATTGACATCACCATTTCGTCTAGTTAAACGGCCATCAAACGTTTAACGCAATAAATCGTTTGTGGCATGAGATGTGTGGCAAGTTGTACCATCCTTTTGGAACCAAACGGATACAAAAAAATCGGTTATTATGCTGCTACAGGTGGCCAATGAGGCCAAAAGCCAAAAGCCTCACCAAACAGTCACTGGTAATGGATGCATTGGCTCTGTAAGACCACGTGTGGATTTTATGAGCATCAAATACGGCAATTTTGCTTATTAACGTACCCACCAATGATGATGATTTTTTTTGTCATAATCGGCATCATCTTGCAGTTTCTTGTTGACCCAATAAATCTCAACGTTGCTCAAGCGTAAATCGATTTATTACATTCAGTGGAGATAATATACTGAATTTTTTGACAGAATAGAATAGCATAAGTATTGCCCGATTCAAAATTTTGATTTTTCGTATTTTGATTTGATTCTTCATATTTAAACCTACAGATGGCCCATCCTGTGTAACATTTAATAAACAAGAGCTGAACAAAACATTTTTGTTACTTTAAGTCTTCTTTGTCTTGCCCTAGAAAAAGTAAAATGTACAAGCTTAGGATTTTGCAAAATCATAAATAAAGATTAACAGGAAAGAAAAGAAAAAAGCAAAGCATTTCTATAAAAATATACAAAATTTCAACGAATCTTCCTTGCTGTGTTTCTTCGGAAATTTTTTTATTTTTATACAAAATTTTACATTTATTTACACACAATCCCAACAAATCCAAACAAACCTACATTCTGTTTATGTGAAAGCTTTTAAGATTTACAATTGTCAATTGTTTTATTTTTAAGCTGAAAGGCAAAAAGCCTGCTGAATGAGGAATGCTGACATTTCTAAAATCGAAACCTTTTTTTAAAATGCAATCATGTTATAAGCTTCTGAAAATATTGAAATATATTGTTACATAACATATCATAATGTCATGTTATATGAGCTCGTAGATTGCAAATGAAATAAAAATAAGTTTGTGTTTAGTTTTAATTAAAATTGTTTATTATCCGCACAATTCTGTGTGCTACTGTTCACAACTTGATATAACAACAACAAATGCTTTGTTTGATTTTCCTCTGTTTACATCCTCTGCATAAACAATAACAATTACTAGATAATTGTTCGACAGATCTTTGTAACGGAGATCTTCAAACATCGTTTACTTTCTTCGAACGCTCGCATTTTCACAAAAGACTGACTGAACTTTTACTATATATGTAAACATGTTGTTTACGTTATTGTTGATTGCCCTTGCAGTGTTGTTGCTGCCGGTTTGTTTACTTGTTTATACCTTTTTTTATATTGATGTTGTTGCTATATTTTTGTTTATTTATTGATCGTGTAAACAAGTCCATTGTTGTTGCTTTTGTAGATTTTGTTTATCATTTTTTTTTTCATTTTCATAACAATATTATACTTATGATGGCAGCAATATACTTATGGTAAGCGAGACAGAGAAAAAATACGTATTTTTATTTATAATTTTCGTAAATTGTCTTGAAATTCGATTTACATCGAATAGATTTACTCGGTTTTTTAACCTGTATTTGAAAGTTTACTGAAATTCTCATTTAAGAGAATTTAATGAAAAATTTTTAAACTCAACTGTATTCAATAGACATTTCAACTGCAAGGGAGTGGGAAAATAAAATCTTTCTCTTTATACTGCATACTTATCTAGCTGATAGTACTAACAAGCTGCAAGTGATATAAGTTATTTCCACTTTTGTTTTGCACATATTCTCGTTCACTATTTAATTTTTAGCTCTGGAATTACGGTCATGCAACAAATTGTTTCAGTCATTTAATTCTATTCGCAATACAACATGTACTGTATAGTTTAAATGTAATGTCTATTTTCTTCATCATCATCATCATTGTTATTAGGGATTATTTTCATTCAACAAATATTCCTGGTAGGAAAACCCAATATTCAGCATTGCATTAAACCTGCGGCAAAGGAAAAATAATTACAATTACGATACCCCGTAGAAAGAGAAAATAACTTTCTATATAAATACTACAACAAATACTACTTCACTTTGTTGTTGCCGAATACCAGCAGCAATAGAAATTGCGCAACATTTTCGTAATACCATGGCCTTTATACATTTTATTATTATGAGAAACTGGTATTCTTCGCGCCGTCCTTCTAGATTATATCAAGTAAAGAGTATTTAATAAAAGGTTTTGTTTGAAATGAAAAGTATATGAGTACTGGTATATGAGTATACTGAGGTCAAAACTGAGAACCAAGAAAGAAAAGTAAGCTTTTCTTTCGATATACATAGATAAACCCGCAGACAAAAAGTTGAAGATGGGAATAATAACACGGTGCAACAGTCCAAATACACCTAGCTAATGACATTGTGTAGGTTGAAAGGTTTTGTTTGAAATGAAAAGTATATGAGTACTGGCTTCAGTATACTTAGGTCAAAACTGAGAACCAAGAAAGAAAAGTAAGCTTCTCTTTCGATATACATAGATAAACCCGCAGACAAAAAGTTGAAGATGGGAATAATAACACGGTGCAACAGTCAAAATACACCCAGCTAATGACATTGTGTAGGTTGAAAGGTTTTGTTTGAAATGAAAAGTATATGAGTACTGGTTTCAGTATACTTAGGGCAAAACTGAGAACCAAGAAAGAAAAGTAAGCTTTTCTTTCGATATACAAAGATAAACCCGCAGACAAAAAGTTGAAGATGGGAATAATAACACGGTGCAACAGTCAAAATACACCCAGCTAATGACATTGTGTAGGTTGTGAGTTTTGTTGAGTTTTGTTTTATTTCTCGAACCCTCCAAACTTGTTTTATTTGACAAAAACGGTTTTTTTGATCTTTTCACACACAATTATTGATTACCCAGATATTTTTTTAGCTATTTTCAAAACCCAAAGCTTTTTGAAAAGGGGACATAAAAATATGGTTAAAACTTACATGTTATGAGTTTTGATAGCGTAAACTTGGAAAATGTGATTTTTCTCTCATTTTTTCAAGTTTAGCTATCTTTATTTGAAAAATTTAATTAAAAAATATAAAATAAGTGATGACATTCTGAAAGTGCATTATCTTGTGGAGAGACTGACACTTCGTTTGATCAAATTGGACAAATATTACCGTAGTTATTATTTAAATAGGACAACAGCTGTGTAATAGCACCCTCAACAAAGGGTGAGATATGATGATATAAGAATGATACAAGAGACGGCAGACAGTATATGCAGAGTAAGTTATCAAGAACGGTTGTACAAATCCTCAGGTTGACAAATTAAATAAAATATTTATGGGTGAGTAGAGGAGAGAATGAAAATTTCACTTTATAATGATGACCTCTTATAGCACATGTTGCGCAATTGGACTATAAATTTAACAATATTTTGTGCTTATTAGCAGCAAGTTTCCATCGACTTTTTTAACCCATTTTCTACTATACCACTTCCAAAAATTTCAATTTCTAAATAAGAAGCATTTTGTGTTGATACTGACATTCCAACGAAACGAGATTTCATTGTGTTCAAAAATTGCTATCTGAGTGTAGTGTTTTATGCAAAATGTGGAATATCAATTTGTTAAAAAACGAAAATTCCGAAATGGGTAAGCAACCTAGAATATTTTAAGTATGATTTGAATTATTATTAGTTTTTGTGTTTTATTATTTATGAATAGGTATAATGACTCAATTGATGTAAAAAATGATGACAAAATGTAATACCACGCGCGTAAAGTGACTTTCAATGTAACATCCCCTAGAAGGAACACTGCGTTCGTAGTACTATTGTTAAATCATAATTGGGTAAACATTTTTTTCATATATACAGTAACAATTTCTGATATATTGTTTGAACTGAAAGATTTTAATGACAGTGATCTTAGTGGCGTTCCAAATTATACAGTTCCCCCACTAGATGGATTCGATGCTGATCAAGATAGCCATAAAAGTGATGATGAGCATGAAGAAAATCGTATGTGCTGTTTCTGTAAGACTAGCTATTTCAAACCAGCGTCTGTTCTTATGGAAAAAACAAACAACAAACGTTCGTCTGAAACCGCTTGTCTTACAGAAAAAGCACATTAATCATTTCGACTTAAAATTATTATCTACAGCATGTGAAGTAGTACAGGATGGTAATAAATGTGATGACAGTTAAGGGGCATTAAATTTAACAGACGGTTTTATGATTCAGTTTGATATACTATATATGTTGGAAAAATTGCGTAGTCCCCTATCAAAGGATTTCCTGTAGCTGATGATGGACTGCTTGATCAACTTTTAAAACCTAATGTTTCACGTAATAAAGGATTTAAAAATTTATAGAACAGAACTCGTTATATGTATTTCAGGTATTCCTAGATAGTTGTTTTATATCCGTTAAATGACTGCGGCACCTATCGTCGATCGGAATATGTAGCTCAGGAACAATACGTGAAGGGCGAACGGAGAAATGGCCTCTTCGCTCAATCTCGGTTATGAAAAAAGAGTTAAGGGCATCTGTACATCATTGATTTAGAAATAATGGAAATATATTGCTCATACGATGGAAGGATAATAATGGTGTCACAAATGCAATAAATGTTGATGTCAATTAAATGGTGCCAACGATTCGTCGAAAGAAGGGATTCTGGAAATATTTTCCAACCAAAAGTGGTTTTTCGAAATAATATGGCATGGGAGATGTTGATAAGATGGATCTATTAGTTGTAGTCTACCGCTCGCGAATCTGACGTAAGAAAGGGTGGTGGCCATTATTTGAATATCTCTTTGACGCCTCTAATGCTAATGCATGGCTGCTGCTAAAAAGTTACATCCTAATGATCTGATATGTGCGTTTCTTCACATTTTTCTTCGAAATCTTACTAATTCTTACCTTGAAGTATATGGCACTCCATCTACAAGAGGTTGGCGCATAAAACAATTGATGACATATACGAGTACACGATATGATGGCAGAAAAAACTTATTGAATATTCTGAAATTGAAAAACGATGTGGATATTGCGGAAATAAAACAAATTTTATTTGCAACAAATATGAAAAAGGCTTTCATCCTTAAGAATTCTTTAAAAGCTATCATACGCCTAGTGTACCTACTGCGCAGCGACGGTCTATAACTCCAAAAATATACATTTTTTCGAATAAAATTTTTTAGACGAATTTTTATTAATAATTGATGAAATTTATAGAAGGAGAGTAGCAAGGAAACTTCATCCACTAATTGGTTAAATAAACTTTTTGCATAACTTTTAACGTATGATAATCTAGGTGGAAATCCTGACTGAAGGCTTGTAATGACCGATTATATATGTATGGATGTGTATGACTTTTAAGGTTAGAATATCTTCATTCGATTCTAATCAATAATAAATGTGGTTTTGGGGTATAACAGCACAATATTCCCTGAATGTAGAGTAGAATAAATGTAATTGCTCATCATTACAATAACTTCATGTATGTGTATTGTGGTACATTTACTGCAATGTAACGTTATTCCATACTTTTATTATTTTTATGTTTTCTTTTATTTCCTTTTTGCAACATAAAATTACGTAACCGTCATAATACGCCATGATTATAGATTATAACATCTTTGTTTTCTTTAAGTAAAGTTAAATGCAATTCACTGACAAGAACAAATGATGCAAATTTACGCCAAGACAAATAGCAAGTTGCAATGTGAATGACTCTGAGAAGGCTTTATAGTACATTTATCACAATCACAGTCATCGTTAAGTTCTCTCGAAATACAGCGTTATAGTCATAGAATGCAGCATTATAAGCCTCTTTATTATATGATTTATTTCACTTCAGGCAAAAAAGGCAATAAACTGCTTTAAGAAATGTTTTGTTTTCATCAATTTGAGAATGATTAACACTATAAAGACTAAAACTTGCTGAAAAGTACAGTACACTGTGTTTATTTGTCTCCATACAGTATATGAGAAGCTAGGCCGTAATCCTGACTGAAGGGTTGTAATGGCCAATTATGTTATGTATGTATGCATACAGTATAAAGACCATGTTCTGAATTAAATAAATTACTTTTTGAAAGTAACAACTATGTGGATTTAATCTTAACACTGTAAAGCATGGTTGACAAATGAGAATTTGCAGCCCAACTGTTAATTTTTTATTACCGTGGCCACAAGCAATAACCGCCCAAGTAAATTTATTTTCTTTTAAATATAATAGACCGCTTAAATGTTTTTTAACTGCATTATGTATTTTGTCCTAACCTAATATTTTTTTTATCGTAATATCATCTTCAGTAATGAGGCCCATTTTTAGTTAAAGGGTACGAGACTAAACAAAATTGTTGAATAAGTAATAAAATACCAATGAACATGAAATTTAAGAGGGTCGAATTAATTAACAAATTTCATTGGGACCGCTGTTGGCCTGGTCATCAGTGTCAACGGCGAGCACTATAAGTCGATGAAACCTACTTCTTTAAGGATGATCTGGACAGCAATGACATATGCTGTCTACAGGATTGCGCAACGTGGCGCATTCTCCACTTGAGATTTGAGGGCATGGTCTTCGCACGTGATGGTGATGCGAACTGGTTACCGAAATTGTACTATATCCCCGTTATACTTTTTCTTATGTGGTTTTCTTAAGCCGCAGATGTATGCGCATAAGCCACAAAGCACAGCAGTCCTCAAAATCAGCATAACCCATACCATAGACCAAACTCACTCTGATAAATCCGTTCATTTTAGCAACTAAAAATTTATAGTGACTAGTTGGTCACGCAGTTGAATTTTGGGTGACCGATCCATTTAAGTTTAAACGTATGTCCACAGAGTTAATATCTTCAATCACGCAGTTAATTTATCAACTGTTATTGATTTTAAGATAAAAGTTCGATTTTAGCTGACCAAACAAATTTTAATGTAAATCATTTATTTTTTGACCATAAGCTTTAATTGGTATATTGTTTGCCAACATAATTCAATACAGGAATTAAATATTGCAAATGACCAACGCAACCATAGCTCCTTGAGAAAATTTATTTCTCAAGAAGAATGTAAAGGAATTCATTCGTTTTATATAGCAAATCGTTTGAGTAGAGTCTTGTTGAAACTAATGGTGGTATCAATGACGACTTGGTCAACTTCGTTCTCAAAAAAATATAAACCGATGATGCCGCCAGTTTAAAATCCTCAAACACAATTTTTTTTTTTTACTCGGGTAACCAAACTCCGTTGGCGAGTTCAGCTAATAAAGAATATGGAGTTAGTTTCCTTATGCTTGGAGTCTGAACAACTTCGTACTAACATCAAGTGTATAAAGCATTTAAGCACGTATTAGGCAGTAAACTACAGTCATAGACAAAACTCTGCATTCAATAATTTCTTCATTTTTCTTCAAATTCAAAAAGCTTACTTTGGCCTCCACTATGACGTTTGTTTTCGATACTGTCGACCGATTTTAATTTTAAGGTTTTGCTATGTAATTGCAAGATTTTTATTTTTTCTTAATTTAACAACCAAATTTCTAATGATATTTATTCACGTGAACCCATTATCAATTTTATTTTCTCATTTTTTGTAATTAAAACTTTGAATGATATTTTTGTTTTAATAATTACACGGTGCGACAGTCACAATGCACCCAGCTAATGACATAGTGTAGGTTGTGAGTTTTGTTGAGTAAAACTCAAATATTTGTTTTTACATTTCTCGAACTCTCCAAACTTGTTTTATTTGTTCTGTTTTTTTTTATCTTTTCACACATAATTATTAATTACCAAATATTTGTGAACTTATTTTAAAAATTTAATGTTTTTTAAAAGGGGAGAGATCGATTGAAACAGTATGTATACAGTATGGTTCAACATGTAAGTTACGAGTTTAAATCGGGTAAACTTTATAGGAAAATTTGTCATTTTCACGTTTGAGCGACTAAAAGAAGTCGGTTAATATTTGTGTTTTTCAAAAATATTATTATTTTGTTTTGCGCAAACATTAGCCGACTTCTAGTAGTGGCTCAAACGTGAAAACGGCGAGTTTTCCGGTGAACAATTAAGATCCATCAACAATTTTGAAAATTTTTAACTAAAAAGTTCATTTGATAAAATGGCAAATACAAAAAATATATCACGACTGTTATACTATTTAAATTATAACTACATGAATTTTTGTCCGATCAAACGAAGTGCCAATCTCTCTTCACAAGAGAATGCACTTTAAGAATGTTACCACTTAGTTTATATTTTTTAAATAAAGTTTGTTACTATGAATGGACAAACTTGAAAAAATATGAAAAACCGGCATTTGCCAAGCTTACCCCATCAACCTCATAGCATATTAAAGCATATAAAACATTCAAAGGTCCATCCCTCCCCTTTCCAAATTTTCAAATTTAATATTTAAAAATAAAATGGGTTCAGAAATGTTTCAGTAATCAATAAATTTGTGCGTAAGGTATAAAAAAACTGCTTTTGTCAAATAAAACAAGCTTGGATGGTTTGAGAAATATAAAAAAATATTTTTGAAATTTTCTCAAACTCACACCCTATAGCATTTCATTTGCTGGGTGTATTTCATTTATGTTATTTTGTCCCATAGTGTAATTTAAGCCACATATTAACACATAGCATATAATGTGAAAATGGAATGAAAAGACTTTTTTTCGTTTTCTGTTTATTTCTGTTTTAATTTTTTCTGTATTAATTATTTACTTGCTTTTTTATTGACTCCGAAGAGTTTGAAGGAAACCTTTATCATTACTATTTTGTATAAGTTAAGTTAATAAGTTGAATCTCTAATTGTTACGTTTTTACCCTTTTAAAAACGTTAAAAATATGAGTTCGTAGGTTGCAATAAAATAAAAATAAACTTGTGTTTAGTTTTGAATCAATTATTTATTGTTCGCACAATTCCGTGTGCAACCTTTCACACCTTGATTTAAACAACAACAATTTGGTTTAATTGTTATTATTCCTTACCCTCTTCCGCGTACACAATAACAATTGTTTAATAGATCTTTATAACAGTGATCTTCAAACCAAAATTATTCTCTTCACACGTAGCGCGTCTTCACACAAGACTGACTGAATTCTTTCTGATTCCGTCGCCTGCTTTGTCTTGCCTTTTATATCGCTGGGTAAAGTCCGATGAATGCTTTTGAAGGAGAATGACTTTGCCTTCTCGAAATCTCTATAAATGTAAACATGTCGTTTACGTTATTGTTGTTCGTGTATTTTGTCTACGTTTGTCCTTGCAGTGTTGTCGTTGCTTATTGTTTACTTGTTTAACACCTTTTTTATACTGATGCTGTTGCTATATTTTTGTTTATTCATTGATCATGTAAACAAGTCTTTTGTTTTTGTAGCTTTTGTTTATTATTTTAATGTTAAACGATAACACCATTTCCATTTTCGTAACAGTATTTAGACTTTTGTCCATGACTGTATATACAAAAGTTGCAAATATTATTCAAAGTTCAATTCCAATATTCAATTCCAATAATAAATTAAAAAATTCGAATGCAATATTTAGTTGGCCTTCAAATGATTGAATATTGTAATGGCACTTTTACTTAGTTAATGGCATTGTAATGCTGTAATTCTCGTTAATTTGCTTCATTTTCAAAATTTAATATAATTTTAAATAATTCAATTGTCTGAACAAATATCCCATTTAGTAGTTTTTGTGCAAATCCGTACCATAAAGCTTGATATGATAAACATTTCCAAGTAAAAAAAATACTTTATTTGTACGATTACGTATTTGACTAGGAAATCGTTTACATTTCTTATTTCAGTTTCTGTTATCGCTTTTGTTTTAAACAAATTTTAAACTACAAAATCAATAATGGTGTACAAAATGATTGATTGAAACAAAAATTCTTTGACAGACGATTTTAAAACACATTCACACGTATTTCGCAAACAAATGTATCATAGATATGGAAATTCATTGCATTGGCATTGTATTTAAAGCTGTATGATTAACTTTCGTATTACACTTCGTAAGATAAATACGTTTTTAGCTTAAATCCGTGTTTTTGATAAGGGTTTAAAAAAATCGAACACAAACATTTATTTAAAAACAAAAATCAAAAAGTTTGAATTTCCTAACACGTAGCACGTGTATTAGGTTAGTCAAATGTGTACAGGAAGTCATGTAAACATCAAAATATAATGGAAAGCACAATAAAAAAGAAAATAAAATAAAATAAAGTCCAGAAACAGAAAAAGTTCAGTGGATTGGTAGAGGCAAAGGAAATTATTTTTAAATTTAATTATTATTTAATTATTATTAAATATTATTAGTTAATATTGGGGCTACCAAGGTATTCCCATCAGAATAAGCTCATTAGGTTAGGTTAGGTTACTGGTTAGCTTGCCGTTCACAGACAAGTTCATTCGGTGGCCCATATGAGCCATTGTGTCACCCAGTGTGAGGTAAGCCCCGTCGTTCACCACCATGCCCAGATCTTTAAACGTTCTGTTACACAAAAACCGACGACGCCTGTTCTGCCAAACCATGGCAGCTTCTGCAGTAATCCTGGTGACACTGTGTCCCGTTCGAATTTCTATTAGAATGCGAAACGTTTTCCTGTCGAACCCAAGTAGTTCCCTGATTCTCCTGCTGGATACAGCAGTTTTGAAATTCTGCAATAAGGTACGTTGAATTCCATGCTCTCTATCGTCTCCTCCTCAAACATCTCCGATTCCTTCGGTACCAGGTTATTCTCCTTTTTGTTTCCCTCTATGCCACAGTGGTCCGGAAACCAGTAGAGACGGGTGCTGTGCAACGTATACGGTGTAGAAAGTCCATGCAACTCATGACGACCTTTTATTTTACGAGATAGGAACTCAGCGCTTGAATTGCTGCTTAACTGTTCATACATATGATCAAGTTCGAAGGAGGTAGGTCCTCGGTTTCAACCATGAGTGTAGCTTGTTCAATTGCAAATATTTCCGTCTGAAATACGCTATCCTGTTCAGCAATCCATTCTTCCCGTGTGGGGAGTGTAAGTTTTGTATGTTCGCTCGAAAACAATATCTGGTATGATCTAGTCACATATAAAACCTGGGTGATTCAGTTTTATTTCATGCAGTATTGGAGCGTGGCCCATCGTAAATGGCCTAAACATATTTGAGAACTTAAACCTCAGTGCAGTTCTCCACGCTTCGAAGAAAGATGTCCGATGGTTGCAGAGATTCAAAGCCATCCTGTGGCATGGCCTCGGAGAATTCGTGATGCCCAAGCATGCAATAAACCCATTAAAAAGCTAATAAATAAACCTACAATTTAATATCACTGCTTTTATAGGATGAGAGAAAGTGGTAGCTTCGTTGAAATCAAACTCACTTTAGCACATATCGCAGTACCTTGTTACCACATACAGCGATGCCACAATGCTAACTGACAAGCTCTAATTAGAATCAAATTGAAAACCAGTTTGAAAGTTTAATAAATCAGATTATCGAACTAATACCATACGTTAGGCTATACGAAGTCTCTCTACATGTATACCCTACAGTAGCAGACAGAGGCACATCTACGAAACAGTTGGTAGGCCGTACGTAAGTACGTCCTATCCAATTTAATCCAGGTGAGGCTGAGGATGTGACCAGCAACTTCATCACACCAGAATTTGTCAATAGTCAATAAAATATCTTTTTCTACCGGACAGTCTTACTAAAGTAAAATTTTCATATGTTAGCTGGTTTTTGGAAAGAGTGTGCCTTTTCTAGCCAGTTCATCAGCTACATTGTCACTTTGAAACCGGATACCTACACTATATGACGTCAAAAAAACATTACCGGAAAAGATAAAAAAGAACAATCAAAAGTCTCTGGTGGGAATTGGCTTCGGGGCTTGAAGTTTAGCACACTACCAACTAGAGTATTTATTAGAATTGAGCAAGAGGGGGGCATAATTTTACCTAGATCAACTTTTTACAACATCAATTTTTTATAACGTTAAATACATATTTCAAGGACTAGCTTTTACTTGTTCCGATTTAATGAAGGCGTCGAAACCTTTCAATAGTGTTTACGACTTGTAGTTCTTTAACACTTTTGTTGCGAAATTATTCTTAATTTTTTTTTTTAATACATTATTAGGTATTTTGTTTTGTCAATATAGCCGCGCTTTAATACATAACTAAAGTATTGCAGACTTCAATTGAAAATGGTTGGTTCGATTTGGTAGATATGCCGTATTCATCAATCTTGTTCTTATGAAAATCGATTTCGGCAAGTAGTATTTTCATCTGTAAGTATTTTAGGAGTTGAGACCACTTTCGGCGATTTTGATATAAAGTAATATTTTAATCTGTTTCTGTTTCTCAAAGGCACTTTCAATATTATATACTCGGGTGCTATAGTCAAGGCTCCTTATAAATTCAATTTCGATGTGACCAGAAAGGTCATTAGTACCACAAGGCAAGGAGGTCGCATTGAGCACGGTCGTCTTTTTATCATTTGTCGGATTATTTGATTTGATTGAAAATTTGACACATTTAAGTTAAAAAATATGGTTCTTATTTTTGTTAACCGAAATTTCTTCTTAATAATGCTGACTCTCGTGCGCACTGATATACAAAACACTAGAAGTAACAATATCACATGCCACCGCGGCCTTGGTTTGAGAAACTCTAAATTTAGACTGCCGATAAGAAGTCGCGGTAAGTCTTCTAACAAAAACTCTGAGGGTGAAATTGTCATGAAAAGTTTGTCAAATCCTTTAGCCGGAGTCGACATTAAACAGTAGAATGAAATCAATACACACAACATGAGTGGTGTGATAAGCTAGATTGCAATCCTAACTAAAAGGTAGAAATGACCAATTAAGAAAATAAGTAAAGTATATTCAATATGTATATGCCTTTTATTTTTCCACTTCCTCTTACTATGCGGATAATAATGCTGCAGTCCAGTAAGATTACAAAAGTGCTATTAAAGAAAATGGAGAACGGTATCGCAAAACCTAAGTTGTTATTTAACCTTAGAACAACTAGCTAAAATGCTTACCAATTCACCAATTAAACTTCCAAAATGAGTTTATTACAATGAATAATGAGAAGAACATGACAATATTAAAAGCAGAGCAATGCTTATTAGTTGATGGGATTTTCCCAGAATATTTCTTAAGTTATACGGACAGCCAGATTGCCTTTAAGTTTCTAGCAAAACTCAACACTCCGCCCGTCATCGTCCATTAGTGCCGAGGATTTATAAGAGAAATTTGGGATCACCCAAAGTTGACACTTATTATTACGAGTTCTACGACCTGGGAGTACAATCGGAAATTGTATTTCTAATGTGCGGCCAGGACTGGGTCGAAGCCAACAATGGTATAGAACGCAGGTTTTCCGAATTCCTCAGTTTAGAAAGGTAATTGCTTTATTATTAGATTCTGCTGGTAATTAAATTTTAAGGCCATTCATTGCAAAATAACGATTCTCACGGTCTAGATCTGTAGGCCTGATGAGGGGATATATACTTTCCCTAAACCCATGGGTCTATACTCTACTCTTAGCCTGTCATTTTCTGTCATTCTTGTTTGAACTCCCATATATAAAGATAGCTACAACAGCAAGAGTCGAGTTGTTTCCTGAAGGGCATGTCTGATCTTATGGTATCACAATTGGTCTAAATGAGACTTTACTGTTCGAGGAAGATCTGCCATCTAACCTAAATTATCGCTTTGATATGTATACCAAAAAAGATGCATAATCTTATAATTTTATATTACTCTTTTGCGTTTCTAAAATAATTTATTAAGTTGACTAAATTACGCATTTGTGATTACGTTCAGTATATTGTTTTATTTTTTGTTCCTTTACAGTGCACTCATATTCCTCATTTTATTTAATATATTTTAAATACACACCATTGTTGTTTTACTCATACTTAACATAACAGAAGACGATTAACATTATCAAACCCATCACTTGCAACTAAATGAGAGGTAGTAAATGTTTTTCGGTAACATATTTAATCTTCACTTTATTCTATAATCAACCCAATTTGTCTACGGAAAACAAAAAGGATGTTGATATCACAGGAAAAGGCTTTGCATGCATTGAAGTAATCACAAATCAAGATTAGTTCGAATTTTTGTCAATAATCAAACAAAATGTAACATGACATTTGTGTTTTGAATACAATAACTTCTACTACAAATTTGGTTTGATCTTTCACACTGCATTCATGTTCATACAAACATACATATGTACATACATATGTATTTACATATTGAGAATTTCAATATGGTTTTATGCTAAAAGTTTCCAAATATTGACATTCTTTTACCATAGTACAAATCAATCTGGATGTAGAAGTAAATAAACAACGCACATGCGAGGTGTGTACAAGAAAATAAATTTCTTTAACGTATAGTAGAATTCCTTTTTTGTTCTATTGTCTAATAATACGATGCGACAGACAAAATACACCCAGCAAATGACATAATGTAGACTGTAAGTTTTGTTGAGTAGAACTCATAAATATTTTTTTATATTTCTCGAACCTTCCAAACTTCTTTTATTTGACAAAAACGGTATTTTTGATCTTTTCACACAAAATTATTGCTTATCCAAATAGTTTTTAACCTATTTTCAAAATCCCAAGTTTTTTGAAAAGGGGGCTTCATCCTTTAAAATGGTGTACATAAACATATGTTTCAAACATACATGTTATGAGTTTTGATCGCGTAAACTTGGAAAATATGATTTTTTTTTCTCATTTTTGAAGTTTAGATATTCTTAAGTGCAATATTTAATTAAAAAATATAAAATAGGTGATGAAAGTTTACCTTATCAATCCCCACAGCATATTAAGTCCAATAATATATATATATATATATATACATATATATATATATGTATATCGTTTTAAAGGTCCATCCCTCTCCTTTTAAATAAGGTATAAATTTTTGACATCGGTTCATTAATGTTTATGTAATCAATAAATTTGTGCGTAAAGTACAAAAAAAACAGTTTTTGTCAAATGAAACAAGTTTGGAGGGTTCAAGAAATATAAAAAAATATTTTTGAGTTCTACTAAACAAAGCTCGCTATTTGCACTATGTCATTAGCCGGGTGTATTTAATTTTTTTTATTTTGTAGCATAGTGTAATAGTTTTTTTCTGCCCTTGAAGTTCATAATGTGTCAACTAACGTTGGGGTTATAACTCCCACTCATTGCGTTAGCCATTTGAAATTGTTTGAAATTTTTTTTTGGAAAATCAAAGTTGCCATACGACATGCTTAAAACAAATTAAAATTTTACTAACTTACAGGGGCAACTTTGTATGGAAAATACAAATTTAACCTAATCGGGCTGAGTTGTTCATAACAAGTATTTTCTTTATTTCTTGAGAGCTACTACACGTAAAAAATTTTTTTGGGACATAAATTTTCCCTGGACAACGGGTGTGAATCTAGCTTTAGAGTCAGAGAGAGTTTGTAGAATAGTAAAAGAGTGGTTGGACTGTTAGATAGTTATGCTAATGTTTTTTTATTAACCAACATCAATAAAGCATTGTCGGTTTTTTTCGATGCATCGAAGTTAAAAACTTAATACAATCACAAGTAAAACCGAAATTCATCAGAGGACATTGTAATCTGCAAAATCGATTGGCCGACAGTTCACTCCTTATCTGCCTGCCAGACAGTATAGCGGGTATTACATTATCGTACTTTCAAGCAAAGATCGCTAATGTAATAGCGATCTTATGATTTTAGAAAATGATTTGCAGCGAGAATTAGCAATAAGAGTAAAAAGAATAATTTGCATGCCAAACACTCTTTTAAAAGAGCAACCATTCTGGAGTAAACATATAGACACAACAGCCAGAAGCGGGGTGTTCGATCGAAAAGTGTACTTTTCAAACCCTGTAGTAAAGTCGCAAGACATAGCAATGCAATCTAACACCCAGGCTGCCATGCGAGCACTCAGCTCCTATAAGGTTGGCTAGAAATTATCATGGGAAGCTGCATCAGCCAGGCAGGATCAGATTTCATGTAAAAATTCGCAACAGTAAACGAATAATAGTTTCACGCCAGTAATGAGGATGAGAAGATTTCTGCGGATTAGGAAGAGGGGTTTCGAAGGTGATATGAAGATATGAAGAGAGATGGACACTCTTGACACGTTAAACTCCGTGATAAGGAGAACGAACATGGAATCTGAGTGGAGTTAATACCTCTCTAGAGGTAAACACCTGTGTGTTTACGAAGTAATAGAAAGGCAGTTAAACTAACTGACGCCGAACGGCGTATAGAAGTTTTTCAAGGCAACAGGATTACGGGAATACCCCTATAGCTTATGGACAGTACAATAAATCGTTTAGTCATGGACTACAGTATCTCTATCCATCACTAAGCCATGTTATGATACCTTATTAATAATAGACTTACAGGTTCACTTACGTAGATGACATTGTGTTTGGAATTATCACACATTCTCTAATTGAGATCCATGTAGAATTCACACGTATAAATTATTACAACTATTTTCGCATAGGTAGGAATGAAAAGGAGAGTGTGGGAAATCTCATATATCGTGTCCTGCTCTCGCTAGTTGGCACTGACGAAAATTTAATATACTTTCTTCAATGGTTCGTCTGATGTCTCGAGAATATTTTGAGGTTTTCGAAAAGCACTGACAGGGGCAACGGTAGAGAATCTGTTTAATTAATTATATCAATATTGCTGGACGTTTAAGTGTATTGAATTGATTTAACGTCTTAGGAGGCGACTAAGTCTTGTGCAATTGGTTTCTGATTAATTCTATAAGTATCATGCCGATGTCCTTATTAATTTTTTAACATATTTACAGCGGACAGCAAAAGGTTTAGTACGAAAATATATTTTGACAAAAAAAGTCCCCACAGACTTAATACTCTTGCACAAACTCCCGATATGACTTCAAGAGAGTCATTTGAAAGAACGGTTGCGTTATCGCTAAACCTCTAACAAAAGTCAACCGAAAAACTTCCTCATGGTGCCACCAGAAAACACTAAACAAAACTTGTACATTCAATTCCAAATGGGTTAAATGGAGTGCTTGACTTTAAGGGATATTCTTCTAAATACAAGGTATAACATTTTCATATATTAGGACTTTGAATTTTAAATTTACTCAGGGTTCTCCTTGGGGGTACCTATGGAGTGATCTGAAAGTTTTCCTTATTTTTCTCTCGTTTTATGAAAAACAATAAAAAATGTTTGTTTGATAATAAAACAGAAATAAATTAATAAAATAAATATATAAACTATAAATTTTTATACAAACTTTTGTCCAAAATTCATGAAATTGCTAAAATATATTGTCGTACTAAGACTTTTGCTGTCCACTGTATATATGTATATGAACACTTAAACAATTGCAAACTGAAGAAATGATTTATAAACATACCTCGTATATGGTTAACTAAATATAATTCTATCCTTGTTTGTATTTCTATTCTTATTCTTTTTTGTGTCTGTGTATTCGTTTACATTTTAATGACATTTTGTGTGTGCTTTTCAAAAAACAGAATAAGTGACAGGGTATTAAGCAAAAAAAAAACATAAACAGCTAAGAGAAAAGAAAATAGAAACACTCAACCGAATATTCGTTACAGTCAACGGCGCTTAGTTCTTGACTTATTAGATTTTCTGTCAATTATTTCATCTAAGCATTAATGACTTATTGACAGCAACATTAAAAAGATGTACCTAGAAACTCACATATCAAATACTCAGTTTTGTTTTTTCTTTTATTTCTAAACATAAGATTGTTTAAAGAGCAAAAAAAAAAAATTATTTTTTCCATGAAAATAATCCCTCTTATATACACACAGTATGTAGTCATCGTTTTATTGAATGTTTTGTTCTTAAAATTCGAATATACTTCTTTTAAATAAAAAAATTAGATAAGAATTTTTGCACTAAGCTCCCTGAGTTTTATGACGTGATTTTAATTGAGCACAATTATTATCCAATTGCCAAAAGGTGAAAAACTTTGAGTAATTGGATTCTGGGAAAATTAAGTTCTTGAATATAAGAAACAGCTCATTAAGATGCCCATGCCCTGAATAAATGACAACTAATTTGACAGATGAAATTGCAGCAAAGTTCGGAAGTCCTTGTTGCAAGACCCTATATTAATAAATTTTTTAGTTTAGAAATGCGAATACACTTTAAACACTAAAAGCTATTCTAAGAAGGGGCATAGCAAAGAAAAGATTAACAACAAATAGTACAATATAATATAATAACAACAAAAGTTTCTAGAAACTGTTAGGCATAAAATGAATGAAGTATTAATAAAGCGAAAGTTATCGGTACCTGTCAGATGTAAAAAAAGTGCAACGAATAAATACTCTTGTTTGGCATTTAAGCCGAAAGTCCATACCATGCGTTTTGCATTACATGCGTATACCGAAAAAGTAGAATCAGTGTATTTGATTGTGACAAGTTACAGAAGAAAAAGCATAGATTGCATATACGCATAGAAAGTAGGATTACTTTCTACTTTTCTATGCGACTAATGCAGTGGTGGAAAATGTCAGCAGTTTTTTAAACTTGGCATGCCAAATTCTATACTATTGTGAATGGTTTCTATAAATATGTTTAAATAGTGCATTACTATTTTCGCATTTTTCTTGTTGCATTATAAAAATATTAATAAAAACATATTTCATAATAAAGTTTATTACTAATTTAAGAGGAAAATACATTAAAATAAATTTTTTAACAAATTTCTTTCATGAACAAAATATGTGTATGATGATTCTTTATACATTGTATGTATGTATATATGATTGTTTTTATGTACTGTGTCATCTATTTTGAATTTATTAATTTGTAAACAAGAAAAATGGAGGATAAATTAACTGAAAACACTCGTCTTGTGTTCTTTTGAGGATTTTCGTAGGCCTTAACAGCACAATACAATGTAATTTTTGTGTAAAACTATTAATAATAAAAACAACTAATAACAATTTTTAATTTTTCCTTCTAAGAAATTAAAAAATGTTGGCAACTTTCAGCAGGAAAAATTTTTATGAGCATTACGTCTTATTTTGATCTTATAATATTTAGCTTCTTAATTACCTCTTGCTCAAGAAACTATACTCATTGTGGCCGAAATTTACCCACATTTCGATTAATATTTAAATATTTAAGAATCTTTAAACTTTTCATTGAAGAAATTAAAAAATATTCCAAATTTTCAATTTTTTTAACACAAAATAAGTGTTTGTTTACATTTAATTTTTTTACTTTATCTGCCAGTTTTCACTCTGTATATCTGTTGCTTCTAACACATTTGCCTCGCAAAACTTATAACATTTTTTTTCTCCCTCTAAATTGGTCTGTCCTTTTATGTTATGAGCGTTTTTCAAATGTAAACTCATAAATATAAATAAACTCATACATTTGTAATTAATGTCATAAATTCTTTTAAAATTACAATTTGATTTTCTATTTTTTCCAAAAATGTTCTTGTTCGCTTGTTTGTTGTTTACCACAACAGCTGATCAAAACAAAAAACCAGTCGCATAAACGCATTGTGTGTAACTTGCAATAAAATCGGCATAGAAAGCAAGATTCGCAAGGCGCATGAAAAGGATGGTATGGACTTTCGGCTTTACACTTCGTTTCAACTTAATAGCACACTCGCTGTTTTTTTTTTATTGTTAATTGGTAATCTTTCAATATTCTTAACTTTGTTGAACTTCTTGTTATTGTTTTATTTTCGTCATCATCTGTTGGCTCCGAGAGACAAATTTGGTTCACTGGAAAAATGCCGTTATTTGTTTTTGCTGTTTTGATTTAAATTTACTCAGAAATGCAGGGCATTTTTTGTTTCACTTGAATAGTACATTGCAGTTTCAGTTTGATTTACAAGTGAACAGATTTACCGCGAAGTTAAAAAATATATTTTTTTTAACTTTTGCAAACAAATTATGTAGTTCCATTTAGTATAACAAGGGGTCGCGGTAGAGCTTTAACTAACGACGAACAAATAAAAATCAAAACGTATAGAGATTGTTGGCTTTCTGTGACCGAAATATCCAAAAATATAGGTAGAAGCCGAAGAGTGATATCAAATTTTATTAAACGTGGGCCGTTACTGTTTATTTTTGTACATTAAGGTTACTGTTCGTCGAATCGATGAAGCTCATTTACTCTTTATCATATAATATTTTTATGTTTGACCAAATTTCGCTCTTTTTATCAACAATGTTGGTTGATAACGAGGGCTATTTTAAGAGAGCTTCAAATTCGCACGATTTTGTTGACAAAATTAAGACTAAAGTAGATGTCCATGCTAGCAAGACCACTGTGTGGCGTATTATTTCAGGAGCAAATCACCTCAAACAATTCAAATTAAAGAAAAAACCACCACTTAACTCTGCACGAAAAGAAATGCGGTTGAAATTTTGTCCTGATAATATGGTATGGAGCAACGAGTGGAAGCGCGTTGTTTTTTCTGACGAGAAGAAGTTTAATTTGGAGGGCCCTGATGGCTACAATTATTATTTTCACAATTTGAGGAAGAAAACTCACCAGTTTGATCGATTACACAGTCGAGTCGGCGGAGTTATAGTGTGGGGTACGATTCCTTTTATGGCACTTGTGAGCTCCAGTTTCTAAGTTCAAACATGAACGCTGAAACATATCAGAGTGTTTTAGAAAAAACCTTTCCACAGTTTGAAAATCTCTTTGGTCAATTGCCAATTTTGGTCAATTCCTTTTCAGTAAGACAACGCCCCAATACATAACGCCCGTGTGGTCAAATCGTGGATAGAATCCATAAATGTCAACCTTTTAAATTGGGCACCATACTGTATGTGTATATTGTATCTTTGTAGTAGAAGGATGGAGTAAAAAAGTTGATTGTTGTAAAGATAGCGTTTGTACAATGGGTCAATTCGACCTCCGGGTACTGTACTTGTCTTAATTGACAAGTAAACGTCCTCTAACCTGAAGATAGCGTTAGATATTTCAAGGGGTTTTTTAATGAAGGTTGACTGATATAACAACCAATAAAAAGAAATAATCCTTCAAAAGCTCAGTATTTAACAATTCTTTTGTGGGTTTAAATTTATATTAATCCATCCAAAGTTAATGGTTGATGCTATCAAGTCCAGGCAATTGAAAAAGTTATAACAGAAAGATTTTAAACCGATGAGGAGGCTTAAAATGTCTCAATAACCAATCTGTATAGTAACGAACGACTTGTCAGATTCTGAGCTTCAAGTCTCACAATAACGAGTGTTGTAACCTAGAATCACTGTTGCGAAACATTACCTAGATCTTACACTACATTTGATCACAGGTTCAAAGTGATTCATTAATGATATACAGTTGGTTGTGCTAGCGAATTAATCAGATAAAATGAAACTGAAAACCAAGCTCTACGAAAAAGATATAAATTGTAGACAGCACCCCGGATATAATAATTACCCACGTAGAAGCACTGAAAATTTAACAATTTTTATTTTTGCTTCAAAGTATACTGAAACAATTTCGATGCATGCAGTGGTGTTGTGCTAATTTTTTTTTACCGGAACGCATTCCGGACTCCGGTTCACGGTTCGAAAAACAAGCCGGTTCGTTCCGGTTTTTGTTCCGAACCGGTTTCGGTTCAAACCCTTGTTTATAAAAATACATATAAAAATTCGTCAAAAATTAGAAAAAAAATCAGCAATTCTTATTAATTTTTTTTTCAAAACGCCAATTCCCGTTATCAGAAATCATCTTTAGTTCCGTAACGCGTTCCTGTCCAAGAAGGAAGTACCGGAACGACGTTCCGGAGCGTTCCGGTTCGACAACACCACTGGATGCATGTATCCCAATTTTAAGTATTTCCCGCTTATATACGCAAAAATTGCGCTTCATACTTCAGGTTTACTTTAAAAAAACTTCGTTTATATGTATCCGCTTTGTGACAACTTTTTTCCGAAATTAATTTCGTCCACTAGCTCCCACGTTCTTGCGATTATATGTTTCTGAGTTTTTTATGGGGATATGTTAAGTCTGAAGATGGGATCAACAGATGCAACCCAATCTGAGATAATTGATTCCTGATAGAAAATTTACAATCTTACTTTCGTAATTTGTAAAGCACTTTTTCTACGAAGCTGTTCTGTTACAGGTCAACCACCTGACTCTCAGTCTAGTTAATGCTACAATAGGACACTTGACTATGCCTATAAAGTCTGCTGCTTTCGCAGTGACACGGGATCCTAGCAAAATACAACTTTGCAGTAATTTATAGCAGATGATAAAAGCTCTCTCCGACCAGCCGGTATACAATCGAATACGAAGCCAGTGCTGTCAAGAGAGACAAGTAGAATTCTATCAGTTTGAATGACACATGGCTATTTGCTCTCAGATTAAAAAAAATATTCTTCGTTTATAAGCACTCTCCTGTAAGCATTTTTGAAATTGTTTATATCCGGGGAATACTCAGATATGATTCACTACTAGCGCAATTGTTCACTCTCTTATTCTAATGAACACTTGAATGTTACGGTTTTCACGGCATGAACTACTTTCACTTCCACAATCAATTATATTGGGAGTTATGCCCACTGGTTGGTATTATAACATAGCCTATATGAAAAATTCCATTATGGTCTTGAAAATTTGGAAAAAGTCTTCGTCTTTGGACTTATAAGTCCAAAACTAAACAAAAATAACCTACAGTTCAAGAGTTACTCTAACTTGGTTTTCTAAAGGCTATGAAATTTGCAATTGTATTCTCTTCAATATATAGAAAGAACATTGCAGAACAAGCTGCTTAAACGTTTGTCGTGCCTATAAATTATTTCGAAAGAGGTTAATGTCGGACCGTATTAAATTTATTACCTCACGACGGAAAATCTTCATGTCCAGAGTATAGATATATAAAGAAAAGAATATACTCTGGAATAAATTAACCCTATCTAATTAACAACATGCACTTTACAGAGATAATCTTGATTGTTTTGCCTACATCACATCTCCATGATTTCATAACATTCTGAAACTAAAACTGGGTAACACAAAACCTTAGAATACGAAGTAAGGAAATTGAATACATGTTCGCGGAATTACAAAAGTTGTGAATGCAGTGAAAATGACTCTGCTGTCAAAGAAGAATTGAGAGACCATCACTAAGTTCGTTTTGGCAGCTAACGGTAGAAGAAATCCGAAAAACTTAAGCAATAGAACATTAGTTACTAACTAGAAAGTAATCAGTATCTCAGTAATATCAGGAACCTATACATAGTTTTCACACTGTATAGCATCACCACACAAAAGGAAATAAAAATGAACGCACTATTGGATATAATATTTTAAATAAAGGCCGACACCATAATTATGTCCATTTTCAAGATTCGATCTATTCTACTTCAGTGCTTTTTCTTTCCTTGTTGCTTTTAATTAAACTTTAAGGGCCATTATTACAACCTGCCGTTAAAGTTGGGTTTAGTTAAACGATTCAGTCATGATTACGACCTAGTTTCTCACACAAAACATAGGAAGTTCACCTTAATTTCGTATGTTTGGAGCCGTTTTATTGAAAATTACAAATCTTGTTATAGACCAGGTGAAAACATCGCTGTTGACGAACAACTCTTTACTACAAAAGCAAGATGCAAATTTACACAATACATGGCGAATAAACCAGACAAATTTGGTATAAAATTTTGGCTTTGCGTAGATGTCAAATATCTGCTCAACGGCTTCCTGTACTTGGGAAAATATGACAATCGTCCACATGACATTACGCTTGGAGAAACATTGTAATGCGTCTAATGGAACCTTTCGTAAACAAAGGGAGAAATGTGACGACTGATAACATTTTTACCTCAGTATCGGTGGCAGACAGATTGCTCTTCAAACGTACAACTCTAGTTGGGGCAGTCAATAAAGCAAGACGGGACGTTCCTCCATATGTGAATAATTGAAATTAAATTTGCATGCCCTTGAAAATCTAAAAACCGAAAATAATAAGCGCCTTCTAACAGTTTACCAAGCAAAGAGACAAAAAAATGTTTTATTGCTGAGTACCTTCCTCGAAGTGGTTGATATAGATAAAGGTAATAGCAAACGCAAACCCAATACCGTAACTCTTTATAATTCAACTAAATTTGGTGTTGATGTTGTTGACCAAATGGCTAGAAAATATAGCAGTCAAGCTATATGGATTTATCTTCTTTAAGCGAAAGAAACCAAAAAAAGTTAAAAAAGCAACCAGGAAAGCTCCCACGATTTAATTCCCATTTTAGACATCAAATTTTTATTTATTTATTTTATAAATTATTTTATTTTATATTACTTATAAATATATTTTATTTATTACATTATGCGATGGCCAGTACCAGGTTTTTTCAACATATTGGACTTGTCGGCGATAAATGCATGGGTGCTATTCCAAGAAGTAACAGACAAAAAAATTCGTAGAAGAGAGTTTATTTTACAAGTAGCGTTTGAACTGAGTCATATTGAATAGCAACCGCAAGCGGTAAATATTCAACCACAAGTTTCACATATTCAATCCATAAAAAGACGATATTATCATACAACTGGCTGCAAAAACAAAACAAATAAAATGTGTGAAATATGCCAGAAACCCCTATGCGGAGTCCCTAATATATCAAAACATTATGTATGCTCTGGATGCGTGTAATAGATAGATTTCAAAAAATTTTATCATTATTGACCTGTTTCACGATCTCGATATACCTCGATCTCGCATAAATGCATTCAAAGCAAAAACAACAAGTACTGTTAGTGCTTTGAATGCACATATTTGTATTATATGTACGTACACATATAAACTTGATTTCTTTTCAAATACGTATTATTAAATGTTTATTTTTTTGTTATAAACTAAGAATACAAACTGTACAATTTAATTTTTTTATATTTTAGATAATTAAGCAATTTTGATATTCAAATGTAGATTTTTGCTACTATGCCTTAAAGGGAGTCAAATGACCCCTACCCGTCTTTTAAGGTATATTAATTCTCCCGTCTTTCTAGTACTAAATTTAAGCAGTTTATCTGCTTAAATATTTAACAGCATTTCAATATTTTCGACAATACGAACTAAAGCCTTTACATTCGACTGGTTCAGATTTAAAAAGTATTCAATATTTCTCTCTAGAGCTTCTAACCGTTTAACAAACAGTACTTCTTATATCACAGTATTGTAATTTCCTCTAAATTCCGTCTGATTTGTGAGTATTATTTTCACGGTTTGTGGTCATCAGAAAAACTAAATTTTTATTAATTTGATTCAATTTGAAGTCAATTTCACTGAATAATTTAATGATTTGGCACTGATCACAACAAGTATTAGTATTGATGATCTCTGTACAAAAGCTTCTAATCAAATTCCGATTGTAAATATAATCTATTTGTAATGAAAAGCGATAAAGTTGATAAAGGACGGACGGTAAAAAATTTGTAAAAGCCAAGAACTGATAAGTAATGATTACACATGTGAAATTAGTGCTTAAAACTATTTTAACTAGCATTCATTCTTGTCAGTAGCTGTCATATTAAAAATGGTTTTTCTATTCAAGCATATTAAAGAAAATTAAAGGAATTACAATATTTGTTGAATATTGATTCAAATAATCTGTGAAGGCATGGAAATTATTATACAATGAAAACTCTACTAACGGACACCGCTCGTAGGCGATCACCTCTTTTAAGCGGACACTTTTCCTAGTCCCTTTGTTTTACAAGAATTTTTAGAACAGATTACTCTCTGCTAGACAGACATTCCACTGGCAGGACGGACAAAATTTCAAAAATGTTAACCAATAAAAAAATATACATACCCCACAGCAACACATACATATATAAAATTTGTTGATTGTTGTGTAATTTTTTTTTATCAGTGTGCTGGATGTAATATGTTTTATAGAAACTGCTTGGAATAAAGTGAAATCTTCTACAATCAAAAACTGTTTTCGCATAGCCGGATTTATTAATCAAAACCAAATTGTCAACGAATTTGATCCGGAAGATGATGTGCCATTAGCAACACTTACGAATTTTCAAAGAATTTTAGAAAATAACGAGATTAGTTTTGAAGATTTCTTGAACATCGATAAAATTTCATTTACTGAAAATGATGACATTGAAATCAATTTTGAAGCTGCAAAAACACCAGAAGTAATATCAAGTGATTCAGAAGAGGAATTTGTAGAGCAAAAAATCGATCAAATTAAATCGTTCGATGAAGCACTAACACAGATTGCGCGTTTGGAAGCGCTTGCTTTAAATGATTTTGAGGCATATGAAAAACTTTCAAATTTGGAAAACCATTTTGAGGAAATGGAAAAAGAATTGAGGCAAGCAAACTCTAATCAGACTAAAATCCACCAGTTCTTCTCCACTACCACATAAATTTATATTTTAAATTGTATATGTAAATGCATCTTTAAACTAAAATGAATTAAAAAAATAAATAAACATAAGTATACATATACTTAAGTTGTGTTGAAATTTGTCTAGTCGTTAGTCACAATATCATGTTTAATAGCACAAAGTCCTGACATTTTTATATGTAGTTAACTATCTCGTGAACGGACACCTGCCATTAACGGTCATATCAGCTGTGACGACCGGTGTCCGCCTACGGGAGATTTCACTGTAATATTGACACTGTGTAAACCATTCATATATTTTTTAAATACAAAATAAAACACTTCATTAAATGTCAGTATATTTCAGTAACGAAAAAAATTAAAAATAATTTTAAATTTATATTTATAATTTCATTATATCCGACTACGGTTAGATTGTAGATCCCATAAATTATTGATTGTCGACTATTTGGAGCTTCTATGTAATTTACATTGATAATTTCTTTTGTGCTTTCGAATTGTAATTTTTAATTCCAACTATGGCCCAATCGTAACTGATTTCTTGTGAAAATCCTTCTTTGATATTCCTCCATTTGACTGGTTAAGCTTAAAGAGATATAAATTTAAACATTTTACGAAAGTTTTTGAATAAATTTTCTCTTACTTAGTTACAGAAATTCGGTTGAATTTGATAAACTATCTAATGCATTTCTCACTGAGTTAATGGCGGCTAATAGCTGCTCAATAGGATTATCATCCATAATTTCATCGGCTTTAAAAACTATTGGACTCAAAATCAGGACAATAAATGCAATTACAAATAAATTTATTTTCAAATTAATTTTTGGTGTTCTCGTATTAATTTGCAGTATTTTTTTTTATTTTCAATGGTCTTCGACTTGTTTGATACTGAGAGCATCTGAATGCTTGAGAGTGTTTTTTAATACAGAACGGTACAAGAAAAAATCGGACGTTTTCTTTTTATAAACTCATTTGATGCATTCAAAGTACTTAGGCATGGTAATAATTGTGTCAAAATTTAAAATTTATTAAAATGCCGAAGAAATTCTAAGCGCATCGTTATAAGCATCATCATATATGATATTAGGATGGCGAGCACCTAGTTTGGCAATTTCATTCAATATTTTAATTTTAAGTTGCCCACCGATTATTAACTCGATTTCCACCATCAGAAGATATCTTGTCCTATTTTGAAATTTTGTTTTTTATACGTGTCGCTCAAGTTAATCAAAACAAATCAATTACTTAAATCGGACGTATAACATCGTGGATATACTCAGGATTAATTCAAAGTTATAGAATTGAGTATCACACGAATTAAAGGTTACCGTTTCCTTTTGCATTTTATCATTAATGGTGGTAACATTCTAACACCTAAGATACTGCAACCAGTAGCTCACCCTATTGGTTTGTATGAGGTGAGCACAAGGGTGGGAAGATGCGACTAAGTCACCATACAAATTTAAACACTAAAATCAATAGTACGTAAACAAAAGTTTTGCTTTAGCCTCTAAAATAGATAAATACACTTCGATCTTAACACAATTTGATGCTTTTATCCGCAAATAGGACAATAATTTTTCGTTTAAAATCTTTAGGATGTCTAGGAAATCTTTTTCGTAAAATTTTTATTACTGTCATACCGAATTAAATAAATATAATTTAACAACGCTATGCAACTAAATAAAAAAATTAAATACACCCAGCTAATGGGTTAAGTTATGAGTTTTGTTGAGTAGAACTTAAAAATATTTTTTTATATTTCTTGAACCCTCCAAACTTGTTTTATTTGACAGAAACAGTTTTTTTAGACTTTACGCACAAATTTATTGATTACACTGACATTTCTGAACCGATGTCCAAAATTTAAACCTTATTAGAAAGAAGAGGGATGGGCCTCGATATACGTGTATATATTTTTTTATATGCTATGTGGTTTGATGAGGTAAACCTAACAAATGCGAATTTTTTTCATACTTTTTCAAGTTTGCCCGTTCATAGTAGCAAACTTTATATAAAAAATATGAAATAAGTGACGACACTCTGAAAGTGCATTATTTTGTAAAGAGATTGACACTTTGTTTGATCAATTCGGACAAAAATTACCGTAGTTATTATTTGAAGAGTCTGACAGTCGAGTTATATATTTCATATGTCATCATATAATAGCGAAACTTGAAAAAATGAGAAAAAAATCATATTTTCAAAGTTTACCCGATCAAAACTTATAACATATAAGTTTGAACAATGTGTTTATGTATACTTATCCCCTTTTCAAAAATATTTGGATTTTGAAAAAAGGTTAAAAAATATTTGGGTAACCAATAATTTTGTGTGAAAAGATCAAAAATACCGTTTTAGTCAAATAAAAAAGTTTGGAGGGTTCGAGTACTATAACAAAAATATTTTTGAGTTCTTCGCTCTTTGACTGTCGCACAGTGTAATTAATTAATTAATTTTGGTTTAAATAAATTGCATAGAACAATAAATTATATCATAGCTTTAATATATTTTTTTATATTATCTTTAAATAAAAAAATCAAAAAGGTATGTAACGCTCCGTAAAATCATTGTAAACAATAAAAATTCTGCTTATGAGTAATAAACGTGTATGGCTAGAAACAAAAGTAATTTCTAAGAAAAAACCTTTTTTGAATTTAAATCGATTAAGTTAGCCATAAAACTCATAAATTGTTCTAGAGTGGAGCTCAATTAAATCGAACTACATTCAAAGTTGTTCTTAATAAAGGCTATGAAGTCGCCGTGGTCTAGTAGGTAGTGTGGTGGCTTATTAGACGAAAAGCCAGGGTTCGAGCCCCAGGCCAGACATCAAAATAAAATACAAAAAGTATTTTTTCGGCGTCTTCCTCTCAGCAGATTTCTGGCAAAAACTTTGAGAGTAAATAAAATTGCCATGAAAAGTTTCTCAAAAATCTGTCGTTCGGAGTCGACTTTAAACTGTAGGTCCCGCCACTCATGTCTAAAATTAACACACACAACATAAGTGGTGTGAGAAACTAGGTCGTAATCCTGACTGAAGGGTTGTAATGACCAATTATGTATGTAAAGGCTATGAATATATAATTTTTTACAACATGTTTGATTCTATTTCAACAAAAAACAAAATTTACTATTGTTTCGTCTCCAAACCACAATATAAAATTTTAAGTTTTTTTTAAAAGATAGAAGATGTCTAATGTCTGCACGCGCAAGTAGTCAAGAAACAGCGAACTCTTTAATAATGATTAGCTTCACGTGTCTATACAAAAAATTCTTACTAACTAATGCTATAACACAATAAACGCAACGCAGCAAGCACAACAATCTTGCAATTGCAGCCTGAGGTACATAAGTAGCATGTGCATTAAATATAGTAAAGGCAGCGGCAGCAAACCATAAGCAAAACCAATAAAATATTGTTACGAAAATGGAAATGGTGCTACATCGTTTAACATTAAAATGATAAACAAAAGCTACAAAAACAATGAACTTGTTTACATGATAAACAAGTAAACAAAAATACACCAACAACATGAGTAAGAAAAAAAGGAGATAAACAAGTAAACAAAAAATGCAACAACAAACAATGTAAACGAAATACATAAACAACAAAGAAACAACGATGTTTACATTTATGGAGATTTCGAGAAAGCGAAGCCATGAACATTCGACTTCAAGATCACTCATCAGACTATTGACGTTGGCTATAAAAGGCAAGACAAAGCAGGCAAAGAATTCAGTAAAACTTCAATTTGTCTTGTGTAAAAACACGTTGTGTGTGGAAAGAATAATCGTGGTTTGAATATCTCCGTTATAAACATCTGTTGAACAATTGTTAGTGTTCACGCAAAAGAGTGTAAAAAACGATAACAAAAAAGCAATTGTTGTTTTTTACATCAAGTTGTGAAGACTGGCACACAGAATTGTGTGAACAATAAAGAATTTATTTAAAACTAAACACAAATTTATCTTTATTTTATTTGCAATCCACGAACTCATATTTTAAACGTTTTTAAAAACGTAAAAAGGTAGCAATATAAACAGTTCATTTATTGATAACGCTAATCATCTCACTGTTAGCAATAATTCTCTTATTGCTGCAATTAAAAATAGAAATTAGCCTAAATGCAAAGCAGCCGAACCGTTGTTTGTTGTTGAGCTGATATTAAAAAAATTACTTCCATATACACCATGTACTCTATTTTTAAGTGATTGCACCGTTTGCTGTGTTGCGTTTATTGTGTTTACAAAGTAAGGCTTACCATTTTTTAAGAGACTAACAAACGATCAGTTTTTAATCATGGCATTGTTAAAAATTAGTGCTCTGAGAGAAATGTGTTAATATCATTCTAAACTCTATAGGTACGTCGACAAATTGAAAAGAAGTAAGAAATCTTTCAAAAGCCGATAGCCGAGCTCTTTGCAGGTTCGCATTATCATTTAACCATATGTACTTTATCAAGAACCATTGAAGTGGCCATAGTCTAGTAGGTAGTGTGTTGGCTTATTAGACGTAAAGCCAGGGTACGAACCCCAAGCCAGACATCAAGTCAAAATACAAAATGTATTTCTTCGGCGACTTCCTCTCAGCAGATTTCTGGCAAAAAACTCTGAGAGTAAATAAAATTGCTATGAAAAAGTTTCTCAAAAATTTGTCGTTCGGAGTCGACTTTAAACTGTAGGTCCCACCACATTAACACACACAACATAAGTGGTGTGAGAAACTAAGGACGTTGTACAATGGATCAATTCGACCTCCGGGTACTGTACTTGTCTTAATTGACAAGTACACGTCCTCTAACCTAGCCTAACCTTATCTAGAACCGTGAAAATCTCATCGTTACGTCCAACAGATATAGGTACAGTTAGTTGATTACTGTTAAGTTTAAAGCTGTATTCATTCATTTTGGTCTAATAAAATTTTTTTCCGTACAAAATAATTTTTGACTGAGTGTTTTCTGTACTACAACTAACCCATTTTGAAAAATTTTATCTGCCAGATAACACTTTTAAAGCAAATTCAAAATTTACATGACTCATATACCTTCAGTGCTGATTACGACCTTCTCACACCACTTATACTATGTGTGTTAATATTATATTTTATATGTGGCGGGACACACAGTTTAATGTTGATTCCAAATGACAGACCTTTTTGATAATCTTTTCATGGTAATTTTATTTATTCTCAAAGTATTTGCCAAAATCCTGCTGAGAGTCGCCGAAGTAATACATTTTCTTACTTCGTTTTGTTGGATATTTCTGACCTGTGATTTGAACCGAGACCTCATATCTAACAACACAACGCAGTACCTGCTAGACTACGGCGACATACATGATTTATATGGGCAATTCAATTAAACTTTTTACGAAAAATATAATCTTTTGGCAACTCTGTTCAAGTTTGTCGGGACAAAATATAAAATTAAACGAAATTGAACTGAATTTGTTTGTAAAAAATATTTTCTCTCCATATAAAATAAAAAATATTTTGTCCGAACAACATGTGTAAGTAATTTTTTACAATCATGACGAAATTTTATTTTTACCAATTTTTAGAAAATTTTTATAAGAATTATTAATATAAGAGATATTTTTCATGGTCTTGGGTGCCCTAGCAATTTAGTAGATATTGTAATGGTCGTGGATTCGATTATTGGTCTCAGTTACTCAACTTGTACAACTAGAATTGGAATATTATTACAGACCTTTTAAATTGAACCTAATTATTTATCTGGTAACTAATCTTAGTATTCGGAGTGTGGTTACTGCGGAATACCTATGAAAATAAATTCAAATCCAATTAATTGAGATAAGCAAAGTACATTTCCTTTCCTAAATGTATTTGTGTATGTTCTCTGTGTTTCGCTTTAATTTTAATGTGATTTGTTAGTATCATGAAAAATCTAGAGTTAAAGGTCATTACATTTATAAACTAATTTAAATATTATAAAAATTTGTGAGTGAGTCATGAGTAAATCATAAGAACAATATGTTTGTAATCATTGCTTCATAGAAAAACGTAAATAAAATAATAATGTATTTATTTTAAATTTATTAGATGGATGATAACAAATTGATTAGAACTTGTAGAATAAAATAAAAAGTTCGATGAGTATATATTTAATACAGAGTAGTCTCACAAATTTATTAATGTTTGTTTTACTATTTAATTATTTTCATCTTGAACAATATTCACATTATTATCACGCTGTTGTTGTTCACCAGTTTAGATGTATAGATTTTGTTTAATTTTATTCATTCTAAATTCAATTTCATTGAAGTATCTACATAGTCTAAGTTATTCACTTGGTTGAGTAGAACTCAAAAATACTTTTTTTTATTTATCTCGAGCCCTTCAAACTTGTTTTATTTGACAGAAATGGGTTTTTTGATCTTTTCACCCAAAATTATTGATTAGACAAACATGTTAGAACCTATTTTAAAAAAACTAAAGTTTTATAGAAAGGGGGGAGATTAGCCTTTAAAACGGTGTACATAAGCGTTTTGTTCAAACTTATATGTTATGAGTTTTGATAGGGTAAACCTGGAAAATATTATGTTTTTCTCATTTTTTCAAGTTTAGCTATTCTTAAATGCAAAATTTAATTGAAAAATATAAAATAAGTGATGTTTTTCTGAAAGTGCATTATCTTGTGAAGAGACTGATACTTTGTTTGATCAAATCGGAAAAAAATGAGCGTAGGTATTATTTAAATAGTGTAACAATCGTGATATATTGTTTTTATATGTCATCTTATCAAATGAACTTTCATTTGAAAAATTTTCATAAGTTTTGATGGCTCTTGATTGTTTATCGCACAATGTTTCAATTTCGCGTTTGTACGACTACCAGGAGTCGGATAATATTTATGTTTTTTGCAAATATAATTATTTCTCTTTGCGCAAACATTGTGCAACTAGACTAGACTCGACTGTTGGGCTCTTTAAATAATAATTACGGCAATTTTTGTCAGATTTGAACGGACAAAAATGAAAAATATGAAAAAATTGCATTTTCAAGTTTACTTCATCAAACACCTATAGTACAAAGTCAAATAATATATATGTATATGTATATCGTTTTAAAGGCCCGTCCTTCTCCTTTCTAATGAGGTTTAAATTTTGGACATCGGTTCAGAAATGTTTGTGTAATCAATAAAGTTGAGCGTAAAGTCAAAAAAATCATTTTTGTCAAATATAATAAGTTTGGAGGTTTCGAGAAAAATAAAAAGTATTTTTGAGTTCTACTCAACTAACTGAACAACTTAGACTAGGCAGTTACTCAGGTGAATTTAATTTTTTGTATTTTGTCGCATAGTGTTATTTGTTGAATGATTAAACTAGTCCAAGAACTCATGGACATTTTCAATATTCAAATATTGACACTGTGTTCCAAAATCATAAAACTTTTCACATACAAATTTGAACGATTAATAAGAATCCATATGTAAATTTATATACATACCGACTACTTTTGGATTGTAGCTCTTATTTGTTATTGAATTATATAAACATATTGTTTTCTAACAATAAAAAAATAAAAAAAATCATAAAAAAAATCAGCAATGAGTATTCAAAAAGATGGGTAGATTCGAATCATACTCATAATTTCTGATACTTATACACATTCATACTTATTTTAATATAATCCTCATACTACTCATATTCAAAGTTTAAAGTACTCTTCGTACTCATACTTAACAATACGTATGATGTTGTTCATTTCGACTCTCCGTGACTCAACATTTACAAGAATCACAAAATAAATATGATTCGCGTACGAACACTACAATACTCACTAGAAGGTCGTGTGTTTGCTTTGCTTATTGTCTTTGTGTTTTTATTTCTTCTTTTTTTGTAAATGTAACAACCACTAAGATTCTAAATTTTGATGAATGATTTGAGTCACTCGAATCATTTATAAGTATTATAAGTATTTTTATAAATTTATGAATCTGAATGAGTAGGCGTATGACTCAAACATATTTCGAATGTTATGAGTTTAAACGTTGTACTCATACTCATACCTGTACTTATAAATCAATGTCGTAGTGAGTACGAATGAATCAGAGTAGTTGAATTTCAATACTGTTGACTCACTCATACTCAAAATTTCATGAGTGCTTATGAGTAGGGAAAAAACGATTCATTGGTGATCTCTGATGGTTATCAAAATTTTCTAACAAGTTGCCTCAAGGCAACTTATTTTTATTATAAATAACATAAGTTGATTATAAGTTTTCATTTCCATTTGTTTATATAACTTCCATAAACATTCCCTTTGTTTATAGAAGAATCTTTTCATATTTATACTGTTACCGTTAAATTCACTTTTTCTAACAAGAACCCAATTTGGTGGAATATAAAATTTTTAATCAAAAGTAAGTTAAATATATTTAAGCACAAATGTAATGATTGTAAATATGTAATTGTTGATGATACCAGTGCAAGAAGCTAAGTGAAGTTGTATGCAATATGCAATAAATTGTATAACATAGCGGCGGCCTTGGGGTTAAATACAAATGACCTCTCGCCTGGATGTGTGGTACAAAGGACTTTTGCCAGAGACTTAAAAGCTTCGACAACGATTTTGGTATCTAGTGTGGCGGACTAAGTCTATGGTGGTATTTCTGTCGTTGATTCGCTCTTGTGACCCTTTTTATTTCTCTTACCCCTTTCAGGGGTTTGATGGAGTAAGGTATGGTGGAACTTTTAACACCTTTTACACATATCCAGAGAAGTGCAGGATCGCAAGTCATGGCTTCTAGTTAGGCAGTTTTCGCAGTATCGATGCCAATCGACTATTTCCTGCCTTTTATGCCATAGGTCGCTGGTTTATATCCGGCTCGAAGGACCAAAATGTGGTAGTGAGAGCGGAAATAATAAAATAAAATATTTTGCGAGAATGCGGGTAAATAAAAATACAAAATTATTAGTGTTAAATAATCCATTATTATTTATTCCGTACACAAACGTTGGTTCATGTATATTCTTAACAATTCACAATTAATTCATATGAACACGGGAATGGTTTATACACTTAAACTAAACTTATATCTAAACTAAACAGTAGGGTGGCCAGCGTGAAAAACAGACATTCAGTGAAACTTCCAGCACATTTTATACTGATGAATATCCGGATCCTGTAGTGATCGTGTGTAACGACCTTTGCCTACATGACGTCTGTTCGAATTGTTTTTGTAGTTCCCGCGTGTGATTATAAATCTGCAATTAGTTCTAAGGGATAAATTAAAATTTGAGGGCAAGTCAACTGAAAATAATTAGAAATTGAGTCATATTAAGAAATATTAATAGTATGAGATTAAAAATAGAATTCTATTGAGAATTTTAAGTTGGTTTAGAATTTTCATCATTTAAAAATAAATTCCGGCTCGAAGGATCATGAAAGAATTAGGGTTAGTGGTAATTGTTACTAGTCGTTGTTTCGCTTGAAATGAGTGATTTTAAGAGATAAAAACTTGCCTTCTTTTCATAGATTATATAAATGAAATACAACTTTTTTCTTTTCCATTCAGGGTATGTTAGAATAGAATACAATGTGCTCTTTATTTATGTACAAATTCACACTTTATTATAATTAAAAGTAATTTTAAGGAAGTATAATATTACAATAAGTACACTTTAAGGAAGTATAATTCAGTATTCAGTATGATTGTGGTGAGTTAATTTAGCTAATTAGGTATAATTCAATTTAACCTCTTCACGCCCTTGGCCACATATCTGGACGTTTAATTTATAATTATAATTAATTATAATTAATATAAAATTAAACAAAAATTTTATAATAAGTTATTGAGTACCAAATCCTCCAACAACAGAAGTAGACATTTTACCGTTTGTCTGCACTGATGATATTATTTCCAATGCATAGTTAGATACAAAAAAAACCTAAAATATTTCTTCTGCAATCTGTTTATTGGATTATATCAAGAAATCGTTAATATTTGAAAAAAAATAATATCAATTTTATTTAATATAATAAGTTTTATAGGTCATTATTCTAAATACAAGGAACTGAAAAATCCCCCCAGACAAAAATTGTGTAAGACGAACTCTCTACATTTGTGAGAAATGTTAAGAATATATATGCCTGATATGCCCGGAATGTATGAAATCATTTCACACATGAATATGTATGTATATTACCATTAACGCTCAGTGGCCACAAATGTAGACGTTATCCCTTTTTGTGAATTTTTATTGTTTTTTGCTTTCTGATTTTCTAATAAAATAAAATTAATTAGTTTAAAAAGAAAACAAAATTTAATCATTTTTTTGTCACCATAAAAAAATCGTCACTGAAGAGGTTAATGTAACACTGGAGGAAAATATCAATAATTTAACATAATACTAGTGAGTAATTATAATCCACTTCTGCGAAAGATCAATTTCTTTAAAGGAGATTTAAAAATTTTTTCATTATGAGTTAAAAAGTCCAAAAATACTCATTTCTACTGTTGTGTTATAATAAGTGGCTAAAATAATTTTTCCTCATCAAATTATCATTTATAACCATTTCTTTTCGTTATACACGAAATTCATTAAAATTGTGAATTACAGTGAAGTTTGTAAAATTATTTTTTGTAATTTTGTAATCAAAACAAATTCAAACTGGTGTGGGTTAGTTAACTTCGTAGACAGAAACGTGTTTAGAATTAGACAAACTCAAATAGCTTGAGTTAATTAAATTCAAGGACCGAAAAAAGGCAATCAATTTAAAAAAAAAAGAAAAATTCCCTTATGATCAGTAATCCCCCATTTAAAAAAAAAATCCTGTTTGTCAATAAATCCCTGGATCTAGAGATACTGGTCCTAATATAAAAAAATTTAAGAAAATACAAAATAGTTTACAAAATGCGTTCTATACAAATATTGAATAATTTTAATAGTACTTTCAATTTTTTTTTTAGAAAAATGTTTTTCTATACACTAAGTATCTGTTAAAATAATAATTTTATTACCCTTTTTATTATTATTTATTCATTTAATTCTGCTTTCAATTATTTACTATACACATATATACACAATAATAAGTAAAAATTATTATTTAAAGCCAGTTACGTTTGCCGATGTCAATCCCAAAATAATTTCCATTGGCAGCTTCTTGGGTGCTTTTGGAGTATAAGTATTTAATTTGGGCAATTCTTTTTCATATTTCTCGAGCAGCTCATGATTTTTATTCAATTTATCACTGATTTGTTGTAAAATCTTCATTTGACTCTCCACAAACGTATTGAATTGACTTTTTTGTTCATTTAATTTCACTTCGAGATTTTGTAGTCGATCAACATTTTGTTCAAATTTTTGTTCAAATGTTTTCACCTTTTCATTAATGTCGGTTACAAATGTAGTCAATTCATCTAAATCTCCCGACGATGATCCCTTGGAGCCACAATTTCTGTTAAGCTTGTCTTGCTTTGATGTAATCTCCTCTAAGCGTAAACTTTGTTCTTCCTGAATATCTTCCAATTTTGTAATCAAACGACTTTCGAAAGCGTTATATTTTTTAAACGTGCTATTAAACATTCCGGTGATGCGATCGCAAAAGGCATCTTCTTCTTCATCATTGCCATCCAATAAAAGTTTAGATTGTACAGTTTTCAAAGTCTCCATTTGGCTGATAAATCTAAATAAAAGAACATACATACATAATACAGGCATGGAAATAATTATGTGGTATAGTGTAAATTTTCAATCCCAGATAAGTACGATATTTTATAATTTTGAATCGAATGTATGTTTTACTGTTGTAAGCATTTGAATGATTTACAGTTATTTTCGATTGCAATTTTGAATGTCGCTGTTTTCGTACGAAACAATTATTTTATACCCTAAGCTTAAACCCAAAGTTTTGAAATACATACACACATAATTGGTTATTACAATTAATCAGTTAGGTTTAGGACTTAGCTTCTTTCCACATCGCTTATGTGGTGATCGTGTTAATTCTATACTCCGACTTCGTACGACAGATTTTTGAAAAACTTTTCATAGCAATTTTTTATTTACTCTCAGAATCTCTCAGTCACTGGGAAATATTTTTTCCTATTTCGTTTTGATATCTGACCTGAAGTATGAACCTACTAGACTATGGCAACGTATATTGACTTTAAAATAAATCTCGTACTAAAAATACTAAATGGCACTCAATTAACACTTGAAGAGCATGCAAAAGCTGATGTGAATCATGAGTGTTGACTTTCAATATGATCGATATCAAGACATCGACGATAGCAATACAGAAATGTTTAGCAGAATAAAAATTGTGTTGCTCCAATAAGAGATTTGGAAGACTGTGTATTGTATCAGAATGTGATAAACGATTGATCAAACGCCCAGCGATAACAAATAACTTTGGTTGTAGGTAAATATAATTAAATTTAAATGTAATAGCCAAACGAGTTTTAAATAAAAATTTCAAAATTTTAAAAAACAGAATCAAGCAATATTAGCACTATTTTTAAAGAAAAAGTTTAACTTGGATATTTCTAAGGATATTCAAAATTGTTGGACTGCCAAGAATCAAGATCAACAAATTGAATTAGTTGCACGAAATTTTAAAGTCAATTTCTTGAAGATCTGGTTTGCTTTCAGTCACATAAATCGGTTTTCAATTTGCTTTAAAACATACAAAATCAATTTGGATAACTGGATGAATTGCTGGCATAAATTACAGAAATAATATATTTTTGGCAAAATAATGCAGGTATACACCAGAGATCAGCAATGAATCGTTTTTTCGCTACTCATAAGTACTCATGAAATTTTGAATATGAGTGAGTCAACAATATTGATATTCGACTACTCTGATTCATTCGTACTCAACTACAACATTGATTTATAAGTACAGGTTGCAATGAGTATGAGTACAACGTTGACATCGAATTCACAACATACGAAATATGTTTGATTCATACTCATTCAGATTCATAAATTTAGAAAAATACTTAGAATACTCATAAATGGTTCGAGTGATTCGAGTCTTAGTTGTTGTTGCATTTACAAAATAGAAGAAAGAAAAAGACAAAGACATCAAGCAAACACAACCTTCTTGTGAGTATTGTAGTGTTCGTACGCAAATCATACTTATTTTATTATTCTTGTAAATGTTGAGTAGAGGAGGATCGAAATCAACAACTTCATGCGTATTGTTAAGTATGAGTACGATGAGTACTTCAAATTTTGATTATGAGTAGTAAGAGTATAATATTAAAATAAATACGAATGAATATAAGTATCAGAAATTATGAGTGCGATTCGAATCTAGTCACCTTTTTGAATACTCATTGCTGATCTCTGGTATACACATAGCGTGTTAAGATTAGTTTTAGATTGACCAACTTTAAGCCGAGATTTGAAACGTGTTAAAAACAAACACCAATAAGGCAAATACCTTCACATCAATTCTATAAAAAAGAGCATTTAAAGCCTTGCTCAGCAATGCCATTAACGAGGAGTGATCCAAAATTAACAAAAATGAGTTCAATGAACTGATGAATTCTATATCTGTTCGCATTAATAAAGTATTAAAGTCTCTTGGAGAGCATACCGAGTATTGAAATTAACCCTTTAACTGTTTAATTTTGTTTAAAAAAGACATTTTCTGCCTGCATTATTTACATTATTTTCCAGCGCAGGTTGATTTCAGAAATAAACGTTGAGTGTTGGTTTTTTAGAAAATATATGTTTTTATAAACATACATTTTTAGATATAAATTATTATAAAATATATATTTTGTAACAGTATTTCTCCACTATTTGTTATTTCAGCTTAATATAATATATATTTTTAAAAAGTCCTTTATTTGACCTTTCTCCGGAAAAAACTTACAGTAAATTCTTTGAATTTGTGATTTTTTTCTTCAAGACGAGTATACTCGCTGTAATGAGTATACTTGACATATACAGTTAAAGCGTTAAGGTAATAAATAGGTTGAACATGCAGCTCATTAAATTTGACTGTGTTGCATCATATTTTAACGAAATTAGTGAATATAAATTGTGTTATGATACGGTTTTTTTCTGATTTCATAAATACGCAATATTAGAATAATATTTGATTCATTGGAGATTTATATTAAAAATTTACCAAAACACTACTGTACCATACATTTGCTTCAATACTTGCAGTTTTTAAAATTCATTTTTCCCACCTTTTATTCAGAACTTCGGTTGCGATTAGCAGATGATCTAATCCATCTTTTATTAAGAAAACATCGGCAAATAGTTGATTTCTTAGAGTCATTTCGTTAGGCTGATATTCATCAGCTTTAGTTGCTAACGGGCTCGAAACCAGGAAAACACATGCAGTTGCAAATAAATTTATTTTAAAATTCATTTTTAAGTTCTACACTTGATGCGTAATATTTTTTTTAAATGCTAACGACTCCGCAAGTAGTTTGATACTGTGACTGTAATTATTAGTAACAAAGTGAATGCTTGAGAATGCTTTTGTGTAATTCACTACAAACAAGTTCGCTGCATTAAATTTTTAATCTCGTTTGTTGCAAAATCTGTATTTAAGGTATTTAAAACGCAAAACTAATCTCTAATCTTGATATTTGTTTGTCAATGAAGTACAATTGTCATTTACTTTCAATATTTTAATATCCTTATTATTAGCCCAACGAAGTTTAAAGTATGCTAGCTATGTTTTAAATAAGCAAGTTAGTCATTAAAAAAATGTATTTGTTTGAATCGTAGACACTACTCCGTGGCCAAATTGAGTAACACACTTGTTGAAGCTGAGCGTATTTTTGCAACTTATCATTACTGACTGATAATACATACATGCAATTGATTTGTTTGAGGTGAGTATTTTACAAAAATTCTCGCAATGCTTCAATTCCCATTGAATATTGAAAATCTGTTTTTTTTAGTTTGGTCTACCCAGTTAGAGCTGTAACAAATGTTGGAAGTCGTGTATCAAAAAAGCCTCTCTCAATGTTTTTTATGAATTTAGATTCAGACCTTAATACAAATTATGAAAATAAGTACGTTAATTATGCTGAACAAATTGGGCATACAAAAGCGTACGGTAGAAAACCGTACATAGATGTGAATTGCGGCCTAGCACACCCTATCATAGGGTGCATAAAAGCCGCTAATAATCCCACCCGATGTGTTCAATGTAATCACTTGCCAATTACAAAGGTTGTAAAGTTTATCAAAATCTATCTTCCAATAGAACTGATAAGCAAAGACAAATAACGTTATGTTAACACGAATCATACCGAATAAACCCACTCAAGTAATGTTATTAACAGTGAGCGTTTGTCGTTTGTAGAAGCTGTTAAAACATTTGATGCGATGAAGAAAACTTTTCATTAAAACTTTGATATCGTGCTAATCTCAAAAACTCATTTTGACGTATAAAACCTATTTTAAAATTAAACACAAGAAGTTAGTCACTGCTGAACGCCCTGGTAGTATTAAATACAAAATACTTTTTCCAGTTGACATTACTTTTTTGCAAGCTGCATGTGTAAAAACAACGTGCGATAATAATGAATTAAATATTTTTCCTATTTATTTTCCCCAAGACATAGTAAAGGGTGGGATATTTAAAAGTTTAAATTTAAAAATAAAATAAATAAAAAACGGTTTGAATTTTTGCAAAAAAGGACAATTGTTCCGGTTTGAAATCGAATATTATTTCATTAAGATAGCTGCCGCTGCTGGCCTCATTCGATCGGAGCAATTTTCGTGCACTTTTTCGAATGTGTGGGGTTGTATCTCGACAATGGTATGACAAATATTTGACTTTAAATGCTCAATTGTCTCTGGTTTGTAGGCAGAACTCTTTTCTTTTACGACGCCGCACAGAAAATTGTCCAACGATATTAAATCGCAGACTCTTGACATCCCCATTTCGGCTAATTACGCGGCCATCAAACGTTTGAAGCAATAAATCGATTGTGGTATGAGATGTGTGGCGAGTTGCACCATCCTGTTGAAACCAAACATCGTTCACATCAATACCATACAGAACGGGTACAAAAATCAGTTATCATGGTGCGATAGGTGTAATAGTTGCGCCGTCCTCATTTTCAAAGAAATATGTGCCAATGATGCATCTGCTCCACAAGCCGCATCAAACAGTTTCTCGTAATTGGGTTCTGTAATATCAGGTGTAGGTTTTCTGAGCCCCAAACATGGCAATTTTGCTTGTTAACATACCCATCAAGATGAAAATGAGCTTCATCCGAAAAGATTATTTTTTTTTCTTTTTGCAAAATCGACATTATCGTGCAGTTTCTTTGTAAGGCGTCATACCGAGATCTTTTGGCAGAATTCGAAGTAAACTAGTGCGTGAAATGTTCAATTCTTGAGAACGATGACGGGTTGATGTTGATGGATTCTTACGGAAACTCTCAGCCACTGTACAAGCATGCTCATGGCTTGGCGCATCAACAATGATGCGAAATTTAGCAATAAACCTGCGTATACCGGGTAGTATTGGTCGTTCCCTGCGACCAAATTTTGTACGATATTTTCATGCAATTTCCGTTCAATTGTCTTTATTTTGGAAATAAATTTCCAATAAATCTCAACGTTGCTCAAACGTAAATTGATTCATTACGTTCAGTGGAGATAATATACTGAATTTTGTTACAGAATAGAATGACATTAGTGTTACCAGATTCGAAATAACCGATGATTCAACTTTAAACCGATATGTCAACCGATATTATATGTAACAATAAGCAAACGTCTTTCAAAAACTGGGTTTAAATTTATTGTTTGATTAGATTGTAATGAAAAATAGCTTAATGGGGAACCTGTCAAAAACAGATGTATATGAGTTTGGTTCTTGCATAGAAAAAAAAGTAAATCTATATTTAGACATTAAATTTGATTTTGAAGTAGTCTTTTAGCAACTAGGCACCAATATACATACTTATAAACGGTAATAATGTTCTGTTATCGGGTGAAATTAGGGCGAGAAGATTTAGAATGGAAGTTTTACCAGCTAAGAGTTGAAGAAATTCGAAATTATTTCGGAGATAAAAATGAACTGTTAGAATTATCGCCGTGGGAAATGCTACCATGCAAATTTAACAACACTCTCCATTATTTTTTATGAATTTTCCCTTTATTGTTTTGTGTATACATATTAATATGTTGCTTTACTTTTAGCAAAAGCAAATTGAGTAAGTGTTTGCTTATGTTATGGAGATTGAAAATCTATTCACATAGTGAACATATGACTTCCGGCGAAACGCTTGCTTAAGAATTGAAACTATTTAATTAATATTAATTATTGAAACAGCTTAAAAATTTTAAGGTTATGTGAAAGGACTTTACAGCTTAGACGTTTAATCTTGCTAGAGGAGTAGTTTCTTCACAATGCAACTAACAATCCACAGTGGCACTTAGTAGCACAGAGATTGAAGACATGGCACAATCACTTGCTACAAAGCCCAGTTTCCAAAGGTAGTTACTTAACGAAACTAACCTCTTTAGTATTAGACGAATTACTACACAATGTAACAACTGATGTCGCCATAGTCTAGTAGGTAGAGTGTTGGCTTATTAGACGTAAAGCCAGGGTTCGAGCCCCAGACCAGACATCAAAACAAAATACAAAAAGTATTTCTTTGGCGACTTCCTCTCAGCAGATTTCTGACAAAAACTCTGAGAGTAAATAAAATTGCCATGAAAAGTTTCTCAAAAATCTGTCGTTCGGAGTCAACTTTAAACTGTAGGTCCCAGCACTCATGTATAAAAATTAACTCACACAACATAAGTGGTGTGAGAAACTAGGTCTTAATCCTGACTGAAGGGTTGTAATGACCAATTATGTACGTATGTATGTATGTAACAATTGTTAAAATTCCAGCGTACTTTAGTTGAAGCAAACAAATTGATATTCACTGTCAGCATATTAAAGATGTCAACAAGAATGGGGAGGAGATACAATTGGAATATTTTTATACAGGCAATATAATTCTGGATATTTTTAAAAAAACCTTTTAAATACGGTCATTCTAAATTTTTGATGAATTTAAATTCAATTTCTTAAATGTATATTTTGTTTTCAATAATTATTTAATTTTTGTTTTGTAATTTTTTTAATGTAATGTCAACATGTGACTTGAGGAGGAATTATGCGTACTTGTAAACAAAGGGTCCGCCAAATAACTTTTTTTTATGAAAATGCTTTAAAAAAAACTACTGCATATTTTCTCAAATTTCTTTTTTTATTTGAAAGTACAATCCTTCCGGTTAATAATGAAAAATTAAAATTATTCAAATGGCTGCTTCGGCTGGCGATGCAGTAGCCTACACGATCGGTCCAATTTTTAAGCGCATTATCGATTGCGTGCAGCTGTATTTCACCAATGGCTTCACGGATATTGTCCTTTAAAGAGTCAATTGTCTCTGGCTTGTCGGCGTAACACTTATCTTTGACGGCACCCCACAAATAATAGTCCAACAGTTTCAAGTCACAGCTCCGAGGTGGCCAAACGACATCAGCTCTGAAAAGATGATTTTTTTTTGCCAAAATCGGCATCTTCTGGTGTAGGCTACTGCATGGCCAGCCGAGGCAGCCATATGAATGAAATTATTTTCTATTATTAACCAGAAGGATTATACTTTCAAATAAAAAAAGAAATTTGAGAAAATATTCAGTAGTTTTTTGTTTAAAGCATTTTCAAAAAAAAAGTTATTTGGCGAACTCTTTACAACCATGCCACTCACATGTTTATAACACTGTCTATAATTATCGTTTCTGTAAGCGTATTAATATTTTTCTTCATTCGTTAAAATTGAGCACAAGAGTTTGAAGTTAAAGTGTATTTATTTTCTTTGTAAAAAATTTCAACGTAATCATATAGTCGGTTACAATACCATGATCACATTTAATTAATTGTAATTCTTGATGTTTTCTACCTCTGTGAGTCTTCTTTTCGTTTTTGCTTTAATTAATTCGTTAATAAAAAAAACTTTTTTGGAAACATCTCGGTTTGTCATTGGCGTCCATTATTGGCATTTTTTGTAAACCGCTGAAATGTTCATTAAATTTATGCAGTTTTTCTGCTTGAATATTCAACTGCATGTCAATTTGCTCCGAAAGAGTAACTAAAGCCTTAATATAGTCCAAGTCAGGCTTTAATTGCAGATTTCTTTCGAAAATTTCTAAACTTTCAATAAATTCAGTCATTTTCGATTCATTATTTAGCAATTGTCTCGTAATTTCTTTCAATTGTTGAGCATGGTTGCCTGCATTACAGCCTCTAAAAGAGTTCATTTTAAACAATATTGGATCCATTAAATCCAGATTTTTATCATTGTTGTTAATCATCTGACGAATTAAATTTTGATAAATTCCATTCAATCTGTATTCGATTTCATTGAATAAATTCATGATATTGCACTGATCACTAGGAGTTTTAGTGTTTAAAACCTCTGTACGAATAGTGCTAATCAAGTCCGATTGTAAATGTAATCTGTTTGTAAAGTAAAAAACAAACGATAAAGTCGATGAAGAATTTTATTTATTTTTTATTTTTTTAATAATTAAGGCACCTTTCATGTATGGCGTACAAATTGAAGTCCAATGGCTTGATATTGTTCAAAAGTACTGTTATTTTGCTAATAATTGGATCATCCCTTAATGAGTACCCTTCAAGGGATATAAGCTCTCCATACACCTTAGAAATAAAAATTAAAAAAATTAAATTAGCACTCAAAACTATTTTAAATTGCATGCTAATCTGTTATTGGGTAGTAGAGAACTATCGTCATTTTAAAATTTATTTGTCGATTTACATCGATTAAAGAGATTAAAATAAATCAGATTATTTGTTGAATAATTCAGCCACACTGAGAAAGCATGAAAATTCTCATTGTATTGGGGATTGTTTACACGGTACACCAATATTTACCTAATGTAAGAGAGGAAAAAGTTACAGAATTTCATTCGTATTGTTTAAAACGAGAGTAAAAATCTTACGATAGATTTTCATTCGTTTTTAAACGATTAATGAACAGGCAAAGCAAAGTAAAATGAATGCATCCCAGATTGAATGAAGTGTGATGGTTTGGCAAAATTTCAAAAGGCAAAAAGGCTGCCATATTTCCATCCATCCGTATTTACTTTTAATATAGTGCGTTCTAGTCGCGGCGGTAGTCTAGTAGGTAGTGTGTTGGCTTATTAGAAATGAGGCCTTAGCTGAAACCCACGGTCAGACATCTCCACCAAAAAGAAATGTGAAAATATTTCTTCGAAGACTTCCTCTCAGCAGATATCTGGCAAAATCTCAGAGACAAAATCTCTGACAAAATCATTCAATCTCACTCAGAGACAAAATCTCTGAGAGTTTACCAGAAATCTGCTGAGAGTAAATAAAATTGCCACTAAAAGTTTCTCTGAAATCTGTCGTGTAGACCCGCTACTAATGTATATAATTAACACACACAACATAAGTGGCGTGAGAAGCTAAGTCGTAATGCTGACTGAAAGGTTGTAATGACCAACTATGTATGTATGTATGCATGTACAGTGCGTTCTCATTATATATTGAGTTTACACAATACTACCAGCAGTCTTCTATACAAAAACACGATATATCTATGCTGACCAACTATACTCATTTACTGAGTTTTGTACTCTTTTTTCGCAAACCGTACTCTTTTCAAATCCTGCATTCTGAAAGTACTCATTTTTATAATTTTAAACTCATTTGTATTTCTAAAACATTTTTTAGATTATTTTATTTCAACTTTATTAATTAAATATTTAAAATTATTTTGACAGTAATTTGAATTTCACACGCGCATATACCTGCCTGTTTCCGACACAATTGAGAGGCCGTATTATGTACAGACATCTTTTTTAACAGCGTCAAAATTACATTTGTGAATATATCCATCTCTCCCCAGGCTGATCTTTGATGTACAGTATGTACGACATGCCTGACAGTCTTGACGCATCCGTAGTATGTAGGGCAGAGTTTTATGGGAATTCCCTTTCTTTCATACTACAATGTAAATCAAGATTTAATGATGGATTTTTACCACTAATTCTAAAGAATAAACTGACCGTTTTGGAAGATTCCAATCCCGAAATAAAAAATGAATTTTTAAAAGTTAAAATTTTTTATAAAATTTGATTGAATATATCGAAGAGTAGTGGATAGTGAACTTTAGAGTACTAAATTTTTTCAAATCTAAAGAAGTTTCTTCAGCAGTCGAATTTGTAATGAAGGAAGTAAAAGATATTGTTACTAATGACAATTTTCTCTTTGAAGAAATTCGAAAAATAAATTTATATTTAAATGAAGAAAAATTGAAGAAATGGAACGATGAGAAAATAGAACTTGAAAAAAGATGGGTAGAAATCTTTCGGCATTTTAGAGTAGAACATATATATCCCTCATGAATATTTAAAAGTTTTAATATAAATTTTCTTATGTTGTCCAGGCACTAATGTTGCTGTTGAAAGGGTATTTTTACTAGGGAATGATTATTGGAATATTGAAACAGTGAGAAGTCACAAGTTTCTGTAAAAACATTATCTGCCGTCTAACAGTCAAATTTATTATGCAAAATGAAAGTTGTTCGGATGTGGTCACATTATTAGACGAATCCACTCCGCAAAAAAATTTCTTTTTATCTTCTTTTTTTTCACCTATGAGATACTTGGAAAGTGTACTCTTTTTAAACAAAAACTAGTTGGTCACCTTAATGTACCGAATGACTTGTTTTACCGTCGAAACCTAGCTTAAATAGAAATAAACACGAACCTATGGTTTCGTCTGTCTTTCGCAAATATTCACAACAAATTTAACCAAACATAGTGTGTAGATTCATTTTATTCTATTCACTTATGAAAACTTGTATGAAAAGATGATTTTAACGCAAGATAATGATAATACAGCTAACGATTGGATAAAGTACTGTTAATAATAAGTTTTAATTATTTAACGACCAGCAGTGAGTTCTGATTCCAATCGAATTCAAACTATTCCGAGATTCAAGAAAGTTTGTAATCGTTATTAAGGAGAAGGAGCGCCTCCACAAAATATTAAAAAGGATTAAACCTAAATGATTGCTTTGTCTACCTTTAAGGCGGGTGTGCCAATTACTTGACGAAGGAATTTTTTGATTTAGTAATTCAAAAGTTACATTTATTTTTAAATTATTTTATTGAAGTTACCTTTACTCTATTCATCGCTTAAGTATACCCCATAGAATATTTAACTGCCCATAAATAAAGTTTGAAAGAATATTTCATGTTAGTTTGCTACTTGAAATAGATTCTATAAAAGGGTGTGCTACCACCACTTTATATAATATATCATTTTATGTGATTCCTTATGGTTCGAACTTGATGAAATAAAATAATTTTTAACCTTCACATAAGCAATGTAATTATGGTTAACCAAAACCAACCTTACCGCCACAACAATTTGGATTCCGTTCGGAACATAACACAATTGAGTCTCTTGTTAGACTAAGAATTATTGTCAAGACTTCCTTAAATTAAGGTAAATCTACAGGAATGGTTCTAATGGACATAAAAGCGCCATTCGATTTTGTTTGGCATAATGCCCTAATTCACATACTATATACAATTGGACTCGATCCTATACTTGTCAAAATAACTAGAAGTTTTTTATCAAACAGAACATTCAACAACATTCAAGGTGCGTATTGGAAATATTTGTTCACAGAATTATGATATTCATTCCGGATGTCCACATGGATCTTTTTATCCCGCTTTACATGGCTGTAATTCAGCTATTTTTGCTGATGACACATCAATACTTAGTTCAGAACTATTACTGGAAGATATCGTACACAACTTGAAGGAATCAACAAAAGTAGTTACTGACTATATTAAAAATGGAGAATAATGAACAACCCCTCAAAAACTCAGTCTATTTTCTTTACAAGGAGAAGAAAAAATTTATTTATAACACAAACCAATGTTACTGTTGGTACCGAATCTGTTCCCTAGGATGACAAGGTTAAATATCTTTGTGTAATGTTGGATATAAAATTATTATTTAATGATCATATAAAAAGAAGAGCATAAAAAAGGAGAAGAAAAATGATTTATTAATTATGAATTGATCTCTTAAAGTTAAGAATTAAATTATTGTAAGAATGTAAATATTAATGTAACAATAAAAATTGATTAAAAAAAATATTTTTCCATATTTTTTTAATATGGTTAACGTTCATAGTTTTTCTATCCACCTTAAATAACCAAGTATTTCAAATCGGCACGGCGACCGTATATGACCGTTAAGATAATTCCCTGTAAATATTGCTTGCATCCGCGAGCTCCCATTTAACATACTTTTTTCAGCATTTTGGCTAGTGTTTGACTAACGTTGTTTTTGTTTACAATTTTTTTCGTATACGATCCCTTGTATTTTTACTTAAAACTGCCGATTTAACTCAAAAATTGGAGGACCACGTCGATCTTGTGAAGTCGCCGTAGTCTAGTAGGTAGTGTGTTGGCTTATTAGACGTAAAGCCAGGGTTCGAGCCCCAGGCCAGACATCAAAACAAGAATACAAAAAGTATTTCTTCGGCGACTTCCTCTCAGCAGATTTCGGGCAAAAACTCTGAGAGTAAATAAAATTGCATTGGAAAGTTTCTATATAATCCGTCGTTCGGAATCGACTTTAAACTGTAGGTCCCGCCACTCATGTCTAAAATTAACACACACAACATAAGTGGTGTGAGAAGCTAAGTCGTAATGCAGACTGAAAGGTTGTAATGACCAACTATGTATGTTTGTATGTATGTACTGTGCGTTCTCATTATATATTGAGTTTACACGATACTACCAGCTCCCTTCTATACAAAACCACGATATATCGAATGACTTGTTTTACCGTCTAAACCAATCTTAAATAAGAATACAGCACGAACCTATGGTTTCGTTAGTCTTTCGCAAATATTCATAACAAATTAGGATCCACATTTAACCAAACATAGTGTGTATATTAATTTTATTCTATTCACTTATGAAAACTTGTATGAAAAGATGATTTTAACGCAAGATAACGATAATACAGCGCACGATTGGATAGAGTACTTATAAGACCAATAAGTTTTAATTATTTAATGACCAGCAGTGTGTTCTGATTTCAATCTATTGCAAACAATTTCGAGATACAAGTTGAAGAAAAAAACTAAAAAATCTTAGGGACCCTTGAAAAGTGCTTTGAGTGGCATGGAATGACATACAATATCCAAGATGTCACGGACTTCTTGAAACTCTTACTGAAACGTTGTAATCGTTATTAAAGAGAAGCAGTGGCCACACAAAATATTAAAAGGATTAAACCTAAATGTCTACCTTTAAGTAGGGTGTGCTAATTACGTGAACAAGGAAGTTTTTGATTTAATAATTTAAGTTACATTTATTGTTAAATTCTTTTATCGATGTTCCCTTTACTTTATACGTTGCTTAAGTATACCCCATAAAATGGCCATTAAAAATTAAATTTAACTTTACACAAAAAATTTAATTATGGTTAACCAAAACCAACCTCCACCAACCTGCATTTTTGGCAAAATTAATCAGATTATTATGGAACTGAAAGTAAATCAAATTTGAACAGATTGCCGGTAGCGATTCTGAATATCATTAAACTAAGAAACTGAGCAGGTAGGAAATGAATAAGTTTAAATATCCCCTATATAAATCACAAATGAACTTCTTAAACAATGCCAATAAAAGTCAAATTCTGGATCAGCAGTGTAATAAGTTTTTCACTAATGTACCCAAAGGTTCTTCAAAGTTTTGAAGGATATTTAAAGCTCTAGATTGTATGCAACCAATAACGAAAAAGCCGAAATACTAGATCAAAATTTCTTTTTGAATCATAATGTTTCTTCAAATTTAAGTGATTTGCGATTGATGACGATCAAAACTTAAGTTATACGACAACCAGAATCGATACTCAAAAGAATATTATTAAGAAACAAAAAGCACCAGGAAATGATGGAATCTCAAATGTTACATCTAAAGTTTTAAAGTTCTATGTCGTATTTATAACTCATGCTCAAATTTTTGTTACTTCCCATTCATTTGGAAATAATCAAAAACCATAGCAATACACAAACCTGGAAAGACAGCTACGATCCAAACTGCTATCGTCCAATAAGTTTACTAACCACAATGTCTAAAATACTTGAAAAAATTATTAAAGAAAAACTAGTTTGTTTAATGGAAGAAACTAAAATTTTACCACCACAGCAATTTGGATGCCGTTCGGAACATAATACAAGTCAGCCTCTTGTTAGAAAGAAAATTGTCAAGACTTCCTTAAATAAAGGTTAATCTATAGAAATGTTTGGCATGATGTCCTAATTCACAAACTATGTACAATTGGACTGGAGCCTGCACTTTTCAACATAATTAGAAGTTTATTTTTTATCAAACAGAACATTCAAGGTTCATATTGGAAATATTTGTTCACAGAATTATGATATTCCTTCCGGATGTCCAAATGGATCACATCTATTTCTAATTTTATACAATTTATTTGCGCATGACATTCCCGCTTTACATGGCTGTAATTCAGCTATTTTTGCTGGTGGCACAGCAATACAAGGGGGATAATGACCAACCCTTTAAAACTGAGTCTATTTTCTTTACAAGGAGAAGAAAAAATTTATTTCTAACACAAACCAATGTTACTGTTGGTACCGAATCTGTTCCCTGGGATGACAAAGTTAAATATCTTGGTGTAATGCTGGATAAAAAATTATTATTTAATGCTCATTAAAGAATAGCATATACAAGAAGAAAAAAATCAATTATTAATTATGAATTGATCTCTTAAAGTTAGAAATTAAATTATTGTAAAAATGTAAATATTAATGTAACAATAAAAATTGATTAAAAAAATATTTTTCCATATTTTTGATAATCAAATGTCTTCCTAGTAATTATTAATTCACAATTTTTTAATATGGTTAACGTCGATAGTTTTTCTATACACCTTAAATAACCAAGTATTCCAAATCGGCACGGCGACCGTATACGTGTTAAGATAATTCCATGTACATATTGCTTGCATCCGCGAGCACCCATTTAACATACTTTTTTCAGCATTTTGGCTAGTGTTTGACTAACGTTGTTTTTGTTTACATTTTCGATTTAACTCAAAAATTGGAGGACCACGTCGATCTTGTGAAGTCGCCGTAGTCTAGTAGGTAGTGTGTTGGCTTATTAGACTTAAAGCCAGGGTTCGAGCCCAAGGTCAGACATCAAAACAAAATACAAAAAGTATTTCTTCGGCAACTTTCTCTCAGCAGATTTCTGGCAAAAATTCTGAGAGTAAATAAAATTGCCATGAAAAGCTTCTCAAGAATCTGTCGTTGGCGTCGACTTTAAAACTGTAGGTCCCACCACTCATGTATAAAATTACAAACACAACATAAGTAGTGTGAGAAACTAGGTCGTAATCTTGACTGAAGGGTTGTTATGACCAATTATGTATGTAATCAGATTATTATGGAACTGAAAGTAAATCAAATTTGAACAGATTGCCAGTAGCGATTCTGAATATTAGTAAACTAAGAAACTGTGCACGAAGGATAAAATTGAATAAAATTAAAAACCCCCTATTCAAATAACAAATGATCTTCTTAAACAATGTCATTAAAAGTCAAATTCTGAAATTTAAAAAGCTTTTTTTTTTTACTAATCTACCCAAAGGTTCTTCAAAGTTTTGGAGAATATCTAGAGCTCTTAAGAATAAAGTAAATTGCATACCTACACTTAAGCAAAATAATTGACTGCATGCAACCAATAACGAAAAAGACGAAATACTGGCTGAAAATTTATTTTTGAATCATAATATTTCCTCAAATTTAAGTGATTTGGATACAGAAAGAGTAGTTAGCAGTACGAATGATGACGATCATAACTTAAGTTATATGACGGTCAGAATCGATGCTCTAAAGAATATTATTAAGAAACAAAAAAGCACCAGGATATGATGGCATCTCAAATTTTTGTTTAGAGAATGTTCCATCTAGAGGTTTAAAAGTTCTATGTCGTATTTATGACTCATGCTTAAATTTTTGTTAGTTCCCATTAACTTGGAAAGAATCAGAAACCATAGCAATACACAAACCTGAAAAGACAGCAACGATCCAAACTGCTAAGTTTACTAACCACAATATATGAAATACTTGAATAAATTATTGAAGAAAAACTAGTTTGTTTAATGGAAGAAACTAACATTTTACCGCCACAACAATTTGGATTCCGTTCGGAACATAACACAATTCAGCCTCTTGTTAGAAAAATTGTCCTTAAATGAAGATAAGTCTACAGGAATGTTTGGCATAATGCCCTAATTCACAAACTATATACAAATGAACTGGATCCTAAACTTCTCAAAATAATTATAAGTTTTTTTTATCAAACAGAACGTTCAAGGTGCATATTCGAAATATTATGATATTCCTGTCCACAATTATCATGTCTATCTCCAATTTTATACAATCTATTTACGCATGACTTCCCGCTTTACATGGTTGTAATTCAGCTATTTTTGCTAATGACACAGCAATACTTAGTTCAGAAATATTACTGGAAGATATCGTACACAACTTGGAGGAGTCAACTAAAATAGTTACTGTGTATTTTAAAAAGTGGAGAATAATGATCAACCCCTTAAAAACTCAGTCTATTTTCTTTACAAAAAGAAGAAAAACTTTATTTCTACCATAAACAAATGTTACTGTTGGTACCGAATCTGTTCCCAGGGATGACATCTTGCTGTAATGCTGGATAAAAAATTATTATTTAATGAGCATTTTATATATATACATAGTTCACAAAATTAATACAACAATTAAAATAATGTATCCGTTAATAAACAGACGGTCTGAACTAAATATCCACAACAAAATTCTTATATTAAAAACAATTTTCCATTCAATAATGTTGTATGCGGCGCCTGCTTGCTATGTCACCTCCGATTGTCATGTTAAAAAACTACAAAAAACTACAGAATAAATTACTTAAAATGATATATAATCTGCCAATACATTTATCAACACAAACGTTGCACTCTATGCCTAACATAAAATTAGTTAAAGATAAACTTAATATACTGTCTCTAAACTTCAAACATCGTTGCAGATATTCTAGCTATTTTATAACCACATGTATTCCTAGTAATTATTAATTCACAAATTTTTTAACCACGTTAACGTCAATAGTTTTTTATCCACTTTAAATAACTAAGTGTTCCAAATTGGAACGGTGGACGTATATGGGTTAAGGGAATACCATGTAAATATTGCTTGCATCTGCTAGCTACCATTTAACATACTTTTTTCAGCATTTTGGCTACTGTTTCACTGACGTTGTCTTCTAGGGCTAGAATTTTGTTTAAAATTTGTTTCGTATACGATTCCTAGTATTTTTACTTAAAACTGTCGATTTGACTCAAAAATTGGGGACCTTGTCTATTTTGCTCCCAAACGTGAAATTATATTGTCCTCTCGAAGTCGCCGTAGTCTAGTTAGTAGTGTGTTGGCTTATTATACACGAGGCCACTGCTCAAACCCCCGAATAGATATCTGTGCCTTCCTCTCAGTACATTTCTGGCAGAAACTCAGAGTAATTAAAATTACAATAAAAAGTTTCTCTAAAATCTGTTGTTCGGAATCGACTTTAAACTGTAGGTCGTAATCCTGACTAACTGAAGCATGCGGCACGGACACTGCCTTGTTGTCATGTCGAATTCTTTCATTCTATGTAGAAAAGTCTGTAACCATCACAGGCTATTTTGCTCCATTGTATATAACGCGACGATTTTCATGGTACATCATGAAGAATTTTGGTTGAATTAAGCCACCGGCCACGAATTGTCAACCCCTTCTTCACCTATTGACGCTAAATTCTGCATTTCTGTTTGTGTATACATTTACTAACCCAAAAATAAGCTTCTTCTCTACGATTTTCAAGCGTTGTTCGTTTGTTGGGACATTCACGACGGGCAAAACTTACTAAGAATTTTTGTGTGGAATAACCTAGTCCAAACTACTACAAAGTTCACCTGAAATAAGACGTTAAATCCTGACGTTCTTAAAAGTTCACCTTTGTCACCTACGAACTCTTAGAAAGATTTTACCAAAAAATATTCACGATAGAACAAATTTTTTAACTTCAACGAAGCCGAAATATATTTGGTGTGTTAGTGATGGACATGTCGTCGTAACCATATTTTAACGTTATTGTTAACCAAATATACCTACATAATTGGTCATTACAACCTTCAGTCAGGATTACGGCATAGTTTCTCACTCCTCTTATGTGGATTTCATACATGAGTGGTGGGACCTAGAGTTTAAAGTAGACTCCGAACGACAGATTTTTGAGAAACTTTCATGGCAAATTTATCTCATTTATCTCTCAGAGTTTTTGCCAGAAATCTGCTGAGAGAAAGTCGCCGAAGAAATAATTTTTGTATTTTGTTTTGATGTCTGGCCTGGGACTCGAACCCTGGCTTTACATCTAATAAGCCAACACACTACCTACTAGACTACGGCGACTTCAATTAACCAAATATTGGTAACTAAATATGTCTAAACAATATAAAATAAAGAAAACTATTAAAAATTAGGTCCTTGTCGCTGATATAATTACTTTTCCTTTATTTTATCGTTATAATTACGATATCGCCCAATACTGTGTAAAAACAAAAGTCCACGTTATTTTAATGCATTTTAATGGTACCGTAATCAAAAAAGATAATACGTTGCAAGCAAGCAAGCCAATCTACTAAAATTCCAGCAAAACCAAAAAAGTTTTTTAAAAGATTAGGTACCATTATTACAACTTGCCGTTAAAGTTGAGTTTAGTTAAAGGTAACGTTAGCTAAAGTGAACTTTAAAGTAACTTTATTACAACTTACAGATAAAATAAAATTAACTCTTTCAAAAATGAGCAATGTCGATAACACTGCTCAAATTAAACAAATTTTATTTAAACGCAGTGGCAACGACGGGCTTATTTTCTTTGTTTTAATTGCTCACTTTGTTTATATTTGAAGTTTCTATATTGAAAATAATATATAATATCGAAGCCTCCATTCTATAACGTTCTAAGTGTACTTAGAACGTTTTTAATGTTCTTGCATTAAATTCTACGTTCTCTAACTTAAATACTGTCAAAATTTGGTGAAGATGCGCCGATCCGTTCCGAAGTTATAGGGAAAAATCTTCTTAGAATACACATATGGTCGTATGTCGCGTGAAAGCTTTGAGAGCTCATAACTCAAAAGAGAGAGCAAGTATAAACTTAACTTTAAAAGTTACGGGTAGGATGATCCTCCCTTTAGCTTAATGCTCACTTCTGGCTTATTGTCCACTTATAATAATGAAAAACAATTTATCTTCCCGTTAAAATCCTGCCTTTAGTTAACGGCAAGTTGTAATAATGGCCCTCAGTGTTTATTATTTAATAATTTTTTAAGCATTTATTGTTTATATATATTATTTGAAACCAGTTACGTTTGCTGTAGTCAATCCCAAAATAATTTCCATGGGTAGTTTCCTGGGTGGTTTTGGAATATAAGTACTTAATTTTGGAAATTCTTTTTCATATTTCCCGAGCATATCATGATTTTTGTTCAACTTATCACTGATTTGTTCTAAAAGCTTCATTTGACTATCCACAAATTTATTAAATTGAGTTTTTTGTTCAGTTAATTTCACTTCAAGATTTTGAAGACGGTTAGAATTTTGTTCAAATTTTTGTTCAAATGTTTTCAACTTTTCATTAATTTCTGTTACGGACGTAGTCAAATCATCTAAACCTCCCGTTGATAAGCCTTTAGAAGAGCCACAATTTCTGTTAAGTTTATCTTGTTTCGATGTTATCTCCCCTAAGAGTAAGGTTTGTTCTTCCTGAATATCTTCCAATTTTGTAATCAAACGACTTTCAAAAGCGTTATATTTTCTAAACGTGCTATTAAACATTCCGGTGATGCGATCGCAAAGGCCATCTTCTTCTTCAGCGTTGTCATCCATTAATAGAATTTTTGATTGTACAGTGTTTAAGGTATCTATTTGGGTATTAAATCTAAATTAAGAAAAAAATAATAAATGAATTTAAAGTTTAAATATGTTTTTAAAGAAATTCCTCTCACTTTTTCTTCAGAACCTCATTTGAAATTAACAGACGATCTACTCCTTCTTTTATTAATATGACGTCAGCGAATAACTGATTTCTTAGAGTTATTTCATCAGGCCTACTTTCTCCACTATTAAATTCATCGGCTTTTATGGCTATCAGTATCGTAAAGAGGAAAACACATGTAATTCCAAATAAATTTAGTTTGAAATTCATTTTGAACTTCTTGTCTTAATGTGCAATAATTTTTTTAAATGTTCACGGCTCTTCGACTTATTTGAGACTGCCAGCAATAGTCAGCAACGAACCGAATGCTTGAGAGTGTTTTTATACAGAACGCTACAAGAAAAATTTCAGTATTTTCGTTTTGTCAACACGTTTGTTGCAAATTCTGTATTCAAAATATTTAAAACACAATAGTAATCTTAAAAGCGTAAAGGCTATCAAGCAAGTAAGTTTGGCAATTTCTTTTCATATTTTAGTGTCTCTATTTCTCCAAGTTTTTAAGGAGTGTAATATCTTTTGTCTGAAATCGCCGTGGTCTAGTAAGTAGTATGTAGGCTTATTGGACGTGAGGCCTCGGTTCAAACCACAGGTCAGGTATCTCCAACTAAGCGAAATGTGAAAAAATATTTCTTCGGCGACTTTCTCTCAGCAGATTACTGTAATTGATTACAGTAAATAAAATTGCCATGAAAAGTTTCTCAAAAATATGTCGTGTGGAGTCGACTTTAAACTGTAGGTCCCGCCACTCATGTATGAAAATTAACGCACACAACATAAGTGGTGTGAGAAACTAGATCGTAATCCTGACTAAAGGATTGTAATGACCATTTACGTATATATGTGTGCAATATCTTTTGTCGCCGTATTCTAGTAAGTCGTGTGTTGGCTTATTAGACTCTCCAGAGCTAGTAATGAGTAAGTACAAAACCTCAGCTGTGACATCTCGAACACAACGAAATGCCAAACAATATTTCTTTCGACGACTTCCTAAGCGCAGTCCTTTGGCGAAAACTATAAGAATAAATAAAAATTCAAGTATAAAAAATAACTCACACAACTTGGCTGGTGTGAGAAAAGCAAATATCGCCCTGATCAATTTAAGAACTGTATTCGTATGAATCAAACCTGTTACTTCGAGAAGTTTCGAAAGTTTATAAGTTTCAGGATTCAAAAGCATGGATATAGAGTATCACATGAGGTAAAAATGAAAAACATTCTTGCAAGTTCGAACAAATTGTTTCATCGAAACATTATTGCAACATGTTCGTAATATGCCATAGTAAAATTAAATTTATAATGCATATGACTAATAAATTAATACGTGTCATTGAGTTATTTTTAGTCGCATATTTACTAAAACGTGTAAGGCTGGTAAAAAGATTTGCTAAGAAAAATGAATGAATGCCGATATAATTTTTGGATAGACTGATCCATATATTTACTCCGGTACATATCTTTCAATAAATATATACAATTGCCCTAAAATGGTTAAAGCTTGGAGAAATTTATAAATTCTTGGCAAAGAAAATTTATTGGCATCGAATATAGAAATTGGCTTAGATGGAATACATACATTCATAATTGGTCATTACAACCCTTCAAATCAGGATTACGACCTAGCTTCTCATGCCACATATGTTGTGTAAGTTAATTTTATACATGAGTGGCGAGACCTACAGTTTAAAGCTGACTTCGAACGACAGATTTTTGAGAAACTTTTTTATTGCAATTTTATTTACTCTCAGAGTTCTTGTAAGAAATCCGCTGAAAAAAATTTTTGTCATTTGTTCGCCATTTCATGTTGTTCGAGATGTCTGAACTGGGGTTTGAACCGTGGCCTCGCGTATAATAATCCAACTCTCTACCTACTAGGTTATGCCGATTTAGATGGAGTACCTATTGTATTATAAGATGCCGAAGTAATAAGTTACGCATTAAATGTCATTAACAGAATGGCGTATATTATAGCAGCTAATTTTGTCATAAGATATCTGCCGCTTCTGTATTTAATAAAATTATGCTCATTTCTCTTTATGTTATGAGTATTTTGAATACAAAACAAAACTGATAAGAATGTTTATGACTGATCTTCTTTCTTGTTTTTTTTTTTAATTGATTTCAAAGAAAAATCTTCTTTTGTTTTTTAAATTTAATCTTCTGATGAATAAATTTTACAGTGGATTTTGTTTACATTCAACTCCATGCAAATTTGTTGTTTTAGAACACATATAAATAAATAATTTTTTTTTCTTTTTTGTTTTACGAAACATTGTTTTTGTTGTAATTTTAAAAACAAATACAAAAAATTGATGACGCATAGGGGGATTCACTATTTAAAAATAATTTAATTCTTGGTTGATCAATCTGTTTATAGTCTTATCAATAGTTGTGGATGAAAAGCACACGATGGAGATTCGAAGAGATGGAAGAGCTTTAAATTATTTTGTAGTTTCAGTTCGCCGGTGTCTATTTTTTAAAGAGTTTTTGACATGTGATTTTTTAGACCAAAAAAATGATTAGTGACATGCGTCAGCACTAAAAATGCTTAGTAAGTTTCGGTATTTCACCGTGAATAGACTAGCAATATACAATGCTGCCAAATTAGTATGATGGGATTTTTTAAAATCCCTGCTGTGTCTTTTGAAAATATTATATTCAACGATTATTCTCATTTTTAAGTCAATGCGTATCACTATAAATTGATTTGTGGAATTTGATGTGTATTCAGATAAATTTCAAACGCTGAAATTAACGTTAAAAATTCCAAGGGTACTATACATGAAATGTGTTTAACGCAACTACTAAAATGCTAAGATAAAGTTGACCCTAATCTTAGTGACACGAGACAGTGAGGCTCATTCTGATGATCAAATCAATGTAACACGAGAAATACCGCAACAAAATTTCATAACTTTTATTTTACATATGTTTTCGAAAATTCAAAATCTCCATCAATTTAAATATTTCCTTCTGTTGGAGACCGAAGTATAAAATAGCAACGTTAACTACTGACATGAGCCTCAGAGGCTCGTAAAAAGTAATTCATATATTTTTAACTTCTTCACTGAATAAAACAAGCTTTACATCGTAGTAAGGCATCTTTTATATATAAAAATGTTTATCTTTTATAAAAAAATGAAAGCTTATCATATGCAAAAACTTATTTCTCTGTTCTGTTTACTGTAACTTGGGAAATGTATTCTCATTTAAATTAAAAATTAAGCGATGGGCATGTCTGAATACAAGTGTATTAAAAATATTAAAACCATTTGGAGTTTGTAAGAAATAGAACTGTTTGTTAAAAAATATGCTAAATCGTTTTCCGTAATACTATGTTCAGGCATTAATTTGAATTGAGTCAATATTCGTTTAATTGACAAAATTATTTTTAGTGTTCAGGAATACGCAAATCAGCGTATTCAATAATCATTTGACAGCTGGAAAACAAGAAAATTTTTTTTTATAACAATTCATAAATTTTTTTATCAGAATTTCTTGAATATAACATTATAACACCGTTATTTGCCTTTACGACTTCTATTAAAAAATACGTTGAATATATTGTTGAAGATTTACTCCTATCTTTTATTTTTTTTTTAATCTGCCCTAACTACTGCGGGAACTTATTTGCCCTGAGCACAGCTTCTGTATATTGATTTGATGTTTTCTAATATCAAACCACTGTTTTGTAAATTTTCGGCATTGCCTAGTATGATTCGGTATATTGAGGTATATTATTTGTTTTCTGGCAGAAGGATATTCACTCTACTCCAAGCGAGTATTACAGTAAAAATTTCTGGTGCTATTTTGTTAATCAAAATTCGTATTTCATTGTTTTGTTATAGTCCTTATCCCCAAAATTTAGAAATATTCAAAATATTTTAAATCATTAGAAATTTTAAATAATAATATGATAGAAAGAGAATGGAATAGGAATAGATATACAAGAAGTATCGGTAGATTTAGTGTTAATATAAATAAACTTACCTTCCACCTCGCTCGCAAGTTTTATTTGACCAGAGGTCAGCAATGAGTATTCAAAACGATGAGTAGATTCGAATCATACTTAGAATTTCTGCTACTTATACGAATTCATATTTATTTTAATGTCATACTCATACTACTCATACTCAAAGTTTGAAATAATCATGGTACTCGTACTTAACAATACGCATGATGGCATTGATTTCGACTCCATGACTCATCGTATTCACGAATCACAAAATAAGTATGATTCGCGTACGAACACTACATTACTAACAAGAGGGTTGTGTGTTTGCTCTCCTCGCTGTCTTTGCCTTTTTTGTTTATGTGTCTTTCTTCTTTCTTTGTAAAGGCAACAACAACTAGGACTGTAAATTTTGATGAATGATTCGAATCACTCGAATCATTTATGAGTATTATAAGTATTTTTCTAAATTTATGAATCTGAATGAGTAGGCGTATGAATCAAACATAGTTCGAATGTTATGAGTTTGATGTCAACGTTGTACTCATATTCATTGCGACTTGTACTTATAAATCAATGGTGTAGTGAATACGAATGAATCAGAGTAGTTGGATTTCAATACTGTTGACTCACTCATACTCAAAAGTTCAAGTACACATGAACTTGAACTTGAGTAGCGAAAAAGCGATTCATTGCTGATCTCTGTATTTGACTTTGTTGATATTTGTATTTTCAACCTCAGGTCAAACATTTCCAATTTACAACAAAATAATAATGACCGATTATATATGTAATAATACTGCTGTTGCGTATTCTGAAGAATAAGAAAACAGAAGCTCGTCTTATGAACTGACGAAAGCATTAGCAGCAACAAACATTCCATGGTTTATCGCCAAATATGGTAATACTTGGAACAGGGAACCGTATGCCTTTAATAGTTTAGTAGTATTACCAATTTTCACGCAGATTGTTAGCAGCCGTTACTTGACATTTTGTTGAGTGTTCCTTACTGCTCTTCTCATATTTATAACAGACAAACATTAAAAAAAGTATTTCGTCTAATGTTTTATTTCATATATATTACAGACGATAATATTTCGGTCAACTATGTATGTATGAGATAACAGAATTATTCGCTTTGAGAATGTACTACTCGGAAGTGATGAAAAATTTACACCTAATACAACTTTTCGAAAACTGAGCTGAAAGTCTTTCAGCTTTTAATAATTACAATAATTTTGTCGCGGTAGATGAGTAACTGATTGAATTTTATAGTCGTTATAAATTTCGTTGTCCACCGAAAGCGAATTGTCAGTTTTAGATTCAAGTACATGCTACGAGTGTAGCAACTACTTACAGCCGTATTTGGGTAAACTTGTATCCGGGAAATCAACCAGAAATCAAAGAGAGAGCTTTGTTATTGACACAATAGATGTTCTGTTTCAACGTGAAACTTGTTTACATCACATGACGTTGACAGCAAATTTTTCTAACGAAATATAACAATGGTTTGTACCATTAGGTTTCAGCCAGCCTTCAATTGAAAGTGTTACTAATGCGAGTGATAATAAGCTGCCCCATCTAAACGGCTGAAAACTTATAAATCGCCACATAGCAAGGGTGCTAGATGTCAAATTATTACCATTTAAAAAAAACCAAGCTGACATGAAGTGCTTGATTTTTACGTAAAAAACATGCTGCAATGTCATGTCAAAAATTTTGACGTAAATTTCGTAAAAGTGATAATAAAATGTAATAATGTAAAATAGTTTTATTAAAACGAATAATAATACTTGTAGTATGGATCAAAAGTGATACATAAGTTAGAATTATGAAGTTTTCTTAAGGCTCGATCTACGGTTAAACGCAATTATATGGTATTGTACTCTGTAAGTTTGATCTTAGCAATTTGAAGATTGTGTAATAAGCTTTATTTTTTAAAATGAGAGAAAATTTGTAATCTTTGAGTCCATGAAAAACAAATATTTTTAATTAATCTAACACACTACCAATTGAACTTCCACGGCACTCAATTTCAAACTCAATGGATATGGTGTTAATTCAAAATTGCAGCATAATATTAAAAAATAAATCGATTCTTATCAAAGGCTCAAATCTTTTATACTACATGGGGTATAGGGTCGAATTTACTGGAGTCACATAATTCGCATATAATTTGTAATTGTATTGCAATAAAACCAAGCTTAATCAGATCTAATAAAAAAACCAACTACCCCTTTAGTCTACTTCTCAATCTGTTGCCAAACCTATTATTCGGAAATAAGGAGCATAATTTAATACAGTCCTATAATTAATATATAAAGGCAATGATTTTAAGAATAAATTCAAATTTACAAAGTCCGGATGTCTTTACTTATTTTATTTATGTTATCTGTGTTTCACTTTAATTCACTTCAATTGGGGGGATTTTTGGGTATCATAAAATCCCTGTGTTAAAGATTATCAGTAAAGTAATTTTTTTTTAAATGTGTGGGCAATAAGTCTATTAATTTTTTTTTTAATCTTCAATTCCAAAAAGAAAAGTAAAAAAGAATCTTCATATACTTTAAAGATTTTATTGAATATTAATCATTTACTGTTAAAAACAAAAACTATTACATGTGCATACAAGTTTTGTCATGGCTTTTATTTAACATTAAACAAAATTTTCGTTTCGTTTTAAATGTTCGACTTTATTTTTTGGTGGATGAGCTAAATGTACCCTTACACGACAAATTTCATTATTCACAAACAAAAAATCTGTTACCCTGCTTTGAATGCACACCAGAGATCAGCAATGAGTATTCAAAACGGTGTGTAGAATCGGATCATACTCATAATTTCTGATACTTATATGCGTTCATACTTATTTTAATATTATACTCTTACTACTCATAATCAAAATTTGAAGTACTCATCGTACTCATACTTAACAATACGCATGATGTTGTTGATTTCGACATTTAAAAGAATCACAAAATAAGTATGATTCGCGTACGAACACTGCAATACTCACTAGAAGCTTGTGTGTTTTCTTTGCTTGCTCTGGCTTTGTCTTTTTTCTTTTTTGTACATGCAACAACAACTAAGACTGTAAATTTTGATGAATGACTTGACTCCCTCGAATCATTTATAAGTATTTTTCTAAAGCTACGAATCGGAATGAGTAGGGTTATGAATCAAACATATTTCGGATGGTAAGAGTTTGATGTCAACGTTGTACTCATATTCATTGTACTCATACTTATAAATCAATGTTTTAGTGAGTACGAATGAATCAGAGTAGTTAAATTTCAATATTGTTGACTCACTTATATTCAAAATTTCATAAGTGCCTGAATACTCATTTGAAGTCATGTCAAGTCTGGCCTTTATGGAAGAGTATTAAACCTGTAGATGTTTTGATAGGCAATTCCCATCTTCACATTAGCATCAGAATGATTAGGGTCATTGCCCTGTTGATCAATACGGATTCCTAATTCTTCCACATTTGAGTTGAAATTGTCCTTTAAATGTTTTATATACAATGTGTTATTCATTGTTACCTTAATAAAATCAAAGCTGCCCACACCTAGCGCCGACACACATCCCCAGAGCATTATATTATCACCACCATGCCAATTAACTGTTTCAAGCAAGTTTTTTATATTGAGCCATCCATTATTTTTCCGCCATACTAAAGTACATCCGTTTGAGCAAAAAATTAATTATTTTTGACTAGTCAAAAGTGATATAGTTTGACTCTCCTCACTCATTTGATGACATTGTTGACGAAACTACAGACATATCGATCGAAAATCATTTGTATTAGTAGCTCGTTATATGGGCAAAGGATCCCAAATAATTTGCGAAAGTTTTATAGAAATTATAAATTCTGATATTATATCGACAAACATTATTTTTTATTTCAAAATCAACGCCAGGTACTAATATAAATGCATGTTTAAAACTATGAAACCTAAGGAGATATTTTGAAATATTAAGGGCCTTTACAACTTGCAGTTAATGTTAACATTAGCTAAAGTGAACGCTAAAGTTACCTTTAACTTTTTTGCTATATTGCAACTTAATTATAAAATAAAGTTAACTTTTTTAAAAATATGGCAGTGCCGGACCAATATCGACCAATTTGGTGTCAAGCATCCACCAGCAATAGACGACGAGTCTCAATACGTGTGAAAGCGGAAAAACTTGAGCAAGCCTTACAACTTCATCCGGTCCCTAACTAAGATGATTAGACTCAAAATAGAACGCAGCGGTTATGGCACGACCAGCGACGAACAGGGATGACATAAATAGAGCGCAAACCAAACAACGTCATGCGCTCTCAAATTAAGACGATCAAACTCAAAATAGAAGGCAGTAGTGATCACGTAATCCGGCCTAAAATATTTAAGCGGAGCTAACTGGTTTTACTGATCAGCCACAACGGAATAACAAATTACCTCCCGAAGTTCAAACTTATGGTGAGCGAGCTATTCAGGGTTTAGGAGCATTATAACATTCATACATGGTCATTACAACCCTTCAGTCAGGATTACGACCTAGTTTCTCACACCACTTATGTTGTGTGTGTTAATTTTATACATGAGTGGCGGGCCCTACAGTTTAAAGTCGACTCCGAACGACAGATTTTTGAGAAGCTCTTCATGGCAATTTCATTTACTCTCAGAGTTTTTGACAGAAATCTGCTGAGAGGCAGTCGCCGAAGAATTTTTTTTTATATTTTCGTTTTGATGTCTGAACTGGAATATGAACCGTGGCCTTACGTCTAATAAGCTAACACACTATCAGCTAGACTACGGCGACTTCGACACAAAAATGAAATTAAAAAGGTAAGACAATTCACTCAGAATCTGAATACACTGCAAAGGAAGGCAAAGACACAGCAAAGAAATCTGAGGACACACTAAAGGCAGCTGCAGATGTTGCAAATGGAGTTGGAGGAATTCAAAAAGATATGTACGCCTTATTTCATTTGTAGAATAAAATCTAGAAGAGACGGAATAGCAGAACGATCTGATCTGGGAAGTGTGCTAGTCGATCAGCATAGACATAGCCTTGTCTCGATTTCCTTTTGCATACTGGACTGCTACTCACAATTCAACAAAAAGAACACCTGAAAATATTGTCATCGGCAATTACCCAAAGTTGGTGTCTAGCATGTACAAGCAATAGATGACGAGGCTCAATTCACGTGAAGGCGGAAGAACTTAAGCAAGCTATACAAATTTACGCGTTCCTGAATTAAGAAGATAGCATTCAAGATAGAAGACAGTGGTGATCAAGCAGTCAAGCTTAAAGAATTTAAAGAAAGCCAATTGGTTTTACTAATCAGCTACAATGGAATACACAATTATCTCCCGGGAGCGACTCTACAAACCAATTGGAAGGTTAAATGACAAGGTATTCAGGGTGTTAGAACATTACAACCCGGGATTCAAAATACAGTCGCATGCATGGGAAAATCGCCAAATTACGGTTATAGCACGACGGTATAGAACGACATAAATAGAGCAAACAAAGATGCTATAAGGGTGTCATGAGTTGTGAGTCGGTGATAAGACGTGAGTCTGTGATTAATAACAGAGACGTGTGTTAAAAAGTTAAATGTTAAGTATATTGGTATTGAACACCGAAAAGCTTAATCTTTGTTAAAAAGCACCGCGAATAAAAATAAATAAACGATTTATTTATACTTATTTAAGAAATGAGTAACGATGAAAAATAAATATTTTTTTATTTGAAATGCAATCATAGAATCCAGAAATAAATAAAAGTTTTGCAAAATTTAAAAACATAACAAAACGTAACAGTATTTTGGTTATCAACATTACTTGCACAAAACAAAAGCATTTTTCTTCATTTTATGCTTGGCTTCCTTAATTCGCAGGATACGTTTGTTTGTCATTTCGAACAATTTAAATAAGCCCGTGTAGAAGATAAAACACTGGAAAATATAAGATATACCTTAGAAAACCAGTAAAGAAGACCTGAGAATACACATCGTTGCAAATTATTCTCACCATTTTTTTTATTTTTCCTTCTTTCGGCATTGTAGTAAGGAAACAATAACAACAACTACCTGTGTTTTAGACCTGAAATATATTTGCAGAAAAGAATGGTTTAATTTGTTTTCCATGTCAGAAGAATCCAGGTTATTTCGGTCCTTTAGATTATTTTTCTTTCTCGCCAGTTTGAAAGCTATTTGACGGAATTTGCATTTTGCTTTTTTGCATAATTCTATGTGTAAATGGGTCACAAAGATAAAACAAAATTTCCAAAATGGCAATATCCATTTCAACTTACAAACTTTTACGCAGAGTAAAAGAACAGCAGGTTCACAAGAAGAGTAATGGATGTATGCAACTCTCTATGCCCTTTAAAGTAAGAAACATCGCAGAGAACAAATCAAATTATTATTATTATTTAATTATTATTCATTTTTTGTTTATCAATGTATCAGAAAATTATAATTAAAATTAAACAAATGCAGTATGCGTTAATTTACCAGTAACCACCTTGATTCCCTTGATTTATTGACCGTTAGTTTTTCTCGTCAAAAAAAAATTCTTCTCTGCGTTCAAAGTTTTACCCAACACGGGTAAATGTTAACACCTCAATGCGAGTGGCTAGTAACAAATATCATGTGCTGCAATTATTTGTCGATGGACGTAAACACCGAGTGTAAGAAATTAAAAATATTCATATTTGACAATTTATCAACGTAACCAAGAGCACTCACATCCACGCACATTTATTTATTTATTTATTTATTTATTTATTAATTATTAATCATAGCACAACAAGATAATAATCTTATAAATGAAAGTGCTATGGGAGTACATCAAAGAGGAAAAAGTAATAACAAATCATTGATTATATGAGTAATGAAATGTTTGAAGTACATTATGAATAAAAATTAATAAGAATAAGAACATGTTTTAACCTCAGGAAATAGCAATCGATACAACAAAATTAGGATAAGAAAATGAGTATATGTAAAAAACTGAATTAGGAAAGATACAAATATAAAGAAAAATACAAACAAAGAAATATATATACATATAATGAGATACAATGAAACTTAAATAATAAATTAGAAAAATGAAAATAATTAATCACTAATAAAAATGAAGAGTAAAAATGTATAAAACAATCAAAATATGTTACAAACTACTTAAACAGATTGTATAACTCCTTTTTGAACTTAGTTGCATTGCCTATGTTCTGAATATAATTAGGTAGTGCATTCCAAAGACTGATGGTGTGTATAAAGAACTGTCGTTTCGACAAAAGAGTCCTATGCCTTAATTGGATAATTTTCCTACCGCGGTTGGATCTAGCAAATCTAATCCTGCTAAATAAGTATACTGGCTGTTCCAAAGTAATAATCTTATGGAGGAGAATTAGGCACTTAATATTCAATAGATTATCAAAATGAATACCACATATCTGGTAAGAAAATTGTGATATATGGTCCCGACGTCCCTTAATAAATACATATCTGGCTATGTTATTGTAAGCCAAGTTGAGTTTCCGCCTATCATCCGCATCACAGTTTGCGAAAATTTCCGATCCATATAAAAGAACAGGAATCAAAAACGTTTTTGCCAGTTGCAGGCGTATAGCAAAAGGAGTCGAATCTATTACAGCCCATAAGTTCCTAAGCATACCATAAACTTTACCAACGATGACATTAATGTGGCTAGACCACGTTAGCCGACCATTGCTTGCATGACTAAATATTCTTGTGCCAGAGGAAAACGTACCAACAGCCAACCAACTGTCTGGTTGAAAAACTGCATCGAATGCATCTAGCAGTGGTGGATGATCAGGAAACTGTGGTATTGTAAGTGTACTGTGTTCACATTCCAGACAGACGTTATCTGTTAATATTCTACGTTAGTTCAAGCATTTCCTTTTCCCCACATACATATTTTATACTTTCCACGTAAATTTTTAAAAATTCATTAAAGCTGGTCAGTTTGAAGACCTTAGTATGAATTCAAAGAATGGCAAATAACGGTCAGTAATTCTGTGTTCAGTAATTGTCTGTTTTAGTTTATGTTTTCCATATAAACAGACAAACGAGTGAGAGTTATAAGAGCATTCATGTTATAGAGATTGAAACATTGCATTAGTACGTTCTATAGCACACGTCATCACAGTATAATTTAAATTCACTAAGAATGAATGAAGTGAATACAGGCTTCTAATGTAGAGGTGGTTTTACATTTCCTATAGGCCCAGTTTACTGAAATTTGTGCTCAATTCTTCCAATTGTGAACTTATTTGGTCGATTATGACGAGCAAAAAAAGCATTTTGATTTGAATGTCCATTATAGTAAAAGGTTTTAACAATCTTGACTTACTTACTTACTTAATTGGCCATTAAATTTTCAGCCATTAACGGATATCGGCCTGCCGCAACACATCCTTGCAGACGACTCTGCCTCTTTCGCGCCAGTTGGTAACACCAATCGATGACAGGGCTACCTCGATCTGGTCCTTCCAACGCAAGCAAGGTTGTTCTCTTCGCCGAATTCAGCAGATACCCGCATCAAATACCTCCATTCGAACGGATGTTAATACGCTGCATAACATCCACGTCGTTGACGTTGGATCGGATGCGGAAATCATCGCTAACTCATGTCCCAACCTTTCTATAACATATACTTAGTTTTCCCCTCATTTACTGCCAGACCTATCTTAGTAGACTCCCGTGACCCTATGACTCCCGACTACCCTATGTTGTCAATATCGTCAGCATACGCAAGCAATTGGACGCTTATTTGAAAAATAGTGCCATTGCAATGCATCACTGTCTTCCGCAAAACACTCTCCATGACGAAGTTGAAGTGGTCGCATGATAAGAGATCGCCTTGTATGAAACCTCGCACGGTATCAAAGCGTTGGGAGAGGTCCATTTCTACCTTGACGGAGATACAGCAAATGCTCAACGTCATTCGGCAAAGCCATATTAGCTTCGCATATACTAATCTCAGACATTGCGGCAAAAATACGATCGCTTTTGGGGCTATCGAAGGCTGCCTTATAGTCGACAAAAAGATGGTGTGTGTCGACTGGTTCTTTATGGGTCTTCTCCAGGATTTAACGTAGTGTAAAGATCTTGTCGATGGTGGACGTGCCAAGTCTGATGCCGCACTGATAAGGATAAGTTTTGACGACTGGCTTCAGACGTTTACACAATACGCCCGTAAGAAGATGCGATGGGGAGAAGACTTATACCATTGTAGATAGCGCATATAGTACGGTCTCACTTTTTCAGGATAGGACAGAGGACACTATGGTTCCAATCGTTGGGCATACTTTCCTCTAGCCATATTTTGTAAATAAGATGGTGCATGCGCCCTACTTCCGGTCTTAAACAATTCAACGGGTAGGCCATCTGGACCTGGAGCTTTATTGTTTTTAAGACACGACTTTGATCTTGATCTTAATGGCTAGGCGGCGGAATCTCCAGGCTGTCATCATCGATTGGGTTCGGCACTCCAGGTTTTTATTCCCAACTTTGCAGAAAGACGCTCTGGGCTTAAAACCTTCGGTTAGACGCTTAACCTTTTAATAGAATTTTCGAGCGTTATTCCTCTTCTTGCGTCTGAAAAACCGTCTCTCATCCCTTCTCCTCTCTCTATGGTTCTCGACAATGGCTCACGTAGCGGCTGACTGCAACGTTTTCTTGTATGCAGCGTTTTTGTCAAACACTGATGCAAAAAAATGTCAAACTAAGGGCCATTATTAGAACTTGCCGTTAACTAAATGGAGGATTTTAACGGGCAGATAAATTGACAATTGGGCGTTCAGCTAAAGGGAGGATTATCATACTTTTAACTTTTAAAGTTAAGTTTATGTTTGAAATTGACTATTTTCAATAGAGCAACTTCAAATGTAAACAAAATGAGCAAATACAACATAAAAAGAAGCCCGTCGATGGCACTGCGTTTAAAAAAACTTTTAATTGAGCAGTGCGACATTGCTCCGACACTATTTAAAAAGTGCTCTTTTATCAATAGATTATAATAACGAAAAGAAGATAAAGGTGACTTCAAAGTTTACTTTAGCTAAAGTTACCTTTAACTAAAGCCAACATTAACGACAAGTTGTAATAATGGTCATAAGTTGAGTAAAAAAATTGACGTTAAGGTATGACTCGCCTTTAACATCGTGCATTATGATTGGACCACCCTTTATTAAAATATAATTACAATTACAAATACAATGTTAATTATTATAATTAATTATATTATAATTAAACAAGTTCCTCAAAAACGTTTGAGACTATACCAACATTTTTAAAAATCGATATGTAGTTGACTTTAATAACTTGTTGCCGTAAAATCGATTAAGATCAAATGAAACTAAAAAATTTATTAAAAATTATTTCATATACTTCTTATACCATATATGTATGTATGTGTAGGATATTACATAGCCGTAGTGAAACAAACTTTGCTTGGCTCATCAGCATTATTTGACCACTCATTCTGAATTCTATTCATATACCAAACCATGATTGTTGACTACAGCAATGCCAGCAATGTGTATAAAACAAAATGCTGTGTAAAAAGGATAAATTCAATGCATGGGTTTTATTCCAGTCAGATGTTATTGTTTGTAAGTATTCTTCAAAATTCTAAAATGATTTCTCGATTTTGCAAAATAAACGGAATAATGATCTCTGGTATACGAGTATTGAATGAAATGAAGCAAAAAAAAAAGAAAACTTTATAAATATATTCGTAAAAAACAAACACCGGCAAGCAAATGTTGTTGGGCGTTGAGAATAATTTTAAATTTAATGACAATTTTGTGACAAACAAATTAAATTAATTTTCATTAAATTGAAATGTAAGGTTATAGCCCATTTACACTACAGCGAAATCTAGTACTTATGAGATTTCGAGCCAAATCTAGTTGATTTTAACTAGATTTCCCATACAAAACAAAACCTACTTATTTAGTAGATTTCGGCAAAAGCTACTCAAAATCTAGTAAAAATAAGAATGCAACTATGTGTTTTGCCAAATAGTACTTAAAAATATAACGCTGAGCAGGAAAAAAAAATGACATTTTAATTTAACCCTAATCAAGTCAACATGTGCCTTTCCGACACATATTTCACTTTGTCATCTTGTAACTTCCTTGAATATAGGTTCTAGTTCTTACTGCTTCGTGAATTCCTACTTTCAATTGTTTTATTTAGAATTTACAAATTTCAAGTAATAAATTAATTTCTTTTTATTTTTTATTTCGTTTCAATCAAAAATGTTCTTAATCATGTCAAAATGTGTCTATGAGGCACATATGGGAACGCTATTACTTCTATTGTTGGTGAACAACAAAATAAAATATAATAATGAGTTATAATGAGGTATAATGAGTTACGAAGAGTTCTGGCACCCATTATTTTCCGTAGTCTTCTAAAATTAAATAAAAATAATTTGTCCAATGTTCATTTCATACAACACGCGGATGAATTCTCACACCAAACAAGGCAGACCGATATGCGACGTAGATGTTATATGTTCCCACCGAACATATGCAGAATGTGTAAGCAGTCTTGCAGTATTTACCACAAAAATACTTGCAACGAGCATTGTTCAAAAGTTCTAGTTTGCTTAAAATGCGAAAATAAATAAATAATATTTCATTTATGTAACTGAGAAGAAAAAATTTAATAAAATAAAAATAAGTTAACAAAATTAATACGTAAATTCTTTGTATGTGCCTCTGAGACACATTTTGACTGGATTTGTAAAAATTTTTCCTGACTTGATTAGGGTTAAACTAAAATGTTATTATTTTATTTTAAATTTCAGTCAGCTGTTTTTGTTATTAAAATGAAATCCTGCTACTGTCAAATAAATCCAGTGTAAACGATCTAGATTTTGAGTAAGATTTGAAATCTAATCTACTAGATTTCGCTGTAGTGTAAATGGCCTATTAATGACATTTTTATAAAATTTTATTTATTATTAAAATCATCTACAACTCAGTTTTGTTTGCCACTGTATAGGTAAATAAATATATTTTGCATTTGGAAATCATAAGCATGAGAAAAGGAAATTAATTTCTGTAAAACTCAACTTGTTTGTTATTCAAAGTCTTAGGGTCTTAAAGTGTTTTTTTTTTTTTTTTAATAAAATTGGTCTTTTAACAAATAATTGGCAATTATTTAATATTTCTTTCTTCGTTTACTTAAATAAACCAACAATTGTATTCCACTTTGGCTTTTAAAAAGGACTTGTGCTTTTGGAAATTTCGTATTTGAAGGACACAGAATTCTTAAAATTTATTAGCAAATGAAATGAAATCGTCGTTTATAAAGAAAATCATATAAAAGAATACAATCACAAACCAAATAAAGCTTTTAAAATAAATAACACCAAGAAGGAGGTTAAAAACGTTTGTTGTAATTGCTCCCAATTTGGGTGTTTTTCTAAATCAATAAATGGTGAATTATGCTGTGGCAGCATTTAAAGCGGAAAAAGTGCCACACAAAATTCTTTCAATTCGCATTAAGTTTTAGCCAGCGTCTAGAAATTCGACTCGTTGGTTTCGGCCCTTTCGAGAAATTCCGTTTTGTTGTGATTAAGGAGTAGATATGTGTTTACACCTGGGTATTTACCCAACGCTGGGTATTTACCCATTTATACCCACTTTTATACCCGGGTATTTACCTAATTTCGTGTAAATACTTATTTGAATAACGAATACTCGCTGTTACGTAACGTAACAGAAATGTGGATATTTAGGAATTTATTTTGAACATGTGTATTTTGGAATTGCTGAACAATTAAAACTGCCAGCCAAAACAAGTTGGGGAAGTTACTTCTATTCAATGCAGACTGTAATAAAAACTAAAGTATCCCTTCAGGTCTTGTGTTCATGAACTCATTAATCTACAAGCGGATATAAAATCACAGCTACTTAGTGAAATCTTTTGGGATCAATGAAATTTAAGCTCTAATATATTTGGTTGCATTGCAGAATGGATTTGTAAGCTCGAATCAAATGAATATAATATACACAGGGTATATTTCGCGTTTAAAGAAATTAAAAATAAGCTTGAATTAGAGTTTGCTACAACTTTGATGCTGCGTGATGCTGAAAAAACTGAGCTATCAACTAAATTCAATACAGGATTTAAAAAAAAAACTATAAAACCGATACATTTAGCTGCGAACTTGCTAGATCCTAAGGCAAAAGGAAGTGATCTTGATCCGCCTGAGTAGGTAGATGCATTGGAATTCATTCACACAATGTCACAGGCGCTAAACATAAATGTAATGCCAGATTTTGCCACTTACAAGGCCAAAATTGGTTTCTGGGCACAATCTTTTTCCTGGAACTGTTTGGTTGAGATTTCTCCAGTAACTTGGTGGAAAGGAATTTGTGGAAGTACGCAATTAAGCAAATTAGCTGTTTGAATTTTAACAGCTCCCTGTACTTCAGCTGCTGTTGAACATTCCTTTAGCACCAACAGCATCATTCACTTAAATAATAGGAACCGTTTAACGACACACAGAGCAGGAAAAATAACATATATATCGTGCCATTGGAACTTGCTTTTTAAAAATAGTTTACAACCTTCAGCACTCCACTCAATTTAAAAATAACATGAAGAATGTACTCAAGACGATACCCCTTCAACTTCAGCAGGAATCACGCACTTTACTCGATTGAGTTTTTATCGGATACGGCCAGCGACAGCGATTATGACTAAACTTATGAGTTATTTCATTTATTATTAAAAAGTTAATTCATAGTAAAAAATTTTATTCTTTTAATTTATTTAAATTTTTCTTTAATTTGATTTATACCCACATTTTGGGTAAATACACAGGTGCTTGGGTAAATACCTGGGTATTTACCTTTAAATACCCAACTTACCATTTGGGTATTTATCCTTGTCGCAACACTATTAGGGAGCTTAGTATGCTTTAAAGCGGAGAGCGATACTGGATAGCATAGCTACTGGTAAGCCCTTCAAAGCTAAGAGTACTTCAGAGCAATACACAAATACACATGGCGTCTGTTTTCCAGGTGGAATGGTGTGCCTATTCATCTTTACATACATATGTATATACATAATTGATCATTACAAGCCTTTACGACCTAGTTTCTCATATTTGGTGAACCAGTATAAGGCAACCTAGACATTAAACTACTGCCCTTCTGCTATGATATTTAATATGTTATTGAAACAACAGAACAAATATTTGCTAGCCTTCTGTAATCAAAGTTAGCCAACCCAATATTTTCAAGCTTTTCTAATACAAACAAGCAGTCTATTCTAGTTCGATTGTTTTAATTTTGAACACATTTGTATTTTAAAGCATTTTTTTATAAACGATTCCTATCGTTATATTTAAATAAAACAAACTGTGTGTAAGATATCATCGAAATTTATTATTCTTTATATATAGTATTTGACTTTACGTCGGAAATATAAGGTCGTTCAAATACACAGCCCTGCAAATTTTGACTTTTTTGTGCAAATAAGATGGCTTCAGGTATTTTCGAAGGCATTTGGCGCGCTAAACACGAATCTGGTTTCAAAAGTTTTCCATCACGTCAGGTTTTCGAGAAAAAGGGGGTTGAAAACCCTAAAAATAGCGTTTTTGGCCATTTTTGAAACATTGTAGAGCTCAACACTGACGTGCTAGAACCATCGCTATTGTTAGAAATTGACAATTGATCTTTGCTCTTTAAAATGAGCCCAAAGCCAAATTGTTTGCATACAACCTTAAAGTAGGGGGTGGGTTTATGTCAAGGGGTGCAAGAGAAAAAGAAACACATTACGGAGGTCCTTAAAAATTAATCAGATTTACTTGAAAATTGTTATTCAGGGGTTTTTGGGGTCGCTGATTACAGATCTTCATTCAGATTTAAAAAATTCAAAATGGCGGCTCCAATATGGCGGTCAAGTACATCTGATTAATTTTTATAAACCTCGAGCGCCATATTGGATCCGCCATTTTGAATTCTTTAAATCTGAATGAAGATCTGTAATAAGCGACCCCAAAAACCCCTGAGTAACAATTTTCAAGTAAATCTGATTAATATCTAAGGACCTCCGTAATTTGTTTCTTTTTCTCTTGCACCCCTTGACATAAACCCATCCCCTACTTTAAGGGTGCATGCAAACAATTTGGCTTTGGGCTCATTTTAAAGAGCAAAGATCAATTGTCAATTTCTAACAATAGCGATGGTTCTAGCACGTCAGTGTTGAGCTCTACAATGTTTCAAAAATGGCCAAAAACGCTATTTTTAGGGTTTTCAACCCCCTTTTTCTCGAAAACCTGACGTGATGGAAAATTTTTGAAACCAGATTCGTGTTTAGCGCGCCAAATGCCTTCGAAAATACCTGGAGCAATCTTATTTGCAAAACCCATGCAGGGCTGTGATATCAGACAGAACTTCTCTGGGTGGAGAGGGTCCGAAATGTTTACTTTTCCATTACTTTGACGCATAAATCACGCTGAAATTTAGCCGATAGAATAGATTCTACTGTACTTGAGGACCACAGTAATTTGTAGCTTATTCTCATACGCCTGCGACTTAAGAAAATTACACAAAAAAGTCTTACGGAGTAATATTGCACGATCTCGATGACCACGTGACCTGCACGTGAGATGACCATACCTTCAAAATAATCGTGCAGAAGAAAAGTTTGAGTGTAAAGCAGATATATTATGAAAGAAACTTCCGATTAATTTATAGATTCATAGCCATGTCTAGAGCAGAAATCAGCAATGAAGCGTTTTTTCGCTACTCATAAGCACTCATGAAATTTCGAATAAAAGTGAGTCAACAATATTGAAATATAACTACTCTGATTCATTCGTACTCACTACAACGTTGATTTATAAGTATGAGTACAATGAGTATGAGTACAACATTGACATCGAGCTCATACCATTCGAAATATGCTTGATCCATATGCCCACTCATTCCGATTCATAACTTTAGAAAAATACTTATAATACTCATAAATGATTTGTGTGACTCGAATCATTCATCAAAATTTACAGTCTTAGTTCTTGCATTTAAAAAAAAGAACAAAATAAAGACAGCAAGCCAAGCAAACACACAACTCTCTAGTGAGTATTGTTGTGTTCATACGCGAATCATACTTATTTTGTAATTCTTGTAAATGTTGAGTAGAGGAAAATCGAAATCAACAACATTATACGTATTGTTAAGTATGAATACGATGAGTACTTCAAACTTTGAATATGAGAAATTATGAGTATGATTCGATTCTACTCATCTTTTTGAAAACTCATTGCTGATCTCTGGTCTGGGCAGTAATTAGAATTAAACACAATTGGAGTACCTTTTGCACTACTACTGCATAGAAAACTTGACATTGACATCCATAAACGATTAAAAAATATGTAATTACGACCATTGAACACATTCAATCGCTTAAACATTGAAAATTCGTACTAATATTTCAAACTTTGCAAAAAGTAAGGCAAAACAAAGAACAGAATAACAACCATGATAAATGGGATAATTAAACCTTTTTTCAAATTAAAAATATATAACCAACAACAATAGAAATTAAAAAAAAAACGAATGATAACTTTTTAAATTTTTTTCTAATATTATAAAAAAGCTCGTTTAACCTTTTTAATTTTACGCAAAGAAAACATAGAAAATTTGTTACCAATTCAACAGAATAAAAACGACGATGAGGAGCATTATATAAATAATGATTTTTGCCTGTTATTATGGAAGGCAATGGTCGACAACGTATTATTTTACAAAATATGGGGAAAATATTGTAGAAATAATATCATTGAAGAGAAATAAAGGAAGTAAAATTTTAAAATTAATGACATTTTATGGCTTCACACAAATTGTTAAAAACATATGATTTTTTGCCTTATCAAACTCAAGAACGATTAGAACGCAAATAAGTCAGTCAATACGACAATATGATGTACTATACTATACTTTTACGACAACTGTAGTCGGGTCTGCATCTGTTCAAAAATTGTTTTTTTGTGCTTAAACTTTCTATGAAAAAAAAACTTAAATTCAGAACTGCAATATGACAAACGATATTTGTCCAGTGCAATGCAGAGTCCTTATGATTCACAGATTTTTCTTCTTGCTAAAAAGCTAACAAGACAGACTTCCAATGTTACGGAGTTACAATTTAAAATGCCCTGTAACTATAGTGACATTTTTTCAAGAGAGAAATTAAAAGGATAGCACATGAAAACGATCAATTACTCTTTGAATTGCATGCTTACCGCAAAATGGTCGAAGTGCTCTATGAACAAAATAAATTTCGACAATTTGGTCAACTGGTTTTTTTTTTATTAAACAATTCATGATGACTTGTCAGGCCATACGGATCTGTCAAAACAATTTTTCATATTTAAAAAACTCGAATCCTTTGTATGAAAGACCAGATGAGTGCATAAAAGCAATTTTCTGTTCTCTCTGGGTTCACTTCCCCAAAAACAAAAGTAGTTTATGTGAATGTGTATAAATTAAAAACTAGTTGAAACGATCTTCTCCATGAATGTATCGTTTTTGGTTAGCTTGAAGGTTGAATTCTCTGAAGAGAAGTTTCTTTAAAGATGTAAACACTGTATCGATGTTAAGGCTCTACTCAAGTTTAATATGGAAATAAGATGGTTGAGGAATGTCTCTCTACTCTCTCGAAGCTTTTTCTTCTGCTTTTTCATTTTATTTTTAATCTCTTTCTATGTAACATCTTTATTTCCTTTCTTTATATTTTTCCGCTTTTAGGATGAATATAGAGAGTCTCATGACCTCCAGTTTTCTTATCGTCCTCAAACGAACCTAAGTAGGTAGGTATCTATAGACATTGTCAAGTCAACAAAGAGTTATGGACTTCAGTTTATAACAAACATCTATGGATGGCCACTGTCAGCAAAAGTTTAGGTATCCCATAAATAAATAATTGATGTTTTTCATACTTATTTTTATTAATTTATTTCTATTTAATAAAAAAACAAACAAATTTTTAAGGTTTTTCACAAACCATAAGAAAAATGTGGGAAACTACCTGGTGACTCCTTATTTATTCACCGCTTAAGTGTAGATACCCCAAAGAACAACTCACTCCATTTGACATTAAATGTACCAGTTTTTTTAGACTTTTCTGTTGATATTTGACATCATGCACTCACGAGCAAGTTTTTTGGTTGACTTTTGTTTGATGCTTAGCGACTAGTCGTTATTCCGAATGATCTCGTAAATATTCTCTTGGAGTCATATTGGAATTTTGTGCAAGAGTATTAAGCCTGTGGGGACATCGGTAGGTAAATCACATCTTCAATTTAACAGCAGAATGATTGACTTGCTGGAAGTAATAACTATTACGAATTCCTGATTCTTTCGAATTTTTAGTGAATTTGTTCTTTGGAACGTTAAAATACTCTCTCATTTCCATTATTTCCTCAACAAACCCCAAACTGCCCACACCTGGTGTACTTTCTTAGGCATACGTTAAAATTTATTCACTCTTTTTATTATCAGCTACTATATTATCCTACTTTATATGGCATTTAATACATACATACATATATAATTGGTCATTACAATTCTTCAGTCAGGATTAAGACCAAGTTTCTCACACTACTTACATATGTTGTGTGTGTTAATTTTAAACATGAGCGGCGGGGCCTACAATTTAAAGTTGACTCCGAACGGCATATTTTTGAGAAACTTTTCATGGCAATTTCATTTGCTAGAAATCTGAGAGGAAGTCGTCGAAAAAATTCTTTTGTATTTTATTTTGATGTCTGACCTGGGATATGAACCCTGGCTTTTCGTCTAATAAGACAACACACTCCCTACTAGACTACGGCGACTTATGGTATTTAATATCGACTTAAATTTGGTATCTTATTATCCTTTCCAGAATTATAGTACAACTCTGTTAAAATTGCCGTGATTATTTCCCAAGTCAACTCAGGCAATCGGAATACCTATGGCCTATAACATGTCAGAGATTCGTACTGGCCTAGCCAGCACATCAGCAATATAAGAGTTACCTTTGAATGATCCGAAATTTCTCTGAAAAATGGTCGAAATTCATGGACAAGGATTAATTCACATCCTGGCTGTGCGAGCAAATTTAGACATTTTCAAAGAAAATTACGTCACCCAATAAGCATTACGGCGTTTTGAAAGTTGTTATAACCCCTGCTTGGAAAACAAGTGGTTAGGCAGCCTCTATAAATACAACAGAACATTGATATACGAGAAACTCGAACATATATAAAGATCTCGAAGAGCCAGATATGGAAATTTACACTATGCGACAAAATAAAAAAAATTAAATACATATTATGTCAAACTTGTTTTATTTGACAAAAATTGTTTTTTTTTTTTGACTTTACGCACAAATTTATTGATTACACAAACATTTCCGAACCGATGTCCAAATAATAACTACGATAATTTTTGTCTGATTTTATCAAATGGAGTGTCAATTTCTTCACAAGATAATGCACTTTTATGTATTAAAGACAGAACAACCAACCAATAATTCAGATAAATAAGCTTATTTTGCTTATGCAACATGAAATATCAAAAATTCATTTCAAATTTATTTTTAACGAAATTGAAAAACACAAGTTAAAACTTTTTATTAAAAGAACTCTCTACTACCGAGTTCTCCAATTTCGAATTTCTTTTTCTAAAGTAAATTAAAGATAACTTTAAACCAAATTATATTACAGTGCGCACCCTTTCTTCATCCAATTAAAAGCAAATATTCTTTAGTATCAACTCATTAAGTTGAAGAAGTAAACTTAGTTCTGCAGTGCTCGCTTTTCCCAGCAGTAATTTGGCCCAAGAGAAAAGACCACACTTTAAATTAACTATATGCAGAAGTCGCCGTAATCTAGTAGGTAGTGCGTTGGCTTATTAGACGTAAAGCCGAGGTTCAAACACAAGGTCAGACATCAAAACGAAAATATAAAAAAAATATTTCTTCAGTGACTTCCTCTCGGTAGTCTTCTGGCAAATATTCTAAGAGTAGATGAAATTGCCATGAAAAGTTTCTCAAAAAATCTGTCGTTCGGAGTCGACTTCAAACTGTAGGTCCCAATATAAGTGGTGTGCAAAACTAGGTCCATAATCCTGAATGAAGGGTTGTAATGACCAATTATGTATGTATGTATATAACGGCTCTCCGTGTCTTAGTAGTAATTATCGGTTCCCCGAAATATTTAATAATCACGAGAGAATGCAAAGAACTTTTTCACTTGTGATGATATTCAAGGATTTCACAGGGACATTTCAGATCATTCAAAGGTAACTCTTATTAGAGTTCCAAGACATAGTCACATCGTTGGAAATTACATTGCTGATGTACTGGTCTGATCCGGTACAGAGCTCACAATCTCCACGATTACTACGATTTCCGCGGTTAATTTGATTATTGTTTACTCTTTTTAGAGCGAGACTCAATCTCGTTGACAGGAGGAAAATACATGCAATATTGCTAGACTCTGATGGACACATATGAATAAAAAGAGGACTGACTCACTTCTATCCATAAAGCACATGCCAATTCATCGCACAATATCGATTCCAACAACCCACTGCAAAGGCATGCCGTAAGAGTTGGCATTACGGCAAATGACTTCTGCGGGAGCTGTAGATAAGAAAGAGACTGTCTTTCTGATATGCTTTACCTAGCTCTCAGACAAAAAGATTGCTGCAGTAAATTCCTAACCTAATTTAATCTAACTTGAAAATAGGTTTGAGGGCCAGCACTATCTACATTTTCTAGGCTTTCACAAAACATGCTTTTTAACAAACAAACAATTGATCTTTATTGTATGGTAGGCCGTTTGATAGGTATTTCAGGACCCTCTGCGGTATTAGTTTGCTACACATATTTCGAAACAGAATTGACATACATATATCGTCATTTGGGAGAATATAAACATATATTATTTGAATGACAATATTCAAGCATCCATTAGTTTTGTGATGCAGTTTTAAAAATTTGTGAAAACATATAAAACTCGAACTTTAAATAACCTGTAAAATCTAAAAAATATTCAAGTGAAAGGCAGTATAATAAACAACCAAAAATTATCGAACAGAACGAAAAAAGTTTTACAAACACAAAAACGGATATTATGGAATTACGAAAATGAGAACGACTGCAAAAGTTACTGAATTTTGTTTTTGTTACTTTTTGTTTACTTGATTTTTCAGTAGATTTAGATTTTTTTGTGTAGCATATAACACGCAAGTGTAAGGCATCGAAGTATTTTTCATTAATTAAATTTTAATTCCAGTGAGAAACGTACACATTAGGAGAGTAAAAATTAATATTTTCAACAATAATAGAAATTTATACAAGGAATGAGACATCTGCTTATAATTCAATTCCATTTTACTTGTAAATGTAAGCTTGTACAAAAAGTTTTAATTTAAGAGAATAGCATAAAATTGTTTAAGCCGATCTGTAAACGAATGACAGATATGGATAAAAAAAATATTGCACTCGAATTATTAAAAAAATAAGACGTGACGTCAATGCTGTAAATCTTTCCTTTTGAGAAGTTTTATTGCAAAACTCTTGCTATTTGTCACATACATATCTATTCAAAAGTTACAATACTTACCAGATCTGTGTAATCTGACGGCTAGTTGTTCCAAGAAAAATAATGATTATAAAACTATGGCAAGTCTGTCCAATACAGTAACTAACATAAGAATGATATCTTATTTGTAAGGTTTTTTATATGATTTCTTGATATTTGAACCGAATTTTTTACTAGAAATTCTACTCAATTTTCTTACAAAATAAGTGATTATTTAGTGAAAGTGTTGTTATTAAATATTAAATAAATTTAAATAATATGATTTAGGGCCATTATTACAACTTTCCGTTAAATTGGGTTTAGTTAAAGGTAACTTTAGCTAAAGTGAACTTTAAAGTCACCTTTAACTTCTCTTCGTTATTACAAAGTAATCATAAAATAATTTTAACTTTTTAAAAAATATGACAGTGCCGGAGCACTGGTAGGTAACACTGCTCCATTAAACAAGTTTTTTAAACGAAGTGGCAACGACGAGCTTCGTTTTTTTCTTGTATATGCTCATTTTGTTTATATTTGAAATTGCCATATTGAAAACAATATATAATATGTCAAGATCCTACATAAACTTAACTTTAACAGTTACGGATAGGATGATGCTGCTTTTATCTTAACGCTCACTTCTACCGTACTGTGTACTTATAATAATGAAAAACAATTTATCTGCCCGTTAAAATCCTCCCTTTAGTTAACGGCAGGTTGTAATAATGGCCCTTAAAGAAATTATAAATTTAAAAAAAAATTCATTTTATTATTATTATTATTACATTACAATTACAAATTATATTTAAATATATTCGACCATTTGTTCGGTGTAGTGTAATAGACAAGAGCCTCTGGTGGGAATCGAATCCTCAACCCTCACGCTGACAGACTAGCGCGCTATTAGACTTCCTGGGCACCCAAAATATTTTTATGGCCATTATTATACTTGCCGTTAACTAAAAGGAGGATTTTGATGAGTAGATAAATTGTTTTTCATTATTATAAGTGAACAATAAGATAGAAGTGAGCATTAAGCTAAAGGGGGGATCATCCTACCGGTAACTTTTAGAGTTAAGTTTATGTTTGAACTTGCGATACAAATATATTATTTTCAACATGACATTTTCAAATATAGACAAAATAGCATATACAACAAAAATAACGACTGCATTTAAAAAAATTGTATAATTGAGCGGTGTTATCGACATTGCTCCGGCACTGCCATATTTTTGAAAAAGTTAACTTTATTTAATCATTAGGTTGTAATAACGAAAAGAAGTTAAAGGTGACTGCAAAGTTCACTTTAGCTAAAGTTACCTTTAACTAAACTCAACTTTAACGGGAAGTTGTTATAATGACCCTTCATTGTGCTACTTAACTAACTCTTCCTCCAACTTTTGGTATTTTGTTTTAATTACTTGTATTGTTTTTTTGTTTTTCATTTTTGAGGATTTTGTGGCGAAACTTTTTAAATGAGTGCCACTAACAAATTAAGCTCAGAACCTGTTATTGCACAAGCACACCGCTTTAGCAATTACATTTGTATGTCATTTTTACTCATCTATGTACATATATTTGTGGTTCTTATTACTTTTTGTGATGCAACCAACGCTTGTATACGTTACGACTATAATCATTTATATAACACCAATAATACGGACAGTATTTTTTTAATTGAAGTTGCCATAGTCTAGTAGGTCGTCATTTGGTATATTAGACGAGCGATCGTGGTTCAACCCCCGGCTCAGACATCATATTTCTATCGGAAACTTCCTCTGGGCAGCAGTTTTCTGGCAATATCTCTAAGAATAATTAAAACTGCCATAAACATTTTCGACATCAATTTGTAGGTCCCATCAGGTGTGGATGAAATTTGCAGGCGTTATGTGAGACTCTGGGTTGTTATTCTGACTATAGAGTTGTAATGTGGTCCACCAGGTTATTAAGCAAGAAAAATTTTTAGTTGTGCTCATTTATTTAAAATCCTAGCTTAACTATGCCCACTGCTTGATCATGATCAAATATTGTTATATTAGTTTGGAAGAAAATGAGAAATAAAAACAGTACATTTATAAGTTTTTAAAGATTTATTGAAAAAAGTGGTTTTTGAAGCCGTCCTATATATAGGACATTGGGACATGACTTATTGGGTGTGATACGACACAAAACATTTTACATGTAATCCTATGTCACATTTTCGGCATCTAGTTAAGGTTTTTTGATTGCAGGCTCCACATCTTGTTTGTTTTTCCTGCGAAATTACCCAATGGTCCAATCGATCATAACGCAATTCATTATTTAGGCTAAGCGATGGATGAGCCCTTTGGTGAACCGGAATGTTTTTATTGTGAAAAAGTAGAGTATTGGCGATACTTCTTCTGAAAGACAATTGATCCATAGTTCCTCCATTATGCTTGTGAATCTGCCAAGCATTATGTACCGCCATATCCACACAGTGTGCTATGATGGGAAAATACCATTTTTTCCTCTTATAGCAGTGCGATATAAGCTTATGTTCTGTTCAGAACGATCCACTTTACAAGCATTATTGGGCGGGAATGTAGTTATATTACACACATTTGGGTCCTCATCCTGTATCAACGCAAAGATTCATGAAGAGAAAATTCTCTATGGAAAATACATAAAATACATAGCATATTATATTCCCAATGTCCATATATAGCTCACCAAACTTTAAGGTGTCACAACAACAAAACTTAAACTCAATAACTAAACTTTTATACATATAACAATCAAGGTACTCTTCATAAATATAAATTCAAACATGATATAGTAGCGGTTTTCACTCTTGGTAGTAAATTACCCTTGTAGGTTTGGTAAGTATGGTAGGTATAGTATAAATACTACATTTACATCAACGCAACAACAAAATGCATTCATTTCAAATATACAACGCTCTGTTAAATTTACCATGAAAAAAGGTCTAGTAAATAAGCTTGGTAAATATAAAACTAAACAGCTGATCGTCTATCCGCCAAAATAATAACAAAAAATATCAATAATCAGCTGTTTAAATAAGTTTACCATGGTATATTTCTTATACCATGTGAGTTTACAATAGATGAAAAAAAGATGCTCGCGCTTTGTTGTCGAAAGTACGAGTAAATATACTAGAGTAGTAAATATACAACAAAGAGTGAAAACCGCTAGTATTTATTCACTTATAAATGTACAAAATTTTACTTACCGTACAAACGTGGCCCCATATTCAGTCATTATGAAAATATCACTAATTAATAATTCAACAACTCAAAAATAGTAGCAAAAAATATTGCGATCACATGATCTCCCTCGAGGTATTGATGAGTACTGAGTATGTCAGCAAAAAAACGGTACTTTGATAAACGTGACGTATCATGTAAACAAAAATGTACCGGTGTACTATATATAGGTCATTGGGCATACATATCTAGGTTAAGTAACTTCAGCGATATTTTTTTAGCAAAATGTGTATATCAACAAAATTAATAATTGGGAATTGGAACTCACAACAATGGTTTAAAAAATAAAATCTATTAAAAAAAATTAATCTAATACTGGTTGTAATAAACATAACAATAGATGCTTTTTTTGAAATTGTTATCGATTTCATTCTGCATTTGGTTAGACTTTCCATTATGAAAAGGTATTCCAAAGCTTACGGAAGAATCATGGACTTAGGAAAAATATTGCTTCAGACTCACCCAGTCTAAATTGTATAAGAAGCATACCAATCAACTTAATCGTTATGACATATCTGTCACTATATTCATTCTTGTGTGCCAGTTCACAAGCACAACAAGGCCAGCGAAATAACTTTCATTACCTTAAATTGACATCTACAGAGCTTTTAGATAAGTTAAGGATAAGGAAAGTATTCCCTTTTTTGAAATACCTTCCCGATAATATAACGGAAAGACTTTTATATCATATCAGATCGCTCAATTGATTTATTAAAGTTTTTCCCTTATTCAGAACATGTTATTTAGCCATATAATATCACAACGGTATGCTCAACTAAGGTTTGATTTTAAAAAAGCTGGCACTCTCTCTCATACCAAGGAAATCCACAGTGAGGCTTAACGCCACACAGACTTGGGACCTAAAAATCCATGGTCATATTAAAATTTTAGTTAATTATCTTGATTTAAACAACAGAGTCATCTTTTGATCAATATTTACCAGAGAAAAAATCTGAGTTTTTATTTTAAGGGCCTGCCTATTACACACCTTTCAAAACTGCAATCTTATAGGTTTATTAATTTTCTACTTCTAATCAGAGTAGTCAAAATTTTTAGATGTTAAATCGTTAAAACCTAAAGATTTCTGTGTAAAATATCAGCCAAGAAAATCGACTAAATTATTATGACATAAAACACACGATCTCCGGAAACAAGCATAGTGAACCAAATACTTGGCTGTAGGCTAAATGTTGCACAAATATATTAGCCTTTTCGACATCGATATGATGAAGTGTTGGCCCTTGACAGGAAAAGAGGGTTTGTTGTATGGGAATCCTTAAATCCAAATCATCAGAATAATTGAATAATCAAAATGATAACCAGGATTCCCCTATCAACTCAATTGTTCACCATCGTGTTACACGACGTCATAAGCAATTTTTCAGGTAATATTGTCATCCTCTGGAGTCATATTTTCTTATTTTTCACAAGACCTCTAACGTACCAGCAAAAATAAAATACCTTGGACGTAGGTTAGGTTACATTAGTTGGCTGACCCCCTGGAAGAAAGAGGTTCACTGAAGCCAGCATTAAGGTCCATTGTGATACCACATTTAATTACACCCGGAGGTAAACATTTCCTAGAGCAATCCATTCCGAGTCCAAAATAAATTTTGGTCAACGATGTCAGAAAATGAAAGGCCATAAGTTTCCGTTTCTTCCTGATAAGAGCAGGTCATTGACACATGAGGTAAAACACAGTTTATTCCTCCTCTTCGGAAGCACAGCTCCTGCACAAGTCATAGGTTAGAATTTCGGCATGCCTACCAAAAGGACAGTGGCCCTATAGGAATCGCTATTGTGTGATGGATGGTCATACGATTTAAGAATGAAAGTGAGTCATTCCTCTTCTTGTCCATACGTATTCAGTAGAGTCTGACAATATTTCAGGCACCTTCCCGCTCCTAAAACGAGAGCACAATATCTAAATTAACCGAAGCAATAGGAATACCTATACGCTGTAATATGTCGGATATTGCCAGCTCCGTTCAGTTTCTATTCCTATACAGACAGTATAGTGACATTGAAGGATAACTTGTGACATTGAACAAATACCAAATACAACATATGTATGTATTATATTCTGCCCCAGTACCAGTACTATAGTCCTCACAACACAAGCTCAAAGAAATAAGCGCAGAACATGGAAGTTGGTCGACAATACAATCCATGGAAAGCCTATTAGCATCACAATAATAGCGATAGGAAGCCGAATCCGACTTCTGGTGCACAAAGTATTCCCTTACGATAGGGTTGGCGAACGGTGTAATATAGATATGCTTAACCATCTCAAGAGGAAATGATTTTTATGAAGGAAGTGTTACATTAGTTGGTTATAATGAGATAAGGGGATTTGATTGAAGCAGCAAAATTAGAAAGAAAAAAAGGCACAAAGTAAAATTAGTAAAAACCCTAGATTCTTATTATATACATATATCCTCGTCTTTTAATAGTGATTGACATACAGCTAGAAAGCTCCGATCACGTCCTCGATAAGGTTCCACAGCATACATGTGGTAACTTGCAATAGTAGGAGGCATGCAAGAAAATACTTTACATTGACAAAGGGTGCTTTTTAAAATTTCACTAACATGTGACCACTGCGCCAATTTGGGTGCAGCCCCTTTTACGTGCTCAAATTTTTTTTTTATAATTATTTTAATTTCCCATATTTTCCTACTCGGAATTTTATTAAGACAAAGAATTTTCCAAAGATTTCCATTCCATTTTGGTTTGGATTTCTATGGGCTTAGAGAATATTGGGGCACATACATATGTATACCCCAAGTGTTTCCAACTACTCTTTTTCGTTTTTCTTTGAAATTATGTTTAAAATATTCTCAAAAAAATTTGCGTATGAGTTTTGGGCATGAAAAAGGTAAATAATACAGTCGTTCTTTTTTTTTGTTTTGTCTTTAGTTTGTGCCTTTTTTCTTTCTAAGTATTTTTAGTGCCATTTGGGATACTTATTTACAAAATTTCCTAGAGATTTCAGCTTGCCCTGCTAATAAGCATAAGGTTTGACAAAAGAAAATTTACGGGCATACCAAACGTTTCTAACCCTTTCTAGATGTCTTTTAGAAAATACTACGGATATGTGAATGTATTTGGGAGCCTTACTTAGGCATCCTTTTTGTGACTATTTATCTCTTCCCAATATATTCATAAGAGTATTGTTACATTTTTACATTTTTAAAAGTATTGAGTACAGTACATTTTAATATATTGGGCCTTTGAATTTTAAATATACTCTGAGTTCTTGTGGTTACCAACACTTTTGCGTTGTAAAAATATGGGGTCACCAGAATGTTTACCTAATTTTTCTTATGGTTTGTGAAAACCCTTAAAAATTTGTTGTTCACTGTATCCATAGATGCTTATTGTTAAACTCAATTCCATAACTTTTTGGTGACTTGCCTATGTCTATAAATTAGGTAGGTAGGTACGCTTAAGGAAGACAAGAAAACCGGATGTCATGCGACCCTTTATTTTCGTCCTAGAGGTGGGGAAATATAAAGAAATCAAATAATTGTGTGAGATGGAGAGAGAGAGAGAGTAAAAATAAAATAGAAAATCAGAAGAAAAAGCTTCGCAAGAATAGAAAGATATTCTTCAACCATCGTAATCTCATATTAAACTTGAGGAGTTATTTAACACAGTGTTTACATCTTCAAAGTATCTTCTCTTCAGAGCTTTTAATCTTCAAACAAACCAAAAGTAGTACATACATGGAGAAGATGTGCTATCATTTTCAACTAGTTCTCAATTTCATATCTCAGAAAGAAAGATTTATCAGAGTTTTCCAGTAGCAATCTGACATCTCAATATCCTTTATGGAATTTGGCTATAAGTCCCCAAAGGGTTGTAGAGTAGCAGTAGGAAGCCTGCCACCACAAGTTATAGATAGCCAAAGACTATACGGTCAATCTATCCAGGATTGATGCATCTATTCCATAGGGGCGGCAGACTGGAAGAAGGGAAACAACATTCGGTGATATAGTTAATCATGATGGCTTGCCAAACGAAAAAAAAAAAATTTTTTTGCAGAACCGACTAAAATCGTCATAAATTATGGTTTTAAATTTATTAATTTACAATACTGTTACGTTTTTGCTTTTTAAAAACGTTTAGAATATGAGTTCTTTGATTGCAAACAAAATAAAAATAAATTTGTGTTCAGCTTTAGATAAATTCTTTACTGTTTGCACTATTTTATGTGCCACTGATCACAACTTGGTGTTACAACAGCAATTTGCTTAGTTCGTTATTCTTCTGCTTGCGTAAGCACTAGCAACTGTTCGGTAAAAATTTACAACGGCGATATTCAAACCACGACTGTTCTTTTCACACGCACCGCGTCTTCACACAGTGTTGAAAAATTCAGTACTTTGGTACTTTTTTCAGTACTTTTTCATTTCAAAAATACCGCAGTACCCCCGCGACATGTTCAGTACTTTTTTATTATTACATATTTGTCTTGCGTTTTTCGTAGACGCTAAAGGTAGAATTAGGCTTTGGCCCCGCTTAGCCAAACGTCTACGGAACGTTTTTCGAACAAGAAAAGCAGTGAAAACGCTTGCCGAACCGTAATGTAATTTCGTTTGCATAGCTTTCATATGCTAAAACCGTTTTTCTTGGAGGAAGAAAGAAAATGTTAAAAGTTTTGCGAAGCAAATGTGTTGGAAGTAACAGATGTACAGAGTGAAAACAGGCGGATAAAGTAGAAAAATTAAATGTAAACAAACATTTATTTTGTGTTAAAAAAGGGAAAATTTAAAATATTTTTTAATTTCTTCAATGAAAAGTTTAAAGATACTTAAATATTTAAATATTAATCGAAATGTGTGTAATTTTCGGTTACAATGAATATAGTTTCTTGTGCAAGAGGTAATTAAGAAGCTAAATATTACAAGATCAAAATAAGACGTAATGCTCATTAAATATTTTTCTTGCTTAAAGTTGCCAATATTTTTTAATTTCTTGAAAGAATATGTTAAAAATTGTTATTTTTATTAGTTGTTGTTATTATTTATTAATAGTTTTACACAAAAATTCCATTTTTTTATTAACTCTCTCCAATATAAAAAGCCCACCCCAAAAACTAAAAAAACATAAATAAACAAAACAGACAGACAATCAGAGAGGGACAGCAATACTTTTTGTAATATTTGCTGTGTCTTTCTCTATACACGGTTAATTGTCAACTTCCCGTGTCGCCACTGTGTACATTGTGCTGTATTCCTTCTGCTCGCTGCATGCTTTGTCATGCCTTTTTATATGCCCACGTAAACAGTATGATGAAGGTTCTTGAAGTCGAACATTCGTGGTTTCGCCTTCTCGAGAACTTTATCGCGGTTACATTGTTGTTTGTGTATTTTGTTCACGTTGTTTGTTGTTGCTCGCTCTCGCTTACTTGTCTTTCCCCTTTTCTTTCATACTGATGTTGTTGGTTTACTTGTAAACAAGTTCGTTGTATTTGTTTGTGTAGCTGTAGGTCTCATTTTAATGTTAAACGATGTTACACCGTTTCCATTTTCGTAACAGTATTTATGTTTTTGCAACCGAAATTTTTTATATAAAATTGTTGTAATAAAAATTTAACGACAGTCCATTTATAACACATTTTAATTTGCAATTTAAAATATGTTCCTTTAATAATTTAAAAGTAGAAATAAACAAAATTTAAAAACAATCAAACTGCAACATTGTATTCTGCTTTATATACTTACTTCCATGTATAATCTTATACACATATAGATTGTGCACGTTTACTTAGAAATATCAGTTTAGAAGGAGAAATTCATGAAAACAGGAAATAAACTCCAACGCTACTCATTTCACTTTCCCCTAAGATTTTTAAATTTTACTTTCCAAAGACTTTTCCATTCCCGTAAATATGAACATTTTTTCACTTTTCCCTTTTACAAATTTAACGGAAACGTGATTTACCTGGTTCCACCACTGGCGCTTAAAAGTGTTTGAGAACTTATAAAACATAAAATAAAAATTATTTTTTGCTTTATTCATCCTAGTGCTTGCTCTCCTATGTGAATATATTGTAAAAAAAAACTGTTATACTGGTATTGCCGGGTTTATTTAGCGCTGAAAATGTCAGTGAAACTTGCGCTTCAGTGACTGAGGAAAAAAAAAGAATTGCATTTCTTCTTTAATTAAGCGTAATACTTTTTACGTGTATTTCAGTTACTGAGATTTCGTTTTTTCAGTATTATTTTCATTTTTTTTCACTATTCTATTTCACACTTTTTACCTGTCTGTCGTTTATAGAGATTCTAATGAACCTACGTAAAGTTTTTTTGTTTTACTACTTTTGATAAAAGTTTTACTGCGAAAAATTTATACGACTAGTAAGCACACTAATTGGGAAGTTTCTTATTTTCTTTTGAATGTACGTTTATACCTAGAAATTTTTGTAGAAAAAAGAAAATCCAGCGTGAATATAATCCCTTGTGGTAGGGATTTCAGATCACCACATGTTTCTAAATGTTCACTTTCGTGGTCTCCGCTTGTTCTTCGTCGCTTTAGCTTCTGCAGAAGTGTTTATGAAATATTCTCAGTCTCCTGGTGGTCGGTATCGCCTTTTCACTACACTGAGGTTCCTTAGATGGAATCTTGACAAGTTCAATCCAAATTCTGTTCTGCATATAGCCCTGTCTCTCTGATGTCGCTGCAAGTAGGCTAATTATCCCATCTGGAGTTTTTGTAAAACCATTTGTTGGTGTCACTGCAAAAAAAGCCCCTATCTCATGTAGGAATTTAATTGAATCTTTCGAGGTGTCAACCCAGATGAGGGTAACAATCGAATGTTTCCTCCAAAGGAACCCAGCATTCGTAGATAATCTTAGATGTGGTTTGCACATTCTCTAATGACAGCTTTACTGTCAGTAAACATGCGTATATCATCATAGGATACCGTTTCAGACTGCAGAGCAGTTCAATAATCTGGTAGTTGTTTTAAAAGAAGTTCACACACGACTTTGTTGCGGGATTTGGATTCATCAGTGAAAACTTGAAGATTCAAAACGATAGATTCAAACGATTATCAAATGGCGATGATTTCCGCATTCGATCTAACAGTGAGCTGCATGAGCTCCTCAACGACATAGACGTTGTACAGCGTATTAATATCCAGCGGCTTCGCTGGCTCGGACATGTCATTCTAATAGAGGATGATGCTCTGGAGAGACGGGTATTTGATGCGGGGATCTGCGGAAGTCGGCGAAGAGAACGACCTTGTAGGCGTTGGAAGGGCCAAATCGGGCAAGCCCTGTCATCGATTAGTGTGACCAAATCGCGTAGGCGCGTAAGAGCAAAGGCGCCTGGATGGATGTGTTAAGCCAGGCCGAAATCTGTTAGTCGGGCTGCTAATGGCCAACTAATAAAGTAAGTACTATACATACAGTTAGGGTGCAGTTGCTAATCGTTCATATATTTATAAAACCTTCTGAAAATCGTGAATTAAGCTAAAATAAGTTTCTCTCCTACTGGCTATGGTCTAATAATTACCAACTTGCTATGTTTTTGGGGAAACTTTAAAAGAATATTTATTATTACTACAAAATATGGTTTCGCAATATGTATATGCAATTGTTTAAGGGAGCTTAGATCCAGAGTAGCAAGCCTAGTGGCTAAAAATGTGAATGAAAAATCTTCGATTCTCGTTACAGACTTTGGTTTGTAGTGTGACAGACCGAGTCTACGTTAATCAGCTCATAATAATTGGTTTTAGTTTGTAATTGTATTGTAAGTCAAGAAAGCGTTGTATTAACTGCCTTTCACTGAAACAATGTGTGATGCCTTAAATTTCATGCTAAAAAAATGAATATATTTTCACTATAATTTTACCACAGTTTTTATTTTTTACTCTGCAATACGTAAGAATGAACTCATAATACCACTAAATCGTTAGTACGAAGCAATGTATAAAAATGCGTTGCAGTATGACAAATTTTCAGGTCATAATGAGGGTGTTTTTTGCGAAAGAAAAAAAAAATATACTTTTCATATTGTATTTTTCATCATTCTTCTTTATCAGGGGGAAATAATTTTTTTTCATTTCTCCCAATATTATAAAAATGTCAGTTTAAAATTAATTATATTCCTTTAAAGAAAGAGAGAAAAAGTAACGATTTTTTAAACAACTTACACATAATTTACGATATCTAACAGGAAGGAAAAAACCTAAAAACCTTTGGAGTAAAACATAAACGCAAAATTAATTAAGAAATATATCTTGTAGAGGTATATCCACAATGTATGTATTTCGGACATTAATAAATAATATATACTTGAAATAATGATTCTTCTAACTCCGAGTTGTTTCAAAATTCCACTGCAAGATTCTTCGACCTTGATCTGACTTGCGTCATTTGTTCTACTTTGGCTCAAGTTGATCCGATTCGGATTAACTGATTCCAGTAGTGCCATTAATAAATATTTTCCTGAAACAAAGATTAGGAAAAACCAACAGTAAATGTAACATGATGGGGACTAGTTGCTACACGGATAGCTCTAAACATGGAGATGGGGCGGGTCTGAGTCTCTCCATAAAAGAACCAGCAGTCAAACTTTGCTTCCGGCTATTGGACCATAATATGGGTTTTCAAGCTGAGGTATGCGCGATCAGCGAATGTATGATCAGGGATAGTAAACATCTGGTAAACTTGACGTATAGGGATTTACATATCTTTACAGATAGTGTAATGATAATTAGGTCAATAACATCCATAAAAAAAAAGGCCGTCCCGCGTTGTGAAAGGGGATTAACACTTTTAAAACTAAATAAGAAGTTAAACTTTGAACCATTGGTTTTTCACATCTTCTGCCGCAAAATTAAGTATTTTATCTCCACTGAACGTATTGAATCGATTTACGATTGAGCAACGTAGGGATTTATTGGAAATTTATTTTCAAAACAAAGACAATTGGTCGGAAATTTCACAAAAATGTAGAACAAAATTCGGTCGCAGAAAAAAAACCAAAAGTGCCCGGTATTCATTTTCATCTTTGTGGGTACGTTAGTAAGAAAAATTGTCATATTTGGGACTCAGAAAACCCACACGTGGTCTTATAGAAGCCAATGCAATCATTACGGTTTGGTGCGGTTTGTAGCCCATATTTCTTAGAAAATGAGGACACCTGTCGCATCATGATAACCGATTTTTTATATCCGCTCTTCATGATATTAACGTGAACGATGTCTGGTTTCAACAGGATGGTGCAACTTGCCTCACATCTCATGTTTGATGGCCGTTTATTTAGATGATAATTTTCACTAGAAAATTGCACGAAAATGGGTTCGATCGAATGAGGTACTGTGAGGCCAGTCGCGGCAGCCATATGAAAGAAGGAACAAAAAAAAAATTGCGAAAAATTTCCAACCGTTTTTATTTTATTGCATTTTTAAATTTGAACTTAGAAATGGTTCACCCTTTATATACATCTTAACTGTACTGGCGTGATGGAAAACGATGAATTTAGGACCTGTGGTCAGTGTCCAACTTTTGCAAGCTCGAGAACCCAGAATTTTGAGGCTGCACTATACCACACATAACTCGTCTCAGAGGAGTGGACTGGAAGAAGTTAAAAAAGTTTGAACAAGATACAGACTTCTTACAGAAATTAAGGTGACATTCCTAATGGTGACAGCACAATAATCCCACATTGTGGCTTAAGAGTACGCCGATAGTTATAAAACGCTCGTTTGGCGTCCTCCCCATCAATCTACTCACCTACAGTAAAGTAGTCTTCACGTTTTGGAAAAGAAGCTCATTTTTCCTGAGGTTAACCTTCGCAGAACTTTAAATGACAAAGTTGACTTTTGAATGCGAATCGAAATGAAATTGAAATCACGTAAACAGTCCGTAGAAATATAAAGCTCCCCAGAAATAAAAATCTGAGTGGTCCAGGCCTTCAATATGATAGTATTTGCGAAATTCATTTTCAGAGCCATAGTCTCGCTGTTGTTAGAATGTAGATACATAAATACATAATTGGTCATTACAACCCTTCAGTCAGGATTACGACCTAGTTTCTCACACCACTTATGTTGTGTGTTTTAATTTTATACATTAGTGGCGGAACCTACAGTTTAAAGTCGACTCCGAACGACAGATTTTTGAGAAACTTTTCATGGCAATTTTATTTAGAGCTTTTGCCAGAAATCTGCTGAGAGGAAGTCGCCAAAGAAATACTTTTTGTATTTTATTTTGATGTCTGGCCTGGGGCTCGAACCCTGGCTTTTCGTCTAATAAGCCAACACACTACCAACCAAGGCGACTTCAGAATGTGGATCAATTTATTTAAAATAGAGAATATATTAGAAAAGTTATGAGCGGGTGTGTCGTCAGCGTGGGATAGTTCTATTAGACAACCATTTACACTGCGAGTGATCCATCATCTAACACAGATTTCCTGACGGATATCAGAGTAGTAGTAAAGCGTGTGATCGTGCCAACTCAAATAAGTATTGTATAAGCGGAGTTGCTCATTGTTTTCTACTCCATTATGCAGCTGAGGTATACACAAGTGCATCCCATGTGTGGCAGAGCTTTAAAGTTTTTTTGTAAAAGATTTCTTTACACTACTGACTAAAATATATGATTGAAAATCACCTCACAGGAGAAATTTACCATTAAAGAGATAAAGTATACGTTCATTATCCTAGGATTTCATAGGAACGCTGATAAAAATATCAGTTGGATTGACTAACAATCCCTCATGCATCACGCGGCGTGTTGTGTTTTTTTTTTTAAGAACATTGATGCGATCAACCATTTTAACAGCAACTTCAATGTAGTGCATTCCAGATCGCTTGTTCGCTTTTGGTATTGAATTCCCTGACAAAATCTATGATGATCAAATATGTATAAGCAGATCTTCATCCCCTATATAATAATTTACCCGTTGCGAATATATATATCGCAACAGAGATCACCACCATAGCGTCTGAATTGGATGACCTGGACAGCGGAGACACGTAGTTTCAACAGAACTGCACTATGTGCCACACAGTTCAAGCAACATTGAATATCCTGCATCAACGATTTGAGGGCATGATTCACTCACGTGAGGTTAATGTGAACTGGCCACCGAGACCATGAAATTTGAACATTGTCTTAAGTCGCTGGTGTATGCGAATAACCTATGTCATCTGTCAAATTCGATATGATTTATGTATGCACCAGGTTTATGGAAAATTTAACATTTAGAATGCTGTCGACCCATAGACGCCTTGGCGGATATTTGAACAATATTATGTTCCACATATAGTGGCATCAATTGGTCTTTCAAATGTCTACAAAATTTCAATGATGGCTCACACACACTTTGTTTAATTTTGAAGACAGAAATCACTTAATGAAATACTTGATTTAAATTTCCAGAACACGTTTCGGTTTAACATAATCGTAAATAGAAAACTTATGAGTTTAAAATGATTCTTAGAATTAATAAAAAGAATTTTTAATAAATACAGACAAAAATTAAATTTAATATGAATTCAATTGTTTCATTTTAATTCAGGATAGCTTTAAGCAATTTCAACGAAAATGTTTTTAGTTAGATTTGTAAACAATAAGATTAAAAAAATTAATAATAAATTGCAAATAATAACAATAACAAGTAGTAAGTAGAAATTCATTACTTATGCATGAAATTTAAATCTGAAAAAAATTCAGAACAATTTAATTGGAATCAAATATGCAGCATTCTGTTCGATAACTTGTCAGTATGATTTTGTGCTTACAAAACACTTCGTTATTAAAAATCTAGAACAATTTATTTTCAAAAAATTTCTATTGAATAGAAATGTACTGCAATTAATTTGATATAAAATTCATCAAACTACCTCCAGGTGTTTCAAGATACTCACTACTGATGACTGCTTTTATTAAACACATGTCTCACATAGCCTTTAAAAAAATTTAAACTTATTTGGTGAAACTAATTTTTTTTTTTTTTTTGTAGGCGAGCAACTTGTAGATCTCGCCAATTCTGTTAAATGCTAATATTCTTGGCTGTCAACTCTGATATACCGTCCTTTAGAGTAATCGTTCTTTCCAGACAAGGTTACTAGTAAGCTATCTTAGCCGCTGGACGTTAATGTACTGCACAATGTCCATGTCGTTGAAGAGATAATACAGGTCATTGTTGGACCGGATGCAAAAAACCATCGCCAACTTGCACTGGACCGAAACTTCTACGTAGGACTTTTCTCTCGAATACTCGGCGCTGCATTGGTATTTAATAGCGTCTATACTTCTGTGACCTAAAAAAATGCGAGGGGTGAGCGATATGTAAAGTATTAGTTTACTCTGCTTTACTAGTCTACTACTCAATTGCCTGTTGATGTAATAATATAATCTTTTGGCAAAAGTTTTACTACGCCACATCCCAAACCTAATATAATTTTTGTTGTTAACGGGGGAGCCAAGCTAAACAAATTCACTGATAACATCAAAAGTATAGTGTAAAGTCAAAATCAAAAGTATAGTGTGTATAGTAATCTGAAATTCAATACGCAGCAAGTCCCTGACAACTTCAAAAGTATAGCCATCGGTCGTAATTTGGGACCCGATAGCACAGCATGTCCCTACTTGTCGTCAACATATACTTCGTTTTGCCCTCCTTTACTGCCAGACTCATCTTGATAGACTTCCGTTCAATAGCGCTAAAGGCAGCAGTGACTTCTCGCTTGGTAAGCCCTATGTTGCCAGCGTACGCAATAAACTGGACACTTTTGTGGGAAATAGTGTGGCCGTTCGCATCTTAAGTTTAAATCAAATGTCCACAAACACTATTCCCTCCTTCCACCTTCCTATAATCTATTTTCCTAAACCTGCACAATGCACTGCATGAGTAGGGGCCATCCCCTGAGTGCTGGTTTTACCAAAAAAGAAAAAAAAAAAAAAACCTGATTCTGCGCATGGTTATCAGTTTCTCACGAATTCCGAACTCTGAGATTGCAGCAAAATAAAATTCCTATCAAGCAATCGAAGGCTGCCCTGTAGTCGATAAAAAAGTTATGTGTGTCGACTTACTTTTTATGCAAAAATATGATCGATGTTAGAATTACGAGGTTTGAAGCTGCGCTGATAAGGTTCAATCAGTATTTTGCCGAGTGACTTCATTCGTTCAAACAGTGCGCTCCTAGGAAGCTTATACCTCTGTGTGGCTTCTTATTACTAACTTGCTTATACTATGTTCAGATATGGACTTTTATTGAGTCAACATTCGGTTTATTAAGTACAATATTTTAAGTGTTCAGGCATAATATACGCAATAACTATTTGACAGCTGGTAAACAAAACTGCTGGTTGTTTCAACAACATTGTTTTTATTTTGTTCTTTTTGTTTAGGTTTGCCTATGTTGACATTTAAGTTGTCAAATATCAACAAAAAGTGTTCGGTTAATTGTAATTGTAATTGTGCTCACTAAACACACTTCTGACAGTGCTGCATTTTAAGTTTTTCTCAATATTATATTGCGCAATTATTAATGGAAACTTATTGCGATTTACGCAATAAAGGTGCATATCTGAACACCGTATTAGGAATGATTGGAGGGAAATTACTTGAGTTGATCTGGATTGAAGCAACTGGGAGGGATAGATGGGGGAATTATAATGTAAATTAATTTTTTTTCTAAAATGTATTACCTTTAAATCACATACTAAAATAATTGTTTAATTATGGTAATTGATATAAAAAAATAAAAGAAAAATAATAAGTTTTTCAAGTCACCAACATTTTTAAATTAACGAACAAGAAATCGTTACAAATTCAAATTTTTCAAGACACTAATACCATTACATCAATACAAAACATTTAAAAATTCATATTAACGGACATTTTCCCCCTATTTTTACTAAAACTATATAAAAACTCTTCCTTCTGCACATAAATTCTCTTAAATCTGCGCAAGACTGAAAACAGCTCTCTTGTAATAAAAGTTCCATTTCAAGGCACTTGGTTTAAGGAATAATAACGCAACAGTTTTGTTTGAAGTCCACAGCCAAACATGCAAAAGTACTATTAAAAGAAATCAGTTATTACAGTTTGGTGTACGAATAGAAAAAAATATGTGAAATTAAATTTAGTTTTACCTGTAAATCCATATAAAAAGGAGGAGAGTTTTAAATGAATAAGTACTTTAACAGTTTGCTATACATACTTGTACATATATGTACTTGTACAAATTTTGGAAATGAAAATATAAATTCTAGTGAATTATATTCAGGTACATAGTCGTTATACAAATCAGAATTATTTTGTATATCTTTTCATTAGAGTCGGCACAAAATTAAAAATAAATAAATTACCCAGGGGCATTTCAAATCCATAGAATGCATTTCATTATCGATTGTTATTTATTTATTTACGTATTTATTAATTACAATACAATTACAAATTATATTCTAATTATATACGAGCTGAGTAACTTGACCATATGCTCGGTGTAGTGTCATAGACCAGAGTCTCTGGTGGGAATCGAACCCACGACCCTCATACTAATAATCTAACACACTACCCACTAGTGTACCCTTATCGATTGTTAAAGTTGTCTTTTAAATGAAAATTTGTATACATTTTTGAAACGGAACCCATCTATGTAATTCATTAATACGTTATCATTTTTAAGCGCTTCCTACCTTTAAATTAAAATAAAATAAAGTGTGTGTGAGATATCATAGAATTTTTTATTCATCTGAAATGCCTATTGATGCCATTATGTGTGGTATATAACATCGCCACGGCTTTCCTGTGTACAGTGCATTCGAAATATCTTATGTCCATGACCTTGCCGCATCAATCGGACTGAATTTGCTTTTAAGATAACTTTGTCTTGTTTCGTTATACCTGTGACTTGTAAGAAAACCTCACATTAAAATCTCTAACTAACGGTGTCAAATTCTACAATCTTGGAGGCCAGTTTTCAACACCCCTTCGTGAAATGATTTCTGAAATTGTTCATGTAGAATATCCAATGTGACTTTACTGTGCTATGTAGCGCCACCTAGTTGGAACCGAATGTCGCAAGTATTCATATCATCCAAATCCGACCAAAAGAAGTAGTCGCCGCTTACAATTATAGCCTAGTCAACATAGTTCTCCAAGAAAAATAGACCAAAGACGACTTCATTTCAAAATCCACACCAGACAGTGACGGGCTGCATTGGACGCTTTTATATCGGGTTGGTACCGTTTCAAATTTGAAAATTTTGTTTGTTCACGTTCCCATTCATCTAAAAATAGGCTTCATTCCTGAAGATGCTTTCAATTCTTACACAAAGCCTTAGCTGCCATATTGAATAAATGACAACTAATTCGCAACTTCAACAAGACGTCCGTTACCACCTGTCAAAGACAGAGAAAATGTTCTGTGGTCTCCTCTTTTTGCTTGTCATTTCTGCTTCTATATAAGTCATTATGATATATTCCTAGTCTCCTGGCGTGAACATTCTGAGGCCTGCGTCCTGTTGTCCTTTGATGTAATCCATGTCGTTCCTGATCTGTCTGGCGCCTCTACTGGTCGGTTCATTATCCCATCTTACCTTTGTCGATGAATGGAGTTTTGTAAGACCATTTGTTTGCCTCTGTGCAGAGGAACACCTGCCACATGTAAGAAATTATTTGAACTTTCCGTGGTGCTAGTCTTTGGAAGTCCGTAGAACTTGTTCTCCTTGTCAAGGAATACAAATTTGTCGTAACCGTCCTCCAGAGACAACCGGCATTTTTGGATAATATTAAATGTGGTGTAAACTTTTTCTAGGGATCTAATTTTGATGCCAAATGTACAGGGCTAGAATTTTAACAGCCATTATTTCAGCCTGTGCTACTAGAGTATGGTTACGAAAATGGAAATGGTGTTTTGGTTTTACATCGTTTAACATTAAAATTATAAACAAAAGCTGCAAAAAGTAAAACAATGAAGTTGTTTAGGTGATACACAAGTAAACAAAAATATACCAACAAAAACCACATAAAAAAGGGATAAACAAGTAAACAAAAATGCAACAACAAACACTGTAAGAATAAATGTAAACAAAAATACACAAACCACAATAATGAAACAACGATGTTTACATTTATAGAGATCTCGAGAAAGCGAAGCTAGGAACATTCGACTTTAAGATCATTCGACTGTTTACGTCGTCATAGAAAAGGAAAGGCAAAGCAGGCAATGGTGTTAGTACAAATTTATGCAGTCTTGTGTGAAGATGCGCGGTGTTTGAAGAGAATATTCGTGGTTTGAAGATCTCCGTTACAAAGATCTGTCGAACAATTGTTAAGCTGGATTCACCCATTTTTTTATATGTAGTTTGACGTTTTTCTTTTTGAGAGAGAGAGAGAGAGCAAAAGAGAGTAAGCTTGCTTCTGAACATTTTCATCTCGAAATAGTTTAATTTTAATTTTTGTTCCGAAACAATCGAACTGTGCTGCCAGCTACTTTAATTTTTTAAGTAAAGTTGAACTGAGCTGCCACATCATATTATATGTACATTTGTATGTATCTATTTATGTATGTATAATATCCATTATTACCCATTTTTTTCACTTCAACAATTTCAGATTTGTTTTAATTTACAATTTCTTTGTAACACAATAAAAAAATATGATCACTCTCAAGCCAAAAAAACAAACGAATTGCAATCATCTGCTACTGTGCTGCCTAATTGTAAAACTTACACACATCGTTTACAAAAATATTTCATATGGTAGCCTTGTTTTTACAGAACAATTGCTCGAAGTGGGTGAATCGTTTCAGAACAAACCCTCAAAGAACTGAATTTGTTCCGGAACAAGCATTTTGTTCCGAAACAATGGGTTAATCCAGCGTTATTGTTTACGCAAAAGAGTGTAGAGAAGAATAACAAATAAAGCAATTGTTGTTGTTTACATAGAGTTGTGAACAGTGGCATACATAATTGTGCGAACAATAAATAATTTAATTAAAACTAAACACAAATTCATTATTATTTATTTCCAATCTACGAACTCATATTTTAAACGTTTTTAAAATGTAAAAACATAACAGTATTATAATAATCTGGTAGTGCAACGGACGGAATGTTCAATTGTTCACAAAAGATTCCGAATCCGATTTTGTTGTTCGATCTGATAGTCGATATGCCTGTCCAGACTAACGATATCGAAGGTTTTGTCATGACCATAGCTTCTGTACTACCTTGATGTCATAGTGCTTAGTCTCATTGCCGCGTTTAAATGAAATTTCTAGTGATAGCGAGTTAACAATAATAAACAATGCATTGGATGATGTACTCCTAAAGGCACCTGTTATCACGATCCCCACCATTTTCATAATCCTTTCAAACCGCGTTTGATGCTTCCTTTTCTTTAAAGCCAACTACTAAACTGCGGTCTCGTAGTATAGAGTTGGTTTGATCACGAAGTTGTGTAGCAAGCATACATTAAGTTAATTCCTCTTGCAATAATAAAGATCAGTAGCCGCCTTAGAGAAATTAGGTCGAAATCCTGACTGAAGGGTTGTAATGACCAATTATGTATGTAGCTGCCTTAGCGGTTCTGAATTGTATAGTCAAGTTCCGGTTAGTTGTTTATCAAATATGAATCCAACATTTTTGGCGGTATTATTATGTTGTAATTACGCCAAAAAAGAAAAAATACGGCAGTTAACAGCAAATGATGCTCCTCACTTTTTTATGTAGACACAGAGTTAAAGTTCGTTAAATGCCATAGCCTTGACAAAATGTTTATAAAATTTAATAGAGAAAGTGTACACGATATTAACAAAGAGAAAAACAGATAGTATAAGGAGTTTTACGGAGAAAGCACATGTATGTATTCATAGATATACGTATGCCTGTAGTAAAGTGGTACTGCATCTGTGTTGACTCATTTAATAAAGTACAGCCTATTTTATAGATGATTTATCAACAAAGCACATTCGCTTTTGATTTTGTAAATTTTAGGCGTAACCGACAACAAAACTCCCCAAAGCATTCAATAAACAGCATTTGCCCGCAACAACGTATGTAACACATTTAATGTTTTGCTTCGTTGAATCTATAACACGAGCATGTATCGACGTTGCATAATCTCATCCATATAAACAAATATACTTATGTAAAGGGTGTCCGAATAAGTATACAATTTAACAAATTTAAAATGAAAACGCATACTTTTTGACGATTCATTACTTGACAAACATTACTTTTTTCATGAAATTTTCCAAGACATATACAACGAAAACGAGTTGAATATCCGATTTGAGCTCAAAAATTGTTTACAGTTTATTCGAATTAAACAGAGATTTCACAAAAGATTAAAAAAGTAAAATTATACGACGTCGACTTCGCGACATTCTTGAAAGAATTTGTTCTGCAATAAATCGCCCGCTGTATGGCAGATGGCAAAGTCTTGCTAAAGCCACAGATGCATGATGTCCAGTTACATTGTTCCGACAATGAATACCTTTTAAGACATTTCAATTGCGACCTTATATCTAAAACGGTATAGCCCTATCACGCCACTTAACCAAAATCCAAACTTGACAACTGCTCATTGCTTGTTTTCATTTGGTTGTCATGGATTGCATGAGAATTTTCTAAGCCAAAATTCGAAAATTATCATTCAGATCAATGCTATCCAATGAAGGCAACAACAATTCCGTTATCATCTATCTGTAACGAATGCCGTTCACGGTTACTGCAATTTCGGGCTCATAAAATAAGTCCTACATTGCCTGATCAAAATCCAACGAGACAGTTGCTCGTTGTATGTGCTTATATTCTCTTAAATTGCGACAGAATTTTCTGAGCTACAAATTCGACAAGTTTGTGTATTCGCGAAATCATTTAGATGGAAATGTTAGGTTAGGTTAGTGTGGTAGCTTTCAAAGCTCACTTAAGCACGCATAACGGCCCGTTGTGACGCCACAGGTGAACCAAGTTCCTCCGAACCAAGGACTGAGAAGTTGGTCATCGCAAGGGCTGCACATTCTTAAAGCACGACTACCCCATGCTGAAAAACCAGCCAAAAAGCTTTATAAACGAGACTATATCCTTGACATCAATGGACGATAGCTCCGTTATGCTGACAAGGGTTGGAGAGCCAAATAACCTATATCTGCACCTCGCAAGAGATGGGCATTGACAAAGAAAGTGGATAACAGTCTCCTCTTCCTTAGATTGAAATGCTCTTCATCAGGAATAATTTGCATTACATTACCTTGCTCCATTACCCATTAAATGAATTACGTGCAGTTTCCATTGTAGGCTGAATTTTGTGGAGGTCTTTTGTAAAAATTCTATGCGTAGTACGTCAAGAAATTTGAGGTTGTTGGGGATGATGTCGTATTAATGTTTTCCGGTTTTTTGCGACAGTTTTGCTTGTATAAGCAAGTTTTTTAAGAGAACAATAAGTATGTTGATGCGCAGGAGTATTACTGTCCAAGGACGACTTACGCATAATTGGCCATTACAACCCTTCAGTCAGGATTACGGCCAAGCTTCTCAACACCACTCATGCTGTGTGTGGTAATTTTTTATAAATGCGTGGCGGTACCTACAGTTTAAAGCCGACTCTGAACGACAGATTCTTTAGAAACTTTTCATGGCAATTTTATTTACTCTCAGAGTTTTTGTCTGAAATCTGCTGAGAGGAAGTAGCCGAAGAAAATTTTTTTCATATTTCGTTTTGATGTCTGATATGAACGTGTGAGAGGTTTTAGCATAACTTTCCAATTTTTTTTAATAAGTTTAATAAGTTTTTGCAATTATAACGCATTGTACTGAATTTAAAAAGAACACTCTTATTGAGACCTGCTTTAGAACAGTATCATCTGCTATATTTGCTTGCTATGCAATACAATTTTCAATGTATTTATAAACCAATACGAGAACGTAATGTCAATCTTTAACACTTTTCACCGTCTAACTTGTATGTACAATGTACATATTTTTTTTATTTATATGCCTCAGGATAATGTTGATTCTGGATTCTCTTCCGTTTCAAGTTGTAGCTGAACAAGCTGTGTCTGCTGCCAATATTTTCTTCACACCCTACCGAGTGAACTGAACAAAACTATCAGAAATTTAATGACAGCAACGACAACGACAACTACAACAACAACAGCGTCAAAAGTAAGTGTGCCATCGATTTTCTGTTGCAGATATATATGTATATGGATGTGACATTTGGGAAAGTAATACAAATTAATATGGTGGTATAGATTCCTTATGAAAAATACATTTTAAATACAAGAAAATATTGGCATTACATTTAGTTTGTCCACATGTTCTTTTATTTTGAATGCGAAGACTGCTACCAACGAACAAGTTCATGAATATTAAATCTTATGTTAGTTTTTTGTATATAATTTTTAAAGTTTTTACTTGTACGTACAAAATTTTGTATGACCTTGTTTAGGTAACGGTGCACAAGAAAAAATTGTGAAAAGCATATTGTTCTACAAAAGCTATCAGGTTTGAGTTTCCTTTTCAAAAATTATTATTTTTTTTTCTCTAATGGAATGAACGTTTATATGAGCGCATTTGAATTTGAAAGTGGGAGACAACACGTATCTCCACACAAATGGTCTAGAGAGGTCAAATTGCAGGATCTTGACGGCCAATAGCCTACACAACTTACCTTTTAATTGCTACATGGTATCGCACCCGAAATGACATGCGATATTTTAGACTAATTCTTACATGTCGGGCAAAAAATTCAGCAATTATCGCATGTTATCTTGATCATTTTCATCGGTTTGTGATTCCTCCGGTACAATAAATGCAACTTTTGAACTATATCTAGCTGTTCGTTAACATAGCCATTTAATAAAAAATTAGTTTCGTCACTGAATATACCTTTTGGCAGAAACACATTTCTCATGCAATACGAATTCTGTTTATAAAATTTTGCAAACGTTGTTCGCTTGTTATATGATGTTTAGATATGCACCTTTATTGCGTAAATCGCAATAAAGGACATTATGGAGCTCAATATTTCATATAAAGTCAATTAATAATTGCACAATAAATACCGAAATTTTTATAATATTGAGTAAAACTAAAAAAGCAGCACTGTTCAACATTACAACTTATGCGAAAAATAAAAATAAAAAATGTTGTTGTTTTACAGCTGTCAAATGATTATTGAATAAGCTGATTTGCGTATGCGTAAACACTTAAGATACGAATATTGACTCAATTCAAATTCATGCCTGAACATAGTATTCATGGTGAAATGGCAAACCTTACTGAGGATTTTTCTCATGTGTTGTCTTATTAGACGTGAGGCTACGGTTCAAACCCCAGGTCAGACATCTCCAACAAAACGAAATATGAAAAAATATTTCTTCGGTGACTTTCTCCCAGCAGATTTCTGGCAAAAACTCTGAGAGCAAATAAAATTGCCACGAAAAGTTTCTCAAAAAATCTTTCGTTCAGAGTCGACTTTAAACTGTAGATCCCGCCACTCACATATAAAATTAACTCACACAACATAAGTGGTGTGAAAAGCTAGGTCGTAATTCTGACTAAAGGTTTGTAATTACCAATTATGTATGTATGTATGTATGTATGATATTTATGATGCTATCGAATTCAAATTTAATACAATTGATTTCTTTAGTTGAACTTGTCATAACTGCTTGCGTAAACGAAGCAATTATAATGTAAACACTTAAGGTGGCCAATATTTGATAAGACCAACTATTTAGATAACTTTCCTTTATAACAAGAGTACGGCCCTAATATTTAAAAAGTTATTTGGTAGTGAAGAAATATATTGCCTCCACTTCGTGGCAATAAATTAAACTGTTAAGCGGTACTTTAAACGACTTCTAACTCCAGCATACTTACAGTCTACGAAAGAAGCTGACGAGAAAGACAAATTTATATAAGTATTGGAGTAAGTAGTACATAAATTGTAAGTCTTTTTTACTTCCAAAAAGTACAAGAAAATTGAAAAAGTTTATGTTTAAAAATAAATATAAAAATAAAAAAATTAAAGTGACATTAAGCGATAAAAATTCATTTTCGTTGTATATGTTAAGCCATATTTTGGTCGGTGTATAGTATATTAGCAATCTTATTATATGCGACTATGTATCTGGTCTTTCCACAAGGACTTTCGAACTTTGATAGTTGGTATCATCCATCTGTCAAACGACTATTTGTTTGCTGAATGTTAAACGATATAATACCATTTCCATTTTCGTAACAATATCAAGCTCTTGCAAAGAATAGTACTTCAATGAGAAGGGATAATGACAGCTACACGGGTTGCGACAAGAACAGTAAGTGGTGAAATGTAGGCACTTTGATAGCAGGATATTTATATCTGAAGTCGCCGTGGTCTAGTAGGGAGTGTGTTGGCTTGTTAGACGTAAAGCCAGGGTTCGAGCCCCAGGCCAGACATCAAAACAAAATACAAAAAGTATTTCTTTGGCGACTTCCTCTCAGCAGATTTCTGGCAAAAACTCTGAGAGAAATAAAAATACCCATGAAAAGTTTCTCAAAAATCTGTCGTTCGGAGTCGACTTTAAACTGTAGGTCCCGCCACTCATGTGTAAAATTACACACACAATTTAAATGGTGTGAGAAACTGGGTCGTTATCCGGACTGAAGGGTTGTAATGACCTATTATGTATGTATGATTCTAATTTCACCGAAAATCATCTACGCTTTTCTGGATGAATGGGTACATGAACAAACAGAATTGTTGACTTTGAGATGATAGCATTCACATGACATCCAGAACTGTTCAAGTCACCCCCAAAAAATTACGGCTTTGTGTGGATTTAGGTCTGGCGGTGTAATCAGTCAATATTTCTTTCCCTATCGCTATCAACGGCGAGCATAAATCGGACGAATTGGACACCAACGACATGTGTTTCCAACCGGACGGTGCTACGTGGTGCACAGTTCATGCCAAATTGCATATTCTGCAAAACGGACTTGAGGGCATAGTCATCTCATGAGAGGTGATGTGAACTGGCCACATATATCAAGCAATTTTAACACTTTTGTCTCTTTCCTGAGGGCTTTTCTTATGTCGCAGGTATGTCACACACCACAGAATTCCTCAAAATCAATATAACGCATGCTATTGGTCAAACGAAGTCGCCGTAGTCCAGTAGGCAGTATGTTGGCTTATTAGACGTAAGGCCACGGTTCAAACATTAGGTCAGACATCATAAAATACAAAAAAAAATATTTCTTCGGCGGCTTCCTCTCAGCAGATTTCTGGCTAAAAATGAAAGACCCGATATAGTAGCAGTTTTCCATGTTCCATAAGTATTTCATTCTATTCCAGTTTACTATCTATCTCTGCCGTTGTTTTTGTTGTTTTTGTAAATGTTCGTTGCTAACGAAAGATTTGTTTGATGGTTTCCAATTCAAAAACAACAAAATTATGCTTGAAGCTAAAAGCTTGTAAATAAATAAATGTTCAAGTGTACATACATACATATGTAGAGCGACGAGTGAAATAGTAGAAAGGGGTATAGACAGGGTTGGAGAACAAAGGAAAACTATCACATTTGAGTTTGTATTTCTTGATTTTGTTGATTGTTTCTCATTGTTGTTCTTTGCTTAAGAGCAGCTGCTGTTCCCATTTCAAGCCTTGTTGCTGCCAACTGAGGTTATGTTTTGATTTTCTATGAATTTCAATGACATGGTCTACCTTCTGCTAAGCTAACCAAGCAAACCAAGCAAGCAAGCAGTCATTCTCTCAGTCAGTCTGACTTGGTAGTAGCTATCTTCCTATATAAATCTGTGTGTGTATGGTATGAGTGTAAAGTTACATAATATCCTTCACTCGAACACAGACCTGAGTACAATTATTACCACTGATTGCATTTGCATTTGGAATGAAATGAATTGGATTTGTTTTTTTTTGTGTTGTTTTTTGTATTGTTATTGTTAACTTTTAGTTTCTCCTCTTTGGATGTGTTATAGTGAGAGTGTGTGGTCATATCCAATATTCTTTTCCCAGCCTTATCCTTGTTGATATTGTTATTGCAGTTTCGTTGGTTGTTCATAATCTGTACCATCTTGTGCTTTTGTTAAGATTTGTAGAATTGCAGACTATTTATGAATTTACAACGAAGTACACAAACAAAAACCATGTAAAACTACCAGAAATGATCATCAGTAGTGATGATGATAACTGGAACAACAATAATCGCATAAACAGAAAACTTAAGACAACAAATGTAGATTTGTTTTCAAAACAGCGTTATGCAAACAGTTAGTTTAAGTCTCTTTGGTTTAGAGATTTTATTGGTGGCTATTCCGTTTTATTCACACAATTTAGTATTATGAAATAAGATTTAGGAATAGTTGTTATATAAAAATAGTAAAATGCCGGAGAATTTATTGGCTTTTAAAACTTAGAGCGACTACCAAAAGACTGCTAATATTTATGGTTTTGGCAAATATTATTATTTCGCTTTGAGCAAACATTGGCCAACTTCTGGTGGTCTCTCAAATGTGAAATGAACACATTTTCCAACAAACAATCAAGATCCCCTAAAAATTCTGGAAATTTTTTAACTTAAATTTTTAAACCAAGTTTGCACCATTGATATAATCATTATGGTGCATTGTGGTGCAGGACACTGACCAGTGAAATACTTGATTTAGCTCATCAAATTGGAGGAGATGGATTTGACTCGCTAAAGTAGGATGATGTAGAAGAACGAACCATTAGCCAATATCGACGTCATTAGTTTAGTCACTGACAATGAGAAAAACATGGAAAGTGAAGAGAATGATTCCAAAGACAGTTTTGTACAATTCAATTCAAAATAAATTGGTGATATCCACAACAAAGTTAATGATTTACAAAATCGTATTCTTAGTATGCACCAGCACTAAAGATTCAACGTAGATTGACTGATCTGTTTTCCGGATATCATGAGTTGCACAGGCAACTTAAAAACTCAAAGTCACAAAGTTAAATAACTGACTACATATCCTGTAATAAAAGAAGCAATTAAACTTTCTAAAAATTCGTTGATCTAGTCCCCTACATACGTATGCACTACCTGATATATTTGTAATGAACGATGATGTACGATGATTGATCGTACATGATTGATCGTACATTCATAATTATAGACTGCAGTTTATTTCTTTTTGGATCATTTTGTTTTTCCTGTAAATAATGAATTAAAAATTTATTTTTGTTTATATTTTAGAAGTTTTTGTTTTTATTGTTAAAGAAAATGAATTAAATATACTTTTGTTAATTTTTTTTATGCGATTTTGCTTTGAAAGTTCAATTAAAATTTGAATTTATGCGGTTTTTCTGGATTTTGAAACGTATCATTAATTTTCATATGAAGCTAGAGTATCGTTTTATTCGAATTCAAAATATGCGATTTTTTGGAACGCATCATAATATCGCATAAAACGAGACCTGAGTTTACATATATGAAAAATATAACTCGACTGTTAGACTCTTTAAATTATAACTACGGTAATTTTTGTTCGATTTTATCAAACCATATGTCAATATCTTCACAACAGAATATACTTTAAGAATTTCCCAACTTATTTTATATTTTTTAAAAAAAGTTTGCTACTATGAATGGACAAACTTAAAAAAATATGAAAAAAATTCGCATTTGCCAAGTTACCTCATCAAACCTCAAAGAATATTAGGTCGAATAATATATATATGTATATCGTTTTAAAGGCCCTTTTCTCTACTTTCTAAGAAAGTTTAAATTTTGGACATCAGTTCAGAAGCGTTTGTGTAATCAACATATTTGTGCGTAAAGTCAAAAAAAAAAACAGTTTTTGTCAAATAAAACCAGTTTGGAGGGTTCAAGATATATAAAAAAATATTTTTGAGTTCTACTCAACAAAACTTACAACTTTCACTATGTCATTAGCTGGGTGTATTTCAATAATTTTTATTTTGTCGCATAGTATAATTTGGTTGTCAACCATTTGATGAAAGCTTGATGTTTGGGAACCACATGAATTTCCATTTGCATTGCACGCCTTAAATATGCTGTATATTACATAAGAAGTGATCGAGAGAAAAGATGTTGTGCTTAGTCACGAAAACTTCAAACCACTCATATTTTTTCGCTGACGGAAATTGCTTTTTCACATTCGAGTAAAGGCTCTGCCGTTAACTATAGGGAATATTTTAACGGGCTGATAATTTGTTTTTTATTATTATAACTGGACAATAAGGTAGAAATGAGCGTTAAGCTAAGGGAAGATCATTCTACTTGTAACTTTTAAAGTTAAGTTTATGTTTGAACCTGCCACATTATATATTATTTTCAGTATGCCATCTTCAAATATAAACAAAACGACGAAACTCTACAAAAGTCGTTGCCACAACGTTCAAAAAAAACTTGTTTAATTGAACAATGTTATCGACATAGCTCCGGCGCTACCATATTTTTGGAAAAGTTAACTTTATTTTATTATATTTTAGGATATATTAACGAAAATAAGTTAAAGATGACTATAAAGTTCAGTTTAGCTAAAATTACCTTTAACTAAACCCAACTTTAACGCCAAGTTTCAATAATGGCCCTATATGTTATAGATCCAACTGACACATACTTTTTTTCAAAATGCATGAGATTTGTCGAACTTATTTAAACACTGAATGTTTTGCATTCATATATTATGTTGGTGATTGAATAGATTTCGTTAAGGGCGTTAATCACCGAATCTCAAACTAACATTGTAACAAGAATATATTTCAAGTGTTGTTTCAATATAATGAGAATCGCATTTTTCATTACAAGCTATGCAGAACTTTAAGACCTTTTTTAATTCTACGGCCTTGAACTTAGAAATTGAGTAAAGCTGTCGTATTTGATTGAACTTTATATGGTTCTGCTACTTCTAAACTCTACTTGGGCTGAAGCTTCTATATTATAACACGACCTTTTGATACATGAGTGGCGGGGCCAACCATTTAAAACCTATTCCGAACGACAAATTTTGAGAAACTTTTTGTTGCAATTTTATTTACTCTCAGAGCTTTTGCCAAAAAGGTGCTGCTTTTTTATATTTCGTTGTGTTCGAGATGTCTGATCTGTGGCTTGAACCTGCCTCTCGTCTAATAAGCGAACACTTACTTACTAGACTAAGGTGACTACAAAAATAATTTGAAAACATTTAACATTCAAAGGAATATCAAACTTTAATTATGCCTCTTACTTCCTCCATTGTACCTCTTTTCTATAGTACATGTTCTCCATGTCTTTAAATCGGCGTTCTTGTAACGCAACTTGATTCGATCTCTTCTTCTGAGTCTCTTTGAGCTTCTTACGAATCTTATTCTGAAGATCTCTCCATCTTCTAAGCGGTCAACGTGGCACATTTTTATTCCATCCATTTTATTTTTATACCACACCACACAATGACTTTTGCGATACGCATTGAATGTTGGTTGCTTGCATCTAAAATCGAAAATTTTGTTTGTTCACATACCATTTCATCCAGAAATTGGCCTCGTCGCTGAAGATAATTTTTCACTAAAAATTATGGTCAGTTGCCTTCTGCTAATATATGTCGTTGTCTAAAGTAGCCCAGATGGCCGTTATCAACTGTGAAAACGGGGAAGTCCGATAGAGGAAAATAAACAGTAGTAAGAGTATATTGTTCCGTTTTCACCTTTTTAAAAACATTTAAAATATGAGTTCGAAGATTGAAAATAAAAATATAAATAAAAATAAATTTGTGTTTAGTTTTAAATAAATTCTTTATTGTTCGCACAATTCTGTGTGCCACTGTTCACAACTTGATCTAATCAACAACAATTGCTTTATTGGTTATTCTTCTTTTAACCCTTTTGCCTAAACAATAACAATTGTTCGATAGATCTTTCAAACGGAGATCTTCAAACCACGATTATTCTCTTCACACAAGACTGACAGAATTCTTTCTGACTCCATTGCCTGCTTTGTCTAGCCTTTTATATCGCAAGATCTGACGAGTGCTGTTGAAGAAGAATGACTTTGCCTTCGCGAAATTTCTATAAATATAAACATGTTGTTTACGCTATTGTGTATTTTGTTTACGTTTGCATTTGCAGTGTTGTTGTTGCCTGTTTGTTTACTTGTTTATCCTTTTTTATACTGATGTTGGTGCTATATTTTTGTTTATTTGCTGATCATGTAAATAAGTCCATTGTTTTTGTAGCTTTTGTTTACCACTTTAATGTTAAACGATGTAACACCATTTTCATTTTCGTAACAATATCAACCTATTTAAGAATAGTACTTCAATGAGAAGGAATGATAACAGCTACATGGGTTGCGGCATTTAAAAACAGTAAGTGGTGAAGATGTAGGGACTTTGATGGCAGCATACTTATATCTGGCAGTATAAACACATACGTTGCGGCTTATGACTGTACCAGAGAACAACTAAAATGGGCTTTAAGCATATTTTTACAGTACAAAACTCTGAGAAATAGATGGAATTTTTTTTGTTCTACTATAAAAACGCATATGGGAAATTATGCCAGATATAATAAATATACGCCGTAGTAACTAAAGCAATGATAGTGTTCACCCCAAGATGCTTCAAACCAATTACACTCAATCTCTCTCTTGCTTTACTTACGCTTTTATAAAATAAAACTCCTTATTGGTATATTTATTCGTACATAAAATTGAAGTCCATAGTTTAACAGTCAAAATGTTTGCAACTGAACTGAGGATGATGTAAAAGACTGCCTACTTTTACTATTACAAAGTAACATGTCTAGTCATTCAATCAAATACCACAACATTTATTTACACGTGATATAAGTGATATGACATAGGGACTAAAGTGTTTGATAGCAACCTACCAAGGTACAAGCAAAAAAGGAGGCGGAAAACCCTTTGCCATGATTTTCAAACTGCAACATTTGCTAGGCTCTGTTAATCGCCTTTGAAGAACCAATTCATAAAGAATAATACAGCGCGAACAGACAGCACTTTTTGAGAACGAATTTATGTACAAAAGTTCCTATCCACTACACCCAGAACACCAAATCAACACATTATTAAAGGTTTTATAAGAAAGGACAATGCCATTTCGTAGTATCTGCTGCAGTAGACAGACAGGCTGCACAGGTTTTGCTGAAAAAACCAGTTTAATTAAATGAAAACCAAGAAGATATTCCTTTTAATGCCTTTACGCAGGTAAATACTTTTAACGCCTGGAATTTATGTAGTGGCACTAATTTAATATATTTTTCAAAAAATGTTCAACTAATCCTTCTGTCTCTTTCAGTCACCACTCAGCCACACAATTAGCTTTACAGTACTAACACAAACATAATCACACGTCTGTAGCCGTGTACGTGTTTATTTGTTTGATTTTATAAGACACAGTGTTAATTTATAAAATTTTTATGTGTGTGTTGGAATATATACGTTGAATGCATTTCAGCTCCTTATATAACTCCCTATTTCATACATTAGTGGGCTTTAAAAAAATATGCTTTTGTACGCACATTTCTAAATTAATACAGTTGGAAGTGGTTGGTTTGAGGTTGGTGAACGCACGTTGCGTTTGGTAGTTTGTGTGAAATCACTGCAAATTACAGCCAACACCAATCACCATGATAAGTGAATATAACATACACTCGCGTGCACACTCCTTTACTACTATTTACACTGGAGCGTTAAATCGAAGGAATGTTTAATTTAATTAATACAGTATTCCCTTTATATAAGCACTCCTGATATAATAATACCTTGCTTAGTAGCTTGAAACTTAGGCAATCTTATTTTTTTCTTCAAAATATACTGAATCTATTTCAATATAAAAAGCGCGAAAAATACTTTAAATTTACCTAAAAGAATTCATTAATATTGTTACGTTTTTACCTTTCTAAAAACGTTTAAAATATGAGTTCTTTGATTACAAACAAAATAAAAACAAATATGTGTTTAGTTTCAATTAAACTCTTTATTAATCGCACTGCAATTGCTTGTTCGCTATTCTTCTTTGCTTATAACGCAGATCTTATCAACCGCGGCCTTCAAACGACGACTGTTCTATTCAGACCCAACGCATCTTCACACAAGACCGACTGAATTCTTACTACTAGTTGCTTGCTTTGTCTTGCCTTTTTATATGCCCACGTAATCAGTCTGAAGAAGGTTCTTGAAGTCGAACGTTCGTTGTTTCGCCTTCTCGAGAGCTCTATCGCGACATTGCTTGTTGTTGCGTTCTCGCTTACTTGTCTATCCCCTTTCCTTTTATACTGATGATGTTGGTTTACTTGTAACAAGTTACTTGTATTTGTTTGTGTAGCTTTTGCTCATTTTAATGTTAAACGATGTACACCGTTTCCATTTTCGTAACAATATGTGCACGCTTTATGGCAACTTTCTTTCTAAAATTGGTCCTGGTCACTAGTTCCCTTATTAGTGTGTTTAAATGTTTCTAGATTTCTTTTTATGTTGTCATTGCATTATACTGATGAAATAGTAACACATGAGCAATTTTATGTATTGAAAAACTCGACAGCGCACTGCAATTTCATAGAAGGTTCCTTATGGCAGAAACTGCACTCTCTCCAACTCAACTGAGGCAACGCAATCTCAGATAATTGATTCCTGATAAAAAATTAATGTGACCAGCAACAATCTTAGGCAAGTACACTACAATAGCACTCTTGATTATGCGTATAAAGTCTGTTGAGGATCTATCTCCTTCAGCAATTTCTTCGCAGTCATCGCGAATTCTGGGGGCTCTCCAAATTACAACTTTATTCACCACAGCGAGTTGTAGTAAATGATCAAAGTTCTCTCCGACCAGCATACTTTCTATCGAATACGAACGAAGCCTGTACTGTCAATGAGACAAACAGAATTTTTTCATATTGAATGACACGAGGCTATTTGCTCCCAGCTTCGGGATTTTGATAAAAAAAATACCTGCTTATAAGAACTGTCCTGAAAGTATTTTTGAAAGTGCTTATATGCGGGGAATACTGTAATTGATATTTGTTTTAGAGAATTTTTATACAAAACTGGATAAATTGAGTTATCTTATGTTATTATATTGAATATGTTTGTGTTTTATTTGTTTTTTATTTAAACAATACCTGCTGAATATTTTAAACAATTTTCTTTTATTAGTCGTCTAACTTTTTGTTCTTCAGTGTATAAAAAGAACTTTTTTCTTTTTCCTCTTTCAAACTTAAGCCTGTAATTTATATAGAAAAAATCAATATTTTTGAATGGGTGAGGAAATGTGAACGAAATGACTGAGAGTGTTAATGCAAGAGGGTGGGACAATAACTTCGTAATATATTCAATTCTACTCCCTCCAACTGAAATGGCAACACTGATAGCGGGAGTAGATCAACAATCAAATGTCAGTTGACTACTGTAAAAAAACAGTCTGCATCGTTTAATTTCCTTTTGACAACCATTAAAGATTGAAGACTTTTCCGTCTTTTGAGAACAAAACAGAAAAACATAAATATTGAGCTAAAATGCCATAAAAATTAGACTGTAAAATGCTTTATTGTAAACTCTCAGAGCTAAATGTCGATAATAGGGCAATAATTTTTGCAATTATTTACAAGAATATTCTCCAAATTATAATTTTTTTATTATTGTTTAGTACAAAGGAGGATATAAAGGGGATTGTATAGTGGCCACATATAGGTCACATTTTAGTCTAGTTATTGGGTCACGGTAGACTCAAAGTTCAGTTGTGTACCGTGGGGACCGTCTTTAACCCAACTTGTAAATGGAAATGATATATCTTAGAAGGATACACCTGGGTAGAAGTCGCCGCAGCCTAGTAGGTAGTGTGTTAGCTTATTATACGTAAGGCCAGACATCAAAACGAAAATATGAAAAAAATTTTCATCGGCTTCTTCCTCCTAGCAGATTTCTGGCAAAAACTCTGAGAGCAAATAAGATTGTTTCTCAAAAAATCTGTCTTTCGGAGTCGACATTAAGAAATCTGTAAGTCCCGCACCTCATGTATAAAATTAATGCACATAACATAAGTGATGTGAGAAAGTAGGTCGTAATCCTGACTGAAAGGTTGTAATGACCAATTATGTATGTATGCATGGGTTAGGTTGGCTTGATAACGCTGGCGCGATTTAAAAAACCCACAGGAAAAACTCAGCGTCCAGATGTACATTTCAAATGAGTCCTCACTGCGAGAATGACACAAATGTTCTACAGGAGCGTAATTAGACCTACCCTAACTTCTTCAGTAGTGTGGTGGATATTGATGGATAGGAAATGCTTAATTCGAATAATTCATTATGTTAAAAGAATGTGTTGATTAGAAGTAAGTAATGTTATGAGAACATCATCAACAATGCAATATACGGCTCAATATGAAGTGGCACTTACAACGTATCATCTACGATATAATTGAGACACTGAACGGATACTAATTTGTCGCGGAGTTAACCGACATGGCATTCGTGCCCGTGGGATTTTGTTGATTCACGGATGGCTCAAAATATGGAGATAGTATGGAACTGGGCCTCTATTTAGAATAACTAGAAACGTAAGATAGTCTCTAACTACAGGATCATACTGCCATTTCCCTAGTGGATGACCTGGGCTAATAAAAATTTTGCAAATTTAAATACCTTCACTGATGGACAACTAGCGCAACCAGGAAAATGGGATCAAGTATTGTCATAAACTGATTAACAATTTCTCTCAGAATGACGCTGCCCGCCTTATAAATATGATTGTATAGTCATCAAGAGAAATTTTTGAGTAATGCAAGTAAAGCTACTTGGTGAACATCTTTAAGAGATACACAACTGAAACGAATGGATGCGATAGATGGTAATTAAAGTAGAGCATGTGATGAAGACATCGAAGCGATGAATCACTTCTTATGCGAAGGCTTGCATCAGTTGAGGAAGTTTGTATGGGATTGGACTGATGATTATAAACTGTGTTCAATGATCTCCTTGGAGTAAGATTTGTATTAAATAAATTATAGATCTTAACTCGGTAAAGCATGGTGGAGGTAATAATATTGTTGTTTTTAACTAATTTCTTTAATGCGGTATCATATGGATCTCCTTATTTCTTTTCACATCACTGTTGTTTCGGGGGGAATTGGGGTAGATGCAAAATAAAATATTTTAAATTGAGTCGAGCTAGAGAAAAACAGGGGTATTAATAAAATATTCAACTATTAATTAAAAAATTAATAATTAACGTACCTTCGGGTTTGGGGGTTGATCGGTAATAATGATCAATTCTTTTATTGCTTCTCTTTTCTTTTTTCTTATTTAAGTTCCACAACTTTAAGCGTACTTACACTACTTAACTTAAATTAGGGTGACCAGCGTAAACATCCCGCCCCCCTTGCAAGGGTGCAACAAGTAGAGACGAGAAGTTACCTGGTCAAATAGGAATAAAATAACAAATTCAATTATAGTAAAATGAAATAAAGATACAATTCAATTAGGGTTACGATACATTTCAAATAAAAATTTCATTTTATACAAAATTTCATAAAAAAAACCAATTCATTTAAGTGACAATTAAAAAAAAACAAGAAAGAGAATTACTTATTTACTAAGTACGTTAATAACGATTGTTGCGCCCGTAGAGCTGGGTGCCGCAACTACGTTGTTGTTGTCCTTACTTTTATGGGTTTGGCAGGAACATTCGTGAGCATGGCGGTGGGTTGCGCTCTTATTGTTGTCTTTCCGTTGAACAACCCTTTTTTTGGTAGTGTTAGGTTTGCGGTCGTCTCGATGCTGGAAATGCAGCATGGTGTGGTGTTTGCCCAGACACTCCATACACCGCTCCCTACTGCGGCAGCTCTTCGAAAAATGGGACTGGGCCAAACAGTTCGTGCAGTACTTCAGTCTCTTTACTGCGCCCAGTCGCTTGTAGGGGTTTAAGCGGCTGAATGCCGGGCATTTTTGGAGGGAGTGGTGACCGTCGCACAAAAGGCACTTTGAGGCGGTGCGTTTGACCACTTCATCCAGACTCTGGGTTTCTGGACGTTCCACCGTAAATTTTCTGGGTGCTGCTTCGGACATCTATAAATAAAAGGACAAAACAAAACAAGGAAAAGGAAAGAACGAATTAGTTCTGACTAGAGTTAGGGAGTAATACGAGCTTAACAATAGGCCGTGTTAGAACGCCATTGGCAGTTCGAACGTCAGCCACTCGTACTTTCGAATCCGATCCTATATAAACGCGCGAGATACGACCGAGTTTCCATTCACTCGGTGGCAAGTTGTCCTGTCGAATCACGATAAAATCATCAATCGCGAAATCGCGTTGGGGACATTTCCACTTGTTGCGCTTATGGAGTTCAACTAAGTACTCGTCCTTCCAGCGACGCGCAAACAAATGGTGCAGAACCTTCAATTTTCGCCACCTATAAGCGTAGGTGAGATAAATTGATAAATCAGGTTCAGGGGGTGAAAGGATAGCACTTCCCACAAGGAAATGACCAGGGGTTAAGGGGTTAATGTCTGAAGGGTTATCCGTCATGGGACAGAGTGGACGAGAATTCAAGCAAGCTTCTATTCTTGCCAGCATAGTAGTGAATTCCTCAAAAGTAAACTTTTGAGCATTAGATATTTTCCGCAGATGAGTTTTAAAACTTTTCACACCAGCTTCCCAGAGGCCACCCATATGTGGGGCTCCAGGAGGAATGAAGTGCCATTCGACTGATTGAAAAAACGTTCTCCGATATAATCTTATGCTTCAATTCGGTAAAGAACTTAGCTTGATCCCTTTTCATCACATTCGCTGCGCCAACGAACGCGGTTCCATTATCCGAATATATATGTGCGGGGCAACCTCGTCTGGAGGAAAAACGAGTAAACGCGGCCAGAAAACAGTCCGTCGATATTTCATTGGTGGCTTCCAAATGAATTGCCTTTGTGGCGAAACACACAAACACCAGCACATATCCTTTAGTGATTCGACAACCACGTCCAATATAGGATTTAATTTCAAAAGGTCCAGCGAAATCTAGACCAGTATGGGTGAAAGGACGAGTCAATGTCGTTCTTTCTGGGGGTAGCGCAGCCATAATTTGCTGACCCAAATTCTTACGATAAATCGTACAGATCTTACAGTTATGAATAACTGTTCGAATTACGGTTTTAAGCCTAGGGACCCAAAACTCCTGCCGCATGAGGCGCAGCATTAAAGACAACTCAGCATGTACAGAGCATTTATGAAGATGCTCCAAATATAGTCGGGTAAAATTAGCATGGTAGGGGAGTAATTTGGGGAAGCGTTCGTCGTAGGTCAAAGTTGGTGATCGAGGGAGTCTTCCGTTGACTCTCAAGAAACCATTCGAGTCAACAAAGGGGTTGAAGGTCATTAGAAGGCTCTTACGAGGCAAAGCAGCTCTCTCCTTCAAAATTGAGTATTCGGGGAAGTGTGAACTTTGACACAAAATAATTAACCGACGCTTCACGAAACTGATTTCGTCCTGAGTAAGTCCTATTGACAAGTATTTCCGAGATAACTCATGGGTTTTATTGGCGGAATGGTAAAACCGGAAAACGTAGGACAATACTCGCAACCCGCGAGATAAGTGCGAAAATCGGCTCAAAATTTCCTCAGTGAGCGTTGTCGTATTGACTTTCACTCGAACCACACGTGTTTCAAGCTGGGTACAGGGCTGGAATGACGATTTCGGCCATTTAGAACGTGGAAGGCTTAGCCAAGTAGGGCCCTTCCACCAGATGTCAGAATTGACGAGTTCTCTGGCTGTTATACCTCGACTAGCCAGGTCAGCAGGGTTATGATGAGATTCCACATGATTCCAATTATCGATGCCAATAGTATCCAAAACATACGAAACTCTATTCGCCACAAAAGTTGGCCAATGGCATGGGGGTTTCTGAAACCAGGACAGAACTATTGTCGAGTCTGTCCAATAAAAAGCTTTCGCATTGGTAAAATTCAGCTCCGTGAGGAGTGAATGTACCATTTTTGCCAACAGAGTTGCACCGCAGAGCTCTAAACGGGGTAAGGTTTGCACCTTTACTGGCGCAACTTTTGTCTTAGCAGCGAGCAAATGGGTGAATATTTCACCTAACGGGGTTTTGATTCTGCTATAAAGGGTGGCAGCATATGCTTTCTCAGAAGCATCACAAAATGCATGAAGTTGTACTTCATGTTAAAATTAACCCAGCGGGGGATATTAATCCTGTCGATGAAGGAGTAATCATCGACAAATTCGCGCCACCTGTGTAACGTCATGGGTTTCAAACAATCGTCCCATTCGGTTTTGTCCTTCCAAATTTGTTGCATAAGTATTTTAGCGACAATTATTTTGGGTGCTAGCCACCCAACAGGGTCAAATAGCTTGGCTATTTGAGAAAGGACAGAACGTTTGGTGACTTGGGTAATATCGGGCGTTGGAGATGGCTTGAAGAAGAATGTGTCCAAGCTCGCGTTCCAACGTAAACCCAACGTTTTAGCAGTACTAGCATCTGAAAATTTCAAAAAATTAGAATCCAATAAATGTTCGGGGGGTAAGTCCCGAATAAGACTTTGTTCGTTCGAAGTCCATTTCCGCAACGAGAAACCAGCTGACTTCAAAACGTGAATCAATTCATCACGATTATGAATGGCCTCCTCAATAGAATGTGCACCCGACAAAATATCGTCCACGTACATTTGAGTACGCAAAATGGTGGACGCAGAGGGGTAGCTTGACTCACAGTCGCTAGCTAATTAGTGCAACGTTCTAATTGCCAAATAAGGAGCACAGTTCACTCCGAACGTCACTGTTCTCAATTCATAATCCTCTATATCTCCCTCGGGGTTTCGACGAAATAATATCCGCTGAAAATGCGCCTGATCCGGTCTGATCAGTATCTGCCTATACATTTTCTCTATATCAGAATTAAAAACATATCTGAACAGTCTCCAACGCAAAATCAGTATAGTTAAGTTAGACTGTAAAATTGGTCCAGGGTGTAGGACATTGTTGAGACTAACACCGTTCGAAGACGGGCTTGAGGCATTAAAGACTACCCGAAGTTTAGTCGTAGTACTATCGGGTTTAAAATCAGCGTGATGTGGCAAGTAATAATTAGAGTTGGGAGAATGAGCTAAATCGGCGCTGATCTTTGTCATGTGACCCAAGGTAGAATATTCCTCAATAACCGAGTCATACTGACTCTTAACCTCCGGGGATTTAAGTAATCTCGCTTCATTCCTCATGAACTGCGAGAGGGCTATTCTCCGGGAGAACCCAATGTTCAAACTGGTCGGAAATTCGGACCTAAAGGGCAGGGTAACCACATAACGTCCCTCCCTATTTCTAGTGGTGGTACGACGGTACAAATCCTCACAAAATTTCTCCTCAGCCGAAACTTTCATAAATTTGGGAACTTCCTCAACTTCCCAAAACCGAGTGATTTGGTCGTTCAAGTCCAAATGACTGAAAAATGACACGATAGAGTGTAAAGAATGCGGCTGAGGAACTTTACCAGTAAGGACCCATCCAAAGACGGTCTTCTGGGCTATAAGAGAAGCCTTAGGGTCCCTTTTTACGTCGGTCAACATAATTTGCGAATATACATCCGCTCCCAATAGTAGATCCATATGGCAGCATTTGAGATCCGAAGCAGGGATTTCGGACAAATCGAAATCAATTGTGTCTTTCAGTGAACACGTAGGTAGGCGACCAGTTAGTTGCTCGACCACATAAGCATCAGTCTCCAAGTGAAATTCTGGGTCAATGGACGAACCTAAGGAAACCGAGCAGATTTTAGTAGAATTAGCTGCTATCGCTCCATTCAAACCGAGTATCGTAGCAGCAGGGGCAGAGAATGTTGGAAGATCCAGCTTTCTCTGAAGTCTCTTCGAAACAAAGGTAGCCTGAGAGGCAGGGTCTATCAATGCTCTAGCAGAATATCTTACGTCGTTGAGCATGATATCTACTACAGTCGTGGCCAGCAAGACTGTAGAATACGGGGTGGACTGTAGTTGTGTCGAAAAATTTCTAAACGAGCGAGCCTCGGCAGAAGTTGATGGTTTCTCCGCCAAGTTTTGCTCAGAACGGGAGGTGTGCTCCGGAATAGGAGCAGAGTGACTTGATGTCGCGGGGGTTATTGAATTATTTCCGGGTTTGGGTCGAGAAGGGTTAGGGGCTTCAGTGCGATGAAGCAGCAAATGATGCCTTTGCTTGCACATATAACAAACATTAGTGCTCTGGCATCTTCGAAATTCGTGGGAGGTTGCCAAACAATTCGTACAAATTTTGTTCCTTTTGGCAACATTTATCCTTTCGCTCACTGACATCCTGAGAAACTTGGAGCACAATCGAATGGGATGATTATCCGAACACAGTGCGCATTTTTTCGGGGGTATATTAGGAGTGACCGTTGTCCCAAAACTCTTAAACTTTCGATTCTCCTGAGGAGAATTTCGGGTACGATTATTCACTTGATTCGGATTGTGAAACAGACTCTAAGGTCCGATACCTCGCAGTCAAAAACTCGTCCATGCTGCTCCATTTGGGTAAGCATGAGTTAGGGCCCTGGGACTGTTCCCAAAGACCAAGAGTATTCTCAGGTAATCGGGTGGAACAAATATAAACGAATATGATGTCCCAATTTCGCGTTTCAATCCCGAGCAAGGATAAATTAGTTATGCAATCATTGATCGTCCTCTGCAATCGCTTGATTGCAGGACCCGAATCTTTTTCAATAACAGAAAGATTGAATAAGGTTTTCAACTGGGAATTTACCAGTACTCGCTTGTTTTCGTACCGGTCTACCAGATTTTTCCACGCCATATCCAACCCATCGAATGAACGGAATGTCCTTCTTTCGGAATAGCCCGAACAAAGGTTTCAAAATCCGCTAGGCGGTTGAAATTTTTAGTAAAATTTCTTAAATTCCGTTCCATTCTCGTATGAGTTAGGGAAAAGGGTTACAGAAAACTTTCCGTAAAAAAAAGAAACCAAAAAAATCGCGGAACGTAACGTGAATTTCGCAATATTGCGACACGAAATGCAGGGTTACAAAAAAAAGAACCCAAAAAAATCGCGGTACGTAACGAAAATTTCGCAATATGTCGACACGAATGATTTAAGGAAACAAAAAAAAAACGAATAATAAAAAATATCCAAATCCGAAAAGGTTTAAATCGGTCAAAAATATTTCGACATAAACCGTTCACGCGAAAATGTTCAAAATCATAAAAATATTTTAAATATAAAAATAAATAAATAAATGAATTTATTCAAAACAATATGAAATAAAATTAAAGTAATAAAATTACTAAAATTTTTCAAAAATTATTAATAAATTTGGTTGAGTGTAAGAATATAACTTTTAGTGCACTGCTGAATTGCCGAAAAAAAAACGCAAAAAATAATGTCAATAACGAAAATTGACAACACACGCAGAAAGCAATAAACTCTTTACTTAAAAGAAAAGTAAACAACCAACAACACTTTGTATACTTATTGCTGTTTACTTTAAAAAGGAAGTAAACAACTAACAACACTTTGTATACTTATTGCTTTCACCAACAAAACGAACTTTGATGTAATCGCAACAACAATTCACTTGATATTACCGTATATTCAGCACTTATATTCTTACACTTTAATTTAATGTTTAATTATATTTTATTTCTCACTTTCGAACTTTTTTTTTTCAAAAATTCACAAACATACCTTTTAAAAATAGTATTTATAAATGGGGGGTTTTGTCGAGTGATGGATAATGGGGAAATTCCAAAAATTGTTGGCGAAAATCAAAAAATATCCTTTATGTATTAGGCCAATATGGCTGTCTCTTCAAATCTGGAAAGAGATAGCTCAAATTAAAATATTTTATTTTGGCTTTATCCGGCTCGAAGGACCAAATGTTTCGGGGGGAATTGGGGTAGATGCAAAATAAAATATTTTAAATTGAGTCGAGATAGAGAAAAACAGGGGTATTAATAAAATATTCAACTATTAATTAAAAAATTAATAATTAACGTACCTTCGGGTTTGGGGGTTGATCGGTAATAATGATCAATTCTTTTATTGCTTCTCTTTTCTTTTTTCTTATTTAAGTTCCACAACTTTAAGCGTACTTACACTACTTAACTTAAATTAGGGTGACCAGCGTAAACAACTGTATATACGTACATACTCTCTAACACATTCTCAACCTTTCAAACTGAGCGTAGAATAAAGCTTTACTTTTACACGCACCATTGTAATATTGTTACGAAAATGGAAATGGTGTTACATCGTTTAACATTGAAATGATAAACAAAAGCCACAAAAAAAGGCAAGACAAAACAGGCAACGGAGTCAGTAAACATTCAGTCATTCTTGTGTGAAGACGCGTTGCATGTGAAGAGAATAATCGTGGTTTGAAGATCTCCGTTATAAAGATCTGTCGCACAATTGTTAGTGTTTACGCAAAATATTGTAATGAAGAATAACAAACAAAGTAAATTGTTGTTGTTTACATCAAGTTGTGAACAGTGACACACAGAATTGGAGGTTAATGTTCCATTAATATGTTGCTATTTTTTTTTCGCAAAAACCATTCTCGCTGTGACTATATAATTGATATTTTATTTGTATGTTTTTCATTCTGAAATATTTTCTTACTTCACATACTATAGGTATTATACTTTTGCATACAGGTTGCTATCACTCTTTTCTAACAAGAGCTTTTGTGAGATACGCAGGCACAAACGTACAAGTAAAACAAAAGACGGTAGTAACAGCAACGCCGTAAGGATTGTAGTCTTGTTGATTTTATGGTTTTTTTGTGTGTTGTCTTGTTTGCATTTTATTAGGGAAGGGGAAATAATCTAGGGTAACAGAAGTAGAATAAACTGACAACAAGAAAATGTGAAAATATTAATGTTATTACTGTTGTTTTCGTTATTTCCTCATATTTCTGGTAATTTCATAATAATTTTAATAAGGGAATTGCTAAATATTATTAAAGCTAAAGAAACAAGGATGTACACTTTTTGTTTTCCTGTTTTTCTGCTTCACTTCTCTTTTTTTAATAGGAGAAACTTTAAATTTTCATTTCATGTTGTTTTTTCACTCAAGAACAATTATTGTATGCCGGAATCTATCTTAACTATTTGGCTCATATAAAGTGGTAGGACGGTAGGAGAGTAATAAATACTTCATTAAAAATAAGGCATTGCTCTTTCAGGCAATTTGTGGATTCCACGCCAATAAAACTGTTCGTTTTTTGAAGCCAATCAATTAGTCACTCGATTTTTGACTTCCTTGTACAAATCGAAGTGGTCCCATCGATGGAAACAAATATTAGTCGGCAACAACTAAGTCTTGTGAATACTACAGGTGGGGTAGCAGTTCCCAGCTGTGTCATCAACACCAACACAACATTTCATGTGAATATCAAAAGAATATTCGATTGCATATGAGCAGCGACCGCTAGACTCAATGTTGCTGACAGTCGTTGCAGCGTATAACACAACTATAGTAATGCGCACATGTGGCGATCATTTGATACTTTGTTGTCAGGACGCCGGATGCATTGGTTTGCATATAATACGCACAATGTGTGTTGTTGTTGTATTGTATTGCTGGTGATCATGTTTGGCTCTCTTCACACTCTATCGTGAGAATTATTATTCTTATATATGGACAATGGGTGAGTTTTGAATTGCATCCACTTGCCCTTTAGTAAATACACACAAACAAATGCAATATTTTTAATATAGAATATATGTAAGTGAGTCACCAATATTGAAATTTAACTACTCTGATTCATTCGTGTCACTACAACGTTGATTTATAAGTATGAGTACAATGAGTATGAATACAACGTTGACATCAAACTCATTACCACTCGAAATATGTTTGATTCATATGCCTACTCATTCAGGTTCATAACTTTAGGAAAATACATATAAATGATTCGAGTGACTCGAATCATTCGTCAAAATTTACAGTCTTAGTTGTTGTTGCATTTACAAAATAAGACAAAAACAGAAAGCAAAGCAAACACACAATGTAGTGTTCGAACGCGAATCATATCTATTTTGTGATTCTTGTAAATGTTGAGTCATGAAGAGTCGAAATCAACAACAGCATACGTGGTGTTAAGTATGATGAGTACTTCAAACTTTGAATCAAATGAGTTTTAGAAAAAATGTGTTTTCTTCCGACGAGTCAAACTATATCAATTTTACTGGTGTGAATGTACTTTAGTATGTACGAAAGAGCGAAATGAAGAGCACGATCTAAAAAAAGGGTTAAACGTCGTGGTGGTAGTACATACATACATACATAATTGGTCATTACAACCCTTCAGTCAAGATTACGACCTAGTTTATCACACCACTTATGTAGTGTGTGTTAATTTTATACATGAGTCGTGGGACTACAGATTAAAGTCTACTCCGAACGACAGGTTTTTGAGAAACTTTTCATGGCAATTTTATTTACTCTCAGAGTTTTGGCCAGAAATCTGCTGAGTCGCCGAAGATATACCTTTTGTATTTTGTTTTGATGTCTATCCTGGGGCTCGAACCCTGGCTTTACGTCTAATAAGCCAACACACTACCTACTAGACTACGGCGACTTCACGTCCTTCACATTCTTAACATCGCCCTCACGTAATCTCCATAAATGTACACATGTTATTTATAAATTAACTACAATAAATTAATAGTTCATTCTTTTAATTATAATAAATTACAAAATTATAAAAATAGCCTTTATTTTCTATCGCCGCTTGCAGTCTGGAGGGCATAAAATCCACAAGAGGCACGATGGTGTCATTCTGACTAAAATTTTTTCTAATTTCGCCAAATTTTCTTCTTAACTTTCCGATCTAAAATCTCTCATAGGTTTTCTATGGGGTTTAGATCGCGAGATTGTGGCGGCCATTCCAAAACTTGCACATCATGGTCGCTTAGGTAGTTACGAAACAAGCGACTAGAGTGCTTCGGGTCATTGTCTTGTTGGAATATGCTGTTGTGGGCATTTTTTCCAGAAGATGTGGGAGCATATTTTCTTCTAGGATCACACTGTATTTAGTGGCATTCATAATTCCATCGATTTTCACCAGCGGACCAACTCCGTCATGAGAAAACGTACCTACCAATAAATTACATAAAATAAAGAATTTCGGTGAAAAACAAAAGTAACTTACCCACACCATTAGTGAACATCGGCCATGTGTTACTGTTGGTAGTTGATATCTGGGAGAATATATCTGCTTAGGTGGTCTTCGAATATATTTTATACCATCAGAAACAAAAAGATTAAATTTACTCTCATCACTCCACAGCACTTTTGCCCACTGTTCACGTGACCAATTTTGATACCGCTTCGCAAAATCAAGGCACTTGATTTTATTGGCATTAGTTATTAACGGTTTCTTTGCGGGACGTCTGGCAAATAAATTGGCATCATTCAATCTGCGGCGAACAGTATGCACACAAATGGTAATAGCCATTTGCTCATTAGCAAATTTAGTAACGTCCACGGCTGTCATTCTTGGATCAACCAGTCTAATCATTTGGCGATCTTCGCGCTGGGTAGATTTTCTTGGGCAACCGCACTTTCTTTCCACGCTATTGTTCGAAATTTAGACCAATTCGGCACACAGTTGATTTGTTTACGCCGAATATTTTCTTAATTTCTCACATGTTTTTACACTCTTCCAGAGTCTTAATAATGGCTACCTTGCTATCAGTTGATAACTGTTTCTAATGGTTAATAAATATTGTAAAAATTATTAACAATTCTTAAATGTTAAAATAAAAAAGTGGATAGAAAAATTTTGATATTGTAACCTGCATTTGTTAACTAAGTTTGTTGAGCATAAAAATAAAAAAGAAGTATTTAATTTCCGTACTGTTTTTTTGAAAGAGGCGTACATAAAGATCAATCGGCTTAGCGTTGCATTTTTTTGCTCGCTACTGTGCATTTAACGTAATTCAATACCAAGCATACGTATGACTGATAACATTCCATTAATTCGTTATACGACATAATTAAAATCAGATTTTATTGCATACTTTTCAGAGTAATTGTTCCACTACACTGACTACAGGTAGTATGGGTATGGGTGCGTATGAAGAATATATTTTACATATAATTAAGTATTATGTATACTCTCAATATGAACTTAGTCAATGCAATTGTAGTGAATAAAAATGAATAAATAAAAAATTTTGTTTTATTTTTATTGTTTACATTTATTCTTGTAGCATTTGTTGTTGTATTATTGTTTACTTTTTAACATTTTTTCTATGCTGGTGTTTGCTAGTATATCACGCAGTGCGATAATTTGTAAACATGTTCATTGTTTTGTTTTTGTAGCTTTTGTTTATAATTTTAATGTTAAACTATATAAAAGCAAAACACCATTGTCTTAATCATTAATTTTCGTAACAATACTTTTTAAAAAATTTAATTTTTGAAATAAATCATATTTATTAAAAACAGAAGGTACGAAAAATTATTGTAAACAAGAAATCCATTATTTTTCTATTAAATTGAGGTTCTATTGGTATGCATAATAATAAAAATAAACAAACCTATTGTAAGGATTACAAATAAATTGGTTTGTGTGTTACGTGTGTTTAAGTTGTGTTGAAGTACACATTATGTACACTAAAAAATTGTGCTGCCAATTTTTACATTATGTTAAACAGTTTAGTCACAATTCAAGTTTGCCAGACTGTGGTAAACTAAAGATCGCTTTTTGAAGATCAACAAGCAATCGACTGCCTTGGTGGTAGTACAATGCTCTGGGCAATAGGGAATTTATTGAGGAAATAATGAATAAGAGAGAGTGGTACAATGCTGTTTCGATGTACATAAGTGCAAGCAAATGTTAAAGTAAATATAAGAAATGTATTAGAATTAAGGTGTTGATTTAGTAATGCTAAATCAGTCAAACAGTGCGCTCCAGTCGCACTTTTAAAATAGAAAAATAATAAGACGTTTTAATTATTGCACAACACTGATTTTCTATCGTGTCTATGTAGAAAATTTCAGAAGTGATTTTACTGTTTCCATCTGCCTGTTATTTAATTCATGTGGCATCCGTTTTCCAGACTTTTGGTTCTTTCTCATATTTATTAAAGGGTCAGAAATTGTTTGTTGTGAAATATTTACCACTTCTGTCATTAGTTTCAGACTCAACGTGTCATCTTCATCAAATATTATTTGCAATTCGGGGTCTTCAAACTTTTTGGTGGTTTCCATTCTTCATTGTCACATCTAATTCGCCGTCTCTGAACCTTCGAAACCGTCTTCTGCATGCAATATCATCACAATATACCTCAACAATCATTCGAGGCAAATCTGCAGAACTTTTCTTCAAGCGATAACCAAAAATTAATGCTTTCCGTACATATTTCTTGTTTTAACCAAATTCGCCATCTTTAACAGGATAAACAAATTTAATGTTATTTGCTCATTGCTTTGACGTGCACTAAATTTGTTTGACAGATGTCCTCGCTAAAATATAAGACTCATTCCCACTTAATCTTCCTTATGGAGACATTTGTATCTTGACGCTCTTTGCATACCGGACTGCTTTATGGAGTTCAGGCTGAGATATTACATGCGATTTACAGGACTGTAAATTGACTAAAGTTATTCCGAGTAAACGATGAAATAACTAAATATAGTGGCGCTATATTTGTTGCAGCTCTTTTCTGGGTAAACGAACAATAGCACCAGATTAATGGTGCCTACCTATATCGGATGGGAAACAGAAAGCGAACCTTTGGACGACCTTTGCATGCGCTCAATTAAGTTAGTGTAGTGCGTTTAAATTTTAGATGGAGAAAATATTTTTTGTATTTTGTTTCGTGAAAGTGAATTTTTAACGTGAATAATTGAATGGTGTTGCACATGTACTTAAACCCTAAGTGTTATTATTTTGAATATGTTTATATGCACTTCGGGTCAATTTTGACCCATTTTGTCTTTGGCAGTACTAAATACGTTTGTGCTCTTCATACTTAGTAACATTTGCATGTACCAAAACAGGGATTCCTTGGGATATTTTCTAACGCGTAAAACAAAGGCGGAAATAATAACACATTACGAATTAAAAATATTAACGTTTAAAAGGCTGTGCTTGCTGTTTTTGGTAGCAAAATGAACCCCAGTTAAATTGAATTTGTATTGAATGAATTATCAGACGACGAAGAAAGCTGTTCAGATGTTTCAGTGAAAATGAAAGTGAATTTTAGCCTACTGACGCAATGATATCAAAAAATACTGAAATAAAATATTTTATGGAACCACTGACAAATAAAACTGGAATAGTCCGAACGGAGGATTCTAGTGAATGACACTAGGCTAGAGACTTGTTATTCATACCCCAGAAATTAAAAGGAAAAAATTTCTTGTTTTCAATTAATTTTCCTACCTCTGGAAAATACCGCCATAATCAGGAATAGAAAAAGGAAATATGCCTTAAAAAAACAAGGTATGCGTGTAGTTCTCGACCTTATAGTTGGTCATAATGTAAGAGCAGAAAATTTTTTTACATCGTATAAATTTCACCAAAAATTATTAGAAATGCAAATACACACAGTTGCTAAAGTATACATATGGTTAACAAATTTCAAAAAATTTTTAACCAATCCGTTTTCGTTGAAAATCTTTATAGTTTCCTCAATTTTAAGACGGTCTTTTGCATTGGTTAAAAAATTTCTGAAATTGAACTGAATTGTGGCCCTGCACAGGCCCACAAAAGTATACATCTGATTAACAAATTTCACAAATTTCTGAACCAATGCAAAAGACCGTCTTAAAATCGAGGAAAGTTGTCAGACAATTATAAAGATTTTCAACGTAAACGGATTGGTTAAAAAATTAATTAACCGTATGTATACTTTTGTGGCTAGCTCTCATATACCCAAAAACAAAACAAAAAATAGAAATAAACATATAAAAAAATAAGTCTGTGCCTCTTTTAAATACTAGTATCATAGTCCAGTAATAAGTAATTGCGAGAACAGAAAGCCTCAGATAATACTCGATTAAAACAAATGTAATGGACGGATTAATACGCTGAATAAAGTAATGTCATGTTATAGTTGCAAAGCAAAGACTAATCGATAGCCTCAAGCGGCATTTAGCAATATTATTGATATATTTGCCTACAATATTCTTATGTTACTTACATCTGTTAAACATGGCTGGAATGAAAACAGTTCAGCTAAACGTTGACTTTTTATAGAAAATTTACTTTAAAACTTACTACGGCTTATATACAGCAAAGAAAAATTTACGCAATGAGCCTGAACTGGATTAGCAGCCTTTAACTTAACCAAATTCAAAGAAATAATATCCAAACCAATATCCAAATTGGTTACATTTTTAATGAAAGAAATATGTTAATTTTTTTTATTTTGTAATATAGTTTCACGTTTTAATTATAGAAATAAAGCGTGAAATGCTTTTTAAAATTATTCAAATCATGAAAAATTGCTGCCAAATATTTCTGTAAAAATTACTTTTTGCATGTTTTTTATTCAGACATGCTGTGATGTTTAAAATTAAAGCAAATTAACGAAATTTTCTTTCCTTTCATATACATACATACCATATGTAAGTATATGCATATGTATGTATGTATGAGTTTTGGCTTTTATATGTAAATTAGTGAAAACCATAATATATTTGGTTCTTTGACGAATTTTTATTTCAAAGTAATTTTCAGATTGCTTTTAAAAAAAATTTTTCATTTTCTTTCTTCAAATTTTTTATGTTAAAGCTGATTGCGGTGATGAGGTTGTATATACAATTATCCAGTTTATGATTTGAAATAAAATAATTTGTATGTGAAAATATATGCACGTATGATTTTCAATTATGAATTCATATTGTGTTCATTTGTTTTCATAATCTAATCAAGAGAACTTTAATTGTTAAGTCATTCAGTTTGTTATGTTATACAAACTTCAAATATACATACATACATACAGTGGACAGCTAAAGTCTCGGTAGCCCAATATATTGTTACGAAATTGGAAATGGTTTTATCGTTTAACATTAAAATAATAAACAAAAGCTACAAAAACAAAAACAATTGACTTGTTTACATGATCAACCAATAAACAAAAATATAGCAAAAATATAGAAACTAGGTCGTAATCCTGACTGAAGGGTTGTAATGATCAATTATGTATGTATGTTATGTATGTATAGCAGTGATGCTCAAAATCCAAATTTCCTATCACATGTGATAGGCAAAGAAAATTCTGCCGACGCTGCGTTGGCACACCTACACTATAAGCTTACTTGTGTGGTTTCTTATAATGATCGTGTGTTTGTTGCTTTGTTTGTTGTTTTGTGTTGAACTCAGAGAACAAAATCAATTCAGTTGATGTTTAGCACTTGATGAAGCAAAATCTCGCTACGCAACTTTTTTGAATGATTTTTTGTTTTTCTCAAATACACGCAGCAAAATGTTTGATGAAAATTGGGAATATGATTTCTTTTTTATAGAGAATATAGATGGTAATGCACAATGTATTGTGTGTTATCGCACTTTATGTCGTAATTCTTTTTTTTTTTATAAAGAGACATTACGAGGCTAGCCATGCATACATACATACATACATCAATATATTCATCAATACATACATACATACACACATACATCAATATATTCATCAATACATACATCAATATATTCATCAATACATACAGACACACATACATCAAAATATTCATCAATGCATACATACATATGTACATACATACATCAATATATTCATCAATACATACATACATACATCAATATATTCCTCAATACATATATACATACATACATAAGTTCATTATGTAATAAAATACACGCAACACAATAAACCAATTTTTTTAATGTTTTCCCAGTGTACGATTCTCAAAAATTAAGTTGAATTTTGTTCTCCGCTGCTTTACCAACACAACCAAAACTATGATAGTATGTGTTTGAGCACCACTGATGTATAGCAACAACATCAGTATAAAAAAATGATAAACAAGGACAAACGTAAACAAAATACACAAACAACAATAACGTAAACAACATGTTCAATTCGACCTCCGGGTACTTAATTGACAAGTTCACGTCCTCTCACCTAACCTAAAAAACATGTTTATATTTATAGAGATTTCGCGAAGGCAAAGTCATTCTCCTTCAAAAGCATTCATCAGACTTTACTCAGCGATAAAAAGGCAAGACAAAGCAGACAACGGGATCGGTAAAAATTCAGTCAGTTTTGTTTGAAGATCTCCGTTATAAAGATCAAAAGAACAATTGTTAGTGTGTAGGCGGAAGAGTGTAAAAAAGAATAACAAATAAAGCAAATTGTTGTTGTTTAAATCAATTTGCAAACGGTGGCACACGGAATTGTGCGAACAATAAAGAATTTATTGAAAACTAAACACAAATTTATTTTTATTTTTATTTGCCATCTACGAACTCATATTTTAAACTTTTTTAAAAGGGTAAAAACGTAACAATATTTTAGCAAATTCAAGAGTATTAAGCAATGATATGTAAAAATAATTGATGTTTTTTATTCCTTTTATTCATTTATTCCTTTTATTTGTTATTATAAAACAAACCAAAGTACCACAATACTATCGCACAAAGTAACAATATAACTCCAAGAGTGTATTTAAGAGATAATTTGGAAGAACGGTTACGTAGCAGGAGCAAGCGGCAAATATTATTATATTATATTTATATATAATATACTATTAAAATTGCTTACACATACTGGGGTACCTAGCCTTTTGCTGTCCACTGTATATTTACTCAGATAAGCTGTTTCTCAGTTACATTAACACATCATATTCCTAGTATAAGAAGTTCCAAAACGTGTGTATTTATAAATATATAAATTTATTGGGGAGGCTTTATATACAGTAAATAACGGATGTTTTTGTGATCCTTTGAGATTTAAAGTCGCCGTGGTCTAGTAGGTAGTGGGTAGGTAGTGGGTCGTCAATTCGAACCCCAGGTCAGGCATCTTCAACTAAACGATATATGAAAAAATATTTCTTCGTCGGCTTCCCTTCAGCAGATTTCTGGCAAAAACTCTGAGGGTAATTAAAGTTGTCATGTAGTTTCTCAAAAATTTATGGATAAAATTACACACACATAAAATAACTGGTGTGAGAAACTAGGTCGTAATCCTAACTGAAGCGATATAAAAAACACTATGCGCAAAATAAAAAAAAATTAAATACACCCAACTACTGACATAGGTTAAATTGTGAGTTTTGTTGAGTAGAACTCAAATATATTTTTTTTATATTTCTCGAACCGTCCAAAATTGTTTTATTTGACAAAAACGGTATTTTTATTCTTTTCGCACAAAATTATTTATTACACAAACACTTCTGAACCGATAACAAAAATTTAAACCTTATTAGAAAGAATAGAGATGGACCATTATTTGACTCAATATGATATGGGGTTTGATGAGGTAAACTTGACAAATGCGAATTTTTTTCTTATTTTTTCAAGTTTGTCCGTTTATAGTAGCAAACTTTAATTAAAAAAAATATGAAATAAGTGATGACATTCTGAAAGTGCATATTGTGAAGAGGTTGACACTTCGTTTGATCAAATCGGATCAAAATTACCGTAGTTATTATTGAAAGAGTCTAACAGTCGAGTTATATTTTTTATTTATATACTTTTTCAAATGAACCTTTAGTTCAAAAATTTTCAGAAATTTTGATGGATCTGAATTATTTATCGGAAAATGCCTTCCTTTGCTATTATAAATATATCTACAATATACATTAAATCCTTTACTTTAATATTTAAAGGTTTGCTAGTAATTTTACTGAAAATAAAATTCTTTGTGCTAAAAATTAATTTTCTATTTTAAAATAAAAGAAACCTCAAGCAATTTTCAAATTAAAAAGTAAAAATGAATAGAATGTGCAAAAAAACAAATCCAGGCATTTTTTATTTTTGCTACTTTTGTAAGCAATCGAACAAAAGAAATATATTGTCCTAGGACCAACAGAAAACTATGTCGATATTATGAAAAAAAATTCATCTGCCAAATAACCTTGAAATGTTTGTCGACCTTCTGTGAATTGTGGAACAATTGTGATGCAAACTAACATATATAAATTAAAGCGCCAAATAAGGAATTTACATACATTTGAATTTGAACACACAGCTGTGGGTAAATTATCCTTAAAAAACCCAGACAAACGAAATGAACTAAAACTCTCTTTAACTGATGTAAAAACTCTTTACAGTGATACAATTCTCTTTAAGAACAGTTGTATGTGTGTTGTCTGTACGCTGAAGAGAATCAAGAGAGTAAATTTCTCTACTCAGTATATGTGACTCGTGGTATATGCGCAAAAACTTCAACACGAAACTTAAGTGCAAAAAGTCGCCTTTAAGTTCATGGCTGTTTTCAGGCATATAAAGTGTTTTAGCTGGTGTTCATGTTTTCGCATAATTTTAGTATTTTACATAGAGAACAACACACATTTAAAGTCATAAAATATTTATAAAGATATTAGTATATGTAAAACAAAAACAACATCAACAACAATACAATTTACTTTAAATACCACAGAAAAAAACAAAAACAAAACAAAAACAGTCATTAATTTTCAAAAGCTAGAAATTTTGTATCTTTTTTTCTGTTTTTATCCCCGTTCTCTGCCTAACGTTTTTAAGTGCTTTTCACCCTCGAAATAAGTTTTTAAAGGAAACATTTTTTGTTGCGAAATAATTCAATGCGTATATACCGTAGATTACGTATAAATTTTTAATGAAAATATTTAAAAAAATAAAGCCAAAAACAGGAAAAACAATGTAATAAAATAAAAAAAATGTTTCTTTGGATTTTGGTTAGCAAAAGAAGAAACACAGTTTTGTTGGCGATACGAACACAATTGACTGGAAACTACTAGTAACTGGTACAAGAGAATAGCACAATATTATATTAGAATTTGGCTTCTGTTACTATTACACACATCATCTTGCCAGTCTCTTTATCTGGCGTTGGGCTTGATATTTGCCTACATTTTCGAATTATTTAGGCTTTGAACTATTTAAACGAGTTTTTATTTTATAAGATTTAAATGTTACTATTTGTTAAAATGTTAACCCATTAGTGCGCAGAGTCCGTTATAACGGAAGCTCCAATTTTCTACTATACCACTTCGAAATTTTTAATTTCTAAATAACAACTATTATATGTTGTTGCTGACATTCCAACGAAACAAGATTTATTACATTCTGTTCAAAAAATGCGATCTGAGTGTTGCGTTTTATGCAAAATGTGGAATATCAATTTGTAAAAAAACGAAAATTCCAAACAAGGTAAGAAAAAGTCGAATATTTTAAATATGATGTGAATTATTATTAGTTTTTGTGTTTTTTTATTTGTGAATAAGTACAATGACTCAATTAATGTGAAAAAATTATGATAAAATATAATACCATGCGCGTGATGTGACTTTCAATGTAGCGTCCGCTAAAACGGACACTGCGCACGTAGTGCAATTGTTAAACGATAATTGGGTAAAATTTTTTTTCATATATAGACCAACAATTTCCGAAATATTGTTTGAGCTGGACTATCTTAAGGACAATGAGTTCAATGATATTTCAATTTATACAATTCCCCCACTAGGTGGATCCGATACTGATCAAGATGGCGGTAAAAGTGATGATGAGCATGAAGAAAATCGTATCTGCTATACCTGTAAGACTAGCTGTTTCAAACGAACGTCTGTTCTTATGGAAAAAACAAACAATGAAGGTTCGTCTGAAACCGCTTGTTTACAGAAACATCATATTAATTATTATTTACAGCATGTGAAGAAGTACAGGATGGTAATATATGGGATCACAGTGACTGGGGATTAAATTTAACGGATATATCCAGTTTGATATATATGTGGGAAAAATGCCATAGTCCATTATTAAGAGATTTGGTGTAGTTGATGATGTAGTGCTTGATCAGCTTTTAAAACTAATGTTCCACGTAATAAAGGATTCAACAATTTATAGAACAGAACTCGTTATGTGTCTATCAGGTACTTGTTCAGATACTTGTTTTGTATCCGTTAAATTACTGCGGCACCTATTATCGATCGGACTATGTAGTTCTGGAACAATACGTGAAGGGCGAATAGAAAAATGGCCTTTAAGCTCATTCCCGATTATGAAAAAAGAGGAAAGGGCATTTGTAGATAATTCAATTAGAAATAATGGAAATATATTGCTCATTTGATGGAAGGATAATAATGTTGTCACAAATGCAAAAATGTTGATGCTAATAAATCGTGCCAACGATTTGACGAAGGAAGAGGTTCTGTAACTATTTCCCAACCAAAAGTGGTTTTTAATAAAACATGGCATAAAATGGACCTATTAGTTGTAACGGGCGGTCCATAACTCCAAAACTATACTTTTTTTTGAATATGATGAATGAATTGATGAAAATTATAGAAGGAGAAGGCAAGGGAACTTCATCCACTAATGGGTTAAGACGTTTATAAATTATTGATTAAACATGAATTTTAATAAATAGAAATATGACCCTTGGTGACCATTAATCTTCTAACTTCTACTTAGCAATTCTAGTGGCCTCTACGATCATTCTTAAGGAAAATGTAATAAAATGATGGAATATATAGGGTGGCACCGTAGTCTAGCGCGTGGAGTGTTGGCTTATTAGACGTGAGGTCACGGATCAAACTCCAGGAGAGATATCCAGAACAAAACGAAACTTGAAAAAAGATATTTCTTCGGTGACGTCCCCTCAGCATATTTCTGGCAAAAATTTTGAGAGTAAATAAAATTGCCACGAAAAATTTCAGAAAAATTTGTCGTTCGGAGACGACCACAAACTGTAGGTCCCGCCACGCATGTATAAAATTAACGCACACACCATAAGTGGTGTGAGAAGCTAGAGCGTAATACCGACTGAATTGTTGTAATAACTAATTTAGTAAGTAAGTAAGTATATATAGGGTGTCTCAGTTGTGACATACGTACGTAGCCAGCTTTACAAAAGAACGTTAAAATTGAGAAAACTTATAACAACAGCACAAAAATTTTAAATCAAATTCAGTCAAGAAAGTTCATCTAACTGTCAACCATTTAAAAACTTTGAAGAAATTGAGTATGTGTATCAATATATCGGTCGATGTCTTAAAAATATATATACATACATACATAATTGGTCTTAAAAATATTGCTGCTGTAAACGAGGTAGATAAGTTGGAGTAATAGCTTTGATTACTAAAGCTCAATTGAGCACACATAGCGGCCCGTTGTGGTGCCATAGGTAAATGAAGTCTCTCACTGTTAAAATGCCACCAATTTTATTGAAGAAGTTCAGGTCAACGTAGGTGCTCCACGCTGTAAACGATAGTGTCTCCAGAAATTCGAAAATCTTATTTCCACATCGTTCTTAACAACTTCGATTTTCGCGAAGGTTTGCAAAGTGAATTTTGGCAAAAGACAACTACAAAAATTCAACTTACTCAGGGACACAAGCCAGCAGACTGTGCAGAGAGACTATGGCTGTTCGATGGGGACTTGCTATTCTTGTTACTACTACCAACTGTTGTTTTTTGTTCGGATTAATGGCTACTCAATGGCGGCTTGCTATTCTTGTTACTACTTTCAGTTGTTGGTTTATTTTTGGACCAATGGCTGCTCAATGGCGGCTGACTATTCTTGTTGCTACTATCACCTATTGGTTTATTTTTATTTTTTGCTCAATGACGACTTGTTATGTTAGGTTAGGTTAGAAGACGTGTACTTGTCAATTAAGACAAGTACAGTATCCGTTGGTCGAATTGACCCATTGTACAACGTCCTAGTTTCTCACACCGCTTATGTTGTGTGTGTTAATTTTATACATGATTGGTGGGACCTACAGTTTAAAGTCGACTCCGAACGACAGATTTTTGAGAAACTTTTTCATGGCAATTTTATTTACTCTCAGTTTTTGCCAGAAATTCTTTTTGTATTTTGTCTTGATGTCTGGCCTGGGGCTCGAACCCTGGCTTTACGTCTAATAAGCCAACACTATTATCAATGTAATTCGTTCAATGGGTAATGGAGCAGAATGAAGTCAAACCCAGTGTTTCGAAATGAGTCATCTTCTCTGATTGAATACATTTACATCTGATTAGCTTAGTAAATACACAAAATTATCGAGAACAGTAAATGCATCCACAACTATCAACTGCCTGGTACAGATTTTGGTCAGGCAACGAAAGTGAGATTTACGTTTTTGAAGATGAATTCGAAATTGCAGTTTCTGTGAACGTCATTCGTTATGTAATAACGTAATTTTTATGGATTCCGAAGAATTTTGGATTCAGAATGACGGCTTCACGTGCCACACCCTGCGAGCTACACTTCTCTTATTGGAGGAACTACTTAAGAACTATTTCCACAACAACTTTTCTATAGAAGTTCTGATGTCAACTGTCCACCAAGAACAAGAGATTTAATAAAAATAACTATCGACTTTATTATTGGTAAAATCTCAAACAATTCTTTATTTCGAATTCGAGATCCAATGCGACATCGTTGAGTTACAGCCACTTCTTTGTGAAAATGGCGTTGTAAATTACATGAAAAGTTTAATGTAATACAATAAAAGGTGGCTAATCATCAGATCTGTTTGACGTATATTTTATTTTGTACTTATAAGCACCTTGTGTTCCGTACAATCCATAAAAAAATTACAACCTCACTCGGCAGCATAAATCTGCGTATAAGAACGAAAGCTAAAAGCATACGCTAATTTTGTATATTAAAACAAACCATAATCATTTGAAATTATTTAACTCAAATTTCTACTTATTTAAGAAATTAATTCCAGTATAAAACTTTTATTTCGCAATTAACAAAACTAATTAGAATTCGATTTACAAGCAAACATTATTTCATGACAAAGCACATAGGTAAATAATAAAGAATATACATTTTTGGTAAATTATTCTATACTCTAATAAAAAGTCCAATAATCACGACAAGTCACAATTTCAGTAAGACTTTTTGCATTGATGGAACCAGTTTCCCGGATATTCGAAGCTGATCTTACAGCATTTTTCAGTTAATACTGCCTGCATTTTCTTTTCGTTATTACATAGTTTCGTATATTTGATTCCAACAAATTTAAAAAAATACTCAATGGGATTTAGGTCTGTTGTCAGCTGAGGAGTTAATAATTAATTTCGTACATTATACATCAATCAAATCCTAGTATTTGAGCTATGTGCTTTGGCTCATTGTCATTGTTGAAATATGTAATCTTTAAGATGCATCATCAATAAAGATGGATTTACATGGTCCCACAAGTCGTGCGAAATGCAAATTTAAATGTAGAAGAGAGCGGATGGTATAATGTAATGAGAACAGACGACTTTGAAAAAAAATTGAGGCGAAAATTTAGTAATCGTACAACGCCCTTCAATTTTTTGAAGTATTTAAATCAATACACTCCATTATACCAAGAATGAAACAAACAAATACGTATACAAATTAATATCTGTTCTTTTTTTAACTTTAGTTTAGTATTTTACTAATCGTGTAAATGCAAAAATTATTTTTTAAATTCATTTTAAAAATACGGATATAATTCTGTAATATTTTCTCTCTGGCTTTACATACATAAAATATTTATTGTGTAGACTACACTTAAAGCCATTGTAATATCAATAATTTACTGGAATTTCAATGTTCATAATATAACTTGTAAATAAAGAGTCAAGTATGAATTTAATTATTTAAATTTGTTATTCGTTCTATATAAATGAAAATAATTTAAGCAGCAATCAACATCCATAAAGACTTTTGAGCATTTTTGACTGAAAGTTCATTTGATAAGATGATATACATATATAAACAACTAGCTGTACCCTGCTCTTTTTGCTGCGCCACCAACTAAAATAAATTTGAAGGAAAGACATTACACAAACGTCCAATTAATTTTGAACCATTTTATTGATTTTGTTTCCCGTTGTCTTGAAGATTCAGATGAACGGGCCTGAGTAGTACGCATTCGATCAGTTTCTATTCTCACTTCTCGTTGTTCAAGTGGTGCAAGCGATTTTCCAGGCTTGTAATGCTCTTTTCTTCCATGCTTCAGGTGTAGGTTGACCAATTGCTTGTCATTCATTTTGAATAATTTTCAGTGACGCCATCAATCGGAAATTAATCGCACCAACCTCCGTCGACTCATGCGCAACAACTTTGTTAAATAATGCACAGTTTACGACTTAATCCAATTTGAGTAATTTTCAGTGGCACCACCTGTCGGAAATTAGTCATACCAACTTAGAAACCTTCGTCGGCTCATGCGCCGCAACTAAAGCTCATAACATGATCAAATGCACAGTTTACGATTTAATTGATTTTTAGTAATTTTCAGTGGCGCCACCTATCGGATATTGGTCATACCAACTTAGAAACCTTCGTCGGCTCATACGCAACAACTTTGCTAAAGATCATAACATGATCAAATGCACAGTTTACGATTTAATTGATTTTAAGTAATTTTCAGTGGCGCCACCTGTCGAATGGGAGGTGACACGTCCACTATAGCCAATCCTCCCATTTTGTTTCAGTTTATAAGATATGTGACATTAAATACTTATTGGGTATGTGGGCGTGGCACCTCGCCTACTTGAAATTTTAAAATATAAAGTAGTCTATAATTTCTTCGAGACATAAAGGAAGGTACTGTTAAAATTTCAATAAAATCGGTCCAACGGTTTAGCCGTCTATAGACTTCAAACCAACAAACCCACAAACAAATAAACACACATTAATTTTTATATATGTATACATACTTATAAACGTATTTCAATTACTGTCGTGTATAAAATATTACATAGAGCTGTTGTTAGACAATAACACTCATAATTTTTTATTTATTTTATTTTATTTTATTTGCCTATTTCTACATAAAAAATAGCCTATAACTCCTTCCAGACATACAGGAACATACTTTTAAAATTTTAGGAGAATCGGTTCAGCCGTTTAGCCGTCTATAGACTTCAAACAAACCCACAAACAAATAAACAAACATTCATTTTTGTATATAAGAATATAATATGACCGTTATACTACTTAAATAATAACTACGGTAATTTTTGTCCTATTTGAGCAAACGAAGAGTTAGTCTCTTCACAAGATAATGCACTTTCAGAATGTCGTCACTTATTTTATATTTTATAATTAAATTTTGTGATTAAAAATAGTTAAACTTGAAAAATTGAGAATAAATGGAAACAATTTTTTAAGGTTACCGGATTAAAACTTATAACATATAAGTTTGAACAATGTGCTTTGTATACTTATCCCCTTTTCAAAAAACATTGGATTTTGAAAATAGGTTAAAAAATATTTGGGTAATCTATAATTTTGTGCATAATTTCAAAAATACCATTTTTGTCAAATAAAACAAGTTTGGAGGGTTCGAGAAATAAAAAAATTTTTTTTTGAGTTCTGCTCTAGGTGTATTTGACTGTCGCACCGGGTAATAATTTTGTAATAATTTTATAAAAGTATCGTTTTTTACATATGATAGTTGTTTTCATTTTATTTGAAAAAGTCGAGTGAGATTAAGTTAATTGAGAATGAAAGTACCTATTCATAGAAAAATTTTAAACATTAAAACAAGCTGCAAACTACATACAATTATAGTTCTGCTGTAAACCAGTTCAACTCATCTAACGCATGTTGCATGTTGGCTCTTTAAATAATTTTTTCAATACAATATGTTGCTTTTAGAAGTATAACTTCATTTTAGTAGTCGTTTGTTTACAGCAATTGTATGAACCATATAAGTCATTATGTATTTGTAGATTTGAGTAGTTGCCACTACATTGGTTTGCGGTAAAGAAAAAAAGTTTTGTTTGCTGCTATTTGTGGTTAAAATTGCTGTGTTTAAAAATAATTTATAAAAAATTTTCTTCCGCCCCTTTCCTTGGACTTTGTGGTCATTGGTTTTCATTTCTGCCAAATAACGCGACTTGGCTCATTAAAGGCTCCACAACGGCAAACGGATGGTCAGTTTTTATGTTCGTATTTGTGCCTTCAGGAAACCAAATTGTTCATATGTTTGTAATATTTTATAAACAAAATCAAAAAAAAAAATATTTCCTCTCTATTCCTTTTGAATTTGTTGTATTTATTAAATAAGATGGCTTGTGTTTAATTACGAAAGACGTAAACAAACATAACAGTTTTATTTATTTAATGTCCAGAAAGACCATAACGTTTACAATTAATGTTATTCACTATATTATATGGTAGGATGAAAGTTAATTTAGTGGGCGAATCACAGGTGGAGAAGATAAATAATTTCGGTAAATAGCTCTTAATAAGTACGTACAGTGGAGAACATTAAAATAGTAGTATCACCACAATTTCAAATATTTAATAAGTTGGAAAGTTCTATTTTTATAATTCAGAACTACAATTAAAACTTCAAAAAGTAAAAGATTTAAAAATTCAATTTTCGTGCACGAAAACTAAAATTTTAAGTAAAACACGTAATTCATTCCTTACATAACAATAGCGGTGCTAAGATATATTTCGTAGAAAATTGCATCAAATAATTAATTTGATAAGACTTCTTTATAGCGACAACGCACTAAGTTGATTAAATATTAGTTAGCGTTGACTGGGATGTCCTTCCAAGCTTTAACATCAACTTTTAAAATTATTTTTGTTGTGTGCAACCATAATGTGATTTGATTTAATATTACTTTTTGCAGAATGTAAACATATGATCGTTGATTTATTTATTTTATATATGAACTAGTAGTCGCTGTAGTCTAGTAGGTAGTGTGTTGGTTTATTAGACGTAAGCCCAGGCCAGACATCAGAACGAAATATGAAAAAATATTTCTTCGGCGACTTCCTCTCAGCAGATTTCTGGCAAAAACTCTGAGAGTAAATAAAATTGCTATGAAAAGTTTCTCAAAAATCTATAGTTCGGAGTCGACTTTAAACTGTAGGTCCCATCACTCATGTATAAAACTAACACTTACAACATTAGTGGTGTGAGAAGCTAGGCCGTAATCCTGACTGAAGGGTTGTAATAGCCAATTATGTATGTGTATATGAACTAACGATCGTCAGACTTTCATTGAGGACTATAGTTGACTGAATGGTGTTCATGTTGTCTACATCCAGAATTTGTATACAGGACAATTTGATACGCATCAACAAACTATTACGGCTCTTGCTGACAGGTCATTCGATATAATTTTAGTAAAATGAATTAAAAAATACAAAATAAATTACTTTTTGGACAATAAATTATATAATTATGAGCTTATACATTGATATGACACTGCATTAAGTTATAATAACACGGTGCAATAGTCAAAACACACCCAGCTATTGACTAAGTGTAGGTTGTGAGTTTTGTTGTGTAAAACTCAAAAATATTTTTTTATATTTCTCGAACCCTCCATACTTGTTTTATTTGACAAAAAAGGTATTTTTGATCTTTTCACACAAAATTATTGATTACCCAAATATTTTTTAACCTATTTTCAAAATCCAAATATTTTTGAAAAGGGGACAGATGAGCCTTTAAAACGATATACATAAACTTATATTTCAAACTTACACATTATGAGTTTTGATCGGGTAAACTTGGAAAAAATTATTTTTAATTGCAAAATTTAATTAAAAAAATATAAAATAAATAATGACATTCTAAAAGTGCATTATCTTGTGAAGAAGTTTTGATGGATCTGATTGTATACCGCAAAATGTGTAAGTTTCACGTTTGTACGACTACCAGAAGTCAACTAATATTTGTGTTTTTTCAAATATTATTAATTCTCTTTGCGTAAACATAGGCCAACTTCTGGTGGTCGCTCAAATGTAAAATTGATACATTTTGCTATAAACAATCAAGATCCATCAAAAATGCTGAAAATATTTGACCTAAAAGTTAATTTGAAAAATATAAATATCAAAAATATAACTCGACTGTTAGGCTCTTTAAATAATAACCACATTAATTTTTGTCCCATTTCAAACGAAGTGTCAACCTCCTCACAAGATAACGCACTTTCAGAATGTTATCACTTATCTCATATTTTTTAATTAAAGTTTGCTACTATGAACGGACAAGCATGAAAAGATATGAAAAAAATTCGAGTTTCTGAAGTTTAGCTCACCAAACCCCATAGCATATTAAGTCAAATAATACACTCGTATATACATATATGTAGGTAAAAGCTCATCCCTCTCCTTTCTAACAAGGTTTAAATTTTGGACATCGGTTCAAAAAAGTTTGTGTAAACAATAAATTTGTGGGTAAAATTTAAAAATCAGTTTTTGTCAAATAAAACAAGTTTGGAGGGTTCAAGAAATATAAAAAAAAATATTTTTGGGTTCTACTCAACAAAACTAACAACTTACACTATTTCATTTGCTGGGTATATTTAATTTTTTTATTTTGTCGCATAGTATAATTCGTATAAAAGATGTGAATAATTTTTAATTAAAAAATATTTATTTCTGTTTTCAATAGACAACATTAAATAAACGAACATGAGATTTATGAGGTATAAAAGTTTCATATCATTAAAAAAAAGCTCTTAAAATCGACATATTGTTTATTTACACTTAATAAAATAAATGCAATGAATATAAATCTTAATATCTGAGTATTTGGATAATAAAATAACGAAAAATAATGGCTAGAATACGAAATTGAGCAATTAAAACAGCACAGTAAATAAAATTAACGAAATAAACAGACTTCAACAACAGAATCAAAAAATTTGTTCATATGGTAAAATCTATGTAATCGATGAAAGGGGAAAAATTAAAAGATAGTGCGACAGTTAAATACACTCGAGTAACGACATGGAGTAGGTTGTAGATTTAGTTGAATAGAACTCAAATATATGTTTTCAACTTTTTGAAAAGAATGATTATTTGAAAAGAATGATATATTTTTTACTTCAAAGCATGGATGATATTTAATTGTATTAAGCGGCATGAAAAATTTTACAATACTATGATTTTTCTAATGTACTGGCTGGTGGCACCACAACTGTTTATAATTACTTCAAAAACTGTACTGGAAAGAGATGAAGTGATAATATAAGCTATAAGTTCATAATTATGGAAAAACGTAATACTGATTTTTTGGGCAGAATTTAAGGACTCTCTTTTGTACGTAATCTTCGTACTAACTATTAATAAAAACTTAAGCTAGAATTAGCATACGAAACCAATGCAAAATTATATTCAATTTGGCTAAACGTTCCCATTGCCTTCCATATACTAAAAACGAACGTACGTTACGTTATGTCCCGTTCACGTTTGACTATTCTGCAATTAGTTTTGCTCTATAAAAACGGTTTTATTCTCTCATCGACCCACTCCTCGAACTAAATTACAGAAATCATGCAATACCAGAGAGAATACAAGAATTGTATAATTGAACTATTAAAATATAACTGTAAATTAGTATGGGTGCAAAAATATATTTTTATTATTTTTTATTTTATTGTTGTACGTATTTGTAGTATATGTAAATTCACAACACTGTGGCTAGGCTTGTTCACTCACTGGCTAACTGACTGGCTGTTGGTTATAAAGTGGTAATGTTAGAAAAATAATTGAAATAATATTTAATTATACAATAAAAAGTTTTAACATAACAATAATTATAATAACAATAAACATTTCTATGAAGCGTTAGAGGGTTCTTGGCTGTACACACAACAAATTATAACGATTTAAAATAATTACCGTTAACGTTAGGAAATTCATGTTGTGCAACAATATAAATATAAATGAAATAACGAACGAACTACATGTTGATTTAATTTTATTATTTTATACAATGTTTTTGATTCTATGAAATAAACAATTTAAATAAGGTGGCCCAAAATTTAGGTTAATTTTTTTCAATTATGTCGGCCAAGTGACCTCTCTACTCGGCTGGCTCCTAATCTTTTACTAACATTATTACGTTTTTCAGTAAACTGCTGTCATTGGTTAATATCTGCTCGATAATGTTGGTTTTAAGCCTTTGAAATGTTGTGGAATAATTATTGTACAGTTTCGTTATCAAAAAATCAAAAAAAAAAATCTTAAGCTCACAATCTTGATGCGCAATTTTCTCCTCCTCTACGAAGACCAATCTGACTTTCGAAGCTTTCTTTAAAAACATCTTACTGTGTGACTATGTCTAAATCGTCAATTTTCCTCCACAATCGAATCATCTGCCTGTAGCAAATTTCATTGACAGTAATTGCATTTCCATTTTCATTTTCGAAAAAATATGATTCGAAGATTCCTTCGGACCATAAACCACACCAAACCGTAACTATTTGCAGATGTAATGGTTGCTCTGAAATAATTAACCGGAGTCTAGAAGGTAGTGTGTTGGCTTATTAGACGTGAGGCCACGGTTCAACCAGCATGGGCCGAATCACCATATTCGATATCGAATGCACATTCGAGTAGACACTATTTTCGATGGCCGCAATTTCTTGGATCATGGTACGCGATCATAATTTATATTTCCTACTACTATTTTTTACATTGCTGTAGCAAAAGGCAATAAGAAAAACGAATCGAAAAAGGAAAACAAAACAAACAAAAACGCGATTAATATGTGTGATAAATTCTTAAATTTGTAAAAAAAATATTAAAATTTTTTTAATACAAATGGATCCGTTTTTGGATGCGTTTTTTTCATTATTTATTTGTTTGTCCATTCTTTTTGTACTTTTGGGCTTTTTTGGCCTTGATGTTCAAATTCAAACAATTAAATTAAAAACAAAACAATTAAAATTAAATTTTTGAACAAATTTTGAGAAAATGTTCTAAAAATACTTACATTCTTACTTATTTATTATTTTACTTCGTTGTTTTCAGTTATTTCATTTGTTTTGCTCCAAAAAGCTACTGTTTGTTTGCTTTCGATGCACAGTGGACCAAATGCCCAATCTAGCGCGCAAGAGAGTTTAACTCGACTTTGAAAGCACTTAGAAATCTGAAATTTGGAATTTGACTAGAAAATGAGGTGAACTGTGAAATGTGGCTGACACTTAAAGGGGCGTGGCACTAATTAAAATGAAATAGGATAAAACAAACAATTTTGAGCAAAAAATCGGGTTGATCATGAACCATTCATTTCGATATTAATGAAATTTGGTACACATATTCTTTATATAAATACAAAATTTAAAGTTCTCCAAAATTTCCAAATTCATTACGGTTAAGATTTTATTGAGGTTCAAAGTTCATATTTTTTAACTTATTATTTTACCTCTTTGACAAAGTACATTTATTTAAATAAAAAAATTAACATTTCATTTAGTTTAAAAAAGGATTTATTTAGAAAAATACATATAAAACCACAATAAAAATAAAATACTTTTCATTTCTTCGTCCAAAGAGTTAACTAAATCGAGCTGATGGGCTATACATATTTATTCACTGCTTTAATCACTTGAATAGTCTTCTGCAATATCGTTTCCGGTTTCTGCTATGATGGAATCCGAAAGCAAAGATGCTACGTCAGCACACCGATTTTCGATATATAAACGTTTTTTTTGATATTGATGATATAATGGCATCCGACGATTGAAACAAATTTTGCATAGTTTTTTCCCGGGAAATATTTCGGGTATGTAATTCGCGTATATTTCTAATGTCTTTATTTCTGGACTCTAGGGACTCTTCTGATATAGTACCAGGGATAAAGTTCTACAAATACTTTGGCTGTTTCTGATAAGTATCGGCTTCAAGCTTCAATATTTATCGTATATCCACTGGATATTGTAATTAAAATGATTTGCAGTCTCTTTAATAAAACTTCGCTTACTCCAGTTACACTTGACGCTAAGGACGATTGACTAAAGAATCGTCGTGTTTCCGTCATTCGTTGATCCCATTCCAGGTTTTGGGGCATCGACCAATAAATGTATTTCTGATTTAATTTTTTCCTTTATAACCCTTTTTTGAGTTTCAACTATTTCCCTTTCTTTCGGATTAGAAGGTCTCCACTTTTTAATTCCAATCTTGTATGAATTGTGTAAAATGCACTCCAAACTCCTTATCCAGGCATGCAAAACAGAAATTTCGAACTTATATAGATTTTCATTGCAGATTACATATTTAGATTCGAATTTTTGCCTAGTTCTATTCACACTTTTCCATTTCTCGAAAAGATCATGGACAAATTTATATACAACCTGCTTCGCCCTATCATAATCAACACTTTTGTGTTGCTTGCTTAACCCGATTTTTTGTCATGATTGTTTACCCAAATATTAAATAATTCGCCTCTTAATATGGACATTTCGACTAATAACAAAGAAAGGGGCAAAAAGTGGCAGCCAATTTTTCTATTATTTTAAAGCTTAGGATCTATTCTTTCTAATATATATAAAATATCGACAGAAGTAAGCGGGAGTAATAATTAAAAACTTTAATAAAATTCAAAATTTTTTCAAAAATAACTTCAAAAGAGGCTTACGTTTGATCGCAATTTTCTGGCGAACCATGACACAAACAGACTATATATATACACCGTTATTTAAGCATACCTTAGAGTTAGAAAATAATAAATTTATTTATTAATTACCTTTTCACAATTATAAGAAAAAAGACTTGAACTACAAGTAGATACGTTACGATGTCGATTACCGTGATCCACGTTAACTATATTTCGATAATAAAGTACTCGATATAGAATGCGGTTATTTGGCCCCAGGTAGGAAATCTCGAACAAATCGAAATATGAGAAAATGTTTCTTCGGCGACTGCCTCTCAGCAGATCTCTGCCCAAAAAGAATGAGAGTAAAATTGCCATGAAAAAGTTTCTCAAAAACCTGTCATTCGGAATCGACTTTAAACTGTAGGTCCCCCCACTCATGTGTAAAATTAACACACACAAAATACATAGGCGGTGTGAGAAGCTGGTTCGTAATCCTGACTGAAGGCTTGTAATGACCAATTATGAATGTATGTAAGATAACTTCTCTTCATCCCAAATACAGCAGTTCTACTTGTTTAGGTAGTCATTGATCTGGAAATGGTATTCGTCGTTGAAGATTATTTTGCTAAAAAATTCTCATATTCTTCTTAGCTTTCGATAACCCAAGAAACAAATCATCGACGTAATGTGTGGTCTGCTGGTTTATATTTTGGGCTGGCAGGATCTTATTAATGTGGTTCGTTTGATGTTTAATTGCTACGAAGGATATTTTAGAACCAATGCTAAAAGTATGCGCATATTGGCATACACCTATGTCATCATGTAGGTCTGTAGTGCGCGCACCGTTGCAGGATATCAACCCTACTTTTCGTAGGAAGTCTGCAAGTCTTGTAAAAACTAACAAACTATCTTCAAGCCTGAGAAGACTATCTTTCCTAAAATAATGAAATCTTAAGGTTATGTAAGCTACTGTTCTGTGTCCAGTATTCATTATTATCTACAGATTACATGAAAGGCAGAGTGTTCCAAAAGGTGCTAAAGTCGCTCTTTATTCAGTTTCTCTACTCTTCAACATCATCATTCAATCAATCAATCGTCATTGTGTCACATTCTGCTACTTTCTCGGATTGGCCTTCAATACAATAAAAGGCATGGGATTATGTAAGCAGAATTCTGCTTCCTCATTTCCGATCACTCCTTGACGGTTAGTTGCCTATATGGATTATATCGTTCCATACCTGGAGTAATTGTTAATCGTCTTTGTACATTCTAGGGCAGTCCTTAATTCTGTATCCTGTTACTGCCCAAATGGTCATTTGACTATCAGCGAAGATATTTAAATTCCTTTGTGTCAACACTATTCGACTAACATAACCAAAATCGTTTGAGCTCTGTATGCGGAAATAAGTGCATTTTGTCAAACAATGGTGAAATACCACGATTAATAGTTGTGGATAGAAAAAACAACATCATACTTTTTAATCATGATGGCGAACTTTGTACCGGAAAATGGCGATTTGAGGAAAACTTTAATTTGTTGTTTCCATTTGAAGAAAAGTGCTGGAGAGTCACATCGAATATTTGCCCACTTGATGATCATGCTTTATTAGAAGCAACAGAGATAGTGACTATGATTTTTAAAATATAGAACTTGGAAGACTGTCAATAATGTTTGAAGACGCCACATTGCAAACAATATTGAGTGATGATGACACTTTGAGTCAGAAACAAATAACAGAACGTTTAAAAGCTATGGAAATTCGAAAGTCTAGAAAATGGTTTCTACATGAATGGAAGGACAGACAGATGGAAAAGCAAAAAACAAATCTGAAATTTTGTTCCAAAGACACGATAGAATCGTTTTGCATCGAATTGTTACTGGCGATAAGAAATGAATTTATTTACAAAATCTTAAATGGTAAATATCATGGGTTAATCGGTGACAACCGTCAACTTCGGCTGCAGAGAATGGAAGAGAATGCTGTGTGTCTGGTGGTGTGATGTACCACGAGCTCTTAAAACCCGATGACCCCTAATACAGATCGCTACCGATAAAAATTGATCAATTTGAACCATGCATTTATCAAAAAACGAACAGACTGAGCCACAAGAGACTGCAAGGTAATTTTGCAACATGGCACATGGCAGGACACAATCAAAACAAACATTTTAGATTTACATTGGTTGTGTTCACTAAATATTGTAAATTTATGATGTCGTACTAACTAGACAAATTAGCAAACCTAAGAAGGAATTTAATTTAATTGCATTACAAATGGGAAACTGGTAACCCCTTCACTATTTATATTTCATGGTCTTTAGATTTAAAGCGCATCGAGTACTTTAATAATTGAATGTAAAAACATATGAAAATATTTATCAATTCAGTATGGGAATATGGTTTCTAACCTTGTTCTTATTGGTTTTAATGTCACTCATTGTTCTTGCTAGTGAATGAAATAATAACCACAGATTTACATCGATGATGTTATTCAATGTTAAAAGGTACATACAGACACTATTACATTCATATCGACATTTTAATATCTCTACACTCTTGTTCTTAATACATATTTGTATTGTGTTTGTAAATCTATGCATAAGAAACTTACAACCATTTAAATAAATGCAGGTTTAATTCCTGAATAGCAAAATTTAAAGCATGGCTTCCGATCATAAAATAAAGATATATTTAGTTTAGGTTGATTGGCGGCCACCACCAAGGAAGAGGTGCCCCTTAGGTCAACATTTAGGCCCATTATGATACCACAATTCATTCCACGCGTCAACCATTACCAAGAGTCCAAAATAAATATTGCAATCTTTCGTTCTTCACTCTTTCATCTATTTTTGTACCTTAAGGACGATCACTATGAGTCAAATGACCCCGAGTGAAATTTCTACTTGTCTTCATGACAAGAAATTTTCTAAAACCTTCCTACCTATTCTTTATCTTGTGAATTAAAAAAAGACTCCACGGTTCACTTTCCGAATTCATCCAGGGAAACCTTTCTGTGATGACTGATCCTTTGGCCAGCATTTTTCAGAGAATTCTTACAATACAGGAAATTATGATGGGTATTTTATTTATTGCGGCAAGTGGAAAACGAAAAAATATATCGTGTTAGTCTCTAACATAGATGGGCACTTTGCAGTACCAGTAAAATTTCAGTAAAAATTGATTTTTACTGATTACTGAAAAAAATTACAGTATTCAGTAAATGTTTACTGGTAATGAAATTTAGATTGCATTAACAGTAAAATTTTACTGATTACTGGGAAAAAAATCAGTAATCAGTAAATTTTTACTGATTACTGAAAAAAAAATCAGTATTCAGTAAATTTTACTGGTTACTGAAAAAAAATGCAGTAAATCAGTAAATTTTTACTGAATACTGAAAAAATCAGTACCAGTAAATTGAAACCCATTATGCATTACCAGTAAATTTTTATTACGTATAAAAAAATTGTCAACATTTCTAATAGATAATATTAGTAGAAATATTTATATAAAGGGTCCGCCAAATAACTTTTTTGGAAATGCTTAAAAAAAACCACTGAATATTTTCTCAAATTTCTTTTTTTATTTGAAGGTACAATCCTTCCGGTTAATAATGGAAAATAATTTTATTCAAATGGCTGCCTCGGCTGGCCATGCAGTTGCCTACACCAGAAGATTCCGATTTTGGCAAGAAAATCATCTTTTCAGATGAAGCTCATTTTGATTATTATGGAAGTCGCCGTGGTGTAGTAGGTAGTGTGTTGGCTTACTATTCGTAAAGCCCGGGTTCGTATCCCAGGTCAGACATCAAAAATGAAATATGAAAAAAAAAATATTTCTTCGGCGACTTCCTCTCAGCAGATTTCTGGCAAAAACTCTGAGAGTAAAATAAACTGCCATGAAAAAGTTTCTCAAAATTCTGTCGTTCGGAGTCGACGTTAAACTGTAGGTCCCGTCACTCACGTATAAAATTAACGCACACGACATGAGTGGTGTGAGAAGCTAGGCCGTAATCCTGACTGAAGTGTTGTAATGGCCAATTATGTATTATGTATGTATGTGTGTATTTGAAAAAAGTTTTTTTTTTTAGGGATGTTCATTAAATTCTTATTAAGAGAGTGAAAATAAAAAATATGGAAAATTTCTATTTTATATCATCAAAAACTATATAGTAAATGAAAACTTTATTAATAAAAACTTGGAAAAGAAAAGGTAAATGTATAATTTTTGATTAGTCGATATTGTAAAATATTTTGATTTTAAATTGTTCTGACAATAATGTAAACAAAAGATAATTCAAAATAGAACTTGTAATAACTTGCAACGATAAAAAATGTTGACAATTTTAGTTTTTTGTTCTTCTTGCAAGTTTTTTGAGTTAATGAATGCTTTTCCAGTAACAATTGTTAATAATTCAGCTTATTGAACAGAGCAAATTTTATTCGAATCCTTGAACTGTAGGCAATTTTTCCAGAAAATAATTCCACTAACATGTAATTAATAAATTTTACTGATACTGATTTTTTCAGTAATCAGTAAAAATTTACTGACTTACTGAATTTTTTTCAGTAACCAGTAAAATTTACTGAATACTGATTTTTTTTCAGTAATCAGTAAAATTTTACTGGTAATGCAATCTAAATTTCATTACCAGTAAACATTTACTGAATACTGTTTTTTTTTCCAGTAATCAGTAAAATTTTACTGGTAATGCAATCTAAATTTCATTACCGTTAAACATTTACTGAATACTGAAAAGCTTAATGCATTAGAATTATAATGCAGTATGCCCATGTATGGTCTCTAACATCGTGATTCTTTCAGTATGAATCTGGTCGATTTAATCAACTTTATTTTCCAAAATAGCTACAGTGGACAGCAAATGTACCGCCAACAGGCCTGGGCAATTTAGAATTTACTTAGGAAATAATAAATAAGAGAGAGTATTTAAACATTCTAAAGAATAAATTGATAGAATTCAGGATTCCTTATGATTATTACTTCCAGCAAGTTAATGAACCAAATCAAAGTCCCCACGGGTTTAATACTTATGCACAAAGCCCCGACATGAGTTCAAGAGATTACTTAGGATATCATATGGAAAAACGGTTATGTAGTCGCTAAACCTGAAACAATACATACATACATAATTGGTCATTACAACCCTTCAGTCAGGATTACGACGCAGTTTCTCACACCACTTATGTTGTGTGTGTTAATTTTTTACATGAGTTACCTATAGTTTAAAGTCGACTCCGAACGATGGATTTTTGAGAAACTTTTCGTGGCAACTTTATTTTTTTCTCAGAGTTTTTGCAAGAAATCTGCTGAGAGGAAGTCGCCGAAGAAATACTTTTTGTATTTTGTTTTGATGTCTGGCCTGGGGCTCGAACCCTGGCTTTACGTCTAATAAGCCAACACACTACCTACTAGACTACGGCGACAACCTGAAACAATAGTCAACTGAAAAACATGCTCACGAGTACATGGCGGGAAATATCAACAGAAAACGCTAAACAAAACTGGTACATTCAAGAGTATGAATGAATGCTTGACCTTAAGGGATATCCTACTAAATCTTAAGTATAACATTTTAATATACACCTAAACCTGTTTTTACACGGTTTTTTTTTACGCGAATTTGAAATAACACGGTTTTTTTTTAACAAATTTACCATTTTTTTTGTTCGCTCCTTTTTATACGGATAAAATCGTTTAATAAAATAAAAACTCTGTGTATACTATTCAACTAAATCTGTGCGTTTTTATAAAGTTATTCAATTTTATAGGCATATGTAGGCTGCTGCATCAATCCTATGTATATTTTTTCAGTTTGTTTATACACTTACATACATACATAATATTTGACTTTTTTTACGCGTTTTTTTTTTACACGGTAACCACTGGAACGTATCTACCGTGTAAAAAAAGGTTTGGGTGTATTAGGCTTTTGAATGTTAAACATACCCTGATTTCATCTTAAGGGTACCGTCACATTTGTGATGCAAACATATGGAATCCCCACAAACTTTTCCCTACTTTTCTTTTGGTTTGTGAAAAACTTTAAAAATAGAAAAAAAATTAATAAAATAAAGATAAAAACATCAATTATTTATGCATATTCCACTGTATATTACCTTTGCATTTGGATTTCCGCTTTAAACTTTCTTTGGTTTACCTATGTTCTTTAGTAATATAAATTTGATTTTTTTATCGGCTATAGTGGTGAAGGAATTACGCATAGTTTGTACTCCTTTCAAACAGATTGTAGTGCCATCCCTATTAAATATTAAATATATTAAATAATATTTTATAGAACTCTATTATATATATTACTATTAAGTACAACTCTGTAACTATTATATATTACTATTAAGTACAACTCTGTAACTTTATTATATATTACTATTAAGCACAACTCTGTTTTATTATATACTACTATTAAGTACAATACTATAAAAGCTCATAGAAGATTAATAAAGCTCTCTTTCTGTTTCTAATCGTTGACATGCGTAGATGTCTTTTATTTATTGATACATGTACGCACGTTCAACTTACATGGCGACCGTGACGTCAATTGTTTTAAAAGTGATTTAAATGGAAAAATAAATAAAACACTGTGGAAAAGTGAAAAAAAAGTTATGCTAAAGAAAAATTGTAAATTAAAAAAAAAAGAAATAGACTAAAGACAAAGAAGTGAAAGTGAGATTGAAAAAAAAAAAACTTAATTTGTGCAAAAGAGCAAAAGTACATAGAACAAAGAAAAAGAAGTGAAAATCAGATTGAAAAAAAAAACTTAATTTGTGCAAAAGAGCAAAAGTACATAGAACAAAGAAAAAGAAGTGAAAATCAGATTGAAAAAAAAACTTAATTTGTGCAAAATAAAACAGAACAAAGAAAAAGAAGTGAAAATCAGATTGAAAAAAAAACCTTAATTTGTGCAACAAAGAAAAAAGATAAAGTCTGATTGGAAAAACATAACTGTACAAAAATATAATAACTGAAGTTGGAAGACAAAAAAAAATCTCGAAGCTTTCCAAGTAGGTGTAGAGAAAAGATCATGAAAAAAAATAAAAAGAAAAAAAGACAAATTTAGCATGTAAATAACATGTTATAAATGAAAAAATAAAGAAAAGATCATGAGAAAAAAGAAAAAGAAAAAAAGACAAATTTAGCACGTAAATAACAAAAATAAAAAAAGTGAATTTTGCAAAAATAAATATAACAAGAGAAAAAATTATACAGATAGAAACATGTTATAAGTTTGAATAGCGGAATCATCCATAACCTAAAAATAAAAAACAATAGAACAAATAGAAAATTATTAAAAGTGAAAAAAAACCGTTCGAATATCAAACCATCTATAACAAAAAAAAAAAAAACAATAGGACAAATAGAAGTGCGTTAAAATTTGTAAAAAAAAACCGTTTGAATATCATCCATAACCAAAAAAAAAAAACAATAGGACAAATAGAAAGTGCGTTAAAATTTGTAGAGAAAAAACCGTTTGAATATCATCCATAACCTCCAAAACAATAAGTAATACAGAAAACATGCAAAAAAAAAACCGTTTGAATATCATCATAACCTCCAAAACAATAAGTAAGACAGAAACATGTAAAAAAAAAACCGTTTGAAAATGAATATAACTTACAAACCATAGCAATAACCTCCAAAAAACGATAGACAGAAAACGTGCTAAAAAAAAACATACTAAATAAAAAGTAAAATGAAATGAATACACTCTTTAAACACAAAAAAGAAATGAAAAAAATACCAACAAATAATAAACCGATAAAATTAATTATGAACTCTTACAAAAATACAATACTAAATTAAATAAAATATCAGCTAGGGAACAACCAAAAGAATATATAAGATTAACAAATGAAACAATTACAAATAATTTAACAGTTATACAATAAATTGAAATTAAACGAACATATAATCTACTATTTCAACTTACATATATTATATAATCATACATATCATATCATCATACATATATATTATATAATCAACTATTTCAACTACTTCCAATAACAACAACGATGCCACACCCTTACATATAATAAGCAACCAAGTACGGGAAAAGAAAAAGGAAAAATAACGGAATTAAAAGCCAAATGGATAGATCACATATCAAGAAGAAATAGCAAATACTAAGCCGAATACATATATCAACGGGAAATTCATCAAAAACAACAACATCAAAAACAACAGCATCAAAAACAACAGCATCAATTAGATTAAATGCTACATGTGCGAAACATTCTTGTTCTTTTCTTGTGGATACACAAGCTGATATTTCATTAATAAAAATCTCATGCCTTACATTTGATACAATTCTGAATGAAAATGAGGTCATTAGTATTACTGGAGTCAGGAGATTGATAAAGGTGTTTTCATAGCACGTGCAATAATCGATTCGACTAGCCCGGTTTTGCGATTAGTGAATATTAGTGATGAGTACAAATGCATTCGGAATGATAACATAAGGACTGAGAGATTGTCGAACTTTCATGTATATTCTTTGAATGATGTAACGAAAAATGAGGAGCGTAAGACTGAACTAAAGGAGATATTAAAGGGTCAGATGCCGGATGACATTAAAGATAGTTTGATACCACTCTGCGAAGAATTCTCGGATATTTTCGCCTTGAAGAATGACAAAATGACGGTTAATAATTTTTATGAACAAAAATTGCGTTTAGTAGATTCATCTCCTGTATATATGAAAAATTATAGATTACCTCACAGTCAGAAAAGCGAAATTGACAGGCAGGTGACAAAATTATTGCAAAACGATTTAATTGAACCTAGTAGCTCAAACTATAATAGCCCACTAATTTTAGTACCCAAAAAGAGCCCAGATGATAGGAAATCTTATCGCATGTGCGTAGATTTTCGAGCGGTGAATAGGAAACTTATAGCGGACAAATTCCCTTTACCACGAATAGACGATATTTTGGACAATCTAGGTCGAGCGAAACATTTTTCGGTAATAGATTTATTTTCAGGTTTTCATCAGATTCCATTGCATTCAGCTTCGCGAGATATTACTGCATTTAGTACAGATAAGGGTTCGTACCGGTGGAAGGTTCTACCCTTTGGTTTGAATGTGGCGCCTAATTCATTTTCGAGAATGATGTCAATTGCATTTTCCGGTTTAGCACCGAACAAAGCTTTTCTGTATGTCGATGACATAATTATAATTGGCTGTAGTAAACAACACCATCTGAAGAATTTGAGGGATGTTTTTTGTATTTTGAGGGAATATAATTTGAAGGTAAATCCCTACAAATGTAAATTTTTTCGGCCGGAAGTCACATTTCTTGGCCATAAATGTACAGCAAAAGGACTCTTGCCGGATGATACTAAGATCAATGTTGTGAAGAATTATCCCATACCGACAGATAAAGACGCTGTAAGAAGATTTGTCGCTTTCGCCAATTATTACAGGCGTTTTATAGAAAATTTTGCCACATTGGCGGCACCCTTGAATAGAATGACTAGAAAAAATATTCAATTTAATTGGACGAGTGAGTGCCAGAATTCCTTTGAAAGTTTGAAAGAGGCTTTACTTTCTCCAAGAATTTTACAATACCCAGATTTTTCCAAGAAATTTTTAATCACAGTTGATGCATCAAGGATAAGTTGTGGTGCGATATTAAGTCAGAACTTTGATGAAAGAGATTTGCCAATTTACTTTGCTTCGAAAACATTTACTCAATCTGAACGTAAGAAACCTATTATAGAACTCGAACTATTGGCAATTCACTTTGCAATTACCCAATTTCGACCCTATGTATATGGCACGGAATTTACAGTAAGATCCGATCACCGACCCTTGGTATATCTCTTTAATATGAAAGATCCATCTTCTAAATTAACACGAATTAGATTAGAATTATCTGAATACAACTTTACTGTTGAGTATATAAAGGGTAAGGACAATGTAGGAGCAGATGCACTATCAAGAGTTACAATTGCGGATTTAAAAGATAGTAGGGTACTACGAACGACAACGAGGGCAATGGCTAGGAAGTTTAAAGATGATAGTATTGAACTGATTAAACCCGACGCAGAGTCAGGGAATTCCACACTGAAAATTTATGATAAATTCTCACATGATTTTGATAGGAACACAGCGAAAATAAGAACTCAAATTATTGACATTAATGGATTAAGAACATTACGCGTAAATTTATTTAGGAAATTTAGGAAACTGTTCACTGTTGATTTCGAGTTTGTTAACGAAACAATTAATTTAGATTATTTGCTTTCGAGGCTGGAAATTGAAGCCAACAATCAAGGAATCAGCAGGGCAGAATGGCCTAAAAATGACATATTATTTACTATTTTTTCAATTCAAGAATTTAAGAGTTCGGGAAACGAAATACTGGAATCTTTAGAGATTGTTCTTACAGAACCAATAGTAACTATCAGTGAGGAGGATGCGAAAACAAAATTAATGCAGATATATCATAACGATCCAATTCTTGGTGGACATTGTGGTCAGAAAAAATTGTAAGCTAAACTTCGTACAAAATTTTATTGGAAAGGAATGACTAGGGATATTGCAAAATACGTGAGGAATTGTCCTAAATGCATTTTGAACAAGGTTAAGCCCAAGAATATTGAGGAACTAGTTTTAACACCAACCCCTGTCAGCCCGTTTGATATAGTAGTTCTTAACACAATAGGTCCGTTACCATTATCCACGTATGGAAATAAATATGCTTTAACATTGATGTGCGATATGTCAAAATACTTAGTAACAATTCCTATACCTAATAAATCTGCTAGTACAGTGGCTCGTGCAATTTTCGAAAATTTTATTTTAATATACGGTAAAATGAATACTATAAAGTCTGATTTAGGGACTGAATTTAAAAATGAAATCTTATTAGAACTGTGTAAATATCTGAGGATTGATTTAAAATTTTCCACTAGTTATCATCACGAAACCGTAGGAACCGTAGAGCGTAGTCATAGAGTGTTTAATGAGTACATTAGAGCTTACTTAAATGAGAACATGCCTGATTGGGATACATACCTTAAATATTTTACTTTTTATCACAACACAACACCTAACTCAGTTTTTGATGTTAAATTCACACCCTTTGAGCTTGTTTTCGGTAAAAATGTAGTAATGCCCAATGAAAAAGGTAAAGATTTAGAACCAATTTACAATTTGGATAATTACAGTAAGGAAATTAAACATAGATTACAGAAAACTAATATAATAGCACGACAATTGATTGAAAAACACAAAACGAGAAACAAAAATTATTATGACAAATTTGCAAAACCAATATCAATACAAATAAATGATAATGTTTTACTTCAAAAAGAACCGTATGATAAACATCAGAACATTTATGAAGGACCTTATATCGTAAAAAATATTAATGGTACAAATGTAACACTGATTGATAAAGTAACAGGAAAAAATAAAGTTGTCCACAAGAATAGAATTCGAAAATACTAAAATAATCAAATTGTATTACAAATAATTTATAATAATTTGTTTTTCATAAATAAAAATGAGAATAAAACGGAAACACTTTTAATTCTAATTTATATAATGAACTTTATCAAGTATACTAGAGTAATACTTTTATAATTACAAAATATAATATGGATAATAATGTTATAAAAATTGGAAATAATTATTAGTTAATATAAGAAAATATAATATGGATAATAATGTTATAAAATTGAAAATAATTATTAGTTAATATAAGAAATTTTCAAACATTTATAATTGTAATGAAAAAAAATTTGAAACCAAACAGCCTGATCACCTGTTTGATTTCCAATTTTTTTATATAAAAAGGGAGGTGTAGTGCCATCCCTATTAAATATTAAATATATTAAATAATATTTTATACAACTCTATTATATATATTACTATTAAGTACAACTCTGTAACTATTATATATTACTATTAAGTACAACTCTGTAACTTTATTATATATTACTATTAAGCACAACTCTGTTTTATTATATACTACTATTAAGTACAATACTATAAAAGCTCATAGAAGATTAATAAAGCTCTCTTTCTGTTTCTAATCGTTGACATGCGTAGATGTCTTTTATTTATTGATACATGTACGCACGTTCAACTTACAAGATGGTTCGGTCTGACATTCGTAAAATGTTTGATGTTGATATTATTTTCTCCAGCGTGGTGCTTCCTAGATAGATTGTTAGAAGCAAAACTTTTTGAAAAACTTTTCATGGCAATTTTATTTACTCTCAAACTTTTTGTTTTTGTTCCAGATGTCTGAGTCGGAGTTCAAACCAGAGATCAGCAATGAGTATTCAAAAAGATGAGTAGATTCGAATCATACTCATAGTTTCTGATACTTATACGCATTCATACATATTTTAATATTATACTCATATTCAAAGTTTGAAGTACGCATCGTACTCATACTTACATACATTTGTGCATACTTATGTATGTACATTTGTGCGTAAAGTTCAAAAAAACTGTTTTTGTCAAATAAAACAAGTTTGCAGGGTTCGAGAAATATAAAAAAAAATTTTGAGTTCTATTCAACAAGACTCAACCTATACTATGCTATTAGATGGGTGTCTTTTGACTGTCGCACGGTGTAATTTATCCTGAGGCCTGTATCTACGTATTGATGCGAATATTATTGTTTATGACTTCATTTTTCATATAGAAAAGATTGTTTATTCAGTTTTTCTATTCTTTTTGTTGTAAGAAGTATATTTTATTATTGTTCATACAACATAATGAAAATGTGTTTGTACGCATATTTTTTATGCATAAAATTATTGTTTCCAGCCTATGAACATTTGTTTTATAAGAGATTCTATTCACTTCCACGAATAGAATTTCAACTCACACTTCAATTAAAAGAATGCTTTAACACAAATTTTATTTTTATTCTACCATAAGTATGTATATAAAAATTTGCTTGCGGTTTTCAAAGATAAAAGGGACATTCTTTTACGAACTGTTGGGAGAATATTGTTTTATTTCAGAGCATTTTATGTTTGTAAATTATTCAGTTTTGCGAATCCTCAGTGTGATGTTTATGATGTGGTAGAAGGATAAGTATTCATGGCCATCATTGTTTATCGTCTTTATTCAGATGTTGTTTTTTTTTGAGTGAACATTTTGCTGCTGGTGTTTTGTAAAACCTAATTTAATATTTCAACACCACCACGTTTAACCCTTTCATGCCCGATGTTGCCTATAGGCAACATTGTACATCTTTGTTCATAAATTCCGTAATTTTTAATTTTTTTAAATGATTTTTTTTTGCAAACAAGCTTGGTTAAAAACGTGTAAAACCAGAATACGTAGGACTCTGAATTTAATATCACTTCATATTTAGGCCATGACTAACAAACACATGTCCTTAACAATTTTAGCTCTGGCCCAAAAAATTCGGGCATGAAAGGGTTAAGGTTACTATGGCATTCCTTTTTAAATATATTTACAGTGATGGTCTTATAATCAGCACACCCAACTATATAACCTTTTTCCAGTAACAAACGCAGATGGTACATTTTCTTTTTTTAATTTATTTAAGGACAGTTGAATACTCTATGGGATACACATAAGTGATGTAAAAAGTAATTTAACAATAAATAACACTTTAAAACATAAAAGCAATAAAATCCATTCCCCATGTAAAGTTGGACAAAATCATCATTTGGATTTAATTCTTTTTAAAACTTTGTGGGGGCACTCGTTCGCTTTAATAACCAATTATAAATTACCAGTAAGATTTTGAAAAAGTCTCTGAGATCTTCCATAGTTTATGTTATTTCATACCACTTGATCCGCTTGCCACAAGTCTTAAGGTATAAACTCATAGACGACAGACAACAGTTCGGCAGTACGACAGAAAATTCTGCCAACTGTTTTTTCTGCCGTATGCCGACTGCTTAAATTTTTTGAAAGCAGAGCAGAAAAAACGACTGACACAAAATCAAAACAATTGAATTTAAATATATTTTTCAGTTTGTCACTATCAGGTTTTTTGTATGCAAAAATAAACTCACTTATGAAAAAACCGCACACACAAAACATTTATCAAATGAATTCAGATACAAAATTGAATCTATAATTCTCTTTTATTTGTTATGAATACATGGATTGCTTTTTATTTCTTAATTTTAGAATTGTTCCTTCTCTTCAATAATATAGCTGTTTTTTTAATATGATTTTATGTTGTATTGGCATCACTAATTTGCTTTTAGCTGCTCACAAAAATATGAAAATAGTTTAATTTGGGCAGAAACTGCTTAGGTTGTTGTCTCGTATTTTTCTGTTCTGCCTTTAATATAATCGTTTTCATATAAACGTGTGTATTCCAAGCTTGGCGGATTTCTGTTATCTGTCGTCTGTCGTCTATGTTTTTATACCTTTAAAGATGTTTTTAGTTTCTTTTTTTTTCAATCGTTCCATGAGTTGGATTTGAACCAGAGCTTTATGCTGGCCAATATATAATATCATCATATAATGACATAATTATCATTATCGTCATTATTTTATATAAAAATCCATATTACATTCAAGCTTTTATGAGCGAATGGAATCAAATAATTCTACATAATACGTCTGGTTAAATGTTGATCCATCATGGAACCATTCTTTACGATAGATCCAGAGTATGCTGTATGTTATCTGGTCCTTCCATTATTGCAACTTCTTTATGCTTAGTTGCCATAAAGTGTAGTGTAGATTTAAATCTTCTTTGCGTGTACGAGTCAAGTCGATTGCTTGGGTGTACGAATGATATCGATTGAATTTAGATCCACCACTCCTGAAAACGTTGTTCTTGAATAAAGTTAGCTTATTTCTTTATATTTTATTGAAAGAGAGACGAGTCAATGAGTTCTGGTGGTCTAGCAGGTAGTGTGTTGGCTTATTAGACATGAGGCCTCGGTTCAAATCTCAGGTCAGGCATCTTCAACTAAACGAAATATGAAAAAATATTTCTTTGTCGACTTCCCCTCAGCAGATTTCTGGCAAAAACTCTGAGAGTAAATAAAATCCCCATGAAAAGTTTCTCAAAAATCTGTCGTTCGGAGTCGACTTTAAACTGTAGGTCCCGCCACTCATATATAAAAATTAACGCACGCAAATTAAGTGGTGTGATAAACTAGGTCGTAATCCTGACTAAAGGGTTGTAATGACCAATTATGTTATGTAGAGATTATTTTTTGATACCATAGGCTTGTGTTGCGATACATATCCAAATGTGTAGTTTTCTTTTAGTTTACGGCGAATAATTTTTGGTAAAATTAATATATTTTGGTGCTGAATTTCTGTAATTATTAGACGATCTGCGATACTAGGTATTTTAAATAGCATGCAACAAAAAAATAAACCTTAGATGGGTGTGCTAATTATAAGACCACCACTGTATGTATGTTTTTACTGCCGTAATTCAGAATTTTAAAATTTTTTTATGGATCGGGGGTTTTATTATAATTTTTAGGATTTATAAAAATTTGAGAATCTTCGGAGTAGAGGATGTGGAGGTTCAAGTATTCTAATAAAATCCAATATTAAACAGAATTTGTTGAGCGATCTAAGAGAAAATTATCATCTGCATTCATGGCTTTTACCCACATTTTGTCATGTCATCTGTGTGCTCACCTCTTCGATTTTTGATTATTAAAGACAAACAGATTGTGATTTTAACGTCGGAAATACATTCTGGGGTTCCAGGGAAATGACGATTGTTAATTGGTTGAAGTTTAAAAGTTACCTCAATGCTTATTGTACAGAAAATATACGGCTAAGAACTTCAGAGGATCAATTTCACTGAAGACCTCATACAGGCTACTCACCACGCCACATATACAATGACGCAGTTCGGGAATAACAGAATTCTTCCTGTTGACGATGAAAGTTAAGTTGCTACCCTCAATATAAAACCGGACTTGCGACATGCATAACTTCTGTAATCTCGAAAAATTTCATCTCTTAGAAAATATTTGGAAAGCAGAATTACAAATTCGAATAACACATTGTGGCGCGCAGTTAGGAATCTTAAGAGGACCCTTTCCTTTTAGCCAACTTTACGAAGCTCCAACGATTGGGCATGAAATGCTGTTGAGAGAGAAAATATATATGTAGACCTCTCGCAATTGTACGAATGTAAGTCATGCGAAGGACATTTGCTCGGCTTTTTTATCGATACTCTGCAAGCATTTGAAAAGGTATGTCATAAAGAACTAATTCATAAGTTGAAACCAAATTTTCCCTTAAATAAAAATCCAGGCTGTTGGGAGACTATATTATCAGCCGTTTATCGTTAAGGAGGGCGATTTCGTGCTTCCGAACGCTCTGGCTAGTAACATCTTAGACTTCCGTGGTCACATTCGATCTTGAAGAATGAAATTCTTTCCTTTACTACTCTACATGACAAATAATTCTTAATTATGTTATCTTAAACCAACGTATATGTCGATTTTTTGTGCATATCTTTTCAGTAAGCGTTTATGTTTACCTTGTTTTTGTTAATTTGTTATCGGTGTCACAAATTAAAGAGCTCTCTGATTAGTACGTTTGATCTAATTTAAAAACTGCAACAAATTTACGAATCAACATTTTATTAAAATGGCATTTTACTGTTAAAATGCCGTTACATGATTTTATTTACTCTCAGAGTTTTTGCCAGAAATCTGCTGATAGAAAGTCGTCGAAGAAATATTTTTCCATATTTCGTTTTGATGTCTGACCTGGAGTTTGAACCGTTGCCTTACGTCTAATAAGCCAACACACTACCTACTAGAATACGGCGACTTCAAGGAATAATTGCTAGTTGTTGTTTCTTAGGAACATTATTTAAATTGCATTAAAGACGAAGACAAGCAAACCCATAGCTATAGGGAACAGTTCTGTAAGGAATTTGTTACTATCTTCATCCATACCAGAAGCTCTCTTTTTAGTTCCTGAAACATAAAATTTTCTCTTTCGAAACTTCACGTTTCTTCCATCCATCGATCGATTGTATAGTTATTTTGTATATGTTAGTAACCAGCCTCTGAACTTCCCTACATACATACATACATAATTGGCCATTACAACCCTTCAGTCAGGATTACGGTCTAGCTTCTCACACCACTCATGTTGTGTGCGTTAATTTTATACGTGAGTGGCGGGACCTACAGTTTAACGTCGACTCCGAACGACAGAATTTTGAGAAACTTTTTCATGGCAGGTTTATTTTACTCTCAGAGTTTTTGCCAGAAATCTGCTGAGAGGAAGTCGCCGAAGAAATATTTTTTTTCTCATATTTCATTTTTGATGTCTGACCTGGGATACGAACCAGGGCTTTACGAATAGTAAGCCAACACACTACCTACTACACCACGGTGACTTTCAACTGACTTTCAACTGAACTTCCCTATTACTGTTAATATTACACTTGTTCTTATTTGAGGTATTTTAATTTGACTACGATACGTTCATTTAAATCTGAAATCGTGACCATGTATCAAATTTTATTTTTTTTCTTCATTTTCTCTGTGCTTTTGTTGCAAAAGATTTTGCTTTCGGCATTGCAACATAAGAATGCGTAAAGCCACAGATGACATTGCCCTACAACGTTAATATACCTTGACCTTGTCTTATTCAAGGGTTTTCAATACTGCTGCCATTTCCATTTATGAATTCTTCTTTATGATTAAAGGAACTCTTCTCGGTTATGAGCATAGATTTCGTTCTGCTTCATGAAATAAACACACGTAGGATTTTAATGCTGTTTAACGTGAGTGTCTTTTTAATGGTGTCTTTAGAAGAATTTAAAAACATTAACGTAATAGATATTGTCAACATATTTTTAGCAGTTGAGCGCTTGATTACATTCGTTTATATTTTTATAGGGCATGTCGTTTCAAATATACTTTACGAAATTTTATTGTGAAATAATAATTGTGAAAGATAATAATGGCAAATGAAAATAAAATTTTTAAATGGAACAATACACACATGTTGGCTTAAACTGCAATAGTCTTAGAAGTGGATTTTGTTTTAAATTAAATTTATTTGTTTGTTTTTAAATTGGCTTTTATTATTGGCCGGATATTGCCTTGCCACGTATTATTTTTGCCAAGGATGTATAGTACAAGCTATATGACAGATTCTCATTGCCCCTGTTATGCCAACACACGCTTGTCTCTGTATTCAACTACTTTTGAGCTGTTTTCAGATTTGTTCTATTTGCCCAAACAATTGCTGACCTGACCCAGTCATAATTTCTGGGTTGCATTCCCACGGTTTAACTGCAAGCCTCCAAAATTTCTTTCATATCAATTTACTGTCCAGTGTTATTCCTAGAAGTCGCCGTAGTCTACTAGCTAGTGTGTTGGCTAATTAGACGTAAGGCCCCGGTTCTAACCCCAGGTCAGACATCAAAACGAAAATATAAAAAATATTTCTTCGATGATTTCCCCTCAGCAGATTTCTGGCAAAAACTCTGAGAGTAAACAAAAATTGTCATGAAAAGTTTCTCAAAAAATCTATCGTTCGGAGTCGACTTTAAACTGTAGGTCCTGCCACTCATGTATAAAATTAACACATAAGTGGTGTGAGAAACTAGGTCCATAATCCTGACTGAAGGGTTGTAATGACTAATTATGTATGTATGCTATTCCTAGATATTACGCTTACATTATCGGTGATATTATCTCATCCAGGAGTCAAATATTTTGCCATTTAGTAGGTTTTCTTCTTATTTATATTAGTTTAACTCTACTTGTGGAAAATTTACAATAAAATAGTATGACTGATCGTATGCATATATACGAAGACTTAAAGCGTAATAATTAAGGTAATTATTATTTTAAACATGTAAATATTAAATATATGCTTTCAATATTGCAAACTCTTTAAACAAATTATTATACTCCTGGTTATTTCATTTGAATTTTTATAAAAGCAAGTTTTCACTTTAGTTTTTGGGTTCTTATTATACTTCCGTAAAATAATTTTTCAACCATTAGCAATGCCATGCAAAAGTTGGTTTTCAAGTTTATTTAAATTCATTGCCAAAAGCCAAAACCAGTGCTAAAACCGTACTTATAAATGCACAGCTATTCTTAGTTTTCCAACCAGCAACATAGCTACACATTTATACTGGCAAAGAAAAATTGTTCAATGAAAGCAGAGTTTCCTATATAAATTATGATAAAATTGAATCTCTATGGGACATTATTACAATTTGCCGCTAACTAAAGGGAGGATTTTAACGGGCAGATAAATTGTTTTTCATTATTATAAGTGGACAATATGGTAAAGTTGAGCGTTAAGCTTAACGGAGGATCATCCTACAGGTAACTTTTAAAGTTAAATTTATATTTGAACTTGCCATATTATATATTATTTTCAATATGGCAACTTCAAATATAAACAAAATGATCAAATACAACAAAAAAACGAAACCCGTCGTTGCCACTGCGTTAAGAAAAACCTTGTTTAATTGAGCAGAGTTATCGACATTGCGCCGGCACTGCCATATTTGTGAAAAAGTTTTATTTTATCATTAGGTTGAAATAACGAAAAGAAGTTACATGTGACTTTAAAGTTCACTTTAGCTAAAGTTACCTCTAACTAAACTATGCCTGTTAAGTACTGATTAGTTATCATAATGATTAGCAATTTCATTACTTTTTTTTGAACGGTGAAAAATGATTACAATTACGATTATTTTTGATTAAAATAGTCGTAGTTAAATAGTAAACTGTTGAAAATAATTGATTACTTTCGGATTACTTTTGATTCCTTTTGATTAATAGTCTAATCACCAGTAATCCGGATTATTTTTAGATTATTTTGTAATTATAATCAATTAGTAATTAGAAAAAAATTTTCATAGAATCATTACTATTCTTTTTAAAAAGTAATTTAATTGATTACTAATCGTAATCGAAATTTAACAGTTATGAACTAAACCCTACTTTAACGGGAAGTTGTAATAATGGCTCTATGAATCTCAAATATGTACATTGTAAAATACTACAATCCAAACAAGTAATTACTATATACAGTTACGATTAAAAAATAGTATCACTTACAAAAAAACATAATTTTTGAAATTTGAGAAAAATTCATAAGGTTCTGAAGAAGTTTTTTGAGTGAAAATAACGATGAGGCTTTTTCCTTACGCATGGAAACATTTTGCAAACGAAAAAAGTTTGTAAAATCGTTTTTGACAACAATATCTTGCGTTACTATGCACTATAGGAAATTTTATCACTTTTTTGTCGAAAATTTTACAATTGGACGAATTTTTTTAACATGACTTTTTGAAAGATTATTATGAGATAGGGAAGTTTGCTAAAAATTTCTGATACACAAAAAACAAAAACGATTGATAAATTAACAAAAAGATAAACTAATAATTAGTTCCAAAGATGGTTTCGTTTTTTATTGGGTCCTTCATTAACGATTTTTAGATCTACTGTTTTTTTACAATTTTTTTTCGAGCGTATCACTAACTAAGTAGCAATTTATCTTACTTTATGAAGTTATGCTCTAGTTAGGCTACTGACATTCTCTTTAAAATCTAATTTGTTACATTTACGCACAGCCGCAGATACAGTCAAAACTAGTGGTTCAATATCATTATTTTGACTTTTAGATATATCTCCTGCAAGTAGTCTTTTTGATCTGCCAAATTTTGGCAAAAAGTTAATTACGGCAATCCAAGCCTCAATTTATTGGAGGCAGAGTGCTTTTATATTTCCTAAACGAAATATTGCCTTTAAGCCAAACAGTATACTGTTTTTCAAAAACTTTCAAACCACAACAACCTTTATGCCATTGGTTCTTAAATAGCTACCACCAGACAAGTTGACGAAACAAGTGAAGAAGAGCTTGGAAATACAGAAGCTATGGTCAAGTGAAATCATAAGTGAGGTTGCTCTGAATGTACCTATCGACTACACGATACCTGAACCTGCTTTCAAAGTTTGTAATACAGTTACCGGATAGATTCTTTTATGATATTGTTTATATCGCCCAGAAAAGTCGTTCAATTTTTCACTGATGGATCCAGATCACGCTACAAAGTCGGATGTGGAATATTCTCCGAAAAACTGATTATTAGATCGTCCGTTGGACTACCAGTAATGGTAGAGAGATGCTTTTGGAATGGTAGAGAAATGCCAACCAGGAGCTATAATTAAATGTCGGAATTGGTAACCTAATAGGACCCATGTAAATTGCTGCCAATGATGCGTCTGCCAGATAAACCTAACCTATTGAGCAAGTTGTAAAAAAAGAGGACACCACTGATTATCTATTGTCTAGCACTTGTAACCGGAAAAAAGCATTTTGGGCACATAGAATTTATCTCGAGAATTTGTTTCAATAAATGTGATTGGGATAAAATCGACTCCTTGAAATTTTCATAATGCATGAGAAATACCATGCAATCATGGTAAAATAGGCATAATGATAACACAAAAAAGCTGACATACTCATACACGAAGGGAGTTAAATTTGTTTCTGGAAATGGTATAATATAATACTCTGAAACTGGAAAAAATCAAAGTACCAGCATAAAAGATGCTTAAACTATTAAAAAAGGACGAAGAGAAAGAATGTGAATGGAAAAAAATTTGTGTGTCGTATTTTTAAATCACAAGGTTTGTATGTTTTTCACAGATTTTTTATATCGTATGTCTATGTTCGTATGTATGTATAAGGTTTTTGATACATATATTTCCATATTTTTATATATTTTTTCAGCTTTTTCATTTCATTGCATTCTGCTATTTTTTTAGTAACTGTACATAAAACTTGTTTTATTTTTTGTTACTTTTATTCAGCTTTCTGTTACTGGAACACATAAATTTTTGAAATGCATGTAGAACGTTCACTTCTAGCTTTTTTATGATATTGGGGGATTTAAAAAAAGAACAGAAAACAAGAAACAGTACCAAACAGCGAATTCAAATATGTATACTTTTCAAGAATTTAATCAAATTTAATAATTTAATGAAAAATGAAATTGAAATATAAGTAAATTTGGATGATATGAATATTCTAGTACAATAGAAGGCTGGTGAATTGAATAGAATATAAGAGTAAAATATATTAGAAAAGAAAATATGATAGAATAAAATAAGACTGTTCGGTCTTACACTCAAATTTGAAGATATGCGAAAAGCATAAATTTTTTGTTTTCATTTGAAGAAAAGTGATAGAGAGTCGCATCGAATGCTTATGGTCATCATGCTCTACCCGAGGCAACATGCGGAAAATGGTTTCGATGGTCCAGAGATAACGATTTTGGTGAGAAATGAAGACAACCACCAAAAAGTTTAAAAACAGAAACAAATAGCAGAAATGTTAAATCTTTGTACAACAAGATCCAAGTCGAGAAAATGGATGTCATATGCATTGAATGATAGACAGATGGAAAACCAAAAATTTTGTGAAATTTTTCTTCAGACTCAACAGGAAAGCAGTCTTGTATCGAATTGTTATTGTCAATGAAAAATGGATTTAATTTTAGAATCCTACAAGGATATAATCATGGTTTAATCGGAGACAACCACTTGGTTCGTCTGTAAAAGTGGATCGATTCGGCAAGGAACCAATGAAGTGTGTCTGGTGATACCTGAAATAAATGGTGTAGCACTAGCTTCAAAAACCTGTACACCTTGTTTTATTTCAATGTTTTTTTATAAACCAAATCCGAGTTGGTCGTATTCTAGTCGCCGTAGTCTAGTAGGTAGTGTGTTCGTTTATTGAAGTAAGGCCAATCCCTAGGTCAGACATCTCGAACGAAACGAAATATAAAAAAAAACATTTCTTCGGTGACTTCCTCTCAGCAGATTTCTAGCAAAAACTCGGAGAGTAAATAAAAAAAACTGGGTTTATGGATTAAATTAACGCACACAACATAAGCGGTGTGAGAAACTAGGTCGTAGTCTTGACTGAAGTGTTGTAATGACAAATTAAATAAGTTTTATCTAAAACATACTGTTGCGTTAAAAATATTCCTAAATTTCAAATAAAAGAAAAATAAATTTGTGTTTAGTTATAAATCAATTCTTTATTGTTCGCACAATTCCGTGTGCCATCTTTCACGCCTTGATTTAAACAATAACAATTTGCTTTAATTTTTTTCTTCTTTACACTCTTCCGCATACACGATAACAATTATTCAATAGATCTTTATTACAGAGATCTTCCAACCACGATTATTCTCTTCACACGTAACGTGTTTTCACACAAGACTGACTAAATTCTTTCTGATCCTGTTGCCTGCTTTGTCTTTCCTTTTATATCGCTGGGTAAACAGTCTGATGGATGCTTTTGAAGGAGAATTACTGCCTTCGCGAAATATCTATAAATGTAAACATGCTGTTTATGTTTATGTTACTGTTGTTTGTGGATTTTGTTTACGTTTGTCCTTGCAGTGTTGTTGTTGCCTGTTGTTTACTTTTTTAACCCGTTTTTTATACCGACGTTGTTGCTATATTTTTATTTATTCATTGACCATGTAAATAAGTCCTTTGTTTTTGTAGCTTTTCTTTATTATTTTATTGTTAATTTCCATTTTCGTAACAATATTTAGTCCTTTAGTTTGCATTTTTACATTGTACTGGGACCGCAACTGCTAATGAAAACTATAATGAGTACTATATTTCATAACACAATGTTGGTAATATAAACAATTAGTATTACGTATATTAGTATTATTAGTACGTATTTCTTGCTTTATATCAAATTAAAGATTATTAAAATTAATTTAATGCATTGTAAACACTTGAAGCCTTTGAACATACTGTACACTTGTTGTACCCTTTTTGGCATACAATTGTTTAAATTTCGTAAAATAGACATTTCAATTTTTCTCCATTCTTCATTTGCATCTACCCAAAGCTCTTCGCGATTTTGTGAAACTGACCATCTTGTTTTATTATTTTCTTTTCCAGTTTATTCCATAAATTTTTTGTATGCCAATCCAAATATCTGATGTTTATTTTTATCCTAGCCTTGTGCTTCGGGTCATTTCTGTGAAAAGTTGTGGAAGTCACTGTAAAGTCGACTTAAACACCAAACGCTCGCTTAAAAACTGAATATCTATTAAATGTTTTAAATTCACAGCCATGAGTATGACAACAAACAATTAAAAAAAAACAAAACATATTAACGGTAATTTTTCTTAATATGATATAATTTGATATTGCAGGGTTGGCAAAATTCTCCAAATAAGCTCGTTACATATCGTGTCTTAAATTCGTGGCCAACACTGTATATGATGGCGGTCTAAAGGAATGATAGAACTGATGTTGAACATACCAGCATCCGGCAATTTTTACTCAAACTTTCCTATAAATCGAAGTATTTTTTTTTTTGTAATTTATAACCGTTTGTTGTATAGATTTCGAGATTGTTTAACTTATCGGACTTATTTTTGCATTCATAACTCAATCGGTAATTATTATCTATGCCAGATTGTATTGACATATGGTCTAATACTGATGAAAAAGTACACCTGGTATGAAAGCGTATATACGTAGGTTTTCCAAAGCTGTAAACCAATTTATAAGAGCGATAAAAACGAACTGTGAATCCCCAAATGGAATAGAGTGGCACATATATATTACTAGCGTAACGAAGGGAGTATTTATGATGAGACAAACAAATATAACAACACATTTTGGACTAAATAGGAGTGTGGATTTTCTCTGATGACTTAAGAGCACAATATCTAAAGACAGTATATCTGGATATGACTTTGAGGTCTATAGTGTAAATAAGGCAAAAGTAACCATTCAGGCTATACATAAGGAGCAGATGAGCAGACAACATTAGAAGCCAAACCAAACTAAGTTTATTTAACAGCGTTAAGTCTGTGTCTTGTTTTTTTTTGTTTCAAGGCGCACATCAATTTCCATTGTCTATATATCCTAGTGTTCGTAAACTGGTGGCATGGAGTCTATTGGCCCAATATCAACGGAAGAACATTTAGACAATGAAAAAAACGCACCAATTGGAACTGAGATTAAATAGCAAAAAAGGACGTGAATCAACTATATTTTCAAAAAACTAACGACCATAGGCAAACTACAATGGAATTCCGAAGTGTAACTGGATAGAACGCCTATTATTTGGATTACACCCACCAGGCGAAAACACACATAATTGGCCATTACAACCGTTCAGACAGGATCATGGCCTAGCTTCTCACACCACTCATGTTGTGTGTGTTAATTTTATACATGAGTGGCAGGACCTACAGTTTAATGTCGACTCTGAACGACTGATTTTTGAGAAACTTTTCATGGCAATTTTATTTACTCTCAGAGTTTTTGCCAGAAATCTGTTGAGAGGAAGTAGCCGAAGAAATATTTTTTCATATTTCGTTTTGATGTCTAACCTGAAAGATACACAAAGCCCAAAATAAGACGTGGAACCAAGTTAAAGCCCTTTTTAATGATCTAAAGAAATGGAGAGAATCCGCAATCACCCTACATTCATTGTAAGTTCTTTGCATGCATAACTTTAGCACTCTTGTAAATGCACATTTTCCTTCGTCCTTAAATTATGACTGGCAAAATAATGCAAAAATTGTGGTCAGAAATTTTATAGTCACATCTATTTAGTCAAGTGGGATTGTTAGTTTCAGAATATGTTGCATTCCACGTTATTTGGTTGGCTTCAGAGCAACGCTTTACAGTTTCTTGGTTAAACAAGTTTTGGAAATAAGAAGATTGTTCATATAAATACAAAAACATTTAATAGGGAAGATGCTTTTGATAAACACTTATACGAGTGCTAATATATACTTTCATTTCAACAGCATAAAAGTGTAGCACTTTGCAATCTTAACGTAGTATGATATCGTAAGTACGATATTCGCACCAACTTATTTTAGACGTTCATGCATTCATGTATTCATGTAGGCTTACGGTTTCAAACCGACAATAAATTAAAGTCCTTATCAAAAATTTCTGCCACAGAGAAACAAAGGAAAATAACATTGACACAGAAAAATTAATTTTTTTATATGAAATCTGCTTTTACGATTTCGTTCATATACAATACATATACGTTCTTCGCTGTCCTTCAGTTTGTCACACTCTTTCCTACTATGTGCTGCTACAGCCCTATTAATAATAAAAATGTGGTTCATACCATATAATTGTGATGCGATTAGAAAATGGCTTGGTGTTCATTGTGATAATTGTTGGAATCATTCTGATACATCACAATGTAATTGAATGTAGCATTTGCGTCAGGCTAAATATTTTAGATTCAAATGAAATTATTTTCAGAAATTCTTTAAGTGAATGTAACGAAAAAGACAATATAGTACAGAGTAATAAATTTGAAGTAAAATTTAGTATTTGGGAATTTCAAATATTAATAGAAGACAAAAATATTGTTGGTATGAATTTTTTATTATAATCTAGTAAATAATTTTAAGGCAATTTATTTTTGAATTATGATTTTCAGCATATGTATATATGTCCGCTGCTATTTTCTCTACTCTATCATGCCAATCATTGACTATCTCTTCCCATAAGTCTGACGAAAATGGCTTCTAATGCTTCAAGAGTTGTTGGTTTGGTGGTATAAACTAATTACTTAACAATGCACCACAAAAAGCAATCCAGTGGAGTTTAATCGTAGGAACTAAAAAGAAACGATCGAAATTGATTGTGCTTTAAATCCATTGTTAAGTAGATGGCGAGTTGCCCTCTTGTTGTCAATTTTAATGTATTGCCATTTTAGTAATTCAGTTTTGCTTATCAACGTAGCCATTCGATCAGTAATGAGCTTTATTACTTATTTACTTGCTTAATTGGTCATTTAAACGCTTTAGTGAAGATTACAACCTATCTTCTCACACCACACGTGTTGTGTGTGTTAATTGTATACCAGATCTACAGTTTAAAGTTGACTACGAACGACAGTTTTGATGAACTTTTCATGACAACGTTATTACTATGCACAATTATTTACTAAAAACGTTTATGTTCAGTCAGATGCAAACGAATCCCATCAATTGCCATTTGTTTTTTATAGGTTGCAGTCACAAGATCCCTACGAAAAATGTTCAAATCTACATTTTGGCGTCTTCCTTGGAATTTCATACTACATTAGCAAAGTTCTCTTCTTATTGATGGTTTTGAATCGAGAAGGGTAAAATTAATGTGGAAACGTTGAATAACTGTACAAAGTTCATAATTGCTTTTCAAATCTTACTGAGCAGAAACGTCAAAACAGAGTGCCATCCTCATGCTATAAACACTACAAACGCAGCGCAGCGAACGCAGCAATCTCTTAAAAATAAAATAAATGTGTTTATATGGACAGGATTGTTTTAAATGAAGCGTGACAACAAACAACAATTCTGCTGCTTTTAGGCTAATTTCTATTTTTATTCGCGGCAATGAGATAATTAGTGGTCAGAGTGAAATGGTTTGTGCTGGTAATGCGGCGATTAATGTTGTCAATACAATAACATGCATGAAATAGAGGTTTTATCATATATAATGATGCATGAAATAAAACGCGAAGAAATGTTTTTGATGCATCATGGATGAAGAATTAATAAACTCTTTATTTTATATTATTTGTTTTGTTTATGTTTTGCTGATGATATCTTTATTATAATTAGCACACATGCAGCTTAGGCTGCAATTGAAAATTGTTGTACTTGCGGCGTTACGTTTATTATATTTGTAGCATCAGCCGTAAAATATTTGGTATTATAGCTAAAAAAAATACAAGATAGATTTTCGATTTTTAGCTTTCACCAAAAGAGTGTTTTCCGTTAAACATGTAAGTAGATCTACGTAAAATTTTTGGATTACGTGCATAAAATTCCATCAGCTATTCCAGTATATCCCACCAATTAGTATGCATTGAATAACCATCTGTGTAGCATTTGAATGTCCGTTCGCTTAGAACAAAGCGATAATATTGGGTGATGAGGAACCTCAGACGTACAAAATGGATAGTACCAAAGCATATTCAAAAGGAAACATTTGTTTGCAAATACAAGATATAATAACATTTCATTGAGGGTGCCCTGTTAGTCTAGCGGGTAATGTGTGTAGACTATTACTGTGAGGGTTCGTGGGTTCGATTCCCAATCTGTCCTATTCCACTATACCGTTACTCAGCTTATAATAATTAAATTAAATTGTAATTAATAAATAAACCTTTCATTGGAGTTCAATACATTACTTATTTGAAAAATATTGCAACCTTCATTACCATCTAAAAATATCTGCGCTTTGAAATGCAATTCAAGACGAAAGTGTAATTTGTTGATGATTTGTTAGTTGGTAATAAATAGTTTCATAATTTTAACACTTGTTCTTATTTCAGTTAGAAATTAAAAGTTCTATAAATAAAATTAATTATAGTAATTTAATTTTTTTCTTGTAAATTGATAAAAATATTTACGATCCTATATCTACTCAAATGTGTTCAGTGAAAATTTAATAAAAAATTTCAATAAAAACAATTTCAAAATATCTAAAATTGCAACTATGACAGCCAACAGCTTAAAATTTATTTCACTTTCATTTTCATTTTTTTTATTTTTTTTATATTTATTATTTATAGTCTGTTATATTTTTTACATTTTATTGGTGTAAAATGTGTATATTCATTCAAAACTTTAATATCCTAGGAACTAAACGTCCAAAAAATATGTAACATTTTATCCAAAAAATAATAGAAAAATAACAATACGGCGGCAAAAGTATACAACAAAAACATTTATTTTTCGTTTTAAAATTGGTGTAATTTATTCTGTCAGACACAAATGTAACAGACATACGAGTACATACTATAAACATAGTTGGATATCATACAACACTTTAGCCGCAATTGCAATATTACGTGATCTGTTGTTTATATTGTTTCGTTTCTATTGTTGAAATTGAAAGTCATTAATTTTTGAATAGAATGAATACCACACAAGTAAACCGGCTGATATTCATACATATACATATACAGTGATGCCTATATATGAAAACAACAACAAATATATGGAAATCCACCACTGCATAAACCAAAAACGTAACAAATTGAAGAGTACCACAAATTATTCCGCACCACAACAGATTTAATCAGTATTTTTGTAATGTTAAGCCCAGTATGAGTTGGTATGCACAATAAACAAATGAATGGGTTCAAGTATACAGTTATAGATGCATTGATTGTATTCTCCTTATATAATATATATCGCAAAAACGGGTGCATATTAATTTATACGGACAATTTTTATGTGTTTGTTACAATTAAAGCCTGCACATATAGACACCTATAAACAACAGTGTAAATGGCAGACATTATTTAAAACCCATTACATTTTACAAAGGAACAAATATTTTTATTAATTAATAAGTTAAACGGTCAGAAGGGCATTGATTGTTAACGCTGTGACGATATATTTCTAATTGCAAGGGGTAGTTTGAATGACTCTTTTTGAATTCATTTAACCGTAGATCGAGCTTTATACTTTAATTCAGAAAAAGTTAGATGCCTGATTAACAGTAGTGTATAACGCGATTCTTAGATATGTCTACGGTATAAGAAGATATGATAGTACTTCTCAGTATTCGAAATTGTTTTATGGTGTTGAGTTAATGGACTTACTTAAAATCAAAGCATTAATCTTACTACACAAGGTTATCTACACGCAGGAACTGTCTTATCTATTTAATCGTATTCAATTTGCAAGATCAAATAGAGGAAAACAAATCATTCAATTGAGATATCGAACTGTGATGTCCGAGTGGCAGTTCTATACAAATAGAATACGGCTGTGGAATTCGTTACCAAACCCATTACAAATCAATGGCAACGCTTTGCAATTTAAAAAATTTTATTTTCTAAATTCTAATGTAAAATTATAACATATATACATGCATATATTTTCGTTCTTGTTTTTACATATTATTATTTCGATATTATTTGCTTTTACTACTGTTTGAGTCTTTGACTAAATTTCCTACAGGGTGTGCGTTTGTAAAAAAGTTACAAAAAGAAACATACAAAAACACAATAAAATTCTTTACTAAAGTACCGCTAATCATCGTACTTATTTAAAATCTATATAAAAAAAATGTAAATTTGGTCACCGAATTCTTTGTGCTGGTAAATTGCAGACAAATATTATTTTGTAAGTTTAAAATAAATTCTATTCTTTTTGCGACCGTCAGTGGTAAAACAAGTGTTTTTCTTTAACATAGAAAAAGTGTGTAAAATAAAATATTTCACATTGGTGAAATATTAGAGCACAATTTCTTTATAAGTTTTTCGCTTTGTGCCAGGAAAAAGCTCTTGGCTCATACACGGTCCTTCGAACCGGATAGCTGCCCAATAATTTTCATCGGAAAATTATAGTATAAATATATATGGCTGGAGATAAAGAAGAGGAGGAGCAGCAAACTCCATCTGCCTGTGCCTATAGGGGCTCAATTCGCACCCGGTCACTGCAACGTGACCAATTAATCACTCAAATTTGTTCAATGAAAACCAATATAAATCAGTTACTTCAATTATCCATGTACCAGCTAGAGGTAAAATTGTCGCTATTGGAGCGTCAACTTAAATCATTTGAAACAATTCAATTGGAATTGGAATCAATCGATGAGTCGGAAATCCTACAAAATCCTAGATGCACTTTTGAAGAAGCCTATTATGAAATAAAATCTGTCATACTGGAACGATTAGCCTCACTTCGTGGACCACCAAACGAGTCTCCACTTTCAAGTACACGGGTATCACATCAAACTTCGATTTCTCAACGACCTCAGTTACCAACGCTACAACTATCAAAATTTAATGGCAATTATAAAGACTGGATGGAATTTTACAATGTATTTTGCCTCTTAGTTCATGAAAATCAAGAATTGTCTCCAGTTTCCAAATTTCAGTACTTGAAATCATGTCTGACTGATAGCGCCGCTCGTCTTATTCAGTCCCTGGAAGTCACCGCTCAGAACTATGACGTCGCATTCGATTTATTAAAAACTAGATACAACAATAAAAATTATTTGTTCCAGTCACACTTGCTGCAAATCTTCAATATTCAAAAATTGTATAAACCAAATGTACCGTCACTTCGTTTATTTATAGACACCATTAACGCTAGCTTACGCGCATTAGAATCGATCGCTAGTAAACAACAAATATCAGATGGTATCATAATGCATTTAATTGTTTCTAAACTTGATCCTAACTTGCAGGCAAAATGGGAGGATTATCTAGCTGCCTTTGGAAGTGGAACCGCTACATCGTTGCAATTACCCAGCTGGGACGATTTAGCAAAATTTTTGGAAAGACGTTGTAAGTCATTAGAAATTCATGAAACTAATCACTCTTTTTCATCCAGGGAACAGTCATTAACCCATTCGCAACAAAATCGATATAACCGTACATCATCATTTAACCATCATACTACAGCCTTTGTCTCTTTAAATCAAGCCACGAAATGCATAATATGTGACTCCGCTCCAAATCATAGCGTATTTCGCTGTACAAAGTTTATTGACATGAGCGTGACAGATCGATTTAGAGCCGCTAAACGACTTAAATTATGTCTAAATTGTCTCGGAACAAGCCACATTGCTAAATCGTGCCCATCTCTCAACAAATGTCAAAAATGTAATGCAACACACCACACCTTGCTACACAAGGATCCAGCTATTACATCAGCTTCTAACACCGATAAATTAACCAGTGCCCAATCTAATAATACAACCGTAGAAGAGACCGACTTAACCCCCACCGCCTGTCTTCATGCTTTCAAGGACAAAGATTTTGCAATCCTGACAACTGCAATGATTGAATTATACAGCCCCAATGTTGTCTCTATCATAGGACGAGCTCTACTTGATTCGTGTTCGCAATCAAATTTTATTACAGAACGAATGGCTCAACATATACGTCTGCCTCGAAAGAAAATTAATATGAGTATAAGTGGAATTGGAGGCTCCAAATCAGTTAGTGCAAACTATTCATGCATTCTCAAAGCTAAATCGTTAACCAGTGAATTTACATCAACATTTAATGCCGTCATTATCCCGTCAATCTCATCGAATCATCCACACCAGCATTTAAACACAAACTCTTGGAATATACCACAGAATATAAAGTTAGCCGATAAAACCTTTAACGTTCCGGGTCCAGTTGATTTGCTCATCAGCGTGGAAATCTTCTGGGATCTTCTTATGGTGGGAAAAATTAAGATGGCAAATCAAATAAATCTTATGAAAACAAAATTAGGTTGGATAGTATCAGGCTTAGTCAGCGCACCAAATAGCAAATCAAATACAATACCAACTGAAAATTCGATACATGAAAATTCTGAACCCCAACAAATTGTTAGTATGACGACTAAGGATGACTGTGATGTAACGACAGTATCACCAATGCAACCAAGTGTGAAATATAACCAATCCACTGCACTATCCAATAAACCGACACTTGATAAACTTTTGGAGTCATTCTGGAGAGTTGAAGACTGTGAACCAAAACAAAAGGAAATAATGTCGGCAGAAGAAATATCTTGCGAAAAATTCTTTTTGGAGACTGTCAAAAGATGTCCAATTACAAATAAATTTATTGTTCGCCTCCCATTTAAGGTGCTTCCTCCAGACTTAGGCGAATCACGTTCAACTGCTCTTCGAAGGTTTACATATTTGGAATCAAAATTTGCCCGTGACAAGGGTATTCAAAAGGAATACATAGAATTTATGGAGGAATACATTTCCCTAAATCATATGGCTCCAACAAAAATTGATAATGCACGATACTTCATTCCGCACCACTGTGTAATTAAATCCGATAGCACTACAACTCGACTGCGGGTTGTATTTGATGCCTCTTGTGTTACGACTAATGGAAAATCATTAAATGATATGTTGAAAGTTGGCCCAAATCTTCAGGAAGACATCTTTACAATTCTTTGTCGCTTTCGATATCATAAGTATGCTGTGTCTGCAGATATTGCAAAAATGTACAGACAAGTGCTGGTGGATGAGGCTGACAGTTACTGGCAGTGTATTCTTTGGAGGAAACATATCAACGATCCAATCCAAACCTACAAACTTCAAACTGTCACATACGGGACAAGTAGCGCGTCGTATTTAGCGATAAAATGTTTACAACAGATCGCAATTGAAGAAATGGATAATTATCCTATTGGTGCCAAGGTTACACTTAACGACTTCTACGTTGATAATTTGATGACCGGTGGTAGTACAGAAGAAGAAGTTATAGAAATAAAGCGGCAAGTAACTGCCCTATTGGCTTGTGGTGGCTTTCCACTCAGAAAATTCGTCTCCAACAGTGAAGCACTTTTACGTGATGTCCCTCCATCGGATCGAGAAACCCTAGTAGAGCTGGAATGAATTCATTACGTAAAGACATTGGGCTTGAAATGGTCACCTACTGAAGACATATTCAGCTTCTCCTATCCGGCGCAGCCATCAAAGGTCTCAACTACTAAACGGTTTATTTTATCGCACATGGCAAGCTTTTTCGATCCTTTGGGCTTTATCAATCCAATCATAGTGCGTTGCAAAATTTTGATGCAAGAACTTTGGAAGCTTAAATTACATTGGGATGAGAGCGTTCCACACGATGTCTTTTTTGAATGGAAGCGAATATGTGGTGAACTAAATCTTATTTCTCAAATTAAAATACCAAGGTATGTAAAATTCTTTGCTAACACTAATATCCATGTATTCGTAGACGCAAGCAAAAGGGCATATGGTGCCTGCATATATGCTGTATCAACTGATGAAACAAAGGCTAGCTCTAGATTACTCTGCGCAAAGTCGAAGGTGGCACCCATCAAAGAAATTAGTCTCCCACGTTTAGAGTTGTGTGCTGCACTACTTGGCAGTAAACTTCTACAGTCAATAAGAAATAGTTTTCCAATCATTCCACAACAAATTGTATGCTGGTCTGACTCTAAGATAACACTATGTTGGATTGCAGGGGAACCTTGCCGTTGGCCAACATTCGTAGCTAATAGAGTAACAAAAATACAACACCTCACCAATGATTGCACATGGCGATATGTGCCATCCGAATTAAACCCTGCGGACTTATTATTACGAGGTGCCACAGCTAGCACCCTTAGTAAACCCTTTTGGTTAAATGGACCGGACTTTTTACTTAAGAAAGATGGATGGCCGGAACAAGATCAGTCTTTTGATTTAGCACCATGCGTTGAAACCCAATTTTCATTATTAGCTGAAATTGAAGGAGATATAATAAGCAATCACAAATATGTCAACAACTACGAAAAATTGCTGCGAATTTTTTCATATGTGCTTAGATTTATTAAATTAAGTAAAGGTCAAGAAGTATATCAAGGTCCAATTCATGCTGAGGAAATGCAAGCAACACTCTTAGTAATTTGTCGAATCATACAGAATGCAAGCTTCTCTGATGAAATAAAACAATTAAGCCGCAAAAAACCGCTAAGTAATAATTCAAAATTGCTGCAATTATCTCCATTTATACATGAGGGAGACTTGCGTGTGGGAGGAAGACTTAAAAATTCATCGTTGCCATTTTCAACTAAGCACCCAATACTTTTACCCAGCAATCACCTCTTTGTAAAAACAATCGTAAATTACTTTCATATTAAGAACTTGCATGCCGGCCCCCTGACACTTCATAATGTGTTACGAGATCAATTTTGGATTATAAATGGGAGAAATGTTATAAAAAAAACCGTACACAAATGTATCTTATGTTATCGTTGCCGCCCTGTTACAGAGTCCCAGATAATGGGCGCACTCCCTACCCATCGCGTAGACCAAACATTTCCTTTCTTCGTTTCTGGAATCGATTATTGTGGCCCGTTCCAGATTACACCCAGGATTCGTGGTCGATCTCCTTCAAAAGTTTATTTAGCAGTTTTTATTTGTTTTTCGGTAAAGGCAGTTCATTTAGAGCTGGTGCCTGATCTTACCACATCTGCGTTTATAATGGCTCTAAAGAGATTTATATCAAGAAGAGGTCGTTGCTCTGTGGTATACTCAGACAATGCCACAAATTTTATAGGCGCAAATCGTGAGTTACAAAATCTTCTTCAGCATTTTTTATCTGAGACACACAACGAAGAGGTTCGCAATGCCTGCCGTCAAGAAGGTATAATGTGGAAGTTTATTCCGCCACGTTCTCCTCATTTTGGAGGTTTATGGGAGAGTGCTGTTAAGCAAGCAAAACATTTCATTCGACGAGCGGTTGGCAATCATATATTGACTTATAATGAGCTTCATACAGTTTGCTGTCAAACAGAAGCAATAGTTAACAGTAGACCACTTACTCCATTTTCTTCGGATCCCAATGATCTTCGGCCACTTACTCCTGCGCATTTTTTGGTCGGTCGGCTACTAACTGCAGTTCCCGAGCCAACAGTATTAGCAACCAATCCAATGTCATTAAAAAGATACCAATTGGTCCAGTGGGTTCAACAACATTTTTGTTTGTAAAAAAGTTACAAAAAGAAACATACAAAAACACAATAAAATTCTTTACTAAAGTACCGCTAATCATCGTACTTATTTAAAATCTATATAAAAAAATGTAAATTTGGTCACCGAATTCTTTGTGCTGGTAAATTGCAGACAAATATTATTTTGTAAGTTTAAAATAAATTCTATTCTTTTTGCGACCGTCAGTGGTAAAACAAGTGTTTTTCTTTAACATAGAAAAAGTGTGTTAAAATAAAATATTTCACATTGGTGAAATATTAGAGCACAATTTCTTTATAAGTTTTTCGCTTTGTGCCAGGAAAAAGCTCTTGGCTCATACAACTACTTTTAATTATTTGTCTAATATATATTTCATTCTTTGTAATCATTATATAAAATTATTAAATTATTATTAAAAGATTCATGTCTTGTTGTATGGGATATGCTATAAAATAAAATAAATAAATAATAAAATAAATATTTTTTTAGTTTGTTAGTATTGTTATCGCGATTATTTTAAACCAAATAAAAATAGAAAATTTAGAACAGGGGTTAAAAAAATTCAAAAACTTCATAATTTTGGCTTTACTGGGGATTCTTTGGTGCTGTGTATGTAATTTTGTGAAGTTTTATCGTAAATAATACATTATTTATGGTATTTGAGATGGAATTCAAGTTGAGTGTTGTTCTTGGTATTGATTGAATAAGTCGTAGTCTAGTATGTAGCGTGTTTGCTTTTTAGACGTCAGACCAAGCTTCAAACCTCAGGTCGGACATTTCCAATTTACAATGAAGGTTCTAATGATCGATTTTGTATGTATGTATGTAATTTTCATGCTGCTGAAGACTCTGAAAAAGAAGAAAAGAGAAGCTCGTCTTATCAACTGACGAAAGTATTGGCAGCAACAAACATGACAATAGGATGTTTATCGCGAAAGATGGTACTACTTGAAACAGGGAACCTTTAGTAGGTTGGGAAGAGAAAATATTACCAGTTTTCACGCAGATTACCTGCAGTTGTTTCTTCTCTTCTCATATTTGTCTCACTTTACTGACAAACTTTAGAAAAAAGATATATATATATATATTCATAGATATTGGAGATGATAATATTTTGGTCAACTACGTAAGTGTGAGATAATAGAATCATTCGCTTTGATAACGTGCTATTCGGAAATGATGATAAATTTTCACTTATTACGCCTTTTCGAAAAATGAGCTGAATGTCTTTCAGCTTTTAATGATCTCAATAATATTGTCATTATAGATATGTAACTAATTGAATTTGATGGTCGTTATAAATTTCATGGTCCAATGAAATCGAATTAGCAGTTTTAGATTCAAGTACATGCTACGTGCGTAGCAACTACTTACAGCCGTATTTGGGGAAACCCGTAGTCGGGTAACCAGAGAGGAATCGTAGGGAGGGCATTGTTATTGACATAATCGATGTTCTATTGCAACGGAAAACTTTTTACCTCACATGACGTTGGCAACAAATTTTTCTAACAAAATATAACAAAGGTTTGTAATATCAGGCTTCAGCCAGCCCTCAATTGAGAGCGTTATTGATGCGACATCTAAACAATTGGAAACTTATAAGTCGCCACAAACCATGAGTGCTTGATGTCAAATTATTACCATTTAGAAAAAAATAAAACCAAGATGACATGAAGTGTTTGAGTTTTACGTAAAAACCATACTGCAATGTGCATCATGTCAAAAATTTTGGCGTAAATTTCTTAAAAGTGATAATAAAATGTAATAATGTAAAATAGTTTTATTAAAATTAATTAAAATAAATAAAAATATTTTAATTTCTAAGTTACTACTAGTATGTATCAAAAGTGATACGAAAGCTAGAATTATGAAGTTTTTTTAGGCTCGATCGATAAATGTAACTTCATCTGGTACTATTATATTATATATATAATGCAATACTTGACGGTAAGCTAACGCAGGGGATATTGAGTGCCTTGTTAGTCTAGTGTATAATATGCTAGACTATTAGCGTAAGGATCGTGAGTTCGCTTCCATCATGAAATCTTAGTCTGTTATAGCGATGAGCATTAAAGTAAAACATCGATGTTTTCTTTTCAATTTAATGCGTCGCAAAGAAGCATCGATATATATCGATTAATCACAAAATACCCCGATGTTTTTTGTGCTCCGATTGATTGTTATAAGTAGATGTAAAAAACCGAATGTAACTATTGTTGGGTATATATAGTGGAATAAGGCGACCGGACGATTTATTGTGATGTTTCTATATATGTACGTTCAAAATTTGCTCTGTCAAATTTCACTATGTTGTTAGGCGTCGTTAAGTATAACTGCCTGCCTATTATTTGATAAAGACATTGATGTTTCTTAAATACATTAACGGAAAATTGTCGGTTACTAAGTCTGTTTTTCGGTACTCTGCTGCATAACTCAAATTATTTCTCATTGTAATTAGGCAACAAAAGTTTATACTGTCTCAAACCCTATTGATATGAAAAAGATATCTGCATCTTTTCATCTTTCTTTTTGTCAAGTATATATATATATATATATAATCACCTCTTCAAACTCCACTCAAAGGAGGTGGCATCATTAGCGTCGTAGAAACTTCTCTCCTCGTGATATGATTTGTCTGCTTATTGCCACGAATTCCCCATTATCTGTGATCCAGGTCTGTCTAGCCGCTTCAACTATGCATTCTATTAAATATCTTGTCAACCTCTTCGAACCTGTCAGATATTACTGCTGTTTACCATCATATGTAAATCATGCCCACCTTCTAATGACGTTAAGTTCGCTATTTAGCATTTTGTGAGTTTCTCCATGAGCTCTGAGTATTTAACTCTGGGACGAAATATTCGTCTTCTGTCCAACTATATGTCGACTCAACTCTTACCTTTCTTAAAAGAGTTTATCATTGGGAAACATTTCCAAAAATCATCGAGTTTACTGGTATTGTATAGGAGATAATTAAGAAGCGAACTGTTAGTCATTCGCTTTGCGAGAATACGATAATCCCTAATGCATCTCGCGTTCGGATTGTTTCTCATTAATATATCAGTCTTCATGGCTGTGGTTTGCACAATACCAAGGCGAGCAAGCCTGTCGTTTTATCTTATCCAACTTCACTTGAGCTGCGTTCAAGAATGTATTTACAAAACACTTTCCTACATTTATGAATCGATTATATGCCATACATAATCGATTCATATCATTGTATTTGTATAAAGGTTTAAACTTCAATGCATCGAATAAAAAAATCGATGTTTAAAGACTTACAATGGATAATTTTTTGCTTCATATTGTTACGAAAATGACGCATACGCTGGAACACAGGAAAGCCTAAACACTCACGAATGAAAGCCCGGTAAGATAGTGAAGCAAATGCTGACGGCTTCCATGACGGACAACTGGTTCTACTCTACAACCCAAATCGCAAGAAAGAATAATCTACCAAGCTACAAACTAGCTGGGATGGACCTTATAAAATAATTAAAGGATTAAACGATATCGTGTACAGGATACACAATGATAACAGCACCCGAGCAAAAATGATAGTCGTACACATAGAGCGAAATATGGGAGAAGAGATAGTGAGCCTATTCGGGATGAACAGGCTTAAGTGGCGGCAGTGTTAAGAAAATGAAAATTCTGTTACATTGCTTAACATTAAAATTATGAAGAAAAGTCACAAAAACAAAACAATGCTGTTTACAAATTTTCGTACTGTTTTATATAACAACAAACAACAGCAGAAAATGGTAAACAAGTAAAAAAATTGCAACAACATACGCTACAAGAATAAACGTAAACAACGATGTTTACATTTATAGAGATTTTGAGAAGGCGAAGTCATGAACACACGCCTTCAAGAAAATTCATCAGACTGTTTACTCTGCCATATAAAAGGCAAGGCCAAGGCGAATTCATAGGAGGTGGGGCTAATATTACAAAGTACAACAATACAAAATCAACAGGAATTTTTTGTTGTTGGAAGTGGTCATCTTGCCAAAAAAAGTTGACTAGAGAATGACGATGGGAAGGAAAATGTTAAAAAATGTAAATGATTTTAAAAGAAAAAGAAGAAAAATATACAAACTTCTGACACAATAAGAAAAAACGAAATTGATTATCAAATCAAAATACACAAAAAACCAAATTTGTATTCCTTTTTATTTCCATCGGCTGGTCTTTCGCTCCCACCTTCTATGAATTCGCCTTGGGCAAGGCAAAGCAGGCGAGTGAGTTCGTGAAGTTCAGTCAGTCTTGTGTGAAGACGCGTTGCGTTTGAAGAGAGTAATAGTGGTTTGAAGATCTCCGTTACAAAGATCTGTCGAAATACACAATACAGCATGGCATTGATCGTTCACAAACAACATACACGATACAAAGTCGTGTGAATTGCCCAATTATTTATGCAAAAGGTATAAACTGAGGAATAACAAAGCAAATCACTTGTTGTTACATCAAGTTGTGAACAGTAGCACACAGAATTGTGCGAATAATAAAGAATTTTATTTAAAACCAAACACAAATTTGTTTTTATTTTATTTGCAATATACGAGCTCATATTTTAAACGTTTTTAAAAAGTAAAAACGTAACAATATGTTCAACTCGTTGTTGATTAAAAAGAATATTAACGCTCTCTCTAATAGCGTAAGCCAGTGTTGAAAAATTCAGTACTTTAGTACTTTTTCAGTACTTTTTCGTTTTAAAAATACCGCAGTACTCCTGCGACGCTTTCAGTACTTTTTTTTGATTTTTACATATTTTATGTCTTGAGCTTTTCAGCTATTAACGCATTAGCAATGTAATGCTAATCGTAGAATTAGTCTTTTGGGCCGGTTAGCCAGACGTCCACGGAACATACGTTCGTTTTTAGAATACGAAAAGCAATGAGAATGCTTGCCGAAACGTAATGTAAAATATTCCTTCGACGACCTCATTCCGCTAAAAACTCTGAGAGTAAATAAAATTGTCATAAATAAGCTTCTCAAAAATCGTTCGTTCGGAGTCGACGTTAAACTGTAGGTCACGCCAATCATGCATAAAATTAACACACACAACATAAGTGGTGGAAAAGCTAGGTCATAATCCTGATTAAAGGGTTGGTTATGATATCGTCAGAGAATGAAAGCAGCAGTAGTCACGTGACAAAAGTTCAAATGCTTCTCAAATCTGTATATCCCGCCAATCATTAATAATCTAGGCCGTAATTCTGACTAAAGCCACGTTCTCTGCTCAAAACTTTGTATGAAATTGCTATCAAATAAAAATATTTCGTACGAAATTACTTTGGAAATATGTTTGTCGAAATAGTAGTACTCTGTTCTTGTTATGAAATACATTTTTAAATAATTTTTGTAGCCAAGAATAGGTAAACTTGAAAAATATGGCCTTTTTCAAGTTTACAAGATAACCTTATTTCGAATATGTGTTTTTATATTGTTTTAAATCGGTTTGAGTTATCAATAAATATGTATGAAACGTGCAAAAGAAAATACAGTTTTCTACAAATAAAACAAGTTTGGATTGTACGAGAAATATAAAAAATATTTTTGAATTATATTCAACTAAACAAACAATCTACTCGCGTGTATTCTTACTGCCTCTTCAAGAAATTTTTCCTAAAATTGAAGGAATTGCAAATGGGACCTAAGCGCATTAATTATTTCACCGTTTAATTTTTAAAGCGTGTTTATTTTTTTATACTTGATTACCAATACAAACTTTTAACTCTACTCAGAACAACTACTGTCTGTCTACTAATGCAGAAACAATATAACTCCTATGCTCAAAATATAATAAATTCATTCATAATATAAATAATTCATCAGACATTGAATACAAAATGAACCCAAAATAACCGACAGTATATAACAACGTACTAAAATATTCAAATTACGCTAAAAACTTCATTAAAAAATGTTATCAGTTTACATACGCCCCAGTGTATTTATAGCATACACTCAACACTTCAAACTGAACATGTCAGTGTATTTCCGTAAAGAGAAATATGACGTAATGTCTATGGATTTATCTATTTGAATAAAGTTGCATTTTGCTTGGTTTTATGTAGACACATGCAGACGATATTTTGCCAAAAAATGGTAAACACAAAAACGAAAAATCTAAATCAACCATATGGAATGTGTTCAAATGCATGGTGATGAAATAAAATGCAGATGTTACCCACTCGAGATTATAATTGTTTTAGTTTTTGGCAAATGCCTAAATATTCTCATATACTGTAAATGGGAACCAACAAAAAAACTCTATGAATAAATACGTCTATTATTTCGTGGAATACCATATTCATCCTCTTATCTGGTTGAATTATTTGTGGGAGATTGAAGTTTCTTCATTTAAAAATTTTTTTTTTTTATCAAATCGTGTTTTTTAAAGATATTGCTTTCAGGGCGGGTTTGGTTGAAATTATATGATTTTGTTTTTAACAAAGTAAAAACAACTAAACAACCAAAGGATATTCCGGCACGGCAGGTTTTTGATGTGGTCATTAGCGGAAGTCGGCGTAGAGAACGACCTTGTCTGCTTTAGAAGCTCCGTCATCGAATGGTGTGACCAACTGGCGAAGGTGCGCAAGAATCAGTGGCTCTATAGTCTATTTGCGGAAAATCTTCGACGTGGATTGGGGAGAAATTAATAACCATTACATATTTATTTATTTTCTTTTTGTTCTGTTTGATTTTTCTAAAGTTTTTGCAGTTAACAAAATTTCTTTAATTTCTCATGAAATTTATTTTAGAAAATCGATCACAAGCATTAATAACAAGGAGCGACAGTCAAAATACCACCAGCTAATGACATAGCGTAGGTTGTGAGTTTCGTTGAGTAGAACTCAAAAATATATTTTTTTATGTTTCTCAAACCCTTCTAACTTGTTTTATTTAACAAAAACTAGTTTTTGATCTTTTCACACAAAATTATTTATCATTAAATATTTTTTAACCTATTTTCAAAATCCAAAGTTTTTGGAAAAGGGGAGAGATGAGCCTTTAAAACGCTTTTAAAAACGTTTAAAATATGAGCTTTTCGAATCGAGTTACGGGTTACTCCGTATTGTTTCTGTAAAATAGACGATTTCACTTGCTGGTCTATTTATTTGGAAAATACAATCAAAAGCACTCAATTTTGTGTTTGTTTTCCTCAACACAAACTAAATTTTGTTTGAGTGAAAGTGAAATTGTTTGGCTTACAGAAACACTACATAAAACTTTTTAAACTTTACCTTTAAATAAATATAAAATCGTTGAAATTAACCTAAAAACTCCGTAGTGATAACACTGGTTAACAACTGAATTAAAGTAAAACAAAAGGCGCCATATTAAAAGTGATAAAAAGAGTGAAAACGAAGTTTTTAAAATCTGAAATTAATATTAAGTTTGTTTAAAAAACAATAATTCATATAATAAAATAAAAACTCAAACCCAACAACATGTCTTCTGTATCCATATCTGAATTTTTGTCTTTTAGTTTTTGCAATTTTTATTTCTTTATTTGTTTTTGTTTATTTCTTTTATTGTTTTGTGTACCTAAAAACATGTGATTACGTTTTTACGTTCTATAATTGCTCTTACATTTTTACGTTCCGTGCACATTACTGTTACATTGCGTTACATTACGTTCCGGTAGCATAACTAGGGCTTTAGAAGCACTTGTGTTTACGAATATATGTATATTTATATGAGTTCATTTTTTGCATAAGTGGCTTCGGATAAATTCGTAGTTGTATTTGTTGAGCAAACATTCTCCTCATTTTATTGCTTACGCTATTAGAGAGAGCGTTAATATTATTTTTAATTAACAACGAGTTGAACATATTGTTACGTTTTTACTTTCTAAAAACGTTTAAAATATGAGCTCGTATATTGCAAATAAAATAAAAATGAATTTGTGTTTAGTTTTAATTAAAATCCTTTATTGTTCGCACAATTCTGTGTGTCACTTTCCACAACTTGATGTAAACAACAACAATTTGCTTTGTTTGTTATTCTTCTTTACACTCTTCCGTGTAAGCACTAACAATTGATCGATAGATTTTTATAACGGAGATCTTCAAACCACGATTATTCTCTTTACACGCAACGCGTTTTCACACAAGACTGTCTGAATTTTTACTGACTCCGTTGCCTGCTTTGCCTTGCCTTTTATATGCCAACGTAAACAGTCTGATGAATGTTCTTGAAGTCGAATGTTCATGGCTTCGCCTTCTCTACGTCTCCATAAATGTAAACATCGTTGTATCATTGTTGTTTGTGTATTTTGTTTACGTTTGTCCTTGCAGTGTTGTTGTTGCTTTTTTGTTTACTTGTTTATCCCTTTTTTATACTAATGTTGTTGCTATATTTTTGTTTATTTGTTGATCATGTAAACAAGTCAATTGTTTTTGTTCTTGTAGCTTTTGTTTATCATTTTAATGTTAAACGATGTAAAACCATTTCCATTTTCGTAACAGTATGATTCAAACTTACATGTTATAAACTTTGAAAATATTATTTTCATTATTTTTTCAAGTTTGGCCATTCTTAATTGCAAGATTTAATTAAAAAATATAAAATACGTTAGGACATTCCTAAAGTGCATTCTTTTATAAATAATAATAAATAAATAATTAAGAGTGGTGTTATATTTTTTATATTTGTCATTTTATCAAATGATGATTTTCAAGATTTTTGATGGATCTTAATTGTTTATCGAAAAATTTGCCATTTTCACGTTTGAGCTATTACTAAAAATCGACTAATGTTTGATATTTGATATTTGATATTTTTCACAAATATCATATCATTTCTCTTTGCTCAAACATTAGGCATAATCTACGCTTCAGGTGTTGGAAATGTTAAAATTAAACCATCGTTTTATTATCTCACTTTAAACAATGTATGCATGTACCATAATTCTTATTAATTAATTCTTATTAATTCAGTATATATTTAATTTGTATACTTGTAAGTATATGTATATAGAATAGTAAATAAGTGGCAATGAACTTTTTTAAGAAAAATATACAATAAATAAGTAATAAAAATTTAACATCGTCTTTTAATTCCGAAATTGTATATAAAAAATTTACAATTTTCTTTTTTCACGCATATGTTTTATGTATAAAAAGTTGAAATATTTTTAATTTTAATGATGTAAACGGAGGGTGAGTGATTTGTGAAATATTGTAGTCTCTAATATTGTGAAGTTAATTTGCATTTCGAATTTAAATAAATAAACGAATTTCGGTAGCAGTTTCGTTTCGAAGTTATACTGAGAAATATATGTATTCTTTTTCTCAAATAATTTGGTAAGCAGCCATGTCCCAATGCGTATAACTCCACTTCAATGAATAGTGACATGTTAGTAAATTATATTCTAAAATATATACCATATACTGTGTCAATAAACACTATATATCGGGGCAAGTAATTGACAAATGAACATATCATTTAATTCATGTCTTATCTATTCACATTATTTTAATTTACAAAACAGTTTGTCTAAATTTTACAAAATCGCAGGGATTTCTTGCTGCGATTTGAGTTTATAGTGTTTCTGGTGGTAGCTACGTATATCAACTGCTACAAGGAAATTTATTTTCGTTGAAAAAAGAGCAGTTCAGCAAACATTGGACCATTTTTTTGCGAAAGAAAGCCGACTTACTATAACAGCCACTATGGACTCATCAGACAGTGATTATTTTTTATTTTGTTTTTTACAAATTAAATGAATATTTTATTTTGTTTTAATTCTAACAAAAAGTTATATTTTTTTGTTTTTTAAATGTTTACTTTGTTAAATTTTCTTTTTCAAAATTATTATTTTCGTAACCTTGGAACCTATCTTCGATCCTTAAATGATTTATTATAGAAAATCATAATTCACTTTGCGTCGTGTGTTTTTGGAACGCAATCACAATGCAAAGTGAGGTATTGGTGTACTAGCATAGAGACAAAAAATATTTTATAATTGGTGCATATGGATTTTTGTGGACCTGTTGGTATTAAATCTATTGGAGCATCATCGGGAATAATTTTAATGCATTCGTCTATTTTTCTGGGATGGCAGAGAAGCAGACGGTCCGCTAAATGAAAATAGATCGAAGCAATAATGGAAAAGAATTTGCAAATTTTATATTTAAACAAATATTTTTCAGAAAAACGCATTGTACATCAAACAACAGTCGTTTGTCCATTGAAATAAAATTTTTAAGTAATCGTGCTTGAACGAAAGACCTTAGCGATGTTACGAGGATTACTTAAACAAATCTTAGGCTTCCTCATCACTTATTAAGATTTAAGTCTGTGTCGAACATTTTGTTTGTAGTCGTGCTAAATTATGATCAGAGCTGGATACACTGTCAGATTCGAATACCCTTTCGACGACTACAGGTTATAAAAATCACTTATTGATGTCTGCTCTTGATAATGTTTGCTCTTGTTTCGTAACTCTTTATACATTTTTTGATAGCGAGATGTCTTCAAAATTTCATCCAAATATTTTGCGATATTTGATCGGTTTTTAAAACGTATTCTTCCAACTGCTTTGACATATTGAAAACCTTCTTGATACTTTTTATTGAGAAGATTTTTTCTTTTGTATTTGCTACATTAGGAGATTGTCAGAGCTATTCTTGAAATCTTGTGACTTTCATAATTTCATAATCATAATCCCTGAATTCTTTTACAATTGTATGTTTATATCATGATACATATACGAAAATACATAAATTATTGGCTGCAACAAGCTTTTAGTCAAGATTACAGTCTAGCTTCTCACAGCACCCAAGTTGTACGTGCCATTACTGGCGTGACCTTTATTTAACCGAGGATTATAAACTTCAGATTTGAGAAGCTGTTTCATGGCAATTAGTCACTCTCAGAGTTTTTGCAGAGGACTGTTGATAGAGCGTTGCTAAAAGATTTTTTTTTCAAAATATCAGATCTGAGATAAGAACCAATGAGTACATGAATATACTACGCTATCATAACATGTAATAATTGGTCATTACAACCCTTCAGTCAGGATTACTACCTAGTTTCTCACACCACTTATGTTGTGTGTGTTAATTTTATACATGAGTGGCGGGACCTACAATTTAAAGTCGACTTCGAACTACAGATTTTTTGAGAACCTTTTCATGGCAATTTTATTTACCCTTAGAGTTTTTGCCAGAAATTTGCTGAGAAGAAGTCGCCGAAGTTTGCATAAACAATAAAAATTTTAGACAATTATTCCACAGATCTTTGTGACGGAGATTTTAAGACTGACGATAATTTGTAAACAGGTTTGTTTACTTCATTGTTTTGTCTTTGTAGCTTTTGTTTATAATTTTATTGCTAAGTGATGTAAAAGTAACATTTCGTACCAATACATTGATTAGTAAGAATTTTTTATCGTTAACCCTTTCGCAACCATAAGTTTATGAGAGACAAAGTTATCATTTTGTCTATTTAGGATGATTCATTAGACGTCCAAAAGACATAAAGGGCTATCCATTTCGTGGTTTCAAAAGTATGGGACTTGAATTCGACATTTGTCAAACTAAGTTGTGAAACCAATTTTTTTCTTTTCAGTTGAAAGTCTGACATTGACGAAAATGGATCGCTTAGCTATCACACAACGTATAAAAATTTTCAAAACCTACTAAAAAATGGTGATTCTGCCACAGCCACATATCGAACAAAATTTTCTTCAGCGATAAGGTTAATAAACAAAATTGTCGTATTTGGAGTTCTAAAAATCCTCAAGAAATTGAAGAGAGGCCATTACATCCAGAAAAACTCACTGTTTGGTGCGCTCTTTGGTCCGAAGGTGTGATTGGGCCTTACTTCTTCGAAAACGACGATGGAACGACTGTCACCGTCAATTCGGAGCGTTATGGTCATATGATAACCGACTTTTTTTTGCCTGCTATTGAAGAATACGACTTGAAGTGGTTTCAATAAGACGGTGCCACATGCCACACAACTCGAGCCTTACAATATGGCTTTAGTGCAAGAGTCATTTCCTGGCCCCGTAATTTCTCGTCGTGGCGATATCAACTAGCCACCAATATCATGCGATTTGACACCATTAGACTTTTTTGTGGGGTTACGCGAAAGACCGTGTTTATGCAGATAAACCTGGAACTCTTGAGCACTTAAAAACCAATATTCGTCAAGTTGTGGCTGAGATACCGCCCAATATGTGTCAAAAAGTGGTCGAAAATTACCTCAAAAGAATCAAAGCTTGCAACACTTCGCTTGGAGGTCATTTAAACCATGTAGTATTTCACACATAATGTCATCGTTCAATCTTTACAATAAAAAAGAAATATAATGAATAAAATATTTTATATGTGTTTTATTTACGTTTACTTTTGAAACCATGAAATGGATAACCCTTTATTATATTTTTTATGATGTACATTCAACTAACTATGATGTAATTAGAAGTTGCATTTCGCTTATTTTTTAATTTTATAAAACAGTATTAGTACTTAAGCAAACATGGCTGTAAAACTTTGAACTAGCACTGGTATGAGCAAAATGGCTACTTTTTCTTCGTATCCCTAAGTGCAATGGCAATTGTTCGTATAGTTTTCCAAGAATTTTATATAATATTCCTTTTCAGTCAGCAATTTGTTGGATTTCTAGGCCAATTACTATTTTTATTATTATACTTTTGTTATCAATTATGTTTTCAATATAATTGAAAAAAAAGAACACTAAATGAGGTTATTCAAGCCTTATGGATACCAATTAGAGTGTTTAAAAATAAATTGACTGGAAAACAAAAGCTTGATTTAATTAAATTAAATATGAATCTGATGTTTCACTCTCTTTCAAAGGCTTGTATTCCAAATATTTAAGCAAGCAAGTAAACGCAAATATATTAATTGTATGTATTGCTTATTGTTTTTAATTAAGGTGCTATGGTTTCAAATAGAATAAAATATCAAATAAAAATAAAATATTTTTAAATTGGCAGAATAAAATATGTCCACCCTCCATTCAATGTAGGTTAGGTTAGGTTAGGTTAGGTTAGAGGACGTGTACTAGTCAATTAAGGCAAGTACAGTACCCGGAGGTCGAATTGACCCATTGTACAATAGTAAATAAATAGTAGTGAATAAAGCCAAATTAAGAAAAAAGGCTTTTGTTTTCTAAAAATATAAATGCTTTTGAATATATTTATGAAAAATTTTTCTGCACTTTTTGCACATTTTAAAATAAAATTTAAATATATTGTTGCACCTACATATAAAAAATAAAAAAAAAAATAAAAAAAAAATTAAAAAACCTTAAAGAGCGTCATTTGTTATGGAGAAAAACGTTTGAAAGTCAATCATAAGTTGGTCCTATCCATGATTGATGGAAAAATATGTAATACACTCACAGAAACTACTAGTACACAAAAATTCTTTTGATATGTTGCTACTTCCAAAGAATTTAATAATATTGACAAAATCTGGATTTCGGTTTGCCGATTCTGTATGGATGGATCAGATTTTTTGAATGCCTGCTCTGCAAGCTAGATCGGGTATCGAAAAACAAGTTGTTGCAAAAAATAAAGCACGTATTCAAGGGGAGTTCAAAAATAAAACTGGTCTTATTATTGATCATCCGGAAGAAGCTCGAAACAAAGATTTCAAAAATTTTAGGGAGCATTTTTCGCGAAAATGTTCTAGAGAAAAATCAAATGAAGATATACTTAAAAGACTATTAGATACTGCAGATCCAGTAATATCAAATATGAGAAAATTGAAAGAGAAAAACCCTATAATATTTCTATGGAAGCAATTCAATTGATAAGATTTGAATCAAATCTCGATGATGAAGAAAATGCCAATAATAATGATAATGATACCTATACTAATTATAGTGATAATGATGATGATAATAATTGATGATGATGATGATAAACAATCGGATAAGGAATAGAAATGTGAGAAGAAATATTATTCTTTTTATTTTTTTGGAAATATTGCAATTTTTTTTAAATAAACTAATGGGAAATAAAATTTGTACTAAATAATATTAAAAAATTTATTAGCTTTACTTCTTACAGTCAATTTAACTGAAAAAAGTTAAAATTAGAAACAGGGAAAGTTAACTCGAATTAATTCCCACTTTTGGTATAAAAAACCCCACTGTGCGACGTTTCTGCCTCGAGGAAGAAACCTTACTTCCTTTCGTCTTCAACGACTGTCGTTAGTATGAAATATATTGCTCTGTTTACATACATACGTACATACATACGTACATACAGGTATCTACTTATGTATATAATTAAAACCATTCCGTTAGGAATGTACGTATACATGAGAGGTGTCTTTTTTTGTCTTATATAAATGATCTTTTAGTATCGATCTAAGAAACAAAGACGTATTATTGTTTTTTGATTGCTGGTTCCAACGGCCTGCATTCCCTAAAGCAAGTGCTTCTAACTGATGATACATACATACATAATTGGTCATTACAACCCTTCAGTCAGGGTTACGACCTAGTTTCTCACACCACTTATGTTGTGAGTGTTAATTTTATACATGAGTAGTGATACCTACAGTTTAAAGCCGACTCCGAACTACAGATTTTTGAGAAACTTTTTTTTTTACTTTTACACAATCGAGAGAAAAACCAATTGAAATTCAAAATACATATTTTGTTGGCAACTGCCCTAATTTTTCACCGAATCTTAAGCGATGACGCCCTGTGCAAAATGAATGGGTACGTGAACAAACAAAATTGTTCAAATTGTAACAATACCAATCCACATGAGATCCAAAAGCATCTAATGCATCCTGACGACGATATCGATCCTTACTTTTGAAAAGGTCTGGTTATCACTGTAAACGTCAAGTGCCAAAACTCGACTTCTTTCTACATGAATTGACACCAACGACATCCGCCTAGCTCTACACTGCTAATACCCAAAGTATTTGTTCATTTCACGTGGAGGTTATGCGAACTGGCCATAGAGATCTAACGGAATCAAACCGTTTATTGTAGGTTTCTTTATTCGCAAGTAAGCCACAAACTATAGATGTCCTCATTACCAACATATCCCATGCCTTCCGTCAAATTCATACTGATTTATGCATCAGAGCCGTAGAAAATTGGAGATTTCAGATACGCTTAACCCATAGAAGCCGATTCGGATATTTGAACAATACCTGTTAAGTAATGATTAGTAATCGTAATGATTACTTATATGGATTACTTTTTTGAATGGTAAAATAATGATTACATTATTATTACGATTACGATTATTTTTGGTTAAAATAGTTAATAATTGATTACGATTACAAAATAATCAAAAAACAATCAGGATTACTGGCGTAGTCAAATTTTGAACGATGTTATGTTCAACATATAACGGCATTCAAAGGTCTTTCAAACAAATACAAAATTTCTATAATATCTTACACATTATTTAATTAAAATTTAAAGAAAGGAATCACTTAAAAGGGGTCCCTATGTTTCTTTTCTTTCCCTATGTATTCTTATAAAAACAAAAATTTAATTTGTATGAGTTTTTATAAGTTTCTTTATTTTTTAAATTGTTTACACAAGAAAAATAAACACAATTTCTGAAGAACAATTTTATTGTTTTTTTGTCTTTCAATTGTTTGTTGTTGTTTTATTTTCAATATTAATTGGAAAATTCTAAATGAATGTGGAATGACTTCAGGTATCGAACTAAAATTTTTATTGTATTTCATTTGTTTAAACTTGTTTTTTTTTTTTTTTTTGTTATGATGTGGTTACAGTTTCTACTATTTGTGCTTTTATTTTCAGAATTTCATGAATAACAAAATCATTTCATAGATGTTGTTGTGGCAATAGTATATTGCATATTAATATTTTCAATTATAAAATTGTTTACTCTGTAAGTGGCAATAAATGATTCTAAATTTCCCAACAAATTTGATAGGAATGAAATTTCATGCAAAACAAATAGCACAAGAAAAACATCATATTTTATTGTTATACGGACAAATAAGTATGTATTTTAGCAGAAGATGCAGAAACAAATTTGATAAAAATGATCACACACCAACACACACTGTACTAAAATAAGTTCTTGAAAATATGTGACACCCACTTCAAAACTCTTTTTGTTAAAACCACATTTCGAGGAATTTTATATAATTTTAGTTGTTATATCTTTCAACTGAGGTTGGAATTGAAAACTAGATCGAAAAATTTGAAATTGACACATTTTACGATAAACAATCAAGATCCATTATAAATTCTAAATATGTTTGAACTGAAAGTTCATTTGAAAAAAAAAATATAATTACGGTTTTTGTCAAATAAAACAAGTTTGGAGGGTTCGAGAAATATAAAAAAATTTTTGAGCTCTACTCAACAAAACTTACAACCTAGACTATGTCATTAGATGGGTGTATTTTGACTGTCGCACCGTGGTATCGAAGTTGTAAGGCAAACAGAATAGAATATGAACAAAATCGGTTGTGGAAGCGTGGTATTCCAACGAATCATAGCTTACCGTCATTAATGAGCACCATCGGCCTGTCCTGCACGCAATCAAGAAGCCTGAATATAAACCTAGAAGCATCAGTCATACATAAAAGTTGTATTCCATTTTCGTTCGGATATAATGGGTGCAAAAGCTAAAGAGATTCCAGCGAACATTGCGTTGGATTTTCATGCCCATAACATCAAAAGCTCTTGTCTCCCCAATACTGACCACATCTACAGTTATAGAAGACATATTATGTTTAATTAATGAATACATAGCATTGTAATTCTTTCCATACGTTAATCTAAAATTTCGTTGTTGCCCAATAGTGAAATATCATTGCTGACGGCCTGTTTAGCCTGAAAATATTAGGAGTGTTAATAGAACACCTAGAAGGCTATTAAATATACCATAACAAGTGTTTTATGGTGACACAGCTCCAATTAAAGTCTGTACCACTATATATTTTATTTTTAAAAATTAAAATTGTGAGATCCAATAATGTGACGTACATAAGTTCCAAACCCCGGGTCAGACATCAAAACGAAATATGGAAAAATATTTCTTCGGCAACTTCCTCTCTGGCAAAAACTCTGAGATTAAATAAAATTGCCATGAAAAGTTTCTTAAAAATCGGAGTCGACTTTAAACTATAGGTCCCGCCGCTCATGTATAAAATTAACACACACAACATAAGTAGTGTGAGAAACTAGGTCGTAATCCTGACTGAAGGGTTGTAATGGCCAATTATGTATGTATGTATGTAAGTTCCAAATACTTGTATCAGATAGGATAATGAAAATCCATATTTCTGTACGGTACATCAGTAGAGGAGAGAATTAGGAAAAAAATCAATTTAAGAGGGGTGGGTTGGATATGCATTTTCAGAAAAAGTTTTGGAAATGGCTAGTGCCGTGACAATAATTTTATCCACAGATATACCTGCCGTTACTACACAATTTGGTAATGAAAAGTATGTACGTCTAAGGCGAACTATGTACGTAGATCTAGAAGAAAGTTTCCAAAGAGATTATGAAGAGATGTTGACTCCTAGTGGTTATCGCATACTTGAATGCATTAGTGGAAATGGATATAACCATGTGTAGCAACGATATAGTAATTTATTTAATATAATTACTCCCAGAGTTTAGTTACTATAAATGTTAATTAAATCGCGTTGGGCTTGCTCGTGTGCCCTATTCGTGATTCAGAGAGAACTTAAAGGAAATGTAATGAATCCGGGATTGACGAATTGCTGACGGTTGAAAAATAGTGCAAGCGAAAGATCGCTATGGCGATTAACGCAAAATTTCAAACAATGGAAGTAATTAGCAATACCATAGAGGCCAATGTGAGTATGGGTGAAAAGGGACTGCAACTAGAAGACGAATTCCCATACGTGTATCAAAATTACGTGGTGTGAGAAACTAGGTCGTAATCCTAACTGGAGGGTTGTAATAACCAATTATGTATGTGTATGTATCAAGATTACAAGCCCTTTTAAAGAAATAATGTTCTGAACCGTTAAAAATTCATTTTAAATTAATCGTCAGACTTAATCGAAAATAATGTTAGTTTAATGAGTTGATTATTTTGTATCACTCAGGAAATAAATTTAAATATTTAAACTAAACTGTTTTTTACGGATATACTATTACACAGATTGAATAAATTTTTTAATCCTTTAACCATTTATTCCGAGTATACGCGGTATTATGCGAAAAATGTTCATTTCGATCTGACGAGTTTACTCGAAATAAACAGTTAATGCTCTTGAAAAAAAAAATCAATCGTATTATTATTCTAAGAATCTACTGGAATTTTTTTCCCTGAGAAAGGTCAAATAAGAGTACGTTTTAGTTTTACAGCATTCAGTAGTGTGGCAGTTTTATTTATTTTAATAAACAATAGCTTGTATTGAACTGTAAACAATGAGTTAAATAACAATGAGTTAAATAATATATTTTCTTTTTTTAGTCATGACTGCCTACTTTTACGCGCAGAAACATTTTACACTGTTTAAGATCGGTATACCTGTCTCCGGTGGAAAATAGTTACATACATACATAATTGGTTATTACAACCCTTCAGTCAGGATTACGACCTAGTTTCTCACAGCACTTATGTTGTGTGTTCTAATTTTATCCACAAGTTGCGAGACCTACAACTTAGGGTTTTAATATACAACAACACACTACTTACTAGACTACGACGACTTCAAAAACATTAGACAAATTACAATGACGCCAAACGCGGAAAAAATATATTTTTAATGTGGCATGTTCATGCACGCCAATAACGCAAAGCACACTACTTGTAGAAAGCTGTTTAGAGCAACAAAACGTAAATTTTTTGAAGTGGCCTGCTCAATCCCCTGATCTCAAACCAATTCAGAACTTGTGAACTGAAGTTCCGAAGAGGATGGAGCCAAAATTCCCAAAAATTTTGACGATTTGTGGCAATTTGGAGGGCTATTCATCGATTTCTCTATCGGTAAGTCAGAGTTTGCCAAACTTGCACATCGACATGTTATTAAAAATAAAGGTTACCCCTACGAAATATTGTAATTAAAATCGAACTAGAACATGTTTTACTTATATGGCCAACCCAAAAAAACTTTTTCTAATATTTTTTTACAAAATTTTGAATTATCTATTTAATGCCTGTATTGGAAACCGTTTAATGTTTAGATTTAAGAATAATTTACTTTCCCTACGAGTTATTTCGTTAGATGTCCATCAATGTGAGATAATATTTGATCTCATACGAAAATTCTCAATATGCACATCATACATCATTTTTTTTTTTATATTTTCTGACATTCCTCGTTTATTCAAAATGAACCTTTTAAACACAATTGAAATGTATACCTTTTCAATACACTAACTAAATATATCAGGAAACTATTGAATAGAAAACAAAATTTACAGAGACACTAGTATTGTTACATATACAGTCCTCATCATTACGGTATATGTATTATTACGAAAATGGAAATGATGTTACATCGTGTAACATTAAAATGATGAACAAAAGCTACATAAACAAAAACAATGAACTTGTTGACATGATAAACAAGTAAACAAAAATAGAACAACAACAACCAGTACAAAAAGGGGATAAACAAGTAAACAAAAATATACCAACAACGAACTCTGCAAGAATAAATGTATACAAAAATACACAAACAACAATAATGAACCACGAACAATCGACTTCAAGATCATTCATCAGACTGTTTACGTTGGAATATAAAATTCATGACAAGGGAGGCAACGGAGTCAGTAAAAATTCAGTCAGTCTTGTGTGAAGACGCGTTGCGTGTGAAGAGAATTATCATGGTTTGTTATAAAGATCTGCCGAACAATTGTTAGTGTTTAAGCAAAAGAGTGCAAAGAAGAATAACACACAAAGCAATTGTTGTTGTTTACATCAAGTTGTGAACAGTGGCACATAGAAATGTCGGAACAATAAAGAATTTATATAAACTAATCACCAATTTATTTTTTTATTTGCATTCTACGAACTCATATTTTAAACGATTTTAAAAGGTAGAAACTTAACAGCATGTTTTATATGTCACCTATTTTAGAATATACGTCCTTTTAGTTGATAATCGTTTCTCGTTAGTTGATCGTTTCTACTGCTGGCACGTACACTTTATAAAAATATTATTAACACTTGCAAAGAAGTTGTGACAATTTGAAAGAAGATGAAACGTATTACTTTTGACATTTATCCTTTGCAGTGATGTATTTAAAATGTACATGCGTTCAATAAAGGGAGGCATCTATAAACCATATTTATTATACGAAAGTAGAAATTTATTTGAAGATTTGCGCTTTAATTGAAGTTGATTTTAAGTTTCGCTAAAAATTTTGATCGAAACAAAAATAACAGGCGGATTAAAATAAGCAGAACAAGAAGTGCTAGGACTTCACGAACTTAGTATTCAACAGTCTGTAATGTTTGTAATGTATAACCGTTACTCAAGCCTGTCATAGCAACAAGGTGCTCAATTACAGTATGTTTGTGTTTTCACAAGTGTCGTAGTGTTTTTGCACTATGTTTTACGTAAATAAATGCTATAAGTTTGATGAGAAATTCAATGAAATATTTATAATAACTCCTGCGTTACAATTATTTTCGAATAAACCGTTTCGTGGTTTCAAAAGAAAACGTAAATAAAACACATATAAAATATTTTTTTCATGATATTTCTTTTTTATTGTAAAGTTTGAACGTTGACATTATGTGTGAAACACTACATCGTTTAAATGACCTCCAAGCGAAGTGTTGCAAGCTTTGATTCTTTTGAGGTAATTTTCGACCACTTTTTGACACATATTGGGCGGTATCTCAGCCGCAACTTGACGAATGTTGGTTTTTAAGTGCTCAAGAATTGAAGGTTTATCTGCATAAACACGGTCTTTCGCGTAGCCTCACAAAAAAAGTCTAGTGGTGTCAAATCGCATGATCTTGGTTGATATCGCCACGACGAGAAATTACGGGGCCAGGAAATGACTCTTGCAATAAAGCCATATTGTAAGGCCCGAGTTGTGTGGCATGTGGCACCGTCTTGTTGAAACCACATATTCTTCAAGTAGTATTCTTCAATAGCAAGCAAAAAAAGTCGGTTATCATATGACCATAACGCTCCGAATGGACGGTGACAGTCGTTCCATCGTCGTTTTCGAAGAAGTAAGGCCCAATCACACCTTCGGACCAAAGAGCGCACCAAACAGTGAGTTTTTCTGGATGTAATGGCCTCTCTTCAATTTCTTGAGGATTTTCAGAACTCCAAATACGACAATTTTGTTTATTAACATACCCACCGAGTGTGAAATGTGCTTCATCGCTGAAGAAAATTTTGTTCGGTACGTGGCTGTGGCAGAATCACCATTTTTGTAGTAGGTTTTGATAATTTTTATGCGTTGTGTGATAGTTAAGCGATCCATTTTCGTCAATGTCAGGCTTTTAACTGAAAAGAAAAAAATTGGTTTCACAACTTGGTTTGACAGATGTCGAATTTCAGTCCCATACTTTTGAAACCACGAAATGGATAATGGATACTAAAGCGATCAAAGGAAGCAGAATTTTAAGAATTGATTTAAAATTTGAACTCAACGCAATCTACTACAAACCACTGTGGAATTGGGAAAATTCTCAGAGTGGTATAGAAATTAGTTGTAAAAGAAAATTAAGACAAAACTAAGTGCGGCAAATATGATAACACTGAGGCACTAGAGTAAATCAAAGAAATTACCGTGTAAAAACATTTTAAGCAACGTTAGGCCCTGTTTTTAAGCACGTTCTATATTTAAGCTTAAAAAAAATTTGAAAGACCTATTGATGCCAATATATGTCGATCGTTCAAATGTCTGCCACGCCTTCTCTGCACATAAATCAGTTTGAATTTTGACGGAATGGGTTATGTTGGTTTTGAGAACCGCTGTGGTTTGCGGCTAATTTGCATACATATCCGGTTTAAGAAAACCCCACAAGAAAAATTCTAAAGGAGTTCAAAATACAACCTCTGTATGCAATTCACATTACTTGCAACTGAGATAACTATGACTACGGACGTTCTCGGATACCGTCCCAAAATTCAACAATTTTGTAGGCTTACGTATCTATTGAATCAGAAATAAGTCCACTACTGAAGTTGATTTTTTAATGAAAATTTAGTTTATTTGCCAACTGCTCTACATCACATTCAGGGCACATACGCAGTTGTTTATGGTTATCTCTGGTGAGTTGGATGTCCCGATAGCCTAGTAGGTATTAATTTCCGTCAGACATTCTGGATGTTTGTGATGGTTAATTGATAATCTGACATATTATATGATGTATTATGATATAAAAAAGAAAGTAAGTATTATTTACAAAGAAATTATAGAGAAAAAGAAAGAAAAATAAAAAACGAAATGTTCCAACATTTTTCGCACAAATCTTACTATCCTTCCGGCATTTTAAGGCAATGCACTGTATGAAAAGGGCCTTAAAAAAGCAGACTGATTAAATGAGAAGGAATACCCTTTTTGTACCCTATATTTGAAGAACCTATATTTGAACTTATCAACAGGAAAAGCCTAAGTTTAAATACCATAAATTTAAATTCGTGTAGTATATAGGCTGAATCGCTGCTATCTCACTTACTATACTTTATTGATCATTACAATCCTTTAATCAACATTACGATCTAGCTTCTCACACCACCTATGTTGTTTGTGTTAAATCAATGGCCGAACTTTCAGTTTAAAGTTGAATCGAAACGTTAGATTTTTAAGAATTTTATTTACTTTCTGAGCAATATATTTTCATATTTTGTTTTGCTTAAGTTGTCTGAGATGGGGTTTGAACCACAGGCTCAAGTCGAACTATCCAAAACACTACCTACTAGACTACGGGGAGTTCAAATCGCTGCTATCATCCGGTCTTAAAGTAATCACGTTCATCAAATTCCTTGAAAAAATCAATGAATATTAATTGACAACGCTTCTATCGCCGACCAATGTTTTTAATGAGATTTCCAAACCAATAACACCATCAATAACTCATTCTGGAATATCGTATTCATTGACTTGGTTAAGTCTGCGTCAATTTGCGTCTCCAACTAAGTAAGCTTGTAGTCCAGCTAAATTACCGCATAAGTAAAGCCTTTAACAAATTATTTAGCAAGTATACATTATTTTCGACAACTTTTGTTCGGAAAGCATACTTTTAACATAAAAAACCTATGAGACTATTTAATGCAATTGTAGCATTTAGTTATTATCATTCGGTTGAAAACAGTTCAATAATTCGGTAATTAAATTATAATAAATTATCTGTTGCAATTACTATATTTCATGAAATTTGTAAATTGATCGAAAAGTTAAATGAACGAAAAATCTTACTGCATATGTACATACTGATTTACAGTTGAACGTTTAAAGACCCTAATGTTCAGAAGACAAAAACAAAAGATTGCAAACCCTTCACACCTCCTTGGAGGTTGTTGAAGTAAATGACGCAAAGCAGAATAAATAACCAGCCACGATGACAAAACAAATAATGAAAATTAAATCTAAACAAATATATTCACATTCACACGCATATACTATAATGACTTGCCATGGGGCTTAGCTTCGGGCTACCATGGGGGTCAGTAGGTGGCGGATAACTGAACGGCCTATCCCAGGTAGGTTAGCTGCGAATAACCAATAAGCAGTCCCCGACCAAGAGCGGCAGATACGGAGGCGTACTACAAAAAGGTATAAGTGACCGAAGACGTTATCTGCGACATGGCGAATCGATGCCGCCATTAACTAGGCATCATCCCACAGGGGGTTCCCTCAAGAGATGGGAAATTAGGAGAGTAACGACTCCGTGGTTCCCTCAGTTCCACCGAAGCGGCGAACTACGACGCCCTTGATTGGGGCATTAGAACCGAGCCCGGTAAGGTTCTAATTATGGTATACCGGAAAATGGATTTGAATTGGTGATATAGGCTGACGATGGCAGTATTCCGGCACTTTAGTAAGCGGTGTGATAGCTGGCTGAAATGGCTGTCGGGCTAATGCTGTCATTGCCCCCGCCCCGTTAAAATGATGGCAAGTCTGTCGGTACGTTCCTGATTTATCACCGTTAAGTTGGTGTTGTAGGACCAGATGCGAATCCCTGGTTTACGTCGACCTGGCTCTGAACACGTATTCCCATGAGGTTATGTGTCAACCCTCGCGTGGCCTCCCTGCTTACGCATAGATAACCACGGGGTCTTTTGTGGCGACTACAACGATGGATTAGGATAGAGGCCGAGAGTTGGGGCCCAAATGAAATGATGAACAATAGAAATAAACCAACGAATAAAACGATGAATGATATGAATACCTTGGAGCTGAACGCTTTCGGTCAGAGCTCAAGGATTCTAAGATCTCCTGTGCGGAATCGGGAAATGAACCCATTCGGTCAGAGTACGACGACTCCGAGATCACCAGTAGATGGAGAATCTTCAGGATTGGTGGCATCGGGGTCGGAACCGACGCGAAGCTACCCGACGGCATCGACCAGCGGGGTTTTTGGTCAACTCGGTGACCAAATTAGGAGCTTAGTTGATATGATGGAGGATGGAAAGAGGAGATCAATCCACCAGCCGATGAGAGATGCAATCGACTCTATTAAGACCCTATACGACCTGTACGCAGGTGAATTGAGGGGGCAGTCAACTGATGAGAAGAGTTGCAGCAGTTCTGCAACTCAAACTTCGCCCTGGATGAGAAATCAGAAGGGCAAGAGGAGACAGGAGGAAACTGTTGAGACTCCCGAAGCAAAGAGGAGAACTCCAAATCCAGCACCGAAAGCTTTGGTTAGGAGGACTACTGAGACGACTCTGAGTCAGTCAGCTCAGGAATCGACTGGAGAGCCAGGGTGGCAAAAAGTCACTAAAAAGAAAAGGAAGGAAAAGAAACCTCAGGAGAGGAAAACAAAGCCTGATGCGATAACGATAGCAACGAGGGATGACACATCGTATGCTGACATTTTGAGGAGGGTTAAAACGGACCCTAAGATCTGTAAATTAGGTGAAAACGTGACAAGAATTCGGAGAACCGTCAAAGGGAAGCTACTATTTCAGCTTGGCAAGAACGGTGAGCGAACGGAGGACCTCAGAGGAGCCATTGGAGAGCTCCTAGGGGAATGCGCTACTGTCCGCGCTCTAAAGGAGAGGAAGACAATTGAGATAAAGGACATTGATGAGATCACGGAGAAGGCAGATGTATGTAACGCAATACAAAACATTCCAGGTCTTGAGGGCTTCGCTGAAGCCGACATAGTTGGTCTCAGGAGGGCATACGGTGGGACACAAACGGCCACAGTGAGCCTTAGTGCAGAAGATGCAGCTATTCTCCTGAAGGAAGGTAAAATTAGGATCGGCTGGGTCATATGCAGGATTCGCGAGAGGAACATTCCGACGAAATGCTTACGATGCTTGCAGTTTGGACATATAGCCCGCCTGTGCAAGAGTAAAGTTGACCGCTCGGGAACATGCCGCAAGTGTGGACACGACGGTCACATTGCTGGGAATTGCGAACGGGAACCACTCTGCATGTTCTGCAAAGTGGACAACCCAAGGTTCGCCAAACATATCGCTGGGAGCAGGAAGTGTCCTCAGTTTCAAAGCGCTCTTAAATCACGACCTAGGAGATGAAGTTAATACAAATAAATCTGAATCATTGCGAAGCAGCCCAGGACCTATTGGTCCAGAGAGTAAAGGAGGAGAATATCGATGTCGCAATTATAAGCGAACCTTATAGAGTACCGATGAATAGTACTTGGATCACGGACGGATCTACTACTGCGGCTATAAGGACCTGTGGTTCATTACCCTTCCAGCAAACCTATGCGCGGGACATTGGTTTTGTTATGGCCAGGATAAAGGGAGTTTTCGTCTACAGCTGTTACGCCCCCCCCCGAGGTGGTCAATGGATGAGTTCCAAAATATGCTGGAGAGGCTGGCGTCACACGTGCGCCTGAACACCCCCGTTATTATTGGAGGAGATTTTAACGCTTGGGCGATCGAATGGGGTAGTAGATATACTAACGCCAGGGGTCGCTGCCTCTTGGAAACATTCGCTTCCCTTCCTGTGGCGCTGATGAATGACGGAAGAGGAAGCACATTTAGGAGAGCTGGATCGAGGTCGATAATAGATTTGTCGTTTGTGAGCGATGGCCTTGTTTCGCGGACCGCATGGAGGCTAACTGAGGACTTCACGAATAGTGACAACCAGGCAATCGTGATGACGGTTACTGGGCGCAACACGAGAGGAAACAGATTGCCGAAGTTTACGGGACCTAAATGGAAGGACTCCCGCTTTGACGGGGAGACGTATAGATTGATGTTGTCGTCTTTTCATACGACTGGCAGCACGATCGAGGAATTAGTGAGCGGCGTATACGAAATGCTCAACACTGCATGTGATGCTGCTATGCCTAGGAGAACTGTGTGTAAGGGACGTTCCCCCTGCTACTGGTGGAATGACGAGATTCGAAGACTGCGGTCGGCGTGCTTTGGGGCGAGAAGACGGGCCCAGCGCACGAGAGGAAGACCGACATGGGAAGTCGAACGGGCTTCATATGAGGATCTAAGGCGTCAACTTAGAAGAGCCATTAAAAGGAGCAATAAACTATCTTTTCAGCGGATATGCCAGGAAGCTGACATCAATCCTTTTGGGACGGCGTACAGAGTCGTCTGCAAGAGAATCGGTGCTCGAGAACAGCCTAAACTAGGTTGTCCAGTTTTGCTACGGGAGATCATTGGTACATTATTCCCACGTGGCCAGCCCTACACTTTTATAGGTAGGGAGCCGGAGGCCATTCATACCATACCCGAGGTAACAGGAGAGGAGGTACTCGCAGCATGCACTAGAATAGGAGATAGGAAAACACCGGTGCCGGCTTAGACCGGATACGTTCGCCAAGGTGTTCCACAAGTGCTTCGTCGAGGGTGTTTTTCCACGTAGGTGGAAGAAGCAGAAATTGGTTCTCATTCCAAAACCTGGTAAACCGCCAGGGGAACCATCGTCGTATCGGCCCATCTGCCTACTTGACACGATGGGAAAAATACTGGAGAGGATAATATACAATCGACTACTAACATGTGCCGAGGCAGGAGGAGCTCTCTCGGACCTGCAATAAGGATTTAAGAAAGGACGGTCCACTGTTGACGCGATAAGGAGGGTGGTCGACATTGCAAGAGATGCAATAGAGGGCGAAAGATGGAGATTTGGCACCAAGGAGTACTGCGCGGTTGTCACACTTGACGTTAAAAACGCGTTCAACTCGGCGAATTGGGGGCGTATTATGAGAGCCCTCTTTAACATGGCTACGCCGCCATACTTAATGGAGATTCTGAATAGTTACTTTCAGGACAGGAAGCTAATATACCTAACGGATGAAGGAGAGCAGGAATACGTAGTGACGTCGGGAGTCCCACAAGGCTCCGTACTTGGACCACTACTATGGAACATTATGTACGATGGAGTACTTCGACTGCGATTGCCAAGCGGGACTACAATTGTGGGCTTTGCAGATGACATTGCCATAGTCTCGGTAGCTAAAACGGTAGGAGAAATAGAGGAGAAAACGAACACAGCGATTCGAAAGGTTGGAGCATGGCTGGATGAAGCAGGTTTGAAACTTGCTGCGCATAAAACGGAGGCCGTCGTGATAAGCGGCCGGAAGATAGTGGAGAAGATGGAATTGACCGTTGGAGGCACAAGGATCGAATCGAAGAGGGCGATAAAATACCTGGGAGTGATTATCGACGACAGATTGAACTTCAAGGAGCACGCGAAATACATCGGTGAAAAAGCATCTGCAACACAGGGAGCACTGGCGAGGATGATGCCAAATATTGGAGGACCAGGTCCATTTAAAAGGAGAATAATTTCGGCGGTAACGTCGATAATGCTGTATGCTTGCCCAATATGGTCGGAGGCACTCTCAGTGGGGACGACGAGGAGGATACTGTCCTCGGTGTATCGTCTAAGCGCGATTAGACGGATAAGTGGCTTCAGGACAGTGTCTGATGAAGCAGTTTTGGTATTGGCAAAGACAATACCAATAGATATACTGGCGGATGAAATGAGAAGGATATACCTTCGCCGTCTCGAGCACCCGGGACAAATAGCGGCTACAAAAGCGGAGGAACGAAGGACTTCCATGCACAAATGGCAGTCACGATGGGAGAGCAGTCTAAAGGGAAGATGGACATTTCGTCTTGTCCCTCATGTAACCCCTAGGATGAAGAACGAACATTGCGAGTTGAACTACTACGTGACCCAGTTCCTAACTGGTCATGGGTGCTTCAGGATGTACCTGCACAGATTTGGTCATGACACTTCTCCTATATGCCCAAACTGTGTAGATGAGGAGGAAGATGCGGAGCATATTCTTACATGCTGTCCCAGATTTAGATGGCCGGGAGAAACGAATTTGGAACCAAACCGGCTAATGGAAGAGCTGTTGAACTGTAGGATTTTATGGAGTCAATATAGCCAGAGAATGGCTGAAGTTTTGATAGTACTCCGAAGACTGGAGGAACGGAGGCGAAATTTGAATTAACGTGATAAAGCTTTCAAGCTAACCAGCCCTCCGCGAAGTAATACCTTACGGCAGTCCCGCGAGGGGAGGGTGGTTGAAGTGTGTAGGGGGTGGGTTTAGTACGTAGGCACCAGCGATGGTGAATCGTGCACTCTTTTGTTGGAACAAAAGTGCCTTTCGAAGATTCCCACCTCCGGCTCAAGACAAAAAAAAAAAAAAAAAAAAAAAAAAACTATAATAACTTGCAACAGGGGCGGATATAACCTTAGTTTTCGATAGGAAAAGAAAAACAGTTTTTTTTTTCAAATCGATGGCAGCTCATATTTTATTTTAACACTAGACGCACTTTCTTATATTTTGTTCACGAAGAAATTTCTTCGTCAATCTGAAATTCGACAATGATCGCGATCCAAATATGTGCAGTGTTGCGTATTAACGTAGCCATTTAACACTTCGTCAGAATTACAACCTCGTTCTCATACCATGCGTGTTGTGTGCGTTAATTTTACACAAGAGTGGTGGGGACATATAGTTTAACGTCGACGAGATATTTGAGAAACTTTTCATTCTAATTTAATTTACTCTCAGAGTTTTTGATAGTTCGTTATGTTCGAGATGTCTGAGCCGGGGGTTGAACCACGTTACATCAGAGTTCCATTATTAAACAAACCTCATTGATAACATTTTCAACTTGTAGCAAAATTTTAGAGCAAACAATGCTCGTTTCAATTCTTGTACGCTGTTATTTTTATAACCATAAATCGGTTGCTAGAATTTTCCAAATAGTCATCATCTTTGGTACACACATTTCTTTATTTTGTTGATGGTTTTGAGTGGAGCGAGAATAGTTATATTTGATTGAAAACGATAAATTACTGATCGATTTGTTTGGCCGACATGCTCAATTAATTTCGCAAATGTGGAGCCTGTTATGAAAAACATATATGGTGCGTGACTGTAGGCCTGGAAATGACCTCGGGCAATACTATTCCACTCCTAGGTGAGATATCGCAGAAAATTAAGTTAAATGTCAAGGAATAATACTGGAAAATCATGTATTAAAACGAGCATCTCAGGAAAAGCCACAGATATCACGATGTTATGCAGAATGCTTTTAAGGAAATCCTAAGTATGGAACTCAAAATTATGTGCAGCATGCATACGATGATGGTCAGATCAATAGTGCGGCAATTGTCTGGGCAGTTTGAACAAATATAAAATAGTTCAATTGGAAATTTACATGATACATTGCCTGGCGTGTGTTGGCATAACAGAACCAATGAGAAACACAGAAAACTTCTGTGGAATTGGAGCGGATGTTTCAAAAGTAATCCTGTAATCATACATAATTGGTCATTACAACCCTTCAGTCAGGATTACGACCTAGTTTTCTCCTGTAATCAGTGCACACTTATTACGAATGGGGTTTAGGCCAAGCCCAAGAATTAGCCGAACTCAATCTTCAAATCTGTGGAGCATTAATGCAGACCCGGAAGAAACACCTGTGTGAAATCAACCATTTCAGTGAACTCAGAAAAAAGTAAAATAGTAAAAAACACAAGAAAGAAAAGAAATAAAACGTAAAAACTGTTTATAATCCTGAAGTTATGCTGCGTTCATCAGTTTAGCAGTGGCTTTAAGTACCAAGTGAAATATGGACGAATTACATTGCGCAAAGAGTAGGTACTGTGTTAACTGACTGGACAAGAGCTGCTGAGTTCAAACTTAAGCTTTGAAATTTTAAACAAAACGAAAAGTAAAAAAAAATATTTCTTTCGGCAGTTTCCACTCACCAATCTTCTGGCAAAAATTTTTTGAGGAAAATAAAATTTCCATGAAAAGGTTTTTAAATCTGTCATGCAGAGTTGACGTTAAATGATAGATCCCGACACTCAAAGATCAAATTAACACACACAATATTGGTGGTTTGAGAAGTTAGGTCGTAACAAAGTTGTAATGGCCAATTAAGTGTAGTTAGTAACTGTGAAGTTAAATACGAATTATTAGAATCATTCAGAGCAAAGCAGCGGGGTAAACACTTTCAGTTTGTAGAGTAGCCTTGGATTTTTAATAGGTCATTATCAAATATATCAAAAAGTTGAGTTGGCATTATTTCTTGAAATTATTGAAACTTCATTTTATATTTTAAAATTTACCAAATACGCTCCTGAAACACCTTTTTTAGAAAATCTTTCTTACGAACATTTTTTATATTTTCTGCTTATTCTGTTTTTGCTTCCTCTTCGTCTCACTTATTTTTCTGTTTTAATAACCTGCATGCTCTAATAACTGTTTGAAGTTGTTCATATTCAGTCCCATTACACTTTTAACGTTAAACTGCATTCACTACACTCACCCACGTAAAGATACTGACATACATACGTATGTACTATGTACATTAGGGTCTTCAGTTTTTAGATGCATGGAAGGAAATTTTTTAAATTTTGTAAAGGGAACAAAGCTATGTGAACTAAGAAGAAAAAGTAAAATTACACTTTTTTTTATTTGCTTTAGAATATGACAGCGAAATAATTTTTATGAAATTTTTGAAAACTTCTATGATTTGTTGCAAGCCACTTGATTATAAAATTAGATTTTAAATATTGCAGCAGCAAGCAAAGTGTTTATAATAGTTTCAAGAAGAAAATAAATTTTGCTATCATTAATTAAAAAAGAGTCCATATATTGAATTCCAGTAGGAGTTCCAATAATGGCATTTGGAACAAGAAAGCAACAAGCGGACATAGTTTTTGATCTATTGGAGGAATGGATTCTTAATCTTCTTTATGTTATGTCGCCTGCAAGTTGCTTGTATTGTTTTAGAAATTATTATTGTATTATTATCGAAAAGAGTCTTTATGTGAACTAAGAAAAAAAAGTAAAATTACACATTTTTTTATTTGCTTTAGAATATGACAGCGAAATAATTTTTATGAAATTTTTGAAAACTTCTATGATTTGTTGCAAGCCACTTGATTATAAACTTAAATTTTAAATATTGCAGCAGCAAGCAAAGTGTTTATAATAGTTTCAAGAAGAAAATAAATTTTGCTATCATTAATTAAAAAAGAGTCCATATATTGAATTCCAGTAGGAGTTCCAATAATGGCATTTGGAACAAGAAAGCAACAAGCGGACATAGTTTTTGATCTATTGGATTCTTAATCTTCTTTATGTTATGTCGCCTGCAAGTTGCTTGTATTGTTTTAGAAATTATTATTGTGTTATTATCGAAAAGAGTCTTTTATTATTTAGCATACATACATACATAATTGAATAATACAATCTTTTAGTCAAGATTACAATCTAGCTTCTCACACCATTTGTCCATGTTTAATATGAGTGGTGTGACCTAAAGTTTAAAGTCGACTCTGAACGATAGATTTTTGAGAAACGATTCATTGCAAATTTATTTACTCTCAGGGCCATTATTACAACTTGCCGTTAACTAAATGGAGGATTCTAACGGGCAGATAAATTATTTTTCATTATTTAAGTGGACAATAAGGTAAAAGTGAGCGTTACCAACCTATAAATTTTAGAGTTAAGTTTATGTTAGAACTTACCATGTTATATATTATTTTCAATATGGCATCTTCAAATATAAGCAAACTGAGAAAACACAGCAACAAAAAAGAGGCCATTTGTTGCCACTGCGTTTAAAAAAAAACTTGTTTTAGTGAGCAGTTTTATCGACATTGCTCCGGCACTGCCATATTTTTGAACAAGTTTACATTATTTTATCTGTAGGTTGCAATAACGAAGAGAAGTTAAAGGTAACTTTACAGTTACCTTTAGCTAAAGGTACCTTTAACTAAATCCAAGTTTCACGGCAAGTTGTAATAGTGGCCCTCAGAGTATTTGACAGAAATTTGCTGAGAGGAAGTCGTCGAAGATATATTTATCATATTTCATTTTTATTGGGGGTATCTGACCTGCGCTATGTATATAATACACTAAATACTAGACTACGGCGGCATTGGATTTTAAATGCCGTCATCACATCTATGAAATTAATTAAAAAAATTTTTTCAAGGAACAATACAATCATTATCAATGACCAGTGGTGAATTATTCAGCAGATTTAGAGACGCTTGGAATAAAATTAACAAGAATAATTGTGTGAATTGAAGTCTTGAAGTGCAATGACTATGTGATGATTATCAAAAACTTCTTGAATTGAATAAGCTGGAGAATTTCATCATTCCCTTTGAATGTCGAAGAACCCCCAAGAAGAACTCAGAGTATATTTAAAATACAAAGGTCCAATATATAAAAATGTTATGCCCTATATATACTATGATATCTCTTAAGATCAAGCACTACATTAACCCATTTGGAATTGAATGTACCTGGTTTGTTTTGCCATGCCGCAATGAGCAAGTTTTTCAGTTACCTTTTGTTTAAGGGACTGCGTAATTCTTCTAAATGATTTCCTAAATATTCCCTTGGAGACATATCAGCGCTTTGTGCAAGAGTATAAGCCTGTGTGGTCTTTGGTCGGCAAATCACATCTTTACATTAGCAACAGTGTGATTGGGTTTTTTACTCGTTGGAAGTAATAACCTTTATAAATTGTTAACTCTTCCAGACTTCGGGTGAATTTGTTTTTAAAATGTTTAAATACACTCCCTTATTCATTACTTCCTCAATATATTTCAAACTGGCCACGCCTGGTGCCGACACACATCCCCCCATTATTGTAAATATCACTTAAGGTTTTGAACGCCAAAAGTGGAAATATCGTACCACGTTAGAAATTTAGAGGTTAATTAAGGTATGACTTAAAATCTTATAATCAAATAGCAAGCATTAGAAATTTAAATCGTCAGACAGTGTAAACTAGTATAAGAAATTTAAATTACAAGGCTGCAGTCGATAACAAACTTCACAATATCGGCCACAGGAAGTTTGTTAGCAGAAATGTCAAACTTATTCTTCTCGAATTGCGTCAAAACCCATGAATAGATACCTCAAAGTTAGCTGAAGCCATTTCCGAAATATGCTTGTAGTTGCCGTAGTCTAGTAGGTAGTGTGTTGTCTTATTAGACGTAGAAGCCAGGGTTCGAGCCCCAGGCTAGACATCAGAACAAAATACAAAAAGTATTTCTTCGGCGACTTCCTCTCAGCAGATTTCTGGCAAAAACTCTGAAATTAAACAAAAATTGCCATGAAAAAGTTTGTCATAAATCTGTCGTTCGGATTCGACTTGAAACTGTAGGTCCCGCCACCCATGTATAAAATTAACACACACAACATAAGTGGTGTGAGAAACTAGGTCGTAATCCTGACTGAAGGGTTGCAATGACCAATTATGTATGTATGCATTTCCGAAAGATGAGAAATGTCTGACATAAACGAACAGTACGAGGATTATAAAATGGAAACGATTTTAGCAGCTGAAAACAAAGCCCTCTTGCCACTGGATTTTTTACAAAAGTATTTTCTCTCCCCATTTGTTTATAAATAATTTTTGTTAATAAAAATGAATTTGAAAGAAATCTGCATTAGATTTAAAAAAAGTATATACTTTCGAGACTTTTAAGGCATATTGGGAATATGTAGACTTTTGTCCAGACAGTCTATGTACTCAAAGTCTCAAGAGGTTATTCCAGCCAAATTTTAACGTCGATAAGCCACAACACATTGAATTTTTAAACTGTAACGAACATTTTTAGACGGAGTTACCCTAATGTACATGGAAGGAGAAAAATAAAATTTATTTGGTCTCATACCGAGAGCTGAAAAATAATATTTCAGCGTAGTTTTTTTGTGTCTTTCTGTATGATAAGTATGGGTGAATAAGGTATGAGTGTTATGCATAAATTTAACACTTACATACATAGGTACATAAATGTGACTGAAAATTATTTTTGTCATCAGCAACTTTGTTTTTTATTTTTGTAATGCTGATACATTTCGTTAGTAGTATTGAACGTACACCCTCACCTACAAATATACTGGAATATTACAAAAAACAACTCGTATCTTACTTGCATATAATTGTGCTCACGTATACTCAATTACATAACGTACATACATACGTATTTATTTTCTTTGTTCTGCATAATATTTCAACTGGAACAATGCATTATTATTTTGACAAAAGAATAAATCTGAATAGAAGCCAATATATGCTCCTTTTTACACACACAGTTTTCTTCCAATTATTCTTTAAGTTCATTTCAATTTTTACTCCTTTTCATTGTTTTCCTCCGTCTATATATGTGTACTATGTACACATAAAAATATATATGTATATATTATTGTAATAATATTTTCTTATCGCAGTCTGTATGATTGGAATTTATTATGGAGCAGGAATTTTTGGTATTTGTTTCGTCAGTGTTCAAAGTGTTTAGTATCAGTCATTCGTGGCATGTAGCCATGCCAAATGAATAGACTAAAAAACGGAAAACGCTTGCAAATCACTGAAATTTATTATCAGAAGTCGTGTTGTGTGCGAAATGTGTTTTTTTTTATCAAAAAGTTATCAGACAGATCAATAATTTTAATCTTTTTGATGCAGTGGCAACATCGTTAGGCAATACTTTTGAAATATTACTGACTTTATATGTATTCGAAATGAAAGAAATTAACTTCAGTAGCGTTTCACAAACAAGAAAACAAAAAAAACCCCACGCAATTAACCTCACGTTTTGGACCAACCAATTGGGCCCCACGATCATAGCATTTGACGCCAGTGAACAAGTTTTTGTCAGATCTCTGGTCATTACAACCCTTTAGTCAGGATTACGACCTATCTTCTCACACTACTGATGTTGTGTGCGTTAATTTTATACATGAGTAGAGAGACTTGGAGTTCAAAGCCGATTCCGAACGACAGGTTTTTTTTTTGACAAACTTTACATGGCAGAGATTTTGTCAGAAATCTGCTGAGAGGAAGTCGCCGAAGATATATTTTTTCATGTTCTCATTTTGATGTCTGACCTGGGTTTGGACCGAGGCCTCATGTCTAATAAGCTAACACATTACCTACTAGAATACAGCGACATTTCGTATACAGAAACAAGCCATAATTCCAGCTCAGGAAGAAAATATTAAAACTGCCATTGGTGTGGTGCTGGAAAAATAATAAAACAACTGTGGTTCGATTTCTATTCTGGTACATCGTATACAAATATTACGCAGTCTTTATTGATGGCTCTGTTCTTGAGGATTCACTTAGAAACTACGCTGGCAGTTTATACTTGTAATGTCTGGAAATAGGACCAACCCAATTTATTTTCGTAGTTATTGTTACCGCCGTCAACAAATATATAATTTTGCTGTACAGTGTACTTTTAAATTCTTCTAGAATTCTCTTTTCTTCTTTTCTTTCTTTTTTTGAGCTTCATGTAAATAATTTTACTGTGTAAATATGTACATGCGTATGGCGTGATCCTTATGTATCTTTTATTTTCTTTATTACTTTTATTCTCTCCTGAAAATAACGGTTCTTTCGTGTTTGTCATGTAGACCTAAATTCTTTTACATACATAAAGCATACATAATGAATTGAATGTATTTGTGAATTTAGTGATCAGTAGTGTCAGAAAATTTGAACGCATCGGAGGAAAAATATTAAATTTTAAAGCTCTCATCTTGCCTCTTTCGCTCGCGCCCCTCGCTCACCATATTTATAATTATTTTAAGTGTTGTTCAATTAAATTTAATTAAAATTATACTTTAAAATAATAAAAAGAGTGTTTTATTTCGCGAATTCTTCGAGTGCTATTAAAAAGTATTTTTCCATTCGACTTTTAAGTTGCTCCGAGCAACAATTCTTTAAAATTTAATATTAATTGTGTAAAAATTATCACGATGTTGGAGGAGACTCAACATAATTGTGGAAAGTGTAACGAGTTGGACGACAACCGAATGGTTATGTGCGACAAATGTGATAAGTGGTATCATTATGGTTGCGTGGGAGTAGATAGCAATGTGGCTAATTACGACTGGAACTGCGAATTTTGCGACACCAGGTCTTCCGCTGCTGCTAACCCAGGCCAAGCAAATGGTCTTGAGGCTCGACCGAGCTCATCATCGTCACCATTAGTTCCACAAACAACGATCGCACCACCACTCGTGGTTGCCAATACGGGTACAACGTATCAAATCCCGCCGGCTCATGTTACAATGGCGCCAATTAGTACTACAGTGTCAACAGGTCTTTCATTGCCGAATTTGTCCACAGTACCAACGCCTATGGTTATGTATCCACATCTGTATACAGCACCCCATCAATATATGGTTGCGGCTCCTACAGGAATGCCTATTGTCCGTCCAACTACCCAAGTTTTTGACACCACTGCTCATTCGTATACTCACGTAACGCAACCAACAACAATGCCTATCAATTACCAACAGCAAAATTTGCAAACGGGTTTAAACAAACAAAACGCAGCAAAGAGTATTCAAAGCGATAGCGATTGTTTGGAAAGGCAAAGAAAGTTAAAGTTGCAGCAATTAGAGGAAGAAAGGAAAATCGAACAAGAGTTCCTAGAACGAAAATATAAAATTTTGTATGGAAATGATGTCCCTTCTTCCACGAATATTAACAACAACAACTCTAATCACTTCTCGAGTTCTTCCTACACACAAAGGCCCCCCACAACCAACGTCTTAAACGGCAATCAAGCTGAACCAACGCCTTCACAATTGACTGCGAGGAAGACTATACCACGTGAACTGCCGTCCTTTAGTGGTGATCCAGATGAATGGCCTATTTTCATCAATAGCTTCCAAAATAGCACAACCCTAGCGGGATTCTCTGACACTGAGAATTTGATAAGGCTTCAAAATTGTCTGAAAGGAAAAGCTAGAGAGTTAGTGAAAAGTAAGCTACTATTGCCTTCTCTTGTGCCGGATATTATTAACACTCTTCGCATGTGTTTTGGTCGCCCGGAGCATATTTTAGAACGTGCTATAAGTAAGGCGAAAAGTATGCCCTCTCCACGAGACAATCTAGAAGCGCTAATCGAGTTCGCACTTAATGTGCAAAATATATGTACAACAATGGAATCCTGTGGTCTGCAGTTTCACTTAAATAACCCCATGTTAGTGAAGGAGCTATTGGACAAATTACCGAATCAACACAAATTAAATTGGGCAATGCAGCCAAGGGACGAAAGTGTTCCAATAATCAAAGCGTTTAGTGTATGGCTATATAGTATGGCTGAAGCAGCTAGTAAAGTGGTCACACCCAATTTTGGAAAAAGCGGTGCATCGGACGATCTTATCGATAGCGAAGACACTGAAGAAGCCGCAGCAGAGCTAGCCCTTCAAGTGGCAGAAATTCACGCCGCCGCTGGTTTTCACATAAGGAACTGGGCGTCTAATTCAACCAAGGTTTTAAGGCAGTTATCTGAGTCTTCAAAAATAACTCAAGATGCCAAGCAATGGGGAGCTACCGAAAAAGTTTTAGGTAAGTATTGGGACCCAGTTACTGATGTTTTTAAATATAATTGCAGATTTGCACGTCTGCGCCGAAATGTTATTGACGAAGATATCATACCTACCAAGAGGGAATGCCTCCAGGTTTTGATGTCTATATTCGACCCTCTTGGATTCCTATCATGCCACACCATAGGCCTCAAAATTCTACTTCAAGATGTCTGGTGCGCCGGAATTGGTTGGGACGATACACTAAATGAATATCTAAACGTAAAATGGTCTCAATGGAAAGCGTCCATACCACTCATATCTGATGTCGAAATTCCGAGATGCTACTCCAAGTTATTATGCGACTCCGAAGATGTGCAGCTCCATACAGTCGTTGATGCAGGAGAACACGCCTACGCTGCCGTTAGTTATCTGGTTGTACGGCTAGGAGAGCGCGAAACTGTTTCTCTAGTAGCAGCTAAGTGCAAAGTAGCACCTCTTAAGCCACTCTCGATACCTCGAATGGAGCTTCAAGCCGCACTCATCGTCAGATGGCAAATTCAGTGCAGAATATTCCTCGCTTGCGAATATCATCAAGATATTGGTGGTCAGATTCTAAGACTGTGCTGCAATGGCTACGGATCGATCCAAGAAATTTTCAACCGTTCGTAATGCACCGAGTAGGAGAGATCTTAGAACACTCCAACGTTACAGATTGGAAATGGTTACCCACTAAAATGAACCCTGCGGATTTCGCTACAAAAATATCAGCGCAAAAGAATATGGACTTATGGTTCAACGGCCCTGCCTTCTTGCGTTACGACCCAAGCCAATGGCCAACATGTGAAGACTTGGGAGAAATGGACACGTTGGAGTTGAAGCGTCATGTGCTATTAATTGACAAAAAACTTAAAAACTACAACATTTTTAATTTTGAATATTTCTCGAACTTGAGAAGTCTCTACCGCGCAGTAGCAACTTTCTTGCTATACATGAATAAATTAAAATTCGCCTACAAACGACCAGATTTCAATTCTACAGTTACTTATGAGATGGTAAAACAAGCAAAGCGTTATATTATAAAAGAAGCACAGCATAGTGAATTTCTTCAAGAAATCATGGATCTCAAACATGGAAGAACTGTGGCAAAATCCAGTAAATTATATAAACTCAATGTCTACTTAGACGGCAGTGAGATTTTAAGATGCAACAGCAGAGCAAAACGTCTCAACAACCACTAAGATGAAATCGTATTACCCTCTGGGCATCATGTCACTATTCTCATAATTCGTTCTTTTCACGAAGACTACCATCATCACTTCCACGAAGCAGTAATTAATAAAATAAAAGGCCAATATTATGTTCATCGTCTACGGGTCGTATATAAAAAGGTGCGCAGTTCCTGTCAAAAATGCAAAAATTCTTCTGCCGCACCACGACCTCCTCAAATGGCGCAACTACCGGTTGCTCGTCTGGGAGCTTTTCAACGCCCATTTACTTTCGTTGGCATTGATTTTTTGGTCCATTATTGGTTACAGTTGGAAGGAGAAAAGAAAAGCGTTGGGGAGTAGTATTTACCTGCCTCACAATACGTGCAATCCATATTGAAGTCGCTTATAATCTGGATACCAGTTCATGAATTCTATGCATCCGAAACTTTATTGCCAGACGAGACACACCTTGTGAAATATATACAGACAACGGTACCAACTTTAAAGCAGTTGAAAAAATCCTCAAAGAAGAGATTAAACAAATTGATTTTCCCAATATATCATCGGAATTTGATAAAACTAAATGGTATTTTAACCCACCAGGAGGGCCCCACATGGGTGGTGCTTGGGAAAGACTAATCAGATCTGTTAAAAATGTCTTATACAGTCTGTATCCCACACTAAATTTTAACGAAGAAACTTTGAAAAGTGCACTTTGCGAAATCGAGTCTATTATTAATTCTCGACCACTTACATTCGTTTCAGTAGAACATGAAGATGACGAAGCCATAACACCTAACCATCTCCTCTTAGGCTCTTCTGATGGCTATAAACCGTTCCTTAATGATAGCGGAAATATACATCAACAATGGCAACAAACGCAAGCATTCGCTGATCACTTCTGGCGCAGATGGCTGAAGGAATATGTTCCAATAATATCCCGTAGAAGCAAATGGTTCACGGTATCACCAGTAGAGATAGGAGCTGTTGTCATCATCGCCTGAAAACCTTCCAAGAAGATGCTGGCCAAAGGGTAAAGTCATCGACACTGTGGTAGCTGCAGATGGACAGGTGCGAAGAATGACAATCAAAACACAGTTTGGCGTTTTACATCGACCGGTGACGAAGGTAGCAGTCTTGAACGTCGGTAATAATCATGAGCAAGCTCGAATCCCTGACTCGCTTACGGGAGGGGGAATGTTACCGCCGTCAACAAATATATAATTTTGCTGTACAGTGTACTTTTAAATTCTTCTAGAATTCTCTTTTCTTCTTTTCTTTCTTCTTTTGAGCTTCATGTAAATAATTTTACTGTGTAAATATGTACATGCGTATGGCGTGATCCTTATATATCTTTTATTTTCTTTATTACTTTTATTCTCTCCTGAAAATAACGGTTCTTTCGTGTTTGTCATGTAGACCTAAATTCTTTTACATACATAAAGCATACATAATGAATTAAATGTATTTGTGAATTTAGTGATCAGTAGTGTCAGAAAATTTGAACGCATCGGAGGAAAAATATTAAATTTTAAAGCTCTCCTCTCGCCTCTTTCGCTCGCGCCCCTCGCTCACCATATTTATAATTATTTTAAGTGTTGTTCAATTAAATTGAATTAAAATTATACTTTAAAATAATAAACAGAGTGTTTTATTTCGCGAATTCTTCGAGTGCTATTAAAAAGTATTTTTCCATTCGACTTTTAAGTTGCTCCGAGCAACAGTTATATTTCAACTGAATCTGCTGCACTCGCATTTATTGTTAATCTAATCAGGTTAGATAATGCGAAGTATCTTTCTCAGACATTTTTTTAGACCAAAACTCAGGAGATGACAGTTCATTGCATTGGAATAAAGAAAATATAGTTTCTAGAAGAAAGGAAAGAGGGGACAGTGTGCGACAATTTCTTAAAATGCATAGTAGCACCAATTCGTTTCTGTATCGCTACTTTGTGCAGCTTGAAGAAAGAAAAACTTAAACATTCATACACTTTACAATCCGCTATTTGGTTATCCTGCACTTAAGGCAGTTAAGAGATGCAACAGTTTCATATCCATTGTGTAAGTGGGATTTCAACGTAATGAGTTTTATTATTATTTTTAGTGAAAGCGACTTAATAATTTGCAACCTCACAACCTGCTATAACCAATGGATACAAGGAAGTACAGAATTCAATCATATGAAAATTCACTGACAAACATGGAAAATACTAAAAATACGTGCAAACCAAGCCATCTTTAACGAGCGTTCGTTCATATTGTAGGTATGAAGGCTATGACTATAATCATTATTTAATTATAAGAAAATTAATAAAGAGAAGAAGATAATGGCATCGTAAACATACTAAATTTAATACCAAATTGTTGATAATGATAAAGTTGTTGATAAAGATGCAATAATGTAAATTCGTCCAACAAACAAGGCTAGAAAGACGTACCAGACATCTCGTAGACTATAATAGATACGATTAAAAATGTTGCGAAGGTTGTAAAGAAGACAAATGTAATTCAAAAATAAAAAATAATCTGATGAGGATTGTAGATGCGTAATCTAATAAAACAAAAAAATGAAGTGAGGAAAATGTATTTGGAAAGAAGAAGTAGGTAAATATGCTGGAATATCGAAATAAAAGAGAGGAAACAAAAATTCGGCAAGAAAATTTCAAAGATGAGCGGCAAAGAGAGGATAGCAAGAGGACATCACAGAACTACCATGGAGTGGCAAACAGACTAAAAGTTTGACTAACTCCCAAGAGGATTGTCTTCTGGAGGACTTATTTCTGTTGGATAAATTAAATAACGATGAAATACGTATTACCTGTATCAATCGACGTAGGATTACTGGTCTAAACAATAATAATTACGAACCATTTTATGCCCATGCAAGCACTTTTTTGAAAACAGCACTTATGTACGTCACAATAATTGTTTTTTTTCAAATTTTGTCAATATCGGATGTAATAGAGGTGACACAGGAAAAAGGAAACATTTACTTAGTTTCAGTCTGTGTGCTCTCCAATTGTTTAACATTGCCACGTGCGTGAGAGATTCAATACCCGGTAAAAAAAACTAAACAAACAGGTCAGGATGTATTAATGTATTGCAGTGCTAACGCACTTTATACAGTACAGAGAAGTATTAACTGCAGTCGTAGAGGGATAAAATTGGAGTGGAAGTCTTGGTTTATTCAGGAAGTCTTATTGGTAATATACAGGACTAGAGGATTCTTCATGAATGTTCTTATTCAGACGGGTTCAACACTAGTCTAATCTATAGAGAGAGATGGGGATCACCTTTGATATTCAATGCAATCAACTTTTTTTTGTATATGCACGTTTGTATTTAAACAAGCGAAGATGCCCGCGAAAAAAGTTAGTTAATACCAAGTCCATATCACAACTCAAGAAGGCTGAAAACTGTAATCCAGTTCGGATAAATTAGAAGAATTTTAAATTTAGTTTGATGCCAGTAGTTCAGCTTCTGTATTTATTTGCAGACTAAGCTGGAAGTCCGGCTTATTTGTAAAGGTTGATTGTAGTAATTCTTTTACCCAATTTATTTACAAAAGAAACTTACTATTATTCTTATTAAATATACTTAAATGTGGGTAGCATACATACATATGTAATATGAAGTGTGGCAATCATACTGAATAAATGCGTTTGTTTTTACGTATTCTCATTCGTAATACTATACATTGTATACGTTTGTGCGTTTGTGTACAGCTACTCCTGGGTCAGCAACATGTGAATTACGACAACTCAATAACTTATAATTGCATAGGCAATTACGACCATCAAGTCACGCTACTATGATTAAGTATTACACGTTTTCAATTTCCACTGATTTTGAATGTAGTGGTATATAGATAATCATTATATACATATGTAATATAAATATAAATTTGAATTTGTTTGTACGTATATATGTATGTATGTTTGAAGTCTATAGACAGCCAAACGGCTTCAACAATTTGTTTGAAATATTCACTGCATCATTCTGTATGCCTGGCTAAATATTTTTCAATAGCCTAACTTTTTTCAGGGGGAGAGTTACGCTCATACAAAGCAAATATTTATAATCTAAACTTTGCCCCAACTTCATGAATATTTTGTTAAGGCATTTAATAAAGTAAATCATAACTTACTCGTTCATAAGCTTAATCAACTTGGTTTTAGTTCATCATTATTAAATCGAATTAAAACGTATTTAGTAAACAGGAAGCAGTGCTTTAAATTCAGGAATTACTCTTTTTAAAAATGATCTCCCTTCTGTTATCAAAAATTCAAACACATTAATGTGTACAGACAATGTTAAAATATTTTTATCATTTAATAACATTTAAGACCATGTACTTTTACAAGAGGATATTAACTACTTAACCTCTTGGTGTAGTATTAATTTAATGGAGCTGAATGTTAAAAAATGTAAATATATGCACTTCACTAGATTATCTCCAACCAATGGAGTTTATACAATGAATGGTGCTGTTCTTGAACTAGTCAATACCTTTAACGATTTAGGGATAATTTTCGATTGTAAATTGGACTTTAGGAATCATATTACATCAACTGTTAGCAAAGCTACATGTATTCTGGGATTTATCTAACTAAAGAATGTTCTGACCCTTATGTTACCAAACAATTGTTTATCACACTGTTTCGCCCAATTCTTGAATATGGATCAGTAACATGGGACCCTCAATACGCTGTACACTCTCACAAAATCGAATCAGTCCAAATACAGTTCTTATTACTTTGTCTTCGTGGTTTAGGGAATGGATGGGATCCTAATAAAAGGTTACCATCTTATGAAAAACGCCTATCACTCATTAAATACTACCATCTTTAAAAAGCCGTTGTAAAATGCTAAATGCTGTCTTTCTCCTGAAGCTGATTAATGGTGTTATCAACTCTCAATTTCTTCTGGAAAAACTTTACACAAGAGTACCTGTTCGTCCAACAAGATACTATAATTTAATAAATATAAAATATTACACAAATAACTATGTGAATTTCGATCAATTTCGTAGAATCTGTAATGATTTTAATAATCTTTACCTTCTTATAGATTTTAACAAAAATTTGGATCCGTTAAAACAGCTATAATTTTACAATTAAACTCATTTAGTTAATATTTTCAATGTTGTTTTCTTTTTTTAACTTATTTTTTAACTTATTTTTTGTATTGAAATCATAATAATAATAATTTTGTATTGTAATATATAATAGTCTGCAAGGGTTTTCCATAGACTTGAAACAAATAAATAAAAATGTTGCTATTAAAAAATGCTTCCAAAAAATTTTAATTTTCAAAGCGCACCAATAATGTTGTATCTTTAGATTTCCAAACACTTAGAGAAATTTCGGAAGACTTTAAAGCTCGCCTCAGAATTAAAAGGAGTCGAGTTTCAAATTCTAGAGCCGGCGCAACATTTATTTATTTATTTATTTATTTGTTCAAAACAATACAACAAGAATAAATCTTATATTACAGTATTGCTTAGCAATTGTTATTAACATTTATTCTGAACCATTTATTTTAACTAAATTAACATAATTTAACAAACAAAATTAATTTAAAAAGAAAATAAACTTAAAATTTAAGAAAAAAAAGGAAATTTAAGTAAAGAAAGGGAAAAGAAACATTATTATCACAAAAGTATTAAAAAAAAGAATATCACAATTATTACAAAACTAAGGGGAAACAAATTTACAAAAATTAGAGAACATTAACTAAGTAAAGTGCTTGAAAATGGCAGTTTTGAAATGCTTTGCATTGCTGATCATTTGTATTTGAGAGGGAAGTTGGTTCCAGAGACGAATGGAGTGAATAAAAAAATGTTGTTGAGAGAGTTTATCCTGTTCCCTCTATTCGACCTAGAAAATATTAATCTCTCATACAAATAATGTGGATGTCGACTGTATATAAGTTTGTGTAGAAATAGCAGAGTCCGGCAATTCAATAAATTGTCAAATGTGACATTATAAATTAGTCGAGCGAAATGCGATATGCTACTATTTCTCCTGATGCCAAAGATGTATCGTGCTATAGCGTTGTAATTTACGTTAAGTCTTCGTCTATTAACTGCATCGCAGCTAGCAAACAGCTCACATCCGTACATAAGAGTCGGTAGTAAATATTTCTTCGCTAATAGCATTCGAATATTAGTTGATGTAAAATACTGTGACATCCAGAGATTTCGAAGCAACTTGAAAGGAAATATTGCGATTATCAACATCAAGAGATGCCGTAACACACTCGGAACGTAAAGATCGCCTTGGAGGTCTTCGACAATATTTCACAGCATTACGAGCCGCAAGTATGTTTACTTCTTTATTCTACTATTTATTGTAATGCTCTTTCACGGTTTAGTATGATTCTTCTTCAATTTAATATGTTTTTTAATACAACACATTCACATTCTTCCTAACAATTCACTTCCGCTTTTATTTCCTTTCTCGTTTACTTACTTCTATAAATGTTCAACTATTGGAATACCCAAGGACTTGCATTCTGTAATCTTTCATCTAACATTACAATAAAAGAAAGTTTCGAATACAGTATAAATATGGTAAAATGGCATAAAAAGAAACAAAAACTTTAAAATGTTTTTATTAGACTACAAAATATCGGAATATTCCCCAAATGATTTATATGAGGATCAAAATTTTTTGTTTTCTTTTTTCTTTTAATTGTAGAGAATGAAATAATTCCGATTATAAGTCAAATATGAATGCTCGATTAAAGTCTGTTTTCAATAAATATTTCCTCACCATGAACAAATTTAATATATGGTGTACTGCTATTAAATTAGCGTTGTTTTGTGAAAATAAAACATTAAATTTGAATGGGAAAGTTTGCCATTTGCGCTCTATAAATTTTTTCATCTTTCAGATAACACGGTGCGACAGTGAAAACACACCCGAATAACTACATAGTCTAAGTTATTCACTAGGTTGAGTAGAACTCAAAAATACTTTTTTTTCTCTCGAACACTCCAAACTTGTTTTATTTGACAAAAACAGGTTTTTGATGTTTTCACACAAAATTATTGTTTACCCAAAAATATTTGAGCCTATTTTAAAAATCCAAAGTTTTTAGAAAGCGAAGAGATTAGTCTTTGAAACGGTATGCATAAATGTTTTGTTCAAACTTATATGTTATGAGTTTTGATGGGGTATTCTAAATTGCAAAATTTAATTAAAAAATGTAAAATAAGTGATGATATTCTGAAAGTGCATTATCTTCTAAAGAGATCGACCCTTCGTTTGATCAAATCAGACAAAAGCTACCGTAGTTATAATTTTATCCTCTTATATTTTTTATAAATGTCATTTTTTCAAATGAACTTTCAGTTCAAAAATTTTAAAATTTTTGATGGATCTTGATTGTTTATCGCAGAATCTGTCAATTTCACGTTTGTACGACTACCAGAAGTCGGCCAATATTTGTGTTTTTTGCAAATATTATTATTTCGATTTGCGCAAACATTGTTCAACTTCTGGTGGTCGCTCAAACGTGAAATTGACACATTTTGCGATTAAAAATCAAGATCCGTCTAAAAATTCTGAAAATTTTTTAACTAAAAGTTCATTTGCAAAAAATTATATATAAAAAATATAACACGACTATTAAACTCTTTAAATAATAACTACGGTAATTTATTATTTGCTACTATGAATTGACAAACTTTGAAAAAATATGAAAAAAAATCGCATTCGTCAAGTTTATCACATCAAAGCCCATAGCATATTAAGTTAAATAATATATATATATATTGTTTTAAAGGCCCATCTCTCTCCTTTTTAATAAGGTTTAAATTTTGGACATCGGTTCAGAAATGTTTGTGTAACCAGTAAATTTGTGCGTAAATTAAAAAAAAACAGTTTTTGTCAAATAAATCAAGTTTGGAGGGTTCGAGAAAAATAAAAAATGTAGCGTAGCATATTTTTATATATAAGTAAAATATTATTATTATACCGATTACTATTAAATTGTACGTAGCGTAGACTATTTTTATATATAAGTATTATTATTATACCGATTACTTTTGAATTGTACGTCACTAGCCTGTGTGACTTTGTTTAAATGCAACCCTGTAAATAGTTTATACAACGCTGCAATAGAGGAATACTGTTTCGTTGAATTTGAAACTGAATTTGAAATAGCAGCGCTTGCTGCGATTGATATTAGGAAAACGCCGATATTGAAAAGGGTATAAAAGCAGTGCACTCAACGGAATCAGTCCTTTTCTATTGTTGCAGGCTGGTGAGAGTGGTCGCACGACCAATTGCAAGTACATTATAAGCTTCGTGGCAGCGATGGTTGCCGTTGCTTATTTTGTAGATGTAATTGGTTGCAAATTCTAAGTAGATGTTGGTCGCGATGGTGGCCGCAAATACTTGGAGCTTATGTGACTGTTTCTTATTTTTTTCCTTTCTATTGTTGCGGTTATTACTTGTGAGTATTATCAATAAAGAAAACGTTATAAAAAGTATTTTTGAGTTCTACTCAACTAATTGCACAACTTAGACTAGGTAGTTACTCGGGTGCATTTAATTTTTTATATTTTGTCGCATAGTGTAATTTATGGATTCTACGTGAATAAAACTGTTCTTCTTTTAAGGCAAACATATTAGTCACCGAATTTTCGACTGCCTCGTAGGAATCGAAGTGCTGCCAATGCGTGTCCCATCGTAGAAAACAAAGAATTGTCGCAAGGGGCCAAGTCTGGTGAATATGGCTGGTGCGGTTGCAACTAACAGCCTAATGAACCTGTTGTATGCATGTGTTTTGTCATTTCGTACAATTACCTTGCCGTCTCTTGTTGCCCATTCTGGTCTTTTTTTGCTCAATTAAGTTTAAATTAAAGTGTTCTTTGTCGGTAGCGATCTGTATTGGGTTTTTGGAGCTCGTGGTACACCACTCCTTTCCTTCTGTCTGTCATTCAATTCAAGTGACACCAATTTTCTAAATATTTTAAATGGCCAGAAATTCTTTGTTGTGTATCTTTTAACTTTTCTTTATCTTTTTTTTCAAAGCGTCATTTTCATCCAATATAGATTGGAATTTGGGGTCTTCAAACTTTTTTGATGGTATTTCACTTTCTTCATTTCTACCATCCAAATCGTTAAAATCATCATCTGTATGTTGGTTTTGATAGATCATCATCACCATTTGTCTCGACAACTATTTGGTGCGACTATTTGGTACTTTAAACTTTCCGCAAATCATCATTTTTTAATACTCATCTTTATCACGATTAATAAATCATTAGTAAAATTGAGATTTTAATGTAAAACGATAACACTATACCAAATACATATTTAACGATAAAAAAAATGGCAGTATGTAGTATAAAGTTGTTGTAATTTTGTGGTTTGCAAAAACGCTAAGTCCATAAAACTACAAAAAATATTAACAGCACGTGCTAACTCCACGAATATTAATTATTAATTATTCTTAATTTTTGATCTAGGTCATGTAAAGAGAGCTATTTTGTAAAAATAATTGCGTTTAAAAAGTTTACAAATTTTAAAAACTGAAGAAGCCACAATGTTTTTTGTGTCTGCTGTAAAATTTGAAAAAAAGGATTTAACACGTTTACGAATGAGACTAATATGATGTTGTTTGCAGATGTCGTCGCCAACACAAGAAAAATAGGGGCTTGTTCATTCCCTCTGAAGACATTTGTATCTTAAGCTTGAGAATTTAAAACATAATATCCAATCGGTCCAATTTTTGATTATTTTTTTTAATAAATCTGAATGTATAGCGTCAATCGCGATCGATAATATAAACGAGTGACTTTACATCGCCCCATTAAAAGTCAATCAGAGGCGTTAACTCGAACGTTAACTCACGCTGTATGACGAATTGCGCCGTCTGATTAATTTTTGAAAACAAAAATTTGTTCAGCATGGTGCGACAGCTGTCGGCATTTGATATAACGGCAATTGTATTCTCATGTTAAAAGAAATAAGGATCGATGAAAATGATAGCATGTAAACAGCTCAAACCAATAAAAAAAAGTCTCATCTTCAGCCAGTTTCAAATAGTCCTAAACAGAAAAAATGTGAGGCAAACAATAGTCGTTTGGCTTCTTCAAAACTTCACGCTGCTACTGTTTAGTACACAATTTATTTTGTCTTGACGTTTTTGGATCGAGAAAATTTTACTCTTCTATATTGTTACGAAAATGAAAACATTAACGATAAACAAAAGCTACACACACACAAATGCAACGAACTTGTTCCAAGTAAATCAACAGCAACAAGTATGAAAGAAAAGGAGATAGGCAAGTTAACAATAACGCAACAACAAACAACGTGAACAAAATACACAAACAACAATGTATTCGCGATAGAACTCTCAAGAAGGTGAAGACAAGAATATTCTACTTCCAGCACCTTCATCAGACTGAATACGCGAGCATATAAAAAGGCAAGACAAAGCCGACAACCAGTCAGAATTCAGTCAGTCTTGTGTGACGACACGTTGCGTGTGAAGTAAACAGTTTGAAGATCGCTATTGTGAAGATCTACTGAACAGCGGTATTGCTTACAAAAAGATTGTAAGCAGAGAAGAATAATGAACTAAACAAGCAGATTATTGTTACATACGACAAGTTGTATACGGTGGCACACAAAAGTAGTGTGAACAATAAATAGTTTAATTGAAACTGAACAAAAATTTGTTTTTACTTTGTTGACAATCAACGAACTCATATTCTAAACGCTTTTAAAAAGGTAAAAACTTAACAATATTTTAACGATGTTACTCCACAATCTGTTGGTTACATCTTTATTTTCTTCTTTTTTTTTTTTGTTGCAGTGTTGAATTTATTGTACGCTTAAGTCCCTTTTGTGGACAAAAGTAAAAAAAAGTAAACTTCCATTTGTTTTACATTTCCATATTACTTATGTTTGAACACATATGTTAACGTACGTGAGTAAACTTGAAAATAGTAAAATATTAAAGGGAAGCAAAACTGTATAAAAACATTTATCAACTAAAGTTGTGCACGTCATGACTTATATCAAGGACGTATCCACGGTATTATTTTCAATGTTTACAAGCCTAAATAAATGTTGTTCCTTATGATTTGATTCCCTACTCCAATATAAATGGAAAAAGTATAACACGGTTGATATGGATAAAAATTATTGGTAAACATAGTTTTTTGACTTTTATTTACTTTAAACTTTGACCTACGTTAAGAAAAATGGGATCACCAGAAAGAATCGCGCTCCATAAGAACTTCACTTGGTCACACACTCGAAGCATCTGTATCCTCTGGTATTTTCAGCCGTATCCGTTCCATCCAATGAGCGACATTTTTGAAATTTTTGCTTATTATGGTTGTGGGTCCTACATATACCATGTATGCTCCGCTGACAAATTCAGATATTCTTAACCTGGAGCGACTCTCTTGATACATTTTTTTTCGCTCCAAAGTTAGTTACATTTGGTAGTTTAAACCGATCTCTAAGTCTTATATATAAATGTGAGTTAGATATGAGGTCATAGCTTGCAAATAAAATAAAAATAAGTTTGTGTTTAGTTTTAATTAAAATTCTTTATTATTCTCACACATGTCCACAACATGATGTAACAACAATTGCTTTTTTTGTTATTCCTCTGTTTATAGACTTTACATTAACAATAACAATTACTAAACAATTGTTCGACAAATATTTGTAACGGAGATCTTCAAACGACGATTACTCTCTTCAAACGCACCGCGTCTTCACACAAGAACTTTTACTAACTCAGTTGTAGCGATTAACATGGTAGTATGTAGCACATCTCGATGTTACAAAGCCCCTGGTTGTCTCTGATCGATCAACAGCCAACCAAAGTTGCTGGTATCTGACCGACAGATACTGACCGTTTGCCGTAGTCATCCACTTTTGAGGGGATCTTGTTGGAAGCTTGTTATACCGCTTTCATTGGATACTGTTTTTACGTGGTGGGTTCCAAGCTCTACGCACAACCCTAATTTAAAGTCTAAGGGATTGGACTGCAATGCACGCATTAGTTAACATCTAGCGAGTGCTAATATGCAATCCAGGAAGGCCCAGAGAAAGCTGCGTGTCAACTTGAAAACAGCAGGTGCTGGTCGTTCTGGCTGTCGCCATGTTGACTAAAATCAGAAACTTTACCTTGTTTGCATGCATCCAATCCCATCCTTACTTTTTATATGGTAGTAGAATGAATTTTATGGTTAAATTTTCTACTTTATTTCATGTCTTTATTATTTTGGGTGCTTAGCGCGTAAACTTGTATTGTGAACAGATTTTTCTTGCGTTTGTATATTGTGAATACACCGTGTCAACATCTCGTTAAAGTTAAGCAGGTTATTTAACAAGAAAGAAAAAAAATTCAAGAGAAATCGTGGTAATCAAGTGAAAGAAAAACCACAAAAAGCTGTAAAATAATAGAAGAGAAAAAAAGCTCTTAAGTGAAAACGATAGGAAAGTTAAATAGAAGATTAACACACAACGCCAACGTTGATGTGAAAGTACTTCAGTGTGTTTAAATATTAACACTTGCTGCCTTTCTATTTGCTAAAATCTGTTTAAGAAATTCAAAGATTAAGTGGACGCTTTAAAAATAAAGAGAGAGAGAGGCGTTTATTTTAATTAAATATAGCCTTGACTTAAAGATGACATTTTTTGTGGAAGTATTTAAAGAAATTATTATTGACTTTAAATAAAGACATACGTACAAATAAACAAAAAGAATGATGGTGAGATTTTGATAATTTTTGCTAATTTTTAATTTCTCATATGAATTGGTGATTGTAAAGATCTAAGAGCGAATAAAATTTGATATTTCAACTACTAAATTGACTGACAGGCTCTTGACCGTAGATCGAGCCTTAAAAACTCCCTAATTCATGCTTATGTATCACTTTTCACACATAATTTTAGCACACAGCCGACTCACTGCAATCTCTTATCAGTTGATAAGAAGAATTTTCCACATTCTCAAAATATTTTTTATTGTTTTGATAAAATCTTCAATTCTTTCATAACCGGTTTCACTGTGTAGAAGCTGTGTCGAGTATCTAAGACATTTGTTTTGAATTATCTGAAGTTTCTTCAGATGACCTTTTGCTGCTTTGTACCAAATGGAACATGAATACATATGTTAAAGTTGGACATAAGACACTTTTGAATAACAAATTTTTGTTGCTTTGATTAACTAATGAAGGTTTATTTAGCACTGGCCGCAGAGCTTTGAGCGTCTTAAGAGATTTTTTACATGTTTCGTCAATATGTTTTGCAAAATTGAGTTTCTTATCCAAATCCATGCCCAGATATTTTACTTCTCTTTGAATCGTTTGGGAGAGTTATTGTATCGAAATATAATGACTTGCGTTTTGTTGCGGTTAATTTTAAGTTTCCGCTTGTATAAATACTTTTTGCAGGCAGCCAATCCCTTTTCCATTTTCTTTTCGTGAGTTTGCTTGAAGTAATAAGGGCAGTATCATCCGCGTAATATGCAGTTTTCAAGTATGAGGGAGGGAGCAAAGTCCGACGTATAAATTGAATACAATAAAGGTGACAATATTGAACCCTGTGGTATACCTCTTTTGAAGAGGAAAAAGTTTCATTAACTGCCACAACAAATGATCTGTCATCAAGAAAATCTGCAGCAAGCATGCACAGATATCTTGGTTTATTAGTCTGGAGCAATTTGTATACAAGTCTATTATGCCAAACGGTATCAAATGCCTTTTCCACGTCCAAAATTTTTAAACCAGTAGATTTTTTATCCGCTTATTATTTTTGACTATGTTAACTATACTATTAATTACTATTAATGAACGTTCTTAAGATCGCCCTCACGAAATCTTCATAAATGTACACATATTATTTATAAATTAATTACAATAAATAAATAGTTCATTCTTTTAATTATAATTAATTTAAAAATAATTCTTCAAATACGAGTATAAATTACTGAAACACTTATACTGAAATATATACATGTAACGTATGAGTGATATTCAACGACGTATACAACATAATTCAACTCATATTTCATTGTAATTCTCCAACGATACCAAAATAATACTTTGAGATTAATTGTCAACGCACCAAAATATGTATCTAACAAAACAATTCGTAACGATTTATTTATTCCAAAAATTACAGATGAAATCAAGAAGTTTAGCGCAAATTATCTTGAACGATTAAGTAATCACTGTAACTAGACGATACTAATGAAGTGATCAGGCTTAAGCGACATCATATTCTTGATTTACCCTTCCGATAACCTTATGTTTGCGATGTTATGGACTTTTTTCCAAATAATTTAAAATTAAAATTTTCTCAATTATGTTAACTATTGATAATATTTCTTTTGTATAAATATTTTTATTTTTACTTTTCCTGAATTTAATACGTGGCTGGAGCACAACCACGGATGAATTTTTAAAACTTATCTAATTTGCTTAGTATCCTATATAGGATAGATTGTAAATAAAATTTGTTATGAGAAAAAAATATTTCATTGCATACTTTTCAGGACAATTATGGCAGTACAAGCAGTGTGGCCGCGTAATGTATCCCATATTGAATTCAATACCAAGCACACGTATGAGTGATATTAGATTCCATTAATTCGTTATACGACAAAATTAAACTCATATTTTATTGCATACTTTTCAGAGTAATTGTTCCACAACAGGTAGTATGGGTATGGGTGCGTATGAGGAATATATTTTACATAGAACTAAGTGTTAAGTATGCTCTCAATATGAACTTAGTCAATGCAATTATAGTGAATAAAAATAAATAAAATAAATAACTAAAAAAAATTTTTGTTTAAATTTTATTGTTTACATTTATTCTTGCAGCATTTGTTGTTGTATTATTGTTTACTTTTTTACACTTTTTTATGCTGGTGTTTGTTGGTATATTACGCAGCGCGATAATTTGTAAACATGTTCATTGTTTTGTTTTTTAGCTTTTGTTTATAATTTTAATGTTAAACGATATAAATGCAAAACACCATTGTCCTAGTCATTCATTTTCGTAACAATACTTTTTAAAAAATTTTATTTTTGAAATAAATCATATTTATTAAAAAAAGAAGGTACGAAAAATTATTGTAAACAAGAAATCCTTTATTTTTCTAGTAAATTGAGGTTCCATTGGTATGCTTACTAAAATAAGAAGAATTTGTAAGAATTACAACCAGACTATGCTATGTGTGTTATGTGTGTTAATTTTGTGTTGAAGTACATATTATGTACACCAACAAATTGTGCTGCTAATTTTTACATAAAGATAAACAGTTTAGTCACAATTCAAGTTTTCCAGACTGTGGTAAACAAAAGATCGCTTTTTTAAGATCAACAAGCAATCGACTGCCTTGGATACTCCTGCACACTCTCATTGACAACATCGATGTTTTCGACAGATCGTATTGATCGCTCTTTGACAGCAAAATTAGACTCGAATTTGTCTACCACATTGAGAATAATCCTCTTAGTTGGGCGATTATGAAGGCCGTAAAATAGATGAAACACACTGTATGTTTCTTGATAAAAATAACATAATAATAACATAATATTCACACGTATTGTTGAATGCTACTTTCGTCCATGTTTATTTGGCAAGCTACACTAACAACTACAACGAACATGTTACAAGCAAGCATTAACATCGGTATGAAACAAAAAGGATAGACAAACAAGCGAGAACGCAACAACAAGCAATGTGAACCAAATACACAAACACAATGCAGTCGCCATAGAATTCTTGTTCGTCATACTGATTATGTGCGTATCAGTGTTGTTCAGTACTTAAGTACTTTTTTCAGTACTTATCCATTTCCAAAATTCCGCAGTATCCTCGCGACGCTTTCAGTGCTTTTTTATTATTACATATTTTAAGTCTTGCGCTTTTCAACTTTAGCCCCGGTTAGCCAAGCGTCCACGGGACGTACATTGGTTTTTAGAACACGAAAAGCATTGAAAACGGTTGCCGAACCGCAATGTGATTTCGGTAAGCATTTACATTGCTCTTCATATGCTACAAACGCAAGTATGTTCCATAGCGTTCCGTCGACATTTGACTACACGGAACTTTTACGTTTTGTTACGTACAGAACCAGCAGTTTTTGTTTTATATGTGGGTATCACGATTACGTCATTAATTTTTCTATTCCGTGCCGTACTTGTATTAAATATAAATAAATAGTCTAGTAGGTAGTGTGCTGGCTACTATTTAGATGTGAGCTCGTGGTTCATACCCCATGACAGACGTATCCAACATAGCAAAAAATAAAAAATAAAATATTCCTTCATACCTTCATACCATATACCTCATTCTGTCAAAAACTCTGAAAGTAAATAAATTTGCCATGAAAAAGTTTCTCAAAAATCTGTTGTGTGGAGTCAACTTTGAACTGTAGGTCCCGCCACTCATGTATAAAATTAACACATACAACATAAGTGGTTTGAGGAGATGGGTCATAATCCTGATTGAAGGGTTTTATGTATTTTTTTACAGAAGTACGAAAAGGTACTCTTTTAGTTATAGTTCAGTACCATTTCAAAATTTCAATTTTTCAACACTGGTGCGTATATAAAAGTCGAGACAAGGCCAGCAGTCAGTCAGTTATAATTCAGTCAGTCTTGTGTGAAGACAAGTTGCGTGCGAAGTAAAGTCTCCCGAAGAGTTGTCAGTGTTTGCGCGAATAGAAGTGTGTGTATTAGTTAAGTGTGAACAGTGGCACAAAAGTAGTGAGAACAATAAAGAGTTTAACTGAAACAAAACACATATTTGTTTTTACTTGGTTTGCAGTTAACGAACTCAAATTCTAAATGCTTTTAAAAAGGTTTAAACGTAACAATATGTAGAAAGTATTACAAAGAGAATACCATGACTGTTTTTGTATTGACTAAGGAAGACTTGAGTACACCAAAGAGCGTACTCACGGAGCACTTTTCCATGTATACCTGGTCTATATTGTGGTAGCGGACTGATGAAAATAAGTCATGCTTCGAAGGCATCGAAACACATCCTATGTCACATCATTCTGTTCTTTATCGTACTCATTGAGACAAGAATAGACTTCACTAAAAAATTAATTTTGACCTAGGAAGGCATTCTTCGCACATATTGCGCATTATTCCTTGGTTAGTTTTAACATAGTAAGTGGCAAAATCTAGGAAGCATTTTTCGATTGATACATGATAGGACACTGTCTTTAGAATCCAAAATTTACACTTGAAACCAAATAGCAAAAAGGTTACCCATTATATGAAATAAAAAATGCTGTCCTTTCTTTCTTTCTTATCCCACCACTTCTGTCTGTAGTACTGTACAATGGCTCGTGTAGCGGCGGGCTGCATCGTTTTTCTTATATGCGGTGTTCTTCGTTCCGTTGCACCTGCCATTGGTTTCGTTTAGGTAGAGCCTCGAAACCAAAGACTGTTTCCGTAGTAGTCCGCAAGGACTGGGAGATGTTGGTCCAGAGCCCACAAATGTCGCTGAGGTTAGATGGGGATTGACGGAGCTTCTTAGAAAGTTTAGCTGTTCTTTGTAATTGCAATTTCTTGACATCCAGCTTCCGCAATTTATTAGAACGCTCAGACATCAAGGCGCTAATGGTCGTCAAGATAGTAGTTCGGCTCGATATTTGGACCTTTGAATGTGCGCACATCTTTTGTTTTCAGTACCCATTAGATAAGGTTCTTATGTGGTGGATTCCAAGCCAAAAGCCCATCTCAAATTTTAATTTAATTTTGTTTGGGCTTGCCTGCACGCATTAGTTAAAATTTAGCTGGTGCTAGTATGCCCTCCAGGTGGAGTCAGTTGGATTCTGCGAGTTAACATGAATACAGTAACACCAGGGACGTTCTGAAATTCGTCACATTGATCACAAGCTTTGTTGCCTCGTTTGCATGTATTTCATCCTATCATGATCTTATAATCCAACATGTCAAGTTCTCGATATTTCAACAGTTAAGATTGAGAATTTAAAATATTTAGAAACCAGCTTACAAGTTGTACTACAGTACAACGTAACACTTTGTTTTCCGCCAATACATTGATTTAACAGCAGATCGAGCCTTAAAAAACTTCATAATTCTAGCTTATGTATCACTTTTGATACACACTTAAAGTAATGTAGAATTTTCGCAATTATTGATAGATTTTGTGAAAAAATTTAAATATTTCTATTTATTTTCAATCATTTTAATATTCATTTTTATATTCTAACATTTTATTATTATTTATAAAATTTACATGACGTACATTGCAGCATGGTTTCTTCCATAAAAATCAAATAGTTCATGTCAGCTTGGTTTTATATTTTTCTAAATGGTAACATTTTGATATCTAGCACCCTTGCTTTGTGGCGATTTATAAGTTCCCAATTGCTTAGATGGGACAGCTTATTGTCACTCGCTCACAATTGATGGTGCTGATGGTGCAAACCATTGTTATATTTCGTTAGAAATAATTGTTGTCAACGCCGTATGAGGTAAAAAAGTTTCCTGTTGAACATCGAACATCGATTATGTCAATAACAATGCTCACTCTTTAATTCCTCCCTGGTTTCCCGGATACTTGTTTCCCGGATACTGGTTTCCCGGATACAGGTTTCCCCAAATACGGCAGTAAGAAGTTGCTATGCACGTAGCATGTACTTGAACCTAAAACTGCCAATTCGATTTCGGTGGACCACGAAATTTATAAAGACCATCAAACTCAATTAGTGACAAAATTATTGGAATTATTAACAACTGAAAGGTTTTCATCACATTTTCCAAAAAGGCATAATAGTCAGAAATTTATCATTATTACAGAGTAACACATTATCAAAGCGAATGATTCTGTTATTTCATACGTACGTAGTTGACCGAAATATTATCGTCTGCAATATCTATGAAATAAAGCACTTTCTTCTAATGTTTGTCTGCCGCTTGAATTGAATTTGAGAAGAGCAGTAAGAAAGACTCTACAACATTCCACGAAACATCTGCTAGCACTCTGCTCGTAACTTGATAATATTTTCTCTTCCCAAACTGCTAAAGGCATACGGTTCTCTGTTCCAAGTAGTACTATCCTTGGCTATAAATATCCTATTGTCATGTTTATTGCTGCCAATACTTTCGTCAGTTGATAATACGAGCTTCTATTTTCTTCTTCTACAGAGTCTACAGCAGTAGGAATATTAATGTATTCTTCTTCAGAGTCTTCAGCAGCAGGAATATTACAAATACATATACATAATTGGTCATTACAACGTCAATTGGAAATGTCTGACCTGAGGTTTGAATCTTGGTCTGACGTCTAATGAACGCTACATACTAGCCTACGACTAATTCAATCAATACCAAGAATAAAAAATTCAACCTTTTCACTGCCATCCAACACTTAACCTGCAATTCCATCGCAAATACCATAAATAATGTATTATTTACGATAAAACGTCACAAAATTACATACACAACACCAAAGAAGGAAAGTCGTAAGTATCAAAAATGCTACATAAGCCAGAATTATGAAGTTTAGAATTTTTTAAGTCCTGTTTAAAATTTTCTTTTTTATTTATTTTAAAATAATGGCGATAACAATACTAACGTATTAAAAAATATCAGGCATCTAACTTTTTCTGAATTAAAGTTATAGTGTCTAAAAAATTTAAATCTATCATTTTGGATACAAAGCTCGATCTACGGTTAATTTCAAACAGGGCTTAAAAATTCTAAAAATTCAGAATTCTGGCTTATGTATAATTTGTTACTCATATGACTTTCTTACTAATTCTGAGGAGTTGCGTGTATAAAGATTTTGTGAAGTTTTTATCGTTAATAATACATTATCGACGGTATTAGTAAGGAATTGAAAGTTAAGTGTTGGATGAAAGTAAAGAGAATTTGTTCTTGATGTTCCTGTCTTATAAACTGACGAAAGTAACAAACGTGATAATCCACTGTTTATCACCAAAGATAGTACTACTTTGAGAAGTGAACCGTATGTATGTTACTTGTTTGGGAAGAGAAAATATTATCAATTTGCGTGCAGATTGGTAGTTGTTGTATATCAATCGTTATGCCAAAGTAACGCCGATACTACCTATTCCGCCATAATTATAGCTGCTGGTTAATATCTCTCGAGAGTCTAATATCGCGTTTGGCTAGATATGTTTTGTCTTTAATTCGGGATGTCTAACAATTCTACTTCTCAGGTTCCCAAGTCTCGGACAATGAAAGAGAAGAAGTTTTATGATTTCCTTTTCTCCTTCGTCGTTGCAGAAGTTGCAGCAGTCATGATGAGTTATTCCCAGTCTCCTGGCGTGAACACCCAAAGACCAATGTACTGTTACTGCTGCTATAATGTTCTCCAGATGGTATCTTGATATGTTCAATGCAAATTATTTTCTGCACATATCCATGTCATACCAGATCTCTGTTTCTACATTATCCCATCTTACGTTTGCCAATGAATGGAGTTTTTGTGAGTTGTGAATTGGACAAAAATTTATCGTTGGGCCGCGGGAAATGGACCCCGTAAGTCTAAGTGCATAATTATTAGGAAAATAACACGTGATTCTAATATCTGTGCTGATATTTTAATAAATGTGTCAAAAATTAATATTGTAAACTCTGCCAAGAACCTGGAAATAATAATCAATTATATGGGCAAACCATGTCAATATGTTAGTATGACATTTAATATGTCCATTACATATTAGGCAATTTATTGCAAAATCGTATATTTTGCCGTATTTCATGTATGAATGTATACTTTTTACAATCTGCAAATGATATGACATTCCTAGATATGTATATGGCCCAGGTAAATAAGACAATGTCTCCCAGTTTGCAGTATAGATATATGGTGTTAGATCTGACAATATATTGAACATGAGAACATTATTATTTTTACGTTTAGTTTGCATTTACAATTACTTATTCAGAAATACCTTAACGATTAAGTTAGAATTGTCACATCACTTAGGAGTAGTAGGATCATTCTTCCCATACACCTGTACCTTTTATCCGAATAGCATTTTTTATACATGCGGTTCGCCTTGTATCCGAACAGCATTTTTGTATTTACATGCGGCTCTCATTTCGAATAGTCTACTATATGCTCAACAACCCATTAGCAACGTAATTAGTTTTCGAAAAAATTTTATAAAATTATTTTGGTTTAGGGTGCCCTGATAGTCTAGTGGGTAGTGTGCTAGACTATTAGCGTAAGGGTCGTGGGTTTGATTCCCACCAGAAACTCTGGTCTGCGACTACACCGAGCATATGGTAAAAGTTACTCAGCTCGTATATAATTAGAATATAATTTGTAATTGTATCGTAGTTAATAAATAAATAAATATTTTGGTTTATAAAGTTTTAGGAGAGAAATATTTCGAAAATCCAGTACGCTTACCTACAGTATTAAAGAATCAAACAATATTTGTTTATGTATTACACTTCCAGCCATTTAGGAACATAAGTTTCAGTTTCGGTGCCAGTTTCCAGCTGAGCAGTTTATTGGAAAAGGAGACAATGGTACGTATTAAAACATACACACAGTAACTAAAGTATACATACGGTTAACATATTTCAGAAATTTTTTAACCAATCCATTTTCGTTGAAAATCTTTATAGTTTCCTCGATTTTAAGACTGCACAGGCCCACAAAAGTATACATCCGATTAACAAATTTTACAAATTTCTGAAAAAAATTTCTTAAAATCGAAGAAAGATGTCAGATAATTATAAAGATTTTCAACGAAAACCGATTGGTTAAAAAATTTCTGAAATTTGTTATGTATACTTTTGTAGCTGAGTGTATTTTTGCATGAAAATGTGAATCCTGCGAAATTTTATGTCGTCTGATGATTCTAGTGTGACAAAGTTTTTATACTACAACTAGGTTTTACTACACTTGTTTGCTTACTTGCTTTTATAAAGGAAATGGGTAAATAGTATAGAAGTGGTCTTATAATTAACACACCCATCCACTAAAAAATGTTGGTTGAATTTTTATTCTTATTTGCAATATTTTAATTCACTCATACTATTCAAAATAACTTACTAACAGTAATTAATAAAACCTAGTAAATAAATAGTAACATCAACAATAATTATTATAATGAGCTTGGTTTGATTTAAGAGTTCCAAAAAATGTTGGTACATATAATTAGCACACCATGTATTATGTTAATATTTCTCAGAGAGCTGCATGAAATTTAATTGGATTAAACGGTTTCGGATTAATTTCATTACATTTACGTGTTTCATAAAAAATTATATTTTATGTTAAAGTGGGTAAAAAATCAGTTTTATAAATTTATTATAATTTTGTTTATCAAAAATTTTATAAAAAATGTTTTTCTGAAATTGCAACGACTAGATACCTAAAAACTATTAGATCCGCAGATCATCTAATACTTACTCATGCGACGAAAATCACTGCATAATGTTGTCAAAAATGCTGAAACTAGTTATGGAGGAACACAACATATTTATTTCAACAAATATTATCCGTCGCAAACTAAAGGCAACTAAATTAATTGGGTATGTAGCGTAATCCAGGCAAAACGATATAGGCGCGAGAAGTTGCATAATGAAAGGTTAAGCTTCCATAAAGCATTGTGTGGGTCCGATCTTAACGAATGAATCATTAAACCAACAATATTGTGTATATGCAGTTAATTCTATTCGCTCATGAAAACTTGTATGAAAATTGGATTTTTATGCAAGATTATGATGATAATGATAACACACTGACTTGGAGGATCAACATTATATAATGGCCAGCATAAACCTCAGATTTCAATCCAATTCATGAAATGATCTTGAGAAACAAGTTGAACAAAAACCTCTCCTAGACATGTGGAAAGTTGTACGAGCGGCAGGATATCAGAGATTTCTTGAAAGTCTTACTGAAAGTTTGAGTCACCGTAGTCTAGTAGGTAGTGTGTTAGCTTATTAGACGTAAAAGGCAGGGTTCGAGCCCCAGGCCAGACATCAAGACAAAATATAAAAAAAAATTTTCGGCGATTTCCTCTCAGCAGATTACTGGCAAAAACTCTGAGAGTAAATAAAATTGCCATGAAAAAGATTCTCAAAAATCTGTCGTTCGGAGTCGACTTTAAACTGTAGGTCCCACCTCTCATGTATAAAATTAACAGACACAACATAAGTGGTGTGAGAAACTAGGACGTTGTACAATGGGTCAATTCGACCTCCGGATACTGTACTTGTCTTAATTGATAAGTACACGTACTCTAACCTAATCTAACCTACTGAAAGTTTGAATTGGTTATTAAAGAAAAGTGCCTCCATAAAATATTAAAAAAATTAAACTCAAATAATGTTTTTTTCCATTTCGAATGGGGGAATTTTTTCATTTTATGATTTAAAGTGTCAATTATTGTTAAATTAATTTTTTGAAGTATAGACGGGTGTGGGAATTCAAAGACCACCACTGTATATAGAATATAATAAAGCTGTGAGGTTTTTTTTTTGATTGTTTTGATTCTTTTTTCAAAATAGTTCAGGATATTTGCTGACTTAAACAAGAGATTTCCCTCCTTTTTCTTTTTGTTCCTCGATCTCATTGTAATACACAACGACTCTTTTGGGGACAATATTATGACATTTGTTTACTTTTTGTTTACTATTCGATGTGCGACAGACTATAATAGAAAGTAAACAAAAAATTGGGGTAGAGTGAGCAAACTTACATTAATAAAGATATTTATTTTTACATTCTTTTGGCATTGAATTACAATATGTGGATACACAAATGTAATCATTTTAATCAGTGCTGCTGTGGCTACAATTTTGTTACAAGGTCGTTCTGTCGTAATTAAATAATATTGTAGTTGCTAAAATTCAAAAGAATTTGCTTAATTTAAAATTATTTATTTAAAATTACTTATTCAATTAGATTTTTACTTTAGAATGAAAGAGTATTTTTCTTATTCAATAAATCCTCAATATATTCCAAACTGGTCACACCTAATGCCGATACACATCGTTACAGCAGTGTAGTACCACTACCATGCCTAACCCTTTTTTGGGTTCGAGTTCCTCATTTGTCTTTCCTCAACAATGAAAAAAATCTGTACGAGTCTGTCTGAAAAAAATTCATTATTTGACATTCTTGAGTATGGAGGAAGAATGATAAAGAGCTCTCTCCAAAGAATTTGTTTGAAAATATTAAGCATGGCATCGGTAGTAGGCATATGTGTCAGCACCAGGTGTGGGCACTTTGAATTTTATTGAGGAAATAATGAATAAGAGGGAGTATTTAAACTTTCTAAATAATAAATCCACCTAAAGTTCGGAAGAATTAAGAATTCGTAATGGTTATTGTGTCCAAAAAGCATTGAATCCAATCATTATGCTGGTAATACTATGTTCATGTTCATGTAAAATGTCAATTAATTATTGCTCAATAAATTCATAATTTGTTATAATATTGATTAAAACTTGAAATACAGCGCTGTCATAAGTACGTTCCGTGAGCATATTAGAATTTTCCGAACACTTTCTATTGAAATTTGACAACTCAAATATCAACAACAAACAAAAAAAAAAAAAAAAAAAAAAAAACAATGTTGTTGAAACCAGCGTTACCGTTGGAAATTTTGAAGAAGTCGCACAAAAAGGGGATTTTTGAAAAAGAAGTCGCACATAAAGGGTATTTTGGCAGTAAAAAGGGGCAACCTTTTTAAAAGAAAAGAAAATAAACTAATATAGATAAAAAAATTAATTTTTATTGGATTTTGTAATGTACATTAGCCAACATATAATAAGCTTATTTTTTAATAATTTTCCCAATTTTTATAATAGAAATAAATTTTTAGCCAAAAATTAATAAGCCTAAACAAAAATTCTAATTTTTTTAAAATTATTTGTTCTGTTTTATTTCTTGATTGAATTTCATTCAAATTTATGAACGTTAGGACATTTAAACTTCAAAAATAAAAAATGCATTTTTAAAAACACAAAACTAAACTATTATTATAACTAAAAAACAGTTCATTAAAGATAAATAAAAAATTATACAAAATTGCGTATTTTGTAACAAATTAAAAAAAAAATAACAAAAAATATAATATATATTTTAAAATAAAAATACAATTCAAAATTATACAAAATTACTAATTACATTTCAAATAATTAATATGATAAGACTTAAAGTACATAGTATTTGGAATTTTTATATTAAACAAACTGAGATCAAAAAGTTAAACATAAATACTAATATTGTTGCAACGGTTCATTTTAGAAGTAAATAGAAACATTTTGTAATAAGTTAAATATATAGTTTTACATTTTATATTATGTTATTTATTTATATGTCATAATATATCACAATTTTATGAAAAAATATATCATAATGGAAGGCACATTTTTTATAACTTTATTGTTCAGGTATGGAAAATAAAAATTCTGAAATTAATATTTTTTCAAAACAAAGCAACAAAAATAATCAAATTACACAAACTAGTTTATAGATTATTCAATAGACTAATCAATAGAATAGTTTATAAGTTATTTAATACTCCAGTCCATAGACTAGTAGTAGTCTATAAAATAGTCGATCGAATAAACCATTGACTAATACAGTTGATTAATTCATGGTGTATTTAAAAAACTAGTTCAAATGCTATTTAAAAGACCACAGAAGTCAATAGACTGGTTAATATATTATATCATATACTAGTATAATATGTTTACTACTCTATAGACTACTATACATATATGTGGACTGGTCTATTAAATAGCCTTTGAACTAGTTTTTTAAATAGTCTATGAACTAGTCTACTAGTCTTTGAACTGGTGTATTAAATAACCTATAAATCTACTCTATATTGACTAATCTATTAACAAGTCTATAAACTAGTCTGTGTAATTTATTCGTAGTTCTATGAAATACTTAGAAATTACGATGCAGCGATATTTCTCAATGTCAAAAAGGACTATATTACTTAATTTTCCATGATTGTTTTGGTTTATATATTTTACAAAATGAGTTTTTATATATATTTCACAGTTATATTAGTATATTTACATTCGATTAAATTATTTTTTTTGATAAATTAATTCTGTACTTTTTTATAAGTTCATCGTCAGGCACCCAATTTTCCAGGTCCATGTGTCCACTTTTAACCTATTCGATAACTTATTTTTCTTTAATGTTAGCTTCGAAAAAATTCTTTCTGCCGACGCACTACTATGTGGCAGAGTAAATACGTAAGTAACAAATTCATATAAATTAAAATACAAATAATTATTAAGCCGATTTTTTAAATTACCAATTTTATGCCCAAATTCTTCTGGATTTGTAATTTTAAAGATATTTTCATACGATATATCATTCATTTTGGTTTCTAATATTTTTAATTCTTATATAAATATATCAGGTTTACTTTTTCTAAAAAAGGGGAAAAAAGGGTCAAAAATCTTGAAAAGTGTCAGATTTAGTTCATTTTAGTAAGGGGGCACAAAAAGTGGCGGGGTCGCTGAAAAAGTGTCAAATTGCGACTTTAGTCGCTCAACGGTAACGCTGGTTGAAACAACCAGCTGTTTTCTTTACCAGCTGTCAAATGAATATTAAATAAGCAGCTGAACTGCATATATTGTTATGTCTAAACACTTAAAATATTGTAATCAATAAACCGAATATTGACTTAATAAAAGTGCATGTCTGGACATAGTATAGTATAATGTGAACATGTGATTTGCCTTCCAAAATCTCCACAAGCTCTTGCACAAAGTCACAAAGAACGGTTACGTAGTCGCGAAACCTCAAACAAAAGTCAAATGAAATACTTGCTCATGATTGAATGGCGGCAAATATCAACAGGAAATGCTAAACAAAACTGGTATATTCAATGACAAATGGAGATATCCTACTAAATGCTGAGTATAACATTTTAATATATTGGGGCTTTAAATTTTAAAATTTACTCTGTGTTCTTCTTGGGGGTACCTATACTTTAGCGATGCGAAAATATGAAGTCAACAGAAAAGTTTCCTTATTTTTCTTATGGTTTGTTAAAAATTTCAAAAATATTTTTGTTTTACAATATATTAGAAATAAATTAATAAAATAAATATAAAAAACATCAATTATTTTTACAGATTATTAGTTAAAATTCATGAAATTGCCAATAAATACATTGAGGTACGTAGACTTTTGCTGTCCGCTGTATATCTTTGTAGATAAATGGATTGGCACGAGAAATATTCTCATTATAGTATGTTCCCACCGCCGGGCCACACAGAGCCTTTAGTATACTGAGGGTTAAGACGCTGTTCTCTTAGTCTTCGCACTAGCTCTAAACCATCAGAATCTTTAGACTTAATTTTGATTTGTCATAAAAGTGAATAGTTTTCCATTTAGAAATGATCAAGATTACATGATTCACTACAAAGTTAAGCCTGGCTTGTCTATTGTTTTAAAAAAAGTTTTTTTGCGCTTCTATATGTTGCTAAGCCACTTTTCACAGCTATTCTATTAATTGGAGTTGACTTGCAATAAACCCTGCTTATACAAACGGTTCCTTTTTATAACTATAATTAATGCGAAGATATGTCTGCTGGTTTTCCGCGGTCATGTATATGTATAAGTCTGTTTTGTTAAGTTTTTTTCTATATCAAGTAAATTCTATGTACATCTATAGAAAGAAAAAGTTTACATACACGACTGTAATGACGTCATTAATAATAATAAAAAAACTTAATCACCCTTATCGTGATAGGCGTATTCGAGGCGTTTTTAAAAAACGGTATCGTGGTTGGCAAAAACGTCTCTAAATACGACGCTGGTTAAAAATCTATTACAACAACCGTATCGAGGTAGTCGTATTTACCTGTCAAATATTTCAAAAATAGTCGTAAGCCTTTTTAGTCACGACGACGAAGTAAATTCAATAAAATAAAATATACTTTAAATGGATGGAAATAAAATGTAAGGCAGAATTACTTTTAGTAAAAATAAATTTTCTTATGATTTTTAAAATTCTAGCTTGAAAATTACTACACCAGCACAATTGGCCAAGTTGGTTGAATGCATGGAATCAAAACCGTACTTGACAGAAGGATATCATAAAAGTTTAAATAAAATAAATATAAGAGAAGAGTGGAGTAGTATTGCAGCGGAAATAAATGCCATTGGTCCTCCCATTCGAACAGGGGAAGGCTGGTTAAAGGTATGGCAAGATTTTAAATTTAAAATAAAAAAACTCGCATATAACATGGCCGAAAGCCAAGCAACTGGTGGGGGAACTTATAAACAGCATGTTTTGACACCAGTTGAAGAGTTTGCGGTGAATTTATTAGACATGCACGCATTGGTCCAACACAAGGAACCTTTCGGCCTTAAGCGACCCCATTGTGTTGAGCACAATGAAGAAAACCCTAGTAAAAGGCCTAAATCTTCTATGCATATATGAAAGGCTTCGCTTACAGAAGACTGGAAGACATTCCTTCAGCTAGTATTCTTAAAGCAGCAGTTAGCTTGACCACTTTGAACACTCCGATTTGCTTCCTTGGGGTTTTCAATTTCGGAGAAATCGTCGTTAAAACATATTTGAAGGGCTCTTTGTTAAGCCTAAAATAACTAACAAATCTGGAATAAATTGGCTTAAGATATCTCTTTCACGAAAAATGTGTACATATGTTTAAACACACTTCTTATTAGACATGGAAAATATCGCTTTGATGCCTTAATTTTTTTAATAGCATCTGAAACACAAAATTCTTCTTCATCTTCTGAAGATGAATAAAATGCGACGCTCAACATAATTAAATAAATAAATTAAAAAATATCCAGGCAACAAATGAAATTATTTTTACTATTGTTTATTTGTTTTTGTTATTTTATTTTTTGTTTTAATTTTTGTAAAAAACTGTTGTTCTGGACAGTTTTTGTAACAACCTGCTTCAAATTCAAATAAAATTAAGCAGTCTATTACATTACAACTCTTACAAAATTGACATAGTCGTAAAGTTTTCACGATACCATTGAGTTTTAAATTCGACTACAAATACGACAGTCGACTAAAAACGCCTACGACAACCACGATCAGGGTGAATAAAACTGTTTGCAAAAAATTAAACCTTCTGGAGAAAATTTGTTATTATAATTACTCACACGTAAGAAGAGAAATGAGAAAAAGAAAAAGAAATATTAGGAATTATTTCTTTTTAAGGTTGTTTAGAGTAACTTATGTTTTAAAGATGAGTGCCTATGAGAAGAGATCCTTTCATTTTTGAAAATTGTAAATTCTGACAATTTTATTTATAATAATTGAGAGTTGTGATCGCAAGTGATTTTAATGTACAAATTTGATTTTAAGAAAATTCAGAAATTATCCAAAGGATAAATTATAAAAAAAGGAAAAGATAAAATTATCCTTTACATATGCTGTTATGTTTTAGTGTCGATTAATATTAAATGCATTCCAAAATAATTACTTCAATTTTCCAATAAATTTAATTTAAATAATTAAATAATAATAAATTTAAATTTAATAATAATAATTTGATAAGCGGAAACTCAACCTGGCTTATAATAATATAGCCAGATATGTTTTTATTAGGGGACGTCGAGACCATATATCACAATTTTCATTCCATATATTCGGAGTTAATTTTGATAATCTATTAAATATAAAATGCCTTATTCTCCTCCATAAGATTATTACTCTAAAACAGCCAATATACTTATTTAGTAGGATTACATTTGCTAGATCCAACCGCGGTATGAAGATTATCCAACACAGACATAGGACTCTTTTGTCACAACGCCAGTTTTTTATATACACCATCAGTCTTTGGAATACTTTACCTAATTATATTCAGAATATGGGCAATGCAGTTAAGTTCAAAAAGGAATTATACAATCTGTTCAAGTAGTTTTTAGCATATCTTGATTTTTTTTTGTGAATTTTTTTTGATTATATTTAATTTTTCATTTTTTTAATTAATATATTTTTAAATTTCATTGTATCTTAGTATATGTATATATTTTTACTTTGTTTGTATATTTCTTTATATTTGTATATATTGTTCTTTGTAGTTTTCCTAATTTATTTTTTACACATATTCATTTTTTTATCCTTTTTTGTATCGATTGCTATTTCCCGTGATTTTAACACGTTCTTATTCATTTTTATTTCTACATTATTTCAAACGTTTCATTACATATATAATCAATGATTTGTTATTATTTTCTTTCTTTGATGTACTCCCATAGCACTTTCATTTATAAGATTATTATCTTGTTGTGCTATGACTAATAATAAATAAATAACAATAATAGATATAGATAATAGACCGAATATATGAATATGTCCGAATATGACAAGATAATAAAGTAAATAATAATAAATAATGTATAAATCTAATGGAGACAACTTCACTGGCTTGTAGGATGGAAAGTTTTATAAGATGAAAACCAATTTTTCGAGATACAATGAACCCCAAACGATTTATGAGCATATCAAAGTGTCTGAGGTTTGATAACGCTGGAGATAGAGAAGAAAGAAAAGGCATATTGAGGACAAATGGAATAACCAGCTGAGACATTTTTATAATCCTCATAAAAATGTAAATACAGATGACCAGTTAGGTTCATTAGGAGGCCGATGCAGTTTTCACCAATATATTCCTATAAAAGTTTACACAGTATGACATTAAAATTTGGGGACTTTGTGACGATACCCCAAAATATGCGAAATACGCAGCCAGAGAAAAACTATTGTTTTGATTATTATATTATAACAAGTGATAATTTATTTTAAATGATTAACCTTGCTACTCAACTACTAGGAGTACCATCACATTGGCAGACACAATCCGGACTTAAAAAGAAGTTAATATTAGTTTCGGAATTTTATTAGTTTTTCTATTCCATTCAATACGTGTATTAAGTATAAATAAATATTTGTTCAATTCAGTACCATTTCAAAATTTCAATTTATAATACATCCTTACTACAGAAAAAAGTTGGGGTTGATGCCCTTGAACAATTAGTTGCGTATTACGCATACAAGTGCATGCCAAGACGTTGGCCTGTTGTTTTGTTTTCGAATATAACAGATATTTCGACGTATAATTCAGATATTATTTAAACTAAAATGAATACAGTTTGGACTATTATAAAAATCTAATAAAAACTGTACAAGCGTAAATCGATTATTTCATTCGCCACATGTTGACAATGTTGTTACTTTTGTCCTTATTGAAAAAATTTTAATAAACATTCAAATTTACTTTACAATTGTGCACTTTATGTGAAGGCTGCCCAAAAAGATTTCAAATTTTTTTCGGTTTTTACCAAAGATTGAATTTTTAATTTTTGTGTTGTTCGCCAGGAATAAAGCATTATACTCTGTTAGTAGTATGTTTATGTACCTTCGGGGGCACTTATTCCATACAAAATTTGGTGCATGCATAGCTGTAAAAGAGTAAGAACATTGCAGAATTGTGAAAATGAATTGTGTGCGATCGGTCTTTAGGTTTGTAACATGTATTATGAAAAGGTAATGCTTTTTAATGTGTATGTGTGTGTGTGTTAAAATTTGGGAGCATGCATATCTGGAAAAGAATTAAATCATTTTAATTTTCATTTTTTCCATACAAAATTTAGTGCATGCCTGCTTCTTCTTGTTCCTTTATTTTGCATTGCTTTTTAAACGAATGATTGGACGAACAGAATGAGTGTGTGCACGTTTCCTCATATACATCCCAGAGTACAAGTAGACTGTAATGTGAAAATATATGTACGTATGTACGAATGATTGGACGGACCGAATGAGTGTTTGTGTAACATGTAATTTTTTTGTACAATACAATACATATATCTATTTAACATAATAATAGTTAAACATTCGTTTATACAGATTAAATAGCTTAACTGTTAACAAATATTTTTCATAAAATGTTTGGCATCTGCAAATGTCAAAAGATTCTGAGTAAATTTTTTCACAATAATACAAACGTATGACATTATTAATACATAAAAATGGATTACTTATTTTACTAATGTTGCATATTCTTAATTCATTGATAAGGCTTAAAAATTAATCTATATGCTCTTTATCAATCTGATTACTATGTTTTGTTAATAGTTCTTCCAATTCAGCTGATGTTACCATTTTGTTCCCCTTCTTTAAAAAGTTAATAGTAGGTTGTGTTAGTGCGGGACGATGTACTCTGAATTATTTCATTTTAATTTATATTTATTGAATAAAAATTTTAAACACAAGTGCCCACAATTAAATGTATTAAATTTTTGTTTTCGTTCATAATTATATTCAATAGGAAATTTTAAGTAGTTGACAATCTCAAGTGTTCTTTATAGTTGTGGTTTTTATAATATGCTACCGAATGTGTTCCCATACCATTTGAATCATCTAAATTAACAATACCGCATTCTTGTTGGAATGGTTTTTCAGGTAAAGGATCACGCATGAAAACACCCCTAAAGTGTTTAAGATGTCTTCCATATTTATTCAAATCCAAATCTGTTAATGGGCGATTGGGTAGGTTATCTAATAGTTTTTTGGAGCTGGACTATAGTAGAGACCATATCCAATTTTATATGGTTTTAAGTTCAACCCTTTACCCATTGCAATTGATTCCATATATCTGTTATGACGGTTATCTTCATCCAATTGTTCTTTTCCATTTTTGATAGCATTTACTGCTTTGACAATAGCGGATCCTCCACTTGCCAAACCACCAAGCGCTGACAATGCTGTTAGCACGGGAATAAGTGGAAGAAATCCTCCAATTTTCGGTACAGGTATAACTTATAATATCTGCTCGCTTTTTCCCTTTAAAATTTGAATGAATAGCCTTTTGAGCTATTCTAACAGCATCATTTATATCAAGGGGTTTCTGTTCTTTCAATTGTTTTAAAGTTTTTCTCACAGTAGCTGTGAATAATTTCTTATTACATTTATTCATTTTTCCTTTTCTCGTTCTTTTTGAATTCTTTCTTTTCTTATGTCCCTGATCCTTCATACCTAATCCAAATTTCACTTTAGCTTTGATAGCGTTTGTCAGAAACCACGCGTTAGCACGTTCTTTAATATCACTATCTTTAAATTTAACTCGTTGCCAGGCTTTTTCAGCTAAAATTTTATCTGCTTGATGTCTTGTGTCTATATCTTTTGATTGTGAATAAGCAATATCATGTTCTTTACAAGCTGCGTCTAATAAATTTATACCCTTATCTCCTCTTGCTAAACGTTTTTGAAGTTTTGTATCAGGTCCGCAAAATTGATAACCAGGCAGATGTAATTCAACAGGTACTTTATTTATTAAGTTGTTTACAAATCCTCTTCTCATCTTACACTGACTGGGTTTTTGTTTTGACTGTAGATTATAAAAAAAAAATTTTTTTTCGTTACTTTTATACCTCTTTGCAAAAATAGCTGAAATCAAGACGATCTCCTATATATACACCAATTTATATGATTTCAATTTACGATTTGCCTTGGTCACGATCTACTTTATATCTGTTAACGATCTACTTTTTTGGTTTTTGGTTTTGTCTATTTCATTTTAATTTTTTTTTATTATTTTTTTTTTGTCATTGTCATGTTTTAGATAAACATGTTCTACCTCTATGTCTATTTGATCAGCTAGATCATCATGTATTTGTGTTATATATATATATATATATTATTTTTTTTTGGTTACGACATTTTTTTTTTGTTTTTATGATTATATTTATTGAAACCTTCTCCAAATTTATTAATATAAGACATTTCTTTCACTCTTCTAATAAATTATGTTAAATTCTTTAAGTTCTTCGATAATAGAGATTATTTCGTTTTGATGATTGTTGTGTCCAACACCTTCCGATGAAAGAAGTAAACGTAGTCTGTCAACTAGTTCATTAGGATCACCCCAATATATGTAATTTGATTTCAGATTATTTAGTTATTTTAGCATTAAACCACTGCCTTTTGTTAAAAGCTTTGTTGTTGTTTCGAATAAATGTTTAATTATTCGTATATATTTGAAGGCTCGTGCTCCTTTCACTTGTTCATTAGGTTCATAGCGACGTTTATGTGCATTGGTATGAATTAAAATCTCTTTATATTTTTTCAAATCATTTTTAGAATAACGGAGAGGTTTTTTATGAAATACTAGTTCAAATAATACAGGCGTCATTTTCAAATTCATATTTCCTATCCGCATATTATTATCTCTATTAAATATTAATTTTTCCTTGCCATATCTCCAACTACCATCTACATCTTGATTAAAACCATAAATTTTATCCAATTGCTTATTATTAATAAGTGTTTGTATATTTTCAAATAATGGAGAGCTTTTCGTCAGCTTTAAACATTGTTTTCTTTTCAAGTTCTTGATACATGTACTTGATACAGGTCTATTATGGTCATAGATTTTTTCGTCATCATTATCATCAGTTGAAATATTTTCATACTGAAAATCGTTATTATTACCGTTTACATCATCATAATCATCGTCATCATCAATAGTGTTGTCTATATCCTTATGCTTATCTTCAAGTTTTCCGATGATTTCATTATCACCATTTACGTCATAATAATCATCACCAATAGTGTTGTCTATATCCTTATGCTTATCTTCAAGTTTTCCAATGATTTCATTATCACCATTTACGTCATAATAATCTTCCTCATCATCTATAATGTTGTCTACATCCTTATGCTTATGTTCAAGTTTTGGGATGTTTTCATTATCATCATTTACATCATCATAATCATCGTCATCATTAATAGTGTTGTCTATATCCTTATGTTTATCTTTAAGTTTTCCAATGATTTTTTTAAGTGGTTTTGTTATTGGTTGAAAGGTATCTTCCAATAAATTAACTCTATCTATATGATTCAGTTTAATATTTTTTAACTTTTTCTTTAGAACAGCCCTTGTCTTTACAAGATCTTCCAACACTTTATTATGATAATTTTTAGACATTATAATAATTTTTTTTAATTGATTTTGATCTGGTTATGATCTGCTCGCTATCTGATTATGATCTGCTTTGTATCTGCTCACGAACTGCTTTATATCTAGTTATGAACTGCTTGCTATCTGGTCACGATCTGATTTATACCACGATCTTCTTGATGGCTTGTGTCTATATCCTTTGATTTTGAGTACGAGTGTTTTCTACAATCTGCATCCAATAAATTATTCCTTTATTTCCTTTATTCTTGCTATTCGTTTTTGAAATTTTGTATCAGGTTCACAAAACTGATAACCAGGTGGATGTAATTCAACATATAATTTGTTTATTAAGTTGTTCACAAATCTTCTTCCAATCTTACACTGATTAGGTTTTTTTTCTTTTGATTGTAGTTTATAACCATTTTTTCATTACTTTCATACCTCTTCGCATGAAACACTATACTAGCAAGCTATACAATCTGTACTAGCTGTACTAGCTACACTAGATTGTATAGCTTGCCAGTATAGCTAGTACAGCCTGCTAGTATAGCTAGTACAGATTGTATAGCTTGCAAGTATAGCTAGTACAGCTTGCTAGTATAACTAGTACAGATTGTATAGCTTGCTAGTATAGCTAGTATAGCTAGTACATATTGTATAGCTTGCTAGTATAGCTAGTACAGCTTGCTAGTATAGCTAGTACAGATTGTATAGCTTGCTAGTATAGCTAGTACAGCTTGCAAGGTTAGCTAGTACAGCTTGCTAGTATAGCTAGTACAGATTGTATAGCTTGCTAGTACAGCTAGTACAGATTGTATAGCTTGCTAGTATAGTGTTATAGTATTAATGATGACGATGATTATGATGATGTCAATGATGATAATGTAAACATCCCAAAACTTGAACATAAGCGTAAGGATGTAGACAACACTATAGATGATGACGAAGATTATTATGACGTAAATGGTGATAATGAAATCATTGGAAAACTTGAAGATAAGCATAAGGATATAGACAACACTATTGGTGATGATTATTATGACGTAAATGGTGATAATGAAATCATCGGAAAACTTGAAGATAAGCATAAGGATATAGACAACACTATTGATGATGACGATGATTATGATGATGTAAACGGTAATAATAACGATTTTCAGTATGAAAATATTTCAACTGATGATAATGATGACGAAAAAATCTATGACCATAATAGACCTGTATCAAGTACATGTATCAAGAACTTGAAAAGAAAACAATGTTTAAAGCTGACGAAAAGCTCTCCATTATTTGAAAATATACAAACACTTATTAATAATAAGCAATTGGATAAAATTTATGGTTTTAATCAAGATGTAGATGGTAGTTGGAGATATGGCAAGGAAAAATTAATATTTAATAGAGATAATAATATGCGGATAGGAAATATGAATTTGAAAATGACGCCTGTATTATTTGAACTAGTATTTCATAAAAAACCTCTCCGTTATTCTAAAAATGATTTGAAAAAATATAAAGAGATTTTAATTCATACCAATGCACATAAACGTCGCTATGAACCTAATGAACAAGTGAAAGGAGCACGAGCCTTCAAATATATACGAATAATTAAACATTTATTCGAAACAACAACAAAGCTTTTAACAAAAGGCAGTGGTTTAATGCTAAAATAACTAAATAATCTGAAATCAAATTACATATATTGGGATGATCCTAATGAACTAGTTGACAGACTACGTTTACTTCTTTCATCGGAAGGTGTTGGACACAACAATCATCAAAACGAAATAATCTCTATTATCGAAGAACTTAAAGAATTTAACATAATTTATTAGAAGAGTGAAAGAAATGTCTTATATTAATAAATTTGGAGAAGGTTTCAATAAATATAATCATAAAAACAAAAAAAAAAATGTCGTAACCAAAAAAAATAATATATATATATATATATATAACACAAATACATGATGATCTAGCTGATCAAATAGACATAGAGGTAGAACATGTTTATCTAAAACATGACAATGACAAAAAAAAAATAATAAAAAAAAATTAAAATGAAATAGACAAAACCAAAAACCAAAAAAGTAGATCGTTAACAGATATAAAGTAGATCGTGACCAAGGCAAATCGTAAATTGAAATCATATAAATTGGTGTATATATAGGAGATCGTCTTGATTTCAGCTATTTTTGCAAAGAGGTATAAAAGTAACGAAAAAAAAATTTTTTTTTATAATCTACAGTCAAAACAAAAACCCAGTCAGTGTAAGATGAGAAGAGGATTTGTAAACAACTTAATAAATAAAGTACCTGTTGAATTACATCTGCCTGGTTATCAATTTTGCGGACCTGATACAAAACTTCAAAAACGTTTAGCAAGAGGAGATAAGGGTATACATTTATTAGACGCAGCTTGTAAAGAACATGATATTGCTTATTCACAATCAAAAGATATAGACACAAGACATCAAGCAGATAAAATTTTAGCTGAAAAAGCCTGGCAACGAGTTAAATTTAAAGATAGTGATATTAAAGAACGTGCTAACGCGTGGTTTCTGACAAACGCTATCAAAGCTAAAGTGAAATTTGGATTAGGTATGAAGGATCAGGGACATAAGAAAAGAAAGAATTCAAAAAGAACGAGAAAAGGAAAAATGAATAAATGTAATAAGAAATTATTCACAGCTACTGTGAGAAAAACTTTAAAACAATTGAAAGAACAGAAACCCCTTGATATAAATGATGCTGTTAGAATAGCTCAAAAGGCTATTCATTCAAATTTTAAAGGGAAAAAGCGAGCAGATATTATAAGTTATACCTGTACCGAAAATTGGAGGATTTCTTCCACTTATTCCCGTGCTAACAGCATTGTCAGCGCTTGGTGGTTTGGCAAGTGGAGGATCCGCTATTGTCAAAGCAGTAAATGCTATCAAAAATGGAAAAGAACAATTGGATGAAGATAACCGTCATAACAGATATATGGAATCAATTGCAATGGGTAAAGGGTTGAACTTAAAACCATATAAAATTGGATATGGTCTCTACTATAGTCCAGCTCCAAAAAACTATTAGATAACCTACCCAATCGCCCATTAACAGATTTGGATTTGAATAAATATGGAAGACATCTTAAACACTTTAGGGGTGTTTTCATGCGTGATTCTTTACCTGAAAAACCATTCCAACAAGAATGCGGTATTGTTAATTTAGATGATTCAAATGGTATGGGAACACATTGGGTAGCATATTATAAAAACCACAACTATAAAGAACACTTGAGATTGTCAACTACTTAAAATTTCCTATTGAATATAATTATGAACGAAAACAAAAATTTAATACATTTAATTGTGGGCACTTGTGTTTAAAATTTTTATTCAATAAATATAAATTAAAATGAAATAATTCAGAGTACATCGTCCCGCACTAACACAACCTACTATTAACTTTTTAAAGAAGGGGAACAAAATGGTAACATCAGCTGAATTGGAAGAACTATTAACAAAACATAGTAATCAGATTTATAAAGAGCATATAGATTAATTTTTAAGCCTTATCAATGAATTAAGAATATGCAACATTAGTAAAATAAGTAATCCATTTTTATGTATTAATAATGTCATACGTTTGTATTATTGTGAAAAAATTTACTCAGAATCTTTTGACATTTGCAGATGCCAAACATTTTATGAAAAATATTTGTTAACAGTTAAGCTATTTAATCTGTCTAAACGAATGTTTAACTATTATTATGTTAAATAGATATATGTATTGTATTGTACAAAAAAATTACATGTTACACAAACACTCATTCGGTCCGTCCAATCATTCGTACATACGTACATATATTTTCACATTACAGTCTATTTATACTCTGGGATGTATATGAGGAAACGTGCACACACTCATTCTGTCCATCCAATCATTCGTTTAAAAAGCAATGCAAAATAAAGGAACAAGAAGAAGCAGGCATGCACCAAATTTTGTATGGAAAAAATGAAAATTAAAATGATTTAATTCTTTTCCAGATATGCATGCTCCCAAATTTTAACACACACACACATACACATTAAAAAGCATTACCTTTTCATAATACATGTTACAAACCTAAAGACCGATCGCACACAATTCATTTTCACAATTCTGCAATGTTTTTACTCTTTTACAGCTATGCATGCACCAAATTTTGTATGGAATAAGTGCCCCCGAAGGTACATAAACATACTACTTCTGTTCATATATGCACTTTTATTGAGTCAATATTTGGTTTATTGAGTACAATATTTTAAGTGTTCAGGCTTAATAATATATGCAGTTCAGCTGCTTAATCAATATTCATTTGACAGCTGGTAAACAAAACAGCTGGTTGTTTCAATAATATTGTTTTTATTTTGTTTTGTTGTTTTTTGTTTTGTCTTTTTTTGTTTGACATTTGAGTTGTCAAATATCAACAAAAGGTGTTCGCTTAATTGTAATATGCTCGCTGCACATACTTATGACAGTGCTGCATTTTAAGTTTTAATCAATATTATAACAATTTGCGTATTATAATTCAATTTTAATTATCAATCTTTATAATAGAAAATAAACTTATGATAAATAACCAAATTAAAGTAAAAACTTAACGTTTTTATTCCAAAACTCGCATTGGGTCAATATGACCTAAAGGATCATAAAAGGATTAAACTTGAAAGGAATGCAGAAGGGTAAATGATTTCTTCGCTATGGACTGTATATAAGGTGTGAAGGGCAAAGGCTGTAAATAGTCGTCTGTCTGTTGACCTCAATTGTGGAGCACTATGTAAAAAGGGAATCAAAATTAAAACAAGTTCCAAGTTGATAACAAATTTACAAAGAAGCAAGACACTTTCCTTTTTTCTGTTGACTGTTTAATTCAAACTTTTCTTTTTGTTCATTCAACTAGACGATTGAGGCTTCAGTGTCGGTTCCACTTAAATTTTTAAATTTCTGATTTTTTCTTGATTTTACACAAAGTTGTGAGGTTTTAGGTTCTTCAAAAATAAATTCACTTTCTTTGATTTACTTTTTCATCAATTTTAAATATATATAAATTTTTTATTCTTTTACTTTTTTCCACAAAATTATATACTTTAAATATAACAAAATTATTACATCAAATATGAAATTGTTAAGTAAACAAGTTGTATCACTTTGGATTAACAAAACTTCCAAAAAACATGGTATATTCACTTTTTTATTTCTCGAACCTTCCAAAGTGGTTTTATTTTACAAATAAAAACAGTTTTTTTAACTCTTGACACAAATTATTGATTCCTCAAACTGATTTTAAAGCTTCAAAGTTTTTATTTTTTGGAAAGGGGTGAGATAACCCTTTTTATCTTTAAAATTTAAAAATTCTACTATTTTATGTCATCTTAACCATTTACCTACAATTGTCAAATAATAAAATTTCAATTACAGATTTACACAAAAACCAATAAATACTTCATTACTTTCCCCTTCTGTATAAACTTAAATGTAGGTATTGTTTTCCAATTAAAACTTCAATTTAAAGAAAATAATTTCATTTAATTTCAAGCACAGTATAAAAATAATATTTCCCTCCATTTTATTTTTCCTCAAAAACCAACACAGATTATTTTCTGAGTGCGGCATTGTTTCGTAAATCAGAAATACCACAGAAATTTGTGGCAATTTTTACAGCAAATTTGAAAAGAAAAAGAAATATGTTTTGTATTGAATAGATGTTGTCGGGAAGAATGTAAGAAGAAATCTTTGAATAAAACTGCAAGCACAAACAATTATTTTTGAATCATGAAGATTATTACATTTCTTTATCGGTTTGGCTAGGGAAGCAAAGGAGAAGAGGGAATGAAAAAAGTGAATCAATTAAACATCAATTTTCGGAATTAATTTACTCAAATTTAAATTAAATTTGTTGCTTTTATTGGTTCTTTGAATTAAAATTGTTTGGAGAAATATATTTTCCTAATTCTGTTTTGTTGCATTGGTATCGTTTGCTGCTATGGGCATGAACATCTATCAGAGGACAGCACTTCTTCATAACAAATTACAAAAAAACGAAGGACTGATGAAACGTTCAGCATAAAGTTTATCTCATCACGTCTATATTTTAAATTAATCTGAAACTGTTACTGTAAACGATCGGGTTCCTTTAGAAAACTTATTTATATTTTCATATATTGTTCGGAAGTCGCCGTTGCCTAGTGGGTAGTGTGTTGGCTTATTAGACGTAAGTACACGGTTCAAACACTAGATCAGAGATCTCTAGCGAAACGAAATATGCAAAAATTTTCCTTCAGCGACTTCCTTTCAGCAGATTTCGGGCGACAAATGCCCGTGAAAAGCTTTTCAAAACTGTATCGTTAGGAGTCAACTTTAAACTGTAGATCCCACCACATAAGCGTCGTGAGAAAGCTAGGTTCTAATCTAGGTCGTAATACTGTATAAAGAAACTATACAATGAGCCCTCAAATCAATAAGTCGCGATGAAATTACTTACAGTGGTTGCCATGTAATTAAAACATTTCTTTGGTTTTTAATATAACTGTTGACATTTGAACAGGACTTTTTACTAAAAAGATTAGTTTCGTCTTTTAAATACTGGATTCCTTTTCATTTTTATACTCTATTCTATTCTATTTCTTGCAAAAGAAGTCACTATTTAGTGAAATTGTTGTTTTTCAAGCAGACACATATTTTAGGTTTTGCTACTTTAACAATGTACTTTAAGTATCTGTATTAAAAAGCTCTAAGAAGCTAAGAGTTAAATTAGCATCATCATATTGAAGTAATACATCATCTACTTACATACATACATACATAATTGGTCATTACAACCCTTCAGTCAGGATTACGACCTAGCTTCTCACACCACTTATGTTGTGTGTGTTAATTTTTATACATGAGTGGGGGGAGAATATTTTCAGGACAATTTTATTTGCTCTCAGATTTTTCGCCAGAAATCTGCTGTGAGGAAGTCAAATATTTTTTCATATTTCTTTCAGTTGGAAATGCCTGACCTGGGATTTGAACAGAATCCTCACGTCTAATAATCCAACACCACTACTACTAGACCACGGCGGCTTCCAATATTTCACATAAAGTTTCAATTAATAATTGCGCAAAAAATATGCTAATTGTTATAATATTGAGTCAAACTTAAAATGCAGCACTGTCATAAGTGTGTTTAGAGAGCATATTACAATTAATCGAATATTTTTGTTGAGCAAAGACAAAAAAAAAACAATGTTGTTGGAACAACCAGCTGTGTTCTTTACCAGCTGTCAAATGAATATTGAAAAAGCAGATGAACTGCGTATATAACTCTTAAAATATTTTACTCAATTAACCGAATATTGACTCAATAAAAGTGCATATCTGAACATAGTATTACATGTGCTATTTTATCAATACTTTAGTACTTAAGAATAAAGTAATACAAATGAAATTTGATATCACATACGCCTTAACCATATTATGCTTAAATAAAAATTTTTTTTTTTCGTAACTTTATCTCCCCCAAATATCATTAATATTAAATTTTCTAAATGTTCCCAAAAAGCAATCATTGAACTTTTGACAGCTCATTCAATCAGTGCTGTCTTATAAAAGTCCTTTTTCTGGTTTTTTATTATGCACAACATTTCTTTTTTACGTATCAAAATTAAAAGTTTTTTCAGCGATGGAATTTTATATGGGACTTTAAATGAGGCTTAAAATAAAAAAAAAAACTTTATTTGGAACGTTGATTTTATTTTTGAAAATCGAATAATTAATTAAATGTCAAGCCATGGCCAAGTACCAAAACAAAAAAGAAATAAATTAAAAATCAAAATCTAAGAAAATTATGTCAAGTCAATCACACAGACTTAAAAGTGTATTAATGATTCAGAATTTTATTTAAAAGTTTTGCAGTATCAATAATAACGTACATACATACGTATGTATACTAAGCTCAAGAACTCACATGAACTGTTCTCTTTTAAAGAAGATACATAAAGTCATTGATGCTAAACAAAATTGCTACGAAAGTTAACCAGTTCATGTGATATTCTCTAGTATTTAGAAATTATAATTACAAATAAATTTAATCGTATTTTAAACTTCAACTCGAAAACATTATGTTCCCATCTGAAACCATGCAATTCTTCAGACTACATTACTAAAATCCCTTCTATGGTACCTTGCCATGTAAAACCTTCTTACGGCTGCTATGTTGTATACAACTGTTGCGTACGTTTGTATATGATACAATTGATCCAGTAGAGTAAAAACAGCAGTAAAGGATTTATGTCGCTGATATGAATAAAGTGGCTTTAGTGTAAATTCATCTAAATTTACTCTTCAGCAGAAAATTCATGAATATAACGTTGTATAGGGTGGGTAATTTAATAGTTTAAATTTAAAAATACAATAAAATAAAAACGTAATAAAGTACTAATTTTCCATTTAGAAATGGAATAATTTTTCATTCATATGGCTGCCAATGCAGGCCTCACAGTACCTCATTCGATCAGAGCAATTTTCGTGCACTTTTTCGAGTCGATGGTGTGGTATCTCGGCAATGGAATCACGAATGTTGGCTTTCAAATGGTCAATTGTCTCTGCTTTGTCGGCATAACATTTTTCTTTAACATCGCCCCACCGAAAATAGTCCAACGGTGTCATATAGCAGCTTCTTGGCGGCCAATTTACAGCACCATTTCGGCTAATTAAACGGCCATCAAATGTTTGATGCAATAAATCGATCGTGGTATGAGAAACCAAACATCGTTCATATCAATACCATGAAGAGCGGGTTCAAAAAAATCGGTTGTCATGCTGATATAGGTATCTCCATTGACCGTAATGGTTGGGTCGTCCTTCACAAGCCTCACGAAACAGTCACTCGTAATGGGCGTCTTCTGTAAGACCACATGTATATATGTTTTCTGAGCTCAAAATACGTCAACTTTGCTTATTAAAGTACCCACCAAGATGAAAATGAGCGTCTTCCGAAAAAATATTTTTTTTTTTTGGCAGAAAAATGTCCGACAATTTTTCTTTCTTTGGGAAATAAATTTCCAATAAATCCCAAATTTGCTCAAGCTGTAGTCGATTCATTACTTTCAGTGGCGGTAATATATTGAATTTTGTGACAGAATAAAATGAAATAAGTATTGCCAGATTCGAAATAACCGATTGTTCAAATTTAAATCGATAGATGGCAATGTAATCAACCTGGACTTACAATTCACTGTGACTTACTTTCTGTGAGAACTTTTTTTGAAGCAACAATATTACTGACTACTGTGGTCCATTACGGAAAAAAACAGTCTTCTAGCAAATGTTTTAGGACCAACTTGGGATTATTTAAAGGTACCTTTAGCTAAAGGAAACTGTAAAGTTACCTTTAACTTATTTTCCTTATTACAACTTACAGGCAAAATTTTTCAAAAATATGGCAGTGCCGGAGCAATGTCGATAAAACTGCTCAATTATACAAGTTTTTTTTAACGCAGTGGCAACCGCGGGCTTCGTTTTTTTTTTTTGTGTATGCTGATTTTGTTTAAATTAGAATTTGCCATATTGAAAATAATACCTTTAAATGTTAAAGATAGGATGATCCTCCCTTTAGCTTAACGATCACTTCTATTGGGTACTCATAATAACGAAAAACAAGTTAACGACAAGTTGTAATAATGGCGCTTAGGAGTGTAATTGCTATGCGAGAACTTGTCAAATCTGTCGTTGGAATTATAAGTGAAACTGTAGGTCCCACCATTCACGGGTAAAATTGACACATATAATATGGGTGGTGTAAGAAGCCAGGCTTTAATCCTGGCTAAAGATTTATAATTGCCGATAATGTATATATGAGTATACTATAATGTTATGAAAATGGAAACGGTGTTTAACATTAGAATGATAAACAAAAACTATTAATCAACAAATAAAGAAAAATATAGCAAAAACTTCAATATAAAAAGGGATAAACAAGTAAACAACCTGGCAACAACAAAACTGCAAGGACAAACGTAAACAAAATACACAAACAACAATAACATCAATCACATGTTTCCATTTATAGAGATTTTGAGAAGGCAAAGACATTCTCCTTCAAGAGCATTCATTAGACTCTTTACCCCGCCAAATAAAAGGCAAGACAAAGCAGGCAATGGGATTAGTAAAAATTCAGTCAATCTTGTGTGAAGACTCGTTGCGTGTGAAGAGAATAATCGTGGTTTTGAAGATCTCCGTTGTAAAGATCTAACGAGCAGTTGGTTATGTTTACGCAGAAGACTGTAAAAAAATAATAAAACAAAGCAAATTGTTGTTATTTAAGTCAAGTTTACGAACAGTGACACACGGAATTGTGCGGACAATAAAAAATTTATGTAAACTAAACATAAACTCGAACTCATATTTTAAACGTAGATGGTAAAAACGTGACAATATGTATGTACAAATAGGTAAAAAGGCTATAAAGACCATGACAGATCGTCTAGATATTCGATATTTTGTGAACAAAAAAAGGATTAAGTTTCAGGTTGAAAAATGATTCTAGTAGCCTTCAGGAAAAAGCTCTACATACAGCAAGATATTGCGTGTTATAAGGCGGAGATATTTTAATTCGTACAGACATTTAGGCATACAATTTAATTACAATATTAATATGCAGACATATAATGTAATCTAGTGTCAGATATTCCAGCGAAGCCAGTCACCAAATAGGACGTTACGAGTATCAATTAAATAATCAGTATGCCAATCTTCATGTTGTAATCCAAAAACGATAACATTTGACGTTAGCTAGACAACCAATTACTATGCAAGGAGACTTCGTTTTTCAAATAAGGACTTCTCCTGATATTCATATAATAACTCCCTATAGATTATATCTTCTGTCGCTGACCTTCATTTATCTGTAAATGCTTTAGAATCAAAAAACAACCCACATTTGTACTCCTGGTACTTTGGTACTAACATATGTAATATGACAGTGCCCGTTTTGACATAATCTTAATTATGACACTAGAGTTCATACCATACGTTTTAGTTAGGGTATAAGAAGAAATTTTGTTTTGAAAATTTAAGGGTTAATTTGAATTTTGATAATAAAAATACCCCTTTTGCTAGTCAACAATAATAAAGTTTTATTTATTTTAGAAATCTTGTTTGCATAAACAATTTGGTCGATTAAAGAAAATTTGCATAAAAAAACATTGGGAAAAAGGTCAAACAACTTTAAAAACAATTTAAATTTAATTGAATGCGTCAGGTATAGAATTATACGTACTGGTGGGCAATTTTTACAGAACTATTTGAAGCAGAAGTGTTAGAGAGATAACACTTTGATTGAGAAAAAAGCATCGACAGTTTTTGTAATAATTGTTTAAGTATTGTCAGAGCGCGATGTCTGCTAAAACTCTTGGGTTCGTTTCAACACTTTTGGCCAGTAGGAAAGTATTAGATTTAGATCATTAGATTGAGAACTAATAACACTATGCGACAAAACAAAAAAAATTAAATATACCCTGCTAATGACATAGCGTAAGTTGCTAAGTAGAACTAAAAAATATTTTTTTATATTTCTTGAACTCCTCAAACTTGTTTTATTTGACAAAAACTTTTGTTTTTAATTCACGCACAAATTTATTGATTACACAAACATTTCTCAATATTTTCAAAGGAGAGGGATGTGCTTTAAAAACGATACTATATATATATTATTTGACATAATATGCTATGCGTTTTGATGAGGTAAACTGGACAAATGCGAATTTTTTTCATACGTTTTCAAATTTGTCCGTTCATAGTAGCAAACTTTAATTAAAAAATATGAAATAAGTGATGACATTCTGAAAGTGCATTATCTTGTCAAGAGATTGACACTTCGTTTGATTAAATCGGATCAAAATTACTGTAGATATTGTTTAAAGAATCTAAGAGTCGAGTTATATTTTTCATATATATTATTTCAAACGAACTTTTAGCTAAAAAATTTTGAGAATTTTTGACGGATCTTAATTGTTTATCGAAAAATGTGTTAATTTTATGTTTAAGCGCCCACCAGAAATTGGACAACTTCATTTTATTTTGGATCGACTTAAATTTTTCTGCATCGTTTAACCGTGATTACCTCTATTATCCGTGATTATAAGCAAAAAAATTGTTCTATTATTTTGGACAAACAAGCGAAAAAGGTAAATTTCCTCTTTAGTATACGATTAGACAGAAGCATACATGTAAACCTGTTTAGTTTAATTTAGAAATTTGAGAAGTGCGGTTTTTTATATTTTTGAAACATGTATGTATATAAAATCCTTGAATTATTTAGTTTTTATATAAATATGTACATATTCATTTATTAAATAATAAAAATATCTATTAAAAAACTAGCCAAAATTGGTACTCAATTAACCGGGAAAATTGATTATCCAGAATGCTTCCGGTCCCGACTATCACGGATCCTACTGTATTTGCAAAAAACACATATATTAGCCGACTTCTGGTAGCCGTGCAAACGTGAAATTGACACATTTTGCGATAAACAATCAAGATCCATCAAAACTATTGAAAATTTTAGAACTGAAAGTTCATTTGATAAGATGACTTTTGATAACACGACTGTTATCCTATTTAAATAATAACTAGGGTAATTTTTGTCCGAAGTGTCAATCTCTTCACTAAATAATGCACTTTCAGAATGTTATCATTTATTTTATATTTTTTAATTAAATTTTGCAATTAAGAATAGCTAAACTTGAAAAAATGAAAAAAAGTATATTTGCCGAGTTTACCCTATCAAAACTCATAACATGTAAATTTGAACCATATGTGTATGTATACCATTTTAAAGGTTCAAAAAACTTTGGTTTTTTAAAATAGGTTAAAAAATATTTGGGTAATCAATGATTTCGTGTGAAAAGATTAAAAGTCAGTTTTTGTCAAATAAAACAATTTTGGAGGGTTCGACAAATACAAAAAAAAATGTTTGAGTTCTACTCAACAAAACTCACAACCTAAACTATCTCAATATAATATATGATATAAACTATATCATTAGCTAAACTATATCATTGACTATCGCACCGTGTAATTGTTACCTGGAACCAATGGAGGTGTGGAAAAAGTAGTGGCTGTAGTCTAGTAGGTAGTATATTAGACGAGAACATGTGATTCATATTCCAATTCGGCTATTTCAAACAAAACGAAATGTGAGACTCTTTCAGCGACTTTCTCTCAGCAGATTACAGGCAAAAACTCTGAGAGGAAATACAAATTGTCAAGAAAAGTTTCTCAAAAATCTGTTGTTCGCAGCCGACATTAAAGTGTAGGTCCCTCCACTTAACACACACTACATAAGCGGTGTAGAACACTAGATCGTAATGCTGAATGAAGGGTTTGAATGACTAATTATAATAGTTGTTATAAGTTTTCTCTAGAGACCACTCAAATAATAATATCATCACAACTACTAATTGGTAGAACCAGTAATTATATAGTCAGTTGTACTGTTCTGTATAAATGTTGATGAATTGACCAATGTCATGTAATGTATAGTTATATGTTTTCATGTACACGCATTATAACGTATATAGCACATACACACTTATTACAATAATACGCTGTTTATGTACGATTGCATGCAATACTCGTATTAATTAGAGCCTAAGGGGTATTTAGCACATAGGGTAGATTTAATTTGATTAGAAATACAAAAGTAAGAAGCTTTAAGTGTATGGGTACGATGCAATTGAATTAAAATTTAATGGCAGACGTTTTTAATTATCCAACGGTTTTCACTCATAAACAGCAGATTCTCAGGCGTAAGATGGTATTTCATAAAATTACATGGAATGGCAAATAAATCTTCAAAATGAGCCAAGTCGGCTAAAGTAATATTTTACGAGATATCTGAAAAGTTATAAAGGTGACACGCACTATATTGCACTTGCTGTATCATAGAAATGACATGACTCCGTTAGTTTAGTTTCTTCTACAGTACAGTAGGTGAGAGGAAGTGTACCTGTCAATCAAGACAAGTACAGTACTCGGAGGTCGGATTGACCCATTGTACTACAGTACAGTAACTGTAGGTTACCTAAGATGTGGCAGACACCAGCAGAAATTTCAGAAATGCCGTATAACCATAAGTGAAAGCTGGTGTAATGACCGAATTCCTATTACTATAGCTTGCAAATCCTTTCGAGTTATACATATGTATTAAATTTAAACTTATTAAAGACTTATTCTTGAAAGAATTTCTAAACCAAAATAAAGACATATTCTTCATTGAACTATAAACAAGCTATTTATTATAGGACACTTGAAATTTATGTCGTCATGATGCTTTAAAACAAACACTAACAAGTAAAGAACGAACAAACAGAAAACAAGTGTACTTATGTGGAGTCTCAGTACATAAAGATTATTAACTCTATTGTCATACATTTTCAAAGCATATGACACACGTGAAGATTTTGATTGACATATCGAACAGCTGTGTGGGCGTTAAGGATGATGATGTATAGTAGATTATTTATATCATCTTTTCCATAAACCATTCAAACAAATGTGGTGAATAACATGTTGACATTTTTATTTCAAGTCATTGAACAAACTCTTAAGTTGCATACTTCACTGTTATTAAACAAAAGCTCTTATCTGTATTTTTAGTGTTTTAAACTTGTTTACTTTATTACATTTGAAATGATATTCAAATTGTTATTTGTTTTCTAATACCTATGTATGTGTAATGTTAAGTTAAATCAGAATTTTATAACCAAGGGTGAAATGGTGTATTTTTTTAATTGTCATCCAAAATCATGTGCTCTTCGTATTTTATTTATATTTATTTATAAAAATACGTTTATTTTTCGCGGATTTTTTTATTTGTTATCATTGCCAATGTTGAGATTCAAACATTAAATTTTTGTGAATACCACCAATACTTGATCCCAATCTCTTCGGCGTTATTATCGAAATTTTTTTTCTTATAAACTAGTCACATTTTCCCATCCACATTCGAAAAGGATCGATGTTTTTGCAATGTGTGTCGGCGACAGGTATGGGCACTTTGGAATTTACTGAGGAAATAATGAGTAAGACAGAGTATTTAAACATTCTTAAGAATAAGTTCACCTAAAGTTCGAATGAATTAAAAATTTTTAATGGTGATTTCATCAAATAAGTCAATGAAGCGAATCATACTGCTGCTAATGTGAATATTGTTACGAAAATGGAAATAGTGTTACATCGTTTAACATTTAAATGATAAACAAAAGCTACAAAACAAAAACAATGGATTTGTTTACATGATCAACAAATAAACAAAGATATAGGAACATCAGTATAAAAAGGGGATAAACAAGAAAAGAAACAGGCAACAACAACACTGCAAGCACAAACGTAAACAAAATACACAAACAACAATAACGTAAACAACATGGTTACATTTATAGAGATTTCGCGAAGGCGAAGTCATTCTCCTTCAAGAGCATTCATCAGACTGTTTACCCAGCCATATAAAAGGCAAGGCAAAGCAGGCAACGGAGTCCGTAAAAATTCAGTCAGTTTTGGGTAAAAACACGTTGCGTGTGAAGAGAATAATCGTGGTTTGAAGAATTCCGTTATGAAGGTCTGTGGAAGAATTGTGAAACGTAAAATCGTAACGTACTTAAAAACGCCTTAAAGACGTTTGTGTAGTTATAGAAACGTTAAAAACGGGGCATATGTCAACGAAGAATGTAAATAAAAACGAAACAAAACACAATGCAACACACAAACGAACACAACACAATGCAAAGAAATTGGTATACAGACATTTGCACACATCATCAGTGTTGCCGTTTTTGGTTATTTTTTTGTTCAATGTGTATATTTGGTTACTATTTTTCTTATAAAAATAACTTGTTTTGCTTGTTAAAATTAATTAATTACCAAGACTATAATTTTATTTTGTCACTTTTTGTTTTTTTTTTCTCAATTATAATTCAAATTTGAAAAAAAAAAAAAAATAAAAATTGCGAATTTAATTTTGTTTATATGTTTACTTATTTGGTGATTTTTTCACAAATGTTGGTTACAATATTTTTTTTCATGGCAACACTGCTCATCATCACTCATGTTCAAATGTCACGTAAAAACGTGGGAGGATTCTGTTTTATAAAGATCGTTCCGTTTTACTAACGAGAGAGAACGTTTCGGTAAGCGTTTACATTGTTCTCCATATGCTAAAAAGAGAACGTTTTCTATGGTACGTTACGTTACGTGTGAGTAACTGCAGCTTTAGTATTTACGCAGAAGAATGTAAAGAAGAATAGCAAACAAAAGCAAATTGTTGTTGTTTACATCAAGTTGTGAACAGTGGCACACAGAATTGTGGGACCAATAAAGAATTTAATTAAAACTGAATATAAATTTATTTTTATTTTATTTTTATCATATTTTAAACGTTTTAAAAGGGTAAAAACGTAACAATATGTTATTACCTTACCAAAGTCTCCACTGGTTTAATATTATTATTGCACAAAGTCCCAATATGACTCCAGCAGTGTATGTATGTAGGAGTATCCTCTTGACGAATGAAACAATTTGTTGATGCAAAATTTGGTTAAATTACGATATTTATTTTAATTATTATTATTATATTATTTAATTAATACTTAAAAGAATTAATTATGATTATAAGTCTTTTAGAATTAAGTTAAGTATAATTGCAACTCAAGCTCACTCACAAAATTGTTTTCTTCCGACTCAACTATTTAAATGTACGGTCACTACTCAACTCTACAACTGATTGCTTACTTTTTTCAGCGCTCTCCCTATTGCCAAATATAATTACTCTGTAGTCTTTTAGCATGTCCGTTATGTACATAGTGAAGGGTATGTGCGACTGAGGTTGCACCCTACATACGGCCCTCCTGATTGCCATCTTTTCATGTGTTCAGCCACGGTCGTACTTCTAATTGGGCCTTCATGTTGGCCGACTTTATCGACCTCATATCTTCCATAGCGTAATTTCTTTACAATCTTATAGGGACTAAGGTATTTTGCTTTCAGCTTAAGTCCCGTGCCAAACTGAGTGCGCTTGATGGCGACCAACTCGTCTATCTCGTACTCCATCTCGGGTTTTCGATTTCGATTATAAGTTTTGCAATTTTCTTCCTGTATTCTGGATAGGCTTTCTCTAGCTTCTACCCGCAACTCGTCTCTGTCTTCTTCGAAGTCTCGTATAGTTTCTTCGTACAATATTTGCCGAAGATCTGGATAATCGGGCAATCTCATCTCTACATCAGTAAGTAATTTCATAGGGGATATTTGGGTACTTCTTGGGGCGGTTGAGTTCATCAGCATCTGGACTCGGCGTACGTGCTTGTACCAGTTAATGGGATTCTCTGCGCACAATTTCGCCAACATAGGCACAACTATTTTGTGGATTCGATCTACTTGGCCATTTCCTCGAGGTACACCTGTAGCTATAAGCAGATGTTGAATGTTTTCCTGAGTACAATAGTCCTTAAAGGCTTGGGACACGAACGCTGCCCCACGATCACTAATTATCCTTCTAGGGTTGCCGAAAATGGCAGACTGCTTCTCTAGACATTTTATCACCGCTTTGGCGTCAGTAGATTTCGTTGGATAGAGCCAAACGAACTTTGTGAAACCATCAACAACAACAAACAAGTGATTATAGGCCTTTTTGGTTGTTTCCATCGGACCGACATGATCAACATGGTAGGTCATAAGTGGCCTGTCTTCTTTATCAACCGGGTTAAGGTAACCTTCCCTTTTACCAGTTTTAGCTTCAGTGATGATGTACTCGACTTAACTCTTCACCATGTTCGGTACTTTTGCGGACAATCTTGGGATATAATATTGTTTTCCAACCAACTCCTTAGCCTTTACAACACCGAAGTGACCCTGGTTGTGAGCCAGGCGAATAATTTCATCTTCTAACTGGACCGGGATGACTATAAGCTCCTTCGTGGGATCTTTATATAATATACCATTCTGCATGAAAAAATCTTCATAATTACCCAATTCTAATACTGTTCGGATCGCTTTGGTACATTCGTCGTTTTCTTGCCCACATCTTATTCGATGCGTTAGACTGCTATCCAACACTAAGCAAGCCATTCTGCTAAGGGCATCCACATGCTTCATGCGAGTTCCAGGCCTGTGCTCTATTTCATATGCGAATTCCTGCAGGAAAATCGCCCACCTGGATATTCTTGCCGGCACGTCGTCTTTACTCATAGTGCACTTAAAAGCGTTACAATCAGTTACTATTTTGAACGGTATGCCCAGCAAATAGATTCTCCACTTCTTAAGCGCTTCCACAATTGCAAGAACCTCCAACTCATAGGAGTGGTAGTTCTCCTCGTACGGCTTTGTTCGACGACTCATGTATTGGACTGGATGCAACTGCAGGTCGTCTAGGCTCTTCTGCAACAGCACTGCGCCGTATCCAAATTTACTGGCGTCAGCATGTACTTCGGTAATGGCATCAGGATCGTATAGTTTCAAAACTGGCGCACTAACAAGAGCTTGTTTGAATTGTCTGCATGCTATCAAAACTTCATCTGTAATCCGAAATTGGACGTTCTTCCTTAATAAATCGGTTAGAGGCTTCGCTATTATAGCGTAATCTTCGATGAACCTTCTAAAATACGAGGTCAACCCCAAAAACCGCTGCATCATCTTCTGATCTATTGGAATTGGGAAGTCGTTGACCGCTCTCACTTTCTCCTCTGACGGTTTTATCGAACCATTCTTTACCACATATCCAAGAAAATTTACAGACGACTGTAAAATTTGGCACTTCTCCCACTTAATCTGCAACCCGTATGATGCTGCTCTCTCCAACACAACCATAAGTTTTTCAAGGCCCTCGATCACATCCTTGGAGGGAATGATGATGTCGTCCATATAAAGGATTGCTATGCCCTTATGGATGAGATCCGTAAATACAGCCGATATAAAGCGCGTAAACACTGCTGGGGAATTGCTTGTCCCGAACGGTACGAATAAAAACTCATACTGGCCACTATGGGTCACAAATGCGGTAAATTTTCTTGAAGATTCCTCCAAAGGCACATGGAAGAACCCATTCTGGAGGTCCAAGGTAGTATAGCAACTAGCACCTTGTAACTTATTCAACACCTCGTCCATTATCGGCATTGGAAAATGGTCACGAACAATATTTTGATTCAACTTCCGATAGTCACAGCACAACCGTTTTGAACCGTCTTTCTTAGAGACAAGAACGATTGGTGATGCGTACTCGGATGTGCTGGGCTGCACTATTCCGCTCTTCAACCATTCAGCTACCTGCTGGTCCACTACTTTCTGGTCGATAACTGGCAAACGTCTGGGGCGCTGATATACTGGTATATCATCTTTTAAAATGATGTTCATCCTCACAGGGCTTTGCGCGTTCTTCCGCGGTTGATATTTGGTCATGGCTTGAGTCACCTTACTCTTAATGGAGTCATTCAAGTGATCGAGCTTTATCTGAACATCGGGCTTGCATTCATCTGCATTTAAACATAGGTCTGAGAATTCTTCTAAAAGAAGGTTTCTTTCTGTAATTTTCTTAAAACCAACTTCACCATCAGTAATGGTGACTACCGCTTTTCGCAATAAGCTGTTGCCCAACATAACTGAATGTAGAATGTCACGCTCTGCTACAACATAAAATGTGACTTCAAAATCAATATCATCAATTCGAACGACTTCATCAAATCGACACATTGTAATAATTTCGCTGTCGCCAACACCATACAACTTAATTTTCTCCGGCACAAAATTGACTTCACCCAACACAAATAGCATATCACAAGACACAAATCGCATCCCGTATCCACTAGTGCGGATAGAGTCTTATCTCTGATAGTAATATCCTTAAACAACAATCCTGGGCCTTTACGCACCATATTTGCCTGATTACCATCACTTTTGTTTTTCGATTTCCTAGTACCACATTCAAAGGAACGATGACCAAAGCCTCGACATTTAAAACACTTAGGCTGTTTTTCTGGACAGTCTTTTGCGAGGTGAGATTTACCTCCACATTTAAAACATCTTCTTTCTTTCTCATCAGCCTCGACTCTAGTATGATCAGCCCTCTTTTCACTACTCGCTGAATCTTTCCCCTTGTATGATGGCTTAGGGTATGATCGCGTTTTCTCATACACCTTGATTTGTTTTTTCAAGTCACTGATGCACTCGGCTTGGTACAACACCGTTTTATTGAATTTGGAATCAGGGATTCCCTCTATGAAGTACTCCACGATACTCTTTTCGTCCAAATTAATTTGTGCTCCTAACTCCATGATAGTGTACAGATATTCTACCAACGATTCACTTCTGGCTAAGCGTCTATTCCGAATATGCCGAATGACTTCTGCTGCTGAGAATTGCGCTCCAAACTCCTTCTTTAAGGCCCTCTTCAATGAGTCCCAATCACCGATAACCCGTTGACTCCTCACAAACATCTTTGCCGCCCCAACCAACAACTGCTTACCATACACGTACATTTGGAGCGACGACCACTTCAAAATAGCTCCCATCTCCTCGAATTCGGTTAGCCACTGAATAATGTCAGAGGTGTTAGTGCCCGAAAACTGCGACAAACTGTCTTCAACATTTTTAAGCGTGTACATACTTCTACGCATTGAAACATTGTTGGTATCCTCACCGTCATGCACGACAATAGAACCGTCTGCAATGGCACCGCCCTCCACGTCCGCATCACTAATGTCCAACTCAAAATGTCCCAACAGTCTTCTTCTCAAATCATCCTTAAGACCCTGAGTTTCTAAACCCAACTCTTCCAATTTCGCCCTTAAGCTCACCACATTCATGGCCAAAATTTCCTCACGATTCATCTCGAAATTTTAAATCAGAAGTTGCAATTATTTACAATTCGCAATATAAAATATTATAATATAAAAGATATTATAAGGATAAATCAATAAAAGATAAACAATACTAATAATACTTAAACTATTTAATTCAAAGATTTTATGAAAATGAAAGAAGTAGAAATATGAAATTGAAAAGTAAATTATTTAAATTTAAGTCTATTAAAATTATATTTTCACTTGAGACAAGTAAATGATTATTTAATTAATACAAAATTCAATTCAAAACTCTTAAAATTAAAATTATTTTAAAATTTTATAAAAATTTAATTATTCAAAATAAAGTACAAAATTATGTTCTCCCATTACCATCTTCATTGCCCGCTGTGTCCCTCTGCTTTTATATTACAACTCACTCAAATTCTCTGTAGATATATTAAACACCATCCACTCATCAACACGGCTCTCTTCTCTACTCCAACACTGTCAGCTTTACAGCATAGAATTCCCTCAGCTTCACTGGCTTAAATACGCCAACGCAACCAGTGATGCGAACTCTTAGGACACCAAACGCGTGAACAAAAATGAAAAACGGACTAAAAAGGGCTAAATTGAAAAAATTACGTTTTTAGTACAATAGAATTTAATTTTTTTTCAAAAAAGCGCAAAAAGGGGGCTACAATTAAAATAGTCTTTTCAGATAAAAACACCACAATTTTTAATCGTTTCTGAATGTCTGACCAGGTCATAGTGTTTAGCGGCGATTTGCGTGTTGCAGTAAATAGATACTGCTTTAGATTCATCTTTACAAGGCTTTATCCATTTCCTAAAAAGATAACCTGTCTCCCAAACTTTACGATATCTTTGCGTGTAGCACTCCATCTAAACATAGCATAACATTTACATTAAAGACACATCCAAGAATATTAAATTATGACTTACTTAAAGTTATACGCTCATATACTTATTAATATGTTTTTTATCAATGCCTAATTATTAGGTTAGGTTAGGTTAGAGGACGTGTACTTGTCAATTAACACAAGTGCAGTAACAGGAGGTCGAATTGATATCCTAGTTTCTCATACCACTTATGTTGTGTGTGTTTATTTTATACATGAGTGGTGGGACCTACAGTTTAAAGTCGACAGAAATCTGCTGAGAGGAAGTCGCCGAAGAAATATCTTTTGTATTTTGTCTTGATGTCTGGCCTGGGGCTCGAACCCTGGCTTGACGTCTATAAGCCGAAAAGGGCTAAGTTGGCATCACTGAACGCAACAACACCAGCACTGCTTACACTCTTTCACTCATCTCCCTGAAGAACACAATCTCACCTCAACAAAGAGAATTTTAACAACTCGATCAACACTGCTCTGCTTGCGTATAACGACGCAACAACTCACATCCAGTCAGCTTAGTGGTGGGTTTTCTTTTCTATTCTTTTCACAGCTAGAATGTGTTGTTATTTTATTTTGCGTATGATGACACAACCACAACACAAGAGCTTGATATTCGGTTTTAAGTTTTTTCCTTGTACATAAATTTTTGTTGATTTCTTTGACCGTTATTATTTTTTATTTGACATTGAAATTTTTGAGCTTTATTTTATTGTAAACGTTTTAGATTTTTGTGTTTCTTGTTGTTTTATATTCATCTTCCAGTATAAAGTTTTTAATTATTTAACTTTCCAAACTTGTTTTCACTATTTTAAAATTGTTAATTTGTTAATTGTTAATTTAGTGTTTGTTCCTGTCATAGAAATTTTTTATATTTGTTAAAGTGACGCTTTCACTGTCTTTATTTAGCACTGATTCGCTTATAAAAATTCAGGTTGAGCCCCCAAAATGATGTAGGAGTATCCTCTTGACGAATGAAACAATTTGTTGATGCAAAATTTGGTTAAATTACGATATTTATTTTTTAAGGGATACTTAAAAGTATTAATTATGATTATAAGTCTTTTAGAATTAAGTTAAGGATAATTGCGCTCAAGCTCACTCACAAAATTGTTTTCTTCCGACTCAACTATTTAAATGTATGGTCATTGCTCAACTCTACAACTGACTGCTTACTTTTTTCAGCGCTCTCCCTATTGTCAAATATAATTACTCTGTAGTCTTTTAGCATGTCCATGTACATAGTGAAGGGTATGTGCGACTGAGGTTGGCACCCTACATGTATTTAGAAATGATCTCCTAAATACGGTTACGTAGTTTATAAACCTCAAACAAAAGCCAACTGAAAAACTAGCTCATGGGTGAATGGCGGTAAATATTAACAGAAAATGTTTAACAAAACTGGTACATTCAGTGACATATGGGTTAATGGAATTCTTGACCTAAAGGAATATCCTGGTGAATATTGGGTAAAACATTTTAATATATTTGGCTTTTAAATTTTTAATTTATCCTGAGTTCTTCTTGGGTGTATCTACACTCCTGCGTTGCAAAAATATGCAGTCATCAGAAAATTTTTCTTAGGGTTATTGAAAAACATTTTAGAAATAAATTAATAAAAAAGTATAAAAAACATCAATTATTTGTACACATTATTGCTTAAACCTCATGAAGTTGCTAATATATAGTGGCGTAGCATACTTTGGCTGTCCACTGTACACACATATATACATACATACATAATTGGTCATTACAACCCTTCAGCCAGGATTATGGACCAAGTTTCTCACACCACTTACGTGGTGTGTGTTAATTTTATACATAAGTGGCGGGACCTTCAGTTTAAAGTCGACTCCGTACGACAGATTTTTTGAGAAACTTGTCTTTCTCATGGCAATTTTTATCTACTCTCAGAGTTTTTGCCAGAAATCTGCTGAGAGGAAGAAATATTTTTTTAATATTTTCATTTTGATGTCTGACCTGGGGTTTGAACCGTGGCCTAACGTCTAATAAGCCAACACACTACATAATAAACTACGGTAACTTCAAATACATATATACCTAATTGGTCATTAATTAATTGTTTTGTGTGCTAATTTTATCCATAAGCTGCGGGACCTACAGTTTAAAGTCCACTCTGAACGAAAAATTTTTGGTAAACTTTCAATGGCAATTTTATTTACTCTCAGAGTTTTTGACAAAAATCTATTGAAGGGAGTCACCCAAGAAATATTTTTTGATTTTTCGTGTCGTTTGAGATGTTTGACCTTACGTCTAATAAGCAAATAAGCATACTACCTACTAGAATACGGCGACTTCAGAACTAGGCTTATAGATGCAAATTCAAATGGTTTAGATGTGATATTGAACTTCTAATTTTTTTTGAATACGATGTTAAATTTGAAAGTGTTCAAAAGAAGGAATAAGAAAGAAACGTACACAATTGCATTCCAACTTTTTTTTTGGGGATTAAAATATACATTTCAATTAAATTACTTTATTTCGAACAAATTTAAGATTTTTGGTCGCTACATACATACATACATATGTATTTCCGCAAGCAGGTTTTTTATATATTTACATTATACAAGATGTCAAGGTTTAACTTTTCCAAGCCATTGAAGCAAATGACAGTATGCCCACCCCCAAAATGAATGACATACATATCTCTTTACTTGTCTTTCTCAACTTTTATGCTTTCTGCAGTATAATATTATTTGCTCTGTTATTTTAGTAGGTGGCAATGGTTTTGGCCCCTTAGTTTCATGCAATTCAATAACAAATAAAACAACTTTTAATCAATCGCTATAAATCAGTCAAGACTTTAAAATGTACGCCACACAACTAAACCATAGGCTTTTGTGTTAAAAATAAACGTGAATTGTTTGACAAACTTGACACACTTTTGGAACAATACCTTTTATTTGCGGTCTAAGCCAACTGCGGTTTTTATGTACGAGCATAAAATGAAAATGATGGACAATTTATTTTCATGACTTTTGCTGTATCATTTTAAATCTAGAAGCGCCAGAAAGTAAATTTTTTACGAGTTGAAATAAATTTTATTTCATGATTTTTTCGTTTCCTTTCGTCTTGAAGATTTATTTGCTTTAAAATTTCAAACACTGAAGACAACGTGACTGTCGAGAAAAAAATGTGATTCTATCACTCATCATTTCTTATAGTAATTCTGTAACACTTTAGGGATAAATATTCTCTTTGCTTTTATTGACGTGGTCATAAGTATTTGAAATTGTTTTCGTATCTCAGTCGTCAGGCTAGGTTATAGAAAGTCATATTAATGCCAAAAGAATTATTACCATTTATTCAGTATTTGTCTACTTCTCTCTTCCATTTCCACAAAACTGTTGTAGAGTCTTTCTTATTGCTCTTCTCATATTTATCTCATATGACAGACAAACATTTGAAATAAGTGTTACGTATATTCGACAAGTTGTAAAGAGTGGCACACAATAAAGAATTTAATTGAAACTAAACACCAATTTATTTAGTTAGTTAGATAGTTTTTGTCACAGAAATGTGTGAATCTTTTTGAATTAAAATTTATCCAAACCAACAAAAAAAATGTTGATACATATAGTCTTTCTGGAATTGCTTTACTTACTATGTAGCAATTGAGTGTTTATCATAGATCACATACCTGTCACATTTCACCTTAACTAGGTTGGATTAAATCCTTGGGAGAACAATACTCGTAGCGTAAAGTATTGGGCACATACCGACTCAAATTTTGTTTACGTATTATTTTTTTCTTTTATTTAAACCATCAAATTCTTATTTCTTATATAAACCCAACAACTTTTAATAATTAATTTCATTTTCTACACCATAGTTGTGTTGAGCAGTGCACATACTACTGCACTTTACTTTGATTCACATACGAGTTTTGGTTTTATTTCGAGTGTCTGAAATATAGAGCATGTTTATCTGTATTAGTTTGCCTAAGTTTATGCATAGCATGTATGTATTTGAAAGAGTTAGAATAAGCAATTGTTCAGATATACTCAACAACTACTTAATATTCGAAAGTGTTTGTTCAATTTATTTGTCATTGACAAACACTTCACATACGAGACACCAGTTGATTGTTCACGAAACAAAATTGAGGCTGATAAAGGTTTGAAAAGTTGTCAAGAAATTTAGAAAAAGAAAAAGTAAAAACCAACAAATTTTATACGTTCATTTTAGAATTAATTTTTAAATGTGAAACATTTAACATTATTGTTCGATGATGTCGTCTACAGTGTGCGACTAAATTACGATATTAATCGATAATCGGCATTATGCTTACGCTAAAGATAGAAGTTTGATTAAATTTGAATGATTAAATAAAACTTTATTTTCTCATTTTTTAGCTTTGCTCCTGTTTAATTTTTATCAAGCATACATACATACATACAACCCTTTAGTCAGGATTACGACCTAGTTTCCCACAACACTTACGTTGTGTGTGTTAATTTTTATACATGAGTGGCGGGTCCTACAGTTTAAAGTCGACTCCGAACGACAGATTTTTGAGAAGCTTTTATTTACTCTCAGAGTTTTTGCCAAAAATCTGCTGAGTGGAAGTTGCCGAAGAAATATTTTTTAATATTTCGTTTTAGTTGGAGATGCCTGACCTGGGGTTTGAACCGAGACCTCATCTCTAATACGCCAATACACTACCTGGTAGACCACGGCAACTTTTTATCAAGCTTTTGCTGCATAGCAGGTGATTGATCTACTGGATCCGTATCTACTCTTTCTCAAGATGTTTTCCGACATATCTTGCTAAGATCTTCTTTGAAGACGTTGTTTCCTGTTTGGTGTAAGATCCAAATTTATAACTTGGACAGCGATTAAAGTGACTTAAATTTCTAGATTTGAAAATAATGTTCCAATTTTTTTCGGTTTTTTTTCGAACCTGTGCCTAGCTTATTTACACAGCTAGTCATTACAACCCTTCACGACTTACGCCTCTTATATTGTGTGTGGAACCTATGTACAGTTTAAAGTTGACTCTGTACGACGGATTTTTGAGAAGCTTCTCAATTGCAATTGTATTTACTCTCAGATGTTTTGCGAGAAGTCTGCTGAGAGAAAATCGCCGAAGAAATCTTTTTTTCGTATTATGTTTCGCTTGAGATGTCTGATCTGGAGTAGGAAAGGTGGCCGCACGTCTAATAAGCCAACACGCTACTTACTAGATTACCTTCCAATATCAATATTATCATACTATTATTGTGCTATCTGAGCGGCCATTTAATTTCAGACCTAATCGCAGCTTTATTGCGCTTATCTATGTTACAAGGGTCTAGGCCGAATAAGAATATGATATGTTTTTAGTTTTACTGCTGACCATACGATTGCCTTTTAACGCACACATGCCTAATTTCGAATTCTGCTTTTAAGCTTATTACTTAATATTAACGGGACAGAAGTCAATTCTTGTTTAGTAAATAAATTAGTTTTTCATTACCTAGAGGGGTGCCATAAGGCTTCATACATACATACATGATTGGTCATTACAAACCTTCAGTCAGGATTATGGACCTAGTTTCTCACACTACTTATGTTGTGTTTGTTAATTTTATAACTGAGTGGCGGGACTTAAAGTATAAAGTCAACTCCGAACGGCAGATCTTTTGAGAAAGGCAATTTCAAGGCTGAGATGAAGTCACGAAAAAAATATTTTTAATAATGCATGTTCCATTATTATGCACAATTTACTCCAATGATTTGCCATCAAAGATAAGATTCTGTAATGTACTAATGTCTGCAGATGCCGTTCAACTGTGCAGTAGTTATTTGGTGCCTATAATTATAAATTGTATAAACAGAATAAACCGTGGCCAATATAATGTGTTTAAATGTGCTCAGTGCCTCAAAATAAGGAAATCTAAGGGCAAGGACATTTAACTGTACAACACGGTTAGCACAAATTCATATTATTAGTATGATACAGAGTCCCTATATAAGGCCAAGAATCTAGGAGATATTTTTAACAACGTCCTTAATTGGTCAAACCAGGTGAATGTCACTTAGCAGGATATTTGACCACTATAGATCAACCATGCCTGAATCGGGTGATCTGGAGACCAACGACATCTGATTTCAACATGAGAGCGTTACGTGCCACGCAGCCTAAGTCACAATGGATTAGCCGCAGGGGCGATTTGAAGGCATGGTCAATTCACATGAGGCTGTGCTCATCAAGATCGAGTGATTTGACTGCCTTAGACTATTTCTTACGTTATAAAAAATCCAGCCTGTTTTATGCACCAAAATTAAAGTTGAAAAATTAGATATTTCGTATACGCTCCGCTCGGAGAAGCCATGGTGGATACTTGAGCGATGGCGTCAAAAGGTCTTTCAAAAGAATAAAAATTATGGATGATATTTGACACAAAAGTCATTTTATTTAATTTTAAACATACAGAATATTTTAAAAAACCCTGTATTTACAACACAATAAAGCAAACATTGATGATATTAATCGATACTAAATATAATACAGTTTGGGAACCAACCACAACCGTAGGTGGCTAAATAAGACTGTTTTTCGACGTACTTAGAAGACAATATTAGCATCCTTGCTGACTTCTGTTAACCAACGCATCTTGCCAGAACCAGCTCAGCCGCTGAACAACATCCATGTGGTAGAAGAGCTGGCTCATCGCCAACTCGCTCTAGACCGAAGATATTACGTATTAATTTGCTCTCGAATACTATCAAGGCTGCTGCTTAATAGCGTTCGAGCTAGAACGACTTGTAAAATATCAGTTTCGTCTTCTGGTTTTCTTTAAATAGCTACAAAAAAGTATTAGAATTCAACTAAAAACTATATGGAGCCATAAATACTGACAAAGTGTGTATTACTTTTTGGGGACACAAATGTGACACGTATGTTGACTTGTCTATAAATCGTTTTCCATAAATTTTAACTCCACATATATACATATATGAAAAAGAAACTACAGCTACAGGCACTTAAAAAATTTCTGCAAGATCTCAAGGGTAATATAAAATTAACTTTATATCAAAGCGATAAAAATGTAACAAAAACACCAAAGTTTTTAAGTTTTGTGCATTAAGGAAGGCTCTGGAAAACAACTGAAGAAAGTTGTGCAAGTAACAAAGCCGCTGTTAAATTATTATTCAGTAACATGTACAAAAGTTTGTAAAAAAATAAATGAAAATAGTTGGAAAAATTAAAGTTAAGATTGTATGCACTTTAACTTTATGTATACACTTATATATATTTCTACTCACAACCACATCACAAATATATCTGTATTAAAATAAAACATGTAATAGAGTAAATGGGTATGCCAAATAATTGATATGAGAATATAGTCCTGAAGTTACTGCTGCTGAGTAGCACAGAATTTATCTTCCAATTTTATTTTTTATGTATTATTTAGTTAGATTAGTCTTCTGAAGAAGAAGATTAAGCCGTTAACTAGATTGATGATTATAACGGACAGATAAATTGCTTTTCGTTATTATTAGTGGGCAATAAGGTAGAAGTGAGCGTTAAGCTAAAGGGAGGATCATTATACCTTTAAATTTTAATGTTAAGTTTATGTTTGAACTTGCCATATTATATTGTTACGTTCTTACCTTTTTTACAACGTTTAAAATATGAGTTCGTTGATTGCAAAAAAATTAAAAACAAATATGTGTTTAGTTTCAATTAAACTCTTTATTGTTCGCACTACTTTCGTATGCCACCGTTTACTACTTGATGAATCCAGCAATAATTTGCTTTATTCGTTATTCTTCTTTACACTTCTGTTCGCGTACACACTAACTGTAGCATGTTCATGATGTCATCATTGCCGACACATGTTTAAACTAATTCTTTTATTATGCTTTTATCACAAACTATCAATACATATACACACACACACATTGTTGACGGCACTTCTGTTTGGTAAGTTCAAGCAACGATCAATTTGCTTGCGTTTGCAATTTAATAGTCAATGCTGTCAACACTGTTAGTGTTGGACGTATTCATATTTTCATATTCTTAATAATTCTTTGAAATTCTTGCTATAACTTCCATTGTAGACATAATGCTTGATCAGCATTATTTATGGATAAATACTGATTAATTTTAGGGATAAGAATTAATTAATAAAATATAGCCAAACAGTGCACTTCTTGTGCACTTGGCAATAGCCAAACTGTGAGCTTATGGCGCACTTGGCATAAAACAATTAAAACTTAAAACTTCGTAAACTCATTTTACGAATATTTAAATGTTCGGCAGATCTTTACAACGACGATATTCAAGCCACGACAGTTTTCTTCACACGCAAAGCGTCTTCACACAAGATTGACTGAATTCTTACTACTCGTTGGTTCTTGAAGTCGAACGTTCGGGGTTTCGCCTTCTCGAGAACTCTATCGGGACTTCATTGTTGTTTATATATTTTATTCACATTGCTTGTTGTTGCGTTCTCGCTTACTTGTCTATCCCCTGTCTTTCATAGTGATATTGTTGGTTTACTTGTAACAAGTTCGTTGTATTTGTTTGTGTAGCTTTTGCTCATTTTAATGTTAAACGATGTATGCCGTTTGAATTTCCGTAACAATATGTTATTTTCAATATGGCAACTTCAAATATAAACAAAATGAGCAAATACAACAAAAAGGAAGACCGTCGTTGCCACCGCGTTAAAAAAAAAACTTTTTTAATTGAGCAGTGTTATCGACATTGCTCCAGCACTGTCATATTTCTGAAAAAGATAACTTTATTTTAGCATTAGGTTATAATAACTACCTTACACAATGGAAAATTTCACTCATTACCATGATACCGAAGCCAGGTAAGGATCATACCAAGGTTGATGCATATAGGCCGATAGGTCTCTTGCATAACCTATCCAAATTATTCTAGAAGGTACTGATATGTAAGCTAGCACCTTTGTTGAATGTATCCCAAATCACCAATTTGGGTTTAGGAGAAAACATAGTACCATTCAGCAAGCTCATAGACTTGTTAATGTAATAAGAAATGCATTCGACGAAAAAAAGTATTGTTCTGCACTCTTCATTGATGTCTCTCAAGCTTGCGATAAGGTGTGGCATGAAGGTCTTATACTCAAATTGAAGCAAATATTCCCTAAAAATTTATATGAAATAGTAAAGAGCTATTTAAGTGATAGAAAATTTGTAATTAAACAAGGTAATTTTTTAAGTTCCCCTCAAAAAATTAACTCCGGTGTTCCTCAGGGTAGCATACTAGTCCCTGTTTTATACCTGATATTTACAGCTGACATGCCAATAAGTGAAAACATACATACTTCCACATTTGCTGACGACACTGCATTTTTAAGCATACATATGAACCCACAGTTTGCATCGCAGTTCTTACAGGAACAAGTATCCCTACTGGAGGAATGGTTGAAGAAATGGAGAATAAAGGTCAACAAACAAAAATGCACCCACGTAACCTTTATATTGCGAAGAGAGACCTGCCCTGCTATATGCATTAATAATCAGACAATACCACAAAGCAATCATGTAAAGTACTTGGGTATACACCTTGATCGTCGTTTAACGTGGAAATTGCATATTGAGTCAAAACTGGCACAAATAAATATAAAAACTGCTCAAATAAATTGGTTAATTGGTCGAAATACATCACTTAAATTAGATTGTAAACTGCTTATATACAAATCAATATTAAAACCCATTTGGTGTTATGGAGTACAGCTATGAGGTACTGCCTCAGCTTCAAACGTAGAGAAAATTCAGAGGCGCCAAAATAAAATTTTACGAATGATCACTGCCGCCCCTTGGTATACCAAAAACTCGAATATTCACAAGGATCTGGACGTCCCGCTGGTTAAAATGGAAATTATTAGATGCGCTGAAAAGTACTTATATAACCTAGATGGCCACGTAACTCCGTTACTCCGTGGTATTTTACGTCACACTGGCCATATTCGATTAAAAAGGAAGGATACTCTTGCGCTCGGCCGAAGATGAGGGTGATGAATACTTTATTTTTGAATATTTTATTTTTTTATTTTTGAATATTTTATTTTATTTGGCAATGACTAAATAAATATAAAATTTTTTCTTTTAGTTTTAAGATTTTCTAGTTTAAGATTTTCTTTGTAGTTTTAAAATTTGAATAATTATTGTTAGTTCATAATTAATGAAGATTCAATAAAAAAAAATGGAAAAAAAGTTGTAGGTGTTAAGAAGTTAAAGGTGACTTTAAAGTTTACTTTAGTTAAAGTTACCTTTAACTAAACCCAACTTTAACGGCAAGTTGTAATAATGGCCCTAAGAGTATAAGCCTATCTAATATGATGAGCGAACAGTTTGTCAGAATACAGTTTGTCAAAAAAAATTTTGCGTACAAAAAATAAAACTAAAAACAAATCAAATCAATAAAGAAAAGAGAACAATGAACACAATATTTTAATGACTTTTTTGTTTGTCAAAGAAATTTTCGACAAATAGAATTTTTATTGTTGATTTTGTAAATATTCAAAAATATATAAAATTTTGCTATTTTTAAAACCACAATATGAGAAACGAAAGCTTTTTTTCCAAATTGAATTATCTTTTGAACATTTTTTTTATGAAAATGCAATCAAATTATCAATCCCACGTTTTTTAGGCCAACACTCAGGAGATTACACTTAATGCATACTGGAATGATAGCTATAGGAGGAAGGATAGAGGGGTAGTGAACGACAAGTTTATTTTTGAAATATAGTTTTTTTTTCTTAATGACCGATGTAAAATCACGTTTGTTTCTCGAGACTTACTTTGTAGTAATTCTCACCTTCTTTTTTCTAATCAAATATAGTGCCAGATAAACAATTGGACAAGCTGGTGGGAACAGAATCCACTGCCTCGGCAGAGAAGACTGCTAACTACACAATCGGTGTGCAACACGTTAGTATTTAGAAACGAATACAGTACGAAAATTTTTGGGAATTTTACGTTTTTAGTGAAAAATTGAAGGGAAGACACTTAAAGTAAAATCCACAGCGTTAGTTTAATACTTTAAGCTTTTTATCATTATGTAAACTATCACGATTGTTGGTAAATTTCAGGAGTTGAATCTGAATGATTGAATAGCTGATATGGCTTAAGGTTAATTTGGAAAATGGGTTAATGAGTACATATATCAAGTCGGCTAGACTCCCGTATCAATGTAGTGTCTTACAGGCGGACGGCATTGATATCTTCATGACTATTCAGTGAATATTTAGTGACTCTATGAGGTCTACTTCAATTGCAAGGTTACGATAAAGATAATTTTGAAGCAGACACAACTGATTCATTACTTCGATTTTTAGATTTAGCCGTTATGGTATTCCGGACTAGGGTTTGTATTGCTTGCTTGAAATTAGCAAAAGCACTTAAATTTCTGCTATGCTTAAAGTTTTTCAGCAATTGTACCCAAAGCAAACAGCAAAGTCGAAAAAACAGAAACAAACTCATTGGCTGTAGTGTTACAGTGAAATGTTTTCTGCTAACGCAGTCTGTCACAGCTATTAATTTCAAAACGATCACTATTGCTTATAGCGTTTCAGCTCTTGTGGTTTCTCTTGTCCTTTTGTTGTACTTATTTGCTGCGCTCTTTTACTTTGTAAAGGAAGTGACACGCCCACTATAGCCAATCAAACAGTTTTTGTCAAATAAAACAAGTTTGGAGGGTTCAAGAAATATAAAAAAATATTTTTGAGTTCTACTCAACAAAACTCACAACTGACACTATGTCATTAGCTGGATGTATTTAATTTCTTTTATTTTGTCGCATAGTGTAATTACTTAATCCCACTTGTACCTCTGTGTACTTAAAAACTGTATTTCTTATAAATTACGTTGATTATTAAAAAATTATCTTCATTAAATTTATCAAGTGCTAACGGACTGTAATTTTTCGTAAAATATTCAAAATTTCATACACGAAAATTTCATACACAAATTTCATAAAATACGTTATTCTAACAAACTCTTCACTAACCTACTCAGCTGCATGTTTTAAAAAGAACAACAAATTTTTTTTATTTTTTGTTGTACATATTTCATAATCCCCGCATACGAGAATGTCAGAAATAAAAGTTCGTAAATGTGGCGTATGAGAGATATTGAATTAGAGTATTGGGATCAGTCATACTTACACTGGGGTAGGTTTCAAGTATTAATATATTTTATATTTCGGGATTTGGCAACCCTAGTGTTGCAATCTGCCAACTGACAGCTCTATCGTAAAGCTTTACATTTTTGAGGTTATACGTACTCAGAACGTTTTGACATACGAGCGCTATTTGTGTTGTTTACAGTAACTTAAAAGATTCATCTCGCCCAAAAAATGGAATTAAATCGGGAACATTATCGTGCGATTATTTTTTCAAACTTTCGACGTGGATTAACTCAACAACAGTGCATCGATGAACTTAATTCAATTTTTGGCGATGAAGCTCCATCAAGGACCAGTGTTTATCGATGGTATGGTGAATTCAACTGAGGTCGTAGTTCACTCCAAGACGAATTTCGTGAAGGTCGTCCAAAATCAGATTGAGACAACCTTAGGCATTAGTGGGACCAGTATACATTTTGACCGTCAAAAAAATTTGTTCGCGTTAGATCCGACACAATTTATCAATCGCTCAAAAAAAGGCTCGTGTCGATTGGTCGAAAGAAATGCTCCATAAATACGATCGCGGTTCTTCGAAACACGTCTATGACATCGTGACAGGTGATGAATCGTGGATTTACGCGTATGAGCCCGAAAGTAAACAGCAGTCGACTGTATGGGTGTTTAAAGATGAGCCAAATCCAACAAAAGTTGCTCGCGCACGAAGCACTTCCAAGCAAATGTTCGCCTATTTTTTCGGAAAAACTGGACTTGTCGCAATCGTACCACTAGAACAACGCAGAACAGTCAATTCTGAGTGGTACACAACCATTTGTTTGCCAGTTGTATTCCAAGAAATCAGGAAAACCAACCGCCGAAAACGGATCACTCTTCACCACGACAATGCGAGCTCTAAAAAATCGGCTCAAACAACTGCATTTTGAGCACTCAAAACATCGATTTGATGAGTCATCCGCCGTATAGTCCTGACTTGGCACCGAATGACTTCTTTTTATTCCTACGTAAAAAATAAAATGAGAGGTCAAGGTTTTTCGACACCTGAAGAAGCAGTTGATGCGTTCAGAATGCATGTTTTGGAGATACCTCAATCAGAGTGGTAAAAGTGCTTCGACAATTGGTTCAAGCGCATGCAGAAGTGTATAGATCTTAATGGGGAATGTTTTGAAAAACAATAAAGCGATTTTCGATGATTAACCCTAGAACCCTACCCTGGGTGCTCGGGCACCCAGCTTAATATTTAAAGTGTTGTCATACATTGAAATTTGGCAGCACAGTATTTTAATTCTGTTACTTTTCCTAGATTTCCATGCTGTTCTCATTTCATTAGTTTTCAGAGAGCTTCTTAAGCGGTAAGTCGTTTAAATAGTTGATACTGGGTACTGGAGCACCCTGGGTAGTAAAAACGGTACTTTTTCGAGCTAATCATTCTATATTTGTTTTTTTTATCGAGAAGGTAATTTCCTATTATTTAGTTGCATGAAACTTTATTATTTTGGTGTGTATATATGTATACTTATGTAGGTGAAATTATTTAAGGTAAATACCAAATAGACGTACTTTTTTGAAAACGTTATCGCTACAGCTAATAACACCATATATGGAGCAGCGTAGAAATTGGCCCACTTTGAGTGCAAATATTCGTGAAATGATAAATGGCATGCTGAAAACGCCACATAACCCTAATAGACCAGAGGGCACTGCCAAAAAACAGGGACGATGCAGATTCTTTCCTACCTCGAAAGATAGAAAAAGTAAAACTTTTTGCAACGAGTGCCAAACGCCTATCTGTGGAGAGCATCAAATTAAAATGTGCCCCAAATCTATATAAAACTAGTTTTGTTCTTTTTTTCTTTAAAGTTCTATCATAAATAAACAATAAATACATACATATAAAAAAAATTAATTTTGCAACTTGTTTTCCTAAATTTATAACTCATGTGAAAACTGGGTGCTCGAGTACCCAGGGTAGGAAAAGTCAATATAAAATATGGGTAGGGTTCTAGGGTTAATATTTGTTGTTGTTCTCTAATCCCGAAATAAAAGGCAACTCTCATAATATTAAAAACGAAATCTGATTCAACAAATGAATACTGATGGAAAAACCGCATTGGAAATTTCCAAGTCCAAGATTTACAATGCACAGCAACACTGAAAGGTATTACCAAAACTGTCAAACAAGTCCCTGAAGCCAGAAAACCTACACCCAGTGAAAATAGTCAAATTTATAAAGCTGCTGTGAAAGATTCTTTCAATAAAATTAAAAATTAAATTTCATCGGATTTTGGTATTAATATACCGTCCGCGACAATAAGAAAACGTTTGAATGAGATGAAATTTCGTAGATGTATTGCACAACGAAAATCATTTGTGTCAAAAACTCCCATTAGTCGAAGACATTTTTGAAAAACATACCTTTAAGCAACGAATCGAAGTTTTGGACCGTCACATTTACTAAAACATACTAACAAGCATCACAAAACCATTCGCTGAAGACAACTTGCTTCTAATATGAAAATTTATTCAAAGCACAATTCACGCCTAGCGGAGAGTTGCTGAAAACAATATTTCAGGATCTCAATCCAATTGAGAACTTGTTGAATAATGTTGAGATACATGTACGAACAGTGAAACCAAAAATTTTAAAGAATGTACGGGAAGATATCCAAAACAAATGTATGTTGCTAACAAATTATTGTTAAGTTATTTTCATGGCATTACTAGTATCTTTTAAAAAATAACGTGAAGCTAAAAATTTATATTGCAAAAATTGTAGAATATATCCGTAGAACGAGCTTGTATCAAAACTGATACATTTAAATTTTTGAGATTATATAACTCTAACTCAGAAAAAGTTAAATGCGTGATATTTTTTGATTTGTTTGTATTGTTATCGCCATTATTTTAAATCAAATAAAAATAGAAAATTTCATACAGGACTTAAAAAATTCAAAAACCTCATAATTCTGCTTTATGTAACATTTTTGATACATACGACTTTCCTATGGATTCTTTGGTGTTGTGTATATAAATTTTTCAGAGCTTTTGTGAAGTTTTATCGTAAATAATACATTATTTATGGTATTTGAGAAGGAATTGAAAGTTAAGTGTTGGATGAAAGTGAAAAGGTTGAATTTTCTGTTCTTGATATGTTCATGATATTGATAAAAGTAGTCGTAGTATAGTACGTAGCGTGTCAGCTTATTAGACGTCAGGCCAAGTTTTCAATCTTAGGTTATATACTTCCAATTTACAACCGATTATGTATGTATGTACCTACTGCTGAAGACTCTGAAGACGAAGAAAACAGAATCTCATCTTATGAACTGACGAAAGTATTGGCAACAACAAAAACGACAAGAGAATTTTAATCGCCAAAGATGGTACTACTTGGACCAGAGAATCGTATGCCTTTATTAGTTTGGGAAGAGAAACCCAATTTTCACACAGATTGCTAGCAGCTGTTTCCTGAAATCTTTTTTTACTGTTCTACTCATATTTATCTCATATGACAAACAAACATTAGAACATTTTGTCCTATGTTTTTTTCATAGATACTACAGATGATAATAATTTTACGTATGATAAACAAAATCATCCTGTTTGATAATGTGTTACTCGGAAATGATGATAAATGTTCACATATTACACCTTTTCAAAAAATGAGCTGAAAGTATATCAGCTTTTATTAATCTCAATAATTTTGTCGCTGTAGATGAGTAACTAATTGGATTTGATGGTCGTTAGAAATTTCGTGGTTCACCGAAATCGAATTGGCAGTTTTAGATTCAAGTACATGCTACATGCATAGCAACTACTTAAAGCCGTATTTGTGGAAACCTGTATCTGGGAAACCAGAGAAGAATCAAAGACAGACTATTGTTATTGACATACTCGATGTTCTATTGCAAGGGAAACTTTTTCTCCTCCCATGACCTTGACAACAAATTTTTCTATCGGAATATAACAATGGTTTGTACTATCAAGTTTTAGCCAGCCCTCAACTGAAAGTGTTACTGATGCGAGTAACAATAAGCTGTCTCTTCTAAACACTTGGAAACTTACAAACCGCCGCTAAGCAAGGGTGCTATATGTCAAATTATTACCATTTAGAAAAATAGAAAACCAAGCTGACATGAAGTGTTTAATTTTTACGTAAAAATCATACTGCAGTGTACATCATGTTAAAAATTTTTGGCGTAAATTTCTTAAAAGTGATAATATTTAGAATGTAATAATATAAAATAGTTTTATTAAAATGAATTAAAATAAATAAATATATTTTAATTTTTTAACATCGAAAATTCTATGAAATACAAGTATGTATCAAAAGTGATACATAGCTAGAATTATGAAGTTTTTTAAGGCTCGATCTACGGATATACATATATAGGAGGTGTCGTGTCCGAAATATATGGCCACAAAAATCATGTTGGATTTTCGATCATTGTGAAGTGAAGTTCATGACAAATTTTAATATGAAATATATATGTATATGCATCCAAACTCAAACGTTGCCTATGGTGTTATACGGTATATAATCTACTACGTACCGCATGTGTCACACATTTACATAATACGTGCCAAATATGATGAATCAATTGATTACTATTTGAAGGAAAAACTCGTTATTGTTTTAATCATAAAGATTAAAAATGTTGACTAAAAAACGTTGCACGATTAAGCAAGAAAGATGAAAATAAAAGATGAAAAGCACTTGTTGTTTGTATTGTGAACAAAAGTGGCGCATTAAAAATTCAATGAATAAAAATGAATGTCATCACTAAAAAATATTGAATTCAGGTCACAGCAGAAAGCTTATTATTTTGTTGGTTAAAAAAAGTAATCATATGCCTGACTGAATTTCCCTGCTACCTGAAGGCCGACACACTTATTTAAATTTTTATACAATAAACGAGCGCTTAAAAGACTGATTTAATATTAATTTAAAAATTTTTTTGAAATTTACGTAACAAGAACTTACAGCTATATAATCGTAGAGGAATATAATTGAACTTTACTGTCAATCTCGTTGAGAGCTGAAAATGTGTTCTTCATTACTTCGGCTTCCTTGCCGAAAATTTCTGGAAATAGCAAAAGGATAAGTTCCCAGAATTGTTTTGCTATATTGGTGGATGAGGAATCAACTAAAGTTCCCAAATTCAAATCACTTAAACCCCCTTCCAATATTCTTGAGGGAATTAAACACAAACGAGACTATTAAGTGTCTTGTCAGTCTCATAGGGGAGAACTTATTCTATGTGACTAAAATTAAACGGGGTAACCTATAGTATACGAAATTAAAAATCAGTTAAATCATGAAAATGATTTCCGCAAAATTGTTAATGACCTAGAATTAAAAAATAAAATTTTTTATACATACCAATTGAAAAGTGCTAAAGTGGTGGTGATCAAAGGAATACACTCATGCGTGTCTCCTGATGAAATAAGAGACGGTTTAAAAGACAAAAGATTTCTAGTAAAAAAGGTATTGAATATTAAAAATAAGGAAAATGTTCACCAACCAATGTTCCGAATAGAGATGGAACCAGGAGACATGAAACTGAAAGAAATGAAGTCCATCCAATATATAATTTAAGATATTTGCTTCATCGCTGAGTAACGGTAGATGAACTTCACAAGCAAACAGGTCCGGTTCAGTGTACGAACTGCCAGGAATTTGGACATACCAAGGCTTACTGCAAACTACCCACAGTTTGCGTTGTGTGTGGAGACCTGCATATATCAGTCATGTGTGATAAGTCAAAAGAAGACTTAAAGGTCAAGAAGTGCACTAACTGCGATTGTAACCACACAGCAAATTATCGCAGTTGTCCTCTTTTTATCTATGTGAAACAAGCTGCGACCCGTAAAACTGAAGTAGTGCAAGTTCAACCAAAACCAAGAAGCACTGAAAAACCCCTGATCTCAGTGTTGTTAGCAGCCACTTTTCATACGCTGACATCTTAAAATCAAGCCAGTCTACAGAAACTAATGCAACGGTTGGATTTAAATCGGTACCTACTCCTAATCCGCAGCCCAAAGCAAGAGTTCCTGAATTTAATTTTAGTCGTTTAGAATCTACAATAGACAATCTGGTGCAGACAGCAAGCAATTTCACTAATACAATGAGCAACCTATTACTCAATTTTACCAACTCTATGAGCAACATGATGAAGGAAATGCTGAGGATGCAGCAAATGATACTGCAGACCATCGGCAATAAACCATGAATAGTCAAAAAATCTGTTTTTGGAACGCAAACGGCATCCGCCATCATAAGAATGAACTGGAATATTTTTTAAAAAACAAACAGATATTATTCTGGTCTCTGAAACACTAAATATGCATACTGGGGATCGCGCCTTATAAACCCTAAGGGTTGTATTTTGTTTGATGCAGTATCAAAATCGGGACTGAAGGTTATTTCACTTATTGGCCCCCTGACCGGAATAAGATTCCCGATTTGATTGACTTTGGTGTGATCAAAGGTGTTTCTGGAGAAGAAATTCAAGCTGAATCGTCATTGAATTTGTCTTCGGACCACTCGCCTACTATTGTCACAGTATCGTTCTCAGATAAATTGGTTGAAGTTTAGGAAATATCTTAGCACGCATTGCTCTCAGAACTTACCACTTAGAAGTCCAACAGAGATTGACCAGTCTATTGAGAAGCTTGAAGAAAATCTAACAATAATTCAGTCTGTTTTGCCAAATCATCATGGACGGATATATCATTTTAAAATACGTCAAAATAAAAAAATTGTGTTCTATTTGGGCAACGTACCACGCCATTCGCCTATTTTACGTTCGATGTAATCGTTTTATACAAAGGACTTTTCGTAATGCGGTGGCTAAATGTCCACTAGTTCAGTATACGATAGAAAAACTGTTGCACGTCGACAAAATGTTAGATCAGAAAACTTTGTCGCTATCTTGAGAGTATGTAGGAGTCGGAGTCGGTAAATTTTCCGTTCACAAGAATTCTTGCCTGCACCTGTAAAAAATGCAACTGACCCAGAAAATAACCAGCCAAAGAAAAAGTCTTTCTCATTGAACAGTCTCTGGAATTGTTGGCAACTGACTCTCATTTGCATCTAAAAATCATCTTCAAAGATGAACAAATAGGTATGCCAACAAACATAATTGTCAAATTTGGAACTTCAACAATGTACATGAGATCCACAAGTGTCCAAAACTTTCCAAAAAAATTTATTGTTTAGGTGTAATTAACTGATATTTCGTTGAGAACGGCTATATTCAGGCCACCACTGTCAACGGCGAACACTAAACCTCTATGATTACCATCTTCTTTTGGCCTGATTAGATGATTTGGCCACCAACGATATGTGGTTTCAATAGGACGGCGCTACGTGCCACTCGTCTTAAGTCACACTGGATATTCTGCATGAGCGATTTAAGGGCATGGTCATTTCACTGGGCCCTGAGATCGTGTGATTTGAATCCGTTAGACTTTTTCTTGTGGGTTTTTTAATCTCAGGTGTATGCGAATAGGACACAAACCACACCGATTTTTAAAGCCAACATAACCTATGACATCAGATATGTTGTGGACAATTTGTGTGCGCTGTACTCGAAGAATTCATAAAAGAAATTTAAACGGTGTTATACGCTACATATAATAGCATCAATAGGCCTCATCGCTAAAGATAATTGTTGGATTAAAATAAATGTCAGTTGCCTACTGCTTCATATCCTATCCAGCGAACTCACGTCGTTGTCTATAGTCATCCATGGTGATTTGATTATGGATGAAAACTAAATTGACAGAAATTAGAAAGTGCCTATTGGAAGGCTCTATAGCTTATAAGAATTGCCCACATGAAATTGAAGACAAGAAAGGCAGTTTTTACCATCCAATGACCATCCATGGACTCAGTTTCTCACACCACTTATTTCAAGTGTGTTAATTTTATACATGAGTGGCGGGACCTACAGTTTAGAGTCGACTCCGAACGACAGATTTTTGAGAAACAGCAATCTGGTGAGAGGAAGTCGCCGAAGTAATATTTTTTCATATTTCTTTTTGATGTCTAACCTGGGGTTAGAACCGTGGCCTTGCATCTAATAAGCCAACACACTACCAACAAGACTACGGCGACTCCAAGAACAACACCTGTATTTAATAAAAAACATTTGTTGATATAAATTAGTTTTGTTTACTTCAAATTAGAATGTTCTGTGGCGTTTCTTTAAGAAACTTTATTAGAAAGCATTGCGACTATTGCGATATTCTTCAAAGGAGCATAATCTTAATCAAAAGTAAGTGAAAAAGATTTGCCTGTATTTCATTTATTTTCACATATCATGTTTTCATTTTATGATAAATTTTCCTGAATATATGTATCTTAACAAAAAAAGGTTATGTAATTGCCTCAAAAAAAAAAGAATGTTCAAAGTTTAAACCATTAAAACATACAACCAGTTTGTAAGAGAAACGTAATCTTAAGGTAATTGCACATCCATTACGCTTAATAGAAGACAAGTATTAGATGAAAGACGGCGCTTTTTAAGAGTGATAAAGAGTAGTAAGAAAAGGGCAGAGATTCTGGATTCTGGCATGGAAATTGTCTTATATCGTTTAACAATAAAATGATAAACAAAAGCTACAAAAACAAAAACAATGAACTTGTTTACAGGATAAACAAGTAAACAAAAATAAACCAACATCAGTATAAAAAGGGGATAAACAAGTTAACAAAAATACAACAACAAACAATATAAACCAAATACACAAACAACAATGAAACAACAATGTTTACATTTATGGAGATCCCGAGAAGGCGAAGCCACGAACATTCGACTTCAAGATCATTCATTAGACTGTTTACGTTGGTATATAAAATGCAAGACAAAGCAGGCAACGGAGTCAGTAAAAAGTCAGTCATTCTCGTGTGAAGACGCGTTGCGTGTCAAGAGAATAATAGCGGATGGAAGATCTCCGTCATAAAGACCTACCGAACAATTGTTAGTGTTTACGCAAAAGAGTCTACCGAAGAATAATAAATAAAGCAATTGTTGTTATTTACATCAAGTTGTGAACAGCGGCACACAGAATCGTGTGAACAATAAAGAATTTATATAAAACATTAAATTTATTTTTATTTTATTTGCAATCTACGAACTCATATTTTAAACATTTTAAAAATTAAAAAAACATAGTGTATTATTTTCTAGTATGTACATTAATATCAAAAGGTAATCTGTGTGCGAATGCATACATATACATATATATATAGTGAAGCGTCAGTCTTAAATGTTTGACACATTTTTGCCCTTTTATTTAAAGAATATGGTAGAGTTATCAAAAAATATAATTTTATTAATTCTTTACTTCGGTTTAATTACAATACACAAGTATTTCTTGTGAACAGGACTAAAGCAAATAATATCTTTATCTCTTGTCTCTGCGTAGAGGCGACTTCGGTGAAAATGTATTTGATTAGATACTTTGCTGATTTGATCCTAAAAGGGCAGAAAGATGGCCAAATACATTATTTATAGTCGTATTGATGTCTTTTAATTCATAAATTCCAACTTGGTTGTCTTGGGTTTATTGTTACGCACTTAAACCATTAAAAGAGAAACGTTATGTGGATATGAATTGCACATCCGTTATAAGGTAATAGTCAAAAGACATATAATATCTGAGAGACTACTCTTTACAATTACAATGAAAAGTGGTGAGAAAAGGAAATAGGCTCTGGAAATCAAATAAGAATTACTTCTTGAACTGTGAGTTTTTATTTTCTAGGAATAATCCGTTATCTCTTAGTAAACCTATTCGAATGATTGCTTCTTAATTACATCATGTGTGCAACATGCTTTTCAAAGATGTTTTAAGTTTATGAATTTTAAATTGATTAAAAAATATAGCGTGACGTAACACAGAGGAAAATAAATCATGTAAAGTGTGTTTAATATGCTTGCATGACCTTAACAATGGGCGGTTTACCAAACATGCACGTGCAACTCATGGCATTAAAATAAATCATCGTATGCTTCTATTAGCAGATATTCGTGATATAATTTATGAGTTTAAGTGAGTATTGAGATAAATCGATGGGATATTCATAAATGGGGAAATTCGACACGGAGAAAAATTGAATCATTATTTATAAAACTATTAATTTATTTATAAATTTCTTCATTTATCTAGACCATGTATTGTATTTAAGAAATTTAATACATCTTAAAATTATATGAATATTTTTCGGAACACAAATGTTCTGTTCTTTGTGTGTTTATGTAAATTTAAATATTGATTTTATAAAAATAATTTAAAATACAAAAAACAAACTCTTATGCCTGTTAAATAAATGAATATTATATTATTACGTTTTTACCTTTTAAAAACGTTTAAAATATGAGCTAGTAGATTGCAAATATTATAAAAATAAATATGTGTTTAGTTTTAATTAAAATCCTTTATTATTCGCATAATTCTGTGTGCCACTGCTCACAACTTAATGTAAACAACAATAATTGCTTTGTTTGTTATTTCTCTGTTTATACCCTTTGCATAAACAATAACAATTACTAGGCAATTATTCCACAAATATTTGTAACGGAGATCTTCAAACCACGATTACTCTCTTCAAACACTGAACTTCACTAATTCAGTCGCCTGCTTTGTCTTGCCTTTTATATGGCAAGTAAACGGTCTTGAAATCATGACTTTATCTTCTCGAAATCTCTATACATTTATTTACATTTATTATTGTAGTGTTGTTGGTGTATTTTTTGTTTACTTGTTTACCATTTTTTATGCCGGGATTTGTTTATAATTTTAATGTTAAGCGATGTAAAACTATGTAGATTTTTCATATTCGTAACAATACTTTACCATCTGCTAGCAAATGAAATGATTTTCAAAGGTGTGGTTATTTTCTTCAAACCTTTAGCATTATAGTTAGTACAATTGTTATTATGCGAGGGTTTTAAATATGATTCTTGTATAGTACTCACTCCATGTTAAAACACTGAATGCATTTGGCGGCAATAGCATTCAAGAATACATAAATTCTGTCAGTTGCCGAGTGAGCGTAATATTTTACATGCATTTAAGCGAGCGCTTTTTTAATATTCAGATTTTGAAAATTGAGAAATAAACGGTAACGAATTATTTGTTCGAAGCGAAAACTATTTTATTCAAGCGTTAACAAAAAAGTACACCGCAGGTAGTCCATCTATGAGCTCCAATTTGGTACACTTATTTCATATTCCGGTATCTCATAATGAGAGTTGCAATGTTGACCTCCCACTACCTAATAGACTACGGCGACTTCCAGTTGTGGCTTAAGTTTAATTACAATTTTAGTTTAATTACAACATTTCTTTATAATTGGTTTTCAGTTATTTAAAAAAATTTGATTTCTGTTTAACCCTTTCATGCCCGATGTTGCCTATAGGCAACATTGTACATTTTTGTTCATAAATGCCGTTATTTTTAATTTTTTAAAATTTTTTTTTTTTGCAAACAAGCTTGGTTAAAAACGCGTATTCTACAAAAAAAAAAATGAATGAGTTATCGCTACTGGTGTTCAGTTAATCAGTGTTTTATTTGCATAGGAACGTGGCAATGCCAAAGTGAAAAAATATAACTTTAACAAAAATAAAAAATAACGGTTAATATTGTATTTTTTTCATAAAAAGTGTGTGAATAATAAAAAAGCAAGTAAGAGAAGAATTATAAATAAAAAAAGTGGAAAATATGTTTTTAGTTTTTATTCCAATATTTTTTAAACTGAATGTTGCCTATAGGCAACATTGGTCCGTAATATATAAAATTTACATTAAACTTTTTCTGCATTAGGAATGCGTCCAAAAGGCTTGTCTCAAAAAGAAATTCAAAAATTTTTGGAATTTGACTGGAATGAGTCTGAGGATGATGATGTTGGTGACAGCGGGGACGAAGAGGAGGAAAATATTATTGAAAAGAATCTTGACAGTATAAAAAGAATGGAACTAATAAAGAGTGAAACGATTAGTAAAACTGTTGATAAAGAAATTGAAATCGAAGCAGAAGAAACAACAGAAGAATCAGAGATAGTTTTTGAAAAAGTTAATGTAGAAAAATTGAAGTGGAGGAATAGAAAAATTAATCATTTTGATACTACTTGGAAGGGTAATATCAGTTATGGTCGGGTGAAGAAACCAATTGAATACTTCTCTCAATTTTTTGACGATGAAATAATTCAAAAAATATGTGATGAGACAAACAAATATGCAATTCAAAACAATGGCACAGAATTAAAATGCAAGGCCTCAGAAATAAAAAAATTTATAGGCATTCTGCTTTATCTTGGTGTTATTACCGTTCCAAATTTGCGAATGGCTTGGTCACAAAATTTTAAATTATCTGCAGTGTCAGATGCATTATCAAGAAATCGCTTTGAGAAAATAAAGGAAAATTTTCACATAAATGATAACGCTAAGCAGGGCCAGAAAGGACATCCTTCTTATGACAAATTGCATAAAATACGGCCATTATTGGAAAAAATAAAAAAAAATTTTATGAAATACCGCAGGAGGAATATCAGAGTGTAGACGAACAAATGATAGCTTATAAAGGCAGACATGTTTTAAAGCAGTATGTTCCAAAGAAAACTCACAAGTGGGGTTTTAAAATGTTCACCAGAGCTGGAATTTCTGGTATAATATATGACTTTTTCCTTTATGTTGGAGATGGAACATGCAAATCCTTTGGTCTAGGCTTGTCGTCAGATATTGTTTTGTATTTATCTACTAATATTCCACCCAATCAAAACTACAAGCTTTTTTTTGATAATTGGTTCACATCCCTTAGTTTATTGATTTCCTTGAAAGAAACAGCAATTTTAGCAATTGGTACAATTCGTTCCAATAGATTTAAAAAATCTACTCTAAGCGATGAAAAGGTTCTTCGTGCAAAAGGAAGAGGATCAAGTGATTTCAAATATGAAACGACTTACAATTTAATAGCCTGCAGATGGTACGACAATAAAAGTGTGCAACTCGTATCTAACTACATGGGTCAAGAGCCGATGAGTGAGTGCAAAAGATGGTGTCGCAAGGAAAAAAAATATGTTAGCATACCACGTCCAGCTATTGTTGAATGCTATAATAAGCATATGGGCGGCGTTGACCTTGCTGATATGCTCTTGGAATTATATAAAATTAATCACCGATCCAAAAAATGGTATATGCGTATAGTTTATTGGTGCATAAATTCTGCCTTAGTAAATAGTTGGTTACTGTATCGCCGTGAATTAGAAAACTTCGATGGAACTAAGCACATGACACTTTTAAACTTTCAGTTAGATATTGCTAACGAATTATTAAATACTAATGAAGTAATTTCAACACGGAAGAGAGGCCGCCCTTCAACACTGCAGACAACAACTGAAGAAGACTCACAACCATCAATGTCTACCAAAAGAAAGTACGTAGCTGATCCACCAAAATCCGTACGTTTTGATGACAAAAGTCATTGGATAGAATGGGGGGCAAAAGGCCGATGTAGACTGTGCAAAACCGGAATTCCGAAATCAAAATGTACTAAGTGCAATGTACATTTGTGCTCAAGTCCACAAAAGAATTGTTCTCTTTTATTTCATAAGAAATTAGAATAAAAATAAATTAAAAATTAGAAATATATAAAAATTAATCTTTCATTAAAATTTTTCCACTACTGCCCAATGTTGCCTGTAGGCAACATTTTATAACTGTAAAACCAGAATACGTAGGACTCTGAATTTAATATCACTTCATATTTAGGCCATGACTAACAAACATATGTCCTTAAAAAATTTTTAGCTCTGGCCCAAAAAATTCGGGCATGAAAGGGTTAATGTTCTGTTTAATGTTCTGTTGGCGTACACTGTTCATTCCCTATAGTCAAATTAATTTCAATTACACCACATTGATGTTGACATCACAGAAACTTCTTTAACTTTGGTTTATAAATCAATAATTTCCTTTTACTCTAATGTCTCACTTCAAACGTGTACGCCAACAATTCTAAGGCAGTTTGTAAGAAAAGTGTCAATCATTCACTTTGAAAGAATATTTTAGCAACAACAAGTAATTAGTGAAGTTAGTGACATCACCCGCAGCAAGACGTGTTGGAATTTTTTGAAAGGACTAACGTATACAACACCGCTCAGAGCAATTAAAAATTTAACGGATGTGAAAATTAAAAAAGACATTAACGTCAATAATTTTTGAAATTTTTTTTTTAGTTTAATGATTACTTAATTCTATATACCAATTGTTTTCTATATTTGTACCGGAATAAATAAAAATGCCATGAAAAGCTATAAACTGTATAAACTAAAGTATATTACTAATACACAACCCAAAAGTGGTGTGAGAAACTAAGTCGTAATCCTGACTGAAGTGTTGTAATGACCAATGTATGCTTATTCTGGAAACATGAAAACAGAACAAGAAAACAAATACTAACAAAACAATTAAGGAATTACGAAAATAGGGGTAAACAAAAAACTGCTTTAGGTACGGTCACATATGACAAATGTTTGCTTCAATTTTTCAATTGTTTTCTCTTGTATATTGTTGTTTTCTCTTGTATATTTCCAATAGTAACAATTGCAAAATAAATACAAAGCTTAAAGTGGCTAAAGTGAAGAATATGTTGTAAATTTTTAATTTCCAAAAATCGTCAAAATGAGCGTATAAATCATCACATCGTCAATATGATATTTCTGGCAGCTATGCTTGTGTTCCATAACCCACACCATGTACACGCTTTGAATCACACAGAGAACAACTTATTCAACAATGTTTCATTCTCTTAAGTATGAATGCTCTCTTAACCCTCCGCTATACAGCGTAGCAATAGAATCAAATAGTGAATCAATCTTCCATTCATTACAAGAGGATTCACTTTTAATTACTTCGTCATTTCAAGACGAGGGAAGATTACGGTTTCTACATCGGCATCAAACGAAAATTTGATTTGTTTAATGACTTCAATACAGAATGGATTTTATATGTTTGTAGTTTTAAGGATTTTAAGGTTTTGTTTATCTGTTTAATAAAAAAAATTCAATCACAGTCAGTGTGTTGTGTAAATATTCACTGTCGTTTGATATTCACTGTCGTTTTGAATACATAAAGAAATGAATAGTAGTGTACGCATACAGTATTCAAATATATAAAAGAGACTTTACTGACAGAATTAACTAAGTAAACATTAGTTTTCGTACCTGTGGGTTCAATCAAGTATATGTATGTAAGCAAACGTCTCAAACATTTTTGGCTTATATAAGTTATATTTAAGTTATTTTATAAGGAACTTTATTTAATAAAAACACTTTCCTTTATGTTGATTTGATATAGACTGATTTATTGAATAAATTTTACTTAAAATTAAAGTTTGCAATAATAAAATAATAGCTGACTAATCATATAAGAACTTTACAAAATTTTTCATAAATTAGCTAATCAAAGTAATACAATAAAATTAAATGCTGATCAAGCATCTGCCACAAATAATTAAAGCATTGACCGAATGAAATTATGAAATTCAATCCAAAATAAAATTCAAAACAAATTTACCAAAAATTGCAACCAATCATATTATCAATAGTATGGGCATTAATGTCGAGCATCAAAATAACATGGATATTCATAGCGTTGCTAACTTATATGATACAACAGATCTTGAAATTGTTAAACTCTGTGACTTTAATTGGAACACATTTATCACAGTTATATGTATCTGGCATCAAGTAACTACCACTTTCTTTAAAGTAGACTCCAAACTACAGATTTTTGAGGACATTTTCATGACAATTTTGTTTACTGTAAGAGCCATTATCACAACTTGCCCTTAAAGTTGGTTTTTTAAAAGGTACTATGAAGTTGACTATGAAGTCACCTTTAACTTTTTTTCGTTATTATAATTTACTGATAAAATAAAGTACACTTTTTTAAAAATATGGCAGTGCCGGAGCAATGCCGATAACATTTACCAAATTAAACAAGTTTTTTTAAAACGCAGTAGCAATGACGAGCTTCTTTTTTTGTTGTATTTGTTCTTTTTTGTTGCGTTGCCATACTGAATATAATATATAATATGGCAAGTTCAAACATAAACTTAACTTTAAAAGTAACAGGTAGGATGATCTTTCCTTTAGCTTAACGCTCACTTCTACTTTATTGTGTACTAATAATGAAAAACAAATTATTCGCCTGTTAAAGACTGTCGCAGAAGAAATATTTTCTCATATATGTTAGGGTTCCTAATAAGTTCAATGTTAGTGAAGCTAACAACTGAATGGTGCTTTTATATTTGATGCTTTTTGGATAAAATGTAGTTCCAACGTCAGTCCTGGAACTTCATAGAGAATTTCATAGAGAATTCCATGGCTGCTGGGTCATAGAAATAACGTTGGAAATTATATTGTCGATGAGTTAACCAGGGACGCTACGGAGCATGGAATTTCTGACAATAAACACAGTACAATTCCGACTGCATCAAATATTTTCAATATTGCACCTCGTTTTAAATGGATATCAATATCGGATACCAAAAGCAGAAGTTGTGGATCTGAGGATGAGGAATAGATTTCTCTCCTCATGTGTCCGTGCCATATTCTTATCATAAAAAGTTTGAATTTTTTGGCATTTGATATAACTTTCTGACTTTCTTGACAGAGCTCTTGCTGCAATAGCAAGATTTATTTTGGTATAATGTTGATTACCTTTATGAAATGTTTGAATATTCATTTTGGTATGACAATGGGCCTAAAAGTTGGCCTAACTGAAGCCTTTTCCTCCTTTGGGAGCCCGTCACCTTACCTAACCTGATCTTCCTTTGTTGAAGAATTAAGTTTTTGAAATTAAAGTTTGAAAGTAAACGTTACTTAGGAGTTTTCATAATTTTATTCTCCATCATATTGTGAATATTCCTGTAAAAGAAACACAAGAATTTTCAAAAAAAAAAAAATATAATTTAAATAACAGGTATTTGAATGCAACAAAGGCAGATTCTTAGAAATGTATTGTTCTTTCTTATACAAACTCTTGATACATACACTTATCCGTATGCTATGTCCCATAAATATTCATATATTTGTACGTAATAATATGTCCTGCATGTCTTTATAAGGCATATCTTCGAATGGTTGTAGAAAATATCTTTTGTCCCATTTTCTTAGCCTTAAAACTTGTTTTTAGTACAGAAATCCTCATAAGAAACTCTGCCTATTAAGCTTGCAAGAGACTACTGTCGCTTCAATGGCATGTTTTCATGTTATACTTGAGAGAATTTATTGTAAAATAACTAAAAATAAATTTCCCAACGAGGGGTTAAATATTAAAAGTTTTTGAAATACGTTATGTTATGCTATGTTTGCTATTGAGTATGGGTCAACAACTTTATGAACTTCTTGTTATTCATAAATTATATTCACATTTAAAAAAAAATATAAAAAAATTACAGTGTTTTGACGTTAACGATGTATTTAGTATTAATGTATGTTAGTATAAAAGTATACATAAAAGGCGGAACCCCAACTCGTAATATTGCAACTTACAGCTGACCGTGTTAAAATGTAGAAACTTCTAAATTTAAGCTACAAAATTGCTGCATCTACCTTTGCTAACTGCAGTCATTGAAATTCAATAACAGTTCAATGGGAAGTTACTAATAAGGGATCCAATTTAAACTTGTAAAGTATACGGTCGTAATCCAAGCAAATCAAGAGAAATTAAAAATTTTGTTGGACAATGTACCAGGTCGTCTCAAATAATTTACATTCTTATTTACATTGCTTTGTAGCTTCTCTACTCATACCAGCATGATAATATGGAAAAATCTTTTGGAATTATAATGTAGCCATCATTACTAATTGGCTTCAGCAACAAAATGATGCATCTGACGGATCATTTCGTAAATGCACTTCATACTGGTGGTAAATGGTCGATTATTGGTAAACGATCTCCATATGTTTTTCGCATATAAAAAGATTAATTTTTGGCGGCTACCAGCCATTATTGTCTCAACGAATCTGCACAGGTTTGATAGCTTTAAACGCGCGTTGTCGCCGCGGTCTAGTGGGCAGTGTCTTGGCTTATTAGACGTGAGGCCTCGGTTCGAACCGCAGGTCAGGCATCTCCAACTGAACGAAATATGAAAAAATATTTATTCGGCGACTTCCTCTTAGCAGATTACTAGCAAAAACTCTGAGAGTAAATAAAATTGCCATGAAAATTTGTCGTTCGGAATCGACTTTAAGCTGTAGGTCCCACCACTCAATAATATAAAATATTAACGCACACAACATAAGTGGTCTGAGAAACTAGGTCCGAATCCTGGCTAATGGGTTGTAATGACCAATTATGTATATGTATGTAAACGCGCATGTCTTTCATCATATGATACTAATTTTGAGGTAACAAGAAGAGTCTGTCTCAACTCTCCAGCAATATTAAAGCAAAATCAAATAGTGTTTGAATTTCTACAGAAATATTTAGTTTTTCGATTTTAGGATTCAATTGAGTTCTTGTGTGCTATTTCTCGAAAGCAAGATGTAAGCGAATTTATAGACCTAATCGCCGCAGTCTAGGTAGTGTGTCGTAACCAACACATCTTCAACAAAACGAAATATGGAGAAAATATTTCTTCGACAACTTTATCTCAACAAATTTTTGGCAAACATTCTGAAAGTAAATAAAATTGCTATGAAAATTTTCTCAAAAATCTGTCATTCGGAATCGACTTTAAACTGTAGGTCCAGCCACTTATGTATAACATTAAAATACACAACATAAGTGGTGTGAGGAACTCTGTCGTAATCCTGACTGAAGGTTGTAAAAGCCAATTATGTATGTATGTAGGTAGAGATGAGCAATCCAGTGATTTTTGAAGAACGTTGTTCTAAGTGAACGTGATTTGTTAATCACTGTTCTTTAAAACAGTGATTGTGATCACAATATGAGTATTTGAGTATGTAACAATTTTGAAAGAACGACATTAATAGTAACTGTTATTTGGCAATTTCAATCAGTGTAGTTACCAGTGAATTATCAATCACCGTGATTAAATCACAGTTTTGAAAATATTGCTCATCTTTATACGTATGTATATATATTGCAGAAACACAAAATCACAATGCCAGACTTTCCAATATTATTATTATTCCAATGATATTCGTTGTTGATGATATTTTTTTTGGGAGGCATGAATCAGATGTTTTGTTAATGGATTATTGGATTTAAATCTCTTAATTTGAGTGTTCTTGCGTTATTATTCGACAAATTTAGCCATTAGATTATAATATCATCTTTAACTGAAAGTTTATCAGGTGAATTTGATGAAGTGAACAAAATTTTAATATTTTTATATACGTTCCTCTGTTACCATCTGTTAAGCCGGTCCTAGAGCGTTAGAGTTCTTATCCTAAAATTGAACTCTGAAATTTACTGGTTCTCGAAATTCTGAGGCTACTGTACTCATCAACTTATGAATGTTCTTACTTCAAAATCAAAAGAATTTTCTAGTCTTTCGTAATCTACAAGCTCTCAGCGCTGTAGCAAGTTCAAGAATGTATCAAAGACAGAGCATCTGGGACTTACTACATGCATCTAATATACAAACATTCCTTTGTATTATATACTCCATAAATATGAATAACTTTGAAGTCATAAGAATGCATAACTCGTTGTGTGTGCTCATGTGTGTGTGTAGAACTTTTTCTTTTATCCTATTTTTCTTTATCTCAATGTTTCTTCTTTATATTATCGTCATTATAATGAACATTATATGTAATGTATGTAGAGATTGGGGTTTGGGAATTTAAAATTTCCCGTATTTCCCGGGAAATTTTTGTCGGGACTTCCCGGGAAAAACGGGAAATTTTAAATTAACGATTTTTAAATTTTCAAATTATTAAATTATTCCTCCACGCAGTGAATTATGGAAAATTACAAGTTTCTTAGAAACTGAAACAATGCCGGCACAAGTTTCAAAATTGGCAGCCTTAGACAGTCTATCAATACATACGATATCAAGAAGCTCATTCATACGACATAGTTTTTCTAGACTGAATATGCCATTACCAAAAAATGAAACCGATCTAAAAAATAGAATTTTGAAATATTACAAAAATGTAGCAGACAACATTATAAAAGAAATTTCAAAAATTGGAAGATTTTCGTTAGTATTAGATGAATGGGCAAACGTTTCACAACGAAGATTTCTAAATATACGTTTACACTGTAATGGTTCATTTTGCAATTTGGGATTAGTACCTCTAACAGGAAGCTGGAACGCAGATAATATAAGAATATTGGTGGAAAAACGTCTAGAAGATTTCAATTTGTGTTTTGAAAGTCACATTGTAGCAACTATATCGGACGGACCCAATGTGATTAAACGGTTTGTGGCAGATAGTCCAGTAGAAGGCATTTTTTGCTGGAATCATGCCATTCATTTGGCCGTATCAGAAGTTATTTACATTAAAAAATCAAGTTGTACTTATTCTGAAAGTGAATCTGATTATAGTGATGATGGGGTAGAAATGGAAATATATGATATTGTTGGTATGTTTATTATTTGAACCTTTTTCAAATTACAAAGTCATCAAAAATTTATAAAACCAATTTTGACACATTTAGTTTTATATATATACAAGGATAAAAGTAATTACCTAGACTAGTAAATAGTAGTCAATAAACTAGATCATAAAAAGGTCCATAGACTGGTCAGTAGATTACTCTTTAGACTAGTCAATAGACTGTTCTGAAGACTAGTAAGTAGAGTGATCTGTAGACTAGTCTACAGAAAATTGAAAAACGCCATTAATGGGGCTGAAAAAAACACAAGAAATCTGAAACTAAAAACAGACAACTTAGCTTTATTTGAAGCTAGTACAAACAGTACAATAAATTTAGACATACTTTTTAATGCATTATTAACGCTAAAGCCCACTTCTGTAGAAAGCGAACGTGTTTTTTCGGTAGCTGGTAAATTTTCAACAAAATTTATGAAATAGAATGTCTGATGAGTTATTAAACGCACTAATAATTTTAAAAACTCATTTTTTGAAAACTTAGTTCTTCGAAAATTTTTTATATTTTTATTTTTAAATTTTATTTTTAATTAATTCTTAATAATCTTTTTAATCTTTTCTCAAAATGTTATCATTAATTTGTTTGTTTTTGTTTATACAGAATGAATTTAAATGTATTGTTTTCTTTTTTGTTAATAAAGCAACATTTTAATAAAAATCTTAAGCATTTTACTAGTATTGTGATTTTTGAAAGATTTCCCGGGAATTCCGGGAAATCGAATTTTTCATTCCCGTTTCCCGGGAAATGAAAAAGTCCGGGAATTCCCAAACTCTAAATGTATGTAACAGAATATGTTCATTCTAGATTTTTCATGTTTTCATATTTGAGGTCAAAGAGTAATAATTTATTGTCGAATAAACATCAATTAATATCACATTAAGGGGTTAAAAGCCAAGAGATTACAAACTTATTTTAGAAAATATGGAGTTTTGGTCGAAAATTACATGAATTTATTAATGGACTTACGATCGAATATTGTTAGAATGTCCTATCTTAAGAATAATACTACAAAATAAGCTGATCGGGTCGAAAACTACGTCATTTTATATTCAAAATTATTCTTTCTTTGGTCCACTGTATGGCATGACCGAATTATTGACTCAAATACATACATACATAATTCTTCATTACAACCCTTCAGTCAGGACTACGACCTATCTTCTCACAACACTTATGTTATGTGTGTTAATTGTATACATGAATGGTTGGACCTACAGTTTAAATTCGACTACGAACGACAAATTTTTGAGAAACTTTCTCATGGCAATTTTATTTACTCTCAGAGTTTTTGCCAGAAATCTGCTGCGATTAAGTCGTCGAAGAAATATTTTTTTATATTTTCGTTTTGATATCTGACCTGGGGTTTGAACCCTGGCCTCATATCTAATAAGCCAACACATTACATACTAGACTTCAACGGCTAAATATTAGGCTACGGTTGATTCATATGTTTTCACATATCAATGCAAAACATTTTATACTCAGATTTTATATTGTTACAAAAATGGAAATGATGTTATATCGTTTAACTTTAAAATGGTAAACAAAAGCTAAAAAAATGAAAACAATGGACTTGTTTACATGATCAACAAATAAACAAAAATATAGCAACAGCATCAGTATAGAAAAGGGCATAAACAAGTAAACAAAAAGCAACAAGAAACATTACCAGAATAAATGTAAACAAAATACACAAACAACAATGAAACAATGATGTTTACATTTATGGACATATCGAGAAGGCGAAGCCATGAACATTCGACTTCAAGATCATTCATCAGACTATTTACGTCGCTATATAAAAGGCAAGGCAGAGCAGCAGTCTTGTGTGAAGACACGTTGCGTGTGAAGTGAATAATCGTGGTTTGAAGATCTCCGTTATAAAGATCTCTCGAACAATTGTTAGTGTTTGCGCATAAGATTGTAAAGAAGAATAGCAAACAAAGCAAATTATTGTTACATCAAGTTGTGAACAGTGGCACAGAATTGTGCGAACAATAAAGAATTTAATTAAAACTGAACGTAAATTATTTACTTATTTATTTATTAATTACAATACAATTACAAATTATATTCTAATTATATACGAGCTGAGTAACTTTGATAATATGCTGGGTGTAGAGTCACAGACCAGAGTCTCTGGTGGGAATCGAACCCACGACCCTCACGCTAATAGTCTAGCACACTACCCACTAGACTACCAGGGCACAGTGAACGTTAATTTATTTTTATTTTTATTTGCAATCTACGAACTCATATTTTAAATGTTTTTAAAAGGGTAAAAATGTACCATTATATAGATTTTATTTTCAGAACACAAGTCTATTTATCTATGCCACTTGTCGTTGATTAAAACCATTCTCAAACAATACATACATACATAATTGGTCATTACAACCCTTCAGTCAGGATTACGACCCAGTTTCTCACACCACTTATGTTGTGTGTGTTAATTGTATACACGAGTGGCGGGACCTACAGTTTAAAGTCGACTCCAAACGACAGATTTTTGACGCTCAAACCCTGGCTTTTCGTCGAATAAGCCACACAGTACCTACTAGAGCACGGCGACTACAATAGTTGCATTTAATTACCATATCCGTGATTAATGAAACTTAGATACATTACAATAATATTTTTATTTTCTGTTATATTTCTGCATCGCAGGCAGTAGAAAACATTTGTAAAGTTTATGGAGATAATGTTGTAAATACGCAAAGAGGAAAGCAAAGAGGTGAATTGCTCGTTTTCAAGCTGATAATATTGATGCTAAATGTGAACCTCGCTCTAGTTAATCAGTAGCTAAAAAATATATGGAAAAATGTAAGACCGTCACATAAGCAGTTTAAAAATCAAACGAATGAACCAAATTTCTATTAGCGATTCACTGATTAAATGTAAAGAAACCAACCCATTACTAAATCGAAAGATTGTGGACGATAAAAAGTGAATCATGTACAAAAAATATAATGGACGAAGCAAGCTAAAGCTCCGTTGCAGGTATCAAAACCAGGAAGGGCATTAAGAAAGATAGTGCTGTGTGTCTAGTGTTATACCCAAAGGTCGAAAAAATCGTTGTGTTAAATTCAAAGTATATTCTAAATTATTTAAATTTGCAAGAGACTGAATTAATTTTCTTATGTTGAATTATGAAGTTCTATATTCAAAGAATAATAACAAGTTCGTTACAAATATAAGGAAAATGTGTTAAAACTCTTTGTTAAATTTGAAATCTAACTTTTTCGAATACCAATTCAACACACTTTATATAAAAATATTTTGCAAATCGTCTCGTTTCCAGAAATACTAAGGTTACATACTTAAAATTTTTCATCATAGTTCACAAAATTGTGAGGGTAATTAGACTTTTGCTTTCCACTGTATATATTTTTTGTCTTAAATCTATTCATGGCGTATGATTTATAAGCAAGTGTTAAATCACAACACTCACCACATCGTAAACTGCTCAGAGTGTACATACATACATATATACATACATCCATTCATAATTAGGCATTACAAACCTGTAGTCAGGATTACGACCTAGCTTCTCACACAACTTATGTTGCCTAACACACGCAACAGTTCTATTATTTATTAAGCAGGCTTGCTATGTTCTTTTTTGTATTAATCAACGGCGAGGCTTTTCTTTCGATGCATCAAACTTTTTGCAAATACTTACTTATTTGCTCATTTCAACCCTTTGGCCAGGATTGCAACCAATCTTCCTTAATATAGAATACAGAATCCGGCAGATTTAAGGAATTTTCCAAGGCCGATAAGTAGCAAATAAAATGTTTTTTCATATTTCGTTTTGTTCAATATGTCTGAGCCAGGGGTTGAACCATGGGTCCTCGCCTAACAAGGCAACACACTATCTACTAGACTACGGCATACATAATCGACATATAAATGTAATAAAACCACACTTTTGAAAACATCTTAGTAGGACTTGGATGAGTTATACAGAGAGCTTGGCAATGATTCAATGAAAGACTGTTCTTTTACGATGCCGCAGGATCTGTTTACAGAGCCATGGATAATAATGGTTAAGTTAACGGGAATCATGTTTAACAAGATATTAAACAGACGGCATAGCGATTTGTCAAATCGAATTTATCAGCCAATTGTCTTTAGTGAGCAATTAAAATGAGGAGTAATTCGATTCTTGCATCAGATTATCGATAAGTAGCCTCATAGGGTGTTCAGATATGCACCTTTATTACGTCAAGCTCAATATATCATATAAAATTTCAATTAATTATTGTGCGATAAATACGCAAATTGTTATAATATTGAGTTAAACTTAAAATGCAGCACTGTCATAAGTGTGTTACAATCAGCCGAACACTTTCTTTGATATTTGACAACTCAAATGTTAACAATGATGAACAAAAAAAAAATAAGATAAAACAAAACAAAATAGAAACAATGTTGTTGAAACAACCAGCTGTTTTGCTTACCAGCTGTTTCGTTTATCAGCTGTCAAATGGATATTGAATAAGCAGCTGAACTGCGTATATTATTATGCCTGAACATTTAAAATATTGTACTCAATTAACCGAATATTGACTTAATAAAAGTGCATATCTGAACATATTCTTAATATTACAACTCATAGTAGACTTAATGAATACTTATTTTATAATAGGGATCGATTTAAGCCAAATATGCAGTGATGAGAAGAACTCATTACCAAGCACAGACTTGGAACTTAAGCGACTTAAATGCATCTCAGAAGGAAACAACTGGATTACTATCAAGAAATTGGTAGGGAGTTATTCTTACTGACGTTCAACAGTATCTAGATGCGGAAGACATATATGTCGTCTGGTAGCGGTACTTCACTACCTCTGTCGAATAATTCCAATTTATTTCAACTTTGTTGAAAAATCAGAAAACATTGACGTATTTTCGGTATAATACCGATACTACTTTTGCGATGCATTGCATCAAAAACGATGTTTTTTTTAATTGAATTATGATAAATGGAAGGAAACCAAGACATTACGGAGACTGAACATTGTGTCACAGGTATGGAATAAAATTGGACAGCAGCACGGTAGTCTAAGTTACCACAATGCTCTGGGGTAGGCTTTATATAGGGAAGACCTTGATAAGCTCGAACACATGGTGATAAAAGGCATCTTCACGCAGTAGTTACCGTTCAAAATTATTTGAGTTGTATAGGTGCACCGAATAACGGTTAATGTAAGGCAGGTGGTGAGGACATAAAAAATGGAACACACATGGATCCAAACATATTATAGATGCCACTTTACCTGATATTACACGTACATAATCAGTGGTCTGTAAAAAAATTATGGAAAAGGTAAAGAAATTTTACGCCATTGATAAGCTACGCTATTCCAATAAGTATAATTTTTGTGTTTAATTTTATTTGTTGTGTTTAATTTTATGCATAGCGATAAATTGTTCTACCAAAAAATAAAGTCTTTAATAATATATTTCATGGCATTGAAATGAATTAATTAGCATTGTAATCAGTTTTCACCAAACCAACAGCTGTAACCGCATGCCGAGGCGAAAATTATAGATTAAATAATAAATAATAATATTAAATTCAGCGCTATATTTATACACCATTTAGTTTAATGCATAATAACTGCGCACATAATTTCTAGTTGGCGTACATTAGTTCGCTATTGTTTTACCAAAAATTTAATTTAAATTTACAACAGCCGGATGCCTCCTTTCAAACACTGACATTGTATAAGTACGTTCTATGCTATACATACAGGACTAGTAGGATGAAACAACAGCGATGTTAATTTCAAAGGAGTTTGTGTGACTGCAACACATAGAGATTTTTATTTGTGCTTAACAAGTCATTTAATTGTTGTCAAAATATTCATGCAACGTTGTTTGAATACCTTAAAATGGCAAAGAAATGTAGCACATTACACGGTGCGACAGTCAAAATACACCCAGATAATGACGTAGGCTAGGTTGTAAGTTTTGTTGAGTAGAACTCAAAAATATTTTTTTTTTATATTTCTCGAACCCTCCAAACTTGTTTTATTTGACAAAAACGGTATTTTTGATCTTTTCACCCAAAGTTATTGATAACCCAAATATTTTTTAGCCTATTTTCAAAATCCAAAGGTTTTTGAAAAGGTATCATTTGAGCCTTTAAAATGGTATACGTAAACATATGGTTCAAACTTACATGTTATGAGTTTTGATCGGGTAAAATATGAAAAATTTTATTAAAAAATAGATTATAAGTGATGACATTCTGAAAGTAAATTATCTTGTGAAGAGATTGATACTTTGTTTGATCAAATAGGAAAAAAATTACCGTAGTTATTATTTAAATGGCATAACAGTCATGTTAAATTTATATATATATATATCAAATGAACTTTCAATTCAAAAATTTTCAAAAGTTTTGATGGATCTTGATTGTTTGTGGCAAAATGTGTCAATTTTACGTTTGATCGACTACCAGAATTTAGACAATGTTTGGATATTTTGCACAAGCAATTTGATGGTGTAGTCATCTCATGTGAAGTTGCTGCCACCAGATCGAGTGATTTAACCACGTTGCACTTATTCTTGCGCGATTTTCCTCCATCATAACCCCTGCCATTAATCAAATTTAACTTGATATATGAGCCAAACTCATGTAAAATTGGACGTTTCCTATATGCGTTTGAACGTCCAAATGTCTGAACGATATTATATTCTGCACAAATAGCATTGATAGGTTTTTTAAAAATTTTATAAAAAATTAAAAAATTTCACACAATTTGTTTTATTTCAATTTAAATATAAAAAGTATTTAAAAAATATTCTATGCTTATAACACACACGCTACCATTGATGAAATTAACCGATACAAAATAGAATATAGTCGCCATAGTCTAGTAGGTAGTGTGCTGGCTTATTAGACGTGAGGCATGGTCCAATGCCCAGGTCAGTTAATCGCCAGTAAAACGAAATATGAAAAAATATTTCTTCGGCGGCTTCCTCTCAGCAGATTTCTGGCAAAAACTCTGAGAGTAAATAAAATTGCCATGAAAAGTTTCTCAAAAAATCTGTTGTTCGGAGTCCACTTTAGACTGTCGGTGCCATAAGTCTTTCTTTGTTTTTAGTAAAATTTCGGACTACAGTTCGCCTTAACTATGTATGAGTTCTTCCGTCAGAACACACGATCATCTCCTGCAAGAAAAGTCACCATCATTATCCCCTCAGTTTGGTTGCGGTCAATGTTGGCTGCATATATCAGAGATGCTTGCCGACACCTGAGTTTCACCTTTGACGCTTCTTATTACGTTTACTTACTACACCTTAAGTAGCTGTTGCAATTGATCGAAGTGAGTGTGTAGTGAAACTGCATAAGGTCCATATTTGCCTGAGTTCAGATGTCCTTTCTAGTATTCCTTGGACAAAGCTTATCTCACCTCCACAATAGCAGTATTGATCATGACCGTTATATATTTTTATCAACTGTACGTATATATGCCGGCGCCACAACCGGTTTTGTCTGGTATGCTACGTCTTTCAAACCTAATTTCTTGTTGTAGCAAAGAGAAAGTGGCCCTGGTATGTATTAAGTCCGTTGAGTTGCTGTTATAATATTATTATCAGAGTTTCGATCTGTACACAAAAAACTTCGTTACTAAATAAAGTATTTACCATTCCAACTTTATTAACAACAATGTTAAGTGCATTTGCAATTTTTTTCAACACAACTGTTTATTCAACTCGGTTGGCAGATACTTAATAGTTTTATTTCAGTACATTGTTCTGCTTTCAAACATATTTATTTTGACACAAAATTCATATTGTTTGTGATTATGGTTTCCCGTAGATTTAATACAGTCAGTGACGCTTTAATTACAGGCGTCACAGAAAAATGTGTGGTAAAATGTACTGCAACAAGGCTTTTGTCAATTGAAAACTCTTCAATAAAAAATTAATACAAAAACCACAAAATTGAACTCTCCAATGGGCATGAAATCCTATACGAACAATACGAAATGAAGAAACTCACCTGCCCACTATTATTAGTGTACCACCAATTTTTTATATATCAACATTTAAAATTACATATTCGGCTCTTTAAATATTTATTTTACATAATATTTGTTATTCCTCTTGACTTCACACCTGGTATTAAGAAACAAGTTAGAGTGGAAGAATTGTGTTGAAAGAAAGCTAAAACTTCACTGCGGGCAAGATCTTGTAATGTATAGTTTAAAAAGTGCGCGGAGTAGTTTTTATCGATTACATCCAATAGAAAAAATTATCAACGGCAAGGGCTAATTGTGAATGTGTGAATGAGTTCTCAATTGTGGTGGCCGACATCATTAGAATAAAAGTCAGAATTACTTCACCACTCATTTTATTCGACATAGTTTTCAGTTTCTATTTTCAATTTTAGCACGCAGAATATATGCCGGATTTAGAAAAATTTACTTTTATTAAAAGTTTTCGATTATTTTAAAAATCTGAATAGTTCCACTGTTTCGATGGAATAATTGTATCGAGCTAAGAGGAGATTACGATCTTGATAACCTCGATTAATTTTATAGCTGCCCACTAAGGTAAATAATCAAAACCTCAGAAATCAAATGTATTTTAAATAAAATAATCATTTGTGTGTATTTGAATCAATGTCTTTATACGACAATAACAATGCACACTGGTTTCCCCCATAGGCCAAAAATCAAAAAAAGTTGGTTTTTTTCTAAGCTTATTTGCACTAAATTTATTGACAACACTCTAAATTTTATGAATCTAACAAATTTTGTTGTTTTTTTTTTTTGCGAGATTTAATATTTGCGTCATTTGAAAGTGGAAATATGTTTATATTGCATATATTATGGTCGCATAGTCCTACAAAAAAACTTAAGTTTAATTAAAAAAATTTTCGTGTTATTGTGGCAGAAGTCTCCAAAAACCCAACAAAAATTATATTTTAATTTGTTTTCTTCAAAATTAAATGATAAAAGTTGCAAAAATTTAAGCCCATTAAAAAATCCCTGAAGAATACTTTTTGACCTTTTCAAAACACACGTTTCTTAAAAACTATTTTTCACGTAGACTTTTAGTTATTTGGCCCTGATCTGCCCACAACTTATTATACATCAAATTGTAGATTTTTTAACCCTCTTTAAATTACATAATATTGTGGCCGCGGGTTTTTGCTTATTTTCGCATATTAATGTGATTTGCATAGTCATCCTACGAAAAATAATAAAATAACGCATTTTGTTTTGTACTATGTATACCTTTTTAAGAACATGAGTTAAGAGAAATAATTTTTTTAAATGTTGTTAACTTAAACTTTATATTGCAATTTTGTGGCATTTGATACAGTTATGAATAAAGACAAAACATTCGTTTAAGAAATTGTTGTTTTAAACTTTATATTGCAATTTAATTAATTGATTTCGCAATAGTGATATACGTTTGGAAAATATCAATATGGAAATTAAAATAGAAGGTTTATTCTGTCAGTGCCAATTTTCTAGAATGAATGTGCTTGATATTTGAATTTCCACAGCTGGTGATTATAATTCGAAAGAAGAAAAATATTTCAAATTATGGAGGAAAAATGAAGGCTGAAAAATAAAATTCGATCTGAGCAATTTAACAAAAGTTTTAAAAAGTCTTTGTAGCGGATTGGTAAACTTTGGACTAAAAATTATCGAAGCAAATTAATTATTCTGAAGGAACATAAAAAATGGTTGGAATGTCTTAAAACTATTCAGCTGGAAGCAAAATCCCTTGGAAAAGAACTACCTGCACCTAGTCAAAAGTGTGGTCGTCCTGCTAAGGAATTTGTCAAGTCTTCAGAAAGAACAAAGTGGCGTAAAATATCTAAAATTACGCAAGTTGATAATTCTTTAAGCAAAGTTTTACTTTATTTCAAAAATACTTAAAACAAATCTATAAGCCAATTAAACCTTCAGAGATCAAATGGCTACTTTGGCTACAGTTGTTATAATTTTTTCCTAAAAATTTGCACGCTTTAAGCTTTTAGGACTGCTATGGGCTGACCAATTTTGAAGACCCTAGCCTTTTTAGTTTTGGAGATATTGATTTTTGACCGCTTGTGCAATGGGGACTACATATTTTGATTAAATTCCTTTTTTCAATAAATTAGAAGGGAAATAGTATACATTTTTCTTCTGCACAAAATGTAAGCGTATGTTGCCTGTATTGGTACATAATATTTGTATGTACATATATAGGAATTGCTGTATAGCAGAGAATAAGTCCTTTCTCTGCATTAAAATTTAAATTAAATGACAATGAAACTTGTTAACTGATTTTTAAATATTTTTTTACCAAATGGACTATGTAAAGCATAAAGGCACGCTTACACGACATGTTTTTGCATTTTTTTATGTCAAAAAATCACACGTTTCTCTTTAGGTCCGCAAAAATTAGTCAAGTTACACAAGGTTTATAATTTTTATTCACAAACATATATGTATTTACATGCACTTAAAAAAATCAATGGCTTTCATTTGCAAAATGGCTTAAAGTCACCGCAAATTCTTTGATAGCCTCTCTAAAATACTAAATAATATCATTTTAAATTACAACTTAAGCTTAAAATAGTTAACGTTATATAAAAATGGTAACGATGTATCACAGTTTAATATTAAAATGAGCAAAGGCTACACAAACAAATACAACGCAGTTTTTACAAGTAAACAACAACATCAGTATGAAAGAAAAACAGGATAGACAAATAAGCGAGAACGAAACAGCAATCAATGTAAACCAAATACACAAACAACAATGAAGTCCCGATAAATTTCTCGAGAAAACGAAACCACGATCGTTCGACATCAAGAACCTTCATCGGACTGTTTACGTGGGCATATAAAAAGGAAAGACAAAGCAGACAACGAGCAGTAAGCAAGCAATTATTGTTGTATACGTCAAGTTGTAAACCGTGGCACACAACAGTAGTGCGAACAATGAAGAATTTAGCTGAAGCTAAATATCAATTTATTTTTATTTTGTTTGCAATCAACGAATTCATATTCTAAACGTTTTTAAAAAGGTAAAAACGTAACAATATATTAACATTATATTAAAATGAACATTATATGAAAAAATTAATGTCACTTATCTTATTACTATTATAAATACAAAACTAAATAAAAATAAAATAATTTATTAGTTTTTATGAGCCGGCTAATGATAGTACACGTAATGTAACGCCGAAGCATAATTGTGCATGACAGATGCATTTGATAACAAATGTTACATATAAGAAATTGGGGCACGCTCTAATTGAAATTTTGTCAGAAGACATTTGTTGTTGTTTTTTTAACCAGGCACTGTTTTAAAGACCACACAAGATATGCGTCTTTTTACTTATGCAAAAGTTGAAATTTTCAGTGTCAAAAACATGTCGTGTAAGACATGAATTACATCACAATTCAGTAAATAGAGTATAGTATAGTTTTTTGGCAAATAGAACTACCCTGAGAAGTTTTTCAAACATTTCTGGTTAGCAGTCGTAGTTTAGTAAATTTATTTGCATGGAAGGACTTAACAGATCATCCCTAAAGAAATACCGATATTTGTCTGAAATCATTTCACAAATACCTGACAGTGGATGCAGCAGATTTAAAGTGTATGTTCCAAGTCTTCCATTCTTCCAATTACGAACATTATATTCGATCTTAAAGCAGTGCGCTGCATTAATGCCGATAGTCTACGGATCACAGCAAGCAGTGCATATTTCAGGATGCATAAGTACACAGAGGGAAAAAAGACGTTTTAAAATTATACACGTTTGGTACCAAATTGACACAAAAGCGTTTACAATTTTTCAACAACATCTGTTGTTGATTTGATACACGACGTTATAACCACAGACGTTGTTGATTTGATAACGTCGTGTATCAAATCAACAACAGATGTTGTTGAAAAACAACAACATCAGTATGAAAGAAAAACAGGATAGACAAATAAGCGAGAACGAAACAGCAATCAATGTAAACCAAATACACAAACAACAATGAAGTCCCGATAAATTTCTCGAGAAAACGAAACCACGATCGTTCGACATCAAGAACCTTCATCGGACTGTTTACGTGGGCATATAAAAAGGAAAGACAAAGCAGACAACGAGCAGTAAGCAAGCAATTATTGTTGTATACGTCAAGTTGTAAACCGTGGCACACAACAGTAGTGCGAACAATGAAGAATTTAGCTGAAGCTAAATATCAATTTATTTTTATTTTGTTTGCAATCAACGAATTCATATTCTAAACGTTTTTAAAAAGGTAAAGACGTAACAATATATTAACATTATATTAAAATGAACATTATATGAAAAAATTAATGTCACTTATCTTATTACTATTATAAATACAAAACTAAATAAAAATAAAATAATTTATTAGTTTTTATGAGCCGGCTAATGATAGTACACGTAATGTAACGCCGAAGCATAATTGTGCATGACAGATGCATTTGATAACAAATGTTACATATAAGAAATTGGGGCACGCTCTAATTGAAATTTTGTCAGAAGACATTTGTTGTTGTTTTTTTAACCAGGCACTGTTTTAAAGACCACACAAGATATGCGTCTTTTTACTTATGCAAAAGTTGAAATTTTCAGTGTCAAAAACATGTCGTGTAAGACATGAATTACATCACAATTCAGTAAATAGAGTATAGTATAGTTTTTTGGCAAATAGAACTACCCTGAGAAGTTTTTCAAACATTTCTGGTTAGCAGTCGTAGTTTAGTAAATTTATTTGCATGGAAGGACTTAACAGATCATCCCTAAAGAAATACCGATATTTGTCTGAAATCATTTCACAAATACCTGACAGTGGATGCAGCAGATTTAAAGTGTATGTTCCAAGTCTTCCATTCTTCCAATTACGAACATTATATTCGATCTTAAAGCAGTGCGCTGCATTAATGCCGATAGTCTACGGATCACAGCAAGCAGTGCATATTTCAGGATGCATAAGTACACAGAGGGAAAAAAGACGTTTTAAAATTATACACGTTTGGTACCAAATTGACACAAAAGCGTTTACAATTTTTCAACAACATCTGTTGTTGATTTGATACACGACGTTATAACCACAGACGTTGTTGATTTGATAACGTCGTGTATCAAATCAACAACAGATGTTGTTGAAAAATTGTAAACGCTTTTGTGTCAATTTGGTACCAAACGTGTATAATTTTAAAACGTCTTTTTTCCCTCTGTGTACTTATGCATCCTGAAATATGCACTGCTTGCTGTGATCCGTAGACTATCGGCATTAATGCATCGCACTGCTTTAAGATCGAATATAATATATATATATATATAATACACGACGTTATCAAATCAAAAAAGTATATAATACACGACGTCGTCAAATCATAAACGCAGATTCAATCTACGACTGGCGGCGGCTAACTACGAAAATTTTAAAATTATTTTCATAATATTTATTTATTTATTTATATATTTTATTTTTTTATGTACGACATTGGAAAATGTAAGAAATTGGCATCCAAAGTAATAAGCAATCCGACTCTCACATATGGACAATTTTACTCACATCTACGACTGCCGTGTGAAACTTTTTTGAACACATTGAAGGATAGTACGCAAAATTGCCGTTATCCACTAGAAACTGTAATTTTTTAAATAGTTTTATCGCTTTTTACTTACTTTTTGCACAAAAGCACTAATTTTTTCTGTGCTTTTCTTATCCAATTTTTGCTAATACATACTTCTAAAACTTTAGAAGCTAAATCATAAATATTTTCGCTTTAAAACAGACAAAAAACTTATCTTCACATATAATAGTACTAATTTTTCCCCCTTTTTACCCCCATTTTGGTCAAAATTTCGAAAGTTATAACCAATAGCAACCTCCGAGTTTTATATATGTATGTCCTAAATTTTAGGAAAATCATTCGTGCCGTTTAGTCGTGATTGACTAATAAACAAAAAAACAGATCTCTGGCTGTAATATATATTGGTATTAAATAAAAGCTAATTCATGAAAAAATGTTAAAAACTAAATTTAGATATTATAATTAGGAAGTTTATATGTCCGACATATACTATTTGCATTTATGATGCTAATTTGTGACGTCGTTGGCTTCATCAACTTCGTACTTTATAATGAATTAAATATTGTGATTTTAGTGATACAAGAAAAATTTTAAAAATGGAAAAAGAAGATAGTATTTGCGACGATTTAATAATTATAGAAGTAAATAGTCCAACAATCGACAACGACGATATTGAACTACAAAAATTCTTAAAAACCATTGATATGGAGTCTCTATTCGACACATTAAAAGGTAAGTTTTTAAAAACTTAAATAATATAAAAATTCTTAATTTTTATTCAATTTAAGCTGCATATGTCACATATAGAAGCTTGCCATACATTACGAATGGTGATCTTGCAGAAGCTATTGCACATTTGGGGCTACGTGCAGAATTTCGTAGTAAACTATTTAACTGGAGAAAAACTGAGGTGAGTAAAAGTGTTTACTAACACAAATACACATAATTTCAAATATATATTTTTCATCAGCTAGGAGTTAACGATGTTACCCTTTCTGAGCCATCAAAAGTTCAGTTATGGCTTAACCAAAATGATGCCATGTCGCCAAGCAGTTCCTTCATCAGCGATAAAAATGTAAAATAAAACAGCAATATTTAAAAACTAATAAACTTAATTACAATTCATTTTAGGATTTGAAGACATTGTTAAATGCTTCAGACAAAGGGAGAGACATTTTAAAATATGCGGTCGAAACAAAACAATTAACATGTCAACAGAGGGAAGACATTGTAAATATAATAATAGAATATGTCATCTCTAACAACACCGTGCTTTATGCAAATAATTTTCAAAAGATAACTACGGAAATTTGCTCCTTGTTTCCTTTTGAAAACACTATGAAAGTAAGTAAGAAAATAAATATATAATTCAATCTACAGTCTAGTCTAGAATATAGTCTAGTATATAGTATAGTTTATAGTCTAGTATATATTATATTATATAGGCGAGACTAGACTATAGACTAAACTATAGAATTGACTAGTCTATAAACTAGACTATAGACTAGACTATAAACTATACTAGAGTATAGACTAGACTATTATACACAATAGTCTTAAATTTTTTAATTTTTTTTATTTATTTTTTATAATGTTTATGTCTGTGAAACCGTATTGAGCATTTTTGGCATTAGCACATACAAGTATCAGAAGATTCATTCCAAAAAATATTTTCACAGAAAATCTAAATAGTAAAAAAACATCAATGAATAAAATTTATTTGTGTTGTAGTTATTATTATAACCAGATTTGACATTTGAGTTGTCAAATATCAGCAGAAAGTGTTCGGTAAATGTAATATGCTCACTAAACACGTGCTATAAACCATAAAGCATAATTCGATTGCATCATCACTCCCTGATGCCCGATCCTAACCGTTTCGAAACGTATAGAGCATTTATGCCTTTGACAAATTGTTACAATTTAAATATCACTTTTCCGAAAATGTATAATATAATAACAAAGTCTCAGGCACTCTTTGTTTTATTTAAATTGTTTAATGAAAGGCTAGGAAATTTAGTTATGACGATCGCGTTAGCAATTTTAAAGAAAAATATTACAATAAAATTCAGTACTTTTGTATTTTTCTCAATACTTTTTCATTTAAAAAATTGCGCAGTACCCCCACAACGCTTTTCAAATATTAATGCATTAGCAACATGCTCAACGTAATGCTAAAGGTAGAATTATTCTTTAGTTCCAGTTAACCAAACGTCCACGGAACGAACTTTCATTTTTAGAATACGAAAAGCAATGAAAACGCTTGCAGAACCGTAATGTAATTTCGGTAAGCATTTGCGTTGCTCTTCATATGGAAAAAACCAACGTATGTTACATTACGTTCCATCGACGCTTGACTAAGTATAAAATTAATACACATAAAATAAGTTAGTACATAATCCTAATTGAAGGGTTATAATGACGAATTATATGACTCTTTCTGTTATAGTTCAGTACCATTCCAAAATTTATTTTTTGTAACAGTGTCATTAAACCTAAACGTACCTCAAGCAGGAGAAATCATAATTTGAAGATGTTGTTGTCACAGATCTTATAGTGTTGTAGGTAGGTGCCACACTGTTGGGAAAGAAACTAGTATCTGAAACCCTCCTACTATAGATTTTGCAATAAAAGTAAAATATTTACTTAGAATTTAAAGTGGCTGCAGGGAGCAAAATAGTTTTAACCTTTATGTCAACAGTTAAAAAATTATACTTACGTCAACAGAAGCATACCCGGGTATGTTCATACATTTTATATGGAATTTATTTTATTGTTAAGCTTATTTCTGTGCTGATTTTATTTTACTAACTTGTTGGGTGGTGTTACGCACTCTGGTTACGTACATACTAAAGACTTATTGAAAACGACCTCACATCCCTTATATCGAGCTGCGGGATATAAATCACCTTATACCTTTCGACAATAGAAACAAACGTCAGCAGCGTAAAAACCGACAAAGCTGCAGCTATAACCGACTTATTTTTAATGCAGAATGATAATCTACGCATCAATTACGTAGTAGGTCCAAACGTGACAGTTGATGAGCAGTTGTATCCCTTCCGTAGTGGTACTGGGTTTACCTAATACATACCATCGAAACCCGCCAAGTACGGAATTAAAGTATGGTGGGAATGTGACTCCGTCGCATTCTACCCAATGAAGGGAGAAATTTGTACTGGATTGGCGGCAACCGGCTAACGGGAGGAAAACGTAGGCGAGAAGGCAATGAAGGAATTGTACGTAACAATTTTCGTGGAAGTAAACGGAATATTGTTTGTGATAATTTCTTCACAACTTATAATTTAGAGAAAAAATTATGATGGACAGCAGTTTATCAATGTTAGGTACAGTGAACAGAAGACGAGTGTTTGTACCACCATATTTCGCTTTATCTAAAGGACGGGAAGTCGAGTCAACTACATTTGGTTTCAGTAACAATATTACCTTGTGCTCTTACATCTCAAAAAAATAAGTCGGGTATACTTATTTCGACAATGCATTATTCATGCGAAATGCAAGGTCCAAAGAAAAAGCCACTCATGATCTTAGATTACAACAAATATAAAGGTGGCGTCGATAATATGGACAAGCTTTTAGCAGAATATTTAACAACGCGATGAACAAGTAGATGGTCCTTGGCTTTCCTCTACAATACACCAGACGTCGCTGCCCACACAGCATACATAATTTACGCTGAGAATAACCCAATGTTAAAAGCTTCTACAAGCCGCCGTAGAATGTTCCTACACAGCCTCAGCGAACAACTCGTGAAGCCAGAAATAGAAAACAGAGCCAAAAATAAACACGTTACAAAAATATTTTCCACACGCAATGCTATTGAAGCCATGTATCTGGAATCTTTGAGCGTTAGAGGTGATGCAGATGAAAGCGTAAAAGAACGTGGCAGCACTGGTATATATAAAAGGCAAAAGGTAATTGCTAAATATGTACAAAACGTCGGTCATCTAGAAAATATTGCACGTTATGCAAAAAGTCCGTACGTGCCAATCATTCAAGTAATATGCCGCAATGTAATAAATGCATTTAAGAAAAATTAGTATGTATTATTTTTTATGTTTTCTTATATGTGATTGAATTTTAATTTTATTTTACTTTATTATTAAGAACTTGTAAATTTTATTCAATAAACATCCAATATCAACATATTTTCATATATTCCATTATACATACCCAGGTATGCAACTGTTAACGTAAGAGATAGGAATAAAAAAAATGGCCACACCATTGGCGCGCATCCCCCAATTTTACTCAAGTCTAGGAATAAGGTAGAAAACGCTACTAGTGAGGATATCATGAAATTTCAGGTTCATAGTTATTACTTCCTGAAATACGGCGTACATTGGGGTTTTTGATGCCTAAAATGGGAATTAATTGGAAATTGAAATTCTTGAAGACCAAATATGAGCTGAAAGCACACAAAATTTTATATCACTTTCTTAAAAAAATGTGTCTCTATTAGGTACCCTTACATTATTACATCTTTCTGAAGTTTTGAGTTTTCTGATGTGTTTTAATTTTTCGTGAAAAAGCTAAATATTCAGAGTTTTCAAAATTAGTTCTCGGCAAGTTTTTGAGTAAAATATTAAAAAAAAAAATATGGAGCCTTCAACAACAGATAATTGAGATTATATCTGCTTCGTTGTTTTATAAGTTTATATAGATTTGCTATTTTTAAAAATTTTTTTTGTGAAGATCTATAAATTTTGTAATTTTTGTAGCATATTTGGAAAAATAGTTGTGAGTTAAGCAAAGTAAAGCAAAAGAATTTTTCTTTTCTTAAACCTAAGACACCTTGTGAAATAATAGAAAAAAATTTTTTTGCACTTTCTTGCACCTGATTAAAAAAATGAAAATATATTTTTGCATCTATATAATTTTTATCTATTAAATTTTTTGTATAAAATTATAAGACCATATTTATTCAATCATAGGTACAAATGTGAATACAATTTTTATTTCTCGAAGAGAACTTTATGAAATAATTGTAAATTCTGGATTTGAAACCTTTACTGAAAAAATTGCATTTCTTACAAGTTTATTGTCAAGCAATAAAAAAATATTAATCGAAAAATTTTATTTCCCAATTGAAGAATCGCTGGAATGCATCTTATTTTTCTGAGCGTTTTCTTCGGAACAACAAGTACTGGTTAGATTCGTCAATAGGTTTCCCGCGCCAATCTGGTGTTAAGCGTGGTAGATCGAAAATTGATTTCGAGGATTGCAGTGATAGAAGCAAAAACCAAACGACAAAAGAGTAAAGGAAAGAAAATGCCTCATATTTGCTGGCGCGGACCAGAAGTAATAAACTACTCTTTAATACCAATATGGCAGTTAAATGAGGAAGCGCAAGAAGCCCGAAAAAAAGACTTCAAAATGAAATGAAAACTTGTTTAATACTCAAAATGATTTATTCTAATTTCTATTAACATTTCTATGTTCAATTCTAATTTTATCTGGTTGGTAGATAACCTTTGAGAGTAGGATTGTAAAATTTTGTCAGAATATATATTTTGATGCAGTGCATCAGAATCAATCAAAAACTCTATTTTGAATTTTTGGTTGTTAGGCCCTTATGCATTTCAGGTCACAATTTTTTTTTATTATTATGGATTTATCTTCTTTAAGCGAAATAAACCAAAAAAGTTAAAAAAAGCAGCCTGGAAAGCTCCCACGATTTAATTCCCATTTTAGGCATCAAAAACCCCATTGTGCGGCGGTTTAAAAACACAAAAATACCCGGGTGTATATCTGTTGACATATTCTTATGTTAGCTAAGTTTTTTACTGTTAAGATTTTAATTGCGAAAACAATATATTCGTAGTTATTTTAATAATTTTTAATTAACTCATCTTGTAAATTAATTAGTTTCAATTACAACTGATTAAAAACTATTCATTTATATTTTTTGTATAAAATTAATTGATTTCTGCACAGTTTTATATAAACTTTTATATAAAATAAAATAAATAGTTTACATCTGGTCATTATTTGCTGTTTCATTTAATAATTTAAATAATAACACTGCGCTTTTATTCAACAATAGGTAGGTAGGTAGGTTAACGGAGAGCAAACACAGGGTTTTCCATTTTAGCTTATTAGACCGTTACTATTAAAATATACTAATTATATTGTCTATACGCACATTTCCTTCACTTCCTTCAATCCTCTCCGCTGAGTTGAATTATATTATTCTCCATAATATATTGCGACCTCAAACTTACGAAGCTAACTTATAAAGTATTCCCTCATTTCGATGTCTTCTCCACATGTCATGCATTTTTTATTATCTACTACGATTATACGGTTCAGTTGTACCTGTAAGGCGGAGTGGCCCTTTAGAACATTCATCAATATACTTAAGGTTTTGTCCTCAACGGAATCGCCCCTTCAACTTTGCCTGCTGTGCCGTAGTTCTACAATAGTCATGTTATACAATACAATGCATCCGCTTGGTAAACCGTGTTATGCTCTGGTAAACAAATGCCTAATTTGATTTAAGGTTCTCCTATATAGGAACCACATTTTAAGCCATCCCTGTAGCAACAGGTCCTCTCAGGCATTTGTGACATGGTCCATTTTGATCTGGATCATATGTAGTTTGAAATTTATCTCAGTACCAAATAATTTTCTCGAGACCACAAGGGTTGATTCAGTTTAATGTACCGTTTTATTTCAGACAATACACACACATAAATAAATTAGTACTTTAAAAACCATTTTTATGCAACAAACTACAAATAAAACTACAACACTGCGGTCGTTGTACTATTTCCAGACAAGGTTGGATGAAGGCTTTTAAAAGTGACTAAAGAAAAATGGAAAGGATCAATTGAATAAACCCAACGTATGTAGAAATACTATTTTATTATTACACGCTGAAGAAAACTGGAAACTAGTTTAAATGGTTGTGTGCTTATTTGCTGGCTGCAGTGTTTCCTTTGTAAATCTTCTGTGGAATTAGTCAGCGTAAATTTCCATTAAAAGAAAGAAAATTAAATTAAACATTAAAGCGTTATTAAAAAACTGTAATTCATAGACATATAAAATTAATTGCAAAAAAGAGTATTTTATGCGAGTATGAGTTTGATATATTTGTGTAGAACACACAAAGCAAAATGTACGTCTATAAAGGAAAAAATTAGCTGAAGATTTCTCTGCAATCGCATAATATAGTCCATATGAATTAATTCTATTTCTTTATAACTTGTATGGAAATCTATTGAAAATTATTTCTGTGAAATAAATAATATTCTGCTATATAGGTTTTTGAGAATAACGAACGAATTCTGTTTAGATATCTACCTATCCTATTGGACGCATGGGCTCCTATATTTTCATTTGAGGTTTCATTATTAAAAATTGATTAGTTTGTTGATGGATATCTTAGTTTACAAACTGACTGTTTGTAATCAATAATTAAATAAAGCGATCCGTTTAAAATAAGTTAAGACGTCGGCTTTCTGTACACCATTTTTACCCGACGTTGATATACTTCTCTAATCTGATATCCGCTAGTCTATTTCGCATTGCAAAGCACAAACATTAATTGCCTTCAAATTAATAATTTTTATAATCCATTGGTAAAATTCGTGTTTAAGTAAGAAGCAAATATTCTTTTTTTCAACATTTATGCTCAATAATTTGCACTACCTTACTTGGGCACATAAAACTACATCATTATTACTGAACCTAAAACGCGTATTGATATTGGTCAATAGGGAAAAAATAAGTGAAATATTTGACAAATGTAATAGATTTTCAAGAAATACATTAGAATTGTGCTTGTCACAAATCTGACAAACATTTTATCAGAAGTAAAAAAATTATCGGGATAATGATTTCATATTCACCCATACTTACTCGTATATAGCGGGGGTGATTTAAAAGATTAAATTCAAAAATGCAATAAAACAAAACTTGTTTAAATTTTTCCAAATTTATTATTTTGTTGTGAAATACAATTGTTCCGTTTAGAAATGGAATATTATTTCATTCATATCGCTGCCGCGACTTGTCCTACAATACCTTATTCGATCGGACCAACTTTCGTGCACGTTTCAGCATTGCGAATGCTGGCTTTTAAATGCTCAATTGTCTCTGGTTTGTCGGCATAACACTTTCCTTTAACGACAGGAAATAGTAACACAGTATCGAAACGCAGCTTCTTGGTGGCCAATTTACATTACCTTTTCGGCTAATTAAACGGCCATCAAACGTTTGACACAATAAATCGATTGTGACATGAGATGTGTGGCAAGTTGCACCATCCTGTTGAAACCAAACATCGTTCACATCAATATCATGAAGAATGGGTACACAAAAATCGGTTATCATGGTGCGATAGGTGCCACCATTGACCGTAACGGTTGCGCCGTGTTCATTTTCAAAGAAATATGGGCCAAAGATGCCTCCGGCCAACAAGCCGCTCGTAATGGGTGCTGCATCTGCTTCTGTAAAACCACTTGCGGGTCTTCTGAGCTCCAAATACGGCAATTTTGCTTATTAATGTACCCACCAAGATGAAAATGAGCTTCATCCGAAAATATGATTTTTTTAGCAAAATCGACATCATCGTGTTGTTGGCCCAATCAATTTCAACATTGCTCAACCGTAAATTGGTTCCCTACCTACAGTGGAGATAATATACTGAATTTTGTAACAGAATAGAATGACATTAATATTGCCAGATTAAAAACAACCAATGGTTCAAATTTTAACCAATAGATGGCCCACCAATAATATCATAGTATACGCTCCTTTACTAATGGTAAAATAAAATCTGTACTATTAAAGTTATCATTATTATTATATTAAGAAACTAAAAATGTATGTTCACTATAAGCTTAAAATTTTAAATTATGTTGTTAAACTTTTACAATTTTACATCAATTATAATAAGCCCTCTCCATTTCTAATATTTTCATTGTAACAAATGTAATAAGAATGAATATCAAATATTGACGCTTTACTGTACTGAACCCTATTTTTACGAAAATTAAAAATCTAAGTACTGGTGTTTTGCTTTTACATCATTTAACATTAAAATTATAAACAGAAACTAATACAACCGCAAACACCAGCATAAACACGAACATTCGCCTTCAAGAACATTCATCAGATTCTTTACGTTGCCATATAAAAGGCAAGACAAAGCAGGCAACTGAGTTAGTAAAAGTTCAGTCAGTCTTTTGTGAAGACACGGTGCGTTGGAAGAGAGTAATCGTGGTTTGAAGATCACCGTTACAAAGATCTGTCGAACAATTAACTAGTAATTGTTATTGTTTATGCAAAAAAGTGCAAAGAGGAATAACAAACAAAGCAATTGTGCGAATAATAAAGAGTTTAATTAAAACTAAACACAAATTTATTTTTATTTTATTTACAATCTACGAGCTCATATTTTAAAAGTTTTTAAAAGGTAAAAACGTAACAATATATACTTGTATGGTCTTCCCACAAAATTTTCTTCTTTAAATTTTGAAAGTTAGTAACGACCATCTTTTTGGATCTGCATCGTCGAAATTAATTTTCTTTTGTTCAGGCTGTTTTCCCAAATCACGGTGGACGACGAGTGTCACGGTATGGGCTCTGGAGCAGTTTTTTATCGAAAAATCATCTGCAGAGATGAGGTTCATTTCTAGATGAAAAATACAAAATTATAGAAATTTGAACGCTGTACCCTCAAAATCAATATATCCTCAAAAAGTCACTGTTCGTGTGGTTTTTAGGCTGGTAATACCAGCAGTCCACCTTTTTTTTGAAAACAATATTGGTCAGGCCATCACTGTCACTTAAATGAGCTCTAGAGAAGCAGTGTTGGACTTTTGAAAGATGCTGTATTCCCAATAAACGAATAAAAATTTGAATGGAATTTAAACTTCAATATAAGAAGCGTTTAAAAAACAGCATTTGCTATCGACCTTTACTAAATATTTTTAAATTCTATGTTTTTACCGTGTATATAAATTTTAAATAATTTGAAATTATTTAAACACGAAATTTTATACTTCATTTAATTTATTTGTATTCCTATTTTTATAATTAATTTTACTTCAATTTTCGTCATTCATTGTTGTTATCAATTATTGTTTAAAAAATTTCAATTGAATAGGCAATAACTAATTTGACTTTGTCTGTGTTGAAATTCAATAAAGATTTCAAACAATTTCCCTCTATCACTATATAATTTTGTAGGCAATGAACCATGTTTGAGGTTAATGAAGACGGTGGCCCTATGGTGGTATCATTTGAGTTACTTTCATTTATTAAACTGTTATAAGAGCAAAGGCCTAAGAAAAATGAAAGCCATGAGATTAAAATGAAAAAATATAAAATTTTTTATTACAAATCATTGTCTGTGTCTGCCTTAACAATCCTTCTATCTGAGTGGTCGTTTTACATCAATAACTAATGAGGACAATTGGGATAGGAGTTACTGCTGCCAATAGAATTTACTGTCGGACTTTGTCAACTCTTAAGCACAAATTGAATTTCTATGTAGTTTTAGATTTCAGAATAATAAATTTGCTTGTATGAAAACTTTTATTTTAGAAATGGAAATAAAGTTGTTGAATTATTCGGGTATATAAGGAACTAAAGCAGCGAATGCAGAAGGTATTAAGGAAATTACTTCAATAAATTTATAAAGAATCTCTTCTAAATAAAAATTATTTGATTGTTTTTATATGCAGGTAAATCGATTCGAATGGACTAAAGTTACGTCATTAATTAATTTAACTTAACTGGTTACGTTTTACCTTTTTTTAAAAGTTTGGAATATGAGTTCGTTGATTGCAAACAAAGTAAAAACAAATTTGTGTTCAGTTTCAATTACACTCTTTATTGTTCACACTACTTTTGTGTGCAGTACGTAAGCACTGAGAACTGTTCGCTGTACTCCGCACGCAACATGCCTTCACACAATACTGACTGAATTATTACTAAACTGTTGCCAGCTTTGTCTTGTCTTTTTTATGCTCGCGTACTCAGTCTGATGAAGGTTTTTGATGTAGAACGTTCGAGGTCTCGTTTTCTCGAAAACTATATCGCTACTTCATTGTTGTTTATGTATTTTGCTTACGTTGTTTGCTGTTGCTTTTTTTCGTACTTTCTTTACAACTAATAACGGCCATCTTGTTGAAATACGTCTGTTAAATTAGTTACCAGTCAGTTTTTACGATGGACGTATAGATATGGTTGGATGTGGTTGCTGTTCTAGTTTTAATTTATTTTATTTATTTATTGATCAACTTCAGTACAACAAGCATTTAATCTTATTTAATAGTACTGTTTATATATTGTTATAATTAAAGTAATAGTTATATATATTTATGTAAATTTCACAAAAAAAGCAAAATTATATTAATTAAATTTAAGTTAGCCTTAAATTGGATTGAATTAAATGGTAAATCTTAAAGACAAGAAAAGTGTGTTAAAATTGCAGTTTTAAATTGCATTACATTGCTTTTCAATTGAATTTCTGGCGGAAGTTGGTTCCATGAACGAATTAACATAAAAGTGCCTTTCAGACACCTGTTTCTGGAACCTTAAGGCGTTTATCCTATAGCTCCTGTTAGTTCTGGAAAATTTTAGTCTAGTAAATAGATAATTCGGTTCCCCTGAATAAACAATTTTGTGTAGAAAAATTAGCATGCGATATTTTAAGAGGTTTTCCAGTGTCATGTCGTAGATTTTATAGGCAAAAAACGATATACTACTATATCTAGTGCGTCCAAAAATATATCTTGCAATGTTATTATACGTCACGTTAAGTTTATTCCTGCTGACAGAGTCCAAACCCGCAAAAAGCTCACATCCATATAAGAGGTTTGGAATCAGGCATGTCTTCGCCAAGAGCATACGTATATTAACAGGCGTAAAGGACTGAGTCCTGCAAAGATTCCTGAGCATAGCATATGTCTTCCCACAAATCATATTAACATGGTCAGTCCAGGAGAGTTGACTATTAAAAATAATACCCAAGTTTTTGGCATATTGTACAAATTCTATGGGCGAGTCCCCAACGACTAATGGTGGCAGTAAGTTCGTCAAAACGCCAATTTTCGCAATTATGATAGCTTTAGACTTATTAGCGTTCAAGCAAAGACCATTCGCAGTGGCCCATTTATATATACTGTCAAGGTCCTGGTTCAGTCTCAATATACAATTGTCGATGTCAGTTCTAAAACAGCTAACGTAGAGTTGGACATCATCGGCATACATTTGAATTCCAAAGTGAGTTATACGAGAAGGTAGGTCATTAGAATACATTATGTAAAGCAGTGGTCCGAGAATTGAACCCTCTGGTACTCCTCTCCGGACCAGGCTGCAAAATGATTTTGCATCGCCATAGTGCACTGTCTGACTTCTCTTATACAGGTATGTACGTAAAAGTTTTACTGCTGATGTTGAAAATTTAAAGGTTTCCATCAACTTGTGACAAAGAATGTCATGATCAACAGTATCAAAAGCCTTTGAGTGATCTAGAAGTACCAGAATAGACACCATGTTCTGATCCATTTTTGACCTCAACTCCTCTACAACATCCACTAATGCCGTAACGCAGCTGTGTTTGGGTCTGAAACCAGACTGTCTGTTAGTCAGTAAAGAATTGTCGTACAAATATTTGCTAATTTGCCCATGAACCAAACGTTCGAAAGCCTTAGACAAGTAAGGTAGAATCGCAATTGGTCTGTACTTTCCATCAGGTTTGGGTAAGGGGATAATTTTCGCGTGCTTCCACATTGAAGGAAATACTGGTGTCGTCAGAATAGTATTAAATAAATGTGTTATATACACAATAATGTAGTCCAGTATAATTTTCAGGCACCTCGGGTGCATTTCATCGTAGCCAATTGAATTTGATTTGATGCCCCTAAACGCTCTATACATGTCCCCAAGATTGGCGTTCGAAAATTGAAAGCCATTGCCATTCAGATCAAAAGAAACACTTGGGTCCGTAAGGTTATAGTTATAGTAACTGATATTCGATTTAGGTATAGAGATATTCGAGAATTCAAAATTCAATTTGTCTACGTCTATATCATGACGAGAATTATTATCATTATTATCCAAGACACCCATATTTTTAATTTCCCTCCATTTACACCGGGACGACATAGCGGATTTAAATTTATCCCCATAATATCTACACTTAGCGGACCTAATTTCGTAGTTCACCTTTCTTCTATAATTCCTATAAATTTCCCTAAGTTCAGGAGTTCGGTATCTCTTCCAGCGTTCGTAGGCTCTGTTCCTGCTACTAATCAGTTCCTTTATCCCATTCGAGAACTATGGATTCTCATTGGCACGCATTGTTTTCGTCTTTATCTGTACGTATTTTTCATACAAACTCTGAATATTGCCGTGTAAAAAATTCACCTGATCGTCAACATTTGGCATATAGAAAACCCGGTTCCAGGGTATGCTCATTAATTCATTCTCCAATGATGGAACGTCAATATTTCTAAAATCCCGGAAAGTTATTTTCTTCTCCTTCGAAGATATTTTGAAGTCATAATATAGGAAAATAAGATCATGTCTGGAGAAAGCCGGTGCAGATAGTTGGTCATATAGTAACACATTAGAACAATTGTCAACAAAGAAAAGATCAAGTAGCGTAGCAGAAGATGACGTAAAGTGGGTGGGCATAACCTCATTTACTAACCCCAAACCTATGGCACTTAGGTCAAACATTAATCTCCTGTCCACTAAAACATTTGCATTAAAATCGCCGGTTATTATGATGTCAGTGTAACCGAGGCAAACATTAGTCAATTCGTCGATCAGTGGTCCAATGTCGATAGTCCTATTAGGTCTGTACACAGTACATAGTAAAAGCTTTCTGCCACAGTTAATTATCTCCAAAAACAGGTATTCAATATTTGGAGTATGGGTATTATTCTCCGAACTTCTACCAACCAGTTTACATTGAATGTGGGATTTCACATAAATTGCCACACCACCACCGTGGGAAAGTCTGTCAGAGCGGTAAAGGCAATATCCATTCAGTCCATGTATGCTGTCGGGCGAACTATAATTAAACCAAGTTTCCGAAATACAAATAACGTCCATTTTCGAGTTCTCAAATGTGTAGCGGAATTCGTCGATTTTATTATTGAAGCTCTGCGCATTCAAATGGCATATATTAAGATCTGTTGTCTGTCGGCAAAGAATTCGTAGCAAGATGGAGAGGTTATCATGGGAACCAACTTCCTCCTGATCAAGCTGAGAAGTCAAATTTAACGTCAAAAAATGAAAAAGCAATGTAAGCAATATACTTGCAAGCAGTAAACAGATAAACACACACACTAACAAACAATCCAAGGCAAATTAAAAGAATAGAATTAAAATTAACAATAATACAAATAAAGGTTGAATTAAAATTGTCAATAATTAAGCTAACAACAAATAAAATTAATGTCAGGACAAAAACATAAATAATATAATTTAAAACATAAAGAAAATTTAAAATTAAGGTATATTTACGATGGTATTTATTATATGAGTTCTTGTGCATTATATCCATCACGAAAAAAATTTAAGTCCTTCACATATATTGGCTCCTCATGTTCTTGGCGCCTAATGTAAACCAATCCACGGCTGGTAAAGGCTCCAAGTATTAGCTGTTTTTTCTTCAAGCTGTAGGCCCGTTGGAAAATATGATAATTTTCTGAGGTTAAATTCTCGATGGCGTAGAACGGTACCGAGCTATCAAAACCCAGCGTGTTCAATCTTAAAACATCCTTACGCATCTTTATATAGGATGAAATGGATCTAAGGACTACGTTTCGATCATACGGCGATTTGAATTTTATGATTATTGGAGGGTCAACCTTAGATTGTTTATTATCAAAAATTCTGCCCGGAAGATTTTTCTTTTTCCTTAATCTGAAGGCTCCAATAATTTCTGGAGGACGTATGGCAACAGTCTCACATATTTTTGAATTTAGAGTAGTAAGATCTTCATTCTGTTGTTCCGGAACACCAATAACACGTAGTTCATTAGCAACAACTGCATTGTCATGTTTCCTGTTGACTGCTTTCAGGTGAGCAATTTCTTGCTTTAAGTTATTTGTCTCATTGGTGAGGTCAACAACCTTCCCAGTGCTATTATTTTTAATGTCACTGATGCAAGATTCCAATTGAGCTGTTAAAATGTCCAGTTCAGTTTTCGCCATATTTAGCCTTTTTTCTATTTCGTTCAATAGACGTTCCTCATACTGCTGAAACATATTCTTCAAAGTGGACTGCAGTTGATCGGCTAGCTTATCAATCCTTTTATCTATAATCTGCATAAATTTAAAAGGAGATTCTACATTCGAAGAACAGGCAGATGCTATATTAGTTAATCGCGCATTTCTTGGCGTATTTACAATTTCTGTTTGAGACAGTTCAGCAGAAGTATTATCCATTTTTTTCGAAATAGAAAGGTTGTTTTTTTAGTTCTGGGTTTGGATTTGGAAGACTGACTTCTTAATTTAAATTGATGCATTTGTTCAAGCACCAAATTATAATTTCTATTTCTTTCAGTGTAGTGCAAAAATTTAAAAAAGAAAACAACTCTGTCTGAAAGCACATCCACTTGAAAATTCAAAGCACAGTATTGCGCCATAACAACTATTAAATATATAAATAATAATAATATATATATAATAATCTAAATTAATTAACATTAATCCTAATATTATTATACTAATACTTAATAGTAATAAATAATTAAATTAAATACATAATGAATTTAAAAATATAAATAAGTATCACCCTAGTATAACGTAATGTTAAGGTTCATGACCATATGAATACAAGGTCGTTAAATTATAAGTAAAGTAAATAAGTAGGTAACGGAGTTGCTGAATAGAATAATACAGTTAGAATTAAGTAAATAGAATAAGTTAGAGTTAAGAAAAGATTGAAATAAATTAGTTGAATTAGAACATGTAACTGACTCGGTTTACTTTTAACTCGAAAGGTTTGGTCTTAGTGTTTTTACAAGTGTCCTAATAAATTTCAAATTATAAATTATTTAATTTTTATTAACATCCTTAAAAAACATTAAGGATTAACACACAGCTTATTTCAAACAGATATTATATGTTTAACGGGAAAAAAAATAATGTTATGTATTTTTGTTGTTGCAGTCTTTTTTATTTTGCTTTATTTCTATTTTGTTTACTTATTTGTTTACTTTTTGTTTATACATATGTTTTTGTTGGAAGAAATCAGCTGACTGTAAATTGTTGTTTATTGTTTTGAATTTGTATTGTTTATGTACCAACATATGCTATTGTTTATATTTGAAGTTTATTGTTATTGTTTTGAATATATATACACTTAACAATTGTTATTTCCAATGTTCGTATTGTTGTTGTGTATTTTAAATTTCAGTTTCTTTCGGTGTTATTATTAACTATTGTTTAATTATTACTTCAATTTGATAGTTCCAATTTTAGTTAAGCGAATTTATAATTTATCCGATTAAATGTGCCAAATATGTTGTTCGTAATTTTAAAATATTTAATGTCACACACAACAAATTCAGAAACACGTCCATTCAACTCGATGACTCATAATATAATTGATTATTAAAATTGATTAAAATCCTAGAGAAAATCTTCTGAAGGCATGAAACAATTTACTAAAAATGACAAATCAACATGTAAGTTTATAAAGTTGCCAGACTGAAAGTATATCAAGTATAAAAAGGTAACATTGGGATCTAATAATAAACGCGACATATAAACAATGTTTCATGGCACACTATAAATTTCGATATATGACAAGGGCGTTATAAAAAGATTGATAACGCAGTGTTATCAATTAAAGTGCTTTGTTAATTTAGATATTTATACTATTCTCTTAAAATTATTAAATAAGTAAAAAATAATCAACAAATAAATCTCAGAAATTGTAGATGAAGCCGAATAACATTAAATTCAATCAATTGTAAACAGTGCAATTACTGTGCAATCACTAATGCGGACATAGTTTTATTTTTGACCATATCTAGTAGAAATTTATACCACAATTACCAGCATTTTCCTTAAAAGTAAACCATGTGCTCGTTTCTTTACTATCTATTTAGGAACCTAAGATGTTGACTGATATTAAGAAATGGTTAACGTCCCCATAAGGGAAAGTCGCCGTAGTCTAGTAGGTATTGTGTTGGCTTATTAAACGTAAAGCCAAGGTTCGAGCCTTAGGCCAGACATCAAAACAAAATACAAAAAGTATTTCTTCGGCGACTTCCACTCAGCAGATTTCTGGCAAAAAATTCTGAATGTAAATAAAATTGCCGTGAAAAGTTTCTCAAAAATTTGTCGTTCGAAGTCGGCTTTAAACTGTAGGTCCCGCCACTCATGTATACAAATTAACACACACAACATAAGTGGTGTGAGAAATTAGGTCGTAATCCTGATATAAGGGTTGTAATGACCAATTATGTATGGTATGTAAGGTGTGTATGTACCGTCCCCATATTTTCTATTGTGCGGTTATAATTCACCTAAGATTAAAGTTATTTCCTTTTATTTGCTCCCAATTTAAAAAAGAATTTTTTCACCACTTCATGGCCACTATATGTTCAAATTAGTTACACTTTTTGTTGGCAAATATCTTTGTTTGATGTCCTTTTTTGTATCCCTCAGAAAATTATTTTGCGACCACAAAAGTTTTTTGCAAATGTATACTTCGCCTAAGTAGTTTAAGGTTTACTTCGATATATTTCCTATAGGTATGTAAATATGTATATGTATATAAAAGCGGTTTATTGTAAATTGTCGGAACTTGCAATTTTTATCCCTACTGTGTTTATTGTATTTTATTTTGAAGTATTGTAAAAGTTAATTGTTGTGAAACTAATTGGGTTTTTATGGGCTTTGTTGTCCCGTTCTCTGCTCATGTAAAAAAACCTGAATCGCCCAAGCCTAGTAATAATAACTTTTATAATTTACTATTATGGCTTTTGTTTTTATCACCTCTGTTGTGTACATACTTTATATTAGTACTTTGAATTAAGAATATGACATAAATTAATAGTAGACATTTGAAAATCAATTAATTGGACTTTTTAACACAATACTTAAAATATCAATTAAATTTATTTAAATTAATTTCTTCATTAATTGTGACATCCATGTCTGCAAAGTAGACATTGGCAACATTGTTGATAAGCTCGGACAACTGTCTGCATGTAGGAGAACAATGTTTAAATACATGTGAAGCGATATGTTTAATAAAATAAGTATCTAAACTTGGATTATTTATATAAATATTACGGTTGACATTTACGCAACATGTTCATATGTCGAAGTTATTACGTGATCGAATATAATTGAAACAGTTTGAACACTATTGGTAGATGTTATTAATTTAAATAATAAAAGAACAATTTTCCGATTTTTACTTCCAACAAGAATCGTTCACCACAGCACCCATAAAAAATATAATACATGTGTGTATATGGAAATGATTATTTTAAAAGCACTGCAGACGCAATCGTCAGTGCTACTGAGGCGCACTTAGGTATATGAAAGTAAGATGCGTGGAATAGAGGTTTTAACCACGCGTCTCATTCGTTATATGCCTATCAAAACCTTTTAGTGACACGTGTGATAAAAAAGTAATCAAGAAATCCTTTCTGCTTGTCTAAACGGCTCACACTTTTATTGTAACACCAATGCAGCATTTTTCAAATTCCGATCCCGAGTAGTATCAAAAGTGGTCTGTTACTCTGAATAGCTCAAAAACGATGCATATTTGAATTTTTTCTTTTGGGGTTATGTTGAAGCGCAATTGTATGCGAATAAGCCACAAATCTCAGCGGTCCTAAAGGCTAACGTAATCCATGCCATCTGTCAAATTTGCCTGATTTATGCGCCAGAATCATGGAAAATTTTATATTCTTACTGAATTTTACAAGTCGTCCGTTTTTAAATACGAGTGTTGTGCCACTAGGTTTTCCACTACCCCAGTTAGAAAATATTATGATGAAAACGAAAAATCTACATACTGGTGTTTTGCTTTTACATCATAACATACATAATTGGTCATTACAATCCTTCAGTCAGGATTACGACCTAGTTTCTCATACCACTTATGTTGTGTGTGTTAATTTTATAAATGAGTGGTGGGATCTACAGTTTAAAGTCGACTCCGAACGACAGATTTTTGAGAAACTTTTCATGGCAATTTTATTTACCCTTAGAGTTTTTGCCAGAAATCTGCTGAGAAGAAGTCGCCGAAGAAATACTTTTTGTATTTTGTCTTGACGTCTGGCCTGGGGCTCGAACAACGATGTTTGGATTTATAGAGTTTTTGAGAAGGCGAAGTCACGAACGTTCGCCTTCAAAACGTTCATCAGACTGTTTACATAAAAGGTCAAAACGTAACAATATGATCCTGTAAGCATCGAGATGTCTGATAGGGCTTTACATGCGCAGTAGAAGTGTGATCTAGACTGCTCTGTGATACACTGATTGCTATAGGCTGGTAGGCAGTCCAAATGTCATCTTCGCAAATCACAAGCTTTTGTCCATTTTACTCACGTGTATAGATAGACGCTTTTAGAGTAAATAAAGTATTTCTAGATTGCTTGCTACATATTTAAGTAAACGTAAAATGATAACAAAAAAAGTGATTATGGGTTCCAGGTTTACAATCTCTGCCCATGTAAAATTCGAAGGAAACAGGATTTTTGACTAACATGTATGAAATTCCTAAGGGAATCTCTTCAACTGAGTGATAATAATGCTAACACAAGGACCAACATAACTGATTTACGCAAGCGAGTCGCCAAGGTGATATTGGATGTTGGGAAAACTAATCAAAAGTCGTCGATCAAAAAAACTGTCTACAATATCTCGTTAAGCCTCCAACAGTTGAGAGGAAACTTACTGAAAGAAGCAACTGCACTACCTTTACTGAAAGACTTAAAACTATGTACAGATCATGTACATTACAAGAGTACTATCACAGAGGATGCAAAAGGGCGGGAAAGACTGGAAGACTGACGTTTACAACACTACTAAATATGTAAGACTATGACGTGTATACTGAAGAATCTATGGAAAAATTACATCTTCTTACAATCGTGTTCGTTTCAAATAAAACTTCGCATTAAATGGTATACAATTTTATTAATTTTCCCCATAATGCTACTAAATCATTCTGCCTCAATATTAAAACACATATGATGGATCTGCGAATATTTGGTTTTCACGCCGTTAGTTAATAAATATTAAAAAAAAAAATTGCCGCAATATGAGTGTTATTATCATGGAGTAACTCATTAAGTAAAGTAACGTAAGAAAAAAAGTATTAGATGAAGATGATGATATGATTTATTTGAATTTGAGAATGATAGAAAGAAGGTCATTCATTACGTCCGTTATATATCAGACCAATTTTTTAATTAAGCTAGGTAAACTCAGTTGATTTGAAAATTGACGATGTACATACTTACACTTACTTAATAAAGTCTGCGTTCACCCAATGTATTTTTAGAAAATATATAAATACCCGCATTAAGTATTAAATTTAAATAAAAATTTCTGTTAAGATTTTTTATTTACACCATTTTCTAAAAATTACCAAAAAACATAAACCAAACAATTAATTCATTTTTAAGCTAAAGTATCATAAATATCAAAGTAATAAAATATAGGTACCAAAAACTCTGCGTTTAGTGTTAAAATAAATAAAGAAAACTTTAATTAATATGCTTACATCTTAAATTTAATATTTGGTTTAATATCCACGTTGTTTTATTAATTCATTCAATCTGTTTGGCATGGAATTCACCAACTTTTCTGTTTAGTTAGCACTTAATTTCTCATACTCTTCCCTTATAATATTTCGCAAGGTCTCTTCACATCTAATTACATGCTTGCGAATTTTTCTCTCTAATAAATCCCACAGATGCTCAATTGGATTGGATTGTAATATTATTAATTATTATTATACTGTAATGTATGTGTAATGTACAGTGTTGGAAAAAATTATAGAAACGCATCAAAAAACGTTGAAAACATCCCCATATCATTAGGGACCCGCAAACCTGTTTGACTATCTTTTTTATGCATTTTGGATCAAACTCTTTATTGGCAGGGCGACGTACAAAACATTTTCCGTCTGATGGAGCACTTTGTTCCAATTTTTCCGACTTTGGTGTTATCTAGCAAATTGTAACCTTTTTCGTATATTTTTGTTTTAATTAAAAGAGGTACTGACCTTTGGCTTCGAGCCTATTTCTTATAGTACTGCTTGTTACTGGAGTATATTATATATAGTATATTTTTAAGCCCATTAGATGACTCAAAAAAAATTTTTTTGGAATGACGTACTAAAATTTGGTCAAAACGCTTGGACGTTTTCCTCTTTCTTCCTCTACTTTCGATATTTTGTGTATAGTGAATCACTTAAATACTTTATGTTTAGAACACTTCATTATTTTGGCTATTTTTCCAATTGATAAGCCATCAGATTTTAACTAAAGAATAACATTTCTTTCAACATCAGTGGTATGAACACCTCGACCTATTTTTTGAAAGATTTAAAACACACACTCAACCCGAAAATTTTACAAATGGTCAAAAAAAAAAAGATATTTTAACTCAATTTTTACCACTTCTAAATATTTCATGTAAAAAGTTTATTTATTTTAAATTTAAACACGGTTTTAGAAAAATGTTTCTATTAATTTTTTCAGCTAAATTACGTATTTTATTATTAAGAAAGCAAATAATAAAATCGCGTTACATTAGCAAGAATTTGACAGTAATTTCCAACTATAAAAGTTTATAACGAAAAAGTATACAACATTTTAATGATGAACTAGTAATCGTTTCTATTATTTTTTCCAATACTATATGTCTTGTTGTCTAATGTAATATCCCTTTAGGTTTCTTAATTTATTAGTGAGCCTTAGAAACGTAGTTGGCTCTATAGTGTTGGCAAAGTCAATTGCCGAACTGTTTTTGAGAAACAAAGTACAAACTCTTTCTTTTAAGTTAATCTTATTTCTGATTTTATTTAAATCTTGTCTCAGTTTATATACTATTTTGATTTTGTGTTTTCTTATTCTATTTCTTCTATTCTATGTTATTCTATGTTATTTAATTGCCCTACTTAAAATTATTCGTTTACAAAAGTAGTCAGTTAAAATGCGAGTCATATTTTTATTCATATTTGTTTAGTTTATATTTCCATTGCAATTTTATTTTGGTTTGTTGTCTTTAATTTTAGGTATGTATACTTGTGTATGCATGTTTATGCACTACTAAGTCGAACGACCTCCACAGTGTGCTTTGGGTCGTTATCCTGTTGGAACCAAAACGTAGATTTTAGGTTTTGAGTTACGCCGCACTTTGTTTTAAATTATTTCTTAATATGTTTAGGTATCCATATTTATCCATGATGGACTCAATAAATTCAAGTTGACCTACCCCCGAAGCCGCCATGCATACCCATACCATAACTCTACCACCACCGTGTTTTACTGTGCCAAACAGATTTTGTTTATCGAACGCAGTTCTGGCTTTCGCCACACCATTAGACGACTTTTAATTCCAAATATGCAGAACTATGCATGGTCGGTTTGGAAATAAAGGTCGTTTTTATATATTTTCTAAAAATACATTGGGTGAACGCAGACTTTATTGAGTAATTGTATGTACAATTATACATTCAGTACATAGCCCAATCTTGTGTTAAGCTTCCTAAGTATTTTTTTATTATTTATTACCATCGTCTTCTTACATTCTTTAACGGTGTTACCAGATCTTTTTACATGATCTTTTTTAAACGCTTCCAATCTTCGAAATTTTTTATTTGTTTGAAAGACCTATTCATGTAATGATATGCGGAATATAACATCCTAAAAATGTCTAGCATGGCTTTTCTGGCATAAGAAATATCCAATGTTTCATGATCTTGGCGCTTAAATAAAAGTTTGAATTATGACAAGAGTTCTTTTAGCTTTAACAACCGCATTGCACCTGCGAAAGAAAACTACACAAGATGACCATGTATTCAAATCGCTCGTAGAGAACATACAATGTGGCATGAGTTGTATGTCATGTGTAACCATACATCTATGGTTTCCAGATCATTCAATCCAGACAAAAGAATCATCGCCTTATTATGCCACAGTAAATATGTAGGCAACGTCGTTCAGACAGATGTCAGATGCCTAAAAACTCACACCAAACAGTGACTTTTTCTTGGATCTTATGCTGATTGTTACCCTCCAAGCTCCGACAATTTTGTATGCTCACGCACTTGTTTATCTAGAAACGAGTCTCATCGTTGAGGATGGTTTTTCGATGCAAATGAGGCCCACCTGCCAACTGCGCCAGAGCCCATAAACCATACAAAAGCGTTGTTGTTGCCCTCCTGGGTGGTTTTGTAAAACAGAGTAAATGTATGGCAACTAATTTGACAGTTGTAGCTTCAACAAGATGGTCATTATCAACTGCCAAAGTTCCGAGGACCTTATTGGAATCTTTTACTCTTTAAAAAATACAAGAACATTTCTTCTTTTTCTAATATTCGCAAATATTCCAAGTAATTTATACTTGTCTTTGACTTTCTTTCTTGATGAAATGTTTGTTTATGGTGTTGAAGTCTTGTAAACGTAGAAGAAAAAAAATGGAATTAAATGCTGTTACAGCAAGTACGCTTGTGGTTAGACAACAACTGTTCATGTCCATAACAAATGATATAAAATGCTTTGCAATGTATACATAGGTATCTACTTACACGTTAAAAATAAAAAATTAAAGAAATCAGTCTTCCTTAAAGACGTTACAATAACGAAATGCTTATCCCATGACTATTTGACAATCATTCATAATGCTGTGAATGCAAAGATTTTAAAAGTAAATATTTGATAAATATTACTTATACGCGTTTTTCATGTATGTTTGTATATATTTTTCATTTAAATTAGTTGCAACTACTTTCGGTCCAGCAACCAAAAGCAACAATTATTCAAGTACATTCTACAGAAGACTAATCAGGTGCTTTGTTGGAAAGTCTTGGTTAAAGAAACTGAAACCATGCTAAAAATTAATAAGAACAATTAGAATATTCTTTGTGACATCTGCAGTGATGAGAAAAATAAAAGTACCCTAATGTGACACTTAGGGATTTGATAAAAAATTATATGAAATGAAAAAATGATTTATTCTTCGCTTATATACCACAAAATCAAATTTTATTGAATTTTCTTCTATTTCAAATTTTTATTAAACTTAATTACGACCTAACTTCTCACATCACGTATGTTTTAAGTTTGACCACAGATTTTATTTGAGAAAATTTTTCTTAGCAATTTTTTTTTTGCAAGAAATATATTTTTATAATATTTTTGCCTTTTAAAAACGTTTGAAATATGAGTTCGTAGATTGCAATAAAAATAAAAATAAATTTATGTTCAGTTTTAATTAATTTCTTTATTGCTCGCACAATTCTGTGTGGCATTGTTTACTACTTTATGTAAACAACAACAACTGTTTCTTATACTGCTTTACACTCATTTGCGTAAACAATAACAATTGTTCGACCGATCTTGTCAGCGGAGATCTTCAAAGGACCATTATTCTCTTCACACGCAACGCTTCTTCACAAAATATTGATTAAATTTTTAGTGACTCCGTTGCCTGCAGTCTGAGGGATGCACTTAAAGGAGAATGACTTCCCATTCTCGAAATCTCTGTAAACGTAAACATCGTTGTTTCATTGTTGTTTGTGTTATTTTTTTATATTTATTCTGGTATTGTTTGCTTTTGCTTCTTGTTTACAGGTTTATCCCCTTTTTTATACTGATGTTGTTGCTATATTTTTGTTTATTCGTCAATCATGTAAACAAGTCCATTGTTTCGGTTTTTGTAGTGCTTGTTTATCATTTTATTGTTAAACGATGTAACACCATTTCCATTTTCGTAACAATACACGTATGTATTTCGTTTTGTTGAAGTTGTCTGATCTTAAACTTAATTGAAGATAGTATTTCAGCCACTGGATTTAATTTGCAAAATAATTACAAACAATACAATAATTATTACAATTGCACTATTTTACGTGACATTTTGAACGCTCTTCGATATCATGCGAATAAGTCCCATATTTTTCAATTTTGCCTCATCGCTAAATATGAGTATAAGCTAGAGTCCATTCAGCGAACACATATCGTTGTCTATAGTCGTCCATGATGATTTGACTGAATTAATGAGAACTACAGATAGTCTCCGAATGGGATCGTATGAATAGGGTTGATTTTAACGCCCGAAAAACGTAATGGTGCTTATACACCAGATCAGCAATAATACTGCCTCATCTGTTCCGGTTGATACAGCTTTCTTTGAGTTGACAATCCTTGGCCGATGTTGATTCGGGCCGTTCCGGAGCGAAGACCTGGTTGTCGTGGGAACGTATTCTGTGTAATGTTCGCTGGAACGAGCACATTTCTCAAGTGTTGAAAGATGTTTCTTAAGACGATGCAAAAAATACTTCACTTTATCTTATCTCTTCATTATTTACATCACTTATAAACGACTGAGAATGGCATATAACTCTCATGTATGGGCGGATACTTCAAAGTTTATTTAGGGCTTCTCGGACGCGTACACGAGAGGGCGAAGGTGCTCAATAGTGACGGTAGAGTATCCAACGCTTTTGATTCATTGGAGCATCGTCGCAATGTGGCCTGTGTTTTATTGTTCTGTCAATACAACGACGGATATTTTTCTAGCGAGATAAAGGGACTTGTTCCCGAAAATCTTATATTCTAGTACACCGCATTACAGAGCGAATTCGTTCTTTAGCCGGACTATCCGCATGTGGACTTCAGAACCTGCAGAAGTTTTTCCTGCCACCAATAAAATATTGTTTGTTCTCCTTCCGATAACCTATTTTCCTAATTCCAAAACAATGTGCTGCATGAGTAGGGGCCATCCTCTGTGTGTCAGTCTTTAAGAAAACCTTCTAAACATATATTAGAGAACAGAATATTTAACAAACAACCAGTGGCGGTGATAATTCAAAGGATTTTCACGACTCTTAAAGAGTGCATTAGAATGTTGTAATTAATTTAGTTGGAAGTTTGCATTACGTTTCGAAGTTGTGTTGAAAATTTATTTTTTTGAATTTTTTATTTATGGTATGAAAGCTAAAGCATACGATTGAAAACTTTACTTTTAAACATTAACCATTTAGAATATCTGTCAAAGTTTAATCCTCTTTTCAATTTAATCTGAAAAAATTTAATAAATGTTTTAAAAATATCCACGCTTTCCATGTATGAGTCATGTCTCCACACTTCTGTAATTACCAGATTACCAGGTGCAATAAAATAAGGAATATAAAATATATAACAAAGATACAAAAGAAATGAACGTGACAGCAACTTCTAAAGTTGGGAATACTTATTGTATATTCCTATATCCATTGTGGTATCCTTACCACAACGAAGCACGAATAGGCAGAAGTAATTAATATTCACAGTTACACCTTGAAATGGATTGTGTCTAAAACGGCTGTGCTAAATCAGTAAATGGAGTCAACGCCACAAGCAAATAAAAATATTGTTACAGCTGCGACTGGCAAATAATTACTAAACGTACAGTAAAGAAAAACTTTCGTACTTTCCTCGATATATTTATGCTGAGAAGTGTGAAAACACTTAATACTAGAAAAGTTTAATACATTTTAATGTTTAAACTCATTTGTTCAATCTTAGTTTTATAATACAGAAAATATCGTATATTAAAATAAGTTTCAATTTTCTTCTCTACAACTGACTTTGTTATATTCCTTTTCATAATAGTTTTCCAATTTTTTTTTTTGAGACCAACGCTCAAGACCTGGGAAGTTATTCTCTAACTCGATAAGGAAATTAATGTACGTATTCGAACAAATTGTAGTCTGTACTACGAAATTACTTACAATTTTCGAAAGTCTGACCAATGTTTTTCTTCTTTTCGTACGAACAAAACCCAACTCAACTATGTATTATGAAAACGAGTATAAAAAGCGTATTAAATATTCGAAAATTCTTCGTTAGCAATTGTGTTGGTGACAATTAATAATAAATTTAAAATGTAAGTAAATTAATTCAAATACATTGGAAAATAAAAATAAATTAATATTTTTTAAACAATCTCAAAGGAGCGAGTCAAAAAGAATTTTATATACCAACCACAAACATTACGAAACTATTGTGGACTTTATGGTGACGCTTCCGAATTTGGCCAAGGGGCATCTAAAACTGCCGGATACATACATACATAATTGGTCAATACAACCCTTCAGTCAGGATTACGACGTCACACCACTTATGTTGTGTGTGTTAATTTTATACATGAGTGGTGGGACTTACAGTTTAAAGTCGACTCCGAACGACAGATTTTTGAGAAACTTTGTCACGGCAATTTTATTTACTCTCAGAGTTTTTGCCAGAAATCTGCTGAGAGGAATTCGCCGAAGAAATACGTTTTGTATTTTGTCTTGATGTCTGGCCTGGGGCTAGGGTTCGAGGCTTTACGTCTAATAAGTCAACACACTACCTACTAGACTACGGCGACTTCAAAATAATAATTTGTATTTAGTTTTAAATAAATTCTTTATTGTTCGCTGAATTCCGTGCGGCACTGTCCGCGACTTGATTTTAACAACAACAATATGCTTTTTTTGTTATTCTTCTTTACACTCTTCCGCGTACACAATAAAAATTTTTATTTTGTTCTTTACAAAGGAGGTCTTCAAACCACGATTATTTTCTTCACACGCAACCCGTATTCACACAATAATTCTTTCTGATCCCGTTGCCTGCTTTGTCTTGCCTTTTATATCGCAGGGTAAACAGTCTGATGGATGCTCTTAAATGAGCATGACTTTGTCTTTGCAAAATCTCTATAAATGTAAATATGTGGTTTACGTTATTATTGATTGTGTATTTTGCCTTTGTCCTTGTAGTTTGTTGTTGCTTCTTGTTTACTTGTTTATCCTCTTTTTTATACTGATGTTGTTGCTATATTTTTGTTTATTCTTTGATCATGTAAACAAGTCCATTGTTTTTGCTTTTGTAGCTTTTGTTTATCATTTTAATGTTAAACGATAACACTATTTCCATTTTCGTAACAATACAAAACGCTAAGGAACTTTGAATTTCTTATTTTTTTAAAAGAATTGTTGAAGTGGCGTTATTTAGACTTGCAGGATTTATTGCCAGTAGAATAAAAGGCGGTATCGTTTCAAATCACTTTTTTGCGATAAAAAAAACTTATAACTAAATTAACTGACCTAATGAAAAACTGTAAATATCACAGACAACCAATTCATAAGCTTCAATGCTACTAGCTCGTTCATGTTACTAAACAAAATACGAATTGTAAATAAAGGGTGTTTTTTATAGAGGTATAGAGATTTAAGTTGGTATTACTTTTCAAGATGGCGACCGATTTAACAGCTGTCAAGTGATTTATTCTCAGTTTGGTTTGGCAATTCATCATGAATAGACTCACGCCTGAACAATGCTTGCAAATAGTGCAATTCTATTTCGAAAATAATGGTTCTGTGCGGAAAACGTATCGCGCACTACGTCCATTTTATCGTCGACAAAATCGTCCATCAGAGCAGTTAATTCGATTAACCAAAGAACGTTTTCGCACCATGTTTACTCTTATTGATAACTCGCATCCCCAGAGACGCTGTACGGTGCGTACAGAAGAAGCTATTGCTGCTGTAGAGCGTAGCATTGAGGAAGACCCGAATGAGTCAATCCGCCATCGAGCACAGGAATTGGATCTGTGTCCATCCCCTTTATGGAAGATTTTGCGGAAGGATCTTGGTTTGCGTGCTTACAAAATCCGACTCGTGCAAGATTTGAAGCCAAACGATCATCAAGTAAGGCGTAGATTCGTCGAATGGGCCCAAAACGAGATTACCGTTGTTCCCGATTTTTATAATCGAATTTTGTTTAGCGATGAAGCGCACTTCTGGTTGAATGGCTACGTCAACAAACAAAACTGCCGCATTTGGAGTGAAGGCAATCCTCAAGTGTATGTGGAAACACCGTTACATCCAGAAAAACTGACTGTTTGGTGCGCTTTATGGGCTGGTGGAATCATTGGTCCGTACTTTTTCAAAAACGATGGTGGCCAGAACGTTACAGTCAACGGTATAGAGCCATGATTACTAACTTTTTCATTCCTGAATTGAAACCATGATGTCCAGGAGATGTGGTTTCAACAAAACGGCGCAACATGTCGCACAGCTCGTGCCACAATAGAAAAACTTTTCACAATTTTAAGACAACATTCGCCGTATTATTGCCGATATACGACCACAAATGTTGGAAAAAGTCATCGAAAATTGGACGTCCAGATTGGACTACATCCGCGCCAGCCGTGGCGGTCATATGCCAGAAATCATATTTAAAATGTAATGCCACAAGATTATCTTTCGGATAAATAAAATTCATGTCAATCGAATATTCCATCGTTGTATTATTGCAACTTAAAGTTCTATACCTCTATAAAAAACACCCTTTAGAAGAAGCAATGGTTACTAATGCCGTAAGTCAAAATAAGCGGTTCCAGATGTGAATCTCATAACTACCAAGTCTCTTGACTTAATTGGTAATGGGAGTTTTTGAGATGAAATTTGTTTTATTATTCAAGAAATTAAATTGTTTATATGTATTTGAAATCGGAAAATTTTGCAAATTATACGATATGGAAAAGTAGCATAATGTCTATTGATATTTTGTCCTTGATGGTTGCAATAATAGTGACAAATGCAACCTTATTTTCATTTATTTTTTTGAAGAACAAGTGGTTTTTTACAATGGCTGATAGGGTATGGGCCATTATTACAACTTGCCGTTAAACTTGGTAAAAGGTAGCTTTAGCTAAAGGAAACTGTAAAGTTACATTTAACTTATTTTCGTTATTACAACCTACAGATAAAATCAAGTTATCTTTTTCGAAAATATGGCAGTGGCGGAGCAATGTCGATAACACTGCTCAATTAAACAAGTTTTGTTTTAAACGCAGTGGCAAGGAGGGGCTTCGTTTTTTTGTTGTATAAGCTCATTTTATTTATATTTGAAGTTGCCATATTGAAAATAATATATAATATTGCAAGTTAAAACATAAACTTATCTTTAAAAGTTACCAGTAGGATGATCCTCCCTTTAGCTTAACGATCACTTCTATCTTATTGGGTACTCATAATAATGAAAAACAATTTATCAGCCTGTTAAAATACTCCCTTTGGTTAACGGCAAGTTGTAATAATGGCCCTAAATTAAATTAAAATTGTTTACTTTGTCCAAAATTGAAGTATTAATACTTGAAACCGAGACCAGTGTAAGTATGCTTGATCCCAATACTCTAATTCAATATCGCTCATACGCCGCATATACAAACTTTTATTTCCGAAATCTGTGGCGTTTATGAAATAAAGCCGATAATAATAAAGCTGAGTAGGTTAGTGAAGAGTTTGTTAGAATAACGTGTTTTACATAAGGTAGGATCATCCTACTGGTACTGGTAAACGACAAATTTATTTTTGAAGCATTGTTTTTCTTCTTAATGACGGATGTAAAATCACGTTTGTTTCTCAAGACTTACTTTGTAGTAATTCTCACTCTCTTCTCTAATCAAATATAATGCCAGATAAACAATTGGACAAGCTGGTGGGAACCGAACCCACTGCCTCGGCAGAGCAGACTACTAACTTCACAATCGGTGTACAATAAGTTAGTATTTCAAAACGAATACAATACCAAAATTTTTGTGAATTTTACGTTTTTAGAGAAAAATCGAAGGGAAAACAGTTAAGGTAAAATCCACAGCGTCAGCTTAATACTTTACACTTTTTATAATTATATCATCTATCGCGATTGTTGGTAAATTGTAGGAGTTAAATCTGTATGATGGAATAGCTGATAAGGCTCAAGGTTGAATTGGAAAATGGGTTAATGTGTACATGTATTAAGCCGACTAGACTTCCGTATCACTGCAGTGTCTTACAGACGGAAGTCATTGATATCCTCATGACTGTTCAGTGGATATTTAGTGACTCCATGAGATCTACTTAAATCGTAAGGTTATGATAGGGGTAGTTTTGAAGCAGGATTCATTACCTTGGTGTTTCGATTCAGCCGTTATGGTATTCCAGATCACTTCCACAAAGTTGTCTTATGGTTGGATATTTTTCAGATTAATCAGGTTATTCAGGGCAGTCCTTGAAGGCCTGCAGCCTTTTTAATGTTAATCTGTCTTGGGACGATAGAACAATGGATTATCATCGAATTCAATCTTATGTCCTGTGAATTGTTAGTCTTTTGAGCAACGATACATCTCTCAACGTGGCGGATATAGATATAGATATAGAATATAGAAACTAAAAGAAGGCAGGGTTACTAGTGCAGAGCAGATCATTCTCTTTGGTGAATGGTCAACTTTTGCCTCTTTTCAATATTATATTCGGATAGTGAATTTTTTCTTAAATTCTTAATTAAATTCCAATTAATAATTGCTTAATTCCACTTATACCGCTATTTACTTAAAAACTATGTGAAAGAATACTTTATATTTCTTTTAAATTATTAAAAAATTATGTTCATTCAATTTGTCAAGTGCTAACGGAATGTAATTATTTTGTAAAATTTTCAGAATTGCATACACGTACTACATCTGCACAGCCCTCTTCTACATTAATGTCCGCTTATAAGAATGAAAAACAATTTATCTGCCCTTAAAAATCCTCCCTTTAGTTAACGGCAAGTTGTAAAAAAGGGCCTATACGTTTTAAATACTTTTCCTTTCTCTTGTTTGCATAAGTATATATTTATGCCACTTTTTCTCTGTTTTGCGTCTTCAAAAATGTAAACTAAAAATGTCTACTATTTCAACACTATAGAAACATTTTATTTAATTTCAGTGGGTGTACTAGTAGCCTACTGGGTGGTGCGAAAGACTATTAGCGTGACGGTCGTAGGTTTTATTCCCACCAGAGATTATGGTAAATTACACTACATCAGCTTTTAATAATTATGGTATAATTTTTAATTGTATTATAATTAAAAAATAAAAAAGAAACATTTAAGTTCAGTAAAGGATACATAGAAATTGCTGTTCCTCACAATATTACATTAATAAATTTCATTTCATAGTCATAGGTGTCGAAGTTTGACGAAGTTGCCGACAGGAGAGTTTGACTGTCCAAGTCTGGTACCTAGGATATGTCCTTGTGGTTTTCAGCTTCGGTAGAATAAGGGGCCTTATAAAATGATCTCCTTTGACGGCACATTTTTCTATCTTTTAACAGCTATCGAAAGTATCTGTTTGAACTTTAATTTATTTATGCCACCTTCTGTCACGTCAATTGCTATCCACGCGATTGTCACTACCGCATTGTATTCCTGAAATTCTTCTAATTGGACCTACGGTTACATTATATACATACATAATAGGGATGCCAATCGGGAAAACCCGAATCCTGTAATCGTGAGATTTTTAAAACTTGTCCCAGAATTTCCCAGGATTTTCGGGATTGTAAATTCATACATGTAATAAAGTAAGAAAAAAAATATAGTTTACAGAATTGTTTTTTGTTTACTATTACATTAAATAACATCCATATAGTTCAAGTGTACCTTGCAAAAATCAAGTGAAAGAGAACGCAACTTCCATTGTAAAAAGTTAAACGCTGCCATCGAAAAATGTAAAATTGCAATAAAATCTGTTAATAGAGCTGATGATTAAGATGCCCAACTTTCTAAAGGAATAGATTTGATTATCAGGAGGTGATAGTGGTGAATAAAGCGTAATTGGAAGCATTTTACCCACAATTGTAGATTGCTGAAGATGTTTTTCGGTCACAGTGTATATAGGTAACAAAATACGTTCAAGGCTTTCCGTTGAAATATTTGAAGCCTTAACCTTTTTAAAATATTGCTTTAAACAATAAAGATAAGTATAATATTGTTACGAAAATATAAAAATCTAGATACTGGTGTTTAGCTTTTACATCGTTTAAGATTAAAATTGTAAACAAAAGCTGCAAAAACAAAAACATGAAAATGAACAAATTAGCGCTTTGTTATTATAACAACAAACACCAACATAAAAAAATGATAAACAAATATACCAACAAACACTACAAGAATAAATGTAAACAAAAATAAACACACAACAAAAATGAAACAACGATGTTTACATTCCTTCCAGAACATTCATCAGACTGTTTATGTAGCAATATAAAAGGCAAGGAAAAGCAGGCAACTGAGTTAGTAAAAGTTCAGTCAGGCTTGTGTGATTGCGTGTGTTTGAAGAGAGTAATCGTGGTTTGAAGATCTCCGTTACAAAGATCTGTCGAACAATTGATTAGTAATTGTTATTGTTTATGCAAAAGAGTGCAAAAAGGAATAACAAACAAAGCAATTGTTGTTGTACACCAAGTTGAAAACAGGAGCACACAGAATTGTGCGAACGAATTTAATTAAAACTAAACACAAATTTATTTTTATTTTATTTGCCATCTACGAGCTCACATTTTAAATGTTTTAAAAGTTAAAACCGTAACTATATAAATATAGTATATATATTTTGGACTCAAAATAGTTTTCTTTAAAGAGTACAAATTTACTTCTTCACTAATGTATTTATGTATGTATGTGATGAATTATATTTATTTTCCAAAAATCACGTGATATTTCGTTATAATTCGGAATCCAAAAATCCTGTGATATTTCGGGATAATTCGGGATTCAAAAATCCCGAAATATCTCGGGATTTTATCTTAATAAAAAAAGTATGTATGTATTATGTATGTACGTATCCCGGGATTTGGTATTTCGAAATCCCGATCCTGAAATACCGCGATATTTCGGGATTAATGGATCCAGAATTATCCCGAATTATCACTGGATGCCGGGATCGGAATTTCGAAATGCCGATACCCGGGGTTTTTAAAAAATAATCACGTTCGTCATCCCTAATAGATACATAATTGGTCATACAATCCATAATACAAATAAAATCTTCTTTATTGCTAAACATTGTATACGTATTCTACTGTCGAACTGTTGTCACAAATATCTGTAATCAAAAAAAGGAAAGATTTAGTTTTTTTTTGATTATGTTTTTCTTCATTGTTAATAATTTAAAAACCACATACTTAAATGCTTTAAATCGGATTTATATTGTAATAAAATTGAGTTACACATGGAAATAAATAAGTAAATAATAAAATTGTGGGATATCAGTCTCTAATAATTGTGCTAACATGTGTATGGATTAATGAATTCAATTACCACTTTAAAACATACGCCACAAATATCTAATTTTCTTAAGAAAACCGCATTAGTTAAATCAATTTTTTCTTTTTTCCAAGTGGAATTATACCTTTAGAGAATACTTTAAAGAATTGAGTTGAAAGATTTGTTTTTTTTTTGGCAAATAAATTTAAAAGTTATATAATTTTGAATATATATTACAGTAATACATCATAATAGCTATAAAATACATATGAAAATTGATGTTATTATATAGAACTCACCGCATTTAATAGATGTCGTCGTAGTCTAGTAGGTTGTGTGTTGGCTTATTAAACGTAAGGTCGTTGTTCAATCTCCAGTTGAGACATATAGAACAAAACGAAATACTAAAAGCTATTTTTTGGGAGACTTCCTCTGAGCATAAATTAAATTGCCACGTTAAATTTCACAAAACTCTGTCATTCGGAATAGGCTTTAAACCGTAGGTCCCACCACTCGTGGATAAGGTAATGTAATGACCTACAGTTTAATGCGAACAACAAATTTTTAAGAAACATTTTATTTACTCTCAGAGAAATCTGCTGAGAGGAAGTCGCCGAAAAATATTTCACTTTTTTGGAGATGTAATAAGCCAACACATTGCCTACTAGACTGCGGAGACTTAATTTCTTCTATCCTTTATGTGTTATTTGTATGCCTAGTGGCAGCTAAAAGCGGTCAGCTCCCTTAGATTAAGTAGAAAACACAGTGTTTTAAATTTTTATACACAACGTTTCTGAATGCCTTTCATTCTGACACCTACAATAGGTATGGAATAAGCTTTAAATTTAATCACCCCTAGAAATTATAATTTGTTACTGTAATGAAATTGCAATTAATTCAATTCCCATTAATTCAATTCCAATTTAAATTCAATTTAATTTTTTTTTAATTTTCATATTTAATTTTTTCGTTTGATGGTTCTTCCAGTTTATCTACCCTGTAGTCGTATATTCCAAAAGATTGTCATACACAAACTTATTTGTCTGCAGCAAATTAAAAAGTCCATCAAAAATCAAATACATATACATATATATGTATTAAAAAAAAATGCCGATGTCAATCAATCGATTTTTTATGCAAGGATAAATTTGAAAATAATTTCCAATTGAGGCAAAATATGTACTAGCTAATCTTGGAGTAAAGTGGCCGCGGCTTAGTAGGTAGTGTATTGGCTTATTAGACGTAAAGCCCGGATTCAAACTCCAGGTCTGCTTCCTCTCAGCAGATTTCTGGCAAAAAGTCTGAGAGTAAATAAAATTGCCTTGAAAAGTTTCTCAAAAATCCGTCGTTCGGAATCGACTTTAAACTGTAGGTCCCACCACTCATGTATAAAAAAATTAACGCATACAACATAAGTGGTTTGAGAAGGTCGTAATCTTGACTAAAGGGATGTAATGACCAATTATGTATGTATGTAATCTTGTATCGGGTTTTACAACAGAGGCTTCCAATTTTTGACAGTTGTTAACGGCCATCTTGTTGAAGTTACGTCTGCCAACCTAGTTGTTATTTGCTTTGCATCGTTCATATATACATATTTGAGAAAGACTTTGGACAGGCCATCGATATCAACGAAAAGCACTGTAGTTTGACGATTACGAACTTCTTTTAGTTTGAATCATCGACCTTTACACAAATATGCTACATAGCTAATGCCACATTCAATATTCTGCATGGACTATTTGAAAGACATGGTAATCTGACGTGAAGGTGATGTGGGGTTTTCTTAATACGAATGTATATGCCAATAAGTCACAAACCAAAGCTGTCCTCAAAGCCGACATAACCAATGTCATCAGTCAAAAACAGCCTGATTCGTGCACCAGAGTCACACAGGTATTAACATCTGCGCATCTCTTCAACCGGAGAAGCCGTGGGGAACATTGGACTATGTTGTATTCTGCGTGTAATGTTGAATTTCACCTTTTATTGTTTTATTATTTATATTTTCACTCATATAATTGGGCAATTCATACAAGCCCTTGCATCGTTGTATGGAGTGTATTGTTGGATACACTTATACACATATCGTATTTCTTTAAAACTTTTATTGGTTTCGTGCTATTAGTTTATGTATTAACAGTCGTCAAGAAAAACAATAAAGATACAAAATATTTTCTATGTAATTTGAGTCAACAATTAACATATAAAAATTTACTTTTTTCCTTAACATTTTTCATTTTGCAGCTTGAAAATCAAATTATGAATATTGCTATTCGCATATATCTTGAAAAGAGAAAACTCTGAAAACAATTATTACACATTAAAGAAGAAAAAAAGAACTTATAAAGAACATATAAAGTGGGCTGGCTCAATGGCATCCATTCCATTATCCTTTTCCTAATTTTTTTTACCTATTTTCATGTTTAAAACATAAATTGATTATTTTTGATAACAAATTATAAATTTAACACTCAACCTACCATGACGGGTCAAATGACTCATTATAAGATTTTTTTTATCAGACTTTCTTGAAAGTAACATTATAACGTCGCCACTTGCTTTTACGACTTCTATCAAATTTTTAATTTTCTTACTGAGAAATACGTGTAATATATCCTAACTACTGTACACAGTTATTTGACCATTGGAGAGGTTCTGTATCTTGATTTGCATATCTTGTGATATATGATTCGATATATTGATATGATATGATTCGGCATATTGAGCTATATTTTTGGTTGGTTGAGGGATGGATATTCAGTTACAGTAAACATTTCAAGTTTAATGCTCTCTTCTTAATAAAATTTCTTATTGCATCGTTTCACTAATAGTTCTTATTCCCAATATTTCTAAACATTCAAAAATGTTCTAATCATTAGAGATTTGAAATAATATAGGAATGGAATGGAGTAGGAATAGAAAACCATCGGTACATTCAGAGTTAATATAAATAAACTTCCCGTGATTTGGCATTTCTTATTTAAGTTGTAATGTGCTCACTAAACACACTTATAACAGTGTTGCTTCTTAAGCTTCTCTCAATATTATAACAATGTTCGTATTTATTGCACAATAAATAATTGAAATTGTGTATGAAATATTGAGCTCAATAACGACTTTTATTGCGATTTACGTCTGAACACCATATTAAATGCAAATTACAAACTTCAATCAAATTGTGAACATTTTACCACGAATACCAAGAATAAGAGTAATTAACAACAACGAATTAAATAATATTTCAGTACAATGAGGTTCGTTATAAAAACTTGTAATTTCATTATAGCCCGGTTCTCCATTTGATGCTTTCAAAACCGTCAGCCTTCTAAGAGGTCTTTTGTCCTTTTGTCTGTTGTTAAACATTAATCGCGCGATGTAATAAAAAGAAACCAAATACTATGTGAAAACAAACGATAGCCGCAACCAATCGAAAATGTCGTTTAAGTGATAAATATACGCAAACAATTTAATTCGTTTAAAATAAGGAACATAAAAAATAATAATTCAATAATGTAAGCAACAGAAATACAATTATCGATCAAATTCTTAGAGCAGTTTGTACATAGCGGTTTATTGATCGAATCTTACGCATATTTCAAGCTTTAAGTGTTTTTCTCTGGTACATTCTTAGCTTCTAGCACACATGATTACTTACTGTCACTTGAATGTAGTATACTTGTAACCGGATATGGGTGACGTTTAAAGTTCAACGTCTTCTGTATGAAAAAATTGAGTTGCGAATGCCAACGATGACAGTGAACTTTAAACATTATTTTTAGTACAATAAAAGGCTCTGTCTTTTTTTACTGTTTCCAAACGTGGAGGCATCGACTGCATGAGATGGGCATAAAATTCCAAAGTTATATTGTTCCATTCTCGCCTAATACCTTGTTTCAACTACTCCACAGTGCTGATAATAGATTTATAAAGCTTACGGACAAGTTTTTCCCAAACACGCTCAATAATATTGAGATCAGGGGCCTGTGCCGGTTTTTTGAGTAGTTTTGAACAATTATGCATAAGTTACAGTTTCGCAACGTGCTTCGGATCGTTGGTCTGGTAGAAACAACTGTGTCTATTATATTTAACTTATCGCCATTGCTTCACATAAAATGCCCAAATATGGGACTGAATCCATTGTACTATCTATATAATGAACAGACTCTGTTCCTGCATTGGAAACATATCCCCCACCAATACCGACACTCCCCCATGCCTAAAAATAGCCTGAGTATTGTTAGACAATAACTCAGTATTTGGCTTACGCCAAACGAACTGCTTTGCATGTGTTCCATGTAGATTAAATTTACACTCTTAAGTAAAGAGTCCCTATGTGGGTGCTATGTAGGCACTATACGGGTAGTTCTAACATACGTGAGAAGCCCACTACATTAAATTCATCCACTCATAATGATCCAATTAAAGACAAACATGAGTCCGTGTTATTTACACTTTGATGGTAATGGCAATGTACGTCTTGGATTAACACTTGCATTGCTTTTGATAAAAAAAAATTTGGCTGTTAAATGAAGTCGCCGTCGTCTAGTAGGTACTACCTACCTACCTGATTTATGTTACAAAATCCATATTCGCCGTAGTCTACTATTCGACGTAGGCCACGGTTCAAACCCCAAACCAGACATCTCCATCAAAATGAAAAACGAAAAAATATATCTTCATCTCTACAGATTTCTAACAAAAACTCTGAGAGTAAATAAAATTGTAATGAAAAACTTTTTAAAAAAATCTATCATTCGGAGTCCACTTTAAACTGTAGGTTCCGCCACTTATGAATAGTATTAACACACAGAACAAAGTTATGTTAGAAGCTATGTCGTAATCCTGACTGAAGGGTTGTAATAACCAATTATGTATGTATGTGTATATTAATAATATACAGTAATCCTTCGATTTACGTCGACTCGATTAACGTTGTTTCGATTTACGTCGTCAAATTTTTTGTTCCCTCGAACTTCAATTTGCGTCGTCATTCGATTTACGTCGCCCTCTTTTGGAACCAACTGTGACGTAAATCGAGGGATTACTGTAACTTTTTAAGTTCCTTGTTAAAAAATTACTACTTTGTAGTATGAGCAATATGAAACTCGATTTACGTCGTTTCGATTTACGTCGCACAATGTGGCATTTTGCCTGAAAACATGGCCAAAATTAATAGAAGTGTTTTATGAGTTAATTGCTAGAATTTTTTGATAGTGTTAGTGATAATTAGGCCCAAAGATGAACCCAACTGATTTTGGTTCAAATCGGTCCGTGATTTCGCCTAGCCCCCATACAAATTCCCCTCGAAATTGCACTTATTTACACATAATTATGGAAATTATGCAATAATCCTGATAAAATTTAGCATGGATCAGTTTTGTGTACCAAGAAATCATGGTGAAAAGTTTGGTGAAAATCGGATCACATTTGACCCTGGTCCCCATATAAAGTCCCCTTTAGAAATTCACGTGTGCGCTTAGAAATGGCTTAAAAACATCGGTATCGCGATGAAATTCGGTATGAATGTGTATTTTGTAAATCTAAATCATATTACCAAATTTTGTTATGGTCGGTCAATAATTGCCCCTTGGTCCAAAATAGGGCCCCTTAAGAAAATATGTTTAGCAATTATAATTGGCTTAAAAATGTTATTACCCCCATGAAGTTCGACATGAACATGTTTAATATGAATGTGAATCATTTATCATCACATTTTATTATGATCGGATCATAAGTGCCCCTAGTTACCACATACGGCCCATTAAGAAAATCTAACATACATCTCATATCGTTAAAATAGTCGATATACATACATATGTAATTAAGTCTTTAAACTTCTATGATAATTAATATTTATTTATATTATTTATTTAACATTATTTAATACTTAACTTAAAAATACCTAAAAAGTGAAACTAACTACAATCGTTAAAATCGTTATCATTTTCATCAATGTCTGGAAGGAGTAATTTAATAGTATCTGATGAAATGAATGCTTTTCTATTCCTTCGCGATTTTTGTGTACTGCAGCTTATAAAAGGGTCACTGCATAAAAGTAACCTATTCAGGACATCTCGACTGGTATCGCTTCTACTGAATTTCTTTGCATAATTCGTACGCCATATGCGTGTGGCTTTATTACACTGCGTCTAAAATTTTAAATTTTTCAAAAAAAAGTAAAATTTTCAAAAAAACGCCAAAAATAATTGCGCAAACTTTCTTTTTTGTTCCGGAATATAGAGAGTTCATATTTTCTTGTGGTATATAACATTAAACTACTAAAAACTACTTTCACCTTTAAAATCTTTATCTTTTTTTTAGGGAGGGTAAAAAATGTGGAATTTTTATTATTTTTAAATTTTGAACGAATAATTTTAACATTAATATATGAGATATATATATATATATATATAAAAACTGAAAGTAGCAGTTGTTCATACCTTTCAAATAAAAAAAATCATTATAAAACCTCTATTTGCTTAGCCACAAAAAAATATCATACAAACCTATTAAAATTTCAAAAAAACCCCAAAAACGTATTTAATTTTCTTCACTTTCCTGACTTTGACATCGTCTCAAATCTACAAATCTCAACCTAAAGTCGTGAAAATTCACTATATAATGCAGAATTTTGTTGTCTATCGAAATGCATACTCAGTTTCTTAAATTTCTTTAAATTCATTTTTGCCTTTTTGGCCAGCTTTTCGGGGTAAATGCCACATAGTGCGTCGTTTCGATTTACTTCGCCTTTTTTGGAACTAACTGCGACGTAAATCGAGGGATTACTGTAACATAAAATTATATACTTACATATGTATATAAAAACTTTTCTTTGTTATCAAATAAGCTGGAAAAGGGTACACTTTGATAATAATATTGTAAACCGACGATTATTATCTCTCATTAGAGCAGAGACAACCTTGGAGAACATCTTATTATCTCAACTCAACAGCGAAGCTTCGTAAGCACAATTTAATTGATAATCAACCCGAAGCAGTCGTTCAAAACACATACAAAGTTTTAACATATAATGTTGATTGAAATACATAAACAAAATATAATCTATATTTCGTTAATAATATATGTACATATAATATTAAAGTAATGCATTAATATTCATGTAATAAGATTACGAATGCAGTTCAAAATACATTTAATTAAAAACTTCAAGATTACTAAGATGAAACATTTTTAATTGGTTTTGTATGGTAAACAGGTGTAAACCTTTAAAGCAGCAAAATGATTAATTAATTATAAATGAAAAATTATTCAAACAAATTCGAGTGGTAAATATAAGTACACATACAAAGTTTTAATTAAAATATTCAATCATGTATTAAAATATTCTCTTCAAACACCTGTTCCATTTTCATGATTTGTTCATGCATTTTTCATGAAGACAATTGAAGAATTTCGTTTGAACTTTTCAACATTGGATGTCCGAACTTAAATCATATGATTAAACAACAAATGAAATAAAATTAAAAACAAAAACGTATGCAGCAGTCTAGTAATTAGTGTGCTAGAGTATGAGCGTTAGGATCGTGGGTTCAATTCCCACCAGATTATAATACAACAATCATTTGGTATCTGTTACTCAACTCGTAATAATTAAATATAATTTATAATTAAATAAATAAATACATAAATAAATAAAAACAAGTATTTCCTTCCTTCTAAAAGTTTGATTATGCAAATGGAGTTCCTCAATAATTCAATTGATTCTTAAATTCAGAATTCAATTAGTTGAACTGAAGGTGCAATGGTTAAAATTAATTTCTCTTTATATAAATTACAGTTAACTTATTAATTATTTATTTTAAGTTTATTGTTAGTAAAACTATTTAAAAATGTACTAAAGTTCGCACAACTACAGAAACAAACTTATTATCTGCACATATCGCCATAAATTTTGTAAAGAGCGCATAAACATCATATTATTTATTGAAATTAATTGACGAAAACACTGTAATTCAGGTGTTCAGATATGCACTTTTATTGAGTAAATATTCGGTTAATTGAGTATAAGTGTTCAGACATAATAATATACGCAGTTCAGCTGCGTATTCTATATTCATTTGACAGCTGGTAAACAAAACAGCTGGTTGTTTCAACAACATTGTTTTTATTTTGTTTTGTTGTTTTTTTCTTTTGTTCGTCGTTGTTGACATTTGAGTTGTCAAATATCAACAAAAAGTGTTCGGTTAAATGTAATATGCGCACTGAACATACTTATGACAGTGGTTTAAGTTTTACTCAATATTATACCAATTTGAGAATTTATTGCGCAATAATTAATTGAAACTTTATATGAAATATTGAGCTCAATAATGGCATTTATTGCGATTTACGCAAAAAAGGTACATACCTGAACACCGTAATATTACGTATTATGCATTTTGCAAAAAATAACATTGTTTTTAATTTCATTCAAAATTCGCTTTCATCATTAAAAAGAAATATTAAGTATTTTAAAACAATTTCATAATTAAAATTTAACAATTAAAATTTAAATTAAAAAATATAAAATTTAAAATAAGTGGACTTCATCGGAAGGCCATATCTATTTGGCATTCACTTTTCTCACAGTTATATGGTGAATAGATTTCGAACGCGCTACCAGGGCTGGCGTTATGGTAAATTATGTTGGCCGTTTCGAATTTTTTGAGGAAATAATTAATAAGGGAGAGTATTTAAACATTCTGAACGACAAATTCATCAGAAGTTCGGAAGAATCAAAAATTTATTATGATTGGTTTATTCGGCTGCTAATGTGAAGAGGTGATTTGCAAACCAAAGTCCTCACTTGCTTAAGACCCTTGCACAAAGTTCCGATATGAATTCAAGATTATATTTAGGAGATCATTTCAAGGAACGGTTACGTAGTCGCTAATCCTCAAACAAAAGTCATAGGAAAACTTGGTCATTAGCGAATTGCGGCAAATATCAACAGAAAACGATAAACAACACTGGTACATTCAATGCCAAATGGGTTAAAACTGGTACATTCAATGCCAAATGAGTTAAATGGAGCGCTTGACCTTATTGGATGTAAATATTGGACGTAGGACCATTAAAGTTTAGATTTCCTCTGAGTTCTTCTTGGAGGACCTACACTTTTGTGTTGCAAAAATATGGAGTCACCAGAAAGTTTTCGTTATTTTTCATTTATTTGGTCAGAAACATAAAAAAAAATTTTATTTTGTATAAAATAGAAATAAATTTTATAAAATCAATATAAAATACATCAATTATTTTTATAAATATTCACTTAAACTTCATGAAATTGGTAGAATACATTGAGATATCTAGACTGTATATGCATTGACTTTTTGGACCTCCTGCGGTAAAGTTAAACAATCATTATGGTGTAAAGTAAAAAATATACTTGTCGATGTATGCGAGATTTTGATTTTATAGGCTCACGTTACTGTCAGAATCATGTACTCCATGTCGTACTCAAAACATGAATTTCAATAATGTTGAAGTCATGTACATTTATTCTCATGTTTTTTATGATACTTTGGAAAGAACCTTACTTTATTTAGAGTTGTAGAAAAGAACGCAAGCTGAGAGAAAATAGTTTCTCCAGTTGTTAAAAGTTTGTTGTAAGTTTCAAGAATCACTTGAGTGACAAACATACATACATACATATATTACTTCGAGGAGAAGTTTATATGAAAAACAAAGTTGATATCAACTGACATATATAATTGAGTTCACATATATAATATTTTTTCAAAATTTGAAAAAATTTGTAAAATTTAAAGGCGTTTGATGGTTTAATATTTTGAATATAGTAATTGTAAATATTTGACGGTTTGCTTAAGAATAAACGTGGGTTTTTTAATTTCGATTGTTAAACAGTTTTATCGAAGTTGCCGTAGTCTAGTAGGTAGTGTGTTGGCTTATTAAACGAAAAGGCAGGGTTCGAGCCCCAGGCCAGACATCAAAATAAAAATACAAAAAAGTATTTCACTCGGTTGTCCACTCTGAGGGGACATGATAGTTTGTTAGCGATTACGGACAATGAAATTATTCCACCGCAACTTTTGAAGAAACAGGTGTTCTCCTGTAGTTTTCTATTAAAATGGCACAAAAATACTAATCGAAATGTAATAAAATTAACAAGATGCATGATAAATAAATCAATTAATGCGAAGTGCGTTCACGACGTTTTACCTTTTTGAAAAGTTTAGAATATGAGTTCGTTGATTGCAAACTAAGTAAAAACAAATATGTGTTTAGTTTCAATTAAACTCTTTATTGTTCACACTACTTTTGTGTGCCACCGTATACAACTTTACGTCACAACACTCCTCTGATCCGTTGAGCAAATTGTAAATATAGGCGTCCAAAGCTACAAGGTTTTGTGGCTCAATGAAGTGTTAAACTTCATACGATAATAAAGAAATCCGATAACCGTGAGAATAAATGTACAAGATCTCAGTTCGTACTGCAGCGTCGAATAGAAAAAATTTCTAATATTTTTTTGTAAATATGTGTTCTTCAATATCCACAAATTCATATAAAAGAAATTTCTTTATAATCCTTATTTGGTTCTAAAATTATACTGTATAATATCACGTTTTCAGGATGTACGTTTTCTTAAAAAGTAGCGTCAAGTTGCTGGTAGATAACGTCCGAAACGGTGCCGAGTGCAAATTTGTATTATTGTATGTATTATTTTGTATAAAAAATATAAAGAGAATATGTAAAATTGAATTTTTTCCTTTTCTGTTGCATATTAACTTTCCAGTATTGCTCGAAGGCTCGTTGAATAGAACACTGAGAAATGCACTGACAAAAAGTATAAATTGAATTTATTGTAATTTTACAATTATTGTAAATCAGCTAATCATGCACAATTTTTAGTTTATTCGTTAAGTTTTTAAGCCAAGTATCGAAATTTTTATATAATCGTGAAAATCATAGATTTCGACTATTAATGAAACAATATTTTTTCATGATTTGAATAAATTTCGATGAATGACGGCAACAGTTTACACAAATATTTCGTGGGGTGAATTTTCCTCTGATTTTCCATTAATATCTATCTCTAAACGAATGGACACACTTCATTTTCAATGTAATTTGAGGATATTTTCTAACTATTTAGCTACATATTCTCACTTTTGGTTCACTATTTTTTAAAGAAAAAAGTAATAATTGATGCTGCTATACATGCCTCTTTCATAATCACACGGTTATACTTGCTTATTACAAAAGACAATGATTCTAGGTTTTATTCGAATTATGTAAATACTACGAAATAGTAATAACGGCAATATTACTTATAGTAACATTATGTAATATTATAGACGAAAGGTAAATTCTCAGTAAATTTAAATTTCATACGTTTTAATGAAATAACCGTAATTTTTATTTAAATTTAGTTACTTCAATAATTGTTTCACATTACACTCGGAGCAGTTTACCATCTGGTGAGTATTGCGTATGAGTAATAAATAATATAAATCATACGCAATGTATAGATTTAAGACAAAAAATATATACAGTGGATAGCAAAAATTTTAACTAAAAGATTCAATGTATAAAAATGTTATTTTATTTATTTATTTATTTATTTATTTATTTATTTATTTATTTATTTATTTAATGTCAATAGATAAATTTAACCTTACTGACTATAAGCAATATGTACAATTACAGTTAAACATCAATTCAACAAGAAATTGAATTAAGAATTTAAAAATATGTGAAGTTTTTTTTAAAACATCTTTACTCACAGAGAAATCAAGTATATGGTAGCATTCATTAAAGGATTTACAGGCTCTTCTGAAGGAATCATTATTTTCGTAGTCTGATCTGTAGTATTTCAGTGATAGCAGTTCAAAGTTACGTGTAGATCGCACAGGAACATTGAATTTCAATCGACTGAGCAGGAACTCGGAATCAACATCGTTTCGTATTAGCCCCAGAATAAACAGAGTACTCATCAAGGAACGACGACTTTCAACAGTTGGCAGTTTAATCAAAGCTAGTCTACTCCGATACACAGTAATTCATTGGAGTTCCAACCAAGACCTCGTAGATAGAAAATTAAAAATTGTTTTTGCACTGAATCAATGCTATTGATATGAACTGCATAACAAGGGTCACATATGATAGAACCATACTCCAGGATAGGGCGGACGAGAGATATAAATAGCAATCTTGTTAAATATGGATCAACAAATTCCTTAGACCAGCTTCTCATATATCCAAAAATGTCATGTACTTACACTTTTTAATATTTAATTCCAATAAATTCAATTTGCACCACTTATAAAAACTGCAAAGTCAGCACGAAGTAGATCGAATCCATTAACATCGTTAAAAGTGTTAAATATTTTAACGTCGTCAGCATACATCAGTACCTTAGAACGCAAAACAACTAAGGGAAGTTCATTGACAAACAAAGTGAATAAGATTGGGTATAAAGACTGCCCTGAGGTACACCAGATTGCACTTTAATTTTCATTACAAACGTTCAGTCAGGATTACTACCTTGCTTCTCACACCACTTATGTTGGGTGTTTTATACATTTATACCTACAGTTTAAAGGCGACTCCGAACGACAGATTTTTGAGAAACTCTTCCTTTAATTTTTGCCATAAATCTGCTGAGAGGAAGTCACCGAAGAAATATTTTTTCATATTTCGTTTTGATGTCTGACATGGGATTTGAACCATGGCCTTACGTCTAATAAGCCAACACACTGCCTACTAACTGCAGTGAATTCTATTAATTTAGATTCACAGTTTCTAAAAACTTTATTCTGTGGCTTTCTTTATATTAAGAGAAAAAGGAAGGAGTCATATGATAACTTTTGGATACCTTAAGTTTGTATTGGGCTACATACCCAATTAAGTTGTTTGTCCATAATATGCGAGGGATGAATTTTATTAAAATTAATATATTGTGTTGCTTCAAAACGAGTTTCGCCATTTCTTCTTAGCATAAGTTATAATTAAAAGATTCGCGGTGCTAGTAGTTTTTCTTCTAATGACTGTAGTTGTTTCGTGATTTTATTGTTGTACAATTTTTGAGATTACTAGTAGGTGAAATTTCAGAAACGTTTTTTGTGTATATTTATTATAATTTTGTGAACCTTAGGTGTAAAGAAATATTTTTTACCCTGTTTAACATAAAATATGTTTCTAAGAAAACACGTAAATGTTATGGTATTAAATTGAAACCTTGTAATTACTTTTTTTTTAAATTACTGAGAAAACAATAACAAAATACTATTTGTGCTAATTATACTTCCCGAAATTTTTTTTGATCCTTTTTAAAAGAAAGTAAGTTAATTTCAATAATTGTTGTTGTTACTAAATTTTATCGATTACAGTCAGTTATTTTAAGTAGCATGTGTAAATTTAATCCTTATAAAAATATTTAACACAAACTTTTTGGTGGAAGTGTATGCTAATTATAAAACCACCACTGTATCTGAAGAAAATCTTTTGACGTCAAAAATGTACTTAAAGTTTAGCATAAGCCACAAACTACTATCATCATACTCATATTCAAGAATTTATAAAAATCGAAATTTTTTAAAATAAGCTGTTTCATCCCCGTTGTAAAATCTGTGGTGCTTTGTAATAGTATTCCTTTATACTTTGATGTTTTACCAGAAATCAAATTAGTTCATTTTGGTATAAAACCTGTAATATACGGCTTAAAAAATAGATTCTTTTATTATTTGATTTCGAACTTGGTTTTTGAAGATGTTAGTAAAAATACAAACCACTTGATTATACTATATAAAGGCATGGTTTCGATACATAGTATGTATTATCATTCCTATATTACATGTATGATGTGCATACCTGCTTATGATTTTATTTTAAGAAGAAACATGAATGAATATAAATGTAACATTTTTAATTATATGAATTATGAAAAGGTTTTCATAATATTAATAGTCTTTTTTAATATAAAAAATTAATAGGTAAAATTGCTTCTGCACATACATATATTTCAGATACAAGGGCAATCATACATCATTAATTTTATCCATACATACATACGTACTTACATTATTAGTACTACAACCCTTCAGTAAAGATTACGACGTAGGTTCTTACACCCTATAATATGTATGGATTAAGTTTGAATTTAATAACCCCTAGAAATTGTTTTAATTCATTAACAAACAAACAAATTTTCATATTTATTTTTTCCAATTTAATGGTTTTTCCAGTTTATCTACCCAGTAGTCCATAGCTGCCAGATTTGACGATTTAAAGTCATTTTGACGATTTTATGCTTCAAAAATATCATATTGACGATATGACGATTTATGCCCTTATTTTAACGATTTTTAGAAATTAAAAATTTACATTATATTCTCTACTTTAGTACATTAAAAGCCATTTTAAGTTTTGTATTTGCTTTGCAATTGTTATTATTGGAAATTTATGTTAGTAATAACAAGGCGTAAAGTATTATATTTTTAAGTTGTTTGCGAATACCCGTGATGATTTTTTTGTATTTTAATACCTTAAGAGCCAAAAAATTACAACTCATAAATAACATCGTAGTTGAGCATAATTTATCATTTTCCGTTGCAGACAATTTTAAAAATTCGATATAGCTTCTAATATTACCATCGTAAGAACAAAGGCAAGTGCCATTACTTTTTTTCGTGCGACCAGAAGTCAGAGGATCGATTTCATTGTGTTTGGAACAAGAAAAATATTTTATTGGAAGGAGGAAAGAGAGAGCAGTGCTCTTGGACATTAGGTTTGAATATTTTTATACCATAAATAACAGGAGAGACCTCTGCAGGAATTGAGTTTCACATACGAATTGTAGTAGCGACGGAGTTGGATACACTACCGTCATTAATGAGCTACTACGGCCTCTCCTGTACACGGTCGAGAAGCCTCAAAATAGACGTTGAGCCACCGAGTATGTATCTGAAAATGTTAGTTAAATGTGTTACACACCTTCAGAGTTAAGAAAAATTATGTAAGAAAAAAAGTTAAGAAAGAATGTCGCCAATGTCTTTAAGAAATATTCATTGCGTAAACTATTGTTTTCTACGCTACTTTCATGTAGGTACCCTCATCATAAGGTGTCGTTGTAAACGTTGAACTGAAAAAACAAATTGATACAGTAATATGAACTCCATGAAATTAAATTCCTCAACTCCGAAAATTCCAATTAAAGACAAACATCTGTCCTTAATAATTAATTGCACTTTGAAGGTAATGGCATTATATCTATTAAATTGACACTTACATCGCTTTTGATACAAGAATGGGAATATATTCTGCATATGATGCAATAATCAAAAGATAAAACTACATATCGACGCCTCCATTCTATAACGTTGTAAGTGTACTTAGAACGTTTTTAATGTTCTTCCATTTTTAAATTCTACGTTCTCTAACTTAAATACTGCCAAAATTTGGTTAAAATGCGCCGATCCGTTCCGAAGTTATAGGGAAACATCTTCTAAGAATCTTCGTATGTCGCGTGAAAACTTTGAGAGCTCAAAACTCAAAACACACTTTTTCGACTTAGAATGTTATAGAACGGAGGCGTCGATATGTATTTATGAAAAAGCTTTCATCGTGTAAGTTATTTGCTAAGCTGCAAAATTGTACACTTTGTAAATATGATACTTTGGGAATAAACTGAAAATCGATGACTATTATCTTTAATTGGAACAGAGAAGACACTTTATTATACCAACTCTACTACGCTACAGTCGTATACACATACAAATATTTCGCATTTAATGTTAATTGAAACATAATATTAAAGTAATTCATTAATACTCATGTAATAATGATTACGAATACAGTTCAAACTACATTAAATGAATTTCTCCACGATTACTATGATGAAACTATTTTAATTCTTTTTGTATGGTAAACAGGTGTAAACATTTAAAGCAGCAACATTATTAATTAATTATAAGTGAAAAATTATTCAAACAAATTCGAGTGGTAAATATAAATACACATACAAAATTTTAATTAAAATATTTATTCATGTATTAAAATATTCTCTTCAAACAACTGTTCCTTTTTCATCATTTGTTCTCGCATTTTTCATGAAGACAATTGAAGAATTTCGTTTGAACTTTTCAACATTGGATGTCCGAACTTAAATCATTTGATTAAACAACAAATGAAATAAAATTAAAAACAAAAACGTATGCAGCAGTCTAGTAATTAGTGCGCTAGAGTATGAGCGTTAGGATCGTGGGTTCAATTCCCACCAGACTATAATACAACAATCATTTGGTATCTGTTACTCAACTCGTAATAATTAAATATAATTTATAATTGTATCGTAATTAAAAATTAAATAAATAAATACATAAATAAATAAAAAGAAGTATTTCCTTCCATCTAAAAGTTTGATTATGCAAATGGAGTTCTTCAATAATTCAATTGATTCTTAAATTCAGAATTCAATTAGTTGAACTGAAGGTGCAATGGTTAAAATTAATTTCTCTTTATATAAATTACAGTTAACTTATTAATTATTTATTTTAAGTTTATTGTTAGTAAAACTATTTAAAAATGTACTAAAGTTCGCACAACTACAGAAACAAACTTATTATCTGCACATATCGCCATAAATTTTGTAAAGAGCGCATAAACATCATATTATTTATTGAAATTAATTGACAAAAACACTGTAATTCAGGTGTTCAGATATGCACTTTTATTGAGTAAATATTCGGTTAATTGAGTATAAGTGTTCAGACATAATAATATACGCAGTTCAGCTGCGTATTCTATATTCATTTGACAGCTGGTAAACAAAACAGCTGGTTGTTTCAACAACATTGTTTTTATTTTGTTTTGTTGTTTTTTTCTTTTGTTCGTCGTTGTTGACATTTGAGTTGTCAAATATCAACAAAAAGTGTTCGGTTAAATGTAATATGCGCACTGAACATACTTATGACAGTGGTTTAAGTTTTACTCAATATTATACCAATTTGAGAATTTATTGCGCAATAATTAATTGAAACTTTATATGAAATATTGAGCTCAATAATGGCATTTATTGCGATTTACGCAAAAAAGGTACATACCTGAACACCGTAATATTACGTATTATGCATTTTGCAAAAAATAACATTGTTTTTAATTTCATTCAAAATTCGCTTTCATCATTAAAAAGAAATATTAAGTATTTTAAAACAATTTCATAATTAAAATTTAACAATTAAAATTTAAATTAAAAAATATAAAATTTAAAATAAGTGGACTTCATCGGAAGGCCATATCTATTTGGCATTCACTTTTCTCACAGTCATATGGTGAATAGATTTCGAACGCGCTACCAGGGCTGGCGTTATGGTAAATTATGTTGGCCGTTTCGAATTTTTTGAGGAAATAATTAATAAGGGAGAGTATTTAAACATTCTGAACGACAAATTCATCAGAAGTTCGGAAGAATCAAAAATTTATTATGATTGGTTTATTCGGCTGCTAATGTGAAGAGGTGATTTGCAAACCAAAGTCCGCACTTCTTAAGACCCTTGCACAAAGTTCCGATATGAATTCAAAATTATATTTAGGAGATCATTTCAAAGAACGGTTACGTAGTCGCTAATCCTCAAACGAAAGTCATAGGAAAACTTGGTCATTAGCGAATTGCGGCAAATATCAACAGAAAACGATAAACAACACTGGTACATACAATGCCAAATGGGTTAAAACTGGTACATTCAATGCCAAATGAGTTAAATGGAGCGCTTGACCTTATTGGATGTAAATATTGGATATACCATTTTAATACGTAGGACCATTAAAGTTTAGATTTCCTCTGAGTTCTTCTTGGAGGACCTACACTTTTGTGTTGCAAAAATATGGAGTCACCAGAAAGTTTTCGTTATTTTTCATTTATTTGGTCAGAAACATAAAAAAAAATTTTATTTTGTATAAAATAGAAATAAATTTTATAAAATCAATATAAAATACATCAATTATTTTTATAAATATTCACTTAAACTTCATGAAATTGGTAGAATACATTGAGATATCTAGACTGTATGTGCATTGACTTTTTGGACCTCCTGCGGTAAAGTTAAACAATCATTATGGTGTAAAGTAAAAAATATACTTGTCGATGTATGCGAGATTTTGATTTGATAGGCTCACGTTACTGTCAGAATCATGTACTCCATGTCGTACTCATTCGCACGTCAAAACATGAATTTCAATAATGTTGAAGTCATGTACATTTATTCTCATGTTTTTTATGATACTTTGAAAAGAACCTTACTTTATTTAGAGTTGTAGAAAAGAACGCAAGCTGAGAGAAAATAGTTTCTCCAGTTGTTAAAAGTTTGTTGCAAGTTTCAAGAATCACTTGAGTGACAAACATACATACATACATATATTACTTCGAGGAGAAGTTTATATGAAAAACAAAGTTGATATCAACCGACATATATAATTGAGTTTACATATATAATATTTTTTCAAAATTTGAAAAAATTTTTAAAATTTAAAGGCGTTTGATGGTTTAATATTTTGAATATAGTAATTGTAAATATTTGACGGTTTGCTTAAGAATAAACGTGGGTTTTTTAATTTCGATTGTTAAACAGTTTTATCGAAGTTGCCGTAGTCTAGTAGGTAGTGTGTTGGCTTATTAAACGAAAAGGCAGGGTTCGAGCCCCAGGCCAGACATCAAAATAAAAATACAAAAAAGTATTTCCCCGGCGACTTCCTCTCAGAACATTTCTGGCATGAAAAGTTTCTCAAAAATCTGTCGTTCGGAGTCGACTTTAAACTGTAGGTCCCGCCACTCATGCATAAAATTAACACACACAACATAAGTGGTGTGAGAAACTAGGTCGTAATCCTGACTGAAGTGTTGTAAGGACAAATTATATATGTATGTTATGTAAACATTTTTATCTTATGTTGGTAAACTATGCCATTTTATTTTTGAACATTAAAATATAATAGTTTTAATAAAAAGTATAACGGATACATATTGTTACGAAAATGGAAATGGTGTTGTCGTTTAACAGTAAAAAATGCATAAAAGCTACAAAAACAAAAACAATGGACTTGTTTACATGATCAACGAATAAACAAAAATATAGCAACAACATCAGTATAAAAAAGCGATAGACAAGTAAACAAACGGGCAACAGCAACAGTGCAATGACAAACGTAAACAAAATACACTAACAACAATAACATTAACAACATGTTTACATTTATAGAGATTTCGCGAATGCAAAGGCATTCTCCTTCAAGAGCGTTCATCAGACTGTTTACCCAACGATATAAACGGCAAGACAAAGCAGGCAACGGGATCAGTAAAAAATTAGGCAGTCTTCTATGAAGACGCGTTTAATGTGTGAAGAGAATTATAGTATTTAGAAGATCTCCGTTGTAGAGATCTAACGAACAATTGTTAGTGTGTACGCGGAAGATTGTAAAGAAGAATAACAAAGAAAGTAAATTGTTGTTTTTAAAATCAAGTTGCGACCAGTGGCACACGGAATCGTGCTAACAATAAAGAATTTATTTTAAACTAAACACAAATTTATTTCTATTTATTTCCAATCTACGAACCCATATTTTAAACGTTATTAAAAGAGTAAAAACTTAACAATATTTTTAGTTTAATATTCTTGGAGGCAATTAATAAAATCTGAAACGATTATTCATTAAACTACTTTTTCTTTTCCGAAATTAAATTCATTGTTGGTCAAATAATTGTTAATAAAAATTTGATTTTCATTCGTTTATTTTTAATTGCATTTATTTTGAACCTTTAATGTTTTGTTACGTACTCTATAAAGCATCTAACTGGTGTCTTACGAACACAGTTTTTTCCAGTGATTTATTTCTGGTTGATATTGGCGGTTTTAAGCTTCTTTATAGATTCTCTATGGGAGTGAAATCGGAACACAGAGAACCGTAATATAGTGTGTCTCATACTTATAAGGTCACTTTTATTTATTAAATATCGCGGTTAGATAGATCGATTAGATTCCTTTTAAAGATTAACAATATGCTTAACAAATGCTGTTTTAAATAGCCGAATATCTTCTAAACATACTTGAACACAGAAACCTTCTTTTTGGCTCCAGCCAATATTGAACTTTATGTTCCTAGCAAGAAAATAAAGATCTTCCGATAACATAATGTCTATTGAAATACTATCAAGTCTTCCTTCAAATCTAAAACCCATTATCCTAGTTCCTGATCCCCTTTAATCTATCTTTCCAATTTCTATACAATCCACTGGAAAATCAAATCGCATTAAAAATGTAATTACAAATGACCAAATGATTACAAAAATGATGAGTCTCTTGAGTTAAAATTATCCCTGTTAACGTCATTGAATCTGAAAACTGACTGTAGATCAACAACGTATAAGCCATTCACATTAAATCTAAGTGAGGTCCTTCAAAGGATTTGGGGTATGAAAAAATGAGTACAAGTAATTAATAATGCTTTCTTTTGCAAAAGAGTAGATAAATACGAGAAAGTCAATAAGACTGATAAGATATTTAAAGACAAGAATCAGTTTTTTCAACATCTGAATTCAACGTTGACAATGAATAGTGAATGCAGAGAAGTGACATTCGATACTGAAAGCAATAAGTCAAAAATTACACAAATTCTTTTAAATCCTTTGAAAGTATTTAGTTCTACAACCGTGGATAGACTGATTCAACCTTTCGAATAGAATGATAAATGATCACCCGTAGCTCGAATATCGGTTTGTCACAGAACCTGTACTGTATGTCACAGATCACATTGTTTATTTATTTATTTAAGTCAATGGACGAAATGACTAATAACAAAAATAGGTACGAATAAAATTAAATAGAATTACAAACAGTTTCTTCAAAATTACAAGTAATTGTTACAATAAAAATATGAAAGTTATGAATTGAGAAAAACAATAATGTTCCGTTTTATAACACAAGAGTTTAAAGAAAATCAACAAAGTCTGACAAATAATTAAATTGACGGCAAATTCAAGCTAACGGATCAGCAACAGCATAATTTGTTCTGCAGAATTGAATATAAATAGGATTATAACAGCGGAAGTTACGACAAGGAATATTGAATTTAACAGATCTTAACAGAAATTCACAGCAAATATTACCATTGATCAGGTTAATCATGAAGGATATATTTAACATTGTTCGACGACTCTTAAGAGTAGGCAGTTTAATTAATGCCAGTGTGGCATGAAGCCATATCCAAATAATTCCATCCAAGGCCACGCAAGCAGAAGAGTAGAAATTGTTTCTGTACAGGTTCGATGTGTTCGCTGTAAATATTATAGTGAGTGTTGGGTCATTTCAACTTCTTATAATATTTCTTATATATTATTTTAATAATAATAATTAATAATAATAATTATGAAATAATAATACATAATAATAAATTTGCTAAAAATTAGTACCGCCCTAATATTAAGTAGATGTAAGGTCAATAAACACATAGCAATAAGTAATTAGAATAAGCAACGGAGTTGCTGAATTGAAGTCAACGGTTAGAATTAAGTAAATACATATTAGGATTAAGAAAATATTATGAAAATAAATTAGTTGAATATTATCCTACTACTCGTTCGGTCCTTTTATTTCGGAAAAAGTTTGGTCTTCGCGGTCATTGTTTTAAGTGCCCAATTTTAAATAATTGAACTATAATCTGCTTGGTTCAATAATTTCTTAAAAACTATTAAGAAAAACATTTTGGCGCCCGAGCAGGGACATTCATAGTGATCGTGTTCGCACAAAGACCAAACTCGTGAATAAAATTTTATAAGTTGTTTAAAAATTAATTCGCGCAATAAGTTTTATAAATTAATTAAAACTTAACAAAGTGAGATCTTATAAGTTAATTAAGATCTACCGAAATAAAAACGAAAGAGAACAATATGTATACATAAAATACAATATAAAACATAAAAAATAAAAACAAAGTGTTGTGCAGTGAAATAAAACAAAAATTAAAATACCAAACCTCGCGTGCAAATAATTTTATATATTATTTAAAATTATTTCGAATTGTGCGCGTTCTTCATTTGATAAGATATTTCGAATACGGTTGGTATATCTTAAAAATTGCTTAAGATTCGGAAAAAACCAACTTAAAAACTTAAACTATACAAAACCCAATAACAATATACAACATATAAACAAGTGTTAATAACAATAAAAAAAAAAAAGACCAAATTCGCGAAAACTTTTATAAATTAATTAAAAGGTTTGAAAAAAATACACCACATAAAAAAGCAACACTAAAATTAAACACAAGTTCAAAAATCTCTGAGCGAGTGAGTGTTGTGAGAACATATAAAAACACAACATAAAACGTAAAAAAAATGAAATAAAATAGAAAAATAATAACAAATAAGCATACAGAAAAATATATAAAAACAAAAATAACAATACATGCAGTGCCTGACTATATTTTGGCACATTAATGTTGTGAGACCATACAAATATACAAACTTAAGTCAGAAAAATAGAACAAAATAAAATACAAAATAACAAATACAATAGAAACAAAAATAAAATGTAAAATACAGGAATACAGTGTAATAAGAGATTACGAATACAAAAAGTGGTAATAGTGCAACATTAATTTCAAAATACAATACACTTTACAAGAACATATCAACACACTATCCAAACAAACAAAAAATACATCGTTGGACGACTCCAGGAAGGGAATTCTGCCCAGATGCCCCATTACAACTTCATTTTGTGCCAATCGGAAGGAACTAAGGAGAGTATATCTGACTCTCAGGAGGTAAAAACTGAGAAATATATTTGTGTTTTTTCCTTAAATTTGTAATTTAATCAAATTTAAGAGATTTTTTGTAAGTTAATCAAAAAATTCATAATCGCTTAAAAAGCAGAACACAAAAAATATATTTCACAGTTTTAAGTTATTGAAACAATACATTTATTTATAATTTTATATACATTTCTCAATAATTTTATATATCTACAATTTCCATATGCACATGAATATATTCTTTATAAAAGTATAGAAAATCCACCCTTAAAAGTGTATAAAATCGCGAGTGTTAATATCGGTAATTTAATACGTATTTACACTAACAATTTGTTCTCTTTGTTAGTAAGAAAACATTCAGCAAATCATTTTGTTGCTTTTGTTTGTTTTCTTTTTATTTATTTTTCGTAATTTCGTTTCGATCAGTGTTCCGTTCCACGCGTTCCTATACTGCTTGTATATACTTTACATATTACAGCTGCTTACAGTGTGACCGTTCACACTAATAACAAAAATCAAGTCACATACAATTTTAACAAAATCGTTCACACACATTTCAAAATTCGAATTATTTTCGATCATTGTTATGTAAATAACACATTGAAATTTGATTTTTGTTTTATTATAAAATAAATCGATTATCGAACGATTTTACTTGGTACCTTAAATATTTTTATACCGAAGGCTGTGTAAAGCGTTTATAGTTTTATTTTCTGAGATCAAGTAAGTTACTCTTGACTCAATTAACGCCACTTGAGTATTGATATCGGACATTTCGAATATTGTGTACCGAGGTACATCAATTAAATTCTATTTTCCAAAGCAATTGAATAAATTCGAATACAATTCGACCAATAATTTATTTTGGTCAATTTTTAAATCTTGTTTTGAGGAATTTTTGAATAAACAAATATAATAATGACTAGTAGAGGCTCTAAACGCCAAGATTCTCCTTCCAGAGCGGAAAACTTGGAGAAATTGCTCGCGAAGAAAGCGAAGGTCATTAAAGATATCGACAGAATTCGACAATCTATTGTAGATAGGACTATTTCTGTTGATCCTATAGAGCTCGAATGTCGATTGGATATTGTAAAAACATATGTAGACCAAGCAATGGAGCTCCAATCAGAAGTGGATTATTTGGATCCCGATAATGACGGTGGAGTCGAGCTTGAGGATCTCTATGTGACCACGAAAAGTTTGTTCATGAGTCTGCTGGCCAGGAATGAGCAATCAAATGTGCCTGAAACTTCATTAAGTGTACAAGCTCACCAAGTTTCGTTGCGCCACGTACCTGCTATAGAGAATCCAGCTCACATTGTGTCAAGACGATCCGATGTAAGGGATTTGAAAGACTCAATACGGTTTGAAGGACCGTCGTTTCTACTAAACGACAGTTCCAAATGGCCTGTTAATGAACCTATTGAATTAACAGAGAACCAAAAGTTATTGGAAACTGAAAAAAAGAGAACATTTTCACGTTTAAGGGTAGGTGGGAGATTGCTTAATGCAAGTTTGCCATATGATGCAAAGTTCCCACTTTTATTACCGAAGCAAAATGACTTCGTGTGTTTCACATCTAGGGCGATGCAGTTAGAGTTAGTGTCTGATTTTTCCACTGATTTCTTTCTTTTATCATTTAAAAGGTTTGCTGCAAGATGTCTTCCCAGAGAGGTATATTGCGACAACGCAACGAACTACGTCGGAGCCAGCCGAGTCTTCAAGGAGCTTCAACAAGCGTTCGACAGGAGTCGACAGGCCGTCCAGTCATACGCAGCTTCGTCCGGGGTGAGGTTCAGCTTCATGCCACCTCGGGCGCCGCACTTCGGAGGACTGTGGGAAGCCGCTGTGAAGCAAGCGAATTTCCTACTTCTGCGAGGCGTGGGCAACTTGGCGCTCACTCACGAAGAGATGGCAACAATGCTCGCAGAAGTAGAGGCAGTGCTCAACAATCGGCCCATCGCACCGCTGCCTCCAGACCCCAACGACGGAGAAGCTCTAACTCCATCGCATCTGTTAATAGGAGGGGGTCTGCGTTCGCGGCCGCCAGAATCCACTCATTTTGTTATTATATACTTAACTTCAATTGAAGACTTCCAGTCCTTCAATGGGGCCGGAATGTTGGGTCATTTCAACTTCTTATAATATTTCTTATATATTATTTTAATAATAATAATTAATAATAATAATTATGAAATAATAATACATAATAATAAATTTGCTAAAAATTAGTACCGCCCTAATATTAAGTAGATGTAAGGTCAATAAACACATAGCAATAAGTAATTAGAATAAGCAACGGAGTTGCTGAATTGAAGTCAACGGTTAGAATTAAGTAAATACATATTAGGATTAAGAAAATATTATGAAAATAAATTAGTTGAATATTATCCTACTACTCGTTCGGTCCTTTTATTTCGGAAAAAGTTTGGTCTTCGCGGTCATTGTTTTAAGTGCCCAATTTTAAATAATTGAACTATAATCTGCTTGGTTCAATAATTTCTTAAAAACTATTAAGAAAAACAGTGAGGATCCCATACAATGGATCCATACTCCAAAATTGGTCTGACAAGCGATACATATAACTGTTTAGTAATAAATGGATCAGAAAATTCTTTTGTCCAACGTTTTATGAAGCCAAGAGTGCTTCTTGCCTTATTTACAGTCAAAAGTGATATGATCAATAAAGTTTAATTTTGTGTCTAAAAAGATCCCAAGAAAAATAAAAGAGTCCACTAACTCCCATTGATGACATCCAAGCAAGTAATTAACCGCGATAAAATTATTTCTTAGAACCGCATACATTTGCATTTTTTAATATCCAGCTCCATCATGTTGTACTTGCGCCACAAAAAGAAATTATTGAGATCAATTTGACGATAAATATGCTCAATGAAATTATTAGAAAGAAAAAAGAAGTGTACCAAGATGGCTGCCCTGAGTAACACCAGATAGCACATAAATATACTTAGATAAGCTATTGTTCACACATACGGTCTGCTTTCTACCAGTCAAATACGACTAGCCATCTTAAACTCCTATGATTTACACCCATTAAATCCAATTTAGTTAACAGAAGTTTGTGATTCACTTTATCGAACGCTTTACTAAAATCCGTAAAAATTACATCAGTTTGCTTCCGTTGAGAAAAGACGGCATTTATTATGGATGTTAATTGAATCACAGTAGTCGTTGTTGAACAGCCCTTTCGGAAACCATGTTGATGAGGTGATAAGAACGATGAAGTATGATGAACCAAAAAATCGGCAATCAGTTTTTCGAACATTTTTGGAGTAGCACTCAGTTTATATAATATAATTTGTAACATCAGATTTATTGCCAGATTTAAAAAGCGGTATAATATACGAGTCCTTCCAAAACACAGGAAAATATCCACAATTAATCGAGGTATTAATTATTTAACTCTAAAAATTCCAAACAATAATCAAGCAGGTAAGCTTGCGAGGCGGGGAGCTTCCACGCCGTTGATGGGACTAACATATGCGCAATGAAATATGGACTAACACATTAATAACAAAAGAATTGTTTATTCACAACCAACAGCTTTAAATTAATTTAATAATTTTTTAATTAATTAAACCTTAGCCCATTTCATAAAAAAATTATCCTAGCCACAACAATTAGCTTTTCTAATATTTTGAGGCATGTTACGCATGGACTCCTGGATCCTCCTTGTCTGCAGCTTCTTCAGCTCTCTTTTAATTTTAGTTGACATTTCTTTTCAAATTCGCCCAAAAACTTTTAATTTTCCTTAGTTGTGGGAAGTATGCTGCGTTTTGCTTTTTAGCTTCAAACTTACTATTTAAACTTGTCAGAGAAGACTGCGTGGTTCTAGCATAATGTGATAACGCCAAAGCCGACAAAAATATGGTTTTGTGGTACTTATGCTACTTATCGATAAATTTTTTTTATGCACAGAAATACATTTGCTTATACAATGTAATGATGGTTGAAAATCAGTCCCTAAATCAGTCTGCAATTGACCAAGGCATGTTGTGTTGGATTTGGGACCGCAGTGATTTTTGCGCCGTGGTCTAGTAGGTAGTGTGCTGGCTTATTAGGCGTGAGGATACGAGGTTCAAACCCCAGCTCAGGACGAAATTTAAAAAAATATTTCTTCGGCGACTTCTTCTCAGCAGATTTCTGGCAAAACCTCTAAAAGTAAATAAAATTGCCATGAAAAGTTTCTCAAAAATCAAATCAAATCGCATGATCTTTGTAGCCATTTCATTTCACCTCCACGTGAGTTGTTATGCCTTCAAATAGTATGTGGTACATAGCGCCGCCTTATTGCGACCACATTTCGTTGGTGTAGAAATCATTTGATCCAGCGATGACACCTTTAGTCTATAATCCACATCTATCTGTGACTTTTTCTGGATGCAGTGGACGCTGTTGCATCTCACTCGGATTGGTATCGTTCCAAATTCGATAATTTTGCTTATACATGAACACTTTCATCTAGAACTAGACTCATCGCTGAGGTTGATTTTTCGGTGAACATTGGGGTCAGTTGGCAACTGCCCATGTGCTTATTCGGAGAACACACTGCATTTTGATTGTTTACATTCATTTCCTGGCTCAGATAAATTTTGAACGGTCACGACGCAAAATTCTCCAAGTAAAGCTTTGTGAAATTTCGATTTCTTGCGAACGTCGCAAAATCGACTGTCTAGGATTCTGCACATTTTAAAGGACACCGGCGATGGTTTCGTCACGCGTTGGATTTGTATTTATCCACCATATTGGGAGGTACGACTATTACGATCGTAAAGTAGGTGAAACATTCAGTTTGTTTCATGAACAGAATACACGTCTTGATAAAACAATGTTATTATTTGCATGTGTTATTGAATGCTATATGGATTCATACTGACTTATCAAAAACAAAAAACAAAAATTAAAACAGAACAAAAAATTGTCACATACGCTCTCTACTTCCTCCCATAAACTATCTTTCCTGTATTGAAACACAATGCACTGCATAGGGGTCTTCTCCTGAGTGTTGGAATCAAAAAAAGAAAATTAATAAAATTACAATTAATTTGACAAATGCAGCTACAAGCAACTGACAACGTTCGACAGTCTATGTTGGAAGACCATTTATATCACAAAATATTTGATAAACATACATAATTGGTCATTACTATCCTTTAGCCAGAATTACGACCTAGTTTCTCACACCAATTATATTGCGTGTGTTAATTTTATAAATGAGTGCCTGCCCCTACAGTTTAAAGTTGACTCCGAACAACAGATTCTTGAGAATCTTTTTCATGTCAATTTTATTTAGTCTCAGAATTTTCCCAGAAATCTGCTTGGAGGCAGATGCCGAAGAAATATTTTTGTCATATTTTCGGTTTACTGTCTAGACTACGGCAACTTCCTAGGAATTACTTTCCGATATATCACCACATACACTGCGTTTCACTTGAATAGCACACCGTACAAATTGAAATTCTCCCCCCTATATCTTTGTAAAAAATGAAGATAGCGGCTTGATTTTGGATTGCAATTGTAATGTTATTTATAGCTTTTATTATAAAATAAAAATTTTTTCAATATGTCAAGTTGTTTTCAAAATACAACATAAAAAAGAAAAATACTCAAAAAATAACAATCAAATTCCGTTTCACTAGAATAGCACATATTTTAATAAATGTAGGAAAATTACTTTTTATAAAGGTGTTTAATTTTTTTCTTATTTTTTATTTATTTTTATATAAAAACTAAGGTTTAACTATCGATTTCTAGTAGTGTGTTGGGCCTCCCTTGTTCAGAATAACCTCGTATATCCTATTAGGCATTGACTCGTACAAATTTTTCAAATAGTCGATAGAAATTGAAGTCCATGCCCGTTGAATGGCCTCAATCAGTTCTGCTTTGGTTGAAAATTGTTTTTTAGACCCGTAAACTTTTCTGGCCAGCCATCCCCAAACATTCTCTATTATGTTTAGGTCCGGCGAGTATGGTGGCCAATTCAAAAAGTTGAAATTTTTGGACTCTATGCGCGATTTGACCACACGGGCATTATGTATTAGGGCGTAGTCTTGCTGAAAAGTCGACGGCAATGGGCCAAAAAGAATTTTTAAACTGTGGAAAGGCCTTTTCTAAAACACCTTGATATGTTTTAGTGTTCATATTTGAACTTATAAGCTGGAGCTCACAGGTGCCATAATATTAAATCGCACCCCACACCATAACTCCGCCGACTCGACTGTGTAATCGATCCAACTGGTGAGTCACCTTCCTCAAATCGTGAAAATAATAATTGTAGCCATCAGGGCCCTCCAAATTAAACTTCTTCTCGGCAGAAAAAACAACGCGTTTCCACTCGTTGCTCTATACCATATTATCTCGACAAAATTTCAACCGCATTTCTTTTCGTGCAGAGTTAAGTGTTAGTTTTTTCTTTAATTTCAGTCGTTTGAGTTGATTTGCTCCTGAAATAATACGCCACACAGTGGTCTTGCTAGCATGGACACCTATTTTAGCCTTAATTTTGTCAACAGAATCGTGCGAATTTGAAGCTTCTCTTAAAAAAAGCCCTCTTATCTGTTTGGGGATGGCTGGCCAGAAAAGTTTACGGGTCTAAAAAACAATTTGCAACCAAAGCAGAACTGATTGAGGCCATTCAACGGGCATGGACTTCAATTTCTCTCGACTATTTGAAAAATTTATACGAGTCAATGTCTAATAGGATATACGAGGTTATTCTGAACAAGGGAGGCCCAACACACTACTAGAAATCGATAGTTAAACCTTAGTTTTTATATAAAAATAAATAAAAAATAAGAAAAAAATTAAACACCTTTATAAAAAGTAATTTTCCTACATTTATTAAAATATGTGCTATTCTAGTGAAACGGAATTTGATTGTTATTTTTTGAGTATTTTTCTTTTTTATGTTGTATTTTGAAAACAACTTGATATATCGAAAAAATTTTTATTTTATAATAAAAGCTATAAATAACATTACAATTGCAATCCAAAATCAAGCCGCTATCTTCATTTTTTACAAAGATATAGGGGGGAGAATTTTAATTTGTACGGTGTGCTATTCAAGTGAAACGCAGTGTAGAATCAAATCCTTAAAAATTATGAACGTCAAAAATAATTATTCCACTGCTTGGTTCAAATGTTCAGAATTATGTTTAGAATTGTATGCATACATATACATACATATCGGTATTTAAATTCGTGCTTATTGTTTTGTCATGTATCTTTATTCAAACCATGGAAACGACTGAAATAAAATTGGACATAAAACAGCATCTGACGTCCTAACGCAAGCTTGCCAGTGCAAAAAAAGTTTCTCGTTACGTTGCATTCAATACGTCATGGAATATATTTTCTAAAGGCGAATACGAACCAAATTTTAAGAGCTTTGTTCAATATAAACTTATTTATTAGTTAGTTATGGTATTTTTTTTATCTTTTTGTCAATAAGGATTATCGCCAAGAACAATCAATGTATAACAATGTATAACGCTGTCGATAATCAGGTTTGATGAGTATTCTACTGGTTAGCTGGACGTCAAAAAATATTGATTTTTCATCACCAGTACTGATTCCTTTTCAGAATGCCTTTTTTATTACATATAAACAGCATTTAGACTTGAATTTGTGAGGCATCCAGAATAGTTGCTTTAAAGTGAGAATGAGTGGCTTTCTATGACTTTGTAAAGTTTTTTTTACTGCAAACTGGTAAATAAATAAAAAAACAACGAGAAACCTATTAGAATATATAATATTTACTTAATTGGTTGCCACAATATTATAAATTAAAAATGTAATAACAATTGGAATTATGTTTTACCTTCAAATAAGGAACATAATTTTCATACTTTTTTGTTTGGTATTGATTTAAATTAAATTAAATTAAATTTAATAGAAAAAACATTTCATGTTTTTCATTTTATTATTGTTGTTAATGTGGATTATCATTTAAATTGAATTCACTTTTTGTTAAGAGTAAAAACTGAAATTATGTTCCATGTTGTTTTCAATTTTTATATTTTTATGATTAACTGCTGATTACATTAACATGTTTTAATTTTTCGTATTAATTTGTAGATGACATTATTCTCGCATATGGATTTGACACATTATTGTTAATAACGTATTAAACATAAATTAAAATGTTGCATTTATTATTAATAACAAGAAGAAAAAGTAATAATAGAACAGTGAAGTGAGTGAATTTAATGTAGGATATGAAAATTAATGTAGGATAGGAAATGGGGTGAATTATGAACCCTTTTCACTCGGCTGTCCCCTCTGCGGGGACATGATAGTTTGTTAGCGATTACGGACAATGAAATTATTCCACCGCAACTTTTTAAGAAACACGTGTTCTCCTGTAGTTTTCTGTTAAAATGGCACAAAAAAATTAATCGACATGTGATAGAATTAACAAGATGCGTGATAAATAAATCGTCCGTTCTACACGTCGAAAAGGAAAGTGCGAAGTGCGTACACGACGGACTGTACACTTCTCTGATCCGTTGAGCAAACTGTAGATATAGTGGAATAGGCGTCCAAAGCTACAAGGGTGTTGCTCAATGAAGTGGGAAAATTGATACGATAATAAAGAAATCCGATCACCGAGAGAAGAAATACACAAGATCTCAATTCGTACTGAAGCGTCAAATAGAAAAAAGTTTTGATATTTTTTTTTATAAATATGTGTTTTTCAATGTCCAAAAATTCATATAAAAAAATTTCATTACAAATCCTTACTTGGTTCTAAAATTATACTGTATAATATCATGTTTCCAGGATGTACGTTTTCGCTAAAAAGTGGCGTCGAGTTGCTAGAAGGTAAAGTCCGAAACGGTGCCTAGTACAAAGGGTTAAAATGAAATTCATTTTAAACACATTAACAATTGTACGTCCATAATGTCACGTTACATGTTTCGAAGAAAGAGAGACTTCTCCCTCTCCGCATAAAAAATAGACAACTTCAACGCATCGGTTGAAATTAAATTTTAATAAATGTTGAAAATCAGATTACTTACAATAACATCAGTTGAAAAGTGATTTCACATAAATCGACCTAATTGACCCACCTTATGAACCAATTGACTAAAATCCCTTTAATATACTAATATACTATATACAAAAAAACAATACTGTTCGCGCAAATTTCACGTCAATTAAAATTGTATTAAATGTAGCTCCTTCATAATATTTTTTATATTGAAATTTATTATTAAACCACTGCTTTTCAAATGTTTTTTTAGCTATCAATGATTTAATGTCGAAAAACAAACAAAAAATGACAAGTAACAGATGGTCTCAGTCACATATGATAAAAACAACTGTTTTTCAAACAAAGTTTAGAGTTTCGGAAAAAAAACCAATTCAACCATTTTTTAATATCCTGTAATATTTGCAATTTTTTGTGCACAATCACTTCCCAAGGGCCATTATTACAACTTTCAATTAACTAAAGGGAGGATATTATTGGGCAGATAAATTGTTTTTCATTATTATATGTGGACAATAAGATAGAAGTGAGCGTTAAGCTAAATGTAGGATCATCCTACCGGTAACTTTTAAAGTTAAGTTTATGTTTGAACTTGTCATATTATATACTATTTTCAATATTGCAACTTCAAATATAAACAAAATGAGCAAATACAACAAAAAAGGAAGCCCATCGTTGCCACTGCGTTTAAAAAAAAAACTTGTTTAATTGAGCAATGTTATCGACATTGCTCCGGCACTGCCATATTTTTGAAAAAGTTGACTTTAGCTAAAGTTACCTTTTACTAAACCCAACTCTAACGGGAAGTTGTAATAATGGCCCTAACTTTCACTAGCATATGCATTAAAACATGCTTACATTAGTTGCATGTATACCATGTATGTATGTATGTTTTTATATGTATATAATGCAGCCGTACTTAGCTATTGTGACCGATCACATGAAAATTGAAGTCTACAACAATAATATGATCTGACAAGTCTAAGTTCAAGTTTCGAGGATAGTGGATTTGTACAGGAATGTAAATGTTTCGATCACCCTGAAGGTGCACTAATGCTGAGTTAGCTTTCGAACAGCTTAGCTTGTAAATAAAATAGGAAATTAAGAATAAAAATGTTTGCGAATCGGGAATTTTGGTCCAAAAAATGACTACTGGAACTGAACTGAGGCTTAAGTTCTCAGATATGCTTAGACCAAGTACGCTGGGGCACACTTCAATACTGCATGAAATAGAACTGAATCCCCAGGGTCTTAGATGTAACTACATGGTAGATTGTTTTCGGACGAACATACTACTAATGGCTTGCGGAAGCTGTCATCGTTGGCGTTGATATAAACATCTATGTGAAGCTGTATCAGGGATCCAGTACCGATAAGCTGGCATTGATTGGGACATACAGATTACCTAAATAGGGCAGCGTATTTCAGTCAGAGATTTTTACTGAGGCCAGGAACCTACCTCCTTAGAATTTGATCATATGTGTGTACTGTCGCAGCGATGCCACCTCGTCAATTCAAAGGTCGCCAGGAGTTGCATACACTTACTACTACGTATACGTCGACACAACATCCGCCTCTACAGCGTTCCGGGCTTCCATGGCATAGAAAGAAAAGAAGTTTTACTGACGCGAGTGACAATAAGCCGTCCCATCTTACCATTTAGAAAACATTAAACCAAGCTGACATGAATTTGTGTCTGAATTTTACGTAAAAAAACCATGCTGTCATGTACATCATATCAAATTTTGGAGTAAATTTCATAAAAGTGACAAAAAAATGTAATAATGTAAAATAGTCTTATTAAAATGAATTAAAATAAATAAAAATATTTAAATTTTTTAACAAAATCTATCAAGAATCGTGACAATTTTATGTGCTACAAATATGTATCAAAAGTGATACATAAACTAAAATTATGAAGTTTTTTAAGGCTAGATTTACGGTTAATCAAACTACACGAAAATTAAAGCAAATTTAATAAACATCACGTAAAGATGTCGCCATAGTCTAGTGGGTAGTGTGTGATAGATTAGACGCAACGCCGCGATTCAAATTCCAGGTCGGACATCAAAACGAAATAAGAAAAAATATTTCTTCGGCGACTTCCTCTCAGCAGATTTCTGGAAAAAACTCTGAGAGTAAATAAAATTGCCATGAAAAGTTTCTCAAAAATGTGTCGTTCGGAGTCGACTTTAAACTGTAGGTCACGCCACTCATGTATAAACTTAACACACACACATGAGTGGTGCGAGAAGCTAGGCCGTAATCCTGACTGAAGGGTTGTAATTCCTTTAAAGCCTGCTTTGTTTTAGCCAAAATGGCAAATATACAATAACAAAACCAACTTACTTGCACGATTGAATATGATGTGGTGTTTAGAAAATACTAGACTTATTATAAAGTAAAATAAAAATAAAAACAAACATACAATAAGAGATGCAATAAAATGCTATAAAACTATCAGTAATGCTGTGTACAATATTCTTTAATATGCATATCAATACATAGTGTATTAAAATACAAGCTCTACACATACTTCTCTAGTAATACTATAATACCGTTGATTAACATACCAATGTATTAGCATAAAAATGTTTGTTCTGTGGTAGCGTAAGCACGTTCGTGTCATGTATAAAATATTCAAAAATGGATTTTGAAAAGATTTTAAATATTTGAAATCTCTTAAGTAAATGTAATCGTTTCGGTTTCTTGGATGTATACCATTTTAATATTTTTTTATTGTTTGGTTTTATAATGTCATAATAAATTTAAATTTTTTCTTTAAATTTTTCGTTTTTCGTCATTTCAGGACTGCTGCAATGGTTAATTAGTTGGGTTTCAACATTTTAAGTCATCAGGATCGAATATGTTCAGGCCTTTTGGGTGACATTTCAATGAGATAGTGTAGAGTAGAAGTGGGCAACTTTAAGAACACTCGTTAGTATCATAGAGTTATCAGTCTTTCTTACTTTTTTTTACTAGAGAGATAGAGAGACAGAACCTTATTGACATCGGTCTACGCCACACTTTAGATGTTAACCTCCTATAAAGAAAACAACACTCATACGATAATGATAGATCCGTTGAATTTGCCTCACATATCCTTATATGAACGTTAGAGATACCGCTGGCATAAAATGGCCTTCCTGGATATAGAAGGTGTCTTTAATATTAGGAAGATAAGTGCTTTCAGCCTACCCATTTCATCGTGTGATGAACGAATTTCTAGTTATGTTGAGCAGCTTGATTGCCCCGCCATCTATGCGGATGACACAGTAGTATAGGTCTGTGAATGCAAAAACAGAATAAAAATTAAGATACATGATGCAAATTGCTATTAAAAAGGGTTAGAAAAGAAGCAGCTGGTCAGGGATGAACTCCGAAAAATCTGAAGTACAAGTTTTTTTTACCACTCAATACGAACCTCCCCTTTTTTCTTGATAAGAAGGCATGAAGCGGGTCTTGAATTCAGTTATATATGCTTACAATTAAGACTAACGACCAACCTCAACTGGGTACATCGGATACAATGATCTGTCTGCTCTATTATTACTGATGAATTACTTAGTATACCAACGATGTAGCTGGAGACAATTTTGCATTTCTTGCCGCTGAATTACTGATTACTGGATATCACAAGGTGACTTTCCGAGGAAGTCCAAGATGTCTATTCCGTATAGACAGGAAAGGGAAAATGGTGTGATGTACTTATTAACTGACTGTTCTAAACTGGATAGAGCTGTAGGTAGAGGTAGATGTCTCAGAGCCGGAATATATATCTCACCGGACTATTGCAGCATCTTAAAGGCGGAGTTGGCTACCATAAGGAATATTAACAATTACAATATCACAGTACCCCACCAAGATGACTGTTATTATACTGGGTTTTACCAGAATGCGCTCAACGCCGGATTTCAGCAGTTCCGAGAGGCTGCAGAGCGTTACAATACTTACATTATATGGTTAAGACTGTAGTGGTACTCCCGTAATTTAAAGAGTAGGTTTGTGCAGACATTTACATCTCGAGTGAATTATCTACATCGAGAACCGTTAAGGAAAATTGAGAAAAATTGGATTGAGAAAATTGGATACTCACGCAAGACAGTGGCCATATGGCCAAAGAGTGTACTGTGTACAGTGAGTGCTTGCTGCTCAATAGACTTCTAATGATTTCAAAAGTTCATTTCAATGCCCTAAATTTTTTACTGACCTGGCGAACTTTTGCTTTACGAGTAAAAATCTCCACTTCGAATTACTCAAAATACCTGTTGCACGTTGAAGTCCATAGAACATACTTAGAATACACTTATATAAACTTATTTATACATCATATATTCATATCCATAGACATAGCTATGAATTTAAGGTTGACTAAACACATGTAAACATCAAATCCCAAAAAATTTCTTAAGAAAGTATTTTTCCCCATATTTCATCAATTGCTTTAGTAAACAGATTAATAAAACGTTCAATGTGAACTGAAGCCGCTAACAAATACTCTACATCTGTCACGATGATTTACTTTGAACTTGGTTGCAAGTCATTTGAAATTTTAAGGGCCATTATTACAACTTCCCGTTAAAGTTGGGTTTAGTTAAATGTAACTATAGTTAACATGAAATTTAAAGTCACCTTTAATTTCTTTTTGTTATTACAACCTAATGATAAAATAAAGTAAACTTTTTCTAAAATATGGCAGTGCCGGAGCAATGTCGATAACACTTCTCAATTCAACAATTTTTTTAAACGCAGCGCCAATGACTGGCTTCATTCTTTTGTTGTATATGCTCATTTTGTTTATATTTGAAGTTGCATTATTGACAATATGTAGTATATAATATGGCAATTTCAAACATAAATTTAACTTTAAAAGTTACCGGTAGGATGATCCTCCATTTAGTTTCACGCTGACTTCTATTTTATTGTCCACTTATAATAACGAAAAACAATTTATCTGCCCTTTAAAATACTCCTTTTTGTTAACGACAAGTTGTAATAATAGCCTTAAATATTATTTTTTTACATCTACCGTTTAGAACGTAGGAATTTATCTTTGTTGCCCAAGAGTGGTGGTGGTGTGGTCTTCCAAAGCAGAGGTTTTCGTTCGTGACAACTGGCTCCAACATGAAAAATATGGTGCATCGGTTGCCGCCATCGGTTGAAGTTTTGCCATTGGTGCAATCGCAGAATTACGAACAAGATGGTTGAGTTTGTCCGGGACGTTATTTACGCTAGGGGGCGATATGACAAATGTCATCTGCATATTATCATTTAATCTATGCGATAAGTTTCAACGAATAACAAACGGGATGCCTACCTTTGTCTCAAATCTAAAATAATACCAAAGAATGTTAGAAGCTGAACATATGTCCGTTTCTCTCCGGTAGGAAAGAGAAGACCATCATTGCCATTACAGTGAATACTGCATATAAGAAATCGCGGATTATGACGTGTATAAATCAGCAAATTTTTTTTTGCGAAAACTGTTTCCAAAATGTGACTTCCAGAAGTTTCTGTCAAGTACGTTTTGTACGTGTTAGAAGTTAACTTCCAGATGTAACGACTGGCAGTAATTACTTTCAGCAATTATGTGTAAACATGTGTTTGTCTCTTGAGGTAACATGTACGACTTGCTGACAACTGTAAGTGTAAACACTTTATATACTTGAAAAACATGTTTGGAAGTATTTATAATTTGTTTCACCTCTTGTACTAATTAAACAATTATTTTAATTCTTTCGCATGAAATATTTTTGAAAAGGTAACAAATCCCCAATTAATGTAAATTTCTTATTTAATTATCTTTTAAAAAGATTTTAAAGAGTTTAATTATCCCTTTTTTAATAAAAATTTCTTAAGCTTTCTGCAGCACCCTTTATAAGCCAACACAATAAGTCAGGGGCTTGAAAGAAATAGTACAAACGTTCCCTCTAATTATAGATTTTATTTTTATTTCCTAATGTTCCTAATTTTTGTTTCTCTACTATTCTTGAACACCTGTAAATAAATGAATTACGAAGAATATGAATAAAAACCAATTATAGCCCGAACAAATTGGATCACAATATGGAGAAAAATATTGTTACGTTTTTGCCTTTTAAAAACGTTTGTAACATGAGCTCGTAGATTGCAAATAAATATAAATTTATAAAATTTATAAAAATAAATTTATGTTCAGTTTTAATTAATCTCTTTATTGTTCGCACAGTTCTGTGCCACAATTCACAACTTGATGTAAGCAACAACAATTGCTTTGTTTAGTTATTTCTTTTTGAACTCTTTTACGTAAACAATAACAATTACTACTCAATTTGTTCGATAAATCTTTATAACGTAGATCTTCGTCTTCACACAAGACTGATGCCCTGGTTACCCAAGAGTAAGAAACCTAAAATCGTAACGTATGTAGCCTTAAAAACGTTTGTGTAGTTATAGAAACGTTCAAAACGGGACATTGTATGTCAACGAAGAATGTAAATAAAAACGAAACAGAACACAAAGCAGCACAATGCGAAGATATTGGTATACAAACTCATCATCAATGTTGCCGTTTTTTGTTCAGTGCGTAGATTTTTCCGGATTTGGTTATTATTTTTCTTATGAAAATAGCTTTTGATTTGTTTGTTAGAATTAATAAATTAGTAAGACTACAATTTTATTTTGTTTGTTTTTGTTTCCTTTTTTCTCAATTATAATTTAAATTTGAAAAAAATAAAAAAAAACTGTGAATTTAATTTTGGTCATATTTTTCCTTATTTGGTGATTTTTTCACAAATGTTGGTTACAATATTTTTTTTTTTTCGTAGCAACACTGCTCATCATCTCTCATGTTCAAATGTCACGTAAAAACGTTCCGTTTTGGTAACGAGAGAGAACGTTTCGGTAGTGGTTTACATTGTTCTCCATATGCTAAAAAGTGAACCTTCGCTACGGTACGTTACGTTACGTAACTACAGCATGACTGAATTTTTGTTGACTTCGTTGTCTGCTTTGTCTTGGCTTTTATATCGCAGGGTAAACAGTCTGATAAATGCTCTTGAAGGAGAATGACTTCACCTTCTCGAAATATCCATAAATGTAAACATGTTGTTTACGTTATTGTTGTTTGTGTATTTTGTTTACGTTTATTCTTGCGGTGTTATTGTTGCCTTTTTTGTTTACTTGTTTATCCCTTTTTAACAATATTTTACTTTCCTTTACTTTAATTCTTAAGCCAATTACTTTAAAATAATATGGCGTGAAGCAGGAGAGGCTCCATGGGTGTGAAACAAAATATCGGCTAAATGCTAACGTACCTTTATCCGATGTTCCATATTTTCAATGATTCAGAGTTATAATTGAAGTTCAATGTTATAACATACCGAAGGATCTCATCCTTTAGCTCTTGAATTAATATCGCCAAGGCGTGGAAGATGCACTCATTGAAGTTCCCGTGCAAAAGAGTCATTGCTTCGTTGGCTGCGTGGCACCAGCCTGTTGGAACCACATATGGTTCAGGTCTATACACTCACTTTCTGGCTACAAGAAGTCCGAAGACACCCATAAATTGCATTAACCAGTCAGTGTGGATATATCGGCTTTTTAACAATCCGTCGTAGATTCTCATTTTCCCAACTGTGGCAATTATGCTTATTAATGAGTCCATTGAGGTGAAAGAATGCCTGGCCCCAGAAATTCAATTTCATTTTTCCATTCACGTTTGTCTGTTCAACCAAGCATTGGCGACGCTTGAAATGGTCAGTAGGCTTCATCTCTCTTGCAAATTAAACCTTGGAAGCGTATAAATTCAAAACTTTTTTCCAAATTCGCAACACTGTTGTTCGTTAGATGTTCAATTGTTTAGCACAACTACGAGTAGCGGTTAAAGCATTTTCTGCCACACTGTCGGTATCAACAGCCATGTTTTTGACACAACGAACTGGGCGAACATGTACAGGCGTTTTCACATTTTCGACATACTACATACTTTATGGGTATACTTTTTCAATAATGCTGACCAAAAGTCGAAGATGCTGATAAAAGTGCGCGAAATGCAATCTTAACGATCTGCTCAATTGTATACCTCTCGTTGGTTGACTTTGTCAAACACTGAAACAAAGAAATGTTCAATTAAGTTGCTTAAAAAACTTGACGACAAGATGTAACGAACAATTAACTATTTTAATTGATAAAACCGTGCTACCAATTTAATTATAAGATCCCTTTGCTGCAAACATCAGAATTCAGATTTCTTGCAAAAACTCTAAGAGTAAATAAAACTGTCATGAATAGTTTCTCAAAACAGCTGTCGTTCGGAGTCGACTTTAAAATGTAGATCTCGCCACTGATATATAAAATTAACACACACAACATAAGTGGTGTGATAAGCTTTGTTGTAATCCTTACTGAAGGGTTGTAATGACCAATTATGTATGTATGTTCTCGTATATTTGAATTTAAATTAGACAAAGTGTAAGTGGGATATGAATGACATTTTTAATTCGTTTTAAAGCCCTATTGATGCCATTATATGTGGAATGAATATAACATTATACCAATGACAACCAATTCTCTGTGTGGAGTGCATCCGAAATGTCTAACTTTCCATGAATTTGACTAATGGAATAGGTTATGTTGCTGCAATCGCTTGTGGCTAATTTGGGTACATCTGATATTTAAAAAACTCCACAAGAATAAGTCTAACATTATCAAATCGCACGATATCGGTAACCTATTCACATGTGATGTGTGGCATGGGATGTGTGGCACATAATGCTGTCCGTTGAAAGCAGTTATCTGTGGTGTTCAGTTAATCAAATTGAGCTCTAAAGAAGTTGAAATTTGAGAGGAAGTCGCAGACCGTTTCACCCTGTTATTTTTCTCACTGATATCCGTGAGGTTAAGGACATATTCAAATAGTCGTCAGTCCAAACCAGCAGTTGCCGATAAACAGTTGTACCTTTCACACCTAAAGAACGTCCTCCATATCATTGACTGATATAAATTATTTATATCAGCCATTTATATCAGTTATTTATTGGCAAACGTGATTGGCTTACATTTCGGCTTGGAAAGTTAAAGAAGACATTCTAATGAATTTAATTTATTTTTTGCAGATCATACATCTCTATATAGTTTGCTTACAACTTATACTCAGTTGTATTTGGTTATCAGATGTAAATTTATTTAAACGTTAGATTCGTGTGCTAGTAGAAAGTAACGGAATCTAGGTAGAAAAATTTAAGACCTTTTTTTCTTATAAAATTTACATCAAATGCTTGTTTGTTATTTGCGCAATAAATCAAAACTTTTTCCATTATTTATGAACTTCAACTCGTCTTTTTGGTAATTAAGAACAATTTTTGAATTTACGCTTCAACAAGCGAAACAACAAACAAATGTACACCCAAGGACGACTTTTACAAAAACAAAATATTGTAACATGATACAGTTATATATATGTAAAAATATATCCTGTTGTTTCTTTTGAGAGCATGGAGCCTCAATAGCTTATATGTAGTTTAATGGAGAAACATTGTAACCAGTGTTGCAAAATTGAAATGGTACTGAATTATAACTGAAAAATTACCTTTTTGCATTGAATGGTACTTTTTTATTTAATTTTTCGTTTTGTTGGAGATGTCTGACATGTAGATTGAACCGTGGGCTTACGTCTAGTAAGCCAGCACACTATATACTAGACTATTTATTTATTTATATTTAATACACGGTGGAACAGAAAAACTAACGACTTATACGTGTTCCTCATTTACAAAACAAAAACAGCTGATTCGTAACGTAACGTAAACGTAATAAAACATACGTTTGTTTTCAGCATATGAAGAGCCATGTAAATGTTTACTGAAATCAGATTACTGTTCGGCAAAAGTTCTTATTGCTTTTTGTATTCTAACACCGAACGTACTTTTCGTGGACGTTTGGCTAAAGACTAATTCTACCTTTAGCATTACGTTGAGCATGTTGCTAATGGATTAATAGTTGAAAAGCGCAAGACACTGCGGTATTTTTAAAATGGAAAAGTACTGAAAAAAGTATAACATTTTTTAACATTGATTGTAACGTACTCATCTTTTACTATTTCACGGAAACATAAAACACAAATTCTACAAACTGAAGCGATTTCAACACATGAAATGCATCCAATAGGGGTAAAGGTGTCAATGAAGTCACATTTGCCTTAAAGCCGTGCTAATTTTTATGTTTTAAATTTGTTTTACATATGTTTCTGTGTAAGAAATTCGGGATTTTTAAATCCCGATCCTGAAATCCCGGGATTTTTCGGGACAATTCGGGATCGAAAAATCCCGAAATATCCCGAGATTTCGGAATTTTCTCTTAATAAAAAAGCTAAAAACAGTTGTTTTAATAAAAATGTCATTAATTTTTGATCTTTATCACAACACACATGCTATACAATAAAAAAAACAGGCCAAAAAGTAACAAAAAAGCTTTAATTAACAAAAATAAAAATATTTCATCTGTGTCTACATACATACATATATACGCATGTGTACATATAAACACATTAGTGAAGAAAAAAATACCTACCCTTTCAAGAACACTATTTAGTGTCTAAAATATATATATTAATTATATTCATTGTTTTAAGTAATTTTTTAAAAAGTTCAAAGACTAATATTTCATCGAAGAGCCTTAATTTTTGCCCTTGTGGGCAAAATGGTTTCAAGATAGCTATATGCACGATATAACTATTCACCTCTAACACCTCGTGATTCAATCAAATATACAGTGCTGGACAATTCAATGGAAACTTTTTTTGAGATTTACTTTTCTATTGTTAGAAGTCGAAAACCAAAAACAATTTCTGAAAAAACTGAAAAATTATTTAGTAATATTATTTTACACATTGTGAAACAAAAAAATTATATAAAAATAACATTCTTCTAAAATTATAAAGAAAAGTAAAAGTATTCAATTTTGTATTGACAAAAACAACGGAAACTTTCGTTATCATTTTAGAACAATGTTATTTTTATGCAATTCTTTTTTGTTTGTTAATACATCAAACAGAATGTTTAAAATAAAACTCCTAAATAACTGTTAAATTCTTCAGAAATTGTTTTCGTTTTTCGAATTCTTACAATGAAAAAGTACATTTTAAGAAAAGTTTCCATTGAATTGTCCAGCACTGTATTTCTTTAGAAAGTTGATTGTCTAAACCATCAGCTGTATTAACAAATTTAATTGGACTTCGAGGGCAACATTTAACTTTCTAACAATGGAAGTTGAGTTCATCTTCAATTCGATGTTGAGTGATATAGAATATTCATTTCATTATTGCATGATACACATGAAAAACTAGATGGGTATTATATAATGCAATACTAAATAAAAAAACAGTGCCGTAGACTCAATTTTTTTCTTACTTTATAAAGTTTATATGTATGAATTTAAAGATTCGAAAAATCCCGGGAAAAGTTTTAAGAAATCCCGGGATTCGGGATTTAGGAATCCCGAAAATCCCGGGATTTTGTGATTCGGGATTTCTCGATTGGCATCCCTAGTTTGGAGGAACCATACACCTCTACATTTTTCGAAAATGTGCACGACAAATATTCTTGACTTGGAAAAGTTCACGAACGAAATATTAAATGATAAAGAAAGACGTCAAATTCTTGATATGCGGCCTTTACAGCCTTCAGAACCTTTTCCAACAGACATCAACCAGAACAATAGGTGTTTTTGCAAAATCGTACTACGTTTGGTGTTCTAAATATGGGTCAGTTAATCGTTTTTGGTTGTGCTATTCCAAAATACTAGACGCTGCCTATTGACAACCCTGCTGGTTATTTGCTTCACAAAGTAATAATGCTTGGTGTACGGGAATTTGAGATTGGAAGCAGTAGTCACCAATTATGTAACGAAATAATGAGGAAATATGGAGTGTTAGAATGCGATCTAACGGAAATATTTACAGCAATGTTAAAAATAATAAAATATTATTTAAGAAATAAGATGGGCCAAACTCGACTTCGACATTTATCGCTAATAGCAATTGAAAACAAAACCGCATCAAGCCTGGGTTTAAACGAAGTCATTGAAAATTTTGCGAAAACTAAAGCTAGGAAAAAATTGTAAATATAATTGTTATTTAGTTAGTTGGTAGGCCCGACCTTTATGCAAACCTACACCAAGTATTAATTGTAATTTATGTTGTTACTGTTTAATATTTTTATTACCTGCCCTGCAGTGCACAAAAAAGAGCTACTAGTATTTTTAAAGTCTTTGTATATTTCATATTTTTATTTGATAAAACCTAATCAGTTTACATAGCAGTGGAGCCCCATTTTTTAATTTGCCGCCAGGCCCTTGGTTATCGAGCTACGCCACTGAATACTTTCTTGAGATTTAACCTTGTCCACATGGGATTTTCCCACTCTGCGATATTAAGGCTTTTGTCTTTTCATTTCCCTGCCCATCAGAGAATTTCGGCGAAAGATTAGCTTGTTTTTATTTCACAGGAAGCCCGCTTTAAGAGTCGAACTTCTTAGTAGTAAGAGATGGTCCCCTTTAGGAATAAGCACTTATGTGAAGATAAAGAGCGCTGCTTGAGGATGAGCTTTTTGTTCCCAAGAATTTTTTCATTATTATTAATATTGAGGTGGTATAGAAGAGATTGAAGCCGACCAAGTCATAGGTCCGGCTAATCTGGCAAGTTTAGATATTATTCACAGGTGCAGCTCGCATGTATCAGCAAGTGCAAGTCGTAAGGAACGAAGCGCATATGCCCGAAATCATCCAGATGTAAAATTATATGAAGGCTTCTAAGGAACCCAAACTCTAAATGCATATGCATGTGAGACTAACACTCAGTTGATGAAAAGAAGGACGAAATGACTTTGAATTACTTTTTATTTTGCTAAATAGAATTTCTATAATAAAAGTGTCCTATTTTCCTCGCTTATTCTTATATTGTAGTCCTTTAAAAGTTTGCTGTCTTCGTCAACTTGTAAAGAGATCTTGATGCAGATTTGTGTTGCCCCTTTCATTGGATAAGGGTCCAAGCCCTAAGCACAACTCAAATTTAAAGTATATAATATTGGATTGCACTGCACGACGGCTTGGAGATTCCGTGCGACTTAAGAATAATATAGCTGCAGGCCCTGATATTATGCACGCTGAATTATTTAATATTGGAAGTAATAAGCTGTTCATCAGTTTATTTAGAAAATATAGCTAGATCAACCGGATTACATATAATCCTGGAGATGATGCCTGAAACAAGTCGAGAAACACCATCTTTTGTCGACAATAAGACAGCTTTCGATAGCCCCATTAGGAATCGTGTTTTGGCGCAATATCTGAGCTTGGTATTTCTGCGAAGCTAATAAGCCTATGTAAAGTGACATTAAGGAACTCCTGTAGTTCCGTTAAGCTAGGGAACCGACCTTTTGATACCATGTGAGGTTTTATACATGGCGTTCCTTTATCATGCGACCTCTTCAACTTTGTCATGGAGAGCGTTTTGCGGAAGACGGAAGTGCATCGCAATCACACTATTTTTCAAAAAAGGGAAATGACATTGACATCATATTGCGTTATCGAGCGGGTATTAAACAAGATGGGTCTGGCAGTAAATTTTGTCGACAAAAAGGGACTTGCGGCGTTTTGAATTCCTGATTACGGCCTATACTTTCCAATGAATTTATTTGTCAACTCTCCGCCGCTACAAGCAAAAATGATGTCAGTCTGAAGATCAAGCATAGGATCACCTTGCCTACAGGTGCTATATATATATATATATTATAGTCTCAATAGGCAATTGAGTAGCGGAGTCGAAATTTATACTCTACAAGTGTACAAAACTCTCAGAAGGCGCTACATTTTGAGAGAATTCGAAAGAAAAGTTCTACATATGATCTTCGGTCCAGTTAGAGTTGGCTATGATATCCGCATCCGATTTATTAATGAAATGTAGGATATCCTCAACGACATGGACGTTATGTATCACACTAACATCTAGCGGCCAACCTGGATTGGCTATGTTGTTCGAATGGAAGACTAGACGTGTATTCATGTCATCGATTGGTGTGACCAACCTGAGAAGGCAGGCAAGAAGAATAGACGACTGGATAAAGAGATTGTAAGTATTTCAGCCCTCTTTATTCATGCCTTCACTGTTTTAAATACTTTGCAAACTACAGTAAATTTTTAAAGTTATTATTTGAACTAATTGAACATTAGACCTTAATCTTCACCAACTTTCAAACACAAATAATTATACACACATTAATATATGCATCTGTTGTAAGGAATAAAGAAATCCTTAGAAAAGCAAAAGCTTTTTTGGTGTTTTTTGTCCAAGGTTGTGGATATTAAAAACATATTTGGCTTGTAGATATTATTGTAATCGCCAGTATGTTTTTACTTGGTATGTTTTCACATGATTCCTGAAGCACAAACACGTTTAAATGCAAGTGTTACGAGCTACAGACGCTTTTTAGCTTACGTGAACGTAATATACGATTACTTGCACGTTTGCATAATTACAGACAATACAAAGGTTCACACCACAGCAGAGCTTGCGTACGCACACTATTTTGTTACATGAATCATCATAAAAACACAGTACCTGCCTTTATTATCTTTTAAGCATTACTTCAGTTGTTAGAATCTGCTCTGTGTTTTCTTTTTGTACAATTTTACTCGCAGTACTATTTGATAGTGTGAATATAACCTCATTCTTTGGCATTGTTTAACTTAAGTTTTTGTGTCTTTCCTATTGTTTGTTGCTGCTATTGTTTCACATTCGAAGTAATTGATTTCCTTTGCAAGACAATTTTTTGAATTTTAAAATTCACATTTCATATTTACATGCTAAGTTATATTTCAAAGCGTATTTCTACAAGGCGCCGTAGTATAGCAGGTAGTGTGTTGACTTATTAGACGTAAGGCCACGGTGCAAACTCCAGGTCAAACATCAAAACGAAAATATGAAAAAAGTTTATTACATTTATTGACTCTGAGAGTGAATAAAATTGCCATGAAAAGTTTCTCAAAAATCTGTCGTTCGGAGTCGACTTTAAAGTGTAGGTCCCGCCACTCATGTATAGAATTAACACACACAAATTGAGTGGTGTGAGAAGCTAGGCCGCAATTCTGATGGAACGGATGTAATGGCCAATTAGGTATGTTACAACAAAAAATATAACAACACACACATTTTGTTTATTTAATGTTAGCTGCAATTTTCCCAACCTTCTAGGTGTGCCGAATATCGATTCTAAAAAATTGTAAAGCACTTCGACAAAACAGCTGAATCGTGTTTTTGGTTTGAAAAAAATATTTAAAAACTCTATTTGGAGGACTCTGTATGGCTGAGCAAATGCAAATACAGTGTAACGACATTTATACGAGCTTCTTTAGCTCGAAAAAACGAAATCAGCACTACATTGAAAATGGATTGGTTTTTAAGGATAAATGCGCCTAAATTCTTTGAGTGAACCCGTTAATGGTAGATTACACGTGCGGCAGTAAAAAATATACCCACTTAATGGCATAGTGTAGGTTCTGAGTTTTATTGAGTAGAACTCAAAAAAAGTTTTTTTTTTCATATTTCTCGTACCCTGCAAACTTCTTTTATTTGACAAAAGCGGTATTTTTCAACTTTTCACACAAAATTTTTGATTACAAAATATTTTTTAACCTATTTTTAAAATCCAAAGTTTTTTTTTTTGAAAAGGGGAGAGAAGAGCCTTTAAAATGATATATTCGAAATAAAATAACAATGTTTTCTGACAAAACTACTTTACGCTCCTGCTTTCGAAACATTATCATGCATAAAAATAAAATTTTTAAGTATTGTATATAACAAATTCACCTAAAGTTGCGAAGAATTAAGAGCTTGTAATGGTCATTAGTAGTCACCGTAGTCTAGTAGGTAGTGTGTTGGCTTAATAGACATGAGGCCGCGGTTCAAAACCCCAGGTCAGACATCTGCTACTAAACGAAATATGAAAAATATTTCGTCGGCGACTCCTCTCAGCAGTTTTCTGGCAAAACTCTGAGACTAAATAAAAAAACCTGTAGTTCGGAGTCGGCTTTAAACTGTAGGCCCCGCCACTCATGTGAGAAGTTAGTGTGAGAAGTAATTCTGACTGAAGGGTTGTAATGCTCAATTATTATTATTATTATTAACGCTCTAAAATCTGACCATGCTCCAACACCGACCGTGTTATTAATTTTAATATTTAGGGCTTGTTGCGAGCATATCCAATCGGAACACGAATCCTATATCATTAGCTGGGTGTATTTTGACAGTCGCACCGTGTAATTAATGCATATGAGTACGTGGAATTTGTGTTAAATGTTAAATTTAAATGTTAAATTTTGCCAATGGTAAAGGTGCCTACCAAATTGAATGATTGCATATATTCGCGTTACACTTTTACATTTTAGTTGATTTCGCAGTTTTTATAAGCTAACATTTACCCCGGTGGTTGTAAAGGTGGTAACGAACTTTGTCTTTTAAAGCTTATAAAATTCCGTAATAAATATTAAACGCCTTCTTCTCAATCGCTAAAAATCAGTGAAACATTAAAAACAAGAGGCATACAAACAGTTCAAGGGAAATGAAATATGCTGGTTTACGAAATTAAATTGACTTCCATTCATCAGTGCTTTTGTGCTTTCAAACACTATGTTCTCAGTTTTTAAGTATCTTTTGTTTTCAAAAACAATTTCATTTAAACAAAAAAAAAATTTAAAACGAAAATATGTATGTTTTTATACGAGTATAGTATTTTCTTTCATATATTTTGTCCCTTAATTTTTAAAATAACGCCTTATAATACAATGGCTCATAAAAGCATTTCTTGTAAATATGGTATTTGCGTACATTAATGTGAGCACAAGTCTTTCAAAAGGTTACCACAAGTTAGTCAAAACCTATAGGATCCTATTTCAATGTTAAAAAGACTACACACATTCGTGTGGTATACGAAATTTCAGCGTAATAAAGTGATATTAAAAAAGAGCAAATAAAAGTTTATTGAAAACCCCCTTCATTCATATCCTTCTACTATTGCTTTGGAAATTAGGTTAGACTTTATTGGCTTTACATTCAAAGGTTTGATGTATAACACGTGCGTCTACAGAAACATATTGCCTTACATGTCCTTCAAGAAAAACACGTCTCCATCACCAACTAAATCAAAATGAAACTGATAAGACCAAAGTGTACGAGTAGAAATGAAATAAAATGAAAGTGGGCAGATGCTTTGTGATAGACTTATGTTCTTTGCAAGACCGACAGAAAATATATTTAAATAAATCAATATTAGCTTGAGGTAGATATTCTGTAAAAAGGAAAAAAGACAACAATCACAAAACAAAAAAGAAACTGTGGTAATAGAAATAAACGAAGATAAAATTACACTAACAAAACTACATATCGGGTCTTCCAAAAAAGACTTTCAAACTTTAGCAGTTGTTAATGACCATCATATCCAAGCTGTATTTCTTAAAACAGTTGTTGTCATTCGTACATACATACATAATTACAACGTTTTAGGTTATGACCTAGTTTCTCACACCACTTATATTGTGTGTCGATTTTATACATGAGTGGTGGGACCTACAGTTTCAAATCGATTCCGAGCGACATATTTCTTTGAGGAACTTTTCATGGCAATTATATTTACTCTCAGATTTTTTGACAGAAATCACATACAAAAATAAAGGAAACTTTCAGGTGAGTTCATATTATTGCATCGAAAGAGTTTAGTATTGTATTAAAATGTTATCCCTTTTATTTAGTAGGATATCCTTTAAGATTTAGAAATCCATTTAAACTATTTTACATTGAATGTATTTTTATCTTTTTCTGTTTCACTCATAAGTCAATTTTTCACTTGGCTTTTATTTGAGGTTTGGCGACAACGTTACCGTTCTTCTTTCTAGCTGGAAAACGTGACAATGCGCTTACTATGACACTTTTCAAGGGTTTACAAGTACCCTTCGGTCGGTTATATAACATTTCGATAACTGCAGTAAGTAGGTTGGTTTTAACAAGGGGATCAAACAATTTCTATGGGATACCGTTTCGACTTCAAAATAAATATTTAGCATTACAGTAATCTTTGTTTTAGAGACGTCAATAAAAAATTACAATAGTTATGGCCATATTGAATATGAAAGGCCAAGAGCCTCCTAATCTTAATGGCAAGAACTGGACACTGACATGCCTCCAATAGGGCAGTGGCCTGTAAGACCCTCAGTCTCTGTGATTTCCGTCCATTATGTCCATTATGACTTTCTTATCCAAATCCGTCTAACGTCTGTTCGTAAAACGGGCTTGAAAAACTATCTTCTGCGATGGTGCTCATATCTGAATGAATGAAGAAGACTACAAACCATATCGTTACGTTTTTACATTTTTAAAAACGTTTAGAATATGAGCTCGTTAATTACAAACAAAGTAAATTGGTGTTTACTTTCTATTAAATTCTTTATTGTTTGCACTACTTTTGTGTGCCACGGTTTACAACGTGACGTATACAACAATAATTGCTTGTTCGTTGCCATTTGCTAAGGTTTCCCTTTTCTCCAAGTTTTTTGAGATGCGAAAAAAATTTTGATTATAGTTTTTTTCTAACAAAACAAGTTTTTTCGAAGAATTCAAAATTTCAATTCAACAATAACACGAAATATTTAAATTTTTTAATAAAATATTGTGTATTTTATTAGTCCCGGGCAAAAATAGCAAAGAAACACCAATAGAGGTCACCGGTCTCCGGTGTTTCCCTTGATACGTTGTAACAATTTTTTTTGTAAAAAAATTTTTTTTCCCAGAAATTAAAAGTTTATAAAAATACTGGCAACGCAGCTTACAGCGCTGATCTTTACAGTGGAGGTCTTCAAACCACGACTGTTCTGTTTACACGCAATGCGTCTTCTCACAAGAGTGAATGAATTCTGCCTGTTCGTTGCCTGGTTTGTCCTGACTTTTTATATGTTCACGTAAACAGTCTGATGAAGGTTCTTGAAGTCGAATGTTCAGGTCTTCGCCTTCTCCAGAACTCTATTGCGACATCATTGTTGTTTGTGTATTTTGTTCACATTGCTTGTTGCTACGCTTCTTTCATACTTATGTTGAAATATATATATGAAAATACGATATGACACTGTCTACAATATTAGAATTTTGGACAATAACAATTCATATGAAATCCAAGAGTGTCCAATACATCACTATTCAAAGAAGTCTTCCAAACGAATAAAAAATGTCAATAATACCCCAAACACATTTGTTTTATTTAAATTAGGAAATATGAAGCGCTTAATGAATAATTAATTATTAAGGTTTGAACGATTAACGGATGTTTAAATTTACTCTGATTGCCTGGCTGACCATCATTTTTTATTTCCTGCTCTTAAACTTGATGGTTTATTTTTATTGTTTCGTTTACTTTGTACTAATCAGTGTGGCTAAATTTTTTCTTGAAACCAAAACAATCATTGTAGCAGATGATTTTAATAAACAATAAATTGAATTAATTTTCGTTTTTCTTTCCTTCTATTAAATAGTAGTAGCCCCAGCATAAGACAAATTACAAAGTTTTAAATTTTTTTTACTTCTCATTATTACGAGGATATTATCTTCATGTTCAATTCGGTGTTGAATTTATTTTTTTATCATTATTTTAAGCATTTAATTTATTATGAATTATTATAAGTTGTTTCATACGTCCTGCACTTTAATGTCTCTTTGGATTTATATCACAGAAAAGTTTTAAAATTATTTTCTATTTCGTGTTCTATTATTTGAATGTAAAAGGTGAAAAAGCAAATTCTGGGACTTTAACAAGCAAAATTCGACGGTTTTCCGAAGGCATTGTACACGTCTTTTTAAAAAGAAATTTCCAAAATAGACAGAATTTATCTGCATTGTCTTTTAAAACAATTAGGAAAATAAGAAAAGTTAAACGTGACAGCTTTTGAAGTAACAATAAATTGGGTTTGGAATCTATTTTGTTTTTCTAGTTTAGTACAAAAGTGTTCAAACAAATTACCCTCGCGTATTTAAATTTGAAAACTCTGAAGAAAATTTTGGGATACTGAAAAGAGTGCCACTGCTTCTTAAGCGAGCAGATCTACTGAAAAGGCTAGTGCAGATTTAGTGGCACCCTTGAACGCAAAGAACGTGACTAGATACATAGAAGATATCTAAAAGCAACTTATATGGAGTTAGATAAGCTATAGAGGTTTGATATTATGTTAGTATAACCGAAGCTATGAGAGCCTGACACACAGCGACTTTGACGGCTCAGTTGGAATTAAGTCGGTTACACATGGCAATGAGGATCAGAGATTTGGAGAGAGACATCTAATACGAAATTCACCAGGAGACTTTGAGTAGCACTAGTACTGCTTCCTGGACACATCTATAATTTTGTAAATTCTTTTAAACCAGGCTTAGTAACAAATGTCCCTCGCCATCCTCCCTTTCCTACTTCTTATCCTCCTTCACTTTTCTCTCTCTCACTCTTCTAGGACGTATTCATAATGAGTCGTTATGACCTTTGGGTAAGTACACGTCCTTAAACCTGCTTACCTTCCTAACGTTGAGGTTACATATTTTTTAAAATAGGTACCATTTAATTATATACGGGCGGGTCGATGAAATATTCCGAAATAATTGAAAAATCCGCAAGTATTTTTCATACAGTAGTCGATAATGATGTCCATAAAGTTACAACGTTGTTAGCAACTTGTAGCTAAAAGATATATTTTGGTGAGAATGATTGTTGCTTGATATTTTTCTCTGCTAACAGAGACAACTGAATATTTGTGTTTGATTTTTTTTTAGAATTCATTCGCTTACACTAAATGGTTCACTTTCCTTTAAGTTAGAATGAAGCTGTTTTGCTTCTTATTTCGACATCAAGACATTTACCTGACGGAATACTTGAATAAAGAAGTTTTCATCAATGGTCGCGAGTTAAAGAATTCATAGGTACTGTGAGCTTATTTAAGCCAAGCCAAGATTTTTATGCTGTAATCATCCGTAAGATCTTAATTTTTTAAATCGTATTATTTGTAAGACAGTTCCTTATAACTGTATATCATAACATTATACGGCTTGCACAAGAGAATATTGCAAAAGGACAAGGACCTTTACCAATAATTTACTAAATAATTTCAATTTCATTTGTTTTAACTTTAGTTATATACTTCACGCCGGTTTTCATGCTAAAAAAGCATTATCATTAGCAAAGGTAGAAGTATGAATATGGCTACTTATTGCCACGTCGAAGTTATAAAGTAAATATAGAATGAACTCCTAAATACAACCCTATCACACACCGGATGAAATCAGCTGAGGAAAAATATCTATGTCACGTCTTTTAATAATGAACGAATCGATTATGTTACTTTCCGATAGCTTCACGTTGTTATTATTAATTAGTTATTACAATCCTTCAATGAGGATTACGACCTAGTTTCTCACACCATTTATGTTGTGTGTGTTAATTTTATACAGATTAGCGGGACCTACAGTTTAAAGTCGGCTCCGAACGAAATATGTTTGAGAAATTTTTCATAACAATTTTATTTACTTGCAGACTTTTTGCCAGAAATCTCCCAAAAAAATATTTCCTTCAAATTGCGTTTTGATCGAGATTCTGAACTGGAATTTGAACGGTGATTTCACATCTAATAAGTCAACACGCTACCTATTAAACAAAAGGCAACCTCACGAAGCTTTCGACAATTCATTCAAGGATAATGCTTTGTTCCTACTCTCAATAAAATTACGATTGAAAGTTTCACTAAAGTTCGGAAAATGTTAGGTTGTATCCCGTAAATAGTTGGTTGGCAGACGTTTTTTTTTTTTGTTTTAAAAATGATTTGATTGTTTGATTCGTATATCAATAATAATACCATTTGTTTCTTGATTCTATCTTTATAACACTTTTGCAATCCTATTCACTATAAATGTTTTATAAACAGTAAAATGGCCAACAGTAGCACTAATAAAAAAAACTTTAACACTATAAGCTACAAATGTAAATATTTAAGGTTTGAATAACTCTGAGCAAACTTACTCGCACAAAACTTATGCAGTTTATCACACTATAAAAAATGACAATATTTGTTGCAAGTACATATATTGTCATATTATTCTCACAATCAAACACAACAGGCATACATGCCTTTATATTTAACATTTATTTTACTAAAGTTTTGAAGTGGGGTCTGTTTTACTTTCACTTTTCAACATTTCCAACGTCAAAGGCCTACAATTGTCATAGTGATGCTATTTAAAGTGCATGTTGGAAACCAACACAGTACTTGCCAATGAATAATGAAAATGTTTACATTTTAGTATAATTCATACTACTATGATGGTTGGAATGAGTACTTGCTACAAGATAAAAACAATTTGCTACATAGATGTGTGTGTGTTTTAATATGACATGTTGCCTATTTCAAAACCTAGTGTCGTTCGTCACACCTAGTTTATAAATATCATTGAATACCGTGAATAGCCATTGAAAACCGTCAGCTGTTAGCAATGTGTCAAAATTTAATGGAGGTTTTCTAGGGAAGGTGTTAAATGGACAGAGGAGGAATTATTTTATTATTTTATTACAAAAATATAATTTTATTACAAAAATTGTAATTTCAGGATATAAGTTTTTTTTTGCTACACAGAAGAATGTCAACAACAATGCTAGTAATGTAAGTTTAAATAGATTTTCAAGCTTAATAGGCCATTTACACTACAACGAAATCTAGTACTTATGAGATTTCGAGCCAAATCTAGTTGATTTCAACTAGATTTCCCATACAAAACAAAATCTACTTACTTAGTAGATTTCGGCAAAATCTACTCAAAATCTAGTAAAAATAGGAATGCAACTATGTGTTTTGCCAAATAGTACTTAAAAATACAACGCTGAGCAGGAAATAAAATGAAATTTCAATTTAACCCTAATCAAGTCAACATGTGCCTCTCCGACACATATTTCACTTGGTCATGTTGTAACTTCCTTAAATATAGGTTCTAGTTCTTACTGCTTCTTGAATTCCTGCTTTCAGTTGTTTTATTTAGAATTTACAAATTTCAAGTAATAAATTAATTTCTTTTTATTTTTTATTTTGTTTCAATCAAAAATGTTCTTAATCATGTCAAAATGTGTCTATAAGGCACATATTGTTGGTGAACAACAATATGGTATAATAGTTAGTTACGAAGAGTTCTGGCACCCATTATTTGCCGTAGTCTTCTAAAATTAAATAAAAATAATTTGTCCAATGTTCGGTCCATACAACACGAGGATGAATTCTCAAACCAGCCAAGGCAGACAGATATGCGACATAGATGTTATATGTGCCCACCGAAGATATGCAGAATGTGTAAGCATTCTTGCAGTATTTACCACAAAAATACTCGCAACGAGCATTGTTCAAAAGTTCTAGTTTGCTTAAAATGCGAAAATAAATAAATAATATTTCATTTATGTAACTGAGAAGAAAAAATTTAATAAAATAAAAATAAGTTAACAAAATTAATACGTAAATTCTTTGACACATTTTGACTGGATTTGTAAAAAATTTTCCTGACTTGATTAGGGTTAAACTAAAATATTATTATTTTCTTTTAAATTTCAGTCAGCTGTTTTTGTTATTAAAATGAAATCTTGCTACTGTCAAATAAATCCAGTGTAAACGATGTAGATTTTGAGCAAGATTTGAAATCTAATCTACTAGATTTCGATGTAGTGTAAATGGCCTATAAGTGAAGATGATGAACCTGAAGCTGATAATGAAAAAACAGCCAATAACAATGTTCCTAAAGCCCCTCCAATAATTATACCTAATGTTTCAGACATTAGTGCCATGATAAAAACTTTTAATAAAATAATTCCATCCACTTTGTTTAATTACAAATCATTAAGGGACGGACAAATAAGAGTTATGGTCAAAGATATTGACAAATATAGAGCTTTAGTTACATTTCTAATAGACAAAAATATTAAATTTCACACGTATCAACTGAAACAGGAAAGATCGTATAGAGTAGTTGTAAAAAATCTACATCCTTCGACACCAAGCGATGACATAAAAAATGCTATCGAATCTTTGGGACATAAAGTTAGAAATGTCGTTAATATTAAAAGTATAATTACAAAAATTTCTCTACCAATGTTCTTCGTAGACTTAGAACCAGACACAAACAATAAAAATATACACGACACTAAAACGCTTTGCAATGCAGTTGTTAACATAGTACCACCCAAGAAAACGGAAGATCTAGTACAATGCCACCGTTGCCAAGAGTTTGGTCATACAAAAAGCTATTGCAGGAAGTCGGTAAATTGTGTTAAATGTGGACTGGGTCACTTAACTGCCTATTGTACCAAAGATGCTGATGCTGCACCGAGATGCGTAAACTGTCTACAAAGCCATCCAGCGAGCTATAAAGGCTGTATTGTTTACAAAGAACTCCTAAAAAAGAGAGTTCAACTGAATAAAAATAATAAACATTACAACTACACTTATAATTATAAAAGTGAGGATTATCCTAACTTAAGCAATAAAGCTTGGAATTCAAATATACCCGAAAACAATGTAACGTATTCTGAAGTTGTTAAAGATAACCCACAAAGTTCTTTTGAAAGACTAGAAAACTTGATACAGAATCAAATAGAATTAACAAATAAATTAATAAACATGATGACACTTTTAATCGCAAAATTATGCAATTAAACTTAAATATTGCAATATGGAATGCTAACGGGCTTTCTAACCACACACAGGAAGTTGAATTATTTCTTAAATTACATTTCATTGATATCATGTTAGTGTCTGAGACACATTTTACCACCAGATCCTTTTTCAAAATAAGAGGATACGAATTAATAACAGCGAACCATCCAGACGATAGAGCACATGCTGGAGCAGCAATTTTAATAAAATCTTCATTAAAATATGAAGTTTTAGATGAAGTAAGACAACCATATCTTCAAGCTGCATGCATTAGAATCAAATGTGATCATAACTTTATTGCCTTCAGTGCTATTTACTTTCCACCACGATTTTCTGTTAAATGTCAGGAATTTAATAACTTTTTTAGCAAATTGGGACCAAAATTTTTCGTGGCAGGTGACTTTAATGCCAAACATCAATGGTGGGGATCGAGATTAGTGAACCCTAAAGGTAGCGAACTCTACAATTGCATAATGAACAACAATTATTCTGTTCTCTCAACGGGAAATCCAACATATTGGCCCGCAGATCCAAGAAAGATACCAGACCTTCTAGACTTTGCTGTAATCTCCGGAATTTCTAGTCAACTATTTCAGATTGAAGATTTAAATGAACTAAGCTCTGACCATATACCACTTTTAGTTACTTTTAATACTGCAATACAGTCAGATATGATAAGGCATAAAATTATTAACTATAAAACTGACTTGAAGTCGTTTGGCATCTTCGTTGAAAGGAACATAAATTTAAATATTCCATTGAAATCTCAGCAAGATATAGATGATGCTGTTGAAAATCTTAATAATGTAATTCACAAAGCTGGGTTTTTATCATCTCCAAGGACTGAAAATCAACCTATCCACAATCAAATTATTTTAACTTCTGAAATCAGAAGACTTTTAATTAATAAGAGAAGGCTTAGGAAAATATGGCATCTCCAAATGAAGTTAGAGAAGAAATTAGAAAACTGAACTGCAAAAAGTCTCCTGGATATGACAGTATAAATGGTAAAGTGATTCAAGCATTGCCAAAAAAGGTATACTTTTTCTGACATATATTTATAATTCAATGCTTCGATTAAATTACTTTCCCTTGCAATGGAAGTGTGCAGAGATTGTAATGGTAAATAAACCGAATAAGCCTGAAAATAATTTAACATCTTATAGACCAATAAGTTTACTGTCTTTATTCTCCAAAATATTCGAAAGAATATTTATGAAAAGATTATTGCCAGTTTTAGAGAAGTCTAATATCATTCCTGATCACCAGTTTGGTTTCAGGAACAAACATGGCACTCCAGAACAATGCCATCGTATCGTCGAATTTATAAGAGATACTTTGGAAACCAAAAAATATTGCTCAGGAGTGTTCTTAGATGTACAGCAGGCTTTTGATAGAGTGTGGCATATTGGACTATGCTACAAACTGAAGAAATTACTTCCAACACCGTTTTATTTACTTTTGAAATCATATTTGACAGACAGAAGTTTCTTTGTTAAGGTCAAATGGACATTCTCTCAAATATATGATATCAAAGCAGGAGTCCCTCAGGGTAGCGTGCTTGGACCAATCCTATATACAATTTTTGATTCAGATATTCCGGTTATTGAAAACGTCTTAGTCGCAACCTATGCAGATGACACAGCCATTTTAACAGCTGATATTTGCCCGAACAATGCATCAAATATTCTTCAAACTGAACTAAATGAAATTGAAGCTTGGTTAAACAAGTGGAATATCAAAGTCAATAGCGATAAGTCCACACATGTCACATTTTCCTTACGACGGGGTAACTGCCCTGTAGTACGTATGGGCAATAATCCTATCCCTCAAAAGGACTGTGTTAAGTATTTAGGATTGTACATTGATAGGAGGTTAACATGGAAGGATCATATAAAAGCAAAAAAGCAACATTTGAATATAAAAACAAGACGCCTATTTTGGCTAATAGGTCCAAAATCTCGATTAAATTTGCGGAACAAAGTTATGATTTATAAAACAATTTTAAAACCAGTCTGGACATATGGAATACAACTTTGGGGAACAGCCAGCAACTCAAATATTGAAATACTGCAAAGGTATCAATCAAAAACGCTGAGATCTCTTGTCAACGCTCCATGGTTTGTTTCAAATTTTTCAATCCACAATGATCTATTCATTCCAAAGGTTGCTGACGAAATAAGAAGGCTAAGTGAGAACTATTTACAAAGATTAATTTACCACAACAATCCATTAGCCATTGCTCTTCTAGATGACACCAATGAAGTAAACCGATTAAAAAGATATCACATTTTGGATTTGCCATTCCGAAATTAATTAATTATTTATTTCTATTACTTGTATATATTTGCCGTTTATGAATTATTTATTTTAGTAACTTTGAATTGTACATATAACAACTTTTATATTATATTATAATATTATCAGTATACAAATTGTATTAGTATATTGTTGTTCTCAGTGGAGGACAACAAATAATATTATCTTATTATATCAAATTTACTTATTATCCTTAAATGGATAGATTGTAAATAAAAATTGTGAAAAAAAAAAGGATATAAGTTTACAGATTTGACATCATTCACTAAAGCTATCGCCTTAGAATCTCGTTATAATGAAATTTAGTACCATGGTAAACCTACATTTATATGCCATTTACGAATGTGAATAGCTGGAGATCAATTATATATAGTTAACACTTCTTACTGGAATGGTGATTTAAATGTGTCCACTTCTCGAACATTAAGAAGTAATTTTATGGTCGTCTTAATCGACCTACTGTGTAACAAGATTACTACGTTAGAATTGTTTGTAAGGCTAAGTAAAAGTCTTTGACTATACGAATAAACCCTTAATGTTGGAGCATTTGATGTAGGAACATCCTCCCGAAATATGGTACAAATCGAACTTGACTTAACTTTACTTTTGCAACCGAAGAAACTTTACCTTCTACAACTTAGTTTGTAAAAAAAAATTATAGCACGTTCACACGACACAATTATTCGTCATTCACGCTCTCATTCGTCATTCAACCCCCAGTTACGAACTGAATGACATGTTTCACCATACAAAATTTTAGCTGCGAATCACACAAGCTGTACGTCATTCAGTTTGAATGGCCTTATGAATGACGAACGAATGACTGTCATCTCTAATTTCTATCGATTATTTATGTATCAAAATCAGCTGTCAAAACAAAACAAAATAAAGAAAAACAGTTTAGCATTAAATAAATAAATTAAAAGAAATAAAAAATCTTATTATTTGTGAATTTTGTGGAAGTATTTTAAAAAATATAAGATAATGGATGAAAAAAAGAAAATTATAAAAAAATTATAATGTCCCGAAGATTATTGGCTACATTAAAGATTGTAGAGGAGACAACATTGTGCACCGTGGCATTACTCGATCTGTTCGAGCTGTTCTTACGGACGCCACGCAGCTCTACCAACCTTTCAGCTCATACCTCTAACGCCCGCTCACTGCCCTGGCCCCACCTGCTGGCACTTTTTCTTTTTTCTAATATTGAAAATAATAATTAAATAATATTTGCTTATTATTGCTACAATTTTATATTTTTCTTACCTTTTTTCCATTGCCAAATTAAAAATTTTAAAGTCCCAACAAACAATAAAATAAAGAAAAAACAAAACGTAAACAAGAAAAAAACAAGAAGAAATAAATAACTTTCAAACTGAATGACGAACATGTCGTGGAAACGGGTGAATTGGCTATTGTATTTCAGTGCCCGAATTAAGTGATTCAACTGTCCGTGTGAACATGGTATTAGACTCTGAAGGGAAGCTAACAGATTATTACATACATACATACATAATTGGCCATTACAACTCTTCAGTCAGGATTACGGCCTAGCTTCTCACACCACTGATGCTGTGTGTGTTAATTTTATAAATGAGTGGCGGGACCTACAATTTGAAGTTGATTCCGAACGACAGATTTTGAGAAATTTTTCGTGGCAATTTTATTTACTCTCAGAGTTTTTGCCAGAAATCTGCTGAGAGGAAGTCGCCGAAGTAATATTTTTTTTTTTATTATTTCGTTTTGATGTCTGACCTAGGGTTTGAACCTAATAAGCCAACACACTACCTACTAGACTACGGCGACTTCAAAACATTATTAAACATCACAAAAATCTATTAAAACGTATCTTAAATTCGCCATCGATCATATTTTCTTTGGTTTTAATTTATACAATATATACAATTTATACACACCTCTTTCATAATCACACGATTATATTTACTTATCACAAAAGTGTGATGTCACAACCCGTGTCCCAATGATTCTAGGTTTTATTCGAATTAAGTAAATACTACGAATTAGTAATAACGGCAATATTACTTATCGTAACATTATGTAATATTATGGTAAATTCTCAGTCAATTTAAATTCCATTTTAGTCAAATAACTGTAATTTTTATAGAGCTCCTTTTAAATTTAGTTACTTCAATGATTATTTCACAGTACACTCTGAGCCGTAGTATAGTAGGTAGTGTGTTGACTTATTAGACGTAAAGCCCAGGCTCATATCCCAGGTCAGACATCAAAACAAAATATGGAAAAAAATATTTCTTCAGCGACTTCCTCTCAGCAGATTTCTGGCAAAAACTCTGAGGGTAAATAAAAAATTGTCATGAAAACTATCTCAATTATCTGTCCTTCGGAGTCGCCTTTGAACTGTAGGTCCCGTCACTCAAATATAAAATTAACACACACTACATAAGTGGTGTGTGAAAATTGGTTGTAATCCTGACTGAACGGTTGTAATCCTGACTGAACGGTTGTAATGTATGTATGTATACTCTGAACAGTTAACGAGCTGGTGAGTGTTGCGTATGAGTAATAAATAATTTAACACTTGCTTATAAATCATACGCAATGAATAGATTTAAGTCAAAAAATATATACAGTGAATAACAAAAGTTTATTTTCCACACAATTTTATGAATTTTTATGAAAATTTTTTTATTTTTTATATTTATTTTATTAATTTATTTCTATTTCACAATAAAACAAAAATATTATTAATATTGTTACGTTTTTACCTTTTAAAAAACGTTTAAAATATGAGTTCGTTGATAGCAAACAAAATAAAAATAAATTGGTGATTAGTTTCAATTTAACTCTTTATTGTTCACTCTACTTTTGTTTACCACCGTATACAACTTAACCTTACAACAACAATGATTGCTTGTTCGCTACTCTCTTTGCACTTCTGCTTGCGTAAGCACTGACAACTGTTCGGTAGAACTTCACAACGGCGAACGTCAAACCACGACTGTTTTCTTCACACGCAACGCGTCTTCACATAAGACTGACTGAATTCTTACTACTCATTGCCTGCTTTGTCTTGCCCTTTAAATGCACGCGCAATCAGTCTGATGAAGGTTCTTGAAGTGGAACGTTCGGGGTTTCTCGAGAATTCTATTGCGAATTCATTGTTGTTTGTGTATTTTGTTCACATTGTTTGTTGTTGCATTCTCGCTTACTTGTCTATCATACCGATGTTGTTGCTTTACTTGTAACATGTTCGTTGTATTTGTCAGTGTAGCTATTGTTAATCGTATTAATGTTAATGTTTTCATATTCGTAACAATATATTTAACAAATCAAAAGAAAACTAAGGGGAATTTTTGTTACCTTTATATTTTTTGTACAGGAACAAGTAAAAGTAAATTCAAAACTAAAAGATTTAATGTATTAAAATTTTATATCTTATACTTACTAGGATATTCCTTAAGGTTAAGCACTCTACTTAACCCATTTAGCACTAAATACATCAGTTTTTTATTCTGAATTTTCTGTTGATATTTGCGGCCATTTACTCATATGCAAGTTTTTCAGTTGACTTCTGTTTGAGATTTAGCGACTACTTAATAGTATTTCCAAATGTTCCTCTTAATACTCTCTTGGAGGCGTATCGGAAATTTGTGCAAGTTGTTAAGCCTGTGGGGACTTTGGTAGACACATCACATTTTCACATTAGCAGTAGTATTGTTAGGATCAATAACCTGTTAGAAGTAATAATTATTACGAATTCGTAATTCTTTCGCATAATAGTTGAGGTTGTCCTCTAGAGTGCTTAAATACACGATCTATATTTTATAAGGACGTAAGCCAAAATCTGTCCCTAAAATTGTCCATGTATCAGAAGAGTAAAGCTAAACAAATGGAGAAGAAGATACAGAAATAACTGTAATGTATGGTAAATATTACATTACAATTTGTGACATCAAATTTTTATGGTTTTTATGCCTTCTTATGAAATCCTAATTTTGATTACTTTTTAATTACATTTTTTTAATTTACATTCATACATTTAATTACATTCCGTTGAATATGCATTTAATTTTAATTGCACCAACAAATCCCAGTTTTCAACAGAAACGAAATGAAAATTTTTATTGCACTTTTAATGAAATCGTAGTGTTCAGCCATCTGTAAAACTATTTTAAAATTACCAACCAAAAATACAAAACTATTGAAAATTTATTGCCGTCTATAATATTTCTGCAAAAAATTTTTCAAAAAAAAAAAAACAATAGTTGACAGATTTAAAGCAAATAAATAATAAAAATATATGACATTTTTATTAAAATTTATATCCCCCGAAGAATAAAATACCATATGTATTGTGCGATGACCAGAAGGAACATAAATGTGAAAATGTATAATAAATCATTAAAGGAATATGAATATTATATGTTTTAAGTTAAAAAAGATTTATTTTAACTGCAGAGAGAGAGAGAGAGACAGAGAGACAGAGAAAATGTAATAATTCTAGACTTTACAATTACTTTTTCTAGAGTAATAATTTCTAGAAGAAAAAATTCTTAATAAGATATTATTTTCGTTTGGAATACCAGTTTTTGGTTTTTTTTTGGTAAATAAAGCATTTAAATAACTTATACAAGTTAAGGGCCTTAAACATACGTCCATCAAGAACTCTTTGGTGGGATTTTCTCCATTTTTTCCCAGCCTAGACAGGTTTGATATTCCTTGCATGTTTTTCACTTTGGATGCCAACCACGTTACTACGTCTTTAAGTAGTTAGCGTGAGGCTAATCTAGATCAATTTACAATAATATTCATCGAACACAATCGTTAATGAAATTCTGATAGTATTGACATATTATGGAAGTACACCAAATATTTGTAGTACTGATTAGGTCCACGTAGGGTAGTAGGTGGTATGTTGGCTTATTAGACGTAAGACCACGGTTCAAATAATAAGTCACAAAACGAAAATAAGAAAAACAAATTTCTTCGGCGACTTCCTCTCAGCAGATTTCTGGCAGAAGCATTAAGAGTAAATAAATTTGCAATGAAAAAGTTTCTCAAAAATTTGTTGTACGAAGTCGACTTTAAACTGTATGTCCCAATACTCATGCATAAAATTAACACTCAAATTTCATACACGCTACAAATTATTTCAGCTAACAATAGAATCCAATATTTTCTGAAATTTGTATATAAAGTTAAAAAAATTGTAAAGAATTTCTTTGTCATTGTGATGACAATGCATGTATAAAATTAACACACAACATAAGTGGTGTGAGAAGCTATATCGCAATGCTGACTGAAGGGTTGTAATGACCTATTATGTATGATTAGGTCCCCTGCTAATTTAGTATTGCAAACGATAACATCCGTTAAGATTTATATTAAGTAAAACTAACCGAAATATACACACAGTTGTGTGAAAAACAATGAGGGCACCAACGTGATGCTTACAGCTTTGATAACTGCACTTACTCTTAGCTTATATATCGAAAAAATAAATTGCGGTTACTTATATTATTTTATTTTTTTTTTATTTTTTTTAATTAAAATTAAAATTGAAATTCACCCTGTGAAGACAAAATAAGGGCACCTCATTTCCTTTTCAAAATAGTTATAAAAAAATAATAAAATAATAACAAAGTTGTAGTAATTCATGTTTTAATATTCTTTTAGATAGATAGAAAGCATCTGAGCATGTGGTTAACAAGCTTTTGGTATAACGAATATGATATGTCATATCAATTAAACAGAATTATAATACAATGATAAGCTTTGGGTATCACAATTTGTGAGACATATTCCTCTGATTGATTTTTTCATTATATTCCTCCAAGTTCTTATTAGCATTTGGGTCTGAAGACTATGCGGACTAATATATAATATTGTTACGTTTTTACCTTTTAAAAACGTTTATAATATGAGCTCGTTGATTGCAAATAAAAATAAATTTATGTTTAGTTTTAATTAAAATCTTTATTGTTCGCATAATTTTGTGGGCTACTGTTCACAACTTGATGTAAACAACAACAATTGCTTTGTTTGTTATTCTTCTGTTTACACTCTTTGTATAAACAACAACAATTACTAGTCAATTGTTCGACAGATCTTTGTAACGGAGATGTTCAAACCACGATTACTCTCTTCAAGCACACCGTATGTTTACACAAGTCTGACTGAACTTTTGCTAACTAAGTTGCCTGCTTTGCCTTGCCTTTGAAATGGCAACGTAAACAGTCTGATGAATGTTCTTAAAGGCGAATGTTCGTGGCTTCCCCCTCTTGAGATCTCTATAAATGTAACCATTGTTTCATTATTGTTGTTTGTGTATTTTGTTTACATTTATTCTTGTAGTGATTGTTGGTATATTTTTGTTTACTTGTTTATCAATTTGTTTGCTGGTGTTTGTTGGTGTACTTTTGTTTACTTGTTGATCATTTTTTATGCTGGTATTTGTTGGTATATTTTTTTTACTTGTTTATCCTTTTTATGCTTGTCGTTATCTAACGCAGGGCTATAATTTGTAAAAAGATTCATTGTTTTTGTTTTTGTAGATTTTGTAATTTTAATGTTAAACTATGTAAAAGCAAAACACCAGAATCTAAATTTTTCCATTTTCGTAACAATATATTGTTATAGTCGGACTTTGCAGAACATTTAGAGTCATCATCTGTTGGAATATGCAACGGAGTGGCATATTTTGATTTGACGTAATGTGGCATGAAAATCAATATGATTCGGTACTTTCTAAATGCCTTGTGCACGATACTGTGAACTAAAATTATACTATGAAATTACCTCAAGACAACAATATATCCGCTGTTATGACAAGGTCATAAGTAGACGGAAATTTGTAACCTCTCATTTCTAACGTCATTGACCTGAAGTTTCTCTTATGTATAGATTGCTGCAATAGAAGAATTTATTTTTAACTCGGATTGTTTTCCGTTAGAGAATGTGGGATCGCAGGGTTGAATATTGATTGCGGTATGATAGTGGACTTACATGCTGGCGTAAGTGGAACTTCTTCCTTCAAGGAGGGTCTGACACTTTACCTAACCTAACTTTCATATGTTCGGATTTCATTCACGTGTTCAGCACAACTTCGTCTAGCCAGTTTCGCCTGAGAATTGAATGAAGTGCATTTGTCATATGCTCTTCGACGTATTGTGAATTGGGTGTGTAATAAATTTAACTTTGGAATTTTTCGATTTTTTTATTTATTTTTATTTCCTGTTTTTTATTTCCTGGATTTAACGAATATATAGGATACAATCTCAAAACAAAAAAACTATTATAGCAGTTGATTTTTAAAAGAAATTTTAATGTTTTCTATTCGCTTATACTTGCACAGACCATAAAAAAGTATATGTGGTGTTATTTGTCTCTTAATACATGTTACATACATACATACATGTACAAAAATCCAATTTTATAAAATTGCGGTTTTAAAATCAATTTCTCGCGAATAGACTGTCATATCGATTTCAATAAAAGAATACAGAAAAAAATACTGAAAGAAAAAAATCTAACTGTAGTGCAGCAATAATCAAATTAGGCTGTTTCGTTGAGAACCGCACACTCTATTGAGTTTCTTTTTTCATTCCCTGTGTATTGTTTAATTTATTATTTAAAATGTATTTACTTTAACGCTAATACAAGTATTGTAGAATTTTAAAACGAATGCTTTTTAAATAGTTTATTGAAATTTTTGTTTTTGTTGTTATTTTGGCTATCATAACGTTTTGCCAAAAAATCTCTGGCTCCACACAACAAATGATATGTTGACATTTTGTAAGTGAAAGTTTGTAAAGTAACAAGCTGTCCTTTTCCACTACATTAGACCCAATATTGTAACGTTGTCAAAAGGCATTTAAAACTCATTTAATTCTTGAATTTTTCATTTCAACACTTTCACTCTAAACTTCTTTCTCTAGAAATGACCTGTTTCTAATGACCTTATAGAGAACGTGGAAAACGAAACCAGTGAAGCATGCCCATTGTCTATAATAAAAATTATTTCTATATTTCATGTTATATATACATAGAAATATATATATGTACATCACACTTGTAAAGCTATAACACCATATTAAACCTCAGTTGGCAAAAAAAAATAATTTCTATTTTCTTTATTCTAAATGTGTGGAACAAAATTTTTTTCTTCTATTCTTTATTTCAATGAACCTTCAAATAAAATAAAAATAACAACAGTCTTAAAAATTAAGAATTGCAAAAATATTTTAGTCTTGATCAAACAGCAGAAATAAACTGATACGACCAGCATTTTTTGTCTGTTTAACCGTATATCGAGCTTTGTATCAAAAATAATCAATTTCAATTTTTCAGATCATATAACTTTAATTCGGAAAAGTTAGATGACTGATATGTTTATATTCGTTAGTATTGTTATCGCCATTATTTTAAACCAAATAAAAATAGAAAAATTTAAAAAATTCAAAAACTTCATAATTCTGGCTTATGTATCATTTTTGATACCTACAACAACTTTCCGAGAAATTCTTTCGTGTTGTGTATGTAATTTTCTTAAGTTTTCAAAGATTTTGTAAAGTTTTATAGTCAATAGTGAAAAGGTTGAATTTGCTGTTCTTGATATGCTCATGATATTGATAGAAGTAATCGTATGCCAGTATGAAGCGTTTTAGCTTATTAGACGTCAGACGAAGGTTCAAACCTCAGGTCAGACATTTTCAATTTATACCGAAAGGTTCCGAATATGTATGTATCTATGTAATATTCCTGCTGCTGAAGACTCTAAGAAGAAAACAGAAGCTCGTCCTATGAACTGATGAAAGTATTTGCAGCAACAAACATGACAAAAGGATGTTTATCGCCAAAGATGGTATTACTTGAAACAGGGAACCGTATGCCTTTAGTAGTTTGGGAAGAGAAAATATTACCAGCTGTTTCTTGAGTTGTTGTGTAGTCTTTCTTATTGCTCTTCTCATATTTAGCTCACATGATAGACAAACATTAAAAAGTGCTTATGTTTTATTTCATAAATATTACAGATGTTAATATTTCGGTCAACTACGTACGTATCAGATAACAGATCTTTCGCTTTGATAATTTGCTAATCGGAAATGATGATAAATTTACACTTATTACGTCTTTTCGAAAAAATTTTTGAGATATTGAAATTCCCAATAATTTTGTCGCTGTAGATTAGTAACTAATTGAATTTTATGGTCGTTATAAATTTTGTGGTCCACCGAAATCGAATTGTCAGTTTTAGATCCAAGTATATGCTACGAACGTAGTATTTGGGGAAATCCGTATCCGGGAAACCAGAGAGGAATCAAAGAGAGAGTATTGTTATTGACATAATCGATGTTCTATTGCAACGGGAAACTTTTTTACTTCACATGACGTTGACAACATTTTTTTCTAACGAAATATAACAATAGTTTGTACAATCAGACTTCAGCCATTACTCAATTGAGAGCGTTACTAATGTTAGTGACAGTAAGCTGCCGCATCTAAATAATTGGAAACTTACAAATCGCCACAAAGCAAGGGTAACATGCAAGCAAGATAAGCAAGATAACAAATTATTACCATTTAGAAAAAAAATAAAACCAAGCTGCCATGAAGTATTTGATTTTTATGTAAGAAAACATTCTGCAATGTACATCATGTCAAAAATTTTGGCGTACATTTTATGAAAGTGATAATAAAATGTTACAATATAAAATAATTTTATTAAAATGAATTAAAATAAATAAAAACATTTAAATTATTTGACAAAATTTATCAATAATTGCGAAAATTCTATGTTACTATAAGTATGTATCAAAGCAAACTACATAAGCCAGAATTATGAAATTTTTTAAGGCTCGATCTACTGTTAAATCAATTTATCGGCGGAAAAACAAAGTGTTACGAGTAGGGGGTTTGGTTGTACTACAAGCTGGTTCGAGTTTCAGTCTAAACTGTTGAAATATCGAGAACTTGACATGTTGGATTATAAGATCATGTAGGATACGATACAAGCAAACAAGGTAAAGCTTGTGATTGTGAACAACATGGCAACCTTCACAACGTCCTTGGTTTTGTTGTATTTATGTTAACAGGCAGCCTCCAAGTGACTCCTCCTGGATGCCATACTAGCACCCGCTAAATGTTAACTAATGCGTGCAGCCAAGCCCAATCACATGGAATTAAAATTTAAGTTGGTTTTATGGCTTGGAATCCACCACGTAAGGACCTTCTCTAATGGATACTGAAAACAATAGATGTGCGCACATTCAAAGGACCAAATATCGACTCGGACTACTATCTCGACGCGCATTAGCGCCTTGAGGTCTGAGCGATATAGTACATTGCGAAAGCTGGATTTCAAGAGATTACGATCACAAAGAACAGCTTAACTCTCGAAGAGGATCCGTCAATCCCCAGCGACATTTTGGACATTTGGCATGTGGGTCAACAGACTACTCCGGAAGCAGTAATTAGTTTCAAGCCCCTACCTAAACGAAACCAATGGCACATTAATGAGTGTTGAGAGGCAGGTGTAACGAAAGACACCGTATATAAGAAAAAAGTAGCAGCCCGCCGCTACGCGAGCCTCTGTAGAGAACTACAGAGAGAGGAGATGGGATAAGAAAGCAGTAAAGGTGAGAGCATTTTTTATTTTATATAATGTGCGAGTTTTTTGCTATTTAGTTTTATGTGTAAATTTTGGATTGTAAGGAAAGAGTCCTTCGTTCGTTAACATTCTCAAAAGCCTATGAAAATTTGCAATCCACATGAAAAGTGAAATTACACCTTCCTATGGTGTTCCCCTCTTTGTCCCTGGTAGTCATTTTTTATGCACCACAATTTATTCACCTGTCCCTTAACACGTTATCAGTTCAGTCAATCAATGCCTGGACCACTCGAAACTCATCTAAGGATTGGATTATTTATCTGTCTGAACATTGTTGGAGGCTCGCACAATGTCAGTGTATACTGCGAAAATTAGACTTTGTCATCTAAGGGCCCTTCTATTTGACCAGTCGCACTAGGCAGTTTTTCTATTTAGTTTCAATTTATGAATTAACTACTGGGTTTTAGAAAGTATTTATCAAAATTAAAGTTTTAGTAAAGCCATTTTAGACTGATTGCCTGGTGAATTCTCTTCTTTTTGAAATGTGGAGAAGCTCTAAGTTTTGTTCTCAATTTTATATTTTGTAATGAAAGGTTCATTGTTTTGTTTGTGGTTCTTTACGGCAGCTAGTTTTAGACAAAATTAAATTTAATTGAATGCTCGAATAGTTTTAAAAATTTTATATTTGTTATTACTTTACAAATATGAGTAAAGTGCAAGTTACCCGCACGTAACGTAACGTATCGTACCGAGTTCTCTTTTTACGTGACATTTGCACATGAGTGATGGGGATATTGTATGCAGAGTTGCATTGTGGCACAAATGCTCTCTTTGGTACTTTCATAATTATTTATGTAAAAATTTTAAATTGTTACATGTATATAATGAAATTTTTAATTTTTGATTAAAATAATAATAAAAAATTATTTTATAATAAATAAATACTTATTGCTATGTTTCTCTTTTGCACACACATAAAATTATAACAAAATAAATAAATAATATATATGTATTTTGAGTGACGAATTGGTACGAATTCTCTTTTTTAGTACTTTCATATATATGATCGTATATATTAATGTTTTAAATTTATATAAATAAATGATTTTTCTGTAATTATTATTATGATTGTATTTTATAAAAAAAGCTTTGAAACATAATAAATAAATAATATGTATTTTGAGCGGCAATGTAACGCAAATACCCTTTTTTGTACTTTCCTATTTATACATTAATCTTTTTAATCTTTAAAATTTTTGTATACATATTTTTATGACTCTAATGTTCTTAAAAAATTATAAGAGTATTTTTTATTATTACTATTCCAGCCAGAGGTATAGTTTTGCAATTCAATAAAAAACACAAAAAGATCACTTTGAATAGAACAAAATTCGACTGTACTTATATCTAAATTCCATACATATTTACTTAGATTAAGCCAACAATGTAATATTCTATATTACAAGAATAAATATTTGTAATTACTTAAAATTTAAGAATCAAATATAACTTCTTCCAATTAAAAGTACCCAATTGGTACTTTTAAAATTTTGCTTTATCTTAACAACACTCATCACTGTTCAGAACAGCTGACTTCGTGTAAATTTATGTATATCAATTTGTTTGCATTGTGTTATGTTCGTTTGTGTGTTACTTTGTGTTCTGTTTCGTCTTTATATACATTCTTCGTCGACGTCCCGTTATAAACGTTTCTATAACTACACAAACGTTCTTACGACAACGTACGATACGTTTTTACGTTCCCTACGCTGGAGTAATCCGCCCTTAACGCTTTGTCTTCAGCATGATATTTCATTCCACTCATGAACGCGCAGGATATAACACAACAAACATTTGCGTGTCCTTTCTGTCTGTACTTTTCACTTTTTTGTAAAACGATATTTTGAAATATCACAATGTAAAAAAAGTTAACTCGCACATGGTGAAAGCATAATACTAAATGCTGTGAGCTTTTATATACAGTGGACAGCAAAAGTTTTAGCAATTACATGAATTTTAAGCAATAATTAAAAGTTTTTATATTTATTTTATGAATTTATTTCGAGTTTATTATAAGTTTTTCACAAACCAAAAGTAAAATAAGGACAACTTTCATGTGGCACCTTTTTTTGCACCACAAAAGTACCCCCAGGGAGAAGTCATAGTAAATCTACAATTCAAATGCCCAATCTATTAAAACGTTATACCTTATATATAGTAGGATATCCCTTAAGATTAAAAATTCCATTTAATGTAAATTTTTTTTGGATTCTATTGATATTTGCGTCCCTGCACTCATGACCAAGTTGCTCAGTTAAATTTTGTTTAAGGGTCAAAGACTACATAACTGTTCTTCCAAATCATCTCCTAAATACTCTCTTAGAGTCATATCGGGACTTTTTGAAAAAGTTCCTGTTGGAACATTGATAGGTAAATCATATCTTCACAATAGCAGCCGTATGACTGTGTTCATTAACATATTTGCAGTAACAATTAGGAATTCTTAATTCTTCCAAACTTTATGTGAATTTGTTCTTTAGAATGTTTAATTTCTTTAATAAATTGCAAACTGCCCTCACATAGTGCCTTTTTATTTTGATTTTGAAATTAAAATTTGAATTTATACGGTTTTCAGGATTTTTGAACGAATTATTCGTTTTATATGAAGGCGTTTTACGACGTTTTACTTGAATTCAATTTATGTCATTCTTTTGAAACACCTTTATCGAATAAAACGAGGCCAATTAGTATTCAAAAAGATGAATCGAATCATACTCATAATTTCTGATACTTATACGCATTCATACTGATTTTAATATATACTCATACTACTCATATTCAAAGTTTGAAGTACTCATCATACTCATACTTAACAACACGTATGATGTTGTTGATTTCGACTCTAAATGACTAAACATTTACAAGAGTTACAAAATAAGTCTGATTCGCGTACGAACACTACAATACTCACTAGACTTACTTACTTAATTGGCCATAACAACCCGTTTATCGGATTTCGGCCTGCCGCAACACATCCTTCCAGGCGCCTCTGCTTCGTGCGCGCCTACGCCAGTTGGTCACACCAATCGATGACAGGGCTTCCTCGATCTGGTTCTTCCAACGGATGCAAGGTCGTCCTCTGCGCCGACTTCCGCAGATTCCCGCATCAAATACCCGTCTTGCCGGCGCATCCTCCTCCATTAGAACGACATGGCCGAGCCAGCGCAGCCGCTGGATATTAGTACGCTGTACAACGTCCATGTCGTTGAGGAGCTCATACAGCTCACTGTTGTATCGGATACGGAAATCATCGCCAACTCGCACTGGACCGAAGATCTTGCGCAGTACTTTTCTCTCGAACACTCTCAAGGCCGCTGCATCTGTACTTAATAGGATCCATGCCTCTGCGCCATAAAGAAGCACGGGTAGGATGAGTGTCTTGTAGAGTGTTAGTTTTGTCGTACGAGAGAGGTCTCTGCTACTCAATTGCCTATTGAGACCATAGTAGCACCTGTTGGCAAGAGTGATCCTGCGCTTGATCTCCAGACTGACATCATTTCTGGTGGTAATGGCGGAGCCAAGATAGATGAATTTCTTGACCGTATCAAAAGCATAGTTATCGGCCGTAATCTGAGAATCAATACGCCGCGCGTCTCGACTCGCCGATAACATATACTTTGTTTTGCCCTCATTTACTGCCAAACCCATCTTGGTAGACTCGCGTTCAATAGCACTAAAGGCAGCAGTAACATCTCGCTTCGTACGCCCTATGATGTCAATGTCGTTAGCGTACGCAAGCAACTGGACACTTTTTTGAAAAATAGTGCCACTGCGATGCACTCCTGCCTTTCGCAGAATACTCTCCATGACGAAGTTGAAGAGGTCGCATGATAAGGGGTCGCCTTGTCTGAAACCTCGCACGGTATCAAAAGGCTCGGAGAGGTCCATTCCTACTTTGACGGAGCTACAGGAATTGCTCAACGTCATTCTGCATAGCCTTATCAGCTTCGCAGGTATACCGAGCTCAGACATTGCGGCAAAAACACGATCCCTTATGGGGCTATCAAAGGCAGCCTTATAGTCGACAAAAAGATGGTGTGTGTCGACTTGTTTCTCGTGGGTCTTTTCCAGGATTTGGCGTAGTGTGAAGATCTGGTCGATGGTGGACTTGCCAGGTCTGAAGCCGCACTGATAAGGTCCAATCAGTGTTTTGACGAGTGGCTTCAGTCGTTCACACAATACGCCTGTAAGAACCTTATATGCGATAGGGAGAAGGCTTATACCCCTATAGTTGGCGCATATAGTAGGGTTTCCCTTTTTCAGGACAGGACAGAGGACACTGAGGTTCCAATCGTTGGGCATACTTTCCTCTAGCCATATTTTGTAAATAAACTGGTGCATGCGCCCTACCAACTCATTACATCCGGTCTTAAACAATTCAGCGGGGAGGCCATCAGGACCTGCCGCTTTATTGTTTTTAAGGCGCGTAATCGCGACTTTGACCTCTTCATGGCTAGGCGGCGGAAACTCCACGCCGTCATCATCGATCGGGTTCGGAACATCATCTCTAAAGGCGGTATTGGTGTCGTCATCGCCTTGTAGCAGAGTAGAGAAGTGTTTCCTCCATAACCTCAGTACTCCCTGCGGATCTGTTACTAAGTTTCCATTTTCGTCCTTGCAGGAAGACGCTCCGGGTTTATAACCCTCGGTTAGACGCTTAACCTTTTGATAGAATATTCGAGCGTCATTCCTACATCTATACATCTCGACTTCCTCACGCTCACGCCATTCCTGCTCCCTCTTCTTGCGTCTGAAAAGGCGTCTCTCATCCCTCCTCTTCTCTCTATAGTTCTCGACAATGGCTCGTGTAGTGGCTGACTGCAACGTTTTCTTGTATGCGGCGTTTTTCGCTGCAGTTGCCTCGCGACACTCCTCATCGTACCATTGATTTCGTTGGGGTGGGCGTTCGAAACCAAGGACTGTTTCCGCAGTAGTGCGCAAGGAGTGGGAGATGTTGGCCCACAGTCCGCCAATGTCGTTGAGATTAGATGGGGAACGACGGAGCTTATCCGAGAGTTGACCGGAGAACGCCTCAGCTGTCCTTTGTGATCGCAGCTTCTTAACGTCCAGCTTTCGCAATGCACTAGAGTGCGCAGACCTCGAAGCGCTAATGCGCAATCGAAACTTGGCTGCGACAAGGTAGTGGTCCGAGTCGATGTTTGGACCTCTGAATGTGGGCACATCTAGTACACTGGATACGTGCCTTCCGTCTATCACAATATGATCGATCTGGTTAGATGTTGACCGATCAGGGGACATCCATGTGGCCTTGTGAATGTCGAGATGTTGAAACTTAGTGCTACATACTACCATGTTACGCGCCGCGGCGAAATCGATCAGCCTCATACCATTGGAGGTAGTGTTTGCGTGGAGGCTGAACTGTCCGACAGTGGGGCCAAAGATACCTTCCCGCCCGACCTTTGCATTAAAATCCCCGAGGACGATTTTGGCGTCATGGGCCGGGCACTTATCGTATGCGTCCTCGAGTTTAGCATAGAAGGCATCCTTAACCACATCGTCCTTTTCTTCCGTCGGGGCGTGAGCACATATTAGGCTGATGTTGTAAAATTTTGCCTTGATGCGGATAGTGGCTATTCTTTCGTTCACAGGTGTGAACCCAGAGACAAGGTGACGAAGTCTCTTATTAACCACAAATCCGCATCCAAATTCGTGCTTGTTTTCATGGCAGCTGTAGTATACATCGCAAGATGCAAGCCTTTTGCATCCTTGTCCTGTCCATCGCATTTCCTGAATGGCAGTGATGTCAGTCCTACATTTAATGAGGGCATCCGCCAGCTGGGCGGAAGCGCCTACCCTGTAAAGGGTGCGGACGTTCCATGTGCCAATACGTAAATCATAGTCCTTTATACGTTTGCCGTGGTCGTCAACTTTAGAGGGGATCTTTTCATAGGATTCTGTGGTTTTCATTGGATATTTGTTTTTACGCACAACCCAAATTTAACGTCCAGGGGATTGGACATTCGCTGCACGCATTAGTTAACATCTAGCGGGTGCTAGAATGCCATCCAGGAGGGGCTACGAGGAGGCTGCGTGTCAACTTGAATACAGCAAGACAAGGATCGTCCTGGTGGTCGCCACGTTGACCACAATCAGAAACTTTACCTTGTTTGCATGCATCCCTCCCTCCCAAATCATATGCATATGAATCAAACATATTTCGAATGGTATGAGTTCGATATCAACGTTGCACTCATACTCATTGTACTCATTCTTATAAATCAACGTTGTACTGAGTACGAATGACTTAGAGTAGTTATATTTCAATATTCTTGACTCACATATATTCAAAATTTCATGAGTGCTTATGAATAGCGAAAAAACGATTCATTTCTGATCTCTGATGTGTATAACCCAGTGGAAGATTGATAGTAATATTTTCAAGTGTAACCTAATAATATGTATGTGTTGTGGAAAACATACAAAAAATGTACAGCGCTAAATCCCTAAACACAGCGTATTTAACTTGACAAATATTCTTCAAAAAATCGAAATCATTTCTCATTGTTATTAGCGAATCTTATTGAATATTAGTGAATCCTACAGAAATATTTTTTTGGGTGTATAATTGAAACCTAAAAAAAGCGACTTGAAGTTTCTTCTTTAGAAGCTGACAAGCAACTGAATGCATTTTTACGCTCTTTTTAACGAACATTGTTGATGTTCGTGTCCACTGTGTGTAAAAATCCGAAAATGTTCGGCCCCGGGGTGCGATTGGTGCCGACGTCTGCTTATAAGTAGCGAAAAAACGATTCAATGCTGATCTCTGGTATATATATGTATGATTATTAAACGTTAAGATTTAAATTAGTATTTATATTTTAGAAAGACATAAAATTGTCTCATAAATTGTAATTTATCGCCTTCGAACTGTATAATCCTCAATCCAAAATTATTATATTATATACTTTCGAAGACTTATAGTTGTCGTAGTCTAGTAAGTAGTATGTTGGCGTAGCGACTGCCTCTCAGCAGATTTCTGGCAAACCCTCTGAGAGTAAACAAAATTGCCATGAAAAAGTTTTTCAAAAATCTGTCGTTCGAAGTCGATTTTAAACTGTAGGTCCCGCCACTCATATATAAAATTAACACGCACAATATAACTGATGGGAGAAACTGAAGGGTTGTAATTAGCAATTACGTATGTATGGTATATAAAATAAAGCACAATTTCTTATAAGCTACAAATTATTTTAGCTAACGATAGAATCCAATGTTTTTTGATATTGTATATAAAGTTAAAAAAATTACAAAAATTTCTTTGTCATTGCGATGAACACTTTATGTATTTAGAGAAACCTCTAAAATTATCAAGTTTTATGTTTAAAAAATATATTGTTTTGAGATATTAACAAAAACAAACTTCTTAACCAGCAAACAAAAACAAAATCATAAAAAATGCTTAAGACAGCAACACTCTCGTAAAAGTTTTTTCAACTTTTGTCACATGGTACTGTACTTAATACATTTCTGGCCAAACCAATTTAAAATATTTCCCTTAAGTAGTATTATGTGGCTGCTTAAAACAGTCTTTGTGGATACTTTACGAGATTGAGGGTTACGCAATACGATACCATAAAGAGTTTATAGATTGGTCAACGAAAGATTATACCCAACAAAAGAAAGGTACTTGACAGTTGAATACAAAGAAAAAAACAAACATTCTGTCAAATAAGATGACATATTAAAGTCTTATTTTCCAACAGCGTGCTAAGGTCAGGGAAGGGAGATAAAAGTGTATATAAATAGAAGTTGATTATTCTATGCCTCCATTTATGTGAAATAACAACAGAAAGAAAACAATTAAAGAAAATAAAAAGTAAAAAAAAAATGTTCAACTTATTTGCCCCCTTGCTTAATTTATGCTTTGTTTTGTGGCTTTTTATTTTTTTCTGAAATAAAATGTTTTTTTTTAAATAAATGGTTTTGTTGAGTAGAACACAAAAATATTTTTTTTATATTTATTTGACAAAAACTGTTTTTTTTTTTTACTTTACGCAGAAATTTATTGATTACACAAACATTTCTGAATCGAAGTCCAATATTTAGACATTATTAGAAAGGAAAGGGATGGGACTTTAAAACGATATACAATGAGGTGCACAAATGTTTATATTTTGGACGCTTTTTATTGAATAAAACTAAAAGTAATAAAGAAAACTTCGAAAGTTTTTTGTCATTTATTTAGCATTTAGTAATTAACAAAATAATATAAAATTTAAAACAGAAATCAACAAGCCCTAAAATAAAAACAAACAAAGCAAAATCTCGCATGTACTCAATTTTCCACGTCTCCATTATATGATATGTTTGCAAAAACGAAATCAAAAACTATCGTTAATTTTTCATGTTTTTGCACTACTTTGACTTTTTTAAGAAAATATTAGTTTAATATTAATTACTTAATACGAATATTTTTTACAACTTATCGAACAAAAATCAATTTCTATTAAAAAATGAAGAAACTCTCGAAATCATCTGAAGATAGTATTGTAGCTTTGACTGGAAGTGGCTATTCTACCAGGGAAATTTGTAAACAACTTGGAGTTAGTCAGTCAGTAGTCATCGGAGTCAAAAAACGGTGTGTTGTTTCCTAGCTTCAAGACAGATGTCGTAAAAAACCACTAACTAATGCAGATGATCGTCTCATGCTAACAAAAATGAAAAGGAACAAATTTTTAACACCCAAAGGAGCTTTTTGGCAATCGGGAAAACCGTTAGTCGATGGACGGCTAGTAGAGCTCTTAAAGACATTGGCTATACCTCAGCAGTCAAAAAGAAAAAACCTGCACTTTCGGCTAAAAATGTAAAGGCACGGTTTGCCAGAGAACACAGAAATTGGACAGTGGATGACTGGAAACATGTGATCTGGACAGACGAATCAAAATTCAACCGCTTTCAGTCCAATGGTAAACAATATTGCTGGCGCCGCCATGGGGAAAGAATTGAAAGACACCATGTTAAGGAAACGGTGAAACACGGTGGAGGAAATGTCATGGTATGGGGTTGCTTTCATTTGGTGGCAACTCGGACCGCTGCAAAGAATCAATAACATTATGAAAAAAGGAGATTATTTGAGAATTTTGCAGATTCATCTTCCAGATTTTGTCGACAAGGTCGCATATTCTGCGCAAGGAGTACTTTTCCAGCTGGATGGTGATCCCAAACACACCTCCAAAATTGTTAAAGAATGGTTTAGTGAGCAAAATTTAATTAGTGCAGTGGCCAGCACAGTCCCGACCTCAATCCGATTGAGAATTTGTGGTCAATCGCGAAGAGATGGTTGGAACAGTACTGATCAGCCCCAACCAGTTTAGATGAGCTTTAGCAACGGATTCATCCGAAAGAACGGATTTCCGAAAGAAATTATAGAGAATTTGGTGGAGAGCATGCCACGTCGCGGAAATGAGGTTTTCCATAACAAGGGCCTTTGGACTACATATTAAAAATACTCGTATTTCCTAAATTTTTGGAATGGTGCAAAATTGAGTACATCCGAGTTATTTCACTCTTGATTGTTTTTTTTTTTAAGAATTTGAATATTTTAATTCTTAATTAATTTTGATAACTACTAAATACTAAAGTAAAAACGAAAAAAAATTTTGAATTGCTTTAACACTTTTATTTTTATTTAATTAAAATTGCTCAGGGTACAAACATATACTCATTTGTGCACCCACTGTATGAACATATGTATATGTATATATGTATATTATTTGACCTAATACTCTATGAGGTTTGATGGGGTAACTTAACAAATGCGAATTTTTTTAATATTTTTTAAAGTTTGTCCGTTCATGGTAGCAAACCTTAACTAAAAAATATGAAACAACTGACGACATTCTTAAAGTGCAATATTTTGTGAAGGGATTGACACTTCGTTTGATCAAATCGGACAAAAATTACCGTTGTTATTATTAAAAGAAACTAACAGTCGAGTTATATACATATATATATATTTCTTTTATAGAAACCTTTATTTAAAAATGGTTCAGAACTTTCGATTGATCTTGTTTATCGCAAAAATTTCTGGTGGTCGCTCAAACGTCAAATTGACACATTTTGCGATAGACAAATTTTTGACAATTTGACATACGGAGTTGTCATACCATTGTTATCGAAAATAAAACCCACATTTTTATTATATACAAATATGTACATACATAATTAGCCATTTCAATCCTTCAGTCAGGATTAGGAACTAGCTTTTCACACCAATTTTGTTGCTGTGTGTGGCGGAATCTACAGTTTAAATTCGACTCCGAACGACAGATTTTTTTTATAAACATTTCTTGGCAATATTATTTTACTCTCAAATCTGCTGAGAGTAAGTAGCCGAAAAAATATTTTTTTATATTTCATTTTGTTGGAGACATCTGATCTTTAGTTTAAACCGTGGACTCATCTCTAATACGCCAACACACCACATATTAAGCTACATCAATTTGTGGAAGTTACGTCCGCAAATTAGTTTATACAACCTGCATTGCCAAATGAATGTGGGCGAAAGTAGCATTCAACAATACGTGCGAATATTAACATGTTTTTTTTATCAAGCAACATACAGCGTGCTTCATCTATTTTACGGCCTTCATAATCGCCCTACTAAGAGGATTATTCTCAATGTGGTAGACAAATTAGAGTCTAATTTTGCTGTCAAAGAGCGCTCAATACGATCTCTCGAAAACATCGAGAGTGTGCAGGAGCATCCAAGGCAGTCGATTGCTTGTTGATCTTAAAAAAGCGATCTTTTGTTTACCACAGTCTGGAAAACTTGAATTGTAAATAAACTGTTTAACTTTATGCAAAAAATAGCAGTACAATTTCTTAGTCTAGAAAATACTTCAACACAAAATTAACACACGTAACACACATACATAGCAGTCTGGTTGTAATCCCTACAAAAGGTTTGTAATTTAGTAAGCATACCAATAGAACCTCTATTTAATAGAAAAATAATGGATTAATTGTTTACAATAATTTTTATTACCTTCTGTTTTTAATAAATATGATTTATTTCAAAAATTAAATTTTTTAAAAAGTATTGTTACGAAAATTAATGGTAAAGACAATGGTGTTTTGCTTTTATATCGTTTAACATTCAAATTATAAACAAAAGATAAAAAACAAAACAATGAACATGTTTACAAATTATCGCACTGCGTAATATACCAACAAACACCAGCATAAAAAAGATTCAAAAAAGTAAACAATAATACAACAACAAATGCTACAAGAATAAATGTAAACAATAAAAATTAAACAAAATATTTTTTTATTTATTTATTTTATTTTTTTTTTTATACACTACATTTGAATTGCATTGACTAAGTTCATATTGAGAGTATAGTTGATACGTAATTCTATGTAAAATGATAATGTAATTCCATGTAACATGAGATGAGATATATATACATATATATAAAAAAACTGAAAGTAGCAGTTGCTCATACCTTTCAAATAAAAAAAATCAATATAAAACCTCTATTTGTTTAGCCACAAAAAATATCATATAAACTTGTTAAAATTTCAAAAAAAACAAAAACGCATTTAATTTTCTTCACTTTCCTGCCTTTGACATCGTCATCTCAATTTAAAGTTGTGAAAATTCACTATATAATGCAGAATTTGTTGTCTATCGAACTGCATACTCAGTTTCTTAAATTTCTTTAAATTAATTTTTGCCTTTTTGGCCAGCTTTTCAGGGTAAATGCCACATATTGCGACCTTAAGGGAAGAATTTCCGCTTAGGCAAGCATCTACGCCCATAGCAAATTCAAAATCTATTCTACCAGGGGATCAAATATTCCTTAACCCTTATGTCATCAGATACATACCCGGGTATGCTTTGTGTTTTAAAATCGCCGTATCTCAGGAAGTTATAACCGTATTAACCTGAAATTTCCTGATATCCTCACTAGTAGTGTTTTCTACCTTATGGCGGATGGGGGTCAATATGAAATATTTCGATATTTGATGTTTATTGTATTCAATTTAGAAGTTCTTAATAATAAGATTAAAATTCAATCAAATATAGGAAGAAATAAAAAAATATTAAATCCTAATTCGTCTTAAATGCATTTATTACGTTGCGGCATATAACTTGAATGAGCGGCACACACGGGCTTGTTGCATAACATGCAGGATTTGCTGGTTGGCCGACGTTTTGTACATAAGTGGCAATTATCTTTTACTTTCATTCTACCAGTGCTGTCAGGTTCTTCCACGCTTTTATCTGCAGCACCTCTTACGCTCAATATGGCTTCAATAGCATTGCGTGTTGAAAATATTTTTAACGTGTTTATTTTTATCTCTGTTTTCTCTTTCCGGTCTGTCTGTTTTCTCTTTCACCAGTTGTTCGCTGAGGCTGTGTAGGAACATTCTATAGCGGCTTGTGGAAGCTTTCAACATTGGGTTATTCTCTACGTAAATTATGGGTCTAGTATATTGTAGAATAAAGCCAAGGGCCATCTATTATTCTATTCTATTCTATTCCATCCATATTATCGCCACCTTTATATTTGTTGTAATCTAAGATCTAGAGTGGCTTTTTCTTTGGACCTATCACTTCGTATGAATAATGCAAGAAGTATAATTTTTTTTTTTTTATGTGAGACCACAAGATAATTTTGTTACTGAACATGTATTTAACTCTACTTCCCGTCCTTTAGATAAAGTGAAATATAGTAGTACAAACACTAGTCTTCTGTTCACTGTACCTAACATTGATAAATTGTTGTCCATCATTAAACTTTTCGCTACGTTATATGTTGTGAAGAAATTATCACAAACAATATTCCGTCCACTTCCACGAAAATGATTGACGAACAAGTCCTCCACTACCCTCTTGCCCACGTTTTTTCCCCGTATGCCACCAATCCAGTATAAATTTGTCCCTTCATTGGATAGGATGACACGGAGTCACATACCCATCATACTTTAATTCCGTAATTATCGGGTTTCGAAGGTATGTATTGGGTAAACCCGGTACCAAGTTTGGACCTGCTACCTAATTGCTGCGTAGATCATCATTCAGTATTAAAAATAAGACCGTTATGACTTCAGCTTTGTCGGTTCTTTACGCTATTGACGTGTGTTTCCGTTGTTGAAAAGTATAAAGCGGCCTATATCCCAAAAATGCCGAACGCTCATGGGAGCTCGATATAAGGAATGTGAGGTCGTGTTCCATAATCCTTTAGTATGTACGTAACCAGAGTGCGTTACACCGCCCAACAAGTAAGTAAAACCAAATCAATACAAAAATAATCTTAGCAACAAAAGAAATTCCATATAAAATGTATGAACATACCCGGGTATGCTTCTGTTGACGTAAGTATAATTTTTTATCTGTTGACATAAAGGTTAAGCATTCCGAGTCCAAAATAAATCTGGCTATTAGAGCAATATTTGAACTAGAGGGACCTCGGTCTGAGAAGTCAAAAAGTGAAATGATAAAAACCTGCGTCTCTTAATGGTAAGAGCAGGGCGCTTATGTGTCATTCTGCAGAAGTCATTCTTCGGAATGCCAAGTCTTTCGGCATGCCTTATTACTTCATTTGTAAAAAAATATGTAAGAAAAATATAACACGTCTGTTCTACTCTTTAAATAATAACGACGGTAATATTTGTTCGATTGTATTAAACGAAATGTCAATCTCTTCACAACAGACAGCACTTTAAGAATTTCCCCAATTATTTTATATTTTTTTTCTTTTTTTTATAAAAGTTTGCTACTATGAATGGACAAACTTGAAAAAATATGAACAAATTTCGTATTTGCCAAGTTTACCTCATCAAAACTCATGGAATATTAATTCGAATAATATAAATCTGTACATCGTTTTAAAGGCCCATCCCTCCCTTTTCTAAGAAAGTTTAAATTTGTGGTATTGTTTCAGAAATGTTTGTGTAATCAATAAATTTGTGCATAAAGTCCAAAATAACAGTTTTTGTCAAATAAAACAAGTTTGGAGGGTTCAAGAAATATAAAAAAAAATATTTTTGAGTTCTACTCAACAAAACTCAGAACCTATACTATGTCATTAGATGGGTGTATTTCATCTTTTTATTTTGTCGCATAGTGTTGTTATTACATATTATTGCATAAAATGCATGAAATTGCTAAAATATTTTGGGTTTACTCGACTTTTCCTGTGTATGTTTTTTACCTGGTCAACTATTTTGCGCATTCGATTTGCTTAACAATTCTTTTTCGTTTCATTGAATTTTATGCCTAATTTAAGGTATTGATTACTTTACCGATTTTGAAAATATTTTATCGTTTAATTTTATTTTACTTAGCAAGTACTTATGTGACCTTACAAAATTGAACTACCGCTCTTAGTAATTGTGAATTTTGCAAACATTATTACTTTCTTCTTAAATCACAAAATCCAATAACAAATTGCATACATACATATATAACTTTCCCATCTCTTCGGCTTTCTCCCTCAAATGTTTTCTTTTAAACATTTTTCTTTTTGTTTTAAAAACTAAATTTAACTATGTCAGCAAAAGTTTATGCCTCTCGTTTATTGTTTCTGGTGGAATTGTGACCTTCTTCCACATTATTTGCTTTAGTTTGGTATTGTCACATCCCTAAGATGTGTGAGTTAAGGATGTGTATAAAGTTCAAGAAACCCAAAAGTTAAACTTTACTTTCTCCAACAACTTTCGTTTTAGATTTTTTATACAAGTTTGCGTTAGTGATGTCAAACTAGTTTGTCAATAGAGGCTTTTGATTACGAAGCAAAACAAAAAAGAAGAAAATAATTTTTAAAAGTTTTTATTTTTATTTTGCTCAAACAAGCGTAATAACTTTTTCATAACTTTAATATAAAGTTTCTAATAAAATTAGTTTTTGTTCATACTTTTGTTTATGCTTTAGTAGGTAGACTTATGGATATGAATACATATTTTTTTTAAGAAATTGTTTTACTTGGTAGGGAGCAAGACGCTATAACTATATCAATTTTTAAAGATGAAAATGAATGCATAGAAACACATAAATGTATGTGAATAATTGTACTTCATACTATAAATTTACTTGAAAAAAGCTTAACAGCTTATATCGCTTAACATTAAAATTATAAACAAAAGCTACAAAAACAAAACAATGCAGTAAACAAATCGTACTGCTTAATATAACAACAAACACAAGCATAAAAAAATGGTAAGCAAGTAAACAAAAATGCAAAAACAACACTACAAGAATAAATGTAAACAAAATACACAAATAACAATAATGAATGTAAGCAACGATGTTTACATTTATGGAGATTTCGAGAAGGCGAAATAATAAACATTCGCCTTCAAGAACATTCATCAGACCATATAAAAGGCAAGGCAAAGCAGGCGAGCGAGTTTGTGAAGATCAATCAGTCTCGTGTGAAGACTCGGTGCGCTTGAAAAGAGTCATCGTGGTTTGAAGATCTCCGTTACAAAGATTTGTCGAAGAATTGTCTAGAATTGTTATTGTTTATACAAAGGGGAATAAAGAAGAAAAGCAATTGTTGTTATTTACATCAAGTTGTGAACAGTGGCACACAGAATTGTACGAATAATAAAGAATTTTAATTAACTAAACACAAATTTATTTTTATTTTATTTGCAATCTACGAGCTCATATTTTAAATGTTTTTAAAACGAAGAAACGTAACAATATGCACCTAGCTTTGCGACAACTTGTGATCCTCTTTCGTGTGACTATCTGTTTCTCGATTATTATTTTTTTTTTGTGGGGAAATGTTAAATCGTTTGTTTGTGCATATAAAGCAGCAACTCTTGAGCCATTGAAAGCTAATATTCAACATTAACGGCATATGGCAGATTTAATAGAAAAAATAGTAAAAGTGCAATATAATTCCATAAAATGTTCCTTCTTCTCGAGGCAAAGTTTTCACTCTGTCCCATTTAGAAGACGTAACTGAGGCGAATTATACGTAACGCCACGGTTCAAACCCCAGGTCAGATATCAAAACGAAAATATATAAAAAAATATTTCTTCGGTGACTTCCTCTCAGCATATTTCTGGCAAAAAAAAACTCTGACAGTAAATAAAATTGGCGTGAAAAGTTTCTCAAAAAATCTGTCGTTCGGAGTCGACTTTAAACCGTAGGTCCCGCCACTGTATATGTATAAAGTGGTGTGAGAAACTAGATCCATAATCCTGACTGAAGGGTTGTAATGACCAATTAAGTACCAACTGAGGCAGTAGTTGCCGTAACAGTAGGCAGTGTGTCGGCTTATTAGACGTAACGTCAAACAAAACAGACATCAAAACGAAAATATAAAATAAATATTTCATCGGCGATTGCCTCTCAGCAGATTTCTTGTAAAAACTTTGAAAGTAAATAAAATAGTCATGAAGAGTTTCTCAAAAATCTGTTGCTCGGAGTGGACAATCCATCAATGTTCGTCTTTCTTTATTTATAAAGTCTCTACTTCTACTAAACCGGCCTGGTGCAGTTCTTTTGACTATGCCTATTAAGTCTTCTACGGATACATTTCCTTCAGCAAGTCCTTCGCAGTGATGCCTAATTGACAAGGCATCCAATTAATTACAACTGTGTTCACCACACGGACTTGTAGAAGACGGTTAGAGCCATCTGCGACCATTCTGCATTCAATCGAACACGAGTCATGTCAATGAGGAATAAATTGTATCACCTTGAATAACACGCCGCTATTTGCTCTCCGCTTATAAGCACTATATATATAAAATAGTCTCTGTCTAAGGGTGGAGGAGTCTTTAGCTTTGTGCTGTGTGGTATGTAGATCCGTCATGCTGAAAACCCATGTACGAGTGGGTGATGTCCAGATCATCCAATTCAGGGGAAAAAAAGTTAGAAATCCTTGACCTATATTGTCTAAAATCTATAAATAATAGTGCCTTCTTTGGGATGCACTGGACGCTCTTGGATCTCGTGTAGGTTAGTATCGACCAAAAGCGACAAGTTTGTTTGTTTTCGTACTTATTCATCCAGAAATGGACTTCTCTGCTGAGGATAATTTTGCGATTAAAGTTGAAGTCGTTTGTGAACTGTAAGGGAGCAGTTCCAAATTAAAGCGCAAAATTTCTAAAGTAGTGGTATACAATTGACTGATTTCTTGCGTGCGACGTGAAATATACTGCCTCGGATTCTACAAAACACACTCACGGGCAGTGGCGATGTTTTTAGGGATCTTGCATTTCGCCGGCGTACGGATGTTAGTTAATAGTTCACTAAATAAGTTTACCCCAATTTATCGACCACATAGCGAATAGTCGTCTCGGTAGAATGATTATGGCGATTGCAAAATGGCCAAGTGGTAGACATTTTACCCGATCAAAACACCCCTCATGATAAAACAATTTGATTGCGTACCCGTCTTGTTCAATGCTTTATTCGCCTATGGCGATTTGGAAAAATAGGCAGAATAAATTACAATTAATTTGATAGCAAGATGTCAAATTTCGGAAAGTCTTGTTAGAAGATCCGACAATATATTTATTCCTTTATCAAATTACGCCGAATTTATTTGATATCAGACTTACATACGTAAATGGTCATTACAACCCCTTAGGTAGGATTATAAGCTAGTTTCTCGCACCACCGTAGAGCGGCAGGATCTGCAGTGTAAAGTCTACTTGGAATTACAGATTTTTTGAGAAACTTTTTCATGGCAATTTCAGTTACAAGAAGATTGCTGAGAGGAAGTCGCTAAAGAATTTTTTTTCATATTTAGTTTAGTGCTTAAAGTCACTTGTAATAAGCGAACACACTACCTTCAAGACTACGGTGGCTTCGACCATATTGTGATATTTTTTTACGTAGTTTTTCTGCAAAACTCGAAGGAAATGATAAAAACTTTTTTAAATTACAAGGAATTTTACATGCATTACAACAATAAATTTAATTTAAAGTTTAAAATTTAAACACATTGTTGACAGCAGTATAGTTCTTTTTAAAAATACTCTTTATTACAGCGTACATACATACATACATGTTAACATTGAATATTCTCTTTAACATCACAGTTAAAAATAATTCTCTCAAATACGCGTAAATCTCTTATGCACTTATAGAGTGAAACCAATTGAGTGAAACTAAAACTGGTTTTGCTATATAAATTTATTATGATCTCAAGCATTGCAGTTATTCATGTATGTATATATGTATGCTTTATAATTACAGTCGAACTTCTCTATAGTGAACTTCTATACAATGAAGCTCTCCCTATTATGAATTGATTTCAAACACACAACTTTTTCCGTTCCAATTTCAATGTTTTTGATCTCCTTATAATGAATTTCCATACAATGAAGTTTTCTATACAATGAAGCAATTTTGCAGGTGTAATATTTGACTCACATGCGTTTTTGTTTCCATATAATTAATTTTTCAAACAATTTTCTGTTTCGCATACTAACAACTCTGTGTACCGAGAAAGATGCCACATACAATGAGGGGATTCCCAAAAGAGGAAAATAAGAACAAAAAAAAAAGAATAAAGCCACATCAATAACAATTTTGACATCAGTTGCCGGTGTTCAGTGATCGGAAATGACGCAGCGAAGTAGCATTTCTCTTGAAAAAAAAAAAATTATTAATTATTAATAAAGTTGAAGGATTAAAAAAAAGATGTGGCTAGGCAGTTTGGAATTATTCCCAGCACATTATCAAATATTTTAAAAAACAAGGCTGTGATTCTAAAAAATGTAGAAGACGAGCAATTGAGCACTAAACGCAAAAGGCTTCGAACCTGCCTTTTTGAGGATATTGATGAAGCAATGCTCAAATGGGTAACTGCCGCACGTGGTAAGAATCTTCCTAAATCTGGGCCATTAATGAAGCAAAAAGCCAAAGAGTTCGCTGATGCATTGGGACACGAAGATTTTGAAGCTAGCACAGGATGTTTAGACAAATTCAAAAAACGGCATGGTATTGTAGCAAAAACCTCAAAATGACATCTTTAATGCCGATGAGACTGGTTTGTTTTTTAAATGTTTGCCGAACAAAACACTAACATTTAAAAATGAGAAATGCTTTGGTGGAAAACAGAGCAAAGAGAGAATAAGTGTCCTAGTAGCAAGCAATATGACTGGTTTGGAGAAACTGAAACTGCTTGTTATAGGAAAGGCCAAAAATCCTAGATGTAGATTATCAGTCCAACAAAAAGGCGTGGATGACAGGTGACATTTTTACGAAGTGGCTTTTAGAGCTGGACAAAAAATTTGGTATTGGTATATATATTTTGGTAATTTCTGTATAATGAAGTTTCTATATAATGAAGTGATTTTCTGGTCCCGTCAAGATTCATTATAGGGAAGTTCGACTGTAGTTGCCAAATTTCTTGTTATTTCACACTTTTTTGAGAAAAGAATATAACTGTATTCTCATTCGCATTTTGGTATTCAAAGAAAGAAGTCACTTACTATAAATAAAAAATAAAATAGAAAAACAAAATAGATTTTGTTTGTCTTCGTTTTTGTAAATCTACTTGCCTACAAAAAATATTGTAGGCCTAAAACACACATTATGAACTATTCTATGCTGATACTAACTTCAGGTATAAATTTCATGTCAGCAAATTGCTAAAAATCTAGGTCAATTTTTTATAACAAATAAACTACAAAAATATTAATAAATATAAAAATTCAAAAGTTAAAAAACATTTCAAATAAAAAACCAACTAAAAATAAAACTTTTCAAGTATTTCGGCACACAAAATAATACCGGAAAGTAATTTACTCATTCAACTGCTCAATTGGCAAGCTGAGTAAATCATTCAGAAATAAAACAACAATAACAAAACCAAAATGGTAATAAAATGAAAATAAATATTTCATAGTAGTCAAGTGTAGTAGCATTGAAGCGGAAAAAAAACAAAAAAAAGTTTAAATACATATAAAGGGTGTTTTTATAGAGGTATAGAACTTTAAGTTGCAATAAAACAAAGGCGGATTATTCGATTGACATGAATTTTATTTATCCGAAAGATAATCTTGTGGCATTACATTTTAAATATGATTTCTGGCATATGACCGCCACGGCTGGCGCGGATGTAGTCCAATCTGTACGTCCAATTTTCGATGACTTTTTCCAACATTTTGGCCGTATATCGGCAATAATACGGCGGATGTTGTCTTCCAAATGGTCAAGCGTTTGTGGCTTTACCGCATAGACCAATGACTTTACATAGCCCCACTGAAAGTAGTCTAGCGGTGTTAAATCACAAGATCTTGGAGGCCAATTCACAGGTCCAAAACGTGAAATTAGGCGGTCACCAAACGTGTCTTTTAATAAATCTATTGTGGCACGAGCTGTGTAACATGTTGCGCCGTCTTGTTGATACCACATCTCTTGCACATCATGGTTATTCAATTCAGGAATGAAAAAGTTAGTAATTATGGCTCTATACCGATCACCATTGACTGTAACGTTCTGGCCACCATCGTTTTTGAAAAAGTACGTACCAATGATTCCACCAGCCCATAAAGCGCACCAAACAGTCCAGTTTTTCTGGATGTAACGGTGGTTCCACATACATTTGAGGATTACCTTCACTCCAAATGCGGCAGTTTTGTTTGTTGACGTAGCCATTCAACCAGAAGTGCGCTTCATCGCTAAACAAAATTCGCTTATGAAAATCGGGAACAACGGTAATCTCGTTTTGGGCCCATTCGACGAATCTACGCCTTACTTGATGATCGTTTGGCTTCAAATCTTGCACGAGTTGGATTTTGTAAGCACGCAAACCAAGATCCTTCCGCAAAATCTTCCATAAAGTGGATGGACACAGATCCAATTCCTGTGCTCGATGGCGGATGGACTCATTCGGGTCTTCCTCAATGCAACGCTCTACAGCAGCAATAGCTTCTTCTGTACGCTCCGTACAGCTTCTCTGGGGATGCGAGTTATCAATAAAAGTAAACGTGGTGCGAAAACGTTCCATGGTTAATCGAATTAACTGCTCTGATGGACGATTTTGTCGACGATAAAATGGACTTAGTGCGCGATACGTTTTCCGCACAGAACCATTATTTTCGAAATAAAATTGCACTATTTGCAAGCGTTGTTCAGGCGTGAGTTTATTCATGATGAATTGCCAAACCAAACTGAGAATAAATCACTTGACAGCTGTTAAATCGGTCGCCATCTTGAAAAGTAATGCCAACTTAAAGTTCTATACCTCTATAAAAAACACCCTTTACTTTGCAAAACTGAATACAAGCTAATAACCATAAGATTTCAAATTACGAAACTATTGATTATAATTTTATAATTATTAAAAAGTTTATCATAGGAATAGGAATACAGTGGCTTTGTTTTAAAGTTCGAAATATTATTAAAAAAAGCAATCAGAGTATTAAAAGTAAATCGAAACTCGCCACAAACATTACAGGTGGATAAAAATTATTGTTATAGCGGTAATGAAAATACGTAGGAACTTATTTATTTGAGGCGAGCCGCGTCAACCGGAAGAATTGTGAATTGTACTTCACAATAAAAGAATACATTTTGCGAGATACCAAATCGCTTTTGTTTTATTGCATTTTTAAATTTAAACTTTTAAATGACCCACCCTTTATTTATCAGGAATTTGAAATAAATAAATTTTCTTGTTTTATGCACAATTTTACAGAACCAACTCATAAATAACATTTCTCCGAACAAGATGAAATAATTTCCTAAGTGGGTGCTTATGTAGTTCAGTGAGTTGAACGCTACACTATTAGCGTGAGGGTCGTGGGTCGATTCGCTTGTTTTGTTACTCTATTTACACACACAACATGAGTGGTTTGAGAAGCTAGGCCGTAATCCTGACTGAAGGGTTGTAATGGCAAATTATGTATGTAGTCATAATTTGTAATTGTATTCGAATTAATAATTTTTTGAAGTTGCCGTGGCCTAGTAGGTAGTGTGTTGGCTTATTAGACGTAAAGCCAGGGTTCGAGCCCCAGGCCAGACATCAAAACAAAGTACAAAAAGTATTTTTATACATTTATTTTTAAGTCGACTTTAAATTATAGGTCTCGCCACTTATGTGTAAAATTAATACACACAACTTAAGTGGTCTGAGAACCTAGGTAGTAATCCTGACTGTTGTTTTGACCAATTATGTATGTAATAAATAATATTTTAGTTTATCACTGTATTTACGGTTCTTTAACAAATGTTGGTTTTTTCTTTTAAATAAATAATTCCGGTAATATTTTATAAAATAATTTAAGAAAATAACTATAAAGATAGAAGAAAAACTTTTTGATTTTAATTAGTAATTATTAATTTTTATTTTGCAAGTAGTGGTTATAATATTTTTTGCTTTTGTTGATTTAACCTTACGTTGTATTCCATTTTATGCGACGATATATAAAATAACACATACTTTTATTTTGTGAAATATAAAATGCTTCCTTCATATTATTTTCCTTTTCTAAGGAGCTACAATTGTCACATCCACAATTATACGCTTAGCAATTTCACAACTTATAATAAATATGGTTAATACTGCAATTTAAATAATTATTTTCAAATTATTTTAAATTATTGTCTACAATTATTGAAACCACAAATGAGTTGATAATTGCAAATAAATAAATAAATATGAAACGTAATGAAACACAAAGTAATTAAATTTAATACAATTTATTATATTATTTTTTTAATACAATATATTTACAATAAATTTTAATCGACATGAAGGCCGTAATCAAATTTTAAATTGGTTCCCTATCGGAAAACCCTATGGAAAAATAACATAAAATAGCCATCAAACTAGGACGCTGCGCCATAATTATTATCAAATCTTTTATCAATGAGCCATTGTTTCAAATTTAAATACCAAGGGATCTAAATTTTACTTATAATAGAGTGATGATACAATACAAACTTTAATTCATTAACTTTGGCCATCGCAATAGAAAATGTGTGAACTGGTGCCTTACCCATAGCTGCCAGTTGTATAAAGCATCAAATCGTCAAATATTAGAAAAAAATTCGTCAAAATCGTCAAAGGCGTTCATGGAAAACGTAAAAAAAATCGTCACAATAAATAAATACATAAATTAAAAGCTTAAAAAAAAATTGTAGTGAAACATATAAAGTTAAGTCGATGTACATAGGTATTTTAGTTCTAAATAATTAAAAAAATTTAACATAAAAATTTAACAAGTCCTTTTAACGCTTTAATTATAAAAACAAACTTTAAAAAAGAGTGTTTTATACAATATATTTATATGTTAAAAACATATAGGTACATCGTTATATATAAATATATATATATATATATTAAAATCAAACATTTTATCAAATCAGACACAATATTAAAGTCGAAGCAGATACGACTGCTAAGTTTAATAATCTTTTAACCCATTCGCTGACAAACCTAAATAATATGAAGTCATTCCCATTGCCATTTATATTTCGAGTGTTATTGTTTACCAAAACCCTGTTATTTCTTGGTAAAAGAGCATATATTATCATACATAATCATTTACAAGCAGAAAACCAAAGACGAGTTGCTATAAAATTCCTTGGCAGCGAATGAGTTAATATAATAATAATCTTTTTATATAATAAAAAAGAATTTAGTTTAATTTAAATTAACTTGGCTTAATACTCTCTCTACATTAGCTGATAGATGTGATAATGTCAATATTTTTTAATAAATTTAGTCAAGGCTAGAAAAAAGCTACCATTTCTTATTTTTATTTCTGATTTTTTTTCCAAAACTAAAGTTTTATTTATTTTCAGAAAATAAAAAATTGTTTTAAACAGTTGTTTATTGACACCGCAGCAATAATATTGCATTATCTAAATTTATGGGTGGCATAAATATTAAGTAGTCAGAAGCTCTTGTCGTTCTGAGCATGAAAATTCAGTGTGATGTTCGCTGGAACTGAAACATTTCTCAGTGCCTTTGCTCCTTAAGACGGTGCAAGAAATACTTCACTTCATCTGGTCTTCTTACTATTTACACCACTAATATCCGAAAGAGAATGGAGTACGACTATCATGTATAGGCCGGTGTCTAAACGTCTATTTTGAGACTTCTCGACCGCCTACAGGAGAGAGCGAAGTCGCTCGTTAATGACGGTAGAGTATCGAACTCTATTCATTCATTGGAGTATCGTTGTAATATGGCTAGTGTTTCACTGTTCCATCGTTATTACAACGGATTTTGCACGAGCGAAATAAGATACTTGTTCCCTAGAGTCATGTATTTCTACGTAATACTCGCCTTTCCCGGCAAGCACATCCGTATGTGGTCGATGGCCAGTGAATCGTACACTGCATTACAGACAAAATTCGTTCTTTAGTCTAACTATTCGTATGTCTTTTAAGGGATCAAAAAGGCATAAAATACAGAAAAATTATCACAGGTGTTCGCAAATAACTTAAAAATATAATACTTTACTCCTCGTTATTATTAACCAAATTTTACAATAGTAACAATTGTGAAGCATTTCTTTAAATTAATTAATTAAATTAATTAAATTTAGTACATATAAAGTCGCCATCGTCTAGTAGGTAGTGTGTTGGCTTATTAGACGTGAAGCCTCGGTTCAAACCTCAGGTCAGTCATCTCCAACTACACGAAATATTAAGAAATATTTCTTCGGCAACTACCTGTCAGCAGATTTCTGGTAAAAACTCTGAGAGTAAATAAAATTGCCATGAAAAGTTTCTCAAATATCTATCGTTCGGAGTCGACTTTAAACTGTAGGTCCCCCCACTCATGTATAAAATTAACACACACAATATAAGTGGTGTGAGAAACTAGGTCGTAATCCTGATTGAAGTGTTGTAATGACCAATTATGTATGTAATGGCTCCTTGTCAGTTTACCATTTTGCCGTGACCAGCATGTTTAATTTGTTTCCATTGATACAAACTATTGTGTTGTACTATCAGAACAATAAAGAGGAATTCTCTATTTATTGCCATTTCCTATGGTGTATGTCTTCAATGAACAATCACCTTTGGGTTATGTTGTAGCCTATACAACACAGTGTACGGGTTCATATTCGGCATCGTGTATTTTTCTTGGCTCTGATTTATTGCTGATTACATGCGTTCATATGATCAGCATGAACTTTAGGTATTTAGCCAAAAGTATTAAAAATATAAACCAACGACAACTAGAACGGATCTTGAAAAACTCGAGTCATTTATAGAGTACCATAATCATATTTTAGAGTGAGTATGCATTGAAATGCTTCCAATAAGGTATGTATTATTCAATCAGGTTTTAAGAGATATTTAAAGTACTTAAAAGTGTATGATTATACCGTGAAAGAATTGATAAAGATAACAATGGGATACTGGAAAGTCTCGATTTAAAATATATTTTTTGGAATGACATGTATTATCGCAGGACTGTAGAATTTGACACCAGTTATTGCACAAGCAAGCACAGACTCTATTGAAGCAAAAGTCGATGCTATAAATGGTGAATTAAAGTGGTCGCCTTATAATTAGAAACGACTTAGCAACATGTATGTTTGTTAATTTGTTCAAAGGCTTTGTTTGGAGGACGTCTTACATACGTTCTTCCATCAGATTGGGACTAATTAAACTTAGATTCGTCAGTCCAGAGAACTAATATATGAAAATGTTATCCCTTGTATTTCGTAGAATATTTCTTAAGGTCAAGTACTACATTTAACCCATTTGGAATTGAATGTACAAGTTTTGTTTAGTGTTTTCTGGAGGCACCATGAGCAATTTTTTCGACTTTTGCTTGAGGTTTAGCGATTACGTAACCGTTCTTTCATATGATCTCCTAAATACTCTCTCGAAGTCATATCGGACTTTGTGCAAGAGTTTTAAGACTGTGGGGATTTCTTTTGTCAAAATATATTGCCGTACTAAGACTATTGCTGTCCACTGTGTATATTTTTCAAAAATCATCACACAACGTTTGGTTTTTAGTCATAATTGCCTACTTTTACAAGCAGAAACTTTTCAATCTGCTTATGGCGAGTATACTCGTCTTCGCCGTAGTAGACAGAAAATTTTTTAAAAAATTAAAATGTCAAAGGGTTAATCAATATTGCAGACATTGTATTTTAAACTTATGGGTTTTTGTTTTCTTTCTCGCTTATTTTAAACTACATCCAGTACTGTCGAACTCATAGACGAGACCTTTAATGTGTCCATTCTACTCAATTATATGGGAACGGTTATGATTATTTGTCTAATTGGCTTTCAATTAATAGCCGGAACGGGTGTGTTAGATTTGCTAAAATTTTTATCAACTCTTATATCCGTATTGACGCACGTATATTTCATATCAATTTTTGGTACATAAATGATGACATTGGTAAGATGCTTAAATTAAATAACAATGTGTAGTTAATTAAAAATTTATTTTCATTGCTTAGAGTGAGGAAATAAGCGAAGCGTTTTTTCATCATGCATGGTATGATGGTCATATTCAGTATCAGCGCGCTTTGACTCTGCCAATTGCTCGAGCTCAAAAACCAGCTCATTTGAATGCTTTTAAGTTCTTCATAATATCCATGGAAACCTTTCAATCGGTAAGTTTATTTATATTGCAGAAGCTGTAATATCAATATGTAACTACTGTCTATCACTTTCTGTTTCAGCTGCTTAGCATATCTTATCAATTTTTTACGTTGATTAAAACGCGATATGATGAAGGTTAAAAAATTTTAAATAAGTGTAGCGACTTGTAGTTGTTTATAATATGTAGTGTTTAAAATTTGAAATAAATCGATTTAAAGTTAAACAATTCGTAGCAAATGAGTGTTAAATGGGGGCAATGCTAAGCTAAATTTTTTTTCTATTCTTACATCCCATGAGAATTAAGCAATGGTCAGTATTGTTCTTATCAATATACCTTTCTGCTGTCAAGGTAATCACAATATCTACATATGGGCTGTAGCATATCAAAGATTTTGAGTTTCGTACCGGCCCCGGCCAGTTTATCACCAAGGCAATTTTAGATTATATTTCTATCGTTACGAGCTACCTTTGAAAAATCCCAAATTTACCTGAGTACCTGAGTGAGTGAGTACATTAAAAAATCTTTAGGAAAAAGCGTATTGCGCCGTCAACAATGCATTGACCAGCAATCGATATAAAAGTTTAATATATACGCCATCAGTATAAATCCAAAGTACCCCTGTCAGTCTCTGGATCTTTAGATCTAAATTCCATAGTTGGAATTCTAATACGCTTTTCGGAAATTTATAAAGAATCATATAATCGATCCGGATGTGTCAGTGTTTTTAGAAAATTGCTGCACGTCCATAGTCCAGGTTGGTTTAGAAGCTATCTGCACTTAGCTCAACTGCCATCACCAATAGGAGGACTGAGGAGTGGCAATTAAGTGTAGCAAATAATGCCTTAGTTGGAGTGAAACAGAGCACTCTTCCGCATGCTGTCAATTAGTCTACAGTGACATTGGTTTTAGTACACCGTCCATCAAACGTGAGATTGATTCGATCACGACACACTATGTGCAAGTTGGTGTAAGCTGCCAAAGCTTATTCTCGGACCTTTTAAAAGTGTACTGTTATCTTTCCCCTCTCAATTATGTTACCTCTACATGACAGTTAGAGGTCCAAAATAACCCACACTTTAAAATAAAATGGCATTAGGGGTCGAGAAAGCATCAATTCTGTTTGGCGAATAGTTCTGTTGTAAGCTTTAACACCAGGTTACGTCTCAGCGGAAGGGTGTGTGGATCAAAAATAATAATTTATTTATTTTTTGTGAACTTGACGATAAATCACACAAAGAGCAGAAATATTTTACTCACTTATTAATTGCATCACCTATTTTTATAATTCAGTTTTTTGTCTATTTGCCTCTGGTACCATTAACATTCATGTTCCCCCTCACAAATAAAATATCTCGGCAAACATCTTGAAAAATGATTAACCTGAAAATTTCATACAGAAGTAAAATTCAAGCAAATTGAATTATAAATCTTAATGATATATTGAATAATTGGCAGAAACACAGGGTTAAAATTCGACTGCAAACTTCTGTTGCATAAATCTCTCTTAAAAACTGCATCTGGTTTCCACATTAAAAAAGTTCAAAGATGCCAAAATAAAATTCTACATATTATTACAACTGCACTATAGTATATTCACAAGGATCTCAACGTACCTTATGCTAAGATTTATCTGACAAAGCTTATATTTCATCGAAATCTCTTGGCTCGTAACATCCTAGAATACCGTGGTCACATTAGTCTCAAATAGAGAGATACAGCAGTTCTAAACTAAACATAATGTATAAATAACTACGAAAAGTGGATTGGAGTGGAGTGGAGTGGAAAAGTATTGCTGTTGTTGACTGGGAATAAATTATAGCCCGATTCACCATGTCGAAAGAAAATCTCAGCGAACAAAAGCAAGTCACTCGAATTCGAACCAATTTCGCTTTCTTTATTTCGAAGGGTTTCGTTCAATTGCATTTATACGTACCAATTTTCATTGTTTACGAAAAAGAATTGCCATATGGGCATTTTCTATAAGAACGAAACAAAAATTGAAATATGCAGTACATACAAGAGATCAGCAATGAATCGTTTTTTCGCTACTCATAAGTACTCATGAAATTTTGAGTATGAGTGAGTCAACAGTATTGAAATTCAACTACTCTGATTCATTCGTACTCACTACAACATTGATTTATAAGCACAAGTTGCAATGAATACGAGTACAACGTTGACATCAAACTCATAACATTCGAAATATGTTTGATTCATACGCCTACTCATTTAGATATATAAAGTTAGAAAAATACTTATAATACTCATAAATGATTCGAGCGATTCGAATCATTCATCAAAATTTACAGTCTTAGTTGTTGTTGCATTTACAAACTGAGACAAAGACAGAAAGCAAAGCAAATACACAACCTTCTAGTGAGTAATGAGTGTTCGTACGCGAATCACATCTATTTTGTGATTCTCGTAAATGTTGAGTCATGGAAAGTCGAAATCAACAACATCATGCGTATTGTTAAGTGTGAGTACGATGAGTACTTCAAACTTTGAATATGGGTAGTATGTGTATAATAATAAAATAAGTATGCATGCGTATAAGTATCAGAAATTATTGAGATGTTTTGGTAAGACAAGCAATTTTGTTTGTGTTTCCCATATAAACAGACCAGCAAGTAAATAGCCAGTCTTACAAACACATCACATATGAGTATGATTCGAATCTACTCATCTTTTTGAATACTCATTGCTGATCTCTGGTACATAGATAAATACATATAAAAGAACATTTCTAAAATTCAATTATAAATTTCTAAATGCAATTTTGAACGTTGTAGTTTATTTCTAAAAGATAAAACAAAATATGTTTATTTTAAATGTTATATTTTTTTTCATACATTTTTCAATTGATTTTATTTTATTCTCGTTATGGTAACTTGATACATACATACATATATGTTGTACGGCTTCGCTCAGCCACCTTAAGATGCAGGCGAATTAAAGCTATCTGCTCATCATTTTTTTCTTTTTTGCAAAAAATAAACTGCTTTCTCGTTCACACTGTCACTTAAATAATTTGTTCTTCGTTTCTATATCTTTGACTGTTATTCATAATTTTACTGCACTGTAGGTTGCTTTTGCACTCTTTTTTTTCTCTTCTCTACTGTTTTCTGTTACCACCACCACAGCCTTATTATTTCTTTTCCGTGTCTCCACTGATGACTTAAAACTGTAATCGAATGGGGTTGCGGGTAAATGATTATTATTATCACTGTAAACTTTTCGGATGATCTCGTATCGAAGACTTTGCCACAGGATACTGCAGAACACCAAAATAGCTTTCCATATACCACCTGATCCTTTTCAGTCGAATTATTTTCCTGCAGGCTTTATTAACCCATTTTTGTTTTCGGACGAAATTTTATTGTTTAAGATTGCAAAAAAAAATTTTTTTAAAATTAACAAACTTTTTTTCTCTTTGTAACAGTACACATGGAAGACCTAAGGGAGTTTACTTTTCGACATAAAATTGTCTCCATTGTTAAACTTGGAAATATCTGCCATATGTTGGACATGAGTTTTTAGTGGATTGTTCGTCGATTTCCTTAAACAATATTTAAATGTAAATGAATGAAGTAATTTGCTTTAGCTGATGTTGTATGTTGTTATGATCTGGATAACAGTTTCCAATTAGGACTTTTGTTTCATGATTCCGAAGCTCGGACGATAAAACCATGTAATCATGAACCATATTTGAAGTGTGGTTCTATTGAAGAATCCTGCACTCTAATTTAAATTTAGATGTACTTCAACATCTTTCGATGATTAAACATAAAGAACCTCATTTATAAGAGGTAAAAATTACGAGGTGCAGAAACTTATCTTCTTAGATAGCATAGAACATAGAAGAGGACTTGGCTGAAAACTGCCGTGGTACATACATACATATGTAAGAAATTCTTTTATGTAATATTAGATTTTTTTAATTTTTTGATTAAATATTTCCTATTCGATAACAATACATCCAGTAATTGATATTGACATATACGTTCGCCGTGCTGATGACGACAACGACACTTTTTGTATTATAAACCTTGTATTTTCTTTCCACTCATTGTTCGACTCGACTTACCATTCAAATAAAAATAATACTTGAGAAATCCGAACAGTGTTCGTTCATCTAGAAAGCGAGCGAAAGTGGTCTTTCGACATAGTGAAACAAGTTATAAATTTTTTAGGGTTAAGTCATAATTGGTTATTACAATCCTTCAGTCAGGATTATTCTCATACCACTTATGTTGTGTGTGTTGATTTTTTACATGAATGGCGGCACCTACAATTTGCAAATTTTTTTTTTAACTTTCCATGACAATTTTATTTACTCTCTAAGTTTTTGCCAAAAATCTGATGAGAGGTAGCCGCCGAAGAAATATTTTTTGTATTTTGTTTAGTTGGAGTTGTCTGACCTGATGCTTGATCCGAGGCCTTACGTCGAATAACCCAACACACTAACTATTAGAATACGGCGACTTCTTAGGATTTATTTATAAGAGTCAAAAATAATTATTCCACTGCTGAGTACAAATGTTTAGAATTATGTTTAGAATTGTATGCATACATGTACATATCGATACTAAAATTCGTGCACATTGTTTTGTTATGTACCTTTATCTAAACAACGGAAATGACTGTACAAAAATTGGACGTAAAACAGGCATCAGATGCACTAACGCAAGCTTTTAAGTGCCAAAAAAGTTTTTCGCTACGTCATGGGATATATTGTCTGAAGGCGAATGTGAACCAAATTTTAAGAGTTTTGTTGAATATAAACTTCTTCATTATTTAGTTATGGTAGTTTCTTAACTTTTTGTCAATATAAGGATTATCGCCAAGAACAATCAATTCAATTTATAACGCTGTGGATAATCAGGGTTGACGTTTATTCTGCTCGTTAGCCGGACGTCAAAAAATATTGATATTTCATCACCAGTACTGATTCGCTTTCAGAATGCCTTTTTTTATTGCATTTAAATATAAATTAAATATAATATAAATATGCTTTTGTACACCAACACAACTATAGAATTTGCAACTACATGCTTAACAGCATTTACAACCTGAATAAGAAACTTTAACAATATAAAATTCAAAGTAAAAAACAACAAAAACTAGAATTCCAAGAACATAAAATGAACAAAAACGAAAAATCATCTAAACTTTTTATTTTATTTTACTTTTTTTTGTTAACTCTTCGTTAAGTTTTCATCAATTTCTAAGGACTTAACTATTATGAAGAAGTTATTTTGTTCTACTTTCTTTTGCCATTATTATGTTCTCTATTGTTTTATAATTTTTGTTGTTTCTTTCTTCGACTGATTTATAGTTTTGTCATTTGAACAGTTGAATTCAAATAATAATGAAAGAATAAAGTTGCGTTGAATATTATTTTGCATTAAATTGACATTTTAACTTAATGTTCATTGAAATGCAAACATAGTTTTATTTTCGATTTTAATTCTACGTATTTTTGTTGGTTTTGTTTAAAAAAAAATAAATTGACAACAAAAGCTCTCTATTTATGAATGAATATAAATTTTTTCAAACTATTTTCTTAATATATATTTTTCTCTTTTATGAAATATTTTATAAAAGTCTTCAAATGTACCCAAATTTATTAAATTTTTGATTTATTTATTATTATTAGTCATAGCATAACAAGATAATAATCTTGTAAATGAAAGTGCTATGGGAGTACATCAAAGAAACAAAAATTATAACAAATCATTGCAAGAAACTGAAGAAATGAAATGTTTGAAATAAAAATGAATAAGAACATGTTAAAATCTCGGGAAATAGCAATCGATGCAAAATGTAAGGATAAAAAAATTAATATATGTAAAAAATAAATTAGAAAAATTACAAAGAACAGTATATACAAATATAAAGAAATATACAAACAAAGAAAAAATATATATATATACTGAGATACAATGAAATTAAAAGACTAAATTAGAAAAATTAGAAATCATTAATAAAAGTGAAGAGAAAAAATGTACAAAATAATCAAAATACTACTTAAACAGATTGTATAACTCCTTTTTGAACTTACTTGCATTGCCTATGTTCTGAATATAATTAGGTAATCTATAGTAAAGTATTCCAAAGACTGTTGGTGTGTATAAAAAACTGGCGTTGTGACAAAAGTGTCCTACGTCTATATTGGATAATTTCTATACGCGGTTGGATCTATCAAATATAATCGTATTATATAGTATATTGGCTGTTTTAAAGTAGTAATCTTATGGACGAGAATAAGGCATTTAATATTTAAAAGAGTATCAAAATTAACTCCAAATATCTGGTAGGAAAATTGTGATATATGGTCTCGACGTCCCTTAGTAAATACATATCTGGCTATATTATTATAAGCCAAGTTGAGTTTCCGCTTAGCATCAGTATCACAGTTCGTGAAAATTTCAGATCCGTATAAAAGAACAGGAATCAAATACGTTTTAGCCAGTTGCATACGCATGACAAAGGGAGTGGAATCTATAAGAACCCATAAGTTTCTAAGCATACCCTAAACTTTACCAACGATTACGTTAATGTGGTCAGACCACGTTAGCCGACCATAAAAGATAATACCCAGATTGGATGCGGATTCAACAAAATCAATTTTATTCCCCCTGATAATAATATCTTGCACAACAAATACGCTCTTAGTTCTGGAGAGCAATAAACATTTAGATTTAGAGGGATTTTGGCCTTAGCCCAGTTGTCAATTTTCAGTAAATCATAGTTGATGGAATCTATACATAGTTGGGTATTCTCAATACGTGCGTTCCTATAAAGCTGAACGCCATCAGCGTACATACATATGTACTCTACATTTTTCCAAAACATCAGGTAGGTTGTTAATATATATACAGATCTTGTCGTTTAGGTAAGCGCGTTGTGGGCTGTTCATAAGATAAAAACGTATAAGACTGCAAGCCGAATTAGTAAAATGTAAAAGGGTCTGTAGCTTCTTCAATAATATTTTGTGATCAACCGTGTCAAAAGCCTTCGTGTGATCCAAATGAACTAAAAACGCTATGTAATTTTCAACAATGCATATAACAACAATCACCCACTAAATGATAGCAGCAACAACATTCAAAGTAACACAACAGTTTATTTCAATACTACACTTAACATACCTAGCAACATACGACCAAACGCAATACAAAACAATATTTCCGTCAATACAGTCAACAACTCGTCTTTTAATAACAACTCAACAGTAACTTGGAATCTGCAAGCAAACAGCACATCGTTAACAACCAACAATACAACAGAAAGAACAATAGATAGAGCAACCAACATAGCAACAAACACAACAATAGGCACAACAGCAAGTACTACAACAACAAACATAACAACAAACACAACTACAAATACAGCAATAAACAGTTCAAACAATCTTGCCTCTAAACTCAACGTTTTAAACATCAAGAGTATTTATTATTTTACATTAATAAGTGAATTCCATAAAGACGATAGATTCCTCGAGGTCATCGATCACCGGTATAATACAAGACGTCGAGCTCAAGGAAGATATAAAGTAAAGCAGTTTTTGAATGAATATGGCAGAAATGCGCTAAGCGTCAGGTTACCAACAATTTATAATAAGATACCAACACATATAATTAATGAAAATAATGAATTTAGGAGAAAAAAACTTTTGAAAAAATATTTTTTAAGTTCGCAATGAATTAATAAATTTATTTAATATATTAGAAAATTTTAATTCTATTTTCCTGCTGACAAGCCAATGGCTTAGCGGGTTATATTAATATTAATTTTTCAATGTATTATATTAATGATAACTAAATAATTAATAAACATAAGTGGTGGGAGAAAAAAATCTAGTTTCAACCTAAGGTAATAAACTACATTGACTAAAGCAGTAGTGCAGCTCCTAGCTTTCATAAATCCCGACTGCTTATCATTTTATTCAAATAAAAAATTTTACACACGAATCCTTAATCCGATTTGTCTTATTTTTTTTTGCCTCTAAATTCCTCTGTAAATATGTATGCGGAAGACTGAGTGTTGTTTATTGACACACAAGGGTGGTGTAAATATTAGGGAGTCAGAAACTTTTGATGTTTTGGGAATAAAGGTAGTAGGTAGTATGTTGGCTTATTAGACCGTAACCCAGGTCAGACATCAAAACGAAAATATGAAAAAAATATTTCTACAGCGGCTTCTTCTCAACAGATTCCTGACAAAAACTCTGACAGCAAAAAAAATTGCCATATTTGCAAAATTTTTCGAAAAAATCTGCGGTCGGAGTCGACTTTGAACTGTAGGTCCCGCCACTCATGTATAAAATTAACACACACAACATAAGTGATGTGAGAAGCTAGGTCTGAACTGTTGTAATTACCAGTTATGTATGTATCTATGTAAGTCGTAGGAGAACGGTAAGAGAGAGTCGTGGGCAAAAAAATTTATATTCAATTATTTATTTACATACATATGTATGTATATGTATATTAAATAAAAAATTCGAAAACCATGATGAGTATTTCTTCACCTTTTAGGTGGTTGAACCGGCTTTTCATGCTTTAGTAATTAAGCACTTTAATTACTACATCCCTCCATCTTCGAGTATAAAGTACATCCATAACAAGAGTTATTTTTAGGTCAGTGGGAAAATGTGGCATACGTCTGCTCTATCCACTGTAATTTATAACAGTTTTTACATTTCCACCACATTTTTCATGGGATTGTGTTGACTGATTGGATTTAACCCAATATGACTTCATTACTTGTGCATGTGGTTTATTTTATTACCTTAATTTATTCATTACCGCTTGTTGAGCTTTAATTGCCAATTAGAAGCCCTTGAGCTGTATATTTTATTAACTGAGCAGTTACTAAAACACTAACTGTCACACTGATTTGCAATTAAATATATATGTACGTACTTGCGCACTAATTTTGTTTTAAAAAATATTACTAATTAGCAATGAGAGAGGTATTCATCAAATGCAATGTTGAAATTATGTCAATAGAGCTGTAATGATTTCAACAATACAAAAAAAAAAATTAAATTTATCTGTTTGTAATATATTTGTTCAATTATTTGTTTATTTATTAATTAAAATACAATTACAAACTATCTCTAGTGGCAATCGAACCCACAACCCTCACGCTAATAGTCTAGAACACTACCCACTACCCAGGGCACCCAAATATCGGTTTTATTTAAAAATGTTTATTGGAAAGTTTTTCAGCATTTATGGTGTATTCGAAAAACAATGTTTTGGTAAAGTCAGTTCAGATTAGAAATATTCTCAATTTTGGATTCTCGAGAGGTTGTATACAAATTTTACAAGTTAAAATTCCTTTTCTTATATTTTTTATATTCAGTTTTGCAGACATTTTTTTATTTAGAGGGTAAAGCCATCATCAGCTTAAAAATCCAGTGTTTTCTGTGGAAAAAATCTTACAGAATTTAAATTTACACTAACAAAAGAGTTCTGCAGTAACCGCCACAAATGATAATCTATTGGTGCAAGGTTCGGACAGTGTGGTGGACGCATTAATGTTTTCCAGCCAAACACTGTGAAGTCTAAAGATGCCATGATGTAGAAAGATACCTTTTCGTTGTTTTAGTTTACTTGAAGTCGTCGTAGTCTAGTAGGTAGTGTGTTGGCTTATTAGTAAAGTAAAGTAAATCCAGGGTTCGAGCCCCAGGCCAGACATCAAGACAAAATACAAAAAGTATTACTTCGACGACTTTTTCTCAGCAGATTTCTGGCAAAACTCTGAGAGTAAATAAAATTGCGATGAAGAGTTTCGTAAAAAATATGTCATTTTCTGTCAACTTTAACACTAAACCTACCAGAGGGGTCAAATAACCGCTTTTGAGACTTTAATCAAAGTTGTTAACTTCCAGGTTTTTATTTTTCTTGAACTTACTGCACAACTTTTTCTATAATATATAACAGTTTAATTTTTCAATATATATTTCTCTTCTTCTTTCGTTCTTCCTGATAATAATATGTACTCTACCGTTGTCTACCCTGAGTGGTCTTTTGACCGCTAGAATATATATGAAATTTTATGAAGTTATCTGGATTGAAATCTCAAAATCTCTCTCTCACACAAAAACGGTAGTTTTCCAAGAAAATATCATCCGATTGTGTTCTAGGAAAACGCCATGTGCTTACGGTTTGTTTTATGTTGGGTACAGGACGACTGCTGGTAACGCACGAGGTGAGGCGAAATAGCGATTATTCCAATTAGATTACTGGCTATGAAGTTGATGAAGAAGAACATTCTGGGAGTGAAGATAGTATATACGATCTATTAGACACTGACTCTGATCTATTCGACACGGATAATGAGGAACAGAACATTGTGAACACGCGTACGGGACGAAAAATAATGAGATTGTTCTCCAGTTCCGAAGATGAATGTGAAGAAAACGAAAAGAGTATTGAAACTTCAGTTGATGGAACTTTTTGGCAAAAAATTCACCAAGGTTCTGGATCTGGAAGATCTCCGCTTCCTACAAGAGAAATATCAGGGTCAACGGGATATGCGAAACGCAACACTATGAAGGGCAAAGTAAGGAGTGCATTTTCGTTGATACTTGACCAGGGAATTATGAATCATATAAAATTGTGCACAGGAGCCCATCGAGGTTTAGGATCCGAATGGAGTATAACTTTAGAAGAGTTAGATGCTTTCATTGCAATTTTATATGCACATGGTGCGTATGAAACAAGAAACCTGAACGTTTCCTATTTATGGAATAAGTAATGGGGTCCTACATTTTTTTCACGAACTATAAACAGAAATCGTTTCACAGAAATTATGCTATTTATTCGTTTTCAAAGAAGAAGCGAGCGGTGCCAGCGTCTGCAGGCTGACAAATTTGCTCCCATCTCCAAGGTACGTAATGCATTTATAGTAAATACTCAAAACTGCTACAAACTAGTTGCAAATATAATTGTTGATGAACAGCTATTTGCTGCAAAATCAAGATGCCGATTTACACAATATATGTCCAATAAACCCGATAAGTTCGGAATCAAGTTCTAGTTGGCATCGGACTTTGAAAGTAAATATATTGTGAATAGATTTCCGTATTTGGGAAAAGATGAGACGAGGCCATCAGCAATACCACTGAGTGAATTTGTTGTTCTCAAACACACTGAACCATTTATAGGGTGCTGACCACCGATAATTTTTTAAGAGCACATCTTTTATCAAAAAGAACTACCTTAGTAGGAGCTACTCGGGCGAATAAGAGGGAATTAACCAAAGCGGTAATTTGACCGCCATCGGTAGAAATAGGTATATATAATATGTCGGTAGGTTTAGTGTTAAACTGTAGGCCCGCCACTCATGGCTAAAATGAAAACATACGACATCGTACAATATGGGTGGTGTGAGAAGCTAATTCGTAACTAACGGTATCTAAACGGTTGTAATGACCCATTTAGTAAGTAAGTAAGTTTGCTCTTGTTAATTGTTGACTTTTAGTTTATGTTAATGTTTGGATCACACAATTACGTTTGAAATAAAATTTAAAATTTAATTTTAATTTACCGCATCTGAATTGATTGAAAAAATGTTTTTGAAAAAATCTCATTACAGCATATCGGGCGGTATCATCCTCGCAGACACTATTTTTGATGTAGAAAGTATAACGATGAAAAGAAAGTATAACGATGAAAAGAAAGTATAACGATGAAAAGAAAGTATAACGACGTCAGAACGCATGATCTTGGTGATCAAATGACGTCGTCAAATCATGAAATAACTCATTTAGTTAACTTCTCATGCATAAAGTTAAAATCGGTCGCATGTTGCACTATCTTGTTAAGCCACATTCCGTCCAATTTATAATTTTCAATCGCTAAGGAAGTCGGTTGTCATATGGCTGTAGTACTCTCAATTGACGGTAAAGGTTCTTCTAGGATAATATTCGTATAAATATTGCCCAATAACATTCCCAGACTAAAAGAAGCATAAAACACTCACTATTTTTTTGACAGTCGCTTTTTGGTTCTCCGATTTTGATGTGCAACAGTTTTGTTCGTTGTTGTAACCAACGGGTTTATGAACAACTCTCAGCTCGATTTGGTTTAATTTTATATTTTGTCCGAACAAAATTGAGCATAACTGCCAGTAGGTTATATATTACATACAGAGATAAATAGATTTGCCGATATAAATCATGTAAAATCGTAATTTTCTTTAAGAGTGTGGTTTGGAAGCTTTGATTTTACGGACAAGTTTTATTTATTTACGAATTATGCTATTTAGCATATATTCATCACAAAATAGCAAACCCCACCACATAGAATACTGGCGAAAACTAAATGTTGTGACTTCATAAAAAATGCGGGGTTTATTATGTGCCATTTACGATATCAAAATTTTACCACACGTATACTCACCAAAATATATGTATTTGTGTGGTATTCTACTAGAGGTGGTTAGACAGAATGAGTGTTCTTTCAGTTGGAAAACGAACATTTTATCATTTTTGTTTTCTTTCTTGTTCTGTTCCAAATAAACAGCATTTTGTGGCTTTGTTTTGTAAACTAAAGTTACAACAAACTTTATAAAAATCAACAAGAGAAATTGTATCTGTGTTGTGCGTCAAGAAATCCCTTTTGTCTGTACTTCTAGGAATAACAAACAGTTTTTATATTGAATGCTACATCTGTAGCTACAGTTGCTGAAAGATAATATTTTGACTAAGGCAACAATAACAAAAAGAAAAAAAAAACAAAATAACTTGTGTTTAAGAAAATAATGGTAACAAAAAAATTTTATTTGCTAAAAAGTATTTTTTATTCTCCGTTGGATATTGTGGTAGCGAAATGAATATCGACAGGACAATGCTAGCGAAATGGGCAATTCTAGTTAGGAAATAAATGTGATAGAAAGGTGTGTAAAGAACTAAAATTATATTTTGTCTACAATCTTACTATTATAGAGTAGCAATTTCCTGTAATAGGAACCCTAACAAAGCAAAATGCAATGAAAAGCTAGAGATTAATACGGTGTTCAGATATGCACCTTTATTGCGTAAATCGCAATAAACGCCATTATTGAGCTCAATATTTCATATATTGTCAATGTTCAACAATGCTTTATTGTCAATATTGTTATCGATAATTTAGCTAAAAAAATATTTAAAAAATATTGTAACGTTTTTATCTTTTTAAAAACATTCAAAATATGAGTTCGTAGATTGAAAATAAAATAAAAATAAATTTGTGTTTAGTTATATATAAATTCTTTATTGTTCGCACAATTCTGTGAGCCACTGTTCACAAATTGATGTAAACAACAACAATTGCTTTATTGGTTATTCTTCTTTATACTATGTTCAGATATGCACTTACATACAATATTGACTAAATCGCAATAAACGGCATTATTGATCTTAATATTTTATATAAAATATTAATTAATTATTGCTCAATAAATTCATAAATTGTTATAATATTGATTAAAACTTGAAATGCAGCACTGTCATAAGTACGTTCAGTGAGCATATCAATATTTTCCGAACACTTTCTATTGATATTTGACAACTCAAATATCAACAACGACAAACAAAGACAAAACAAAACAAAAAAACAACGAATAAAACAAACACAATGTTGTTGAAACAACCAGCTCTTTTGTTTACCATCTGTCAAATGAATAGTGAATAAGCAGCTGAACTGCGTAGATTGTTATGTCTAAATACTTAAAATATTGTAATCAATAAACCGAATATTTACTCAATAAAACTGCATGTCTGCATGTTCGGCAGATCTTTATAGCGGCGGTCTTCAAACCACGATTATTCTCTTCACACGTAACGTGTCTTCACATAAGACAGACTGAATTTTTACTGATTCAGTTGCCTGCTTTGTTTTGCCTTTTATATCGCAGGGTAAACAGTCTGATGAAAGCTCTTGAAGGAGAATGACTTTGCCTTCACGAAATATCTATAAATGTAAACATGTTATTTACGTTATTGCTGTTTGTGTATTTTGTTTACGTTTGTTCTTGCAGTGTTGTTGTTGACTGTCTGTTTACTTGTTTATCCCTTTTTTATACTGATGTTGTTGCTATATTTTTAGTTATTTCTTTATCAAGTAAACAAGTCCATTGTTTTTGGTTTTGTAGCTTTTGTTTGTCATTTTAATGTTAAACGATGTAACACCATTTCCATTTTCGTAACAATATTTAAATAAAAATTTTGTATGTAAATTGTAAAATTATGAAATTTTTTAATTATTATTTTCAGAACCTTCATATTCTACGGTCCCTATTAAAATCTTTACCATTTAATCTAAAAATATTAAAATTGCTCTTCTCTGTAAATATAACAATTTATCAGATGTCATTTGATGTATTAACCCCTTAAGTGGAATGCCTAATGTCGCCAACAAACATTTTCTGAGTCAAATTTATTACATATTATTTTATAAATATCTGTATTTCACTACAGATTAAATAACATTGATTTTTTAATAAATTTTTATAAATCATGAAAATGAAAATATTTAAGTTTTATTTTTCTTTTTTTTTTATATTGGTTTCTCATAATCTTGCTATATTTTTGATATTCTTTCCTAAGAAAGCATTTTTTATTTTTGTTCAGCCTCATCATTGAGAAATTTAGATCGAACGCATTTTCTTCTGTGACATTTGAGCTAATGATATTATTCTAATATTTTCATCAATTTCTTTTACAATTTTCTTCATTATTATGCAGATTAACAAGCAATTCTTTATTTTAACGGGCAGATAAATTGTTTTTCGTTATGATGAGTACACAATAAGATAGAAGTGATCGTTAAGCTAAAGGGAGGATCATCCTACCTTTAACATTTAAAGGTCACTTTATGTTTGAACTTGCCACATTATATATTATTTGCAATATGGCAACTTCAAATTTAAACAAAATGAGCATATACAACAAAAAAAGAAGCCCGTCGTTGCCACTGCGTTTAAATAAAAATTGTTTAATTTGTTTGGCATATTTTTGAAAAAGTTAACTTTATTTTGTCTGTAAGTTGTAATAACGAAAATATGTTAAAGGTAACTTTCCAGTTGCCTTTAACTAAAGGTACCTTTAACTAAACCCAAGTTCCAATATCCAAACATATCAACTTCCTGTTAACTAAAGAGAGGATTTTAACGGCCAGATAAATTGTTTTTCATTATTATAAGTCGACGATAAGGTAGAAGTGAGCGTTAAGCTAAAGAGCATCGTACTGGTAACTTATAAATATAATTTTATGTTTAAACTTGCCGTATTAGATATTATTTTCTATACGGCAACTTCAAATATAAACAAAGTAAGCAAATACAACAGAAGAATAAGCTGGTCGTTGCCACTGTGTTTAAATAAAACTTGTTTAATTTGAGCAGTGTTATCGACATTGCTCCGCCACTGCCATATTTTTGAAAAAGTTAACTTTATTTTATCTGTAAGTTGTAATAACGAAAATAAGTTAAAGGTAACTTTAGAGTTCCCTTTAGGAAAAGGTACCTTTAATTAAACCCTACTTTAACGGCAAGTTGTAATAATGGCCCTTAAAATATTTTATTTATTAATTTCATCCTTATTATATCTTTTTATGATATACATATGCATACATCGTAGACAATTTTGTTTTTTCAAATCTGGCAACTAGTTATTCAAATATTGTGAAAATGTATTTCGCCTGTCGTATATCAAGGGAATATACTTTACATTCCGATCGTATTATACTAAGACTCATTAAGGTGATGTGAAGAAAAAATATTTCTTCGGCCACTTCCTCTCAGCAGATTTCTGGCAAAAACTCTGAGACTAAATAAAATTGCCATGTAAAGTTTCTCAAAAATTTGTTGTTCGCAATTGACTTTAAAAGGTCCCGCCACTCATGTATGAAATTAAGGCACACAACATAATGAGAAGCTAGGCCGTAATCCTGACTGAAGGGTCGTAACGACCAATTATGTCACTAAGGTTTAGATATGAAATGCTTGCTTATTGTGATTGAGATAAGAACAGGTTTCTTTTGTAAATATTATTATTAATTAAGCCACAGACCATGGAGGATAGAGACCTCTTGTCATTCCTTGGAATATTCTCCTTTTTGTGGAAGGCTTCCTAAGGCGTTAAACAACTAAACGATTTAAGAAAAAACGAAAAATAGTTGACAAAACATGCACTGCAACATTGTGCTAAATAATGCTAATCTTTTCTGCATTATAGCCATGTTCGTGCAAGAAAGAGCAAATGAAAAGAAAGATATAAAAACTAACAAAATAAATGACAGTGTAACTGCCAGAATAAAACCAAAACGAAAATGTTGTTTTAATTGTCGCAATGTAGTACAGAAATGTTGATTAAGATAAAGCGTTTGTTTCTTTATTCCTTATTTTTAAAAACATTTCTTCGTTAGAATAAACAAAATAGAAATGACAACATAATACTATGGCCACAATTAGTCGGGTGTCACTAATACCGAAGGATGATTTATCACAAGTTCTCTTCGCTGTTGATGACAAACTTTTCTCTGACGCAGTTATTTCGATAATGGCAAAGGAAATGGTGATGATGATGCAGTATATAGAAAGCAAAGGAGTAATGAAAATTGTTTTATTCTTCTACAACGGCGTAAATAAAATAGAAGATGATCATTAGTGTTTAAAATTTCCGTCGATGGATGTTATAAAAAAACGTTATAAGATAATGCACACGTAACTTTTTTTGTATATTTATTAATATTTACAGTTTCTAGCATTTGCACAAACAGAAAGTAATGCAACTGTCTCATATCACAAAAATCATATACGTTCACCATTCATATCCATCTGCCGCACTGTCCCTTGATGGACAATAAACTTTAACACTCATTATAGACAGTGAAATATCAGATTCAACTGAGGTACAATTAAATGTTATTCTCATAAAAAGTGATGTTTTGCTATTTAGAGTATCAGTGTAAAAAAAAAATATTCATGACTTATTGCAATGCCAAAAATGCTCATTGAAGTTTGTCGTTTATCTGTTGGAAGCTTTGGGTCTATGAGTCTATTGAGAGACGAGTTTGGTGACCAATTAATATCACGTTTTTGAGAATTCCATTGGCTTCTAAGATCGTGGAATCTGATTTCACTATACTTTTCTGTAGGGATACCTACATTAATGCTGTATTCCATGTTACGGTTATGTATTCGTTAAGTTAATTGGAAGAAGTTCAGATGGACTGAAGTAATTGCTATTTTAAAAAACCAATGCAATTAAGTTCTTCTTTCGACCACTAGAAATACTCTAGTTCCAGGCAAATATTAAATTACTGGACGTGCTTAACATATATATTTTTTTTTTAAATAAATAAAATTTTAAATTAAGGTGGATACTCAACAATAGACAGTTATTTTAGACGTACACGACACTAATAATTTCGAAAAGTGCTTTTAAGAGAGGGTGACAACAGATGGAGTTTTATTGTAACGGTATTTTGGGTGAAATTTAGAAGTTCCTTTAGTTTTCAATTTCATTTGCTTTGTAATATTCATAGAATTTGTAAGAGTTTCTCTAAAAAGAATTAAAGGCACAAAAAAATCGTAAAATAGAAGCTGATATCTATTTCACCTGTGTGGAACAATTGGAGTATTTTTTCCCAAAAAAAAAAAAAACCACACAGTATAAACAGGAAAGTCAAACGTCTGTTTGTGTGGGAAAACATATGCGAAAGGACTTAATTTTTGGGGATAAGTAATGCAATATTTCTTTATAATGTAAATTTTAGATTTTCTGGAATATATTTTAAGAAAATTATAATATAAAATTTATTTAAAACATAAAATAAAAAAGAGTTAAAAGTATTTATGCGTTAATTATATACACAGTCAGTCAAACAACTGCCTCTGTATTTAGCTTATTTAACAAATATAAGTACAACAAATCTATTAATGAACGTGACTCTATTGTAATTTTTTTACTTATTTGTATTGTTACGAAAATGGAAACGGTGTACATCGTTTAACATTAAAATGAGCAAAAACTACACAAACAAATACAGCGAACTTGCTAGAAGTAAAGCAATAATATCGGTATGAAAGAAAAGGGAATAGGCAGGTAAGCGAGAACGCAACAACAAACAATGTGCACAAAATACACAAACAACAATGAAGTCGCGATAGAGTTATCGAGAAGGCGAAATCCCGAAAATTCGACTTCAAGAATCTTTATCAGTCTGATTACGTGGGGATATAAAAAGGCAAGACAAAGCAGGCAACGAGTAGTAAGAATTCAGTAGGTCTTGTGTGAAGAAAACAGTCGTATTTTGAAGATCGTCATAGTAAAGGTCTACCGAACATTTGTTGGTGTTTACGCGAACAGAAGTGTAAAGAAGAATAACGAATAAAGAAAATTACTGTTGGATTCACCAAGTTGTACACGGTGGCACACAAAAATAGTGCGAACAGTAAAGAATTTAATTGAAGTTAAACACAAATTTAATTTTGTTTTGTTTGCAATCATCGAACTTATTTATTTATTTATTTATTAATTACAATACAATTACAAATTATATCCTAATTATATACGAGCGAAGTAACTTGACTATGTGCTCGGTGTAGTATAGTATATACGATCTATTAGACACTGACTCTGATCTATTCGACACGGATAATGAGGAAGAGAACATTGTGAACACGCGTACGGGACGAAAAATAATGAGATTGTTCTCCAGTTCCGAAGATGAATGTGAAGAAAACGAAAAGAGTATTGAAACTTCAGTTGATGGAACTTTTTGGCAAAAAATTTACCAAGGTCCTGGATCTGGAAGATCTCCGCTTCCTACAAGAGAAATATCAGGGTCAACGGGATATGCGAAACGCAACACTATGAAGGGCAAAGTAAGGAGTGCATTTTCGTTGATACTTGACCAGGGAATTATGAATCATATAAAATTGTGCACAGGATCAGGAGCCCGTCGAGGTTTAGGATCCGAATGGAGTATAACTTTAGAAGAGTTAGATGCTTTCATTGCAATTTTATATGCACATGGTGCGTATGAAACAAGAAACCTGAACGTTTCCTATTTATGGAATAAGTAATGGGGTCCTACATTTTTTTCACGAACAATAAACAGAAATCGTTTCACAGAAATTATGCTATTTATTTGTTTTCAAAGAAGAAGCGAGCGGTGCCAGCGTCTGCAGGCTGACAAATTTGCTCCCATCTCCAAGGTACGTAATGCATTTATAGTAAATACTCAAAACTGCTACAAACTAGTTGCAAATATAATTGTTGATGAACAGCTATTTGCTGCAAAATCAAGATGCCGATTTATACTATATATGTCCAATAAACCCGATAAGTTCGGAATCAAGTTCTAGTTGGCATCGGACTTTGAAAGTAAATATATTGTGAATAGATTTCCGTATTTGGGAAAAGATGAGACGAGGCCATCAGCAATACCACTGAGTGAATTTGTTGTTCTCAAACACACTGAACCATTTATAGGGTGCTGACCACCGATAATTTTTTAAGAGCACATCTTTTATCAAAAAGAACTACCTTAGTAGGAGCTACTCGGGCGAATAAGAGGGAATTAACCAAAGCAGTAATTTGACCGTCATCGGTAGAAATACGTATACATAATATGTCGGTAGGTTTAGTGGTAAACTGTAGGCCCGCCACTCATGGCTAAAATGAAAACATACGACATCGTACAATATGGGTGGTGTGAGAAGCTAATTCGTAACTAACGGTATCTAAACGGTTGTAATGACCCATTTAGTAAGTAAGTAAGTTTGCTCTTGTTAATTGTTGACTTTTAGTTTATGTTAATGTTTGGATCACACAATTACGTTTGAAATAAAATTTAAAATTTAATTTTAATTTACCGCATCTGAATTGATTGAAAAAATGTTTTTGAAAAAATCTCATTACAGCATATCGGGCGGTATCATCCTCGCAGACACTATTTTTGATGTAGAAAGTATAACGATGAAAAGAAAGTATAACGATGAAAAGAAAGTATAACGATGAAAAGAAAGTATAACGACGTCAGAACGCATGATCTTGGTGATCAAATGACGTCGTCAAATCATGAAATAACTCATTTAGTTAACTTCTCATGCATAAAGTTAAAATCGGTCGCATGTTGCACTATCTTGTTAAGCCACATTCCGTCCAATTTATAATTTTCAATCGCTAAGGAAGTCGGTTGTCATATGGCTGTAGTACTCTCAATTGACGGTAAAGGTTCTTCTAGGATAATATTCGTATAAATATTGCCCAATAACATTCCCAGACTAAAAGAAGCATAAAACACTCACTATTTTTTTGACAGTCGCTTTTTGGTTCTCCGATTTTGATGTGCAACAGTTTTGTTCGTTGTTGTAACCAACGGGTTTATGAACAACTCTCAGCTCGATTTGGTTTAATTTTATATTTTGTCCGAACAAAATTGAGCATAACTGCCAGTAGGTTATATATTACATACAGAGATAAATAGATTTGCCGATATAAATCATGTAAAATCGTAATTTTCTTTAAGAGTGTGGTTTGGAAGCTTTGATTTTACGGACAAGTTTTATTTATTTACGAATTATGCTATTTAGCATATATTCATCACAAAATAGCAAACCCCACCACATAGAATACTGGCGAAAACTAAATGTTGTGACTTCATAAAAAATGCGGGGTTTATTATGTGCCATTTACGATATCAAAATTTTACCACACGTATACTCACCAAAATATATGTATTTGTGTGGTATTCTACTAGAGGTGGTTAGACAGAATGAGTGTTCTTTCAGTTGGAAAACGAACATTTTATCATTTTTGTTTTCTTTCTTGTTCTGTTCCAAATAAACAGCATTTTGTGGCTTTGTTTTGTAAACTAAAGTTACAACAAACTTTATAAAAATCAACAAGAGAAATTGTATCTGTGTTGTGCGTCAAGAAATCCCTTTTGTCTGTACTTCTAGGAATAACAAACAGTTTTTATATTGAATGCTACATCTGTAGCTACAGTTGCTGAAAGATAATATTTTGACTAAGGCAACAATAACAAAAAGAAAAAAAAAAACAAAATAACTTGTGTTTAAGAAAATAATGGTAACAAAAAAATTTTATTTGCTAAAAAGTATTTTTTATTCTCCGTTGGATATTGTGGTAGCGAAATGAATATCGACAGGACAATGCTAGTGAAATGGGCAATTCTAGTTAGGAAATAAATGTGATAGAAAGGTGTGTAAAGAACTAAAATTATATTTTGTCTACAATCTTACTATTATAGAGTAGCAATTTCCTGTAATAGGAACCCTAACAAAGCAAAATGCAATGAAAAGCTAGAGATTAATACGGTGTTCAGATATGCACCTTTATTGCGTAAATCGCAATAAACGCCACTATTGAGCTCAATATTTCATATATTGTCAATGTTCAACAATGCTTTATTGTCAATATTGTTATCGATAATTTAGCTAAAAAAATATTTAAAAAATATTGTAACGTTTTTATCTTTTTAAAAACATTCAAAATATGAGTTCGTAGATTGAAAATAAAATAAAAATAAATTTGTGTTTAGTTATATATAAATTCTTTATTGTTCGCACAATTCTGTGAGCCACTGTTCACAAATTGATGTAAACAACAACAATTGCTTTATTGGTTATTCTTCTTTATACTATGTTCAGATATGCACTTACATACAATATTGACTAAATCGCAATAAACGGCATTATTGATCTTAATATTTTATATAAAATATTAATTAATTATTGCTCAATAAATTCATAAATTGTTATAATATTGATTAAAACTTGAAATACAGCACTGTCATAAGTACGTTCAGTGAGCATATCAATATTTTCCGAACACTTTCTATTGATATTTGACAACTCAAATATCAACAACGACAAACAAAAACAAAACAAAACAAAAAAACAACGAATAAAACAAAAACAATGTTGTTGAAACAACCAGCTCTTTTGTTTACCATCTGTCAAATGAATAGTGAATAAGCAGCTGAACTGCGTAGATTGTTATGTCTAAATACTTAAAATATTGTAATCAATAAACCGAATATTTACTCAATAAAACTGCATGTCTGCATGTTCGGCAGATCTTTATAGCGGCGGTCTTCAAACCACGATTATTCTCTTCACACGTAACGTGTCTTCACATAAGACAGACTGAATTTTTACTGATTCAGTTGCCTGCTTTGTTTTGCCTTTTATATCGCAGGGTAAACAGTCTGATGAATGCTCTTGAAGGAGAATGACTTTGCCTTCACGAAATATCTATAAATGTAAACATGTTATTTACGTTATTGCTGTTTGTGTATTTTGTTTACGTTTGTTCTTGCAGTGTTGTTGTTGACTGTCTGTTTACTTGTTTATCCCTTTTTTATACTGATGTTGTTGCTATATTTTTAGTTATTTCTTTATCAAGTAAACAAGTCCATTGTTTTTGGTTTTGTAGCTTTTGTTTGTCATTTTAATGTTAAACGATGTAACACCATTTCCATTTTCGTAACAATATTTAAATAAAAATTTTGTATGTAAATTGTAAAATTATGAAATTTTTTAATTATTATTTTCAGAACCTTCATATTCTACGGTCCCTATTAAAATCTTTACCATTTAATCTAAAAATATTAAAATTGCTCTTCTCTGTAAATATAACAATTTATCAGACGTCATTTGATGTATTAACCCCTTAAGTGGAATGCCTAATGTCGCCAACAAACATTTTCTGAGTCAAATTTATTACATATTATTTTATAAATATCTGTATTTCACTACAGATTAAATAACATTGATTTTTTAATAAATTTTTATAAATCATGAAAATGAAAATATTTAAGTTTTATTTTTCTTTTTTTTATATTGGTTTCTCATAATCTTGCTATATTTTTGATATTCTTTCCTAAGAAAGCATTTTTTATTTTTGTTCAGCCTCATCATATAGAAATTTAGATCGAACGCATATTCTTCTGTGACATTTGAGCTAATGATATTATTCTAATATTTTCATCAATTTCTTTTACAATTTTCTTCATTATTATGCAGATTAACAAGCAATTCTTTATTTTAACGGGCAGATAAATTGTTTTTCGTTATGATGAGTACACAATAAGATAGAAGTGATCGTTAAGCTAAAGGGAGGATCATCCTACCTTTAACATTTAAAGGTCACTTTATGTTTGAACTTGCCACATTATATATTATTTGCAATATGGCAACTTCAAATTTAAACAAAATGAGCATATACAACAAAAAAAGAAGCCCGTCGTTGCCACTGCGTTTAAATAAAAATTGTTTAATTTGTTTGGCATATTTTTGAAAAAGTTAACTTTATTTTGTCTGTAAGTTGTAATAACGAAAATATGTTAAAGGTAACTTTCCAGTTCCCTTTAACTAAAGGTACCTTTAACTAAACCCAAGTTCCAATATCCAAACATATCAACTTCCTGTTAACTAAAGAGAGGATTTTAACGGCCAGATAAATTGTTTTTCATTATTATAAGTCGACGATAAGGTAGAAGTGAGCGTTAAGCTAAAGAGCATCGTACTGGTAACTTATAAATATAATTTTATGTTTAAACTTGCCGTATTAGATATTATTTTCTATACGGCAACTTCAAATATAAACAAAGTAAGCAAATACAACAGAAGAATAAGCTGGTCGTTGCCACTGTGTTTAAATAAAACTTGTTTAATTTGAGCAGTGTTATCGACATTGCTCCGCCACTGCCATATTTTTGAAAAAGTTAACTTTATTTTATCTGTAAGTTGTAATAACGAAAATAAGTTAAAGGTAACTTTAGAGTTCCCTTTAGGAAAAGGTACCTTTAATTAAACCCTACTTTAACGGCAAGTTGTAATAATGGCCCTTAAAATATTTTATTTATTAATTTCATCCTTATTATATCTTTTTATGATATACATATGCATACATCGTAGACAATTTTGTTTTTTCAAATCTGGCAACTAGTTATTCAAATATTGTGAAAATGTATTTCGCCTGTCGTATATCAAGGGAATATACTTTACATTCCGATCGTATTATACTAAGACTCATTAAGGTGATGTGAAGAAAAAATATTTCTTCGGCCACTTCCTCTCAGCAGATTTCTGGCAAAAACTCTGAGACTAAATAAAATTGCCATGTAAAGTTTCTCAAAAATTTGTTGTTCGCAATTGACTTTAAAAGGTCCCGCCACTCATGTATGAAATTAAGGCACACAACATAATGAGAAGCTAGGCCGTAATCCTGACTGAAGGGTCGTAACGACCAATTATGTCACTAAGGTGTAGATATGAAATGCTTGCTTATTGTGATTGAGATAAGAACAGGTTTCTTTTGTAAATATTATTATTAATTAAGCCACAGACCATGGAGGATAGAGACCTCTTGTCATTCCTTGGAATGTTCTCCTTTTTGTGGAAGGCTTCCTAAGGCGTTAAACAACTAAACGATTTAAGAAAAAACGAAAAATAGTTGACAAAACATGCACTGCAACATTTAACTTGCCACAAAACAAAAATTCGTATAAGCAAAGTGCTAAATAATGCTAATCTTTTCTGCATTATAGCCATGTTCGTGCAAGAAAGAGCAAATGAAAAGAAAGATATAAAAACTAACAAAATAAATGACAGTGTAACTGCCAGAATAAAACCAAAACGAAAATGTTGTTTTAATTGTCGCAATGTAGTACAGAAATGTTGATTAAGATAAAGCGTTTGTTTCTTTATTCCTTATTTTTAAAAACATTTCTTCGTTAGAATAAACAAAATAGAAATGACAACATAATACTATGGCCACAATTAGTCGGGTGTCACTAATACCGAAGAATGATTTATCACAAGTTCTCTTCGCTGTAGATGACAAACTTTTCTCTGACGCAGTTATTTCGATAATGGCAAAGGAAATGGTGATGATGATGCAGTATATAGAAAGCAAAGGAGTAATGAAAATTGTTTTATTCTTCTACAACGGCGTAAATAAAATAGAAGATGATCATTAGTGTTTAAAATTTCCGTCGATGGATGTTATAAAAAAACGTTATAAGATAATGCACACGTAACTTTTTTGTATATTTATTAATATTTACAGTTTCTAGCATTTGCACAAACAGAAAGTAATGCAACTGTCTCATATCACAAAAATCATATACGTTCACCATTCATATCCATCTGCCGCACTGTCCCTTGATGGACAATAAACTTTAACACTCATTATAGACAGTGAAATATCAGATTCAACTGAGGTACAATTAAATGTTATTCTCATAAAAAGTGATGTTTTGCTATTTAGAGTATCAGTGTAAAAAAAAAATATTCATGACTTATTGCAATGCCAAAAATGCTCATTGAAGTTTGTCGTTTATCTGTTGGAAGCTTTGGGTCTATGAGTCTATTGAGAGACGAGTTTGGTGACCAATTAATATCACGTTTTTGAGAATTCCATTGGCTTCTAAGATCGTGGAATCTGATTTCACTATACTTTTCTGTAGGGATACCTACATTAATGCTGTATTCCATGTTACGGTTATGTATTCGTTAAGTTAATTGGAAGAAGTTCAGATGGACTGAAGTAATTGCTATTTTAAAAAACCAATGCAATTAAGTTCTTCTTTCGACCACTAGAAATACTCTAGTTCCAGGCAAATATTAAATTACTGGACGTGCTTAACATATATATATATTTTTTTTAAATAAATAAAATTTTAAATTAAGGTGGATACTCAACAATAGACAGTTATTTTAGACGTACACGACACTAATAATTTCGAAAAGTGCTTTTAAGAGAGGGTGACAACAGATGGAGTTTTATTGTAACGGTATTTTGGGTGAAATTTAGAAGTTCCTTTAGTTTTCAATTTCATTTGCTTTGTAATATTCATAGAATTTGTAAGAGTTTCTCTAAAAAGAATTAAAGGCACAAAAAAATCGTAAAATAGAAGCTGATATCTATTTCACCTGTGTGGAACAATTGGAGTATTTTTTCCCAAAAAAAAAAAAAAACCACACAGTATAAACAGGAAAGTCAAACGTCTGTTTGTGTGGGAAAACATATGCGAAAGGACTTAATTTTTGGGGATAAGTAATGCAATATTTCTTTATAATGTAAATTTTAGATTTTCTGGAATATATTTTAAGAAAATTATAATATAAAATTTATTTAAAACATAAAATAAAAAAGAGTTAAAAGTATTTATGCGTTAATTATATACACAGTCAGTCAAACAACTGCCTCTGTATTTAGCTTATTTAACAAATATAAGTACAACAAATCTATTAATGAACGTGACTCTATTGTAATTTTTTTACTTATTTGTATTGTTACGAAAATGGAAACGGTGTACATCGTTTAACATTAAAATGAGCAAAAACTACACAAACAAATACAGCGAACTTGCTAGAAGTAAAGCAATAATATCGGTATGAAAGAAAAGGGAATAGGCAGGTAAGCGAGAACGCAACAACAAACAATGTGCACAAAATACACAAACAACAATGAAGTCGCGATAGAGTTATCGAGAAGGCGAAATCCCGAAAATTCGACTTCAAGAATCTTTATCAGTCTGATTACGTGGGGATATAAAAAGGCAAGACAAAGCAGGCAACGAGTAGTAAGAATTCAGTAGGTCTTGTGTGAAGAAAACAGTCGTATTTTGAAGATCGTCATAGTAAAGGTCTACCGAACATTTGTTGGTGTTTACGCGAACAGAAGTGTAAAGAAGAATAACGAATAAAGAAAATTACTGTTGGATTCACCAAGTTGTACACGGTGGCACACAAAAATAGTGCGAACAGTAAAGAATTTAATTGAAGTTAAACACAAATTTAATTTTGTTTTGTTTGCAATCATCGAACTTATTTATTTATTTATTTATTAATTACAATACAATTACAAATTATATCCTAATTATATACGAGCGAAGTAACTTGACTATGTGCTCGGTGTAGTGTCACAGACCAGAGTCTCTGGTGGGAATCGAACCCACGACCCTCACGCTAATAGTCTAGCACTACCCACTAGACTACCAGGGCACCCCATCGAACTTATATTTTAAACGTTTTTAAAAAGGTAAAACGTAACAGTATTATATGTACATTCAAATTTTACGATTTTATTCTATGTTCCCTTTTATTTGCGTTTACATACTTTATACCAGCAAATTAGTGATAATTAAATGTTGAGGTTAGTAAATATGTCGCTTAATCCGTCTGCTGCCAGCTACTATATCCTCGTTTTGGGTATTCTGATTCCAAGATAAATGAATATTTCTCCGTCTTTACTCTATAATATTAATCCGTTCGTAGAGTTTATATAGTTTTAATAACATTATAACCCTCCATGTTTTACACTCAAATAAATAATTTTTTTTAGATTTTTTTTTAATTATTATGACACATTCTTAATCATTAATACTATGTCCAGATATGCTCTTTTATTGAGTCAACATTAGTTTAATTGAGCACAATATTTTAAGTATTCAGGCATAATAATATACACAGTTCAACTGCTTATTCAATATTCATTTGAGAGCTGGTAAAAAAACAGCTGGTTGTTTCAACAAGATTGTGTTTATTTTTGTTTTGATGTCATGTTTTTCTTTTCACTAAACACACTTATGAAAGTGCTGAATTTTAAGTTTTACTCAATATTATAACAATTTGTGTATTTTTGCGCAATTATTTTAATTAGTTTAAACTTTATATGAAATATTGATCTCAATAATGGCGTTTAAAGGTGTAATTTACACCTTTCTGATTATATTACTAGCACTGGACATCCATACTTTCTAGGTTATAAATTTTAAACGAGCTGCTTTGATTTCTGAGTTGCGGGTCGTATATAAATATTTGTGATAAGATATCGATTACGGTTATTATCTTCGGTCGTAATATTCATTCGGTAATACTCAGTTCATAATTGGTTGCTCTGAACATTATAAAAGGTTACCACAATTGTGATCACTGTGAAATATACGTTGCGTAGGTTAGGTTAGGTTAGAGGACGTGTACCTGTCAATCAAGACAAGTACAGTACCCGGAGGTCGGATTGACCCATTGTACAACGTCCTAAAGGAGGGAAGGATAATATAGGGGATAGAATGAAAGGAGGGTATATTGCAAAGGGGGGAGTGGGAATCACACAGATCAGACAAAACAAAAGGGTGGGAGAGCGCGACTACACCGATGAAGTCCTAGCACCTCTCAACCATCCTAAGCCACTAATGAATCTGTGGAGAGCTCTCGACACTGAACTCAAGCTCCCAAAGAAGGTCCTGCCAAGGGTTCTCAATCTCAATCTACCAAGGGCTGGGCAGTTGCAGAGGAGGTGTTCGATAGTCTCCAACTCCTCCTCATCGCAACACGCCCTGCAATAGTCCGGCTGGGATTCTACGGACCGACGCAATCGCCCTAAGGGCAGCCTGGCTGTCAACGTAGATCATGTAAGTGATCATGTAAGTGATCATCTGTGAAAATGGGTATACCACTCTACCCCTGGAGTACCCCACTATTACATTGTGCCCTATCCGGTATAAGTATCCTTAAACCAGGCAGGAACATACCCTCAGGCACAATATAATTAGTGTTTTTTTCTGAAAGCGCATATCTTCCGTCAGGAAAGACGACATTCAGAACTCTGTGGTGACCTATCGAACGCTGTTTCCCGCAGCCCGATTCCCTTAGGCGTATGGCACTACGCGCTGCACACCGCTTGACATACAACTCAAGCGGGGTCAGGCAGAGCACAGTGTCAGGAGCAGCCTGAGAGCAACTCTTCCTCACTCCAGTGATACTCAAGGAGGCAATCCGCTGAACCTTATCTAAGATTTTCCGTTGAAAACTCTTATCCAAGGCACTTCACCAAACGACGTAGCCATAAGTAATAACCGGTCTAACAATCGCCATATATATCCAGCGAATGTTGCGTATATTACCAGTGTTTTCATATACGTTGCATATTATCCGCATTTTCAGGTGATCGACAGTATACTAAATTTGCAGCGAGTTTTTGTTCGTGGTTTTTGGATTTTGAATTTAAGCTTCCCTTCGGTTTTAATTTTAGCTCTAATACTGCCATTAATCCATAGATAATATCGTTAATTTTAATTTTAAAATTGAATACATACATGATTCTACATTGATCAAACAAATTTTTCATATCTTAATCAAATAGATTTTCAAGAAGCCAATAATGGATAAAGCAGTCAAATTACTTCATTCAAAAGAAGTTATAAAAATTTGTGTCATTTAACTTTCATACTGATATTGATATTATTGAATTCAACCTATTGTAAATATGTTTCTTATATCATTTTCTACTTCCTAAATCTTACACATTTTTAAATACTTTCTAGTTTTTTGTACCTCCTAAATTTTAATTCAAACAAAGCCACAAGAAACCAACCGACTGTTCATAAGATTATGAACCAAATATAAAAGACATTTTGATCTAAAAGTTCATTTGAAAAAATATATACGAGTTTATGATAAATATAACTAGACTGTTAGACTCTTTAAATACTGACTACCCTAATTTTTTTTATTTATTTATTTGAAAGATATTTGATGTGTCGGATATAACATTGTTCAAGTGTACACCACTGTTTCTCCGGTGCATCCGAGATTTTTCAATTATCCATAACTCATAAATCCAGTTGAATTTGACCTGGCATAAGTTATGCTTTGAGGCTTTAAATTTTAGAAGATTTATTTTTAATATTTAGAATTGAATTCATAGACGCGACCGACTTAAGACAAAACCACCATATTAAGCTTTTGCCTAACGAAGTTAAATCGCACGATCTTGGAAACCAATTCACATCACCTGTTTGTCAGATGACCATCCCCTCTAATTGCTCTCGCAGGATATTCAATGTAGCACGTAGCGCTATCCTGCTTAAACCACATGTAATTGGAATTCAGATCATTCACTCCAGACTAAAAGAACTTGGTATTCATCGACCTGTTATGCTCGACATTGACAGTGATGACTTGACCAACCTTGTCCTGAAAGAAATACGGATAATGTATCTCTGAGGATTGGTATTATCGCAAAATCGAAAATTTTGTTTGAAACACATGTGGATTCGTTTCACCCAAATTCTACAAAACAAATTCGAATCTTGTTTGCTTACGCACCCATTCCTTCAGAAATGGGACTCATCGCTGAAGATTATGTTTCCATGTAAATTAAGGTCACTTGCCGACTGCTTCAGAGCCTGTGCAGAGAGTACTCGTCGTTGTCTATGGCCGTCTATTAGGATTTGAAAAAACTGGTTGACAGATGATGGAAGATTCCGTACGTAGAGTTCATAATTTAACAAATTCAGTACCCGAACACTTTTTTTGCATTTTGTGTTTCATTGCAGTAGTTCAAATGCGAAATGAATGATCGCCATTCCGGATTCGAATATCTTTCCAATTCCATATTTATAGTGAAGACTTGCTGACCAGTATAGACCTTGTTGTGTTCAGATTTTAAAGGGCAATATGATTACCTACTCACCTCACATAATCGCCCATATCGTAAGCTGAAGGCCAACGCAGTAAATCCTCAACCGTTTCCCTATTTCATATTCTGGAAACTTTTCCAATAACAATTGTGTATTAACAGAGTTTTATTGGGCCGGATGAGATTCCAGCATTACATACATACATAATTGGTCATTACAACCCTCCAATCAAGATTACGACCTAGTTTCTCACACCACTTATGATGTGTGTGTTAATTTTATACATGAGTGATGGGACCTACAGTTAGAAGTCGAATCCGATCGACAGATTTTTTGAGAAAATTTTCTTGGCAATTTTATTTACTCTCAGAGTTTTTGCCAGAAATCTGCTGAGAGGGAAGGTAGCCACCGAAGAATTGCTTTCTGTATTTTGTTTTGATGTCTGGCCCTGGCGTTTACGTCTAATAAGCTAACACACTACCTACTAGACTACGGCATTGCTTCTGAGTATCTTAAAATGCTAATATCACTCTAATCACCGAATAGCGGCTATCAACTACGAAAACTACCGCCCTCTATGATCAGGCTTTTCTGAAATTGTGATTAACTACAATCTTTTAAAATATGTAGTAGAGCTCCAAATAGGTGATACGATTTTCGTAGAACACTTTTTTCCGGAATCGTATTGACTTCATCGAATCTAGCAGCTGTCTTTTGGGTGTAGTAGTATTTGAATCGTTCATAGTATTGCATAAATTTGAGATGATGACGGTTCTTAAGTGGTTAACACACAATTTATCTCTTCCTTGTAATGTTTCGCGCTCAATCAGAAGAGCTTCAACTGAACCAAATAATTCGATCCTGGTGCTTGGTGCTGCGACGGTAAATACATTTGTATTGTGTACTAGGTACTAGGTTGGTAATCAAAGGATTGTGTAATAAAAGCGCAGTGTTTTCATTTAAAGTGTGTTGTTGTCAAATTAAGCAAGTGATTTATTCAAAAAAGAAAACAGAACAATCTTTTAAGTTGAGGAATTTTTGAAAAATGTTCTTGGTTTGTTCTTTTTATCTAAAGAGCTTAAAGCATTAAAATTTTTGGACGGTAACAGTGAATGATATGAATAATTAAATAGAAAATGCAGAAATACCACGTCAATCTTAACATCAACTCATAAAATATTTGAGAGACAGCAAAAAGTAATCGTTTACCTTGAACTGAACAGTTTAATTATTTTATTTACCTTTTCTCTTTTTTGGTGTCGTCGACATTCTGCACTGTTATGCTGATGGCAAGGACATTAAAACTGTTAAAGAATTCTTCTTCACCCGCAATGACACTGTGTAACACAAGTAATCTCTCTTAAGTCTAACTTATACAAACAAACCTTACACATACACCTATTCAGATATGAGAAAATAATGTGATTTGAAATACAAAAAGGACACCAGAATGAATGCCGTTATATTTATCGTAACTTCCGTACAAGTACAAGAAATAATTTAGTTATGATCTTTAAGTATATGTTATACGAGGTCCTTTAATTCGGCTGCAAACAGTCGGGCATATGGGTTTGGTTCTTCCATTAATAAAACCCAGGCCATATAGAGATGTTTTATTATAGACTCCCTATTTTAAGGTATAATTTACGTACTTTAAATGCAATAATTGATTGTATTATTATCTAAAAAAATACGATTACAGCCATTTGTAATAATAGCGAAAATAAAAACCAAAACCAATTCAAGAGCGGTATCTGGTGTTATTGATATGCCTGTCTCAAAGCCAGCTACTAACCTTGGTCCTAAGCACTTCATTTTAATAGGACCCCAAATAAACTATTGCAACTAAATTATTCCCAACAACGAAAGCACATTAGAAAGGAATTCTTCAAACATATTGGCTAAATTAACAATTTATTCATAAAATAAAGCAAAAAACAAAAGTTAAAATAATTATTCAAAAAATATTTAAGCTAATTAGAATACTAAGTGAAAGAATTTTTGGCGTTTAACCTACAATATTTTTAAAATAAATAATGAAATATATGATTTCCACAAAAAACATAAATTAAACTGATTAAGATATGCTTGCAATATATCCGAAATAATGATTATAAACATATAACGAAAATTCCATTAACTTTTCTTTTTTCTTTTTTTTTTTTGATCGAGTTGTAATTATCTCTACTGTACCCATGTTAGGTTTTTTGGAACAAATATAAATTAATCTACTACTTACAATTGTAATTAAAATCAACATTTTAGATTAAAAATAGTAAGTATGTATGAACAGAATCTGATTTCTGTTAAAAACAGTGATGATTTTATGAATATTATAATAAAACGTATTTTATAGAAATATAATAAGCATAGATTTATTTTGTAAAGTATATATTTTATAAATAAATAAATAATAAGCATAGCTATGAAAGTTTTGAATATTTTACTACGCTGAATGCTAACGAAATTTTGTATTTATGTCTTCAGGGATTTAAACCATTACATTAGACCTAAAATATTGCTGATAATGTTTCTACTGTACCGAATTACAGAAACTCTTTCTTCTTTATTGAGATCATAATACAGTTATATTAAGGGTAAAAAAATTTAAAAAAATTATATTTTCAATGCCATCATAACAATGGAAATTCTATACAATATAATATTCCTTGTAAGGATATCCAGATATATAAGGATATACCAGACCACATGGATCTTATGCCAAATAATATTAATTACAAACACTTCACATGAAAATTTCTTTCCAAACTTAATATCTGGTAAAACCAAACTTTATGGTCCCTAAACATTCATGTTTGTTTACTTGTTACATTTCAAACATATTCATTGGCTACATGTATCTGTATATCATAGCAACATGTTGACAAGATTAAGTATTCAGCAGTTATTGTATAATCAAATGGTATGTGATCTTGCTAACTTGTAAAGAAAAGATTTTATAGTGGTTTACGTGACTAAAGCGAGAGTAAGAATAACAAAATAAAATTATTTCTTAAACCTTACATTGCAAGAACTATATAACGTAGTGATCAACTCATTTGACACTATTCAACGCCGCGAAGTAATTCTACTGACGAATTAAATTTATTTAAATTCGAAGTGTAGGATATTTTAAACAGATTAGGATTATAATTAATAAATCCGTGTATATTTTGTGCTTCCAGAAGTGTCTAAAATTTTCAATGGAATTGAAAATTATATACAATGAATACTGCTGGACATGACATGCTCCAAAAAATATTACATTTGACAAAATATGTATACGATTTTTCGAAAACGAAAAACAGAAAACGAACAGAAAATTTATAAAAACTGCTAACGAAATGCTAACAAGCATTACTTTTGAACAAAATTGTGACTCCTCATGGTACATAATTTTTTTAATTGTCAAAGTTCGGAACAAACTATATTCATTGTCTTATCGCTCACTTCAATTAGAAAAATTGCTCCCGCAAATGACGACCCCAACAACTTACTCAAAAAATGGTATTCCAGACAATCCAACGACTTCTGGGAAGTGTGAAAGACTTATAAAATATTGAATATCTTGATCGATCTGATAAAAATTTGTAACAAAAGGGTTAAATTCACAACAATCATATTGTCCGCAAGTATTGAAAAAAAAATTATTTTTTAATATTTTTATTGGACTGTATTTTCTTTTTTAAAAACAGAAAGACATGAAATAATGAAATAACGAAGTTATTTAATTAATTATGTTGCATATTAATAAGACATTAATTAAATCTCGAATGTTAATATCATTTATTTTAATTTTAATTTTAATTGAATATTGCCATTAACATTAACAGCAAATGCTTTATAAAGTTTTTATTTCCTATGGCTGTGACTTTATTGGAAATAATAAAATTATTAATCTGAACGTTAGTATAACTACAAACATATGTACATACGTTGTTCTATGTGCTTTTGTAAATAATATATTAAGGTTAGGTTGGATAAGCTGGCGACCCCTTAAAAGAAGTGGTCCCACTTCAGCCAATATTTGGGCCCATTGTAATACTACAACCAATTATAGAAATAAATAAGCTATTATAATCTTTCTTTTAATGTTCCTATGTTTTAAAAATATATAAATTCTAATAGAGTTTAATTCGAGTTTTCAATATAAATTCTGCAGCTCATCTTTTCGCAACGTAAGTTTCTTGAAGTTTAAGTTTAAGTTTTGTGTGTTGACCTTCATCTGTCAAATTGGTTATTATTTACACATGCTGTTCTACCGATGTAGACCACTACATATGTTTGCTGAATGGGGTGTGGAGACCCTTATTATCATTGAAAAATCATCATCAGCGAAGAGGATTGGGATAAATGAGTACGTGAACAAATAAAATCGAATTTGGGCTAATACTAAGCCACATGAGATCAGAGATCGTAAAATGCATCACAAAAAAGTCACTCTTTGCTGTGGATTTTATACTCGAGGTTTCATCGGTCCTTATTTTTAAGGAATGACATTGGCTAATAATTACTTCATGACTGATTTGGAGGTGATGTGAACTGGTCACCAAAATCGTACAATTTGACACAGTAGACTTCTTCTTGTGGAAATTTCTTAAGTTGCAGGTGTAGGTGGAAGCGTTCAACCCAAGGAGCCGTGAAGGATCATTCCATACATAATGACATCAATAGGTCTTTCAAACGAATAAAAAATATAAATGACATCGAATAAAAGTCGCCGGCTTATTAGACATGAGGTAGTGTGTCGTCTTATTATAAGTGCGTTCACGGTTCAAGCCTCAGGTCAGACATCTATAACAAATCGAAATATGGAAAAATATTTTTTCGGTGTCTGCTTCTCAGCAGATTTCTGGCAAAAACTCTGAGAATAAAATAAAATTGCCATGAAAAGTTTCTCAAAAATCTGTCGTTCGGAGTTGACTTTAAACTGTGGGTCCCGCCACTCGTGTATAAAAATTAACACACACAGCATAAGTGATGTGAGAAGATAGGTCGTAATCCTGACGGAAGGGTTGTAATGACCAAATATATGTATATTATACATATTAAATCAAATCTAGAAAAAATATTTTTTTAATAAATTCTATTAAATTTAATTTATTATTCAAATCAATAATGACTTGTATTTTAATTGTTAATATGGATTCGACGCATAAAGTATATTTATTTGAAAAAGTTCACTGCACTATTGTTAAAGTATTCCATTTTTCTCTCCTCTTTTGTATGTAAGTTTTGTTCGAATTATAATTTTAAATATTTAATTAAGGATGGTTTAAGAATTTAATTTTGCAATATGTGTAGTTGCATAATTATAGTAAATTATTTAATTTTATGCTATCATAATATTGCTTTACATATATTTTATAAGTGAAAAGAGAAAATATTACGAGAAATACATTAAAAATAACTACAATATGCATTTTATCACAAGAATGCCATAAAAACTGAAGTTGATCATATTGGCGATGTTCGTCACAATTTGTGCTCAACGCAAAACCATTCGTGACGATGGATTTCATCAGCAGTAGCTGTTAGTTGGTCAGTATTTGTTATACAGATGGACCAAATTATTCGGTTTATTATCCGGAAACACTTCGCGTTTTGACGATATAGATTCACGTCCCACATCTGTAAAGAAGAGACTTTTCTCTGAAATTGGAACGGAATTCCAAGTTAACTCTTAAATATCAGGGAAAAATTTTATTCTTTACTTATAGTAAAATATTCGTTTAAGCACTGCCGCCTTTATATGTATATGACACTGCCGAGATAAAAGAATTCACACAATTACGTTATCGTTTAGAAGTATGGGGACCGTGATTGCCTTGGCTATCTAAGCGACTTTGATTTGCTGAAGTATATTAAGCTTTCGACACGTATATCTTGCTCTTGTAGACTCTCAAGTTGTTGTTGTGTACAGAAGTATGTACATCTGCAATAGTCGACTTTAAACTGTAGGTTACTCATGTATAAAATTAACACACACAGCAAAAGTGGTGTGTATGTATGATATAACACACATACTTTCTTATTTCATATGCGCGCATAAAGTATGTTATTTTATTTTTTTATTTTATACATGATGCATATGTATAAATATCGTCATTTCATAATTAAAGAACCACTTAATCGATTTACCAAACGAATTATTTAAAATCTTTTTTAATATGCCACATGGATTTCAGGAGTTCCAATTTCTGTTTTGCAATTACTATTGTCGAATACAGTTATTGCAGCTTTGCGGAATTAATTCAAAACTTCCTGCATATGCACACTTTCAAACGTATGTTACATTTTCACATGTTTCGAAGCTGTTGCCTTTTTTGTGAAATCTGCAATGCTGTTTTCTACAAAATATCATAAAAATAATTTTTTTTTTGAAATTTCTACTTTAAAAATTAATGTTTTTGCGCTCCTTTTTGAGAAAAATATAATTTCATGTTATACATACATACATAATTGGTCATTACAACCCTTTAGTCAGAATTACGACCTAGTTTCTCACACCAGTTATGTTGTTTGCATTAATTTTTATACATGAGTGACTGGACCTATCGTTTAAAGTAAACTTTGAAGGACAGATTTTTGAGAAACTTTTCATGGCAATTTTATTTACTCTCAGAGTTTTTGCCAGAAATCTGCTGAGAGAAAGTCGACGAAGAAATATTTTTTCATATTTCGTTCATTTCGAAATGCCTGACCTGGGGTTTGAACCGAGGCCTCACGTCTAATAAGCCAACACACTACCTACTAGACCACAGCGATTTCACTTCATGTTCCAATTTAATTTAAGAGCGGAAATGTATATTTTTTTCCTACAACGCGAAATTGGTCTCTAAGACTTTCGCTTTTTTGCAATCATAGCTTGTATATGATTTTAACTAGAGCCATCTTGCACACTTGAGTATAATATTCGACACGGAAAATAGCATTTAATAATAAACAAATAATTTTAAATGCTATGCAAGTCAGTTAATAGTAACTTCATCGATACCAGCTCGTATGATCTCTGTAAACTCAAAAACAACAGGTCGTAGAGAGAAAATAGTAAATTTGTTTTAAAAGTGAAACAGTTAATCACGACCTTCCAAATATTTTAAGGACGTCTTTTGAGCCGACAAGAGTTACCTGCGTTGTTTTGTTTATCCCTTGAGAAATATTTCTTATTGTCGTGATATAACGAAGATCCCTTTTTTCTAAAAGAAATCAAATTTTTAACAACCTCAGAGTAAATTCTACTAATTCTAGCCTGTGGGGCTGCTGGTTTGTAACGGTCCAGTGTTCCTTAACCTACTAAATAGAACTTAGAATTTTTATTTAAAATAATTTTATTACACTATAAATTGTAAAATGTTACGATAAAAAGAAGAAGAGATAAATAAAACAGTTTAAATTAAATTAAAATTTATCATCACTTCCTTTGTATGAAAAAAAACAATTTCTCATATAAAAAACTGCCTGACCTATTGACAGCAATCTTTTATCTGTTCATGGTATCAATTTTTTGCATCCTTTAGCATGGTTTCAAAACCAATGTAAGCGGAAGGAAGTGTGCATTAAAAAAGGGTATTGAATACATATTCTTTATTCACACATTATTAATGTGTCCATTTAGGGAAACGAAAATTTATGGCCTTTTAGTTGTGGCAAACGGAAATTCAGTAAAACAGGCAGATATTTTCATAAAAAGGAATGTTAAAATATTGCAATTTAAAATGATTTCTTTCACAAGATAATATTAGTATTCTATCAAATTGAAAACACATACGTATGTACTGAAGAGTTTAATACAAAATTCGTTAAACTTAGAGATTTTAAGTAATTGTAGGTAAATATTTAAATAATTTGTCAATAATATTTTCAGGACTTTTGTTTATTACTTGACTACTACTGTGAATTAGGGACATGAAAATCAAACAGACAGTTAGGTTAATGACTCAAAACGATAGACAGTAGGGCACCGATATCGCACAAACGTACAGAAATAAATAAGCCAACTGGTGTTACTTTAGGCAATCGTTCATCGAGAGGCACTGTTCAACAGATTAAAATATCTGAAGATATCATTCGAATTAATGCAGGATACGTTCGTGGCGTTCTGCACAAGGAAGGCTTTGCTACCACACACCAAGTGTCCAACTACATTCTCCTTTTCTGTACAGTTATAGTTGCAGTACTAAATATAGAAATAGTGCCAAGTAATAGCAGCCTCTGCTCATAGCTAGTAAAACGTGTGACTCAAATGCAATTTCGTCCGCGTACGCATTAAAAAATCTTGATAAATAGGCCTTCAAAATAACTTTCAACAAAGAAAACATTGAATACAACAACAAAGTTCATCTTGATTGCATACTTATAAAAAAAACCATTATGCCGAATCTACAGTCAGCGTCAAAAGAAACGGTACATTAAAAAAATTTACATTAATGAATTACCGTTATTTTTATTTTAAAATCGTTTCATTGGGAGTTTTTAAAATTGAACCAAAAAAGAAAAAAACAGAAAATGTCAAAGTATTGTAAATTTCTTTCGGGCACTCTCCTTAAGTGGGAAAAGTTGAATTTGGTGATTGTTAGAATTTTATCCTTAGTGTACTCTTTCTTTTAACGCTCACTGTATGTACGGGGGTCATACAGGGAGTATCAAGAATTACCATATGTTCTAATCCTCCTTACTGTTGCTAGCTCATTGCGTTTTAGGCCGCTATAGCAAGGAAAAACAGGTCTATTGGAAGTAAGTGGGACACTTAACCGAAAATTGAATCTGAACCTGTATAAGATCTAAGGTGCAGTAGCTCAATGTTTGGAAATACCTACAGATCGAAATGATAACTAGGAGACAAAGAAAGGGGTGAAAATATAGACTCCCTTCATAATGCAGCTCATTGCTTACGGAAATATTTCCTGCATAAGAATCAACAAATTATCATTGTATGAAATACCAATTTTGTCGAATTTCCTTATGATCGGATTGATAACAAACTTATATATTATATAACAACTCTTCGAGGCACCCTGACTACTTTCTTTAACTTCACAAAACTTCCCATCGTCTCTAATACCACATTATGAATATTATTAAAGATGTTTTCTATGTGCAAAAAGCTAACGTTGTAGAGTATCAGTGTTTTAGACTCTCCAATAGCCGTGTTGTCTGTTTCATACTGCCGATAATCCTGCTTATGATTGTAAAGAGAAACTAAAATCCCTGACCATTTCTTGACTGCGTTATTGATAAACACGATTTTCACCTTTCTCCGACTCTTCGGAGCATATGTAAGAGAGAGTTACATATGTATGTGAAATGTCCTATGACGTGATAAGGGTCTCTGTATTTTGCTTAAATATGCGAACTCGTCCTAGTGGCTAACCTTTCATGTTATTCTCTGGAAGCTTCATTTACTTTACGGGTTTCTTCTTTATCTGTTATATTACCTTGTTTGTCTTTTCTTATGCCAGCTCTGTGGTACATACATATATATTTCTTGTCCTTCTCTATTCTTCTCCTATATAGTCCCTGTTAACTGTTATATTGAAAGTCTATTCTCTTATTGGGCTCCTCTGAAGCCAGATCTATTCTCCTTCTTTACTGTTTTTCCTAAGTTTTTTGCGGTACCGTATACAGAAGCGTCATTAAACTGATGATACAATTTTTTTCCAACAACCTTCGAAATCAAAGGTATAGATATCGATACCTCGTTATTAGAAGCACTCCATCAATGACCCCTATAATTCATTTGTAGTACCGCTTGTACCTATGACCAATTAAGCTAGCTCAGCTTTTAGTCGGTTCACCTTAACGCTTGCAATTTCACAAAAAGGCTTTATTGCAAACCTATTTCTGTACACAACAACAACTTGAGAGCCCAAAAGAGCAAGACCTTCAGTTTAAAGTCGACTTCTGTACACAGCAACAACTTGTGAGTCTACAAGAGCAAGATACACGTGTCGGAATCGTAACATACTTCTGCAAATCAAAGTCGCTTAGATAGCCACGGCAATCACGATCCCCATACTTCTAAACTATAACGTGATTGAGTGAATTCTTTTATCTCGGCAGTGTCGTATGTAAAGGCGGCATAGCTTAAGCGAAAATTTTGCTATAAGTAAAGGATAAAATTTTTCACAGATATTTAAGAGTTAACATTTCAATTCCATTCCTATTTCAGAGAAAAGCCTCTTCTTTACAGATGTGAGACGTGAGGTGCATATCGTCAAAACGCCAAGTGTTTGCGGATAATAAATCGAATACTTTGGTCCATCTCTATCTATAACAAATACTGATCAACTAACAACTATTGCTGATGAAATCTGTCTTCACGAATGGCTTTGGGTTGAGCACAGGTTGACCAACCAATATGACCAACCTTACTTTTTATAGAATTCTCATTATAAAATGCATATTGTAGTTATTTTTTAATGTATTGTTCGTAATGTTTTCTCTGAAGTAGCATTTATCAAAAAAATTTGTAAAATAATATTATGATAGAATAATAATTAAATAATTTAAACTTAATTAGTGAAATTAAACTTTTAATTAATGAAATAGTAAAAATTATAATTCCAACATATTAACAAACACACAAAAGAAGAAATAAAAAGCGAAAACTTTAACAATAGTGCAGTGAACTGTTTCAAATAAATAATAAAAAAAAAATACTTTATGCCTCGAATCGGTATTAACAATTAAAATTCCAGTCTTTATTGATCTGATATAAAAAAAAATTAATTGGAATATTTTTTATATGGAATATTTTCTTGCCAAAATTGTTCTAGTCTCACCCCCCAGTTTGGTGAATATTGCCAAAAAAAATGATATTGCCAAAGTTTCAGATCAGTCTGTTGGGTTGGTTGGTTGACGTGCAGCAAGACCAATGAAATTTAGGAGAAACCATAAAATTTAAGTTTCATGACTTATAACTTTAAAAATATTTATTTTATTGAAAAATGTTGTAAGAGGAATATGTTTCCTGTAAAGTTTCAAATATTTTTCCTCTTGACAACTTTTTTCTTAATCCTGTATTTAACAAATTAAAGGCAATATTTTAAAAAATCCCCAGATGTCCACGGTTTATTTCTATGCTAATATGTGCTTTGTATGCGTGCATGATAAGTAAGCTGTAAATATTATCATTGCAGTTATTGAGGTATTAGACCTTGACGCTTAAAACTATATAATTAATAAAAATTCTATTCGAGCAGCCCAAGAAAAATTACGACCAATCATATGTTAGATTTGAAAAAAACTTCGACATTGTTTACATTGGGACAGCAAACTATTACAAGAGTTAACTTGAAGTGAAAATGTTGTTAGTCTTCCAATTATTATATATTGCGGGTACACTGAAAAATTGCTCCAAGTTCCTGTTTTGGAAAGTGGAACTGGATGAGAACAGGCATCAGCTGTGTGTAATGATATTCAAGAAAGGGGCCTTCAGGGGATCATAAACGCTATTGTTTTTGATACAAAAGCTGTAAACACTGGTCATATAAATGGAACGTGTACTATCGTACACAAAACCGCTTTTTTGGCTACAATGTGGACATCATATAGTCTGCCTTCCAAAATGTATCAATACAAAGTTTGATATTCTGTATATAAACTATGTAGATATGCAAAGTAACCAAAAATGCGTCAACTATAAATCCGATGCCTGATTGCTTTTTGACTGCGTTAAAAATACACATTGAAGACGTTTTGAAATAGAATACATTGTATATATTTTATACAGCGGCATTATGAAACACAATACTTTGCTCAAACACAAAGCAACTAACATTTTAAAACTTAGCCCTACATAAAATAATTTTGAGAAGCGTGTAGGAAGCAGAAATGAATAAAACCGGAAGTCTCAATGTCGTCCTTTTCGAAAAAAAGTAGAAAACCCTGGCCAAATTTAGATTTAAACGAATTTCGATTTGGAATAGATGATGGAAGATCAAAATCTCAATCAATTAGTCGTTTTATAAATTTTGCTCAGCCTATGCTCGAAACTAAACTAAATCAGTAGATGACTACACTTTTGTGTTTTTAGGACAGTATCCTAAGAAACACCATTGTAAAGCAATAATCTTTAATGGATGCTATTTATAGCATAAATATATTTTCATTACGAGAAGAATTTAAATTGACAAAACGAGAAGAAAATGATTTGCAACAAATATGTATCTTTATAATAACTATGTATATATAGAGAAGCTTTGTTTTCGTCTAGTTATGCAATTATGGCAAACTAGGGGGTGAGACCGGACAAAATCTGCTTTTAATACTTTCATATTTACCAAAAAAATATAAAACATTTCATGATACAGTTGGTGGAATATGTGCAAATGAATAACAATTAAAATTTAATTACATTGACGAAACAAATCTTTTTTTATTTGATTTAATATATTTATGTAAAAAGTATAATATAACTGTATTCAGCCATATTAACGACCAATGCAGTTACTGACTACGCTTTTAAAATAAAATAGAATTTCTAAAATTTCCTGAAACAAAATTTAGAACTTTAAAGAGCATATTTTATTTGGAAACCAAAAACACTATTTTAGAGCATGATATTTCTTTTGTACTGATTTTAGTGGACTATTTGCTAACTATAGTCTGGAGATAATTAATTTGTAATAACTGTAGAAGGAGCTGTTTATATACATTAACATTTCCCTAAATGCTTGTATGAGTTAAATAATAAAGCTTTAAGCGATATATTTAGTTACCTGTAGCACATATGAACATATTGTAATCGTATTTGGAAAGCTGAACATCTTCCAATCCCTTAATAATACAATGAAATCTCCTCTTACGGACACTCTTCAATAACGGACAAATTTGCTGGTCCCATGCCTTTCATGACAATTGTGGTACAAAATAAATTCCGTCAGACGGACGCGTACAGTACTTTTTTTGTTAAACATCTAATAATTTTTTCTTTTAAATACCTTAAGCGTACACTTGCCTATTGCGGTCTTTGTCTGCCTACGGAAGATTTCACTGTATTTAGATTTCTTAATTTTTTTCTAACTAACATTTCTTATAGTCCACTCCAAACAAAAAATTAAATAAAGTATTTTTAATATACATTTTAAATAAAATAATGAAAATAACATCAAATTAAAGTTGGCTCTTCCAAACAGCTCTACTGAATGATGATAATGACCATCTATTTAAACCTACATCTGTCAAATTAATTGGAGTTTATTCAGTGTATTTTGTTAAATCACCGATATGACATTCAACTCCATGTACAGATAATAAAATTGAATTATTAAAATGGATAATATGTTCGGTCAACGCATGTGTGCATTTCATCAAAATATCTCCGACAAACTCAATTTGTATCCATAAGGATACATTCCCAAAAACCAATTCAGGAATACATTTCCTTCTCTAATATTATTGACAATTATTTCTAGGGCTAGTAGGAAATATACTATGTCAGATAGAACCATCTGATAAAACTTTGCAGTGAAAGGATTAATCGACAAATCAAGTAATACGTTATACAATCAGAACGCAAGTATTCGAAATTGGAAATTCGCAATTTTAAATTGTTTTACTTGTTTATTCACGACCTTATATTTGTGTAACATTTTATCGAAAATAAAACAAAAAATTCCAAAGAATAAACAAAAACATTCTAGAAAATATGAGAACCAAGTGAAAAAAATGTCAGTGCAAAATATTTCGCTGAAATATGCAGCAAATGGATGCAAGAGACTTTTTTTTATCATTCTCGTGGTTACGCATTTAAATACACTTCGCCACTGTTTGCAGCGTTGAACGCAATAATGGAGCACAATGGAATTTTGAATTTAAGGCACGATTAACTAGAGCTGTAAACGTAAAAACGATGAAGTAGCAGTGAGGGACAAAAAGCTTCAGTAATATTGAGTGTATTCCAAAGAAAAAAAAAAATTACACAAGATTGACTAAAATTCCGTGTTATTCACAGTGTATGTCTTAGTGTAAAATGTGGATAATTTCACCTAAGGAAATATGTTTTTAAAACAAATCTATTTCTTTCTATAATAAAAGGAAACACTTCGTATATAATTTCAGAATCTGGCAGATCTTTCAAATAATTTAATTTCGCTATACGTGTTTCATACAAATTCAACTATATTGCTAATAATATATTGACGGTTGTCGTAGTCTACTAATGTTTTAGCTTAATAGGTGAGAACTCGAGTGGCCAACATCAGCTCTCACATCTCGAAAAAAAAGAATTTAAAAAAATTATTTCTTTCAGCAGCGACCTCCTTCCAGCAGTCCTTTCTCTAAAGCTCTGGGTACATAATTGCCAAGAAAATGGTTGTCATATCTGTTGTTCGGAGTCATCAACTTAAAGTGGGGATCTAGCCACACACAACTTGAATTATGTGTGAAGTCAGGCCATTATTCTTAATGGAAGGTTGTAGTTATCCATGAAATACAACGAAAGACGGAAATATATGAATTCCTGGCAAAACTAACTGAGGCGGGCATGATATAGGCAAGGATGATATAGCATATGATAGCAAAAGAAAAATTTGAAAAGTCTCTCAAGAGGTCTTGGGATTGTAAGAGAGAATAAACCCGGGTAACAACACAGTAGTACAATTTACAAAAAGAAGAAAAATTTTTAAGTGGAAGATTATCCGACTAATGGGTGAGATACTATCACAGAAAATGGGGTAAAATACCTGGGAATATCATTGGATAGTAAATTCACATGGAGGGTTCATATAGAGAACATTCCAGGGAAAGTCAGACATGACCTAATGGTATGCAAAAGGCTTGAAGGGAAGTCTTGCGGATACAACCCGGGAATTAAGAACTGGATGTAAACCACGATCGTCAGACTAATTGTGGTCTATGGGACAATAGTCTGGAACGATAGAACAAATTTGAAAACAGCTCAAATAGAGTTGGACAAGATACAGAGACTAGCCTATGTTGGCATAACAGGCACTATTAGAACCTGTCCTACAGAACGCTGGAGATTCTATCAGATTTGAGTCCGCAACACAAGGTAGTGAAAACAAAACCTTTGCAGTCTATGGTTCGCTTGATAGGAGATAAGCTTAGCATGAAAGTCACTAAGTGATCAAATTGCTAACTAATTCTACTTTAACCGTCCCTTGGACGGAACCAGTTCCCTCTAAGATTTTTAAATGAACTTCGCAACGAGACTTAATAACAAAAAAAAAAAAAATTTAGTAACCTGAAAGTTGCGATATCTTTAAAAAGGGGGACAGTTTTGTGTTATACGAACAGACCTTGGAACGGGAGCGGAAATTTTTGGTACCAGAATGAAACATTTCCGATCCCATGGGGAAACTCACAGATATGTATACGCGGAAGTCTATGAACATCGAAAGATGTGCTCAATTCAACTTGGATAGAACAAAGGGAAAAGACAAAGCGTTAGACAGAGCAATACTCTCTGATAGTCAGCCACCATTCGAGCACTCGGCTCTTATGAGGTTAAATCGAAAATAGTAAGGGACTATCAGCTAGGCAAACAGAATAAAGTTAACCTTTGCCAGGTCCCATGTTAAGTGGAAATTCTGAGCAAATAGCAAGCAGGCGAGATTGTTTAATGGAGTGGGGCGGAAAGGGATACTAAACGAAGAAAAATATAAAGAGAGACAAAGACTCTTTTCAATCCAAGTGGATTTAAGGCTATCAAACCTTCTGTTGGGAAATTACAATAAACGACTGTAAACAAATAAGCTGAGGTTGATAACATTTCTTTTGTTAGGCCACTGTAGACTCAAAGTACACTTATTCAGAATGTGGATTGTCTCAAACCCAACATCTAGATACTGTGACGATAACAAATAATCATCGGACCCCTTTTTTGGAACCTGTGAGATATTAATGCATCCCAGAAGCAAAAACCTGGATGCATACCAGGTCCTGGGCAGAAAATTGGCATTATTAACACCAAGCAGCGAACCGCGGTGTGTCATAGCAATATGCTTGGAGAAGACATTATAGGGATGTGTATGGGTACTAAAGTACCTTTTCACCGCAATAATAACAAGATAGAAAATAAGTTTTTGTCCCATAAAACATCACACATTTTCGACAAAATTAATTACTAATTTCGTTGACGTATAAATTAATTAAAGGAAATATGCTCTCAACGTTGACTGTTGACACCATATGCTATATTTTTTGTGGAAATCTTCTGGTTCATCACAATGTTTTACTTTAAATATTTACTTTCAAAAATGAATCTGTATTCGTTTTCCTCAATTTCTTCAAATCTTTTTCATCCTTTGCACATCACTGTTGATTTTGAAGTGATTTCACAAAATGGAGATATTTTTAGTTTTACTTACACTTAAAAAAATTAAGTCATATAACTGAATATAATTTTATCTTTCGAAGACTGTTTAATAATAAGTAATCATCAGATAATTAAAGTACAACTATAGACGAATTAATTTAAAAGAATTATGACACAATAAACACAATTTTTTTTCAGGGTAACTTTAAAGTAGAAGTTTTTCAATAAAGTTGAAACAGTTTACCTGTATTTACAACCTGCAACATTTTTACATATTTTGTTTACGCAGGAAACGAAATATTTTGTTGACTGAAATGGTAAAATTATTTTCTTCCCACAACTGAAACACTTTAACAGCAACAGTCTGGTGGTTTTCTAGTGATCAAAATAAGAAAATAACCACATTTTGTATATGTAAACAATTTGTATGTGCAATAAGTAAATATGTTGGTAAAAGATTTTTTGTTATCATAGCGTAGTTGAAAACATTTTTCTAGAAATATTCCACAATTTACTTCTTTTTAAAATAAAATGCAGGAAAATATATGATGATATGATTTTTAAATTTTTACATCCGTGAAGAATTTTGTTGTATTATTCACATACAATTTAAATTGAGTATTTCGAACACTTTAAATAGAGGATGTGTTTTAAGCTTCTAAAGGTCTAATTGAAAAGATTTGAATTAATTGAATAATAATAGAAAATCAATAGACAGATTTTCTTTCTATTTATCTAAAATACTGAATGCTAAATAAAAGGATTGAGTACGTAATATTCTTGCTTTTATTTACTTATCGTTCTAATGCAAATTATTCATCTATAGGGTGGGCCATTTAAAAGTTTAAATTTAAAAATGCAGTAAACCAAAAACGGTTTCAAATTTTGCCAAATTTATTTTTTTGTTGTTGGGAAGTACAGTACAGTACAGTACAGTAGATATGGAATATTATTTCATTCGTATGACTGCCGCGGCTGGCCTCACGAACTAGGTACCGATCGAACCAATTTCCCTGCACTTTTTTCGATTGGAGGGAATGGTATCTCGACAATGGCATCACGAATGCTGGCCTTCAAATGCTCAATTGTCACTGGTTGGTCGGCATAATACTTTTCTTTAACGGCGTCCAACGATCAAATCGGCTAATTAAACAGCCATCAAACGTTTGACGCAATAAATCGATTGTGGCATAAGATGTGTGGTACGTTGTACAATCCTGTTGAAACCCAACATCGTTCACACCTCTTCACCATGAAGAGCGGATACAAAACAAATCGGTTATCATGGCGCGATAGGCGTCTCCATTGACCATGTCCGCTTCACAAGCTTTCCGAACAGTCACTGTAAGATCACGTGTGGGTTTTCTGAGTCACAAATACGGCATTAACGTACCCACCAAGTGGAAATAATATACCGAATATTGTGACAGAATAGAATGACATAAGTATTGTCAGATTCGAAAAAACCAATGGTTCAAAATTTAAACCGATAGATGACCCACCCGATATAATTATAAATGTAAAAGCAATATTTAATCAACAGATGATATACTCAATAGAGTGTTTACAGTCGATTAAAAATAACTAAGCCTCTTGTGTTTATTAGTACCGATGTGAAGTGTGTGTCAAGATACAAATTCTTCATAGGGAACGATTGTTGTGGACGAGCAATATTTTTCTGTAGATTTATATCAAAACAGTGAACAAACAAACAATATATTTTTTCATCGTGTTAAAGATGGCAAATTTACCAGAATATGATAATTTGCGGAAAGTTTCATTTTTTCTGCCATTTAAAAAAAATGCTAGGGCGTCGCGTCGAATTCTTGTCGAGGCGGTTCTGAGATAACGATTTTGATGATGAACCTGGAAGACCACCAAAAAAGTTTGAAGATGCCGAATTGCAAACAATATTGAATGAAGATGACACTTTGAGTCAGAAACAAATGGCAGAAATATATAATTTTTCACAATAAAAAATTTCTGACCTAAATTTAAAACCTATGGGAAAGGATAGAATTTCATATGATTGTTGCCAAAATTATTTTAAGGTAGGTAGTGTGCAATTGTTTAATTGAATTTCAATTTTTTTTAATTTATTTTTAAAAAATATCACTAATGTTTGATTTTAAAAATAAAGATTTAAATATAAAAGCTTCGACGTAAATAAAAGCATTTAAAGTCGCGTGGCCTCCATTAATGTAAACAGATTACTACCTATGAAATTACGTATAAAGTTGTGTGCCACTCTTTTGTGATGAAACGTGTAAATACTGAAAGCGAAACAGAAAAGTATGCAATCGATTAACCTACTTTTGTATCCCCACTTCAAAAGAATAAGAAAACTAATAAATAAATAAAATATAGAACCGTTCTATAAGGTTTTTAACAACCAGATACAGAAGCAGAAAATATTTACTTTAGGGTAGGAAGAGTTTTTTGCAATTTATTTTTGTCGACATTATTCACACGTTGTTTTCCATAATTCTTAACAAATTAATTAATTTTTCCACAACAAGCAAATTGAACGACAGAAGAAGTTCTTTAATAAACGAATGATATTGCAAGTTTTTGACATACAGATAAATTGTTTTTTTTATATATTGAGGGAAGAACATCCTAATGTCGATAGTATCTCACATACACTTTGTTTTATTTAAATTAAAGAGAGAAAGCGCTTAATGATATACCCAATAGCTGCGTGTTATGTTTACCTGGTGTTGGAAATATTAAAAACAATTTTTCAAATGTCCAATCATATACAGTCAAAGAAAAATTCTACATACAACAGTATATTAATACTAATTTTTTTGTATTTTTCTAATAAGTTCTGGGTTATATTTTGTTAAATTCATTTTTGCCTTCAAACATTCTTAATTGTAACTGCAACAATGCATAACACTCTTTTCAATTTGATAAAAATCAAGGAGAAAAAAGTCTTCATACAGTTGTGTACATGCAGCTGACTGTTTATCATACATTTTTTCATATGAGCGGCTATACTAGGTTTCAGCCCAAGATAGAAACATTGCAGCTGTCATTGGCGTGATATTTAACAAATACTAGAAAAGGTCTCATGAATGGATAATCTTCGTGGTGGCCGCTTGCAACACTTCCATGGAATAATAACAATATTTAGTAGATATTTACAAAAGGTAACATAACAACTGTGACACACATTTGCAGTCAAATTGCGTTTTTGTGTTGCCTCATTGATTATAATCAAAATTCCTGTTGCTGTTGTCAAATTGAGTCCATATATTCTGTTTTGTTTAACCTTTCTGCTGTGAAAACATTTTGGGTAAGGCATTCTATAAACGCTTTGTTGCGATTTTGTTTCTCTTTTATTGTGTAATCTTGTGACAGAAACCTTTTTTCTGATAAAGCTGCAGTGGTCTATATTCCAATCATAGCAGCAGTTCGCAGCCACATGGTCAGAAAAGTCATTTCCTTTGTGCTCACATTTAGCCTTTAATTTCATAGCAAATTATATTTGTATAATATCGTATAACGGGTGATTTTTTAGCTATTATCTTTTTGGCAACACTGGTTTAAACAGCTCACGCACGTCTCGTGTTTTGTTTCATTGTCAAACATCTTCAGTTTGGTCTATAATTTAACTATGGTCTATAATTTAACTATATATCTTACAAACGAACAACGCTTGCAAATCATTGAATTTTATTATCAAAATGCGTGCTCTGTTTAGAAAGTTCATCGCGCGCTTCTTCCCTTTTACGGTCAGTTTAAGCGACCCACTGAAGCGGCTATTCGGGCTAAATTTCGCACCAAATTTACATTGTTGGACATTAAACCATCAACACGCTTACGTAGGGTGCGAACTGAAGAAAATATCGCAGCTGTATCGGCCAGTGTTAATGATGACCATCAGTTATCTATTCGTCGCCGTTCGCATCAATTGGGCCTCTGTTACTCAACAACGTGGAAATTTTTGCGGAAGGATTTAGGTGTGAAGCCTTTCAAAATACAGCTGGTGCAAGAATTGAAGTCGAACGACCTACCGCAACGCAGAATTTTTGATGAATGGGCTCTTGGAATGTTGGACGAAGATTCACTTCTTTATCGAAAATCTTTATTGTATTCAGCGACGAAGCTCATTTTTGGCTCAATGGATACGTAAATAAGCAGAATTGTCGATTTTGGAGTGAAGATCAGCCAGAAGCATTGCAAAAGCAAAAAAGCCAATGCATCCAGAAAAAGTCACAATTTGGTGCGGTTTATGGGCTGGTGGCATTATTGGACCGTACTTCTTCAAAGATGCTGCGAATCGTAACGTAACTGCGAATGGTGGGCGCTACCGTGAGATGATATCCAACTTTTTTTTGCCCAAAATGCGAGAGATGACTTGCATGACATATGGTTTCAACAAGACGGTGCCACATGCCACACAGCACGCGTAACAATGGACTTATCGAGAGGCGAATTCGGTGAACATTTTATTTTACGTTAGGGACCGGTCAATTGGCCGCCTAGATCGTACGATTAAACGCCTTTAGACTATTTTGTGTGGAGCTATGTTAAAGCTCATGTCTATACAGACAAGCCCGCTTCTTGACGCATTGGAAGACAACATTGAAGCATTTATTCGTGAGATACCGGCCGAAATGTTGGAAAGAGTATGCGAAAATTAGACTAAGCGGATGGACCATTTGAGGCGCAGTCGCGGTCAACGTTTGCACGAAATAATCTTCAAACATTAAATTATATGGACCGTACTATCGATTCAAATAAAGATTTCATGCATTTTTCAAAATTTTATGTGTTTTTTTTTTTGAAAAATTTTCCTATAGGTCTTAAAAAATCACCCATTATAATATTATTATATAGCTAAAGCTGTCTGTAGCCTGTCTGCAACTAGTGCAAAAAACTTTGCAGATATCAGTTGGAATAATGGAATGGAATAAGAGTAGACTGCATGGGAAGTGCTTTTTTGCCATGATTTACAATAGGCAACAGAAAATTGCTTTCGCATGCAAAATAACCACAAAATGATGGCATTCAGATATGCACCTTTATTGTGTAAATCGTAATAAACGCCATTATTGAGCTCAATGTTTCATATAAAATTTCAATAATTATTGCACAATAAGTACGCAAATGGTTATAATATGAGTAAAACTTAAAATGCAGCACTGTCATAAGTCTGTTTAGTGAGCATATTAAAATTAATCGAACAACGACAATCAAAACACCAAAACAAAAAACAAAATAAAAACAATGTTGTTGAGCCCACAAGCTGTTTTGTTTACCAGCTGTCAAATAAATGTTGAATAAGCAGCTGAACTTATAATATTGTACTGAATAAAACGAATATTGACTCAATAAAAGTGCATATCTGAACTTAGTATAACGTGCTGAATCAATAAATATAATTATTAAACATATTAAGGCTACTTAAGTTTACATGTCCGCAAACAACACCAACAACAAAAATCGCCAACTTTTTAGCCGCTTATTTATTTTAAAGACTGTAAATTACGCAGGTGTTTGACATTCAGATATAAAATAGAATTTGTTTGCGTTTTTAATAATTATTTTTTAATATAAAATTTATAATAATTTATCTTTGACTTCTTTGAACTTCTTAGTTTCATTTCGTTTACGGCTTACATCCATAAATACATACATATATAAACCACAAGTTGAAAAAGTATTAAAAACACGAATAAAAAATAGCAAAAACTAACTGCAAGTTGTAATTCTTTAATTGCCGTTGGAAAAAAACTTTTTTTAAATTAATCTCATACCCTTTTAACTGATAACACCACCAGAAAGTTTTTGGCCAATACTTAACGACTCCAAATTAAATATTTTTCATTTTATTTTTTATTTTTCTTTTTAACATTAATTTTATAACTTTGAATTAGATAGAGACCGATAATGCAAAAGTTTCTTTCTGCTCTAGTTTTTTTTTTTGTGGTAAGTGGGAATATATAAGATTTGGCATAAGGTAATTTAAGGTAATGCTTTAAACTGATTATCAAAAGGCAAACAGTACACAGCTTTAGGAATGTTTTATGTCTTTCTTTTTATTCTTTAAATATGAACTTCGGCATATGTCTGCTGCGACCACAAGTTACGAGGTCTATTGGATTCAAACAATTTTTGACTGTTTCTGCCAATAAACCAGACCGTATGGCATCACATGCATCCAGAGCTACTTTTTATCATCAAAAGTCAATGACTTAACATAGCTGCATAAAAAGTTATCCAAAAGCGTTAAATTGTCCGAACGGGGGCCAGGGATGAGGAAGTTTATGTCTAACTTAGTAATTTTTCGGAACAGAAATTCAGCTGGCAAGGACCAATAGTACTTCGCATTTACAGCAACGGCAGCTCTTTGCCCATTTCCACGAAAGTATCGATGATGCCGCTGGCGTGTAAGCCACACTAGAAATTCGATTTTCAATGACTTGAGGATTGTGTTTTTAATTTTGCTTATTCACGTAGCCACTTCACCAGGAATGACTTTCATCGGTAAACAGAATTCATTGTAAAAATTTTCATCTTCGGCCAGTTCTAAATGTGGCCAATCAGCAAAATTTCGACAACAACAAAGGTCAATTGGCTTCAGTTCTTGTATGAACTACGTTTTATAGGATCCAAGATGCTCACGGAATATTTTCCACGTATTTGAAGGAAAGCCAACTTCGCACTACAACAGTAATATTCGCCACGTTACGCACGCGTTCTGGATATAGAAGAGTAAAGTTAGTGCGAAAACGTTCAATGGATTGCTTACTGGGTCGAATATAGACCGTAAAGTAGACAAAGTATTCTATAAAACAGAAGTCTAGCAGGTAGTGTGTTGATTTTTTAGACGTGAGGGCACGGCTCAAAACTCCAGATCGGACATCTCTAACAATCTATTTCTTTGGCAACTGCATCTCAGCAGATTTCTGGAAAAAACTCTGAGAGTAAATAAAATTGCCATGAAAAAGATTCTCAAAAACCTGTCGTTCGGAGTAGACTTTAAACTGCAGGTTCCCCGTTACTCATGTATAAAATTAACACACACAATATACATAAGGTTACATAAGGTTGTAATCCTGACTGAAGGCTTTTAATGACCAATAAGGTATGTATGTTTCATATACTTCCCGAACAGTTTCTTTTTCAAAGTAATTTTCCGCAATGTGGAAGTATATCAGTGGAGTTCAACGAAACATGATGATTTGTTCTAACCTACTGAGCAGAAATGTCAACATAGTTTGACATTTTTAATTTTTAATCAATAGTTTTCATCTAAAAAACTCTATACATAACACGGAGATTATTTTTAAAACTATACATAATCGTTTAATTTTTAACACTTGAAGCAGTCCCCGCATTCAATAACAACGCCATAATACTGACAATTAATGACATTTTGATGAGTATATAAATATTGTACATGCATAAAAATTCGCTAATTTTGAATCTCTACTTTTAAAAACAATTTTTTTGTTTTTGCTCTCGATGATTCATATTAAGGATGCGATTGGGAAGATACAATCGACCGCCTACTAACATAGCGGAACCTTGGGTAACCTGTAGGTATAGAATTAAATAATATTTTTAGTAAATTCAATGCGAATTTGGTGAAAAATATATCCAGAAGTATTTTTAGTGAGAGAGTAAAAATATTTTTTCAAAGAATTGATCTTTGCTGGGTGCATATTTTTTCATCTTTCAACCATTTTGTAGATTCCATGCCAATAAAAATATTCGTGGTTTGAAGTAAACCATTTAGTCACAAACTCTTCGACTTCCTCAGTGGAATCAGCAATGAAAGCAAATAGTAGCCGCTCACTTCATACATAGAAGCAAGGAACTAAGATAACGTACCCAATTTAATAATCGATAGTTGGTCCAGGCGTACATGCAAAGCTGCTAAAATTTTTATGTGTAATATTTTTTATTTTAAATTAATTCAATTTATTCACTAATTTAGTAATGAATAATTATTGAAACCAGTATAAAATAAAAAATTATTATTTACCTTTTAATTAAACTTTTAATAAAAATAAAACTCTGGATATCCACTTTTTTTAATCCCTAGTGTAAAAGTGTATTTGTTTGTGTTTAATACATTCAATACATAATTGGTCATTACAACCCTTCAGTCAGGATTACGACCTAGCTTCTCACACCACTTATGTTGTGTGTATTAATACTATACGTGTTTAAAGTCGAATCCTAAAGATAGATTTTTGGGAAACTTTTCATGGCATTTTTATTTACTGTCAGAGTTTTTGCCAGAAATCTGCTGAGAGAAATTTTGTCGAAGACATATTTTTTATATTTCGTTTTGTTAGAGATATCTGATCTGGGGTTTTAACCAACCGTGGTCTCATGTATAATAAGCCAACACACAAGGGCGACCAAGCTTTACTTGCTTAAGTAAAATAATTTCACATCCGTAACAAGGGCTCGAACTCTTTATCGTCCTAAATCCCTACTGAATCCAAGGTTTCTAAAATATGACATATGCGATCGTCGCATATTAATTTGTATTTTACAATAAAGATTTGCAAAGCTTGAAAGAAAACTTATTGATCGAACGTTTGTAGCCTATAGAGGCAGCTTTGTTAGTGCATCAAAAGACGAATAATGTCAATGTGTTACAGGGTAGTGTTTTGTCATCCCTTTTATAGTTAATGCTTGCGTATGAGTTTCTAAGCCAACAAGAGTGTTCACTTAACTTTAAAACTACAAGCGGAAGGATTAACGCCGTCCGAATAAATAACTCAATCTTCCCAAATTACACATCTTGGTAGTACATGAATTGACCAATTTATAGAAACTGGCTCTTGGAACTGGTCTGTCAACTATTAGGTCAATAAACTATCCAATAACAGCAACTGCTTCGAATTCTGTCATATCGCACACTCGACCATGCATAAAAATACTAATATCCTTGTTCAAAACGGATACACTGCTTGGCTCGTAATATTTTGTATTTCCTTGGTTACATTTGTTTAAGCAAGAGGGATACTGTAGCCCTCATCTCTATGTAAAGAATATTTACGCAGGACAATATAATAATCGTAACATGTATAGAGATGTAAGCTAAATTGTTATTGATCTGGACTAGATAATCTTATTAATGTATATACAGTCGTGGTCATATAATTAGAACATTCGTACATAGTGAATTATTCGTTTTATTTTGGAAATAGAATAGAATAGGAAAATAAAGAAGTAATCAATTGTAAAAGACATCAAACTTATCATTCCAAAAGTCCCGTTAAAAAATTAAGAGATGATAAAAAATAGAACAAATGAGAGATCAAAATAATGTTTTAATTATATGACCACCACTGTATGTACATATAGTTTTAAGATTTGAATACTTATTATTTCTTCAATTTCAAATTGAAGTTTTTGAATCTGTAATTTAATAAAAAAATAAAAAAATAACGAAAAAAGACAAAAAATTTATTTAAAATAAATTTAAGTAGAGTGTATCCTATGTAAAGTAGTACATATTTGTCTGGTAAATCTCTCATCTTTTCTTATAACTTCATTAGACAACCATTTAATTTTTCTTAATATATTTACGAAATAAAATATCATTTATTTTAAAATCCCAATACCTTAATTTCTTTGCTTCGCTATTGACCCATTTCAATTGTATTTTCTTGACTTCATGATAGAAAGATAATTTAATTACCTTCGTTTTTCAATATAATTGATGCAAAGGTAAAAAGTATTATTTTATCATACTTTTGGTTTTCATGATACCTTTCGTGGAATCAAATATTTTGCTTGACTACATAATTTCCTATGGGTATTTTATGTTTTGCTTTTTACTTGTGGCTATAAAAATCAAAAACCGGTGAGTTTACTTTTTTCTATCAAAAAATTTTAGGAAAGTTTCCATTCATTTTATTGAAATTATTGTTTTTGGTGATTTTGTAATCCTTTTTTAAATGAAAAAAGACTTAAGTTTTTACCATTAATCATAATTATTTTTTCTTTTCTTTATTTTTCCTCATTTTTTTTTTGTTGAAAATTTTGTTTTTTAAGATATTTTTGTATGCCCCAAAAGTTAAAAATAAAAGATTAAAATCTTGCGTAAGTATCAATACATACATATTTGCTTTAGAGTAATATTTTATTGCTCTTATATACAGGAAGCATAATTAAATATACTGGTACTGTTTATAATTTTTGTAAAAATTCTCTTCTTATAAATTCATATCTATTTGTTTGTGTAATTTCTGTTTACCGTATGGCATGTGAATATTGTTGTTAAAAACTTGGAATGGAAAACCAATTGTGTCGCCAGACTATTGTGCTCTGCAGAAGAGACGTTTTTCCTTCAGAATGTTTAAATGATTACGCAAATGAAGAGAAGTTCTTTGAGTTTGTTTTTACATTTCTATTTAAATTCAATCTTGTGTGTGTATTAACCTGTGATGTATTATATTAAATGGTTACGTATACTTTTAAGAAAAAATTCTAAAACTTGACCAATATTAAATTTTTGTTTTTTTTTGTTTAAAGTTATATCACATAAAATACTCGCCTGCAGATGCCCTGCATATAATGTCCTTGGTTAACAATTTTTACTCGCATTGTTGGTATATTTGTATATACATACCTTGGCACAGTTGATATTCGTCCTAGTAGCCTATAATTGAAAATATCGATTTTAAGTGAAAAGATAGTTTAACGTGGGGCAGTTTGCTTTCCTACCAACATTGAACATTTAATTAAAAGCTATATAAACACCAGGTGCATACTCTTGGCAAGAGTCCTTTTACTTAACGGCAAGCTGTGTAGAATAAAATTGAAAAATAAAAATTATTTTGTTATTAAAAGTCATTTTAAAGTAAATTTATTCAGAATCCTGGCATATTTTTCTTTTACGACTCGAAGAGTAGAATTACAAGAAGAAATATCTGTTTTTTGTTTGTTTATTGAAAATTTATTATTAAATAGTTAAAATTATATTTGGAAACATGAATTAAAACCATTTTAAGGTTAAGTGAAAATGTGACTAATTACACTAAAGACAAAAAGAAAGTGTAATACTCTTTTAACCTTTTCTCAACATCACAGTGCTAATGCAAATTCCTTGCAAATTTTTGTGTTCATCTTCTCTAAATTGGTCGCTCTATTCTTATTCTCCTAAAGTCAATCACGTTGCTAGATATTTATTCTCTAGACATCCATTTCTTCTATCTTCTCCAATACTTTTCAAGACATTATTTTCCTAGGCATCATAAGAATATGATCCAGCCTAAATCATTCCATTTTTATGAACCATTCACAATTTCTAAAAGCTGCCCTAACTTACAATTGTATCTAATTCTACTGCCTAATAGCCTCATTAGGTTAAATATTTTTCTTAAATTTTTTTGTTGGAAGGGTAGGTAGATGTCATCAGTACATCCGTACTAGATGAGTGAGTGCATATTTTTTAAGATTTAAGGCCAATATTACAACTTGTCGTTCACTAAAAGGAGGATTTACCAAGTTTGCCCTTTGTTCCAAGTGTTTTGAGATGCAAAAAAGTGTTCATTAAAGTTGTTTTCTAACAAAACAAGTTTTTTCAAAAAACTCAAAATTTCAATAAATTCAACAATAACACGAAACATTTACATTTTTAAATAAAATATTGTGTATTTTATTAGTCCCGGACTAAAGTAGCAAAGAAACATCAGTAGAGGGCACCGGTCTAGGGTTTTTCTTTAAAAATGTTGATACTTTTGTAGAAAACATTTTTTTTTATTCTTCCCAGAAATAAAAAGTTTTTAAAAAAAATAACAGAAAGAGGTTAAAGGTGACTTTAAAGTTCACTTTAGCTAAACTTACCTTTACATAAACCCAACTTTAAAGGAAATTGTAATAATGGCCCTTACATTAGCTAACCATATACATACGTATTTTTATTATAACGTAATGGATTGACAAGGGAATTGTGAATGTCTGTCAGCATGAAAATATTTTTGTATTTAAAAACTCCTGAAAAAAATTTAAAATATTTCATTTCATAAAACAATTGGAAAAAGGCAAAACTTTTCAATATTCTTAATTAAGTTTATCAAACAAGAATGGCAGTGAACGGTTTTAATTGTTATTGTATTTGTTTCTGACCTACATAAATTACAAACAATTTTTGCTTTAAACAAACAAATACTTTACTGAGTCGATTCTATTGCTTAAAGTATAATTTTTTTTTATTTGCTACAAAAAAGTATTTATGTACATGAAAAAGTTGAACAATCAAGAAATTTTATTAAAAATACAATGTAATGGATAAAATTTGTAAAGAAAATAATAAAACGAGAAAGAACATTTTTTTTATTATTTTAACACAATTGTGCACCCACTGTTCATTTTAACACAGTTTAAATTATGTAAACAGGGCTTCACAGAAACTGGGAAAAAGTAGCAGTAAAAGTTGCCATTATGGTACTATATCATTGTATTCTCGTTTAAACGTTATTTTAAAGACGTAAAAAGTCTGTATATTTTTAAGAAAGTTATAGCAAATTAATTCAAAGAAGTCAGACTTAATACTATTCACAAGACTGACGACAAAATTTCTCAATTTGCACCTTCTAGTATCAATGGAGTAGCTTCCGCTCTATGCTATCGCAACAAATATACATAACATAACATAATTGGTCATTACAACTGTTCAGTCAAGATTACGACCTAGTTTCTCACACCACTTATATTATGTGTGTTAATTTTATACATGACTGGCGGGACCTACAGTTTAAAGTCGACTCCGAACGACAGATTTTTGAGAAACTTTTCATTGCAATTTTATTTACTTTAAGAGTTTTTGCCAGGAATCTGCTGATGCTTGATATCTGGCCCAAACCCCAGGCTTTACGTCCAATAGCACACTACCTACTAGACTACAGCAACAAATATGTCAGAATTAAATTAAACAGTCACGTAAACTGTAACATGGAGGCACAAAACCAGTACCGCTAGGGTAGCAGCAATATGAAAGGAACTGTAAAGTTACCTTTAACTTATTTTCGTTATTACAACTTACAGATAAAATTTTTCAAAAATATGGCAGGGCCGGAACAATGTCGATAAAACTGCTCAATTATACAAGTTTTTTTAACGCAGTGGCAACCACGGGCTTCGTTTTTTTTGCTGTATATGCTCATTTTGTTTAAATTTGAAGTTGCCATAATGAAAATAATATATAATATGGCAAGTTCAAACATAAAGTGACCTTTAAATGTTAAAGGTAGGATGATCTTCCCTTTAACTCAACGATCACTTCTATCTTATTGGATACTCATAATAACGAAAAACAATTTATCTGCTCGTTAAAATCCTCCCTTTAGTTAACGGCAAGTTGTAATAATGGCGCTTACTCTTTGAACCACATTCTGACAGGCATTATGCACTATTCTTAACAGTCTAATAACAGATGTGTGCGCGAAAGAAGCAGCTACACACACGGTAAAGTCATAGTCTTGGATAAACTTGATTTCGAACTATTTATTGACTATTATTGACACTATTCATGGACCTCATTTGTTATTAATTTTATGACAAAATTTAGTCAAGGAATTTATTTATCTTGTCTCCGCCGTTAACACCAAAAATTATGAAAGTCTGAAGATCACGCATATCGTACGTCAAAAATTATACTCTACAAGACGTTCACCCCACCCGTGCTTCTTTATGACGCAGCGGCATGGACCTTATTAAGCACTGATGCAGCAGCCTTGAGAGTTTTCGAGAGAAAAGTCCTACGTAAGATCTTCGGTCCAGTGCGAGTTGGCGACGATATCCGCATCCGATCCAAAAGTGAGCTGTATGAGCTCCTAACGGCATAGACGTTGTGCAGCGTATTAATGTCCAGCGGCTGCGCTGGCTCGGCCATGTCATTCGAATGGAGGAGGATGCTCCGGCGAGATGGCTATTTGATGCGGGGATCTGTGGAAGTCGACAAAGAGGACGAATATGTATGTGTTGGAAAGAAAAAATCGAGGAAGCCTCCTCATCGATTGATGTGACCAACTGGCGTAGGTGCGCAAGAAGCAGAAGTGCCTGAAAGGATGTGTTGCGGCAGGCCGAAATCCGTTAATCGGGTTGTTAATGGTCAATAAAGTAAGTAAGTAAGTAATTTAAGATTTTGTTCCTAATTTTATGAAAAAATTACCATACATATGCTTTAATAACGATTATCTAGATGAACAAAATAATATCATTAAAGTTTAAGTTTATATAAAACAAAGTATGTGTGAGATATCACCGAAATTTTTTATTCTTGTTGTCATTTTAAAATATAACATGGTTCAAATATTCGTCACGAATCCGCTAAATGGAGTACATTCGAAATATCAAATTTTCCGTGACTCTGGTGCGTAATGAATTTTATCGATAGTATGGGTAACGTTGGGTTTAAGGACCGATGTCGTTTGTGGCTTATTTGTATACATCTTCGACTTAAGAAAACACCACAAGATAAGCTTCATGTCAGTTGACAATGCCCTTAAATTCCCAATGTGGCATAAGCTGTCCAGCACGTAGCGTTGCCTGTTGAAGGTACATGACATTGATGTCCAGATCATCCAATTCAGACCAAAAGAAGTTGTTAAGCAATTGACCTATAGAGCACAAAGTTAACAGTGCCAATGTCGTTCAAGCAATGTCATTTAAAACAAACGCGGACCTGGCCAATGCCATTTAAAACAAATACGGACTGATAAAATCGCCAGCGTGAAGTAAACATATAACACTAATTTTTTGAGATGCATTTGACGCACAGGGATTGACATACTCATTCACCTAGAAATGGGTCTTCTTGTTTAGGATGATTTCTAGATGGTCAATTAGCACCAGAATACATTCAGCGAGCACACTTCGTTGTCCATGGTCGATTGACTTCAGTTCTTGCGCTAGTTGAACCTTGTATGGATATTGTTAGATCGTTTTTTGGTAGGACTAGTAGGGAAAAAGCCCACGGTACCTTCCACTAATAGATAATACAATTTTTTTATTTGCACGTGTTATTGAATGATATATCCGTTCATGATGATTTGGCGAAACAGACTAAATGAGTTGACGGGTTCACAGTTATCAACTGTTCAGGCCCTTTTGGAATACCCGATTCAATACTGTATTACATAACTTATAACTTACAGAACTTGAAATATTTTATTTAAAATTTAGAGAAATTTCTGCAGTTGACTAGTTTAAAACAATATTTAATAAAATGGAACAACTTAAGTACATCATAAATTAAATTTCTTGCAGCTGCTTTACAAAATTTTTGATTTTAATTTTCTTTTCATGGATTCACCGAAATGCTTTTTCGATTGCTTTTAACCGAAACATGTTTGAAGAGGCTGTGTTTTTAGTGGTTTTCGTTGTAGTTTTAGTGGCTGGCATTTTATTGTTTAAACGTGACTGACAATAGATGCTGCGTATTTTCTTATTTGGCTTAAAGTTAGACGGGGGTGTCGTTGTTATTTGATATAAAAAAGTTTTTCTTTATATTCGATATTAAATGTTGGCATAGCTCTGCAAGTGAAATTTATCAATTGACTTTGCGTTTATGATTTTTCTCTTGTTTTATACTATTTTGTGTATCATTATTTTGTAAGGAATTAAATTAAGAGTAAATTTGTAACGTATAAAAAATTTAAATTGACATTTTTAAATTGCCAAAAGGGTCAATTGTTATCGCCATTGTTTTAAAGCAAATAAAAAAGAAAATTTCAAAGAGGACTTAAAAATTCAAAAACTTTTTAATTCTGGCTTATGTATCATATGATACATACATACGACTTTCCTATGGATTTATTTATGTACCGTATGCAATTTTTTAAGCTTTCAAAGATTTTATAAAGTTTTATCATAAATAATACATTATTTATGGTATTTGAGAAGGAATTGAAAGTTAAGTGTTGGATGAAAGTGAACAGGTTGAATATGTTCTTGATATTGATAGAAGTAATCGTATGTATGAAGCTTATTAGCTTATTAGACGTCAGACCAAGGTCCAAACATCAGGTCAGATATTTCCAATTTACACCAAAAGGTTGTGATGACCGATTATATATGTATGTATGTTATATTCCTACTGCTGAAGGCTATGAAGAAAAAGAAAAAATATCATTCGCTTTGATATGTGCTACTAGGAAATGTGCCTTCAGCCAATACTGAATTGAGAGCGGTTCTGATGAAACTTATAAATCGCCACAAAGCAAGGGTACTAGATGTCAAATTATTACTATTTAGAAAAAATAAAACCAAGCTGACATGAAGTGTTTAATTTTTACGTTAAAACCCATACTGCAGTGTACATCATATCAAAAATTTTGGCGTAAATTTCATAAATGTGATAATAAAATATAATAATGTACAATGGTTTTATTAAAATGAATTAAAATAATTTAAAATATTTGAATTTTTTAACAAAATCTATCAATAATCGAGACAATTCTATATACTACAAGTATCTATCAAAACTAAGCTAGAATTATGAAGTTTTTTTAAGTCTCGATCTAGGGTCAAATAAAATGTATCCGTACATCTTAGGAAAGAGAAACATATCCTGTCTTTAACATAATTATTTTTTTTTAATTTCTTTTGTTTAGCAAAATCAAGAATTCTATGTTGTTAATAATTATAATGTAATGTAATAATAATAATAATAATACATTTATTATATATATATGTATATAATAGAACATAAAAATTAACATCAAACTTAGTGCAAACAACAAAGATCCCAAAAAATTCGTATTGGCGTAAAAGAGTTGATTGTGAAAATGCGCAATGATGGCAAAAGGTTGCGGGAAAATGCTGATAATATTAGCCAAGATTATTAGTTCAATATGTGGCAAAAACTTAACACAAAATAAAGCATTCATCCTGAATTCCAGGAAGAGTTCAAGCAGAAATGAGAGACACTTCCTTGTGAAGGAAAATCGAATGGATAATTTGATTAAAATAACTATTCTGTGAAACAGTTAAAAACTATTCGAATTTATAAAATGGCTTTATTGAATGCAAAAATCTTACAGCATTTTTTGGTTATGGACAAATATAAGCCCTTTTCTTTTATAGGTTTATAGGTTTAGTGTACTTGTCTAATCATAGAGTAATGAGATAATTTATTTGGACCTTGCACACATCTTTCTGCGCTTACGCCTTTAATTTGTGCTGCAAGATATAAGTCAGGTAATTTCTGGTAAATAGTTGTATTTACTGGCAAGACCCTGATTAATATTTCTGGATCAGATGGCAGACGATTTGTTTGACGTAGGAAAAGCAGTCCATTGTAGTTGAAGAATTTAAAACCGTCAAGTAGGCAGTATGAAGTGCAGTGGCCACTGTCAGTGCCTCAAATCTTCTGTTTGAGGAAATTATGACCGACAAATGAAGTCGCCGTAGTCTAGTAGGTAGTGTGTTGGCTTCTTACCACGGTTCAACCCCAGGTCACACATCAAAAGGATATATGAAATGGATGAATGGTTTCTATACAATGGTACAAAAATAATACTCCATCACCTAAAAGCTTCCTAAAGTTTTTAAGCTGTATTTTGCAGCGTATAATAACTAATAAGCAAGAGCTCCAAGTTTTTGCCGCCAAAGGACTTCAAGCCAGTTATTAAAAAGGAATCAGTAATAAATCAATTTAAATGTTCATTGCTGTACGGAGATTTTTTTGAGAAAACATTTGAGATTGTTTTAGGAGTGTTTTGTATAATTAAAGTTTTTAAACAAAATATTTGTATCCAATTGTTATAAGCAAAAATTGAGTTTTTTAAAACAACTTTACTTTGTTCAAATCTGGTAAATAGTTTCTGAAATCTTGTGTAAATTGTCTCTGCATGTATGTATGTATATATGCTCTTACATACTAAAAGTTTACTTTAACAGAATTACAGATTAGACATACCCTTTATTGGAATTGCATAAATAAAAAGCAATAATTGCATATTTCAAATGCAAACACACACATAGATAAGCAAGAAGGACATACAAATATAATGAACAACGGCGGGTATTTATGACATTTATGGCTTAATTTATTAGCGGAACTCAATTGCGAATTTTTACCACAAAAACTCTTAAATTGCAATGTAAAGCAAACCGAGTCATTCCCAATAAAGACAAAGAACCCTATTGCGAGAGATTATGGTTGAATATGAAAACAAAAGCTAGAGACATATTTATTGATAATAGAATCACAGAGGGAATTCGTTAAAAAAACAATAGAATTTACAAAACAATAATGTTTGCACGAAAACATTAACAACCAAACAAACAGCTCTTGTGCACATACACTTATGTATATATATTTTAATATTTTTGTGAAAATTTTTAAATATATGCATGGAATGTATGCTCACAATATACAGTGGTGGACAGACTTATAGTGGTTATATTTGAGAAATTTCATGAAATTTAAGCAATATTATGTGAAAATAACACTATGCGACAAAATAAAAAAAATTAAAGACACCCAGCTAATGACATAGTGTAGGTTGTGAGTTTTGTTGAGTAGAACTCAAAAATATTCTTTTTATATTTCTTGATAAAAAAAACTGTTTCTCTGGACTTTACGCATAAATTTATTGATTACACAAGCATTTCTGAACCGATATCCAAAATTTAAACCTTATTAGAAAGGATACCTTTAAACGGTATAAATACATATGTATGTATATACATTATTTGACTTAATATGCCATGAGTTTTGATGAGGTAAACTTAACAAATGAGAATTTATTCATATTTTTTCAAGTTTGTCCGTTCATAGCAGAAAACTTTAATTAAAAAATATGAAATAGGTGATGACATTCTGAAGTGCATTATCTTGTGAGGAGATTGACACTTCGTTTAATTAAATAGGACAGAAATTAGCGTAGTTATTATTTAAATAGTCTAACAGTCGAGTTATATTTTTCATACATACATTTTTTCAAATGAACGTTTATTTCAAAAATTTTCAGAATTTTTGATGGATCTTGATTGTTTACCGAAAAATGTCTAAATTTCACGTTTGATCGACCACCAGAAGTTGGCCAATGTTTGCGCAAAACGAAATAATAATATTTGCTAAAAACGCAAATATTAGCCGATTTCTGGTAGTCGTGAAAACGTGAAATTGACACATTTTGCGATAAACAATCAAGATTCATCAAAAATTCTGAAAATTTTTGAACTGAAAGTTCATTTGATAAGATGACATATGTATGTATATAAGAAGTATAACACGACTGTTATACTATTTAAATAATAACTACGGCAACTTTTGTAGGATTTAATCAAACAAAGTGTCAATCTCTTCACAAGATAATGCACTATTAGAATGTCATCACGTATTTTATATTTTTTTAATTAAATTTTGCAATTAAGAATGATCAAACTTGAAAAAATGAGAAAAAATAATATTTTCCGAGTTTACCCAAAAAAACTCATAACACGTAAGTTTGAACCATATGTTTATGTATACTATTTTAAAGGCTCATCTGTCCTCTTAGTAAAAAACTTTTGATATTGAAAATAGATTAAAAAACTTTTAGGTAATCAATAATTTTGTGAGAAAAGATCAAAAATGCCGTTTTTGTCAAATAGAACAAGTTTGGAATGTTCGAGAAATAAAAAAAAATTATTTTTGAGTTCTACTCAATAAAACTCACAATCTACACTATGTCATTAGGTGGGTGTATTTTGACTGTCACACCGTGTAATTGAGGTTTTTTATATTCATTTCATTACTTTGTTTCTATATTTTTATAAAACAAAAAATTTTAATATTTTGCACAAACCAAAAGAAAAATAATTAAACGTTTCTGGTGACCACATATTTTTGCTCAGCAAAAGGATGGATACCGCCAACAAGAACTAGGGTAAATTAAGTTTTAAAATCAAAGGCCCTATATATTAAAATGTTATACCCAATACTTAGTAGAATATCCCTTAAAGTCAAGCACTCCATTAAATCCATTTAGCCCATTTGTATAGCGGGTTCTGTTTATATTTGCGGTCATTCACTCATGAGCAAGTTTTTCAGTTGACTTTTCTGTGAGGGTTAGTGACTACATAACTCTTGTTCCAAATGATCTCCTAAATACTCTCTTGGAGTCCTATCGGGACTTTATGTAAGAGCCTGTGGGGACTTTAGTAGGTAAATCATATTTTTTCATTAGCAGCAGTATGCTTAGGTTCATTGACTTGTTAGAAGTAATAACCATTACGAATTTCTAATTCTTTCGAACTTTAGGTAAATTTGTTCGTTGGAATGTTAAGATACTGTTACAAAAATGGAAACGGTGTACCATCGTTTAACACTAACACTGTAAACAAAGCTACACAAACAAATACAACGAGCTTGTTACAAGTAAACCAACAACATCAGTATGAAAGAAATGGGATAGAATAAGATAGACGAGTAAGCGAACGCAACAACAAGCAATGTGAACAAAATACACAGACGACAACGAAGTCGCAATAGAGTTCTCCAAAAAGCGAAACCACGAACGTTCGACTTCAATAGCCTTCATCAGACTGTTTACGTGGGATATAAAAAGGCAAGATAATGCAGGCAACCACTAGTAAGAATTCAGTCAGTCTTGTGTGAAGACGGAGTCGAGGTTTGAAGATCGCCATAGTAAAGACCTGCCGAACAATTGTTGGTGCTTACGCGAACAGAAATGTAAAGAAGAATAGCGAACTATGCAAATTATTGTTGGATTCATCAAGTTGCGAACAGTGGCACATAAAATAGTGCGAACAATAAAGAATTTATCTAAATCTTAACACAAATTTATTTTTATTTTGTTTGCAAGCAACGAACTCATATTTTAAACGTTTTTAAAAAGATAAAAACGTAACAATATGTGTATGAGTAATTGCATTTTAAATTTTCCAACACAGCGAAAACAGTTGACAATAATTGGCAATTTTGTAGTATTGACAGCGAATTTGCTGTTGTATTCGTCGTTGCTATATAATTTTTGTATTTTTTGCATGTTTTTCAATTGTTTCATCTTGGACATAATTTTTATATCGCTTTATATATATTTTTTTATAGCTATACTATTAATGTACGAGTCTGGATCCAGATGTCTAGAAATTTTTGAATTTTTCGCCTTTTAGATGAAAGGTCAACATTGCTCTTGCCAGTAGGCATCTGACAGCTGATTTCATATAAAATTTGAAAAAGTTGCCCACATTGAGGGCCATTATTACAACTTGCCGTTAAAGTTTGGTTTAGTTAAAGGTAACTTCAGCTAAAGTGAACTTTAAAGTTACCTTTTACTTATTTTCGTTGTTACAACCAAATGATAAATAAAGTTAACTTTTATATATGCCATATAAAAATATGGCAACGGCGGGCTTCTTTTTTGTTGTATTTGCTCATTTTGTTCATATTTGAAGTTGCCATATTGAAAATAATATATAATATGGCAAGTTCAAATGTAAACTTAACTTTAAGAGTTACCAGTAGGATGATCCTCCCTTTAGCATAACGCTCACTTCACTTATAATAATGAAAAACAATTTATCTGCCCGTTAAAATCCTTCCAAGTTATAATAATGGCCCTTAGAGTGTGTTTAAAAACCGTAAAAAAAGTGAATTTCGTGTCCAAATGGCATAGTAAAAACATGAATAAGGCGACGAATTGCCCCGTCATCCAGCAGTAAGTACGTAAACTACCAGTAAGTATGTAAAATGTATAGAAATAAATCAAAGAAAAGATATTTGATTTCAATAATGAATTTATTCCACAAGCAAATCTACTTTGATGAGCATGAATTTAATTTTTTAAAACGTTGGGTCTAGTATATAGAGCTCAAAGAACTATTTTGAAAAATCAAATCATTCTATTAACGTGCATTTAAGCAGTGACTGTTTTATTTATCCATCCTCGTATACACAATTAAAGCAGTGCCAATAGGCAATATTGCCAGTGAGAGAAGAAAAGGTTTTAAATATGAGTCTGCATTAGTATTTTATCAGATTTTAAAAATGTAGTTTTGCCAACATTTAAAGTTTTGTGAGAAACCGAACGCAACATTAAAGCTTTGCCATAAACATTGAATTTAATTCAATTTATTTATGGCAGCAATGTAAACTTGTCGATTATATTTCAAGAGTTTGTCAGTCTCTGGCCAGGGATATTTAAATAAGGTATAGTGTGAGTCAGATACAATTGATATGTTTTATTTGTCTGAAAGACCTACTGATACTATTGCGTCCGAAATATAACATCGTTCAACTGTCCGCCACAGCTTCTATGGGAGGAGTGCATTTATAAGGCTGAATTTAATCGATGCCATGGGTTATGAAGGACAGCCATAGTCGGCTTAAGAAAACCTCACAAGAAAAAGTCCAACGGGGCGTAATTATATAATCTCGATGGCCAGTTCACATCACCAACGCGTGAGACGATCATGCTTTCAGATCAATTGTACAGAATATCCAACGTGGCATGATATCATCCAGATCATCCAATTTAGGTTAAGCCAAGTTAGTGCTCACCATTGCTAACTCCCATATTCGAAAATTTTGTTTGTTCATTCTGAAGTGAGCCTATTGCTGAAGATAATTTTTGAGGACAATTTGGGTCAGTTGCCGTCTTTCCATTCAGTTAACACACGTCGTGTATCGTCAGTTTCTGGGTCAGTTGAATTTTGTGTGTATATATGCCCAAGTCACGATGCAAAATTCGTAGTCTTCAAAATGATGAATCTTGTGAGCGACTTGAAACCGACTGAAATTTACGTGTCCAACACATTGCGAAAAATCATTACATGCGTTAAAAACGACTGGTAGTGCTTTTTGGTGCACTGGATATGTATTTTTCAAAAATGTGCCTAGAAAAACTGTTGCCGTTAATTCTAAAAACGATAACATAGTTTTTATAGTTGAAATTGAAGATTACGAACTGGAAGGTGTGGACTTATAACAATACTATAATACACAATCAATTTTGCATTATTGCATGCGCCGTTTCCACAAATTCCAATTTCCCGTTGTTTTATTCTTTATTGTAATACAATATTAGTATGATAGATCATATTAGCCTCCTAAAAGGTTTCTTAATACTTTAAAATAAATGTTGTTTCAGTAGTTGTTGGTATTTTAACCCATTAACGCCTGACCCTAGAATCCGTGGTCCGATTTCAGTGAAATTTGGCACAAATAGTATTTGGTGTATTTGTTTTGATATGAATATTTTTATTTATTTTTTAAGTGTCGTGGGGGTCTCTGTAGGGCATTGGTATTTTTGTACCCACTTCGACATAAGTGTGTTCTGAAATAAATTTTTTTCCCTTTATTATATGACGGCTACACAACATCGTTAAACTATATTTGAGAGTTTTATTGAAAATGTGCATTAAAAATTAAATGGCATATTTTTCCATAGTCCTTCTCTAGATGATTGCATATTTTGGTCGCGATTCCCTAAAGATGTACATATAGGGCAAGCCAATACGATTTGGCTACAAATACTGGGTGTTAGCATCTATGACAGAATATTGTTATTCCTTTATCCCATATGCTGGCGTATCTGCTGACTACGGCCTTGGAGAAAACATGGTACTACGACTATTAGAGAATATTTCAGATCCAAGCCAATATAATGTTTCATTCAACAACTTTTTTACAAGACATAATTTATTATGTACATTATCTCGAGAAGGTTATTTTGCAACAGGTACTGTTCGAGATAATCGGAGCAATTACGCATTGTTGGATGATATTAAATTGATGAAAAAGAAACCTCGGGGTTCATCAGATTTTTGCTTTGACAAATATAAAAATATTAACGCAATTCGCTGGAACGATAATACGGTAATCACCTGCACACATATTTATACCTATGTTATGTATGTTATACCTACAGCTGCGTGCAACTAATTAAGGACACGAAGCTTACATGTGGGCTTGAAGCAAAAATACAAATGGTTGTATGATATTGTCAAAATTTGACCAAGTTTAGTTAATTAAACTGTTAGTCGTAGAAAATAACTACTTATTGTGCCAAATAAATTATTATTTATAAAGCTGTGAGCCATTTTTTTAAAGAATATTGATTTCAGTCGTGCATATAATTAAGGACACACCGTAAACTTCATGAAAAACATGTATTTATTAGAAAAAAAATCAATATTTTGTTGCAAAACCATTGTTGTCGATAACAGCTTGACATTTCCGAGGCATCGAGGTAACAAGACTTTCATATACACTGGTTGGAACGGCCTCCCAAGCTTCCTTTGTTTCGGCGAAGAGATCATCAAAATTGCTTATTTTTACTGAGCTTACTTGGGTTTTTACAACTTAAATGAATTGAAGTCGCCGTAGTCTAGTGTGATGGCTTATTAGACGAAATAACAGGGTTCAAACCCCATGTCAGACATCGAAACGAAATATAAAAAAATATTTCTTCGGCGACTTTTTCTCAGCAGATTGCTGGCAAAAATTCGGAGAGAAAATAAAATTGCCATGAAAAGTTTCTCAAAAATTTACTGTTACATTTTTAAGAGATAACAAGCAAATTACCAAAGCTCCTAAAAAAAATTTTAAAATAATAATTAAGTGTTTAAAAAAATAGATAGTGACTATTAAAAAACATAAAATAAAAAATACTAACTGAATAAAGAAAAATATTAACGAATTAATATAAAAAAATCTAATTATGGCTGAATGCAGTAAATGCAGATCAGCAATTAGAGGTGAAAGTGGTATTCGCTGTAATGGCGTATGTGATAAAGTTTACCATTTTACGAAAAAATGTGCCGGGATTGATCAATATTCGGCAAAAATAATTGATGAAGATAATTTCGTCCGTTTTATGTGCGACGATTGTTTACAATATATCCATAATGTAGATCTAGTTTTAAAAGAAATACAAGATGGTGTTGACAAAAACAAAGTAACATTAAAGGAATATAAACATGAATTTGAAAGCTCACTAAAACAAAACGAAATAGAAATTAAAGAATTACTTGAAGCTATAGAAAAGCGATACGATGAAAGATTTAAAAAAATTGATAATATTCAAAAACTATGTGAGAAAAATGTCCAAGAAGTTAGTAAACTTTATGGAAATGTAAATGAAATAGAAAACAAAAACAAAGATATGTTTAGTTCAATTGAAAAGAATAATGTAAACATGTGTAATGAAATTAAGAAAATTGTAAAAGAAACAAATGTCAAACCGAAAATGACATATGCCCAAACAGTGGCAAATAAATTGGTGATGCCAGACTTAGCAAAAAATGTCCCCTTAGTAATAAAACCTAAGGAGAAACAAAGTAATGAAAAAACAAAGGCTGATTTAAATGAAAAAGTGGACCCAATAAACTTTAAGATAACTAATGTCGAAAATAGAAGAAATGGTACTGTTGTTATTCAAAGCATTGACAATGAAGAAAGAGAGAAAATAAAAGAAGCTATAGAAAAGGAAATAAGTGAAAAGTATGAAGTTAAGGTTCCGAAACAAACTGAAATGCAATTGTTAATAACTGACATGAATTTTAAATTGGAAGAAAAGGACTTATTAGAAAAATTAAGAAAACAAAATGAAATACTTGAAAATAGTGAAATTGAAATAATAAAAATTTTTGAAACAAAAAGATTTAACAGAACAATATTTAATGCAAAAATAAAAATAGACAATGATTCGTACCCAAAAGTATTATCAGGCCAGAAGCTTAATGTAGGATGGGATAGGTGTAGAGTGTTCGACGGTACAAATGTAACGCAATGTTTTAAATGCCAAGGATACAACCACAAATCATCAGAATGCAAAAATCAGGATACATGCTACAAATGTCACGGTAACCACAAAAGTAAAGAATGCAAAAAGGAAATAGTAAACAAATGTATAAATTGTATAAAAGAAAATAGAAGGCTGAACTTAGGTCTTGACGACAACCATTGCACTAACAACAGAGAATGTCCAGTATATCAAAATAAATTAACATTGAAAATGAAAAGAATAGGCTTGACAGTTTAACAACCACAGAAATTATATGGAATATATACAAACATTCAAGGACTTTTAAATAACTTTGCCCAGTTGGAAAACATAGTCGAAACTGTTAAACCAGAGTTCATATTGCTTTCTGAAACTCATATCAGTTATAAAATTGATGAAAAAGAATATGAAATAAAAGAATATGATAACTATCCCACAATTTCAAATTCCTCGAAAACTGGAGGGGTAATATTATATATTAAAAAGCAATGGTGCATAATTAAAATAAAGGAACATATAGCAGACTCCAAACACTGGATCAGTGCGTATATGGCTACACGAGAACATATCTCGTTTATAATAGTAATTGTTTATAGATCACCAAGCAGTTCCAAAACTGAATTTTGTGATATTTTTCAAGAGTTTTTAGATGAAATATGTGAAAAAAGCTGTGATATTTTAATAGCAGGAGATTTTAATATCGACTGGTATAAAGATTTTTATAAAAATAAATTTGAAAATATATTAGATGACAATGGTCTTAAACAAATTATAAATGAATACACCAGAATAACACAAAACTCGAAAACCTTAATAGACTACATAATAACGAACAATGAAATAATTACGGCAAAAAATAATATAAACAACAAAATCGCAGATCATGAATGCATAGACATTTTTATTGAGTTTGAAATAAATGATACTGAAAGACAAAATAAAGATATAGAAATTTTTAAATACAATAAAAATAGTTTTAAAAATGAAATCAGTGTAATATTACAATGTAATGAAATTAATGATCTAAACGAATATGTACGCGATATTGATAGATGTTTTGAAAATACAATAAAAAAATTTACAATAAAAAAGACAATTAATGAGAAAAGTAAAAATAAATGGTTTAATAATGAACTCAGACTTCTTAAACAAGAAAAAATAAATAAGTACCAAAAAGCGATTATTGAAAACACTACTGAAGCATGGAACAGCTATAAATCGATAAGAAACACTTATAAAGTTAATATTGAAAACGAAAAACATAAATACATAAATAATAAAATAACTAACACAAGCAATCAAAAAGAAATGTGGAATAAAATAAAAGAATTAGTGATAAAAAAACCCAGAAATGTGATTAAAACTGTGATATTTAACCAAATAGAATATAAGGACAACTTAGATATAGCCAATAATTTTAATAATTATTTCGTTAATAGCATTACTGATATAAGAAACTCCATTGAAAGCGTGCAATTTGAAAATAAAATTCCTGTGATAAACATTAAATTTGAATTTCGTGCAATATCTTTATTAGAACTAAAAATTATATGTAGAAATATTAAGAAAAAACCTGACTATAAGAAAATATCAAGCAATATATTACTAGATAATTGGGATATAACTGGCAATATTATACTGAACATTATAAATAAATCACTTGAAATAGGAGAGTTCCCAGAAAATTGGAAGGAATCATTAATTACCCCAATTGAAAAAGTAAAGAATACTAATATATGCGAGGAATACCGCCCAATAAATATTCTAAAAACACTTGAAAAAATTTTGGAACAAGTAGTTAAAAATCAACTTGAACACTATTTAGAACATAATAAAATATTATCAAAATACCAGTCAGGTTTCAGAAAAAAATATTCGTGTGAAACAGCATTAAACTACATAATAAACAGATGGAAAAATATGAAGCGGAATAATAAAATATTGGCGATTTTTCTTGACTTCAAAAGGGCTTTTGAAACTATAGATAGAAAAATTTTAATAAAGAAATTACATAGTTATGGAATTAAGGACAAAGAATTAAAATGGTTTCAATCATATTTAACCAATAGAATGCAAATTACTAGAGTTAATAACGTGGAATCAAGTGCAATAGTAAATGACTATGGAGTTCCTCAAGGCTCAATTTTAGGAGCACTTTTATTTATTATATACATAAATGATATGGAAAAAGTACTGGAGAAGTGTGAAATTATTTTATATGCAGATGACACCTTAATTTTTACGGAAGGAGAAACAGAAAATATTTGCCACGAAAATCTTTCAAGTGATATGAACAATATTAATAAATGGCTAAAAATTAACAAGTTAAAATTAAATGAAAATAAAACTAAACTAATGGAGATAAATATGAATTCTAATATAACATTAAAAATAAACAATATAACAATAGAAAAAGTTAATTCTATTAAATATCTGGGTTTTATAATTGACAATGATTTAAAATTTAAAGAACACATTGAATACATATGTAAAAAAATCGGGAAAAAAATCGGGTTTTTTAAACGAGTAAGAAACAGCTTATCAATAATAACATCAATAAACATATATAATACTATTATTAAACCACATTTCGAATATGGGTCAACGGTTTTATACACATGCTGTACAGATACACAAATAAACAGACTACAGAAATTACAAAATAAGGCAATGCGTACAATATTAAAACTTAACAGGTATGCGTCAGTAAGAGGTATGCTGGATACTTTAAAATGGCTTAAGATACAACAAAGACTAGAACTTAATACAATAAACTTCATCCAAAAAATAAAATGTGGAGATGCACCTAAATATTTGATCGAGCAAATAAGATATGTTGGGGAGTTTCAACCATACAACCTGAGGAATGCTTTAGATTTCAGGCTTCAGCGAGCAGACACGAGTGCAATGCAACGATCGTTATTTTATAAAGGACTAAGCTTTTACAACAATATGCCAAGTGATGTTAAAAATGAAACTAATAACAATATATTTAGGAAAAAATTAGTATCTTTTATAAAAAATGTTAATGTATATCCGAGCTAAACTCTGTAAAGTTTTTTCTAAAATTATTTGTAATTTTCAAAAGTATTAATAAAATACTACTTATTAAATCAAAAAAAAAAAAAAAAAAAAAAAAAAAATCTGTCGTTCGGAGTCGGCTTTAAACTGTAGGTCCCGCCACTCATGTATAAAATTAAAACACAACATTAGTGGTGTGAGAATCCAGGCCGTAATCCTGACTGAAGGGTTGTAATGGCCAATTATGTATGTATGTATGTATTTTTATACCCATGTCATTTAAACGCACTTGTAGCTTAGGTAAGTAGACCAATTCAAGTAAAAGTATTTTAATCGGGTAGAAGATATATAATATTACATGGCAGCACAAGGTTTTCCTGAGAATATCATCCACACATATTCCGCAGGAGTTCTTTCTACAAAATTTTGATTTTGAAAAATTCGAGATCTTTGAACTTTTTGCTACCATCCCAAATATGTGAATATCATGAATTATTTCTTTATTCCTTGTTGAAGAAGCCTTTGGGCTTAATTTTTTTTGGGTATTTTTCTACCCATTTGGCGTTAATGGGTTAAATTAGAATATAAAATATTATTTTTATATTTAAAGATTATTTTCATTATATTTATTACCACCACTTTATACCCCGAACTGTGAGTCAGCCAGTCTGCCATTGAATCAACAAGCTAAGCAACAGAATTGTGGTATTTACAAATAAATCTGTTATGAACATTTGGTAGCAGTAATACACAAGTCCTTGTTCATTTTTGGGTACATTTTTGCACAAACATTGTGGCAGCAAAATCGTGGTTGTAGCCATAAATGAAATAAAACAAATTTACAATTTTATTTTAATTGTTCATAAATACAATTCTCTCATTCTCTCTGGGCATTTAATATTAAATTGATTGTGTACTTCACTTTCCCCTATTGTTTTCAGTAACAACTGTTGAAAGCACTTCTCGTATTTGGTTGGTTGAGTGAATTGAATAATTTTATTGTGCAGAAATAACTCTTTGACAGTATGTATGTTTTCGCTACTGTTTTATTTGTTATTGTTGTTTTATGTTAAAATATTTAGTGGTTTGTTGTTAGCCAAATAATTTGAATATAAATAGGTTTTTATATCCATCCCCCAACAAATTTAGTTCAAAATTTGTTTCTTTTTTTTTTTAAAAAAAGAAAATATATATCGTTGTTCTGTTATTGATTCCTAATGATTCTTAAAATATGCAATAGATCAAACATTTAGTTAGAGATGTACTTATACATACATACATAATTGGCCATTAGAACCCTTCAGTCAGGATTACGGCGTAGCCGTAATCACACCACTCCTGTTGTGTGTGTTAATTTTATACATGAGTGACGGGACGTACAGTTTAAAGTCGATTCCGAACGATAGATTTTTGAGAAACTTTTCATGCCAATTTTATTTACTCTCAGAGTTTTTGTCATCTACTGAGAGAATATTTCGTTTTGATGTCTGACCTGGTGTTTGAATCGCGGCCTTACGTCTAATAAGCCAGCACACTACCTACTGGACTACGGCGATTTATACAAGCTGTGTCCAAAAAATTAGGTGAATTTTAATATTTCGCGGGCTACATACACTCGACATTCGTCTCGAACATATGTTTTCGGTATATAGTATGTTTAGAGCCATTATTACAACTTGTCGTTAACTAAAAGCAGGATTTTAACGGGCAGATAAATTATTATATAAATATCATTATTATAAGTGGACAGTAAGGTAGAAGTGAGCGTTAAGCTAAAGGGAAGATCATCTTACCTGTCACTTTTAAAGTTAAGTTTATGTTTCAACTTAGCATACATACAACAAAAAAAGAAGTCCGTCGTTGCCACTGCGTTTAATTAAAAAATCTTTTTAATTGAGTAATGTTATCGACATTGCTCCGACACTGCCATATTTGTGAAAATGTTAACTTTATTTTATCATTAGGTTGTAATAACGAAAAAGTTAAAGGTGACTTTAAAGTTCACTTTAGCTAAAGTTACGTTTTACTAAACACAACTTTAACGGTAAGTTGTAATAATGGCCTTTAGTGTGCTTGTGAGAGTCATAAATTGTTTTTCGTTTATGACAATTTTCTGCCTTCGAAAAAATAAAAATAGATCAAAGAAGTTGCATCAAATTTTGTGTAAAAAATGGTATTATGTGCTCAAAAACACTTGAAATGTTGATGAATGTTAACAATTCGTGAGAGATGCTAGTGAGATTTCTTTTGTCTAAATTCAAAAATGTTTAAACGAACATCGCTGCCACACGCTTCATGCTTTAAATTTCAAACAAAAAAAAAATGCATGACATAAGCCAAACGAAATGCAGACATCCTCAGCATATTCTCTAATTGTGAATATCGATTTTTAAACAATTTCATCGGTTATTGGTTGATGTTGATTGGCATTGTCGTTCACACCTTCTCGGCCTTATTTTCGAATAAGGGGGTACTCTCACCGTTTCATTTCAAGTAAATTTTATCACTTGATTTCATAATGTTTCAAAATTGTCTTGCTGTGTCTTGTGGCCCATTCTGGGCGTTTTTTCATCGTTTTCCTTCAATTTCTGGGTCAGTTGAATTTTGTACGGGTGAAGGCCCAAGTCAAGAGGAAAAATTCTTCAAGTTGCGGTCTATGAAAGGACGAGTTCTTATGATCCATGCTAAATCGAAATCTCACGGATAGCGATGATAAAGTTTCCTTAGATCTTACGTTTCGCTGACGAACTTTTACTAAACCAATTGACTCGAATTTATATCCTACAGTGCGAATACTCTACCCGGTGGTGCTGAATGCTACATCAGCCTCAATAAAATTGACTTAAAGCTATCATGGAGACTGAATATTCAGTAGATGACTTGGAAGGAACAATGTGCAGAAATTCAATGGATATGAGCGGAGTCTAATACATTATATTCGCTTGTTGTATCTGTTCTACCTCTGAATCCAGGATACGGTGGATTTAATTGGATACAAGGAACACTAGGAACATTTTGTTCTATAGTAGAGAGATGAACCTTAGTTGGCATCACATGTGGATGTTATTCTTCATTTACTCCCGATGTAAAATCTTTTTAGAATGAATAAAATTATACCTTGTGTGTTTCAGTATGGTGGGTCACTAGGCACTTCGGAAGGAACTAACGTGGCTGGGTCAGGTTATTTTGCTATGTTTCTTAACATTCCTCGGCCGGGTAGCTGCAGTGAGGTCCAAATCTCTTCTTCTTACTCTAGTTGGTCTGTTCACTACATTCAAGATTTCTAGGTTTCTAGCACTATGTGCTGCTAATGTGCTGCCACTGATAATGTGGTAAACCTTAATAATTGGGGTTTTTGTCCTTGTCTATGCTCAACAGTTCGCCTTTTCTCATCATGCTTCAGCTGGATTCATATCATGCTCAGATAAAGTTTCATGAAAGTTTTTGCAGTCAGTATCTCTTGCATCATACTGAACTGAGTTGATATTAGGTCCACCTTTATACAGAAATTAGTATGTCGTTATTGAGAAGGAGGGCCACTGTCACACTGCTGTCGCTAAGTAATATTCGTCCTTCCGCCAACCTGACTGATCCTCAGCATGGCTGCAAAACTCCAAAATCCGCCTCTGGGATTACTGCTCCTCAATTGCCCTTCAATGTGTTCTCCGTGAGTATAAGACTTCACATCATTATGATATAATATTTCATAATGGTATGAACTATACCCCCTGTTCCGTTCTTTTTTGCCGCTATTAAAACTTTAAAAGAATTTTTATTATGGTGGCAGGAAAATATATCCATGAATGAAATTCTTTGCACGACTGAACTCGTGAAAGCAAATTTCTTATACAGAAGGAAATTTTTATGCATGAGTGTCACATTCACTTTTTTCTCCATCAGAAGAATTTTGACAAGAATTTGAATTCATTGTTTGTGGGAAACTACCATAGAAACCAACAAATCAGTGAATACATGAATGAACGAACGTCTAAAATAGTGGGGCGCAAATACTCACGTTAGCATGCAACGTCACTTTTGCAAAATGGTCCAATCTATTATTGTTGAAATGAAGACGAATGTAAACGCTTGTATAAATATTCATACCATCAAAAACTCCCACAAGTATTTCCAAAATGTGGGTTAAACAAACAATCGGAAAACTGTGCTTATAACACTACCATTTAGCCACCAGACAAACAAAATAGAAAATTTGAATACAACACTTTCACAGTTTAACGATTTTGTTTAACTAAAAAGCAACGACGTCGACAACATTACTTGCCACAAATTTTGCACTATTTTGTTTGCAAAGATGAAAGAATGGAAGGGTGTGTATGTACTTATGTACATTTATGTATTGCATGTAGTATTTAGTAGACATTGAAGAAAATTTCATATTACTGAGATATTTGAACATGAATACATATGTATGTAAACACAAATATCTAAAATTATATATAACATGTGTAGAACTCAAAATAACTACAGTTTAAGTTAGGTCAAATTGGCAGACATCTTAATAGCCGTTCTAACGCCGATTTTACCTATTCTGTCATGCCATCTCTCAATCATCCCGAGAATTTTATGAAGGTGAGAATTTTTCTCGAATCGCCTTTGGTTGTTTTGTCACTAAATTCTAGATGTCCAAGAATTCGTCTTCGCTGGACAATTACAAAGAAGAATAATAGGTATAAAATATGTCAAATTGCAAAGGTTACAGAAATACAGTGGCGAGCATAAATAAATACATAATTTTTACAAAATATTTTAAATCCAATAATAATAAATAAAATAAACGAAGAAAACATTTTCAAACTTTTTGTGTAACTTTTACTTCCAATTTGTAAAAAAAAGTAAAATCAAATATAGTTGAAAAAGAATATTCTTTAAGGAAAATTGTTGCAAAAGTTGGTGTTTCTCATCGGACAGTACTTTCAATCATTAAAACAGAAACGCAAAGTAATCCGAATATACAAGATCTCTCAATGATAAAGGCACATGGCTACTAGAGCGACTGTTACGAAAATATTGATAAACAAAAGCTACAAAAACAAAAACAACGGACTTGTATATATGATCCAAACAAAAATATATCAACAACATGAAGTCGCCGTAGTCTAGCAGGTAGTGTGTTGGCTTATTAGACGTAAAGCCAGGCGACTTTCTCTCAGCAGATTTCTGGCAAAAACTTGCCATGAAAAGTTTCTTAAAAATCTGTCGTTCGGAGTCGACTTTAGACTGTAGGTCCCACCGCTCATGTATAAAATTAACACACACAACATAAGGGGTGTGAAAAACTAGGTCGTAATCCTGACTGAAGGGTTGTAATGACCAATTATGTACGTATAGCAACAACATCAGTATAAAAAAGGGATAAACAAGTAAACGAACAGGCAACAACAACGACGCACATAAAATACACAAACAACAATAAGTAAACAACATGTTTATATTTATAGAAATTTCGCAGAGGCGAAGTTATTCTCCTTCAAGAGCATACATCAGAATGTTTTCCCCGCCATATAAAAGGCAAGGCAAAACAAGAAACGGAGTCAGTAAAAATTCTGTCAGTCACGTTGCGCGTGAAGAGAATAATCGTGGTTTGAAGATCTCCGTTACAAAGATTTACCGAACAATTGTTAGCGTTTACGCAAAAGGTTATAAAGAAGAATAACAAACAAAGCAAGTTGTTGTTAATTAAATCAAGTTGCGAACAGTGGCACACAGAATTGTGAGAACAATAAAGAATTTAATTAAAACTGAACATAAATTTATTTTTTTCTTTTATTTGCGATTTACGAACTCATATTTTAAACATTTTTAAAAGGGTAAAAACGTAACAATATGAAGTCAGAACCCCGAAAGCAGCAGCAAATGCTATCAACAAGAGTGTGAGTGAATGGACTGCACTACGTACATTGAGAGGAACCGGCTTAGTTTCAGCATTTAAACAGAAATGAGAAGGGAGCAAAATTGGATAAATGCTGTTAAATAATATTTACGCTGTCTTTTACATTTAAAAGGAAATAAGTTAATTTAAAATTGTTTTCAATTCGAGAATAGTCGACGTTTTTAATTGTTTTTTTATTTCAATAAATAAAATACAAATATCTCATATTATTATTATAATATTATGTATCCACTTTGGCTCGCCAGCGTATATGAATGAATGACATAGAGACTAATGAAGTGAATACCTCAATTCTTTGGTGAAATATAAAATTTACTCCTAAACTCAAACTTTTTCATTACATTGAAGAAAGAAAAGAAACCAAAATTGAAAGAAAAAAAAAGAGAGAATACATGAAAAGTAAAACTAAAATACGAAGTTTTAAAAAAAGTTTGTTCATGTTGCAATCCATTTTGTATTCTGTCATCCATAGCATTCATTCTTCTCAAGTTTTTATTGTCTGTCATCAGTTTCCTTTCTTCCTTTAATGTTTCCAGGGATTTATTTTTTTCAACCAGAGACACTTTAGTCAGATTTTAATGTCTCGACGTAATTTCTTTAGTTCTGGTTTAACTAAGCAAATTTAAAAAAATTTAATGAAGTTGAAACAGTGCCGATAAGTTTACTCTATGATTTGTTAATAGCTTTTGAAATAAATATATGATTAATATGGCAACGCAGTGGAATACTATTCTGCGGGCGTAATTGTCGTTAATTTTAGAACACCGCACATCTCAACATCATTACAACTCAGTTGGATATTACCAAGAGAATTACATTTAATATTTGAAATTCTTACTTTCATTGCATTCTACAAAACATCACATATAAAAGACAAGCAAAGCAGGCAACGGGATTAGACAGAATTCAGTCAGTCTTGTCCAAGGCGAATTCATAGAAGGTGGGAGCGTTGCTACAGCTAATGAAAATAACAATGTCAAAAAATTTATGTTTTTTGTGTGTTTTGTTTTGATAATCAATTTCGTTTTTTCTTATTGTGTCAGAAGTTTGTATATTTTTCTTCTTTTTCTTTTAAAATCATTTACATTTTTCTTCTCATCGTCATTCTTTAGTCAGCTGTTTGTATATTCTTCTTCTTTTTCTTTTAAAATCATTGACATTTTTAACATTTTTCTTCCCATTGTCATTCTTTAGTCAGCTATTTTTGACAAGATGATCACTTTTCAACAAAAAAAAGCAATTGTTGTTGTTTACATCAAGTTGTGAACAGTGCACAGAATTGTGCGAAAAATAAAAAATATATCTGAAACTAAACACAAAATTATTTTTTTTTTTGGTAATCTACGAAGTCATATTTTAAACGTTTTTAAAAGGGTAAAAACGTAACAATATATGAGAACATCTTTATACTATGTTCAGACATGTACTTTTATTGAATTAATATTCGGTTTATTGATAACAATATTTTTAGTGTTCAGAAACAAAATTTATTTCACAGCTGGTAAACAAAACAGCTGATTTCTTCAACAACATTGCTTTTAATTTAATGGCGAAAATTAGTGCCAAAAAAATTTGAGACAAAATGGAAAACAATTTAACATTGGCAAAGGTCTTACTAATGATTAACCGAAACGCCGAGCTGTTGCGGTTAGTAGGGAATATTTCTGGCTCCAAAGTGGCTTACCTTAGAAGGATGAGAAAGAAAAATTTGATAATACTGCATAACTTTTTTTGTTTGTCGTTGTTTTGTTTTTTGTTGTTGACATTTGAGTTGTCAAATATCAATAGAAAATGTTTGGAAAATAGTAATATGCTCACTGCACGTACTTATGACAGTGCTGTATTTGAAGTTTTAATCAATATTATAGCAATTTATTAAATATTGAGGTCAATAATGCAGTTTATTGCGATTTATTACATAGTATTACAGTTTTTGTAATATTTAGCCTGAAATTTTAGTAAATAAATTATTAACCTGTTCTCATTTATCCGTTATTTTAAAACTGGATGACGACGTTTGTTGATATCCAGCTTTTGTGAAAATATACAGGCAAACTGCTCAGTATTCACTCCCATATTAGATTTAACAACATTTCTAAAAAAAACTATACTAATGGAAATTTTAAATTCGAGTAGGTAATGGGTGTTTTTAGAGGTTAATAACTGTCAGTTTTCAACTCAGTTTTTGACAACCTATGCTTTTTGTTTAGCTTAGTTTGATATATCATTGTGGATAGACTTATACCAGAGTAGCGTTTGCAAATTGATGCATTTTTTTTATCAAAATAATGGATCGGTTTATCAAATTTTTCGTGCATTTCGTTCATTTTGTGACTCAAATAAATGTTCTTTAGAGTGCCTTATTCAAACATCAATGGAAAATCCCATTTTACGTAAATAAACAGAGTTGTTGCATTTGAAGTGAGGATAGTCCATAAGCTTTTATGCAAACCTAATTATATCCACAGAAAATTGTTGTTTTGTTGGTTTATAGGCTGTTAAAGTCTTATAATTCATATCGCGAAGGGAGGTGTAGGGAGGTGATAATAAATTGTTTCGTCTTTCAATTAGGTGACATTAATCTTGCTTACATGATGTTTCGACAGGATTTAGCCACAATAATCTGACACGCGTTTGGTATTTCCTGTATCCTTCGACCTTACTTATAAGTGGGCAAAATCATTATCTTCGTGGATAACACTGCTTTTCTTAAAGAACGTGAGAAACCCCCTAAGCACTTTTTCTTTTAAATGTATCAAATGAAAGGAGTCTAACGGTGCTCAATCACATGATCGTGGCAGCCAATTATCATTGCCACGACGTGAGATAACACGGCATTGAAATTCCCGTGCAAAATATCCAATGCATCGTTGGCAAGTGGGACCATCTTATCGGAAGCACATATCGTCCAGGTTCAGAACATCTAGAAGTTCGTTATTATCTAGCGATAGTGAACGGCATTCGCGGTAACTGTTTGGCCGACCACATTTTCGAACAAAAATACGACCTGGCCGCCAGTCCATAAACCTTAACAAAGAGTCACTGTATGTTAACGTATCGACTTTCTAACAATCAATCGTGGATTCCCATTTGTCCAAATGCGGCAATTCTGTTTGTTAACGAATCAAAGGTATACCTCGTCGCCGAAGTTGATTTTTTGTCTGTTCAACCAACAAAATGGCGTATTGACAGCGCTTGGAATGGTCAGTAGGCTTCAGCTCTTGAGTCAATTGTACCTTGTTAGCGTTTTAATTCAGTGATGTTCGTGAGATGTTCATTTGTTGGGTACAATAACAAGTCGAGGTTGAGGGCTTTCGGCGTGCATGCAAAGATGTTTTTAAAGTTCCACCGGCCCAGTTCGCTGAAATTTGCACTAAATTTTTCCGATTGTGGACATATTCGGTTGATTATGCTGACCAAAAAAATTACAAAGTGCACAAAAGACATTTTTATTTAAAGGTCCGTTTTCCAAAAAGGCTTCAACAATTTTAAAGCCGTGATCAATTGTGTACCTCTCCATATTTGAATTTGTCAATCACTGAAACAAAGAAACGTCCAATTAAGTTGGATAAAAACTTAACGTTATAAAAATAAAAGCCCTGTGAAAAATATTATTTGTGACAATTTTGTTATTGAATAATTTAACAGTGAGAGAAGTTGCATTCTGTGAACCACAAGGAAAAAATTGCTCAAAATGTACATGTGTATAGAGTACATCAATGTAGCAAATAATATAAAATATCTTATAAGAATATGCAAAGTTTTTTATAAGAACTAGCTGTACCCTGCGCGTGTTACTGCGCCACCAACTAAAATACATTTTAAGGAAAGACATTACACAAATGTCCAATTAATTTTGAATCATTTTATTGATTTTGTTTCCCGTTGTTCTGCCTGAGTAGTACGCATTCGATCAGTTTCTAGTCTCACTTATCGTTGTTCAAGTGGTTCAAGCGAACGGGTAATCGCACCAACCTCCGTCGACTCACGCGCAACAACTTTGTTATAAAATGCACAGTTTACGATTTAATTCATTTTAATTTTCAGTGGCACCACCTATCGGAGATTGGTCATACCAACTTAGAAACCTTCCCCGGCTCATGCGCAACAACTTTGCTAAAGATCATAACACGATCAAATGCATAGTTTACGATTCTATAAGATACAAACAAACAAACATTCATTTTTATACATGTATATAGACTATGGGAGGTGATACGCCAATCCGCCCATTTTGTTCATATATACGTCAAAGTCGTCCATACAAAATTTGAGGACTCTAGCTGTTGCAGTTTATGAGATATGCAACATTAAATACTTATTGGGTATGTGGGCGTGGCACCTCGCCTACTTGAAATTATAAATTAAAAATTAGTCCATAACTCCTTCCAGACATACAGGAAGATACTGTGAAAATTTCAAGAAAATCGGTCTAGCCGTTTAGCCGTCTGGAGGCTTCAAACAAACAAACAAACCCACAAACAAATAAACACACATTCATTTTTTATATATAAGATTTATTAGTTTATTCGTTTGCTTTTTAATCAATCAATTTCTTGTTTATAACATTTTGAGTTTAATAATTGTTAGTAATTTTTTCGTTGCCTTGTTTGTTTTTTTTATAATTTTTCAATCGGTTCATGTTCCCGTTTTCGGTTATATTTGTTTAATTGTGCAGTAGACGTTATCAATAAATTATTCCTTTTATTTTATTTTTCCTTTTATATTTCACTTTTTTGTTTTAAATTTTGGTGGTTATAATTCGTATAACAATAAAAGTTGAATGACATACACACAGAAACACGCTGTTATAGCAGAGTTTGCAGTCTTTATTTAATTAAAAAAATATCTTGGATTGTGGAATTCGATGGTAACGGTGCAATACTTATTGGGTGGTGGGATTTTCTCTGAAAAAATTTAGCTTTACTCAGACAGCCAGTCTGAGATCCTAAGAAACGTATTTTCAACGTCCGTCGTTGTTGATTTGTCAGGAACATTTCGGATCATTCAAAAGTAACTGCTACGTGGGTCCCGGGTAGTCGGGATATCGTTAAAAATTACATTGCAGATGAGCTGGCAGTTACGAAGCTTGCAATCTTAAACAAGATACAGAACATAGGTATTCCGATTGCCTTAGTTTATTTGACATTATCCACTCATTTTACGGGGAGGCTCAATTTTGATTCCAGCAAGAAGGTACCTACAATGCTTCTAGTCTGTGCTGAACACATATGGATAAGAGAGGACTGACTCGCTTCCATTCTTAAATTGCTTTCTTCCTTCCTTTGCACACCAATTATTCTCAGGGGCCACTGTCCTTTTGCTATGCATGCAAATGACTTTCACAGGATTTGTGAGTGACCGCCTTTCACCTTAGGTCACAATCTCTCTTGCCGCGTGATATTTGTCTTCTTACTTTTGACGTCCTTAAACGAGCTCTATAACATAAGTATTGTTGCAATAGTAAGATTTATTTTAGACTCGGATTGGTTTCCTGTAGGGAATATTTGAATATTGATATCACTATGTGCCTTAAAGTTGGTCGAAGTAAGACTTCTTTCCTTCAAGAAGTGGATGCCACGTTACTTTACCCAGCCTGCCCTGCATCCAATCTAAAATATAAAACAATTTTGTATAGGTCAGTACAACGAAGTCCATTGGCACAAACTGAATTTAAGAACTATATTCTACGTAAGACTCATCTAGTCGTTAACAATTTCGAAGTAATAATTAATATGAAATTGTTGATTGTTGCAACCGTAATTAAAATTGTTTTCTGGATTACTTCTTTAAATTACTGTTTCCTGTAGTAAAATTTTCCCAAAATCGTTCATTATATTTGGACGTAAACTGCATATAAATTACGCAGGTTACTCTCTACTTACTACTAAAGTCTTCAGCGCAGTATGTTGGCAAGTATTTTGTATATGATTGTCTGGAGCAGTTGACACCTCACTCTAATTTTTCTCGAAAAGTCAGGTGCAGCAATGAAGCCAATTTTACGATGAATGGCTAGGTGTACAAACAAAACTGTCGAATTTGGGATGATACCAATCTACATAAGAGCCAAGAGCGTTCAGAAATAGTCTATGTCTAGTGTAGATTTCGAACAAGACAAAACAAATATACTTTTTTTTGTTATGAAAAATAATGGTGCCACACATGATTTATAAATTTTTTTTATTACTTTTTCTTTTTTTAGTTTAAATACAACTGTGTACAAAGGAATGTCTTCCAATTTTTTCACTTTCTTATATAAAATATATATAAATTGAAATTACATACATACTACATGCATACATACATAATAGATCATTACAACCCTTCAGTCAGGATTACGACCCAGCTTCTCATACCACTTATGTTGTATGCGTTAATTTTATTTATTGGCGGGACCTTAACCAACGGCGGATGCTTTGTGAAACTTTTAATGGCAATTTTTTTTATTTTCTCACAAAGTTTTTGCCAGAAATCTGCTGAGCCGCCGAATATTTCGTTTTGTTAGAGATGTCTGACTTGGGTTTTGAACCGTGGCTTCACGTCCAATAAGCCAACACACTACTGAAAGAAAACTCTTGTTGTCAACCGAAAGCATATAAGTTTGGCTTAAAAAGAAGCCATGCTTTGACAGTTGTCTTAAAACATCAATCAAATTATTTTTCAAAATACAGTAAGACCCCGCTTAATGCGGGGGATAAGTTCCAATAACCTCCATCACTAAACGAAACAGAGTTAAACGAGGTAATTTTACACGTACATTTGTAATGGGGATCAGTGAAAAAGAACAGAGTAAGTTAATTTATGAGTTCTTTTTTTGTTTCATATATTTTGTAACATTTGTTGTTAAATAATTTTTAGTACATCGAGTATTTATTGCTAATATCGATTTTTATTCATAAAACATTTATGAAGATAACAAGAAGTTCGAATAAGGATCTCATGTTTCTGACAAGGAAGGTTTTTCTTCATTTGATATTCTTTGTTTTTTTTTTGACGAAGTCATATAAAGTCGTCTGTCTTTTCCTGTTTCGTTCATCAAGCAGTTGTCGATAACAAGATACCGCATCAATGATACTTCGTCTTGCTTTTGAACTTCTATCAAAATATAAATCATTTTGTATAAATTGATCCATAATTTCCGTTAAAGTAGCTAAACTTCTTTTTAGGAAATCCATTGAGAGTTCCCTTTGCTCCTCATCTTCAGAAACGTTAACTTCGTCATCTTCGTGCACTTGTTGTTCCACGAATTATTTAAGATCGTCGTTGGAAAGACCTTAGCCAGTTGTAACTAATACGACCGCGTAATACTGAAAAGCGTTAAGCGGAGCAGCTTCATTATATTTGCAAAAGCCCTGCTACCTTCCCCCACACGAATTTTCTCGCACATCTATAGAATATGTTAAATTAAATAAAAATAAACGTATAAATGTAAATAATTAATCTAAAAAATAGCACAAAGTTAAAAATGAAATGCATTTGGTTTCGAGGGGTGTGCAAATGATTTTGCTACCTGCAGATAATGTGTAGAAAATAAAAATTGTATGAATTTAAAAAAATGTTTTTCTTTATTATCATGAAAAATAAATACAATTTACAATTTAAATTAAAAAAAAAAAACATTTTTATTTTATTTGTTTGTGAATTGTTAAGTTCTTTTTAATAATAATTGGAAAATTAAAAGTGGATGTTAGAATGCATCTTTTAATTGTAAAATAAAATTTTATTTTGCAATTCAATTTATTTAAATTTTATATCACAGTTTTAATTTTTAATTATTTTTTATTGTTATAGCTTAAATAACTTTTTATTTTATTTTATAATTATTTTATTTTTTGTTTATTTTTAATATAAAGAATAATAAAATAATTAAATGCATGCTTGTGCATACGTTTTAAAATGCATGTTAAGTGGTTTTTTTATTACGAAATTGTTTACTTTGCAAGTAGCAACAAATTTTAAAGAAAAAGTATCAACAAATATTATAGAAATTAAATTTTATGCAAAACAAATGAAATAGAAAAGTAAAAATTTTTGTAAATTATGCAATAATTTTGATAAAAATTGCAAACTACAATAAAATTTATTAAAATATCAATTGAAAATCTTTAACATCCGCATTCAAACTATGTATTGTATTTTCAAAAATCATCTACCTGACGCTGGGATAGAACCCCTAATCGAAAAAGTGTATTACACCGATTTGATTCATGAATAATTCAAATGAAAGTATATCCAATGTAAGTCAGATTGAGTTGAACAAGTTCAAAATTGACCAAAACGCTCGAATATAAGCCCGAAGGTTTCAAAAAAACATACGTATTGATCTTTGAAATTTGAAAATTAAGTGTTTTGTGAACTATTCTGTTAAAGTTTAAATTCGAAATTTTTTTATTTTTTTTCTTATTAATATTGTTAACATCCACCCCATTGTGTTCAACTGTATTCGATCATTATATAACATCCACATTTGATAAACATGTTGCATAAAATTTCAACTGTGATGTAACTAATTCAAGTTTAGGTACTTCTGACAATAAAAATCTCATTAAGCATGTATTGCAACATTGTATCCTTACATGTATAAAGTTGACAGAGTTTATCAACAATCTTGCCATTGTCTACTTTGCAGGTATGGAATTTTCTAATGATGAAGAAATTAATTTAAATAAAATTTTAAATGTTGCTTAATACCAAAGAAATCCTATTGATTGTATTTTGAACGTTTTTGTTTGATGTCCAAATATAATATTATGGCAATGCAATGTTATAAATTTTTTTTTATTAATCTTCGGCCAGTCAATTAGTAATGTTGTCAATTTAAAATTCCAACAGCTTTCGTTCTATCCAATTAGAGTCTTCTCAGAAACTTACCTAGGCTTCAACCATATGTAGGAACGTTCCCTTTCTTTGCATCTTCAATCGATAATTAGTCACAATCAAACCATAAAAATCTGAAGATTTTATAAAAATTTTGAAAATATAAAAAAGTGTAAATAAAACAGCTATTTTTTAATCAATTTAAAAAGACCATTAAACTAAAAAAAAATGGTGCTTCTGTCCTTTGGCTTCGGCTGTCCAACATACATAATTGGTCATTATAACCCTTCAGTCAGGATTACGCCCTACTTTCTCACACCACTTATATTGTGTGTGTTAATTTTATACATGAATGGTGGGACCTACAGTTTAAAGTCGACTCCGAACGACAGATTTTTGAGAAACTTTTCATGGCAATTTTATTTACTCTCAGAGTTTTTGCCAGAAATCTGCTGAGAGGAAGTCGCCGAAGAAAAACTTTTTGTATTGATGTCTGGCCAGGGGCTCGAAACCTTGCTACCTACTAGACTGCGGTTATTAAGTTGTTTTAATTCTAGAACTCATATGTACTATAGTAAAAATTTGGTGTAGTTTTCAGATTTTACAGATCTAAGTAGGGTGTAGAGAACATAAAAGACTGTTAATACCGTTTATAATTTCATCAAGTTTAATTTTTCAAAATGTACCAGTAAATTAAAAAACTGCTATTGTTCTGCTCTGCTATAATTTCCTGATTGTTGACCAAAATATTTGCGATCTTTGGCTTTTATGTACTCATGCTCATGAATATGCATCGTATGGATGCAAAAGTACAACAGCAATAGCATGCACTTGAATACATACATATTTTTATAAGTTGATGTGTGTTTACTTTTCTTCGCATATGTATGAGGGCAAAAAGACAAAGTGAATGAAGTTTATGATGTAGTTTCTTTCATACAATTTCATTCCAACTTTTTGATTGTTCATCTGCCTTTGTTATCATATACCATTACTATCTTTAGGTTGGAAAATTTGAATAAAAGCAGTGAATTGTAAAAAGAAAATTTAAAAATTGTCATTTTCATTTTAAACAGTTATGTTCGCAATTTTTGAAAAAAACTAAAGAATAGAATGCTTAAACTGTTTTAACTTATAATTATAATGAGCTGGAATTATCTTAAATACAAACTATTTTATTCTCAAATTCTAGGACATTTTATAAATGCTAACAAACCTAAAGGCATGCTTTTGTCATAACAAAACATTTAATAATGTAACGGCGTCGGAATTAGCGATAGACGATATTTATCAATGTTAAAAACACTTGCTGTATCTTACCGATACACGATACAAGACGAATGTTTTTTTCATTCATCAACATCGATGAATCATCGAATGTCATTATCAACATCACATGAAATGAGTTGGTATACCATCTGTCGTGGGAGCCAGTTTTCTGATGGATATAGGTCAGTTGCACATTGTCTAGTGAAGACCAGACCCTTGTTAGGTGGAGTCATAAATCGAATAGCTGATAGCTTTCTGTTTGACTGTCCCATCGACTAAGAAATAAAACTGAATGCAGCAATTTGTTTGCTACTTACTGTATTAAGAAACGTACACATCTCTCTGTTGTATACAGATGTATTGATGAGATATAGTGGGACAAGGAGTTCGGTATCTTCCAAGTAGTAATTTATGCCAGCGAGAAATGCTTTTACTTTTGACTGCTCAGAAATGGTCTAAAAATATTATATGGGCGTATAGGAGAATAAAGTCACCGTAGTCTAGTAGGTAGTTTGTTGGCTTATTAGACGTAAAGCCAGGGTTCGAGCCCCAGGCCACACATCAAAACAAAATACAAAAAGTATTTCTTCGGCGACTTCCTCTCAGCAGATTTCTGGCAAAAACTCTGAGATTAAATAAAATTGCCATGTAAAGTCTCTCAAAAATCTGTCGTTCGGAGTCGACTTTAAACTGTAGGTCCCATCACTCATGTATAAAATTAACACATACAACATAAGTGGTGTGAGAAACTAGGTCGTAATCCTGACTGAAGGGTTGTAATGACCAATTATGTAGGTATGTGTAGGAGAGTAAAAGCACATCGTACAGGATAGAAATCAATTCAATCCCAATATGTAAATGCTGTGAGGAGCAGAACGAATTTTCCTGAAACCTGTCGATATTGCATTTCGAGGAGAAACACATGGGTGCATGTCATGTACTAGGTAGGCAGTTATTCCTACTAATACCGAACAGTTTGTTGGATAACAGGGTTGGGGGAGACATTATACTGATAATCAATATAGATTGAGGCAAGTGCTTCCAAGCAACATTCAATCGATACACAGAAAACGTCGGTGTATTTTGTGAAACATCTATGCCCTCGTAATCTAGCGGGTAGTGTGCTAGACTTTTTGCGAGAGGGTCGAGGTCTCGATTCCCAGCAGATACTCTGGACTGTTACACTACACCGAGCATAAAAGTCTTACATACTCAGCTCGTAATGATTAGATATAATTTGCATTGTATTCTAATAAATAAATAAATAAATAAAAACTTCTTAAAAATAAATTTAAGAAAATGAATAAATGTTTGTTTAGAGATTCCATGATTATCAAAGCTAAAGCAGCAAATGTAAAATAAATATTACAAAAATGAATCTTAGAAAATATTTTAATCAGTGATTTGAATATAAGGAGATACAAAGCTATGTGCTTTTTGGGTTGAAGACGTCATTTGTCTATAATTCTGGAGAACAACATTGGCCAGGCTGTCACTGTGAACGGCAAGCGCTATAGTTATGTGATTAGCAACTTCTTTTGGCCTGAAATGGATGACCTTTACGCCAACCACATGCGATTTCATACATACACACCATACAGTTCATGCCGGATTTTATATTCTGCACGATTTATTAAGATGCTTATCTCACGTAGAGGCAATGTGATCTGGCCACCGATATCGTGCGATTATACCCCGTTAGACTTTTATTGTGGGATTTTCTTAAATCACAGGTGTACGCGCATGATCCACAACCTTCAGTAGACATCAAAGCCAATGGGTTATACAAAAAGTTAAATTCAGCCTGATTTATACGCCAGAGTAATGGAGAGATGAAAATTTTGCATGCATTTCTCCCAGCAGAACCGTGAACGAATAAAAAAAGACTTGGTTTCATTAAAATTTTAGAAGACGAAGAGAGAGAAACCGTTTAAGATGTTTATGATTTCTACAGCATTCTGTACTACACTAACTTAATTGGTCATTACAGTATTACGACCTAGCTTCTCCCACCAACCATGTTGTGTGCGTTAATTTTAGGCAGGAGTGTACAGTTTAATCCCGATCCCGAACGACAGATTTTTTGAGAAACTTTCATAGCAATTGTATTTGCCCTTATCGTCTTTGCCAGATTACTGCTGAGAGGAAGCCGCCGAAGAAATATTTTTTCATATTTCGTCTCGTCAGAGATGTCTGGATTGGTTTTTGAACCACGCCCTTACGTTTAATAAGCCAACACACTTTCTACCAGACTACGGCAATTTTGAAAGCATGCTATAACCTGATTCAAATGAAATTTTTAATACTATACGTTTGTCAATCAGATTATATAGACTAAGAAGTATTTCAGTCAGCTCTTCTGTAGCTTGTCCGGTTATTTTTTTAATTTATATGGTCATTGTTAACCTATATATCTACTGTCATGGACAGTACATTTAGAGCTTCAAAAACAAGCCAAAAAAATTTAGCTGTTGTCTAGAAGTTCATTTAAATCAAAAAGAAATGATGACATGCACGGTAATAATCCCCATTTTCCCATTACACGCGTGGAATACTGCTTAAATTGCAGAAAAAGGGAGATAGTAATATTAATAGTGGAAATACCGTGCGACTTTAGAAATTTAGTTATGGAATTAAGAAACGAATCAAAATATTATAATCAAATAGCAAAAATCCAGGAAAATGCATTCGACATATGTATGTATATACATAATATAAGAAACCTTACAATGGAAGGAAGGCATACCGAAGGAAGCTTGTTGGCAGAAGCATCAGATTTATTCTTCAGGAAATGCGTAAAAAACCCAGAACACATATCTCAAACTTAACTTCTTAATATGTACGTACACTTTTCTCATTGGATTTTGTTTTATAATATTTCTTACTTTTCTCTTGTGATATTATAAAATATTTCTTTTTAATTAAAATTAATTCGAAGAAAATCTGCATAAATTTTTAAAAAGTTATTGGCCTTATAGGCTTAGAAGAAATATTGTGGAGTTTGGTCAATGAAGTGATGTATATATTATTTTATCCTTTTAAAAACGTTTAAATATGAGTTCGCAGATTGCAAATAAAAATAAATTTATGTTCAGTTTTAATTAAATTCTCTATTGTTCGCAAAATTCTGTGTGCCACTGTTCACAACTTGGTGTAAACAAAAACAATTTTCTGTGCTTGCCATTTTTCTTTACACTCTTCTGCGTAAACAGTAACAATTATTCAACAGATCTTTATAACGAAGATTTTCAAACCACGATTATTCTCTTCACACACAATGTGTCTTCACACCAGACTGATTGAATTTTTACTGACCCCGTTGACTGCTTTGTCTTGCCTTTTATATCGCTGGGTAAACAGTCTGATGGATGCTCTTGAAGAAGAATGACTTTGCCTTCGGGAAATCTCTATAAATGTGAACATGTTGTTTACGTTATTATTGTCTGTGTATTTTGTTTACGTTTGTCCTTGCAGTGTTGTTGTTGCCTGTTTGTTTACTTGTTCATTCCTTTTTTTATATAATGATGTTGTTGCTGTATTTTTGTTTATTTATTGATCATGTAAAAAAGTCTATTGTTTTTGTTTTTATAGTTTTTGTTTATCACTTAAATGTTAAACGATGTAACACCACTTCCATTTTCGTAACAATATATTAAGCCTTTGCTATTCTTTAGTTTCTATCAATTGCTCTTCTGTCTTGTATACATTAATTCCATAAATTCTGTTTTTATTTTAAAATTTCTTTAAAAATAAAATTTTTAGTACTTTCCGTTTCGCTTATGATGAATATGGCACTGATATCCTGTTGGATGTAATGTGGTGTGCCTTAACAACAGCACTCTATGTTTTATATAAGTATTGTAATTTATTATTTAATTTTTCTTTTTATTTTTTTCTACTTCACAAGCTGTCTGGAACAGATTTCCTTCGTCTGTCTGGCGTAGAAATTTTTTAATTCTTCCTTTATTTTAGTTTTTATTTTCATTTTTTGCATTAAAAAGAATATTTTTTAAATGAATGTGTTTGTTATGCATCTGTTATTAAAATTTCACTTAAAAAATAAAATTCTTTTTAATATTGATTTTGAATTTTTCAAGACTTAAATTGTGTGCCAAGGATTACATAATTACGAGAATAAAATATAATTTTCCAATTTGATTCTATTATTGCAATGAAATTAATTTCATTCTATTGAATATACCTTTAATTTCTATTTTAAATGGGATCTTTCATTAAGCGCTTTCTACCCTTAAATTTAAATAAAACAAAGTGTTTGTGAGATATCATCGAAATATTTCATTCGTTTGAAAGACCTATTGATGCCAAAATGTGTGGAATATAATTTTCGATGACGCCAGCGAATAAATCGGGCCGAATTTGATCGATGACTTTGTGACTTATTCGCATATACCTGCGACTTAACAAACCTCACATTGAACAATCTGCATAGATAGTTCACATGATTTCCAAAAGAGATGACCATGCCTTCGAATCAGAATGTTTAATTTGGCATGAGCTGCGTGCCACGTCCTGTTAAATGCAAACGTCGTTCATGAACATACATTCTATTAAGGCTAAAGGAAGTTGGTAATGATCGATCTATAAAGAACAGTGTTGATAGTAATACTTACCTAATTGGCCATTAACAATCCGTTTAACGGATTTCGGCCTGCCTTATAACACATCCTTCCAGGCGCCTTTGCTTCCTGCGAGCCTTTGCTAGGACTTCCTCGATTTGGTCCTTCCAACGCAAACAAGCTCTTCGCCGAATATAATCGCCGACTTCCGCAGATCGCCGCATCAAGTACCCGTCTCGCCGGAGCATCCTCCTCCTTTCGAACAACATGGCCGGGCCAGCGCAGCGGCTGGACGATAATACGCTGCACAACGTCTATGTCGTTGAAGAGCTCATACAGCTAACTGTTGGATCGGATGCGGATACTGTTGACAGCAATGGTCTGACTAAAATCGTTCTCAAAGATATATAGATATATGGACAACAGATGACACCTACCTAAAACAGTGACTTTTCAGGATGCATTTTGGAATTCATGTGTTTTGGTATCGTACTAAATAACGTAAACATTTATCCAGAAATGGGCCTCATCGCTGAAGTTGATTTTTTACAAAAGACGCACATTTTGAATACATACATACATAACATACATAATTGGTCATTACAACAGTTTAGTCAGGATTACGACCTAGTTTAATTTTATACATGAGTAGCGGGACCTACAGTTGAAAGCCAACAGATTTTTGAGTAACTTTTTAATTTTATTTATTTTAGAGTTTTTGCCAGAAATCTGCTGAAAGGAAGTCGCAGAAGATATATTTTTTAATACCTCGTTTCATTGGAAATGTGTGACGTGGAGTTTGAAACGTGGCCTAACGTCTAATAAGCCAACACACTACCTACTAGACTACGGTACTCCTACCCAGTTTGAATAAACAAATTTATTATTTGCTTGTACTGCTTCATCCACTGTGAGTTGTCAAATCAGACTGATTAAATGACAGTAATTCAACAAGATGGCCGCTATTAACTGTCAAAGTCCCTGTTGGAGGACCCTATACACTAAACACTTGCTCTCATGTGTGAAACGAATTAAAATGTTAAATTAAATTTTAATATGAATAGCACCGAATGGCTTTTATCCTCCAGCATATTTATGACATTTTGGATTAGTTAGCGAATTTAGCCAACTGTAAACCAAAATGTTACAAAGTTTAACTTTTTGTTTTTGTTAAACAAAAATTTAAAAAAATTGTTTATAACTTTTGTAATAAATAAATCGAATAAAATGGATTATGACAAGTATATTGAAATTTATATCCTCTGAAGAATTAATGGCCATATTTGTCGTGAGATGACCGTAAGTGGCACATTTGTGCGAATGAATAAGTTAACGAAGTATTCATGTATGGATTTCATTTAAATTTAAAAAATATTTTTTATTTTGGTTAAGATGGAGACAAAAATGTGATGACAACACGCTGGACGTTAAAGTTTTTGAACAAAAAGTTTCATTTGCAAAATTCAAAAAAAAAAATTTGTTGTTGGATACAGCAGTTACAGGAGAAAAATTTTATGTTTTTTCCATTCAAATCGTAGTTATAACTTACATATACTTTACCTATCGAAATGGTCACATATACTTTTACCATAACCTTGTGAACAATATCGAAACATTGAATTGAACAATATCGAATAAGCATTGTTTAAAACGTATGGCTTGCGATGTTAACAGTATTCATCAAAACAAAACTAAGGTCGAAATAAATATTGAATGACAGAAAATGGATACCATATAAATATTGTTACGTTTTTACCTTTATAAAAACCTTTAAAATATTGTTACGTTATTACCTTTTTAAAACCGTTTAAATATGAGTTCGTTAATTGCAAACAAAGTAAAAACAAATATGTGTTTAATTTCAGTTAAACTCTCTTTATTATTTACACTACTTTTGTGTGCCACCGTATACAACTTAACGATATAACAATAATAATCTGTTTATTCACTTTACTAGTTCTTATCAACCAACTATTCGCTTTACAACTACGACTTGTTTTGTTCACGCGCAACTTCAAACAAGGCTGACTGAATTCTTACTGACTGCTGCCTGCTTTGTCCAGCCGTTTTATAGTCCGACACAACCAGTCTAACGAACATTCTTGAAGTGGAAGATTCGTGATCTCGCCTTCTCGAGAGCTCTATTGCTAATACATTGTTGTTTGTGTACTTTGCTTATGTTGTCTATCCCTTTTTGTCACATACATATTGTTATTGGTACCATGCGCAACCAGGTTCGTTGTACATATCTGTGTGTGCAGCTTTAGATAATCAACACGTTCATTGTATTCTCAATGTTAGTGTGTATTTGTATCGTGTGACTTTTGTTTATCGTTTTTGTTGTTAAACATTATTAGGTCGTTTCGATTTGCGTTACAATATGAATTCGTTGATTGCAAACAAAATAAAAACAAATATGTGTTTATTTTCAATTGAACTCTTTATTGTTCGCACTACTTTTGTGTGCCACCGTCTACAACTTGACGAATGCAACAATAATTGTTTGTTCGCTATTCTTCTTTGCTTACAACGCAGATCTTTTCAAACGCGATCTTCAAACTACAACGGTTCTCTTCATATGCAACGTGTCTTCACACAAGTCTGACTGAATGCTTACTATGCGTTGCCTGCTTTGTCTTTGCTTTCTATATGCCCACGTAATCATTCTGATGAATAATCTTGAAGTCGCCTTCTCGCGAGCAATATCGCGAGTTCATCGTTGTTTGTGTATTTTGTTCACATTGCTTGTTGTTGCGTTCTCGCTTACTTGTCTATACCCTTTTCCTTCACACCGACGCCGACGCTCCCTCTGTAACAAGCTCGTTGCACTCGTTTGTGTAGCTTTTGCTTATTTTAATGTTAAACGATATTACACCGTTCCCTTTTCGTAACAATATGTTAATATGGTTATAGTTTTGAAGGTAGAAATTTAAGTATAAGACCATTAACACGACAAGACAGTTTAAATCTCAGTATCGAATATTCTCCTGTTTACTTGCTTATAGATAAAATTCAAATAAATTTACTACCAGGTGCTTATCAAAAGTATCATCACCATGGAAGCATCACAATTTTCAATATCTGGAGTGGTTATTTTATAAGCCAGTTATTGCTGAGAGTTAATTTAGGGATATTGTTATGCACAAGTCGCCGTGGTCTAGTAGGTAGTGTGTTGGCTTATTAGACGAAAAGCTAGGGTTCGAGCCCCAGGCCAGACATCAAAATAAAATACAAAAATTATTTCTTCGGCGACTTCCTCTCAACAGATTTCTGGCAAAAACTCTGGGAGTAAATAATATTGCCATGAAAAGTTTCTCAAAAATCTGTCGTTCATAGTCGACTTTAAACTTAGGTCCCGCCACTCATGTATAAAATTAACACACACAACATAAGTGGTGTGAGAAACTAGGTCGTAATCCTGACTGAAGGGTTGTAATGACCAATTATGTATGTATGTATGTCATGCACATAATTTGCATCGTAAATTTTGTAGGTGGCATAGCCAGAAGTAATGTAAACCTCAAACCTGTAAATAAACCTCAAAATATATTAATGCGTGATTATATATTTAGGGAGAGTATTACAACTTGCCTTTAATCAAAGGCAGGATTTTAACGGGCAAATAAATTGTTTTTCATTATTATAAGTGGACAATAAGGTAGAAGTGATCGTTAAGCTAAATTGATTATCATCCTGCCTTGGTGTTTGAACTTGCCATATTATGCATTATTTTCAATATGGCAACTTCAAATATAAACGAAATTAACATACACAACAAAAAAAGAAGCTCGTTGTTGCCACTGCGGTTTTAAAAGACTTGTTTTTGTTATCGATATTGCTTTGGTATTGCCATATTTTTAAAAACGTGAACTTTATTTGATCAGTAAGTTGTAATAACGAAAAAACATGATAAAGCGGACTTTATAGTTAACTTTAGCTAAAGTTACCTTTTACTAAACCCAACTTTAACGTAAAGTTGTAATAATGGCCTTAGTCTGTATAATTTAATAGAACCATAAAACTTGAGCTGCATATAAATAAAATGGTTAGGCTGATTAAAATTTGCGATTATGACAGAAAAGAAATTGCGCATCAGGTAATGTATCTTCCCAATACATATCGAGTCAAGCCATCATCCCGAAAAAATCACTGTTTGATACGGATATTGTATTGGCGGCGTCACCGATTTTTCCTTCAGAACGACATTTGCCAAGCTGTGAGTCTCAACAGCTAGCTGTATAGGTCGATGATTGCCAACTTCTTTGACCTCAATACGATGCTCTGGGCACCAACAACATATGGTTTCAACAGAAGGATGCTAAGTGCCACACAGGTCATGGCATATTGGTTGTTCTAAAAGTTCAATTACTGGATATCATACCATACCCATGCCATCGGCCAACTTCAGGCTGATTTATGTGCCAGAGGCATTGAAAATTGGTCATTTCGGATACGCACTAACCAGAGAAACCGTGGCGAGACAATTTTATTTTCCATACATAATGACATCAACAGGTCTTTCAAACGAATAAAAAATTTCAATATCTCACACATACTTGTTTTATGTAAAAGTATGCCTTTCGAGCCCGAGTATTATTTCCTAAATCGGTAGGGTAGTTTTCGAGATATAAAGAAACGAACATAGGGCGACTTAAGCACAATTTAGTTCGAGGGATGAACGGCCTACTTACAAATTTTTGGTTATTTATTGGAAAAACCCCTTATGGGTCCAACAGACAAATTCGGCAATTATAGAAATTAATGATGTCCTCTTCGGAAGAATCTAAATAATGCTTCTTTTTATCCTTAGCACAGTTATTCGGTACACCTATAATGATGATCACTTGGTGCACTTAATTGAATCCTATTTAAAGTTTAACTCCAATTATCACCAAATTGACTGTCGTATTGATTTCCTGAAAGGAATGCGAAATACTTAAAGAAGCAAATATTCTATTGTGCTATTTTCCTTTCTTTCTTTCTGTATATTGTTTAGTATTGTTATTTAAAATATATTTACTTTTAAGGTTTTAAAAACATAATAAACATTCTCTCTAATAGCATTTATTTATTATTTTTCTTTTTTGCTCATTGTTATTTTAGGATATTATCTGATCGAAGTACTTTGCCAAAAGATATCTATTCAACTCAACAATTGTGTTTAAATATTCAATAAAATCAACACAAAATGTGCTAAGATGCTGCAAAACGTCAGAATATAGATTTTTTTCTGTAGGTGGCAGTTTGGGTTGTAGCGATATTTCCTTTTATTTGTTAACTTTTATAAAACATGTTGATTACTTGAGACACAATGTTGCGACTTTGCCAAAAGTCTTTGAGAACCATTCAATATAAACAATACAAAATTGTTTCTTTCAAAATGACAATATATATTACCTGTTGCTTATCTTATTGAAGATATAAAAAATAAAATCTGTGAATTATACCCTTTTTTGAATGTTGTGTATATATTATATACTGTTACGTTTTTATCTTTTTCAAAACGTTTAAAATATGAGTTCGTTGATTGCAAACAAAATAAAAATAAGTTTCAATTAGTTTAAATTAAATTCTTTATTGTTCGCATTACCTTTGTGTGCCACTGTTCACAACTTGATGATACAACAATTGGCTTATTCGTTATTCTTCTTTACACTCTGTCTGCGCAAGCACTAACAACTTTTAGGCAGATCTTTACAACGGCGAAAATCAAACCACCACTGTTTTCTTCACACGTAACACGTCTGCACACAAGACTGACTGAATTCTTACTGATCGTTGCCTGCTTTGTCTTGCCTTTTTATCTGATGAAGGTTCTGGAAGTCGAATGATCGTGTCTTCGACTTCTCTAGAACTCTATTGCGACTTCATTGTTGATTGTGTATTTTGTACACAATGCTTGTTGTTGCATTCTCGCTTACTGTCTAACACCTTTTTCATACTGATGTTGTTGGTTAACTTGTAACAAGTTCATTGTATTTGTTTGTGTAGCTTTTGCTCATTTTAATGTTAAACGATGTTGTACATCCATTTTCGTAACAATATATTCTTACATGTAAGCACCTATTAAACCGTACACAGTGGTATGAATATCTTTGTGCAAAAAACATGGTGCTCAATCATTGAAAGTTGGCACTGAGCATTACATTGATTAAATTAAGACAAAAAACCTTAATCTTCATCGAACTATACCACTTCTATTGCTCACTGCACATAAAGTCTAAAAACATGTATTCACAAAATGTTTTTAATACCCCAGTAAAAGTCATCAATTTGGTAAATACATTAACCAAAATAAACAGAAGATGCACGCCAAGTTTCATTAAATTTGGATACGCCGACGGTCCATATTATTCAAATCGATTCTTTCACATCTGTAGGCTCCAGGAGTCAACTAAACTCCTAGGGTCTAGCAAAAAAATGAGTTGACGAGTATTGGGATATGTATATTCCTCTTGAATATATATATCCCCCAAGAGAATAAGAAGACTTAGGGTTTTTCTTTAAATGTGGTTTATTGCCTTCTTGGCTGGGTTTTGTCTACTTATCAACTAATCAACTTATCAACTAATTTTAGAAATTAATAAAAGGTTTTAAGAAAGTTCAAATTCAAATTAAAAATTGGACGTGGGGAATTCAAGAAATACATGGGATTATACATACGAGAGATTGAGAAAAACTAAGATCAGAAATTAAGAGAATAATAATAATAATTAAGAGAAAATAAAAATAATTCACAATGGGTCTACACTACAAAAATAAAAGTTAACACGGTTCAACATACTCCGCGCCCCTTTAATGGCAATTACATCCATCCCATCTTCCGTGGATGATCCAGCCAAAAGCGGAATTTTGTGCTTGGGGCAGCGTTGTCTCGGGGCAATCAAATTGACGTAACATGAATTGGGGCATTAACTGCCGCCCGATGACTCCGTTGACATTACGGCAGTCATGGAAATTAGCGTGCGCCTTCGGAGAAAGATGTCGAAAATGGTTTAACAGCGACTCGTCCAAGAGGGGTGGTGGGAACTTAAAAGTGGCTCTGTTCCTTATTTCTAACTCCCAAGTTGCAATTATATTCATCGCATCGTACTCTGGGGACACCTGAAACACTCCTTTGGTCTAGGAGGTGGGAAGCTCGGGAAACTCAACTGCTTTGGTCTTCAGGAGAAAGCTACACTGACTTGAAGTCTGCAAGAGGAAAGTAGCCACCCTGGGGACATTATTATGGAGGAGCTTTACTCTAATAAGAGGTGGTATCAATCCTCTTTCTTGGGTATCCGGGAAGTTTGACGGTCCACTTGGATTTGGGTTCACTTTGCAACTGGCTGCAGCTTTGTTCTGCCCAGGATGACTTGACGGGTCACTTATGCTTAGATCCTCTTCAAAACTCGACGCAGCTTGCTCCCTACCATCCTCATGCAGCATAGTGTGATGTCTGGCACCGCATATGTTACATCTGTTTAATGATTCACACCAAAACCGGTTATGAGTTTGTGAGAAACAGTTTAGGCAGTAGTCATGCCTCTTAACATGGGCTCTTCTTTCGGAGGGGGCCATATCTCGAAACTGCACACAGTACTTTAGAGGATGATTCCGCCTGCACAATTTGCAGCGAGGTTTGTTTAGCATGATCTGTAAAGAGAGAACAAAGAAAACGTACACAATACAAATAAAATATAGCTTGACTTAAATCTCTAAGATCGTGTGATGGATAAAATTGTAAATTCATAGATTAGTTTTGCGTACAAGGATTATTAATTTCAATGGGTAACTTGCAAAGTTTTGTTATAGGACGTTTAATTAAGCCGTGACTGGTCAGTATTTCGGCAACACGAACCTTTTAATCTGTACCGTGAATAACATTTTTTACTCTACCAAGTCGCCATTCAGTAGCGGGTAGCAGATCCTCTTTAATTAGAACGAAGTCGTTTTCCTTCAGATTGTCCTTTTCTGTTCTCCATTTGCTTCTACGTTGCAACTCGGTGATATATTCATTTTTCCAGCGACGGGCAAAGACTTGTTGTATGACTTTAAGTCTGTCCCAGCGTTTCATGAAGGATATGTTTTCCACAGAGGGGTTATGGGATAATTCTGGAACGGCTACTATCAGAGCGCCTCTCAGGAAGTGACCTGGAGTTAAAGGAAGAAGTTCGTTGGGGTTTTCAGATAGAGGGGAAATTGGACGAGAGTTCAAGATTGCTTCGATGTGTGTAAGTATGGTATAGAATTCCTCAAAAGTGAATGTTAAGTTGCCAGTTGCCTTTTTCAAATGAGATTTCATACTTTTGACAGCGGCCTCCCAGAGGCCGCCCATGTGAGGGGCATATGGTGGAATAAATGTCCAACTAAAACCATGTGTGCTATATTTTTCGATTATGGATTTTTCCGCATTTTTTAGAAAGTCGTTGTGGGTGGCTAACAGCGAATGTTTAGCGCCTAAAAAGTTTCTGCCATTATCAGAGAATATGGTTTTTGGTAGACCTCTACGACTAGTAAATCTGGTGAAGCAAGCAAGAAACGCATCTGTTGATAATTCCGAGCAGACTTCGAGATGAACTGCTCGTGTGGAGAAACAAACGAAAACTGCTGCGTATCCTTTCAAACGTTTTGCATTCCGCAAATTGGAGGCTTTTAGTGTGAATGGACCGGCAAAGTCCACTCCTGTATAAGTAAATGGTAATGAAAATGTGACTCTCTCACGGGGTAGCGCACCCATTATTTGTTCTTGTACTTTGTGCTTGTAAACTGTGCAGGTTTTACAGGTTCTGACACACTGCCGAATAAGGTTTTTCAATCGCGGAATGTAAAAGCCCTGTCGAACTGCTCTTAGCATTACGTGATGTTCCGCGTGAAGCAAAATTTGATGGGTGTATCTGATAAGAAGTCTAGCTAGTGACGATTTTTCTGGAATAATGATAGGATGCTGTTCATTGAAACTTAATCCGGAATTATTGAGTCTGCCACCTACGCGTAGTAGTCCATCCTGGTCAAGAAAGGGATTGAAAGAAAGTATTCGACTTTTCCGATTTATGGGTTGGTTGTTCTTAAGGCAATCATGTTCTAAATAAAAATGAATTTGTTGTGCATTTAAAATTACAAAATTTTTTACAAATTGTATTTCCTTGAAGGTGATGTGTTTTTGTATCTCGTACGGACATTTCAGAAGACGGTTGATGAAGCGAAAGCGATAACTGAGTATCCTTAGGGCTCTGGGAAATGACGAAAATTCGCTCAAAATATCTTCCTGTTGCGTTTGTAAATGAAAATTAAATATGTTCCGGGATTCTAAATCAGTGGGATCGAACATACGAGGTTTGGGCCAACAGTTTACTTTTTTTTTACTTTCCGAAAGTTCCCGAGGAGCGCATGCTCGAGTTCCAAGATCGGCTGAATTCTCATCTGTCTTTACATATCTCCAATGATCAAGCTGAGTGATCTGACTAACACGATTGGCTACGAAAATTTTCAAAGTATGCGGAGGTTTCTGCAGCCAGCCTAAGACAATCGAAGAATTAGTGTATAGAAATAGTTCAAAGGGGAATTTTAATCGTTTAATTAAGCTCTTCGTTAAGTTATATAACAGTAATGCTCCACAGAGCTCGAGTTTCGGAATGGTTATCTTTTTCAAAGGCGCAACCTTAGTTTTCGCAACTAATAAATTACAAAAAATTTCTCCCTCAGAAGTAGAGACTCTCAAATAAACCGCTCCACAATATGCCCTTTCCGATGCATCACAGAACCCGTGAATTTGAGCTTGATATCGAGGTGAGAAATTTACCCATCTAGCTATTTTAATGGTTGAAATTTGTGGCAGAGTAGTCGAAAATGCGTTCCATGTTTCCAATATCTTTGGTGGTATATCTTCATCCCAATCCGATTTGCATTCCCATAGCTCCTGCATAATAAGTTTAGCTACAATAATAATGGGTCCTAACCAGCCTAGAGGCTCAAATAACTTCGCTATGGTCGATAAAATTTGTCTTTTAGTAGTGCACGGTGAAACTCCTATTGTTTCTGGTGTGTAGTAAAAAATATCTTGCTTGGCATTCCAACGTATACCTAAGGTCTTTAATGAGATAGAGTTTTCAAATTTCAAAAAATCTTCTTCAAGAAGATCTTCCCGGGCCAAATTTTCCAAAAGAGCTTGGTGATTGCTGGTCATCTTCTTCAGGGGAAATCCAGCAGATTGCAGTGCTTTAGAAAGTTGTGTTTGTTTTTCTTTTGCTTCTTCCAGGTTATGTCCTCCTGATAAAACGTCATCTACGTATATCTCCTCCTTAAGAATTGAAGAGGCCAATGGGTGAGTTTCTTTACAATCCTCGCTTAATTCAAGAAGTGTTCTCAGTGCTAAATACGGTGCGCTATTAACACCAAAGGTAACCGTTTTCAATTGAAAAACTTTAACTAATTCGTTTGGTCTATTTCGAAATAAAATTTTCTGATAAGGTCTGTCTTCTTCATGAACAAAAATTTGGCGATACATTTTCTGAATGTCACCAGTGAACACATATTTATAATATCTCCATGACAAAATAATTTGCATGAGGTCTCCTTGAAGGGCTTGATATAACACGTCGTTTAAAGAAAATCCACTGCACGTTTTTTTGGATGCATTAAATACAACACGTACTTTTGTGGATTTACTTTCTGGTCGAATAACTGCGTGATGTGGTAGAAAAAAACTGAAATGTTTTGTCGTTGAAGGCTCCTGATGAGTTGCTTCTTCCATATGTCCCAAATCGATATACTCTTGAAGAACCTGTTGATATTGCGCTTTTAGTTCAGGATTTTTGTCGAGTTTCCTTTCCATCTGAAGGTACTGTGCGTAGGCTGTACTTTTCAATGAACCCAAAAATATTTCCGAGGGGTAATTTTCCTTTCTACCTCCTCTATTTCCCAAAATCTTTTCATTTGCTCATGTAGGGCAGTTTCTTCTTCTGATATGACTAAGGTGGAAAATGAATTATATGTGTGACTGGGTTCAGGACCTGATAGATACCATCCGAAGTGGGATTCCCTTGCCTCTAACGTGTTCTCGATATTTGATTTTATACCACTTAGGTTAATGAAGGGTAAATAGTCGCTTCCTATAATGAGATCTATTGGATCAGGTTTGTAAAAGTAAGGGTCTGCTAAATCTAAAGCTTCAATATCCGGAAGATTGGTTTTCTGTATTGGAGAGCTAGGTAGAAAATGAGCTAATCTCGGAGCAATTATTGCTTTAATTGTAATTGAAAAATCGGACCTCTTTGTTCGCAACGTGAGATTGCATATTCCCTTTGACCTTCCTACTATCGTTCCTCCTAGACCAGAAATTCTGGTATGATATGCTTCCACAGGAATTGATAATTGTTGTTGAACTTTTGACGATACAAAACTCTTTTCGGATCCCGCATCGAGTAGCGCCCGAACAGTAAATAGCTCACCTGCTTGTTGTATGTAGATAAGAGCCGTCGGTAAAATTGTTGTGCGTCCATACGGAAGGGTACCTATATCAATGTGAGTTAACTTTGGTTTTTCTTTGCTGATTACATGAGTATTGTATGACACTGTTTCCTCATTCCGTGGAGAAGCTTCATTAAGTGCTCGAGTATTGCCGTCGTCTACATGTAGTAATGCGTGATGTTTCTTTTTACAGCGAAAACAAAGAACTTTACTGGGACATTTAGATTTAAAATGATTAAGAGAAAAACAATTGGAACAATATTTATTAGCATACACAAAATTTATTCTGTCCTTTACAGATAATTCTAAAAAAATTTTACATTGTTTCAATGGGTGATTCTCATTACATTTTTTACAATTGAATTGCATCCTACTTCAATCCGCTTGTGAGTGAAATGAGTTCGACCTTGCCCCTGAGTTTTCCTTCCAATTTGGCTTCTTCATATCGAACACAGTTTCCAACATCTCGATCCTTCCTTTCAGAAAATTGCTCATGTCTTTCCATGAGGGCATTTCTTTATGATTCTTGAGAGAGTTTTCCATGCCCGTAGGGTATTTTCCGGCAACTTTAAGGAGCAAATATACGTTAAGATAGGGTCCCATGAAGAAACGTTGATATCACAGGTTTTCAAAATGGCTATTTTTTCATCGATGGTGTCTACAATTAATCGTATGGATCTGGAGGATTCGTTCTGAGCAGTTTGTATTGACAGAATGTGTTTTATCTGTTGGTTGAATAAAATTCTTGGGTTCTCAAACCGACTCTGAAGCGCGTCCCAAGCTAACTCAAAATTTTGTCCAACTAAATCGAACCGTTTTACGATTTGGTAGGCCTCTCCCCTTACTTTAGTTCGTAGGTATTGAAGTTTTTCTACTTGCGATATGTCTTTATTTCCCAAAACTAATGATGTAAACATATCCCTAAATTCCGGCCATTTAGTATAACCACCTTCGAAAATTGGCATGTCACATGGGGGTAACCTTAAGCCAGACCTTGATTGCCGAACGACTGTTGCCTCTGTTGTATTTGTTACGCTTTGTTCTACTATCAATCTGTTCGCTATCCTATCCATGAGCTTTGCTTTTAGCTTCTGATACAAGTCTGCTGCTGTTTCGTACTGTAGTGAGACTCCATCCTTGAAGTCGTCACTAACCTCACTCTTTTCGTCCATAACAAAAGCATCATAGCTTTCCATAAGCCTACCCCATCTTCTCTCCAATTTTTCCTGCTTCACTTGGAGAAACGCTGGAGTCTGATCCTCGTCGCGAACATTATCGAACTCTGTACACAACGCCGTTAGTTGGTGTATATCAAATTAACACCTTCTTTTTACCGACATTGTGCGAAAACAATAAAATTACTTGAAGTATAGACTTTGTGGTTTTTTAAAAATTCACGTGCAAAATTTACGCGCGGAGAAAAAATAATTTTCAATTACTTAATTGACCGATATAGTTAATGAATTCCAAAAAAATTTCAATAAAAATTCAAAAAAGTGTAAGATTTGTCCCATAAATTTAAATATATGTTAAACAGCTGACTTACCGTGGTCTTTTCCTTTCCGTTCTTACCTCGCGAGAAGCGTTTACTTGTATTGATTGTGTTGTTGAAATATGATTGTTGCAAAAATTTGTTGAAAAAGGCGTAGTGTGTTGTAACTAATTTTGTTTAAAAAAAAAAGTATTTTTTGTTTGTTTGTTTTAATTGTTTTAATTTTGAGCGATCTTTATTTGTTTTTTATTTAATTATTTTCTACTTTATATTTTCAAAAAAATTGTATTTGTTTTCAGTGTCACTGTAGTTTTTCACTAACTTTCTTTTTTGTGGTTCACTGTGTGTGTGTGTGTGTGTTTTTTTTTTGTACTTACTGTCTGGTTTACTGTTTTTTTTTTCTTTGTTGTTCGTTTTAAGTACTGTTTTTTTCCTTTTCTGTTTTTTAATTGAAGTAATTTTTTTTTTGTATTTTGTTTGTTTTAAGTTCACAAAAAAGTTTTTTTTTTTTATAAAATTTTAATTTTTGAGTCTACTGTATTTTTTTGTATTTTTTTTTTTTGTACGAAGTTTTGATTTTTGTTTTCTGTAATTTTTTCTTTTACTGTGTCGTTGTTTTTTATTTTTGAAAAATTTTGTTTTTTTTCACTTTTTTAATAAAATTCTGTTTTTTAATTAAAATCAATTTTTTTTGTATTTTGTTTGTTTTCAGTTCACAAAAAATTTTTCATAAAATTTTATTTTTGAGCATACTGTATTTTTTTTTTGTACGAAGTTTTGATTTTTGATTTCTGCAATTTTTTCTTTTACTGCGTCGTTGTTTTTTATTTTTGAAAAATTTTGTTTAGCACTGTTTTTTTTTCACTTTTTTAATAAAATTCTGTTTTTTAATTAAAATCAATTTTTTTTGTATTTTGTTTGTTTTTAGATCACAAAAAATTTATTTCCATAAAATTTTATTTTTGAGCCTACTGTATTTTTTTGTAATCTTTTTTTTTGTACGAAGTTTTGATTTTTGTTTTCAGTAATTTTTTCTTTTACTGTGTCACTGTTTTTTCTTTCTGTTTAGTTAAATGATTTTTTTTCAGTTTATATTTTTCTGTTATTTTTAGGTTTTGTTTCTTTGTTTTATTTAAATTGTTTTTTTTATTTTCAAAATTCTGTTCTTTTATTTTCACTGTCTTTTTTGTAAGGAGTTTTTTTTTTCACCTTTTTGTTTGGTAATGTTTTTCACCGTCTATTTTTTGTTTGTTTTACACACCACTTTCTTTTTCTTTTAATGTTGCCGCGCCGATTGACTTTATGTGAATAAACGCAAGAATTTTGTCAGTCGTTTGCGTAGGCGTATTACAACAGAGATGCGAATTGAAACATGCGAAACGAAACGGAGATCAACTGAAACACACACTTTTGTTGTTTTAATTTTTTTTGTTCTTTTTCTTTTGATCCCGTTGTAATGTGTAGAGTTTTGTTCTCTTTGTGTACAGTTGATATTGATATTAACTTGAAGTATTGTTATGATTTATGTTTCTCTATATTGTTTCATTTCAATGTCGTTCTAATTCTTTTTGTTTCTTTTCGTTTTCCTCTTGATGACGTTGATACTGCGAAAACCTTAATGTGACCTGTGGAACTTATGCTACTTCGCGGTTATTGGGATTAATGCTGGTAGCGCACAATCGCCAGTGATGGTTAGTGGAGCTTATGCCACTCTACGATTATTGGGGTTGATGCTGCGAAAGCCTTGGTGTAACCTGTGGATCTTATGCCACTTTACGGTTGTTGGGATTGATGCTTGTAGCGCACAATCGCCGGTGATGCTTAGTGGAGCTTATGCCACTCTACATTTATTGGGGTTGATGCTGGTAATGCAAACCGCCTGTTGTGTCTAGTGGACCTCCTGCCACTGATTCAAATCGCAATCCTAGACCGTTAGGACTTGTCGAAGGACCAATTTTGTAGGCTCTAGGAGTCAACTAAACTCCTAGGGTCTAGCAAAAAAATGAGTTGACGAGTATTGGGATATGTATATTCCTCTTGAATATATATATCCCCCAAGAGAATAAGAAAATTTAGGGTTTTTCTTTAAATGCGGTTTATTGCCTTCTTGGCTGGGTTTTGTCTACTTATCAACTAATCAACTTATTAACTAATTTTAGAAATTAATAAAAGGTTTTAAGAAAGTTCAAATTCAAATTAAAAATTGGACATGAGGAATTCAAGAAATACATGGGATTATACATACGAGAGATTGAGAAAAAATAAGATCAGAAATTAAGAGAATAATAATAATAATTAAGAGAAAATAAAAATAATCCACAATGGGACTACACTACAAAAATAAATGTTGAACACGGTTCAACAACATCCAAGATTTCATGTCCATATTTAAAAGTCCTACAAGTTCGTTAAGTGATCGGTAAAATTCAGTGGATATTATTTTAACTTTATCCAAAAAATAGTCTCCTCTCATCTATCCTTTGGTTCAAATAAATATATAGAGACAGATGAAGAAGACTTCATTTTTATGAAAAACTACAAATGCTGAATTTTATAAACGCATTATCAATCGCTCATATTATATGATTTTCATATGCAATCGTAAAATTTTTATCTGTTTTCCTAATATTTTCGCAACTTTAGTAGGCTTTTTAAAGCAAAATAGTTCATACCTACTTCATTGGCCATTACAACCCTTTAATCATGTTTCCAACCTAGTTCCTCACATCACCCATATTGTATGTGGTTATTTTAAGCATTTTGATTTGAGAAACTTTTCATGGCAGTTATTACAACAGTTACATACATACATACATAATTGGTCATTACAACCCTTCAGTCAGGATTACGACCTAGTTTCTCACACCACTTATGTTGTGTGTGTTAATTTTTATACATGAGTGGCGGGACCTACAGTTTAAAGTCGACTCCGAACGACAGATTTTTGAGAAACTTTTCATGGCAATTTTATTTACTCTCAGAGTTTTTGCCAGAAATCTGCTGAGAGGAAGTCGCCGAAAAAATACTTTTTGTATTTTATTTTGATGTCTGGCCTGGGGCTCGAACCCTGGCTTTTCGTCTAATAAGCCAACACACTACCTACTAGACCACGGCGACTTCAGTTGGGTTAAGTAAAAGGTAACTTTAGCTAAAGTGAACTTTAAAGTCACCTTTAAATTCTTTTCGTTATTACAACTTACAGATAAAATAAATTAACTCTTTCAAAAATATGGCAGTGACGGAGCAATGTCGATAACACTGCCCAAATTAAACGAGTTTTTTGAAAACGCAGTGGCAACAAGGAGCTCCTTTTTTGTTGTTTTTGCTCATTTTGTTTATATTTGAAGTTGCCGTATTGAAAATAATATATACGCCAAGTTCAAACATAAACTTAACTTTAAAAGTTACGGGTAGAATGAACTTCCCTTTAACTTAACGCTCACTTCTACCTTATTATCCACAAGTTGTAATAAGGTCCCTTAGAGTTTTGCCAAAAAAACTGCTTAGAGAAAGTCGCCAAAAGAAACATTTTTTTAATATATTTTGCTTCATTCTAGATGTCTTAGATGGAATTTGAACCACGGGTTCTCGTCTAATAATCTTACCTAATAGACTACAGCAACTTCAAAATTGAAAATTCCAACACTAGAATTATCGGTTTCTTGTTTTATAATTTCACTTTAAAAATATATATGTTTTTTATAATCTTTGTCAGGAAAATGTTAATTATTCCTAGACAATTTCATATTTAATACGATAACGTAAACGTATTGTTACGAAAATGGAAACGGTGTAACATCGTTTAACATTAAAATGATAAACAAAAGCTACACGAACAAATACAACGAACTTGTTACAACAACATCATTATGAAAGAAAAGGGGATAGACAAGTAAGCAAGAACGCAACAACAAGCAATGTGAACAAAATACACAAACAACAATGAAGTCGCAATAGACTTCTCGAGAAGGCGACACCAGGAACTTTCGACTTCAAAAACCTTCATCGGACTGTTTACATGGGTATATAAAAAGGCAAGACAAAGCAGGCAATGAGTAGTAAGAATTCAGTCAGTCTTGTATGAAGACGCGTTGCGTGTGAAGAAAACAGTGGTGGTTTGAAGATCTCCGCTGTAAAGATCTGCGTTGTAAGCAAAGAACTAACCTAACCTAACATAAACACAAATTTCTTTTTATTTTGTTTGCAATAAACGAACTAATATTTTAAACGTTATTTTTTTAAGGAAAAAACGTAACAGTATATTATTTATTTGTCCTTCAATTCCAATTGGTTTACTCTAGTGAATGTGAAACGTTTTATCTTTAAAGAATCTCATTTGGCATTCCTGATTTGGAGTAAGATTAGCTCGGTTATTTTTGACCGATACTGTACACGTTTAGCAAATCTTCAATATTTTTCTACATGTTACAACCAATGATGATACGCTGTCAATGGTGTCTAAAAAATATATAGTTTGTACGTATTAAATTGTGTTTTTGAAACAAAAAAAAATTTTTTGTTTTTTTTTTTGCTTTGTAGAAAACGTTTGCACCATTTTTTTACAAGAACATCTGCATCCTGTTACAGTTGCTGACTTTAATAGTTTTTGTTTCTTGTGTGGTCAGCTGTTTCCATTTATTTGATTCTACGCAATTGGTTTGTTAACTGTCAGCTTTATTTTCGCACACAAAAAAATTCAATAAGTAAACTAAGATGAGAAAAAAAGCATTTGTTTTTGTTCTTGTTTTTTTTTTGTTGGTGTTTTTTTGATGTAAAAAGTAGCAAAAAATTTAGGTTTCCGCATGGCTTTGGTCCTTCATTTTTTTAAAGCTTGTGGCAGACAAGAGGGATGTATACTTCGCTGCTTGTCTTCTTTTTATTTTGCATATGACCACTCAATTGGGATAAATGCTAGGAACGTTTTTAACTTTTTGATAACGTTACAAATTAAAATTCTGAAGAAAGGGGAGTCAGTAACTTAATTTTTAAATATATTTAGCTTTGTGTCGGTTTTATAAAATTACACACGTACTAAAGAAAATAAAATCATTTTAAAAAAGTAAGTATTATGCAGAGAAATAGAAAAATTTATACAAAATATTCGCCATCATTTGCTTTTGCTTCGTTCGAAATTTTGTATATCGTTTGTACCTAATATACATTCTAAACCCAATGTAATTAAGGTTGACCAAGTAAGGATGCGCTTTTTAAATTTAGTATAAATTTTTTGTAGTTGCCGTAGTCTAGCAGCTGGTTAGTAGACGAGAGCCCGTGGTTCAACCTATGTCTTAGACGTCTCTAACAAAGGAAATATGAAAAAATAATACTTTCGACGAATTTCGCTCTGCAGGCTTCTGGCAAAAACTCTGAGAGTAAAATAAAAGTCGCATGAAAAGTTTTTCAAATCAGTCCCACCTCTCATGAATAAAGTTAACACACACAACATGAATGGTGTGAGAAGCTAGGTTGTAATCCTGACTAAAAGGTTGTAATGATCAATTAAGTAAGTTTAAAAGTATTTTTTTTTGTGTATTGTATTGTGATTGTTAAAAACGCAGCGTTTTACGAAATAGCAACGCGTTACAATTGTTAAAGCTTATTACAAAAATTTGAATTGTTATTCTGAGCTAGGCCACAAAACCCGTTTAACTGATTTCGGCCTGCCGCAACACATCCTTCCAGGCGCCTCTGCTTCGTGGGCGCCTACGCCAGTTGGTCACACCAATCGATGACAGGGCTTCCTCGATTTGGTCCATCCAACGAATGCAAGGTCGTCTTCTCCGCCGACTTCCGCAGATTCCCGCATCAAATAACCGATTCGCCGGAGCATTCTCCTCCATTCGAACGACATGGCCGAGCCAGCGCATTCGCTGGATATTAATACACTGTACAACGTCTATGTCGTTGAGGAGCTCATACAGCTCACTGTTGTATCGGATACGGAAATCATCGCCAACTCGCACTGGATCGAAGATCTTGAGTAGTACTTTTCTCTTGAACACTCTCAAGGCCGCTGCATCTGTACTTAATAAGGTCCATGCCTCTGCGCCATAAAGAAGCACGGGTAGGATGAGTGTCTTGTAAAGTGTTAGTTTTGTCGCACGAGAGAAGTCTCTGCTACTCAATTGCCTATTGAGACCATAGTAGCACCTGTTGGCAAGAGTGATCCTACGCTTGATCTTCAGACTGACATCATTTCTGGTGGTAACGGCGGAGCCAAGATAGATGAATTCCTATCAAAAGTATAGTTATCGGCCATAATCTGAGAATCAATGCGCCGCGCGTCTCTACTTGTAGATAACATATACTTTGTTTTGCCCTCATTTACTGCCAGACCCATCTTACTAGACTCCCGTTCAATAGCAAAGGCAGTAGTAACATCTCGCTTGATAGGTCCTATGATGTCAATGTTGTCAGCGTACGCAAGCAACTGGACACTGTTTTGAAAAATACCGAGCTCAGACATTGCGGCAAAAACACGATCTCTTATGGGGCTATCGAAGGCTGCCTTATAGTCGACAAAAAGATGGTGTGTGTCGACTTGTTTTTCGTGGGTCTTTCCAGGATTTGGCGTAGTCAAAGCTGTCAATGCCCTTTTTTTAATGTCATATTCTCCGATGAAGCTTATTTCCGTTTGAAGTGAAAAGCTGTCGTATTTTGAGTTCAGAAAACCGTCATACAGTCAATGAGAAACAAATGCATCCACAATGTCGACATATTTGGTGCGTATATTGGTCAGGCGGCATGACTAGCTCTTTCTCTTATGAAACTAAATTACATTCATACATTCGTTACAGACACATACAACATTTGTGGTATCAACTTGACGGCATGAATCTAGGCGACAAATAGTCTTAACAAGACGGCTCCATCTGCAGGACTGTCTATTTAACAATCGCTTTACTACAGCAACGATTTCCTCTGATGTCAATATTATAATGTCAACTGTCTACAAAGATGCGATTGAACACCGAGGGATTTTTCCTTTTGTTGTGGTATTGTGCAATTTCGCGAATATATCTGAAACAAATCCTGAACTCAAATCCGACTTCTAACACGCCATCGATGAAATTCAGCCACATCTCTGTAAAAAGGTTATCAGCACGCTTTTAGGAAAAAGTGTTCTACTACAACAAACCTGCTTCATCTCTCAACAGTTGTGTATCAAGGATTTTTTCATCAGCAACAAACAGACGTTATCTATACGGATTTCAGCAAGGCCTTCGATAAAGTCAATCATGTACTTTTGAGGAAGAAACTTTATTTATTGGGATTTTCCGATCTTAGTCTAAAATGGATTTACTCGTATTTAACTAACAGAAAACAAACCGTACTTTTTAAAAACTGCTGCTCCAGAAGTATTGATGTCCTTTCTGGGGTACCTCAGGGTAGCCATCTTGGACCGCTTCTGTTTTCATTGTTTATTAACGACTTACCTGAAACGATTCACTATTCCAATATCCTAATGTACGCTGATGACGTAAAAATTTTCTTAAGTTATCGCCAAAGTTCCGATCAGAAACTTCTTCAAAATGACCTAAATTCGTTTCATTTATGGTGTAATTTAAATCTAATGCAGCTTAATCTCAAAAAATGTAAATACATGAGATTTGTAAGAAAGAATCCGATTCCTGCAAACTATGCTTTTGATGGCTACGAGCTTGAGCTTGTAGATAACTTCCTGGATCTAGGAGTTCTACTTGATCCCAAACTAAATTTTATCCCGCACATAACTATGACTGTAAATAAAGCTAGAAGCGTTCTTGGTTTTATAAAACGGTGGGCAAAAGAATTTAACGATCCTTATGTTACTAAATCGCTCTACACATCTCTTGTAAGGCCTATACTCGAATATGGTTCCATAATATGGGATCCTCTATATAAAAAATATTCCGACGTCATCGAATCTGTACAAAAGCAATTTCTGATGTTTTGTCTCCGAGGACTGAATTTTAATCCTACAAGTTTACCTTCTTATTCTGCCAGACTAGCTTTAATTAAACTTCCGACACTTAAAAGCCGCAGAACTATGTTAAATATCTCATTCATATTCAATGTAATTACTGGTGATATAGGCTCCAGTTTTTTAATCCATAATATCACGTTTAATGTTCCTCAACGTCCGTCACGTCATTTTTCCCCATTATCAATACAATTTTTTAGATCCAACTACGCTGGTGCTGATCCAATAAGGAGAATGTGTAAAGAATTTAATAAATTGTATATGCTAATAGATTTTTCGTCATCAAATAATGTTATAAAAAATAATGTAATTATATATTTAAATTCATAGTTTTTAAAATTGATATAAATTTAAATTTACAATTGTAACTTTAATAAATTGCCTGTAAGGAATATTTCCATAGGCAAAGAAAATAAATAAATAAATAAATAAATAAAAAAAAAAAATAAAATTACATAAAAAAGTAATGGCAAGAGTTAGGCGTAGCCCTCCAACAAATTAATATGTTTTGCCACAATTCCTAAGAATTTTTAGATTTTATTCACTTTTCGACTTCTGTCCGCAAGTTATCAATTGGATTACGATCATAAGACTGCGCTGATCTTTTTAAAACATTTACATTTTGTTCCTCTGAGCAGCTTTTCACAAGTCGAGAAGTACACTTAGGGTTATTGTCATGAACGCGACACATTAACGGTAAATTTTTCTCAGCGTATAGTATCATTGCATTTTGTCGAATGTTTTGGAAATATGTGGGTTCTAGGCCTCCATAGTTGGCTTAATATCATGCCAAGAAGAATCACCCCATACCATACTGTTGCCGCCAGCATGCTTAATTGTTTTGATGGCATAAAGGTAATTAAGTTGGTTGGAGGTACGCTATTCTTACCGTTTTTCATCGGAAAAATATTTTTTTTCCAAAAAATTTGTTTCTTGATGTTTTGTTTGACAAAAAAGAGGTTGTGTGGTAAATGCCTTTGCGCTTTCTTGTAACAAACAAAAAAACATAACTTCAATTTCCTGTTGGCCCCACATTGGGTGCCATTTTTATAACTTAAGGTAAATGTTTGCTCTGCTTAATTATACATACTTCAAAAATAGAAAGCTTTGCTTCAATTTCCCGAACATTAATCTGATTTTCCATTCGACTAACTTTGGAACGTTACGCACGTACTTGATAGCTAGCTAGTTGATAGCTAGCTAGTTCGCGCATCCAATTTCGTACAACAAAACCACAAAAATAAAAAAAAAATACGTGTGATTCAAAGGCCTCATTTTGGTCAACAAAAAAAAAAATATATCAATACACATGACTCGTCCTTGCTTGTTTTTAAAGTACCGTTGTTGTTATGCTACGTCCCTGAACCCACCCTAACATGGTTTTCGATTTAGGGAAAATTTGTAACGAAAACCCCTAAAAGGACTAAACCGTACCTGCGCCTATGAAGTTTTACATTGCAACGAAATAATTTATGTTTTCATCATATTATTAACATCTGGTTATATTGAAATTATCGACCAAAAAAAAAAACTAATTTTCATGATCATAATATCACTACATGTTATCATTACAAATGATCAGTGATGACTAAATTCATTATTACTAAAGAGAAATTGAAGATAAAGAAAAACAAACGCAAGTATAACAATTAAGAATTTAATGAGAGGATCATCTTCAATTGCTCTTTTGCAATTATATGAGAGAATACGTAATAAATATATCAGTGATGGGACAAATGTAATAGTACTTCATTTAGTACTTTTTCTTAATTATTTTTCTGGCATGTGATTTAAAGCTTTTAAAAATGCCGTCACTGGTATATTCTATGAAACAAATACTTAAACACTAAATGCAAGTGTATTAAAAAAAAGTAATAATATTTATTACTTTATTATTATTTATTATTTTTTTAACTTAGAGTAGGGTCTCGATTCCAACGATGCGGAAGGCCTTCAGCTTCATTTTATGGAGTCGCTTTACAATCATTATGATTTTTATAGGTTTTCAATATTAAGGTATTTAGGTAATTTATAATAATTATTATAGGAAATAAATGGTTAGATATATAAATAGGTTATATATAAAAAAAAAATCAGCACTAAATAGAAAATTTTAACATGATGGATGTAATTATAATTTAATTGTATTTTATATATAGGATAAGTGCATGTTGTTAGAATTATAAATTATTTAACATTGTAGATATATAGATGAATTAATTGTATTTAAAATTTAAACATTAGAGTTTTTAAAGATTAGAATATTTATTTTTTCGATTTAGCATTTAGTGAATAGTATTAATAATGTTATGGCAAAAGTATGGTTATTTTTTAGTAGTTCTTAGCAAAACGAAACATATTGTATGTTAAAATTTTAGAGGTTTATGACTGGATATAAATAGTTGCAGATTCACTAGATTCAATCTTGATCTTGTTTCCAAATATTTTTATTTAAAGAATTTTCCCAAAAATTGCCAAATTTCCCCCGAGTGAATTGACGCTGAGTCTGCTCCAAATTGGCAAATTGGTGATACACTCGAGCTACTGGTGGTATATAAAATTAACTATATAAAAACGCTATATTTTATTAATTAGACGTTGAAAAAACAATACTTTTAATGAATTTACCTTTTCCCAAAGAAACAGACTGATTTAAACGAATTCACTAAAAATGTTTTATATTTCTTTAGCAAATAATTGGTATTCTATATATTTCAAAAAGTTAATAATTTACTGATTTTCTTTTCTTTCAATCACTTTCTTCACTATTAGCATAGCACTTTACTTTAATTCCCCTTCACGATGTTGAGGGTTTTACAGAAGAAGTTAAAAAGACTTTGTGCAAATATGTAACTTTTGATCAAACTTCAGTTTTGTCTTAAATAAATAACGTGATGTTAATTGTTGTTGTTGTATATAATCTTTCACGTGATAATATATATCACAGATATGTTCTCTTTAACTGTGTAATACTGGTTTTTCTTCGTTAAGTTAAGAGTATAGAAGTGGGAACATGTAAAAATAGAAAAAAAAATAATACATGGAATGCTGAAAATAATACAATTGTAAGACCTTGAAAGATTAAGTATAAGGGAAGGTATGCCACCTACAATTACTGTTGTTCAATTACTAATTACAATTAAAGGTTTTAAGGTATGATTTGAGTATTTCTTATAATGATGTATTACAGTTGGATTTAAGTTTTTTTTTATTTTTTGATATGAAAGGTAAGGGAATGAAGAAAATAAAGCCGTCGTTTAATAGTTCTAGACTATTAGCGGGAAGATCGTTAGTTCGATTCCCACCAGAAACTCTGGTCTGTTGCGTTACACCGAGCACTTTGTCTAAGTTACCCTGCTCGTAATAATTATAACATAATTTGTAATTGTATTCTAATTAATAAATGAATAAATAATACAAAAAACCCCAATTGAACTTTTATCTGCTTAGAGCTTTTAAATGAGTCAGCTTTTGACGCTCTAATAATTATTGAATTCCGTAATTGTGGTAGTTGTGATAAAACAATACATCAACAATTGGCGCAATCTAACGTAAGTGATCCATTTTATAAAGCGAATTGTAGCAATAAAACTTTGATGTTTAAAACAATTATAAAAGCAACATTTGTAATAACTCACCCTAATGTAAGATATTTAGGAATTTAATACAATTTGCTCGAAAGACGTTTAGAACACCACAAAATATAAAATTGTACATAGGAAACCAACTTTTATTATTTTTTCCAACACTTTACATCCATATTGTTAAATTTTTATTCCAAAATAGACGAATTTACATATTTTTAATTTACATATTTTTAATCGTTTCCATTATTTAAAGTTTATTTAAATTTCCGATTTCACAATAGGAGGAAAGTTCTTTGTTGAGTATGAGCAATATTTAATTGATAAGTAGTACATATACTAAATACAGTTCATAACCAAATAATATATTATTTTGTAACATTTTTAAATTAAAACAACAACCGTGGGGGTTTAAAGTTATTCATTAAAAATTACGCAATCATTTTAAACAATGTAAACAAATATATTCAATAATTGTCAAAAAACCATTTTATTAAATAAAAATATTGACTATCAATTTAAATCATGTACGATTTCAATAAAAAGTAAAAGTTCTCTGTGGCGTATGAGTGTTATTCAATTGTCACGTAATGTAAATTCTATTGTTTTTTAGTGTCTCACACTGAAATTGACACATTCATATAAAGCCACGAGTAACATGCAATACTCAAACCAATTATAAACTCATGTAAACAGTATATTTCTAACCAACATACATATATTTAAACAAGCTTAGAAAGTTATATGTATTTTATTTTTGTTTTTTTATAATGGGTATAATTTTAATAAGTTTTCGTATTTACAATCAGAAATAAGGAGAATGTATTTGAATAAGTGATGTATATAATATGACACATTGATAATGAAATATGATGGTCTAAATCACTTTTACAGTCTTAATGTACGAAATGCTCAATCTCATGCTCTAACTTATAAACTCTGCCAATAACGCTATGCGACAAAATAAAAAAAATTAAATACACCACGCTAATGACATAGTGTAAGTTGTGAGTTTTGTTGAGTAGAATTCAAAAATATTTTTTTTATAAAGGGTGTTTTTATAGAGGTATAGAACTTTAAGTTGGCATTACTTTTCAAGATGGCGACCGATTTAACAGCTGTCAAGTGATTTATTCTCAGTTTGGTTTGGCAATTCATAATGAATAGACTCACGCCTGAACAACGCTTGCAATTAGTGCAATTTTATTTCGAAAATAATGGTTCTGTGCGGAAAACGTATCGCGCACTACGTCCATTTTATCGTCGACAAAATCGTCCATCAGAGCAGTTAATTCGATTAACCATGGAACGTTTTCGCACCACGTTTACTATTATTGATAACTCGCATCCCCAGAGACGCTGTACGGTGCGTACAGAAGAAGCTATTGCTGCTGTAGAGCGTAGCATTGAGGAAGACCCGAATGAGTCAATCCGCCATCGAGCACAGGAATTGGATCTGTGTCCATCCCCTTTATGGAAGATTTTGCGGAAGGATCTTGGTTTGCGTGCTTACAAAATCCAACTCGTGCAAGATTTGAAGCCAAACGATCATCAAGTAAGGCGTAGATTCGTCGAATGTGTCCAAAACGAGATTACCGTTGTTCCCAATTTTCATAAGCAAATTTTGTTTAGCGATGAAGCGCACTTCTGGTTGAATGGCTACGTCAACAAACAAAACTGCCGCATTTGGAGTGAAGGTAATCATCAAGTGTATGTGGAAACACCGTTACATCCAGAAAAACTGACTGTTTTGTGCGCTTTATGGGCTGGTGGAATCATTGGTCCGTACTTTTTCAAAAACGATGGTGGCCAGAACGTTACAGTCAATGGTGATCGGTATAGAGCCATGATTACTAACTTTTTCATTCCTGAATTGAGTAACCATGATGTCCAGGAGATGTGGTTTCAACATGTCACACAGCTCGTGCCACAATAGATTTATTGAAAGACACGTTTGGTGACCGCCTAATTTCACGTTTTGGACCTGTGAATTGGCTTCCAAGATCTTGTGATTTAACACCGCTAGACTACTTTCTGTGGGGCTATGTAAAGTCATTGGTCTATGCGGTAAAGCCACAAACGCTTGACCATTTGAAAGAAAACATTCGCCGTATTATTGCCGATATACGGCCACAAATGTTGGAAAAAGTCATCGAAAATTGGACGTCCAGATTGGACTACATCCGCGCCAGCCGTGGCGGTCATATGCCAGAAATCATATTTAAAATGTAATGCCACAAGATTATCTTTCGGATAAACAAAATCCATGTCAATCGAATAATCTATCGTTGTTTTATTGCTTAAAGTTCTATACCTCTATAAAAAACACACTTTATTTTTTATTTGACAAAAACTGTTTTTTTTTAACTTTACGCACAAATTTATTGATTGCACAAACATTTCTAAACCAATGTCACAAATTTAAACTTTCTTAGAGAAGGGAGGGATGGGCCTTTAAAACGATGTACACATTTATATTATTCGACTTAATATTCTATGAGGTTTGATTAGATAAACTACGAAAATGCGAATTTTTTCATATATTCCAAATTTGTCTATTCATACTAGAAAAATTTAATTAAAACATATAGACTAAGTGGTGACATTCTTAAAGTACATTATCTTGTGAAGAGATTGACACTTTATTTGATAAAATCGAACAAAAATTACCGTAATTATTTAATGAGTATAACAGTAGTGTTAATTTTTTGGAAAAAAGGTGAGAATCTCTTTGTCTCTCAATTCTCTGAAAAGAAATCGAAATAATTCCATTTCTTTCTTTTTCCCTCCCATACCACGCATCCCAACGATTGCAATTATATTATACATAATATATATTTTTTCAAATGAACTTTCAGTTAAAAAATATTCAGAATTTTTGGTGAATCTTGATAGTTTATTGGAAAATGGGTCAATATCACGTTTGAGCGACCATCAGTTGGCCAAAATTTGCGCAAAGCGAAATAATAATATTTGCAAAAACACGAACGTAATATTTTCACATTTTTCAATAAACAATCAAGATCCATCAAAAATTTTGAAAATTTTTGAACTGAAAGTTCATTTGATAAGGTGACATATATAAAAATAACACGACTGTTAAACTTTTTAAATAATAACTACTATAATTTTTGTCCGATTTCGGCTGATTATGAAACTCTGATAACGTTCACTGATAAATCAGTGCACTTTCCAATGTAGGAATAACATTTGGCTTAAACCAAGTGGGCCCGTAGATGTCGTAGACGTAGATAAATAAAGCCTAGACCTGTGATCAACATTTAAATCATCAGTTGCTAAGTATGGAATCGGAAAGGCAGTCTCACACAGAATGTATAATCTTTTATTCTGCGTTTGAATTTCTGTACAAAAAAAAACGGCATCGCAAAAGTTGCATTATACCTACTAGAAGAAATAAATTACAGAGAGTTTACCGCCATAAATAAATTCTCTTAAAGAAGGGAGAAGTCCAATAAAAGGGCAATGAAGGCCGAATCATGTGAAAACAATTATATTTTTTAATTATTTACACCCCCACCCTCAAGAATTTAAAAGCAAATTACGCCAGAATGCTTAATAAAAATTCCTGTTATCTGTAGAATATAGACATTAAATTTACTGATTTGCATTTATTTCAAAATAAATATATGTAACACTCCAACAACAAAGTTTATTAAATATATTTATTGTCTTATATTATATTGATTTAAAAAGAAAATTCCACTTCTTTATTAGAATGAATTCCATCTCTTTAATGACATTTTCATCATCATTTAGACATGCATTAGTGATTCACAAACACAGTCGCTATACTACAAAAAACACAAAAATTCTTTCCAGTACAGTAAGATACAACGAGAAGAATTTAAATAATAAATTAAGAAAAAAAAATACTTCGCGTCCGACAAATGACAAAAACTTGTTCCAGACAGCACGTGAAGTAAAAATAAAACGCAATAAAAATTCATATAACAAATTACAATAAGTATGAAGTGATGTGTAGTCAAATCACATTCCATTACATTTAACAGAATGTCATTGCCATATTCATGGTAAGAAATTTTAAAAGTACTGCTAATTATATCGGGTCTTCCAGGTACTTACGAAATTTGACAGTTGGCTAAAGTATATTGGTTCAGTAAACGACTGATCGACACTCTTACATGTAAGATCACCTGAAGACATCGGCGCTGTCTGTGAGATTGTGCAAAACAATTCGACTCCGGCTATTTCTCACTGCTCACAAGAACTCAGTCTTTTGTAAAACACACACTGCCGAATTTTGCATCGGGACTTGGTTGTAGTCGCCATAGTCTAGTAGGTAGTGTGTCGGCTTGTTAGACATAAGGCCTCGGTTCAAATCCCAGGTCAGACATCAAAACGAAAATATGAAAAAAATATTTCTTCGGCGACTGCCTCTCAGCAGATATCTGGCAAAAACTCTGAGAGTAAATAAGATTGCCATGAAGAGTTTTTCAAAAATCTGTCGTTCGGAGTTGACTTTAAACTGTAGGTCCCACCACTCATGTATAAAATTAACACACACAACATAAGTGGTGTGAGAAGCTAAGTCGTAATCTTGACTGAACGGTTGTACGACAAATTATATATGTACATATGTACTTGGGTCAGTACCTAAAAAATTTAAATAAGCCAGGATTTTCAGATAAACGAACATGGATAACGACGAAAGTTCGCTGAATGCACTGTACAGCAGCTGAAAAGAAATCATCATCATCAATGAGGCCCATTTACAGATGAATGTAGCGCGTCCCGAAAAGTCTCTGTCTCAAACGCTATGGGTTAATGATTACCAACTTCTTTTGGCCTGGATTGTATAAGCTGGACACCAACACCATTTGTTTTTAGAAAGCTCATAACATATCATATACACGCTTTACCCAGAGACATTTAAACGGTGTTATTTTCCACACATAATGGCATCCATTGGTATTTGAAATGAATAAAAAATTTCGACGATATTTCGTATATTTAAAGCATTTAATGAAAGACCAGATAAAACCAAAAAATTAAAACATTAATGGTTCAGTGTTTATAAGACCAAGAGACAAAAGAAATAGAAATAAAAGATTAGCGAAGGGATATATAGAACAAAACACAGAACAATTATACAATGCAGGAGGTAATACTGAAAATTTACTAAAGGAGCATCTACTTGTTAGTACATACCATTTGATTAAAAGATGTGTAGTATTAAAACATTTGTCTATCTTCTTATAATATTCAAAAATACAACATATTTCAATCAAATTTTCTTTATTGAAAATCAAATTTCTTTGGTAAATATTTTTCATTATTATACGGTGTTCAGATATGAACCTTTATTGCGTAAATCGCAATAAACGCCATTATTGAGTTCAATATTTCATATGAAGTTTCAATTAATAATTGCACAATAAATACGCAAATTTTTGTAATATTGACTAAAACTTAAAATGCAGCACTGTTATAAGTATGTTCAGTAAGATCATGTTCAGTTACAACCTATTTTCAAATATCAACAACGTCAAATAAAAATGGCGAGTGAGGTGGAAGGTAAGTTTATTTATATTAACACTAAATCTACTTTTACTTCTTGCATTTGTATTCCTATTTATTATTTAAAATTTCTAATGATTTAAAATATGCTGAATATTTCAAAATTTTGGGGATAAGGACTATACAAAACAATGAAATAAGAATTTTTATTAACAAAATAACACTAGAAATTTACTCTGTAATACTCGCTTGGAGTAGAGTAAATATACATCTGCCAGAAAACAATCAATATACCTCAATATACCGAATCATGCCAGGCAATGCTAAAAATGTCCAAAACAGTGGATAAATCAAGATACAGAACCTGTGCTCAGTGCAAATAACTTCCCGCAATAGTTAGGGCAGATTACATTCATTCCTTATTCAAAAAAAATATAAGATAGGAGTAAATCTTCAAAAATATATTCGATGTATTTTTTAATAGAAGTCGTAAAGGCAAATAGCGCTGTTACAATATTATATTCAAGAAATTCTGATCAAAAAAATCTTAAATGAGTAATTTTTCCCATCACGGTAGATTTAGTGTTAAATTTATGAATTGTTATAAAAAAAATGTTGTTGCTTTCCAACTGTCAATAGATTATTGAGTAAGCAGATTTGCTTATGCCTGAACACTTAACCCATTAACGCCGAAGAAAGTTTTTAAAAAATTCTATCTTGACCCAACTAAACGAGAGCCCAAACACTTCTTTAAGAACGAATAAAGAAGAATGGTTTAAAATAAATTAGTAAGGCATGATATTCACATATTTTGGATGACAGGAAAAAGGTCAAAGATAACGAATTTTATAAAATCAAAATTTTGTAGAAAGAACCCCTGAGGAATATGTGTGGATATATTTTCAGGAAAACCTTGAGATGCCATGTAATATTATATACATATCTTCTACCCGATGAAAATACTTTTACTTGAATTGGTCTACTTACCTAAGCTACAGGTGCGATTAAATGACATGGATATAAAAATACCCACTTAGGCATTGGTATGAAATCTTAAAAAACAATACATACATACATAAGTGGTCATTACAATCCTTCAGTCAGGATTACGGTCTAGATTCTCACACCACTCATGTTGTGTGTTAATTTTATACATGAGTGGCGGGACCTACAGTTTAAACGACTCCAAACGACAAATTTTTAGAGAAACTTTTCATGGTATTTTTATTTTCTCTCCGAGATTTTACCAGAAATCTGCTGAGAAGAACTCGCCGAAAAAATATCTAAGTATTACCTATGAATTTCTCATTTTTGTAACTTCAAAATTTCATCGCTGTTGAACATCCCCTGATTTCCAGCAGGTTTTCGACTCTCTATCTTTTTATAAACATGAGAATTTTGCAGGCACCGAAAATGAAGTCATAATTTTTGCTTGTTGTCACGCTGCCTTTAAAATTATCACTTCCATATACACATATGTATTCTATTTTTGAGAGCTTGCTGCGTTTCCTGCGTAGCGTTTATTTTATTTGTAGCCAAATTTTTAAAAACTTTAATTACACTATTAATCTTTTTAATCGTTTGACCAAAAAAGTCGTTCTGGTGTTAGACTGATGTAATTGGCTACTATTGATAGGTTAGTCACCGTGTCGTATAACTGTGTGTTAAGCTACAATAATAATCTCGTAGTACGATTTGCGGCTCTGGTTGGTTTATCACCTCACTGCTTTCAGACGATACACTGTGCCGAATACTCAAAAACTATTTAATTCTTTTGCTGTCATCATTTTGATTTAATTATGGTTTTAGTCTGCTATGTATTACATCCAAATTTTAAAGTGGATTGTGGTTTTAGTTTATTCCATTCATCCTGCAATGACAGCTTTAGGTTAAACTTATATTTTTTTTCTTGCATGATTTATACGCTTATGTTTAGATATGAAAGGTTTTCTATGTGGTACTCTGCCATATAAGCCGAGATCATGTAGGGATACTAGCACTTACTGACATTCTAGATTTTCGCGAAATGTGTGTCATTACTTCTCTCATAGTAACTCTTACCTCCGTGTCTGCATAATGCTTTGGTTGCTTTCCGTGCAGTAAATTCTCTAATGTTTTATATTCTGCGTAATTGTTTATGCTGCAATTATTTCTGCCAAAAATTTCGTTTATTCTCCGCATGGATTTTCCTTTCTTATCGAGATCTGCAGTTTGTCAATTGATATTTGCTTTCCCTTTTCTTTATTGTCTTTATTGAAATTAATTTTAGCTCAAATATAAAATAATACGTTACAATGTGAGGTGTTTACTTTCTTTTGACGCTCACAGTATTTCTTTAGTGTTTACATTGCGTGCGGATTCTTTCAGTTGGAAAACCAACATTTTAGTACTTTCTTCTTCCTTTTCTTTTATTTTCTTCTCTTTGAGGAGCATTTTGTGCTTTTGTTTTGTAAATAGTGCAGCTAAAGTATCAAAACTCTTTTTAAACAATCAACAGGAGTAAAAGTAATTGTATCTGTTGTTGTTCGGAAAGTACTCCCTTACTTTTATTTCTCAGAATAACAAGAAGTTCTTCATATAGAGTGAGAAAATAATTAAACAATTCTGCTGGTACTTCTGTTGCAATTTAATGCTTTGACTAACACTACAATAACAATCTCTTTCAAAAGAATTCCCTCGAAAAAGAAAACAAAAAAATATTTTATCATTCACAAACAAACAAAAAGGCACTCACTCCGATACCCACACATTCAGACTCTTAATTTCATAGTCGCAATATACTTATGAAGACTCCTATGTGTTCTCTGCTGCATAAAAATGGAAATTGAAGTAATGAGAACTATGAAGAGAGGGTAATGACAGTGATGAAGAGTTCGAAAGAAAGAATGCGACAAGAAAGTGTGCTGATAACTGCAAAATTATTTTGTTTTGAAATTTAAAACAATGATTTGCTGCCTTCAGAACTTTTTTAATGGCTCAACTGGACAATATCGTAACTAAGTTATGAGTTAAATGAGTTTAAATTTATTATCATAAAAGTAAACCTTTAAAAATAAATTCTAAAATTCAACTGCGGTTATTCCAATAGATGCCAAGGCATATTCATAGGAGGTAGCCGTAACTCTACAACAAGTACAACAATGCAAAAACAACAGCATTTTGCTTTTGTTAAAGAGCACTCAGCCTGTCAAAAAAATTAACCCTCAAACATCCATAGGAAATTAGTTAAAGCAATTAAAAAAACTAAATAAATTTTATATATTGAAAATTCTTATGATTTTTATGTCATGCTAAATTACACAATAGAGCAGCACCTGTAAATTAAAAAAAATATCAGCTGCAAACGTTATTCTTATTTATTATTGTACCAATTAAAATTTTTACCTAATTTATATTTATTTTATGACTGAATTTTGAAATTGAATTCTTATTTAAACTATGATATCTTGAATTATATTGTGAACTATAATAACATATTTTCAACAGAAAATTGGCCAATTTGTTTTAATCCCTATATCCCAAACTTCTGAAAGAGAATTTGTTTTAAAAATAACACACAAGTTATTTCAGTCATAGTTTAGGCACCTAGTTGGAAGCATGGCCTTGATAGATGCCTATTCTGGAACATTAAGCCTAAATATATATACTGGCTAAATGACTATGTAGTCAAAACAATTCTATTCTATTGGCCGCTATTTGGTGATTTTAATCCTCTACAAGCAATTTACGTTACGTTTTTACCCTTTTAAAAACGTTTAAAATATGAGTTCGTATATTGCAAATAAAAATAAAAATAAATTTGTGTTTAGTTCCGTGTTGCAATGCTTGCAACTTGATTTAAACAACAACAATTTGCTTTATTTGTTATTCTTCTTCACACTCTTTCACTTACACACTAACAATTGTTCGTTTCATCTTTACAACGGAGATCTTATAACCACGATTATTCTCTTCACACGCAACGCGTCTTACACAAGACTGACTGAATTTTTACTAATCCCGTTGCCTGCTTTGTCTTGCCTTTTATACCGCTGGGTAAACAGACTGATGAATGCTCTTGAAGAAGAATGACTTTGCCTTCGCGAAATCTCTATAAATGTAAACATGTTGTTGTATATTTTGTTTACTTTTGTCCTTGTAGTGTTGTTGTTGCTTGTTTGTTTATCCCTTTTTTATACTGATGTTGTTGCTATATTTTTGTTAATTCGTTGATGATGTAAACAAGTCCTTTGTTTTTGTTTATTATTTTAATGTTAAACGATAACACTATTGTATTTTAGTTAGAATGAGTGAATATATTCTGATATTGCGCCAACGCATTCAATTCGGTCCATCTTTTCCCCATTGCATCAATATCCCAATCCATCTATCGTTTATATAAGTATATTAGCTGGGCAACCTCTTACATGGATTCCTTGTGAATATGAATATCATTAGTTATTATTGATAGAGTGTATCGAATTCACCGCTATTTTCAAAGTTTTTTATATAATAGGCTTTACATTGGCCTGTTCCCATAGTCTGCAGATTGTTATGATATTTGACCAGGAAATTTGTAGAATCCTTGGGAGGCTTTGATTGTCCAATACTTGTTTTATGCATACCACTGCGAGCGACGTCACACGGTTCATAGCAATCATATTATAACGCTATCATGTCTTAACTTCTATTTGGATTGAAACTATGTTGAATGTGTTCACTTGTAATATTTTTGAAACGCATATTTTCATATGATATTCACCAGTTACTTCTTATGTGTTGTGAAAGCCGAATATAACATCGAAGAAATTATGAGCCAGATGAAATATATCTTCAATAATTCAGAACATTTAGATGTTCCTAGAGGTCTCATGTAAACCCTTCAACATCATTTACCGCTTTTTAATTTAAAATCTAGGTTGTAAAACTATATTAAAAAGAAGGATACACCAATTTTAATCACAATAAAATTGCTTAAAAGTAGATCCGTATTTTATCCGGGAATTAACGCTTTTATAAAGACACTTGATAAAAGGTATTAAATTTTCAATTCTAATGCGTTCCATATGACACTCGAGTTCAGTTTATCGAAGGTTTACTCGAAAATAATAAACACAAACAAAATTTGCCTAACTATCACGCGGATCCTGTTTAAGGATCAATTTTATCTTTTTATTTTATCAATTTTATCTACAAAAACAATTTGTCAAAGGATCTACATCAGCACAATTAGGTCAAAAAACTTAAAACTTAAATTACATGATGTTCATTGCGGAAGGTTGCACAAAACTCAAAGCACATTTAACTCACCACTAATGTTGTGTGTGTTAATTTTATAAATGAGTAGCGGGGCCTACAGTTTGAAGTCGACTCCGAACGACAGATTTTTGAGAAACTTCTCAAAACTATTCTCAGAGTTTTTGCCAGAAATCTGCTGAGAGGAATTCGCCGAAGAAATACGGCAAACACTATAGATTGATGAACGACTTGGAGTTAAAGGGACTGGACTCTAACGACCTGTGATTTCATTAGGATGAAATATAGGCATAGGCGTTTAACAGCGCCCATGCCACATTGGATATTCTGCTCAAGTGATTCTTGAACATGGGTCATCTCACGTGGAGGTGACATAAACGCGATTGTGAGATTTGACCTCGTTAGACTTTTTCTTGTGGCTACAGCGTTCCTCAAAGCCAACCTAACTAACTATTGGTCAACGAGATTTTATTCCACACATACATAGTGGCAGTAATAGGTCTTTATTTATTTATTTATTTATTTCTTACGGTTTATTTTTAATTATTTTTACATTAATATATTTCACATTAATTACATTTACATTTTAATACATTTACATTAATACATAAATTATTTTTACAATATTCCATCAGCAGTTTCTTAAATAAAATTATATTTGCACAGTTTTATATTATTTGGTAGTTCGTTATACTTTTTAATTCCCTTATATTCTAAACAATTCATATCCCTTGTAGTTCTCATCAGTGGTAATCTATAATTATCTTTTCCTCTAGTATTATAATTATGAATTTCACGATTACACTGTAACTTTTCCTTTAAATATTCAGGACATTTTCCAAATTTTATATTATAAATAAATTTCAAGGTGTGAAAACTAACAATTGGTTTAATATTTAACCAATTTAGTTCTTTCAGCATACTTCTTATATTTGTATCATAGTTTTTGTTTAAAATAATACGCATAGCCCTATTTCGCATCTTTTGAAGTCCGTCCATCTGAGTTGTATTTAAAAGAAATATTATTGAAGTGCAATAAACAAAATGTGGTAAAATTATGCTGTTATACACTTTAATCTTATACTTCTTATTTACTAATTTAGTTGATCTAGCTAGTATTCCAATCTTCTTTGCTATTTTGTTTATAATATACTTTAAATGATCATCAAAACTTAAATTTTCATCTACCATTATGCCTAAATATTTAATTACATTTACTCTATCAATAGCGTCATGCCTTATTTTTAATATACACTCATCTTTATTTACATGATTTCTTGTCAGTACCATAAATTTAGTCTTTCAAGCAAATAAAAAAACTTCGGTTGTATGTCGCACATACTCTGTTTTATTTAAATCAAAAGATACGAAGCACTTAATGAAGGACACGATACAAAAACTAGTGTTTACTTAATTGTATTGAGCGGGTGTTTAGCTAATACTTATTTTTTCAATACCAATGCTATGTTGCAAAGTTTGGCGTAAGTAAACGTACTCATCAAAAATGGATGTCTGTATATTAATCAAATATAAACACGAGTCTCGAAGTAATTTCTACCAAAAATTTTTCCCCATAAGGTGTTTCTTTGTTATCAGTTTGTTTAAAATTGGTCCTGAATTGGTGGTCTCCATCATTCAAGCGGTGTAAAATAATTGTGGTGAGTACGCTATCGGTTGGATATGGATTCCATCATTTTTATTTTCAAAGTGTTTTTTAAACAAATTTTTTTTAATATTTAGTCATGTAACTTCTACAGTGTTCAGGTATGCACCTTTATTGCCTATATCGCAATAAACGCTATTATTGAGCTCAATATTTAATATAAAGTTTCAATTAATAATTGCGCAATAAATACGCAAATTGTTATAATATTGAGTAAAACTTAAAATGCAGCACTGTCATAAGTGTATTAAGAGAGCATATTACAATTAACCGAACACTTTCTGTTGATATTTGACAACTCAAATGTCAACAACGACAAACGAATATTTAATAAACAAGTTAACTGCGTGTAATATTATGCCTGAACACTCAAAATATTGTATTTAATTAACCCAATATTGACCCAATAAAAGTTCCTTTCTGAACATAGTATTACTGTATAAATATATGTATGTGTTCGTTTTTATAAAATTTTTTTTATATTTCTGGAACACTTAATTTACTAAAATGTTCACGGTTCGTATATTGCAAAGAAAATATAATTTTATGTTTTAAGTGTTGGTCAGTTCTTCAATCAATGCATAGTCAGTGAACTGAAAAGCCAACTAGAAGCAAAGAAATGAATCAAAGTAATGCCAATAAGCAAATACTATAAATTTCCAATACAGAAATCACTCAATAATTCACCAAACATGCTGCTGCACCTGTAACAGTCTGTTTTACTACCTTCCTTAAGAGAGTCATACGAATGTTAATAATCTGCACACGTTACTTTTACATTTATTTTACCAGCTTTTGATACGAATACCACTGAAGTTTGTTGTTTTACCTTTATTTGGTTTGTGGTTTGTAATAAGATTACCTTTTGATTTGGTTTCGAAAGATTCTATTCAACTCTTTCCTATTGAATTGCAATAAAGAAATTTTAGAAACTAAATTTAATTTATTTCAATGGATTGAAGCATTTAAGATAATTAAAGATAAAATTGTTCAATAAATTTTATAAGAAACCACGCGTGATTTGGATGATTTGTCGAACATTGACGTCAGGTTCCAGGACTACGCGATAGCGGACATGAACTGGTATCTCAATGTGCCGCATGAAAAAATATTACTTCTACGACTTCCTCTCAGCATATCGTTCGGAGTCGACTTTAAACTGTAGGTCCCGCCACTCATGTAAAAAATTTACATCTATTATAAAGATCTATTGAACAATTGTTATTGTGTACGCGGAAGAGTGTAAAGAAGAATAGCATACAAAGCAAATTGTTGTTGTTTAAATCAAGTCGTGAAAGGTGGCATACGAAATTGTGTGAACAATAAAGAATTGATTTAAAACTAAACACAAATTTATTTTTATTTTTATTTGAATTCTACGAACTCATATTTTTAAAGTTTTTAAAAGGGTAAAAATGTAACAATACAATTAAGAGTGAATGAGAATGAAAGCAATGATGAGGAATTGGATGCTTTGAGTTAGTGATGTGCCACAAAAGTTAGCAGCGTGTACCAGAAATGCTTTAAAAATTCGGTTTCAAAATGTTATATGTGGAGTAGTGGTCAAAGAGCTTGTTAACAAGCTGACAAGCATAGACTCGCAAATCTTCTGGTCAAATTCTACTAAAAAAAAATTACAAAATATCGTCAGAAATTTCTATTTTGTGGTATTCAACCCATTGGTTAATGGTTTCATATGTTGTATTATATGTGCGACGAAAGCAGACAAAACTGTCGAGTATATAATAATACACCTTCCATATAGTTTGAATAATAATCGTATAAATTTATCAATAAAAAAGTATGAATATGCTAAAGATCTTTACGTGGACCAAAAACAACAAACTTTAACAATATTAAACTGCAAAATTGTGGCACAAGAAGCACGAACTAAATAAAATGATTTAAACTTTTTTACCTGCTGTTCCTTTTCTTTAGATTTCATTAAATTTCTGATAAAAGCACTTAACTATGATAAAAATACTTTGTTGTTTCCTTTTTTAGATTGTAGAATTGTTACTTTGTCTATTGTTTCAGCTTTTTACCGTTTCTTTCTTTTCTAATGATTTATCATTTTGTTCATTCATCAGTGGAATGAAAATAAATACAAAAGAATAAAGTTTCGTTGAACATTATTTTGCATTAAATTGTCATTTTCATTTAAAGTTCATGGAATCGCAGAAAAAGTTTTATTTTCAATTTTATTTCTGGATATTATTTCGTTATATTTGTATTGAAAAATTAGTTTTCTTCATAACTTAAAGAAGGAAGCAGTAATAAAAGTTCATCACCGTGGAAATCAAAGTTTAATTCGTTTTTTTGAAATTGTTATCCGGAAATGCTATCTGTTGTCTTACAACATATTAATTAATCACTACAACTCTTTCATAAGGTTTACCTTATGTACAAGCTGTGTGTTTTTGTCAGACGGCTGCTGAGAGGAAGTTCTCAAAGAAGTAGCTCCTACAGCTCCGTCATCGTCATCAATAAACCCTAGCAAATCGTCACAATTTTGCTAAAATATTTTGTAGGTCGCTGTAGTTTACTGGGTAGTATGTTGGCTTATTAGACGTGAGGCCACGGTTCAAATCCTGGTATAAAATTAACACACACAACATGTGTGGTGCGTGAAGCTAGGTCGTAATCCTGACGGAAGGTTTGTAATGACCAATTCTGTATGTATGTATTCTGTAGGTCCGCAATAGTAGAAGAAGTATTCACATTGGTGGAAAATAATAAAATAATACAGATCAACAGACAATGTATATATATGTATTTATATACTATGAATATATAGTATATTCAATAGTGGTGCAATCTAGAAAGCTTCTTAACATCTAAGCCGTTAAAATGCAATAATACTAATCTACAACACCGATCAAAGTTGCAGAAATACAACGAAGAGGGTTAATAAAATTTTGTTAATTAATGTGATAATACTACAGAATGATTGTGTTTAATGTAGACGTTCCTACATTAGCTACTGTTTTTTAAAATCTTGGCACTCAAGTTTTGGCAATATCGCCAACGTCTGTTCTCAGAATATATAAAACCAATGTCCATTTAAAGTCGCCGTAGTCAAGTAGGTAGTGTGTTGTCTTATTAGACGTAAATCCAGGGTTAGAGTCCCAGGCCAGACATCAAGACAAAATACAAAAAATATTTCTTCGGCGACTTCCTCTCAGCAGATTTCTGGCAAAAACTCTGAAAGTAAATAAAATTGCCATGAAAAAGTTTCTCAAAAATCTGTTGTCGACTGTAAAGTCGACTCCTAGACTTTAAATCGTAGATCCCATCACTCATGTATAAAATTAAGAGACACAACATAAGTGGTGTGAGAAACTAGGACGTTGTTCAATGGGTCAATTCGACCTCCGGATACTGTACTTGTCTTAATTGACGTCCTCTAACGTAACCTAACCTAATGTCCATTTACGTTTCGTGATTTCCTTCTATACTGGTCTATTGTATGCGAGGACAAGAACTTCTTTATACATCTCTTAGAGTAGGGCTGATCGCCAATATTACGCGTTGAACATTATCTACACTTCAACAACTCTTCAGTTGGAGAATACGGATGGGAACTGAGTACATGATAGGTGCGACAAAATCAGCCGACGCAGATTGTTGTTGAACATGTGCTGCTGCTTGAGAATAACTGAGACGCGATCAACAAGGGAATTACAACTGTTAACGCGTAATAATGAAATCTGTAATGCTATACAACCCATTCGAAAAAGGGTGAATACTAGAGTAATAGTGACATCGCTGACGACTCGTGAAGTAGTTTTAAATGTCAGTTACGAATTCTGATTGTGGTACTTTTAATGTATAAGAATAATTCATTCATAACAAGTTCAGAAAAAATGGAAAAATTAAAAAAATTCTTTTAACATTTTTTATAAATTTTATCGATTACATATTCTTATGCATTCTCTTATTCCGCATAATTATTTCATATTAATTTTGTATGCAAATTTAAATGTAGAGGCTCAATTAAAGTTATTTTAAACCCTTAAGTTATTGATAAGTTGAGTTTGTTGTATTTTAAATTAATCGCTCTTGAAAAAAATAATAAAAATTAATTTAAATTCAATGACATGGAAAATCGTATAAATTAAATACAAACGTGAAAATAAATTAAAGTAAAAAGTATTTTAAATAAATAAAACACCTTTTTTTTTGATCAAATCGGCCATTGTAATTGAATTGCTTATTGCGATCTCATTATTGTAGGCATTAGAGATCGGAGTCAATACTTTGACTAGAATGTAGTGCGTGACAACAAATTCCAATTAATTTTACCTGACGCTCAATATTGTGTATTTTTTTATTTTTATTTTTATTTTTCCTTGTTATTTTTCACCTTTCTTCGTCCATGCTCTTTTTTCACAGTATTGTGAACATTTTTCATTGCATACTTATTTGCTCAATAATTTACTGTTAATTAATATGTCAACATGATTCATCGAAAGTCGCCGTAGTCTAGTAGGTAGTGTGTTGGCTTATTAGACGTAAGGCCACGGTTTAATCACCAGGTCAGACATCAAAACGAAAACATGAAAAAATATTTCTTCGGCGACTTCCTCTCAGCAGATTTCCCGCAAAAACTCTTAGTGTAAATAAAATTGCCATGAAAAGTTTCTCAAAAATCTGTAGTTCGGAGTCGACTTTAAATACTACTCATGCATAAAATTAACACACACAAATTGAGTGGTATGAGAAGCTAGGCCGTATTCCTTGACTGAAGGGTTGTAATGGCCAATTATGTATGTATGTTCACACATATGATAGATTTGGAAGTGAATGCTGCGTTCACCTGGAACGTATGTAATCCTGACTATGTTCCGGTTTTTTCAACGATATCATAACTTTTTCACCGATTGGGTACCTAGAGAGAATTGCATCTTTAACATCAAAATCATGAAATCGGAAAGACGCAAATTTTGTATGTTTTTTATAGTTATATTTATGTTATAGTTATAGTTATGTTTTTTATGGTCAAGTGAGCTTTGTGATATCAGAGCTATCACTCCGACCTAAACCTAAACCTATAGTTATAGTGTCGTATAACAATTTTTTTAGCTGTTGCTTGACATGCTTATATATAGAAATACTATAAGCGAAAAGCAAAATATGGTGGTAATATTTTTTAATTTTTGATGTGTGCATACATTTCGCTCCGAAATTGTGTTCTGTGCGAGTGTTTGAATGGTAGAAGTAGAGATGAATTCGATTAAATTTCAACTAAAGTGACAACTTTTTTCAAAAAGCGATGCGAAGAAACCATGCCGTTACAATACCCTGTACTAATATGGGTCCCACTCTTAAGTATCAATCGTCAGAAAATGTGCTTTGCATACAATGTTTTATACGTAAAGAAATATTTTTATAATAATTATGAATAACACAGTATTCCCCGGATATAAACACCCCGAATATTAAATTCCTTGCATAGTAGTACTGAATCTTAACAAATTCGCGACGGATGACGCCTAAAGTCGTCATTTAAGATGTTCCCTTGGGTGCGGATGACGCTTTATGTTGTCATTTAAGTTATCATTTGACTATGCTTTAAAAATGTCATTTTTCAAATTACTTTATTGTGGCATCTTTTACAACACTTAACAATTTAGTTAATCGGGGAGTACCGAATGTTTTAAAGAAATATTAAATTGCGATATGGAGAGACACGTTACAAGCGAAGAGGTGAAATTACGATACAAGTATGGAACAGATAAAAAAGCGCAATATTCAAATGATCTCTACTATTCATTATGCCGACATGATCGATTTTAATAAAAATCGACCGAAATAGCCAAATTTTCATCAAGAAACCGCACTGCATCATTGATTACAATCAATACGTGAATGGTGTCGATCTTGCAGATCAATATCTTGCCTATAACCCTATCTTCAGAAAAACTCTCAAATAGACTAAAAAGATCTTTTTCTACCTTCTTTATTGCGCCATATTTTATTCATTCCGTATTTATCAAATACTGAATTCGCAATCAAAAATTAGGTTTCACGATATCAACTTCTACACGAACGTTCCGTTTTGACTCAACAAAAAGATTATCAGGAAATATAAAACATCACGAATTAGTGAAAATGTTGAGCAACGGTAAGACTGTGAAAAAAAGATGTCGTGTATGTTATTCGCAAAAAATACATCGAGATACCTAATATATGTGTATATTGGCTTACAATTAAATGAAATTTGAAAATTATTGAAAAATATGTATGTACGAGTATATAATTATAATAAATAACAAAAATATTTAGAAGTATAATTTCAAACCCACATTTTTGTGTATAAACATGTCCTATGCTCCCTTCTTTAAAATTTAATACCGAAATATTAATTACATAAAAAGCTATGACAATTTTTCTAAACCTATGCGCGATTGTAACAATTGACAAAAAACGGCCCCGTACCCACAGTAAGCGAAGCCAGCAACGCCCCGTCGCTAATGTGTTAAGCGATCTTGATTTTTGCTTCAAAGTGTACTGAAATTATTTCGATATATGCATCGTTCTGTTAAGTATTCCCCTCTTATAAATGCGAAAAAAGATTACTTCAAACTTTATATATTCTTAAAAAAAATGCTCTTCTTTCACTAGCTTCCTTATGTGTGCTATTAAAAGTTTTTTGATTTTTATTGCGGGAGCATGTCAAGTCAAAAGACATAACCAGCTCTCATAACTGATTCTTTATAGAAAACCTACAATCCACCAATGTTCGCCATTCGTAATTTGTAAAGCTCTTCTTATATTAATCTGTCTTGGTTCAGGTCTCTGGCAAGTCAACGATCTGACTCTTTGCCAAGTTAATGCTGTAATTAGACACTTGTCTATGCCTGTAAAGTCTGCTGCTCATCCATCTTCTTCAGTAATTTCTTCGCAGTGATCTCGAAGTCATACGGGGGCCCAGCAAATTACAACTTCCTTCACCACATCAAATTTACAAGATGATCAAAGCCCTCCCCGAGCAGCCAGCATGCCATCGACTGCGAAGCCAGTGCTGTAAATGAGACAAAAAGAATTCTATCAGCTTGAATGACATAGAATTCTCTGCTTATAAGCACTGTCCTGCAAGCATTTCGAAGGTGATTATATTTGCTTAACACTGTAATAAAGTTGTCTAACAAAGCGAAGTAATTAGTATTCCCGTAGACGTTAAACTTTTAAGTCATCTACTGGCAATTTGTAATTTAAATTATTCGAATATTCGAAAGAATAACAATTGGATGAATTATATTAATCGAATAAACCTTGGCTTTTAAAAACGAATGTAGTTGACTCAGAATGGCTTTAGCACTTTAATATTAATACATGATTGATATATGGTCTTATTTAGTAGACATTACCGTTGCTAGCATTTTCTCTCGCTTTGAACAAGTAAAAGTCCTGCAAACTATTGATAAAATTTAATTGAAAATTTTTACTCAATTGACGTAAGTAGTTATAAAAATGTAAAAAAATAAAATAAATAAATAAATAATGAACTGAAAATAAGCAGATGGAAAGGTGGATATTCCATTATGATTTGAAATATATATATATGAGAAAACATTACTTTTATATTCAAATTAATTCATAAACATTTAATAGCATGGGAAGTGAATTCAGTTTTGTAATAAAAATTAATGTTTGCAACAAATTTCCTTTACAATAAAATGTGGAGAGGAATATATGGATTCATATTGTATTTAAAACTGATTGCAAAATAATACCAGCCTAATAATATATTTTATTTTCATCAATAAACTTTACATACTTTTACAAAGTATGAAACATATTCTCAATTTCCTTTAAATAAATAGTAAAGACTGATATACTAACAGAAGAAAGTATGGTATGCGCCGTTATATAGTAAGTTTGTGGTTTCTCCATTTTATCACACGTTAAACCTGAAAGTAGGTATCAATAGTTAATATACATTCATACATAATTGGTCATTACACAACCTCAGTCAGGTTCTCACACCACTAATATTGTGTACATTAATTCTATACGTGAGTCAGAAATCTGGTGGGAGGCAGTCGCCGAAGAAATATTGTTTCATATTTCGCTTTGTTGGAGATTTTTAACCGTGGCCTCATGTCTAATAAGCCAACACACTATCTACTACAATACGGATATACTATAGAATTGATTATATTCATAAATCTAGTAGGTAGTGTATTCTTATTATACATGATCCCGCGGTTCAAACACCAGGTCAAACATCTCCAACAAAACGAAATATGAAAAAATATTTCTTTGTCGACTTCCTCTCTGCAGTCTACTAGCAAAAACTCTGAGAGTAAATAATATTGCCATGAAAAGTGGTTTAAATGCCAGGTAAGACATTACGAGTCTGAATTAAGAAATATGATTAAGTATGTAATTAAATCAAAAATACCATCATTTAAAAGTGGACATAATCTCAAAAATTAATCGCATTAAACATTAGACTGTATCGAGCTTATGAAACGTTAATTGGGTGAATTAATATGTATCGGGTTGGCCATCTATCGGTTTAAATTTGAACCTTCGATTATTTCGAATCTGGCAATACTTATGTCATTCTATCCTGTCACAAAATTCAGTATATTATCTCCACTTTACTTAATGAATCTATTTACGCTTGAGCAACGTTGGGATTTATTGGAAATTTATTTCCAAAACAAAGACAATTGGTCGGCATATGCAAGTTTGTTGCCAAAGTTCCTGAAACTGATTTCATTGTTGATGAGGCAAGACATGAGCGTGCTCGTACAGTGCGTACGAGCCTAAATATTGAAGCTTTGGTTTGGAGTGTGCGTTAGAATCCATCAACATCAACTCGTCATCATTTTCAAGAGTTTAACATTTCACGCAGCAGTTTCGTCGAAATTTGCAAAAACAATCTCTGTATGACACCTTACAAAGTTCAAATAGCTCAAAAGTTGAAGGCGCATGACCAATCGCTTCGTTTTCGCTTCGCTAGATGGCTCAACGAGAAACTGCACGATGATGCGTTAAAAAATCATCTTTTCGGATGAAGCTCATTTTCATCTTGGTGGGAACATTAATAAGCAAAATTGCCGTATTTTGGGCTCAGAAAACTCACACGTGGTCTTACAGAAGGCGATGCAGCCATTATGAGTGACTGTTTAGTGCGGCTTGTGGAGCGGAGACATCATTGGCCCGTATTTCTTTGAAAATGAGGACGGCGCAACAATTATGGTCAATGGAGACACCTATCGCACCAAGATAACCAATTTTTTGTACCCGCTATTCATGGTATTGATGTAAACGATGCCACACATCCCATGCCACAATTGATTTATTGCTTCAAACGTTTGATGACCGTTTAATTAGTCGAAATGGTGATGTCAATTGGCTGCAAAGAAGTTGCGATTTGACACCGTTCGACTATATTTTGTGGGGCACCGATAGAGAAAAGTATTATGCCGACAAACCAGAGACAATTGGGCATTTGAAGACCAACATTTGTGATGCCATTGCCTATATACTACCCCATAAACTCGAAAAATTGCACGAAAATTGGTTCGATCGAATGAGGTACTGTGCGACCAGCCGCTGTAGCCATATGAATAAATTAATATTCCGTTCCGAAATTTCAAGATGAATGAATTTTTGAATACCTTTACAAAGAAACAAATTTTCACAATTACAGTAACTAATGTCCAAAATTCGTTAAAAATTCTACAAATTTGAGTTGCTTCCGAAATTAGAGCGGCGAGAAGCAAAGCGTCTGGAATATCCACAATTGCTTTGCGCATTTTATCTGTATCCTAGACTTCAGAGTGTTATAGCGAAGGAACCGCTAAAGTTTCACTGTTCATATATTATCATTAGAAAAACGAGTCAGGTTACTTCAAAAATTCTTTCTAATAATTTAATGGTTTTTCTTTCGTAAATAAATAATGCTCATAATGTTAATAAAACTTTAACAAACAGGAAAGCTTTAAGTCCTTCGCATTCCCAAAATGACAAACAACCATCTAGTAGTCGAGTAGCTTCCTTACAGGATCTTTTCCAATCATAGGATTTTTCTGAGATTTCACGTTCCTACACATAATTTTTAGAACAATACTTGAAGCCCCTAATGGTCGCTATATTAAAATGTAGAAAGAGCAAGCAAGCCGGAAAACTTTAAGACCTTCGCATTCTTAAAATGACCTGAAACCATCTACCACTATAGTAGCTTCCTCACAGGATCTTTTCCAATCATAGGATCTTATTCACGTTTTCAGACATAATTTTTAGCGCAATACTTGAAGTCCTTAACTATCGCTGTAATAAATGAATATGAAGAAAGATTTGAGAAGACTTTCTCTGAAATCGATAATTTTAATCCGAGATACTACATACATACATAATTGGTCATTACAACCTTTCAGTCAGGATTACGACCTAGCTTCTCACACCACTTATGTCGTGTGTGTTAATTTTATACATGTGTGGCGGGACCTACAGTTTAAGGTCGATTCCGAACGACAGCTTTTTTGAGGAACTTTTCATGTAAATTTTAATTACTCTCAGAGTTTTAGCCAGGAATCAGCAGAGAGCAAGTCGCCGAAGAAGTATTTTTTTCATATTTCGGTTTGATGTCTGACCTGGGGTTTGAACCGTGGCCTTACGTCTAATAAGCCAAAACACTACCTACTGGACTACGGCGACTTCATGATCCGAGATCCCACCCTATTCAAAATTTTTTGAGTTTTGAGAGAAAAAAGTTCATTATCGTTTTTTAAATGCTCTGGCGAAGCTACTCTAGGAAACATAGAAAAAACATTCTATGTTCTGAAGTCAGTTTTAAGTGGAAAGGAGTTTTTATGTTACGACGGAAAAATAAAACTCTGTTTTTGCCTGATTTAATTCAACATTCTTACATGTAAATGTACCTTACAACCTTTCAGTCAGGATTACGATCTAGCTTCTCACATCACTTATGTTATGTGTGTTAATATTTGCATGAGTGGCTAAACCAACAAATTAAAGTCAACTCCGAGCAACAGAATTTTAAAAAACTTTTCAATTTTTATTTTTTATTTTGTGCCGAAGAAATATTTTTTCCTATTTCGTATTGTTGGAGATGCCTGACCTGGATATATTACTTTTTCCACTTAACTGCTTTGGAAAAACAAAAAAAAAACTTCAAATAACAACTTTTACCGATGATGATGAATGAATTTTCATCATAAACAATTTCACATGAAGAAACATTAAAAATTTTAAATCTGGCAGCCAACTGCTAAAAAAATTATTTTATAGACACTTTCGTTTTTTATATTTTTATTATTTATATTGTGTTACATACATTTTACGAATATTGAAATGTGTACATCCTTGCAACCACACATCCAAAAAATACACAATTTTATTCAAAATAATACAAAAGCACTGTAAGTATAAAAATTGTGAAAGAATTGGTTTTTTAATTTTCATTTCATTTGGAAAATTGTGAAAATTTATTGTAACAGAGACGAATGATGTTACACATATACCAGACAGACCATATTTGAATATAATACAACACTTAGTCGCGATTACAATATTACGTGATCTGTTGTTATTGCTGTTTCGTTTTTATTGTTGAAATTGAAAATTTTGAATACAATACAAGTAAACAGAAAGATTGTCATACATACAGACCCTCATACATACATTGAGCGTCAAAAGTGAGTAAACACCACTGAAATAATTCATTTTCTTAGAATGGCGAGAAAAGTAAATGAGAATAGTCGAATAAATTTCCAAAAATAAAAACTTTTATCTTTTACTTATAAAATGTTAAAACAAAAACAACAATTCATGATAAAGGAACTTTTTTATATTTAAGAACATAATAGAAAATTTAAAATTATAGTGGGTGTTGACTCACTTATGGCGCTCACTGTATATCAATAGCAAACAAATCTATGCAAATACACCACTGCATATACCAGAAACGTAACAAATCGCATTGACTAGTGTGCCACAAAGTATTCCGCAACACAGCACATCAGTATTTTTGCAATTTGAAGAATAATATAAATTGCTAAGGCCATACAAATTAACAGACGTGCTCAAGTGTCTTCCATATGTTCTAGTTATAGCTGAAAAATGCGTTGTTAAAGCGAAATATAATTCGCAATTTATATAAAAATTTTAATTCAATTTTAAGTAGACAGAAGAGGTAAAGGTAAACAAACCAAAAAAAAAAAAAAAAAAAAAAAAAAACAACCAGCTGTTTTGTTTAGCAGCTGTCAAATGAATATTGAATAAGCAGCTGAACTATATATATTATTATGCCTGAACACTTAAAATATTATACTCAATAAACCGAATATTGAGTCAATAAAAGTGCATATTTGAACATAGTATAATGGTTACCCCTTTTATTGATATTCGGTTTATTGCATACAATATTTTAAGTGCACAATATATTAAGGTCATATGACCATACACAATGGGTCATTGCAACCCTTCAGTCAGGATTATGACATAGTTTTTCACACCACTTGTGTTTTGTCTGAATTTCTAATGAAAATATTAGGAATGAAATAATTAGAAAATATTAATATTATAATATTAGGACTCAATGAACAAAGTTCCGTACCACAATGCGCAATCCTGCATTTCAATTTACTGATTCAAAGATTGCAAAAGAAATTGTTTAGTTTTGTTCGTCTTTGTTGCTTATTGTTACTTGTTTATCTAAAATTGACAATAACGTTTATATAAATATTGGTCCAACCATAAAGCATGATAAGGTGAATCACACATTAACGTCATGTTTTTTCTCTCAACTTAATTTGATATTTATTTGTTTTAATGTTTGATTTATATCATGGAGAGGTACACAATTGAGTAGCGCTTTAAGACTATTAATGCGTTCAGCGAGAATCGGCGTTCAAATAAAATTGCAATTTCCTGCACTTCGTTAATTTTTTTGGTCAGCACAATCGGTCAAATGTGTCCACAGTCGAGAGAATTGTGTCCAAGTTTCAGCAAACAGGGTCAGTGGGAAATGTAAAAACATCTATGCATGCACATCCAGTTCATATGGACTTCTTGTGGCCAAAACAGAAGATATGGACCTGGACGATATGTGATTCCACTATATAGCCAACGAAACAATGGTTATTTGAACGAGAAACTCAATGATCTCACGTCATGGCGATGTTAATTGATCTCAACGGCTTTGGACTTCTTTCTTTGGGGATGTTTAAAAGAAAAAGTGTACGCCAATAAACCAAGAATAATTCAAGAGCTAACGCCAATTATGTTTCAAAGTCATTGAAAAAATGAAGCCGTCATAGAGCCTTCTATCATAATAAAAATCGTTCGGATAATTTTCTAAAAACTTTTTGTTTTACTTACACTGTTTACATACACAGTAGTGCTTATAAGCACATTTCAGCTAATAAACACATCATTGATTATAAATACACCGATGTTTTTAGCACTTCAACAGTGTTTAGATACACATCACTGCTTATAAACACATCATTGTTTATAAACACATCATTGTTTATAAACACTTCATTGTTTCTAAACACATCACTGTTAATATACACATCATTGTTTATAAACACATCATTGTTTATATACACTCTACTGTATATAAACACATCGCTGTATATAAACACTGCACTGTTTAAAAACACATTATTGTATACACATCACTGTAAATAAACACTACAATGTTTATAAAAGCATCCATGTATATAAGCACATCGATGATTATAAACATATCGATGCTTATGTACAAATCACTGATCGACAACTCATCATTGCATATAAATACATTACTGTTTATAATCACATCATTGTTTATTAGAATATCAGTGCATATAAATCACACCAGTATTTTAACAATGTAACACCATTTCCATTTTCGTAACAATATGTTAACCAATAGAACGGTAATAAACAAGAAGCTGAATCAGAATTGAAAATGTTCGATTTGTTTCCAAAAATTTCTTTTCCCTATCATTTGTTTTGTTCTTCCTTATTACTTAAATGTTAAATGTAACATTTTTCAACAAAAAATTGTTCATTTACGTTAACTGAATCGTATTTCCTTTGGAAACATCTTGCTAATCTAATTAATTAAATTCAATTACGTTTCGGTACATTCAGTGTACACTGCAATAAGTACTCAAACGAATTTTCGCATTAATTTTCCTTTTTAATGCTTTACGTAAAATGTGTAGAAAAGTTTCGAAAATCATTTGAAACACCAGCAAAAGGAATTCAATTCGCCGAAAGCGGAAAAAGCGTGTAACATTTTCAGTTTTATTGAATTGACACATTGTTGTTGCGATCGTAATAACGCGTAAGCCAAAATAAGGAATTTTACTTTTGGGTCAATTGTATCTGTCAGAAAAAAAAAATTGTAAGGATATATGTAGATTTCCTTTGCCAAAAAGCTAAAAGTTCAAAATTTCTTTACCATAAATTTCTAAATAACAAAGGAAAACATTTCGGTATTTATCCGGCATCTTTTCTAGTTTTTTACTCCTTTATGGTTGAAAGAAATTTAAACACATTCCGATTGGCTTCGTTGCCCCTTATAGTTTAAATAACATGAAATTCTTAACATTTGATTAAATATTATTTTTACAAAGTATATGTATGTATGTATATACATAAATAATTATGTGAAAATTAAAAATTACCAACTTTTTTGGCTTAACACTCAAAATTTGTTTGGAGTTTTCGGACATTACCAGCTAATGTCCAAGACAGTCTCTCTTATTGTAATAAGACTTGCATACATACTTACTACTGCATATTCGCAATGGAGTCTGAAATAATGAGAAAAGTACAGAAAGTAGAAAAATTAAATTTCAGTTTTAATTTATCATAAATTAGATTTTGACAGTCATTTTTTTCTTTTATTCTGTTTTGACTATTTGATGAACTAAAGAGAATTTCTCTTTTTTTATACATAATAATTGTACAATTTTTATCTTTGTATAAAGTGGGTGATTTAAAAGTTTAAATTTGAAATGTGATAAAACAAAAACGGTTCGAAATTCCGCCAAAAATATATTTTTTGTTGTGAAGTACAATTTTTCCGGTTAGAAATGGAATATTATTTCATTCATATGGCTGCCGTGGCTGGCCACACAGTACTCTATTAGAACAGACCAATTTTCGTGCACTTTTTCGGGTGTGTGGTGTCGTATCTCGGCAATGACATCACGAATGTTGGGATTCAAATGTTCACTTGTAACTGGCTTGTCGGCATAACACTTTATTTAACGTCGCTCCACAGAAAATAGTCCAACGGTGTCAAATCGGAGTTACTTGGCGACCAATTTACATCATCATTTCGGCCAATTAAATGGCCAACAAACGTTTGACATAATAAATCGATTGTGGCATGAGATGTGTGGCAAATTGCACCATTCTGTTGAAAATAAACATCGTTCATAGCAATACCATAAAGAGCGGGTACAAAAAATTGGTTATCTTAGTGTAATAGATGTCTCCATTGCCGGTAATGGTGCACCATCCTCATTTTAAAAGAAATATGGGCCAATGATGCCTCCGCTCCACAAGCAGAATCAAACAATAAATCGTAATGGGTGCATTGGCTTCTGTATGACTACGTTTGGGTTTTTTGAGCCCCAAATACGGTAATTTTGCTTATTAACATACCCACCAAGACGAGAATGAGCTTCATCCAAAAAGATGATTTTTGTTTTTTTTTTTGCAAAATCGACATCATCTTGTAGATTCTCGTGGGCCCAATAAATCCCAACAGTGCTCAAGCGTTAATCGATTCATTACATTCAGTGTGGAAATAATATACTGAATTTTGTGACAGAATAAAATGACTTAAGTATTGCCAGATTCGAAATTGCCAGATTGTTAAAATTTAAACCGATATATGGCTCACCCTATATATGTAAATTTAAATGTAAAAAGATGTAAAATAATGTCAAACGCCATTTGCCATAAATCAAACTGAAATTCAAAAGAAGATTTATTTATTTTTGAGAGTCAATAAATTATATTTGAATGGAATGAAAGTTTAAAAATATTCACTTGAATTATAATTGTGAAAATATTAAAAAAGAATGCCATTCACTTTAAACTTTAAAACTATCTTAATTTTCATTTTTGTAGTGAGTAATTGACTGATTGTGACAGTAAACAAATGCACAAAATTCCAGACTGCGTATTATAAAACAATGTAAAGAATTAGTAGGTAGGTAGGTAGGTATAGGTGGCTGCCCATCCAATAAAAAAAAATTTTCTGGATGGACTCACTTAGGCCGCATTGCGCCCATTGTGCTACCACAGTTATCCGTTATCCCCTAGTCTCGAAACCACTCGGAGCTTCTGATGAAGCGATTCAGGCTGCCAATGTCAATCCTTGACAGTTCCTCCAGATCGTCCATGTAGTAAGTACCCAAGTACTTCCTTCTCCTTTGGCAAGAGAGGGACAGTCTCCTCTTCCTCCTCATCTCTGCAGCTTCTGCAGAAGTCGTTAGCAAGGTATCCAAGACCAATACGCCTCGCATGCGTACCCATAATACAATGCCCCGTAATGACACCGACAACTACACTGAGCGCGCCTCTTTGGAGTTTAAGTAGACTCATTGTGCGCCCCTCATCCAGCCTTGGCCAGATTTTACGAGCCGTTCTACCCGTGTCCGAGGCCGCCCACCTGTCGTTGACGGAATCGACGATCGCATTATCAATTATGAGCTTGCAGGTCCTCATAGGCATGCCCAGATTCGAGAACTCATCGGAGAGTTCGATGGTCGTGCCCAGCCTGGCAAGTTCATCAGCTCTGCAGTTACCCGGAATACCACTGTGCCCCGGTACCCATACGATATGGACATCATAACGTTCCGCTATCTCGTTGAGATATCTGCGACAGCCGTACACCGTCTTGGAGTTCATCACATTAGAACTCAGAGCCTTGATAGCCGCCTGGCTATCAGAAAGTATGGTGACGTTCCGCTTGGAGACCCTTCCGTCCCCAATAATACTCGCCGCAGCCCGTATGGCCACCACCTCCGCCTGAAAGACACTGCAGTGGTTTGGCAGTCTTATAGACTGAGCTATACCAGCCGATTCCGAAAAAATTCCACTCCCAACAGCTCCGTTCAGCTTAGAACCGTCGGTATAGATTTGTACGGAGTCTCTTAATAAGTGGGTCACACCACCCCTCCAGGCCCCGCTGTCCGGAACCGATGTCCTGAATCTCCTCGTGAAGTTGTACCGCGGTGTCATGTAGTCACTGCTCCCGACAGCTCCAACTTCCCTCAGGATCCTTGCGTGGCCGATATCCGAGTCATGCCACTGTCCAGTCGCCCAGAGACGTTTACTTATTTTAGCAGCCACTACCCTACAGAAAAGGTCAAGCGGAAAGAGGCCCAAAATTATCTCCAGTGCCGACGTAGGTGTAGTGCGCAAGGCACCACTGATGATAATACAGGCAGATCTCTGCAGTCGCTGTATTAGTTTCGAATTAGTCTTCTTTTCAAGGGATTCCCACCAAATTAAGCATCCGTAGGTCAAGATAGGTCTGACCACCGCTGTGTAGATCCAGTGAGTAATCCTAGGTCCTAGGCCCCATTTTTTCCCCAACACTCTGTTACAAGCATACAGGGCAATGGAAGCCTTTTTGATTCTGTTAATGATGTTCGATTTCCAAGACAACTTCCTATCCAGAATGAGTCCTAGAAAGTGTGCCTCCTGTTTGAGTTTCAGTTCCGTCCCGTTCAGTTTCAGTGGACGAAAAGTCGGTGGCTTGTACCTTCTCGTGAAGAGTACTACTTCCGTTTTCTCCGGGTTAACTCACAATCCACGATCAGATGCCCACCCGCAGACACTCCTCAGAGTCAGTTGCATTCTATCTCTAATAGTGTCGACAAATCTTCCGGAGATCACAAGAACAATGTCATCCGCATAGGCAATTGCCTCACATCCATTTTGTTCCAGTATCACTAGTAGCTCATTCATCACCAGATTCCACAAAAGAGGAGAAAGTACTCCACCTTGTGGAGTTCCCCTCCCTATAGACCTGGTCGTTTTTGAGCCCCCAAGTGCGGGGTAGATTGTTCCCCCACACAGTAGCTTAGATATCCAGTTCACCATAGTGGTCTGTACACCTAGCCTTGCCAGCGCCCCTGATATAGCGCGAAGTTCCACATTATTGAAGGCTCCTTCGATGTCCAGGAAAGCAGCCAGAGTGTATTCCTTCTGTGCCAGCGATTTCTCTATTCTGCACACCAGGCTATGCAGGGCAGTCTCAACAGACCTTCCCTTATTGTATGCGTGTTGTCCTCTGGAAAGGAGATTTCCATCCAAGGTTTGACGTAGATTCACATCCACGAGTCTCTCCATGGTCTTCAATAAGAAGGAGGATAGACTTATGGGTCTGAAGTCTTTGGGTGTAGTATGAGAGTTTCTTCCAGCCTTCGGTATGAAGACTACCCCCACTTTACACCATTCCGACGGTACATGGCCCATCCGAATACTGGCCACAAACATCGCCTCAAGCATTCCGATGTGTTCCATTTTCAGACGTTGCAAGAGGGCCGGATAATTCCGTCCGATCCCGGAGATTTAAACGGTTTGAATCCGTCAATCGCCCATTTTATCGCGTCCGCAGACATGACCGAACAGTAGTCCCACTGTGATTCACTCCCCGAAACAGTTGTTCGCATATCCGAACCCTGTCCTGGTGGAAAGTGGGTGTCCACAAGAAGATCCAAAGTTTCCTTCTCAGAGTTGGTCCATGAGCCATCCTCCCTTTGCAGCACACTGGGTATAAAGGATGTTGTCGAGAGAATTCTCCTTAGCCTAGAAGTTTCGTTGATAGTTTCCATGTTGCCACAGAAATTTCTCCACGAGTCCCTCTTAGCCCGTCTTAGAACTCTCTTGTAATTTCCAAGAGACACTTTATAGTCCCTCCACTGATCCGCATTACCAGACTTTCTCGCCACATTGAAAAGTCGCCGTGACTCCTTTCTGAGCATGTCTAGATCCCCGTCCCACCAGGGTGGTTTTCTTACACCCCTGTTGACCCTTTCCGGACATGATTTGTGAAAAGCCCCTGCTATGACCTTTGTGAATTTAGCTACTGTAGCCTCAAGTTCAGAAATACTGTCTATTCTACAGCGTGTGAGTGGGTCCAAGCCCAGACTGACAAGGCGATCATAAAGATCCCAATTCGTGTTCCTGGGATTCCTAGTCGCCCTTACAGTACTGTTCCCCATACCAAGGGAAAATTCAATAAACCTGTGATCAGAAAAGGAGTGTTCCTCCGAGACCCTCCAATCTCTGACGCTATCATAAATATTGCCGGAGGTAAGGGTTATGTCCAAAACCTCTCTTCTATTCTTTGTTACAAAAGTGGGCCTATTACCCGTGTTACAAACCATTAAGTTATTAGAGATAATAAAATCAAAAAGTGACTCACCCCGTTCATTAACGTCCGTGCTGCCCCATATAGTGTGATGAGAGTTGGCATCACAGCCGATCAGCAGGCCAACGTTTGCGCACTTAGCTTCAATAACCAGTCTCTTCACTGGATCTGGTGGTGGGTGACTGCTTGGGTCATGTGGCATGTAACTGGAGGAGATCCAGTGTTGTTTACCATTGATCTCCGCCGTTACTGTGGTTAGGTCTTCATTGCTGAAATTTGGAAGCAAATATGCCATTAAGTTGTTCTTAATAAGTATACAGGATCTGGGCCTACCTACGCATTTGGCATGGACCAGCCTATAATTTTTGTGCCCTAATCCACAAACCTTGTTGGCTATGGACCATGGTTCTTGGGATTAGGGCTATGTCTTCTCCTCTGTTCGCCAGTCGGAGAAGTAGTGCGGCAGAAGCCGCTTTAGAGTGGTGGAGATTTATCTGGATTACTCGGATTACTCGGATTACTCTTTTTCATCCAATTTTTCCTCCACCATCGTTTCGTCTAGACCTTGGTCGTCTAACTCTTCCTTATCCTCTTCTAGGAGCTCGGATTCCCTAAGCAACATCCCAAAAACCGATGCCATATCCGATGGATCTGTGTCGAGGTTGTCGACAGGTCCTCCTTATCCTTTTCCTCATCCGTGACGTCCATATGTTCGTCCTGCGATATTGCCCCTGTGGGGGCACTATCACCTGACTCTATGGGTCGGTTGTCTTTTTTGTAGACCTTTAGGATGATGTGTCCAAATCCGAAGGCCAAGACACCATTGGAATTCGCCAGGTGCTCCAGGGATTCTTGATTGACTATAATAGTCGCACAACGAGATCCATGGCGCTCCTCCAGTTTAGCAATTTTCCAATTGTGAGTTGGTACCTTCGGATTACACATTTTGATCATCTTTAAGATCTTTTCTGGCTCTTGTTCTTTCTTGTTTTTGGAATAATTAATTATAAATGGATTACTTTTTTAATTATAATTTCATGTATTATGAGTAGCCAAACCAATAAACTTGCTACATGATAGATAGTTTTGTATTTTTAATACTAAATAAGCCCATTATTTACATTCTTGTTTGAAGGGAAATAAACAACTAAGCATTTCAGTATCAAGTTCTGTTAAAATTGCGTTGTTTCTTTTGAGTTTTTTTGTCTTTGCACAGTATACGCTCTCTTAAGCGGACACCTAACATACATACATAATTGGTCATTACAACCCTTTAGTCAGGATTACGACCTAATTTCTCACAACACTTATGTTGTGTGCGTTAATTTTTGTACATGAGTGGCGGGACCTACAGTTTAAAGTCGACTCCGAACGACAGGTTTTTGAGAAACTTTTCATGGCAATTTTATTTACTCTTAGAGTTTTTGCCAGAAATCTGCTGAGAGGAAGCCGCCGAAGAAATATTTTTTCATATTTCGTTTAGTTGGAGATGCCTGACCTGGGATTTGAACCGAGGACTGGCTCTAGGATTTTTAAACCGGATCATCAAACCGACCGTTAAATTTAATGCCCGGTCTCTGTCATCCCATTTGTCACTATCACTACTTCGCATGCTGTAGATAATAATTTTAAGCCGAAATGATTAATGTATGTTTCTGTAAGAAAAGCGGTGTAGACAAACGTTTGTTGTTTGTTTTTTTTCCATAAGAATAGACGTTCGTTTGAAACAGCTAGTCTTACAGAAACAGCACATACGAGTTTTTCATGCTCATCAGTATCGGATCCATCTAATCGCATAATTTCCCATCCCATAAATTTTATCATTATTGAACGTAGTTAAGAGGTTCCAGTTCAAACAATATTTCGGAAATTGTTAGTCTATATATGAAAAAAATTTTAACCAACTATCATTTAACAATTGTACACAAATTGATATTCCACATTTTGCATAAAACACAACACTCAGACCGTATTTTTTGAACACAATGTAATAAATCTTGTTTCGTTGGAATGTCAGTACCAACATATATGTAGTACTTGTTATTTAGAAATTGAAATTTTTGGAAGTGGTATAGTAGAAAATTCGAGAGTCCCTTACAAGGGACAACAACAACAATAACGTAAACAACATGTTTACATTTATAGAGGTTTCACGAAGGCAAAGTCATTCTCCTTCAAGAGCATTCATAAGACTGTTTCCCCAGCGACATAAAAGACAAGACAAAGCAGGCAACGGGATCAGTAAAAATTCAATCAGTCTTGTGTGAAGACGAGCTGCGTGTGAAGAGAATAATCGTGGTTTGAAGATCTCCGTCATAAAGACTTGTCGAACAATTGTTAGTGTGTACGCGAAAGAGTGTAAAGAAGAATAACAAATAAAGCAGATTGTTGTTGTTTTAATCAAGTTGCCAACAGTGGCACATGGAATTGTGCGAACAGTAAAGAATTAATTTAAAACTAAACACAAATTTATTTTAATTTTTATTTTTAATCTACGAACTCATATTTTAAACGTTTTTAAAAGGGTAAAAACGTAACAATATTTTAATAGAGATTTTACAGTTATTTTAACTATAATATTTTACTGTAACAACTCACATGCTCACATTCTCTGATAAGATAACCAAAAATAAATTTCCCATCAAACTATAAGATTTATTAACTTGATGTCGTCTCATGACATATCGTAAAAGGAATAACATGCATCGCTAATTGCGGCATACCTTTCGTTAAAATTAACGCTTTCATTTGTATATTTCTATCTAAAGCCATTTTTAAGGAAACTAATTTTGAAATCAAAATATCATTTTACACGTACTTACCAAGCGGATGATTAATAAAAGGAAATTAACGGTCATAAATCAGTTCAGTTACTGTAATAGATGTGAACCTAAGAAGTATATTAACATTTTTTTCATCTCACTCTTTTTATATGATTAACAAAACACTTTAATTAATGCCTTCCTGATAAGGTCTGCAGTATCCCCCCTTTTAAACGAATATGATAGACGAAGTCTACTTTGATGTACCACAAGTTTGCTCAGGAATCTTTTTGAATACTTTTCAGTAAAAGTTTTTACTGTTTAACACTTCAAGATCTATTAAATTTCTGATGTGCCAAGGTGCTGTTGTGGTCATCAGTAAAATTCTATTTTGGCGTTTTTGAACTTTATTTGCATATAATAAGCCAAAGGTTTATAAGGCAAGTTTATCATAATTGTATGCCATAACACCATATTGATTTCTGAAGGAAATTACATAACAATATGTAATTTTCAAAGCAGGCGTGTATGCCAAGATATTTCCTAATCGACTGTTGCGTTACTACTTGGTTATTTCTTCCAACGAAAAGGCATGGTCCCTACATGAATGCATTTTTGTTCATAAACTTTTAGTTAAGTCACTGTAGCAATAACTTCACAATATTAATTTTGAATTTATATACTAGACCTGCGGTCCACACTTTGTTGAAAGCTTGAGAAACATCGATGAATACAAAATGTTTCATATTGCTGGCAGAAATATGTGAAGGCGTTTCTATGGAAGCCATATCTTTTAAAATTTCTTGTAGCATGCTGCAATGAATAATTTCACCGTGGTGTAGAATCGAACCCTTAAGCATTGCTTGCAATAGGTAAAGTACTATAACTTTCTGATGAATTTTGTGCATTGTGCAAATAATTTTCGGAAACCAAATTTTCCTCATTAACGGAGTAAACTCTAATAAACTCAGCCTGTGACCCTGCTAAGTCACTACCGTCAACTTGGTTTGAAGTAATCTTGGAGTTAAGTCCTCCATAACTATAAGATAACCATGATAACCGATTTTTTTGTACCCGCTCTCCATGATATTGATGTGAACGATGTTTGTTTTCAACAGGATGGTGCAATTTGCCATATATCTCATGCCACAATCGATTTATTGCATCAAATGTTTGATGGTCGTTTAAATAGCCGAAATTAGGATGTCAATTGGCCACCAAAAAGCTGAGATTTTTTATAGTGATTTATATGTGGCGCCGTTAAAGAAAAGTGTTATGCCGACAAACCAGAGACAATAGAGAATTTGAAGGCCAACATTCGTGATGCTATTGCCGAGATACGACCCCATATACTCGAAAAAGTGCATGAAAATTAGTACGATCAAAAGAGGTACTGTGAGGCCAGCCGCGGCAGCCATATGAATGAAATAATATTCCCATTTCTAACCGGAACAATTGTAGTTCACAACAAAAAGATAAATTTGTCAGAATTTTAAACCGTTTTTGTTTTATATTTATTTTATTTATTTTTAAATTTACGCTTTTAAATGGCGCACCCTATATATTCTACATTTTGCTTTGTTTCGGTACCATATATGAACATTGCAGATCTTATTAGCGCGATATTGAGCACAATGCTCGAAAGAGGATTAATAAAATAATTTTCCATTTCAAACAGAAACAATCAAATTTAGAAAAATTTGAAATTTTAAATTTAAACTTTTAAATGGCTCACCCTTTATATAATCGGCATTTCAAAGATTCACATTTTCTTTCATTTTAACACATTTTCATACATATTTTCTATAATACTCGAATTGTTACAAAGATATCAATAAAGGCACCAAACTTAAAAAAGTTGTCTTACGTTTTTGAATCAAGTGCCATTTAATCAGTCTGCTCTGTTATAACAGGACAGGAAGCCATAAACTACGTGAAATTGCAAAGGATACAGGAATAAGCGAATAAAAGGTGGACTGATAACCCCAAAGAATGAATGAAGTTTTTAGTGGTATTGGAAAAAATTTTCTTTATGCGGAAAGAATTTTTCGTTACTTTAAACAAGAGAAAAAACAAGCACACGAATAAGGGAAAACGTAACTAAAATCGCAAGAGGCAGTAAAACAAGTTTTTTCATGTTGCAATTAATTTCCTTTGCTTTCATCAATGGCAGTGAAGTGTGCATTTCCATGGAATATGTTGCAAAAAATTTTGTTTTTAAAGTTCATGGATTCATTCCATTCATTCGTTTCTCGTTCTACACCTTTACTTTTCAGTTCTTGTTTTTCAGTATTTTCATTTCATTCATTATGGTAACCAAGGCCACTTCAATATTAAGTCATATTGATTTTATGATCTTACATTGACCCATACCTTTAGTCTAATCATGGTTTGACTACCTTGCAATAATTAGTTGTACAACAAAAAGATGAGGTTAAATTCAGAAGGAGAATAGAACAGAAGTAGGACTCCTTTATGGTTTGTTAGTGGTTTTGGAATTGAATAAAATATGACAACAGTGTTTAATTATTAAGCCGATATTAATAGCTGCTTCTAACTGAATTAAATTTAATTTATGAGTGTGAACAAAACTGTTAGGATAAGTAGTAAACTGGAAAAGGAAGAGACAGAAACACATGGTGAAATATAAATTATTGGGTAATGTAACCTAGAAATGTTAATTACATCCATTTTAAACGCCTCCTACTTTAAAATTTAAAAAAGCAGAGTGTGTATCAGATCTGAATGAAATTTTTTTTGACAGACCTTTATGGCATTGTGTTTGGAATATAACACCATTCAAATGTTCGCCACGGTTTCTCTGGGTGCAGCGTATTCGAAATGTTCATAAGCAGTGCAGCAACTAACGGCGTTCTTTTGAAACCAAATGTCGTAGGATGATCTGCTTGTAATTACCGTTGGTAATCATCTATATATACTGTTCGGCGTTGAGTTGGATGACCTGAACAAAGTTATACTCAAAAAAATATTGACGGAAGAAGCCGCCAGCTTCATCTTTAATACTGACTTTTTCTGGATGCTTTGGACAATTTGTCCATGTGGATTCGACAATTCCGATTTTCTAGTTCACGTACTCATTCATCCGAATAGGTGTCTCATTGGTCCTCTTGAATGAATTCAGTATCCTTTCCTCTCTTTCCACTTCCACAATTCTACGCTTCGGCATTAAATAGCAGCACCAGCAGCATTATTACTATCATTGGAGTAAATAGATGCATTAATACTTTGACCATACGGTCTATTGTACTCCTCTCAAAATGTATAGGACATCCCTTTAATGCCTCCTCTAATGTATCAGCAATGAGAATTCCCTGCCAAGTGCTTGATATTCAGGCAGGTTTTTCTTCCTGGGATGCATTAATGCCCCACAGGTGCTAAGAATGTGTTCAAATGACGTCACTTAATTTACGTATAACCTCGATAAAACCTCCGTTCTATATAAGTGTACCCTGAGTAAACATAGCCCTGTCAGAGGACCAGTTTCTAACCTCACGTTATTCCTTGATAGTCTGATGTATAACTCAGATTTCCTCTTATTGCAATTTCCTAGCAAAAGCTTTGATTGCCTCAAATCCATTTAGTTTGAGAAGTGCCTGTACCTCTATTTGTCTTCCCTTTCGTTGAACATATCTTTCATTAAATACGACTACGCATCAGCGGCTTGGAAACTCCTCTTCTAGTTGGTCTGCTTGCTCATTATCGAGACCCAGCTAGGGATGAGTTTATTTACTCTACCTAACCGATTTCGTTTCTCCAGATAATCTTATAATATCCTCGATTTCATATATAATATAAAAAGAGCCTAGTGCTCGAATAACGACCAGACTGCCTGATAGTATTGCTGTGTTCTGCCATTTATACATCCTGTTCAAGTTGAATTAAGCACACACTTTTATGTGTCGCCGTAGTCTAGTAAGTACTGTGTTGGCTTATTAGATGTAAAGCCAGGGTTTAAACCCCAGGCCAGACATCAAAACAAAATACATAAAGTATTTCTTCGGCGACTTCCTCTCATTAGATTTCTGGCAAAAACTCCGAGAGTAGATAAAACTGCTATGAAAATTTTCTCAAAAATCTGTCGTTCGGAGTCGACTTTAAACTGTAGGTCCTGTAATGTATAGTGTACCCTGTGTCATATTATTCAATATGTAATGTACACATATAAGATGTCAACAGTTTTACATAGCTACATAACCAAGTTACGTAGCAGTTCATAAAGGATCGGACTAAGGTAAGTCGGTGGGAGCCTATAATTTGCTAGCTAGCAGTCGATGGGGGGGTTCGTGACCTAACTTAGCCGCCTCTGTTCCATTACACAGTAAGTTTATAAAGACTCCCTAGATTTTCCATTTTCATGCTCTTTACTCTACATGGTCCGGAATAGTATAGATCAAATAAAGCCCCTCCTATACTATTAGTTTGGGATACGAAAGAAAAAAAATATACGTTAATTATCTTGCTCATGAATTTGGTTTCTCTGATGGCTTTAAGAAACACCGCTTCATAACCCTTCCTAATCCAGTGCCCTGCAAGCTAAATTGGTCTATAGGATCCCTTCATTAATCTACCTTATCTCGGTCACTCCATATAAGAGAACTTACACAACTTTTCAATTAATCATTCTGAATTTGTAACGATTTATTAACATTAAAAGCAAGGATCGAATTCATTTGCACATACAGACGAAATCATTTAGAAAAACAAAAAAATGGGAACAAAATATGGAGTATATACACTAAGAATAGAATTTACTCTATCAATATATAGAGATTCCTAAATGAAATATACGGTATCTTAGAAAAAAACTACTAATAAAATTTGGTTTATAATTCATAAATTTTAGAGTATTATTACTTATATAAATTTTTAAACTACTACCGAAAGGAAGTACAATCCACAACCGTCAAATTATTTGTGGACTTTGTTCATTAGGAACTTGGTTACGTTAATAAAATACAATAGGTTGTCAAGGACAGAAATAATCTATATGCCTAAAGATATGCAAGATTTAAAGTGACATAAAAGAAAGATTAAATTAGTGCATTAGACTTACCCCTTTGTTTTCAGCAGCTATGACGATGAGGCCTCTTCGTGTCGATGCTTGTAACTAAAATTGAGGGGAGTATATGCATTAAGCCTTGCATATGTAAATATATCACTACTTCCTAAAGATTACGATATCGATGAATATGGAGATAAATTTGAGGTTATGGTGATAGTATAGTTGTATATGGAGATGATGTGATGGATTACAGATGACTTCGTATAGAGATGACTTTGTATGGAGATGAATTGGTATAGCTATTGGGGTTATGGTGACATTAGAGATGAATTTTGGAGATGGATTTGAGGTTATGGTTATATTATAGTTGAATTTGGAGATAATGTGTGGTTTACAGATGACTTCGTATAGAGATGACTTGTTATGGAGATGAATTGATATAGCTATTGTGGTTATGTTGACATAAGAGATGAATTTGAGGTTGGATTGGTGGTTATGTGACATTAGAGATGAATTTAGAGATGAATTGGAGGTTATGGTGATATTATAGTGGATTTTGGAGATGATTCTATTTTGTACACGTTTTTCGATTGGGAAGCGACCATTTTTATTTGGAAGCATCCCCCGTTACCTTAACGGTAAACTTACCCTCGTTTAGGGTACCGTTAAGATATACAATCCGCAGTGTGCACAAAATTAGAATATATCCACTCTTTTCGTTTTCCTTTCTCCCGTTGATACCACTTTGATGAAGGTTAATTGTCACCAAAAAATATTTATATTCACTTTTTTTCTTCTGATAGACCTCCTATCTCTGACAATAAAATGAAAAAGAGGGCGTTTCTCGCTCTGCTGAAGCCTAAATACCTTTTTTGAGAAGAATTTCGTTAAAATAGAACGAAAGCGTTTGGAATTTTACCGTTGATCAGGGCTGCTTACTAAATTTTCGATCAGTCAGTGGCAACATTGCGAACTGACCGCCCGAATACAAACACAAGAAAAAAATAATATGTATGACACTGCATTGCTCAATAGCATATTCGAGATATTAATCATCTATGCTCAAAATCGATTGCTTTCTCTTTCTCTTTCTCTTTGTTTTTTTTCTCTGTTTCGTTCTAAGCAACATTCAAAATACAAACAAATTTATCTCATTGAATTAGTTAATTTTTCTGTCAATCGAAACATTCCTTTCATGTAAATTAGCCGTTGGCAACATTGTTAATAACGTTGGCAATTCCATACATGGTAAAAGACAATGTGGCAATACGAACTTAACGAAAAAATTTATGTCAGAAATATTTAAGCAGGAATGTTCTACAAAACAGCTGATATCCACGCAAAAGGTGACAAAAGTAATTACATGAAACGGTGGGGTGGGTATTACAAATTTTAATAAAAATAAAAATAAATAAAAAAAAACACAAATGGTAACGTGAAATAGAATCGTTCACCACAGTCCCGCCACTCATGTATAAAATTAACACACACAACATAGGGGTTGTAATGACCAATTATATACATATGTATGTTATGTATGTACATATTTTTATGACACAGATTACCGATTGGAAGACATCCGCTAGTTTCGGACAATTTGTTAAATTTTTAGAAACACTGGATTAAAATTTAAAATTGTGTGCAAGAAGTTGTGATGGAGATTACAAATGAACCAATGTACTTCTCTCGACGTACATATGTCCCCAGTAAGAATAACTGTCTTCCTATTACTGGATAAACGCCCACGTTTTTCCATCTGAGATGCATTTAACTCGGATAGGTTTTAAGAATTTATTCGTTGATTCGTTCCTCTCATCTGAGGACTGAATATTGGGTTTGAAGTATTTTTGAGTGCACTATGCCCGTTAAAATGCTGATTAAATCTTAAGACTACTTTTTGATAGCCTGGTGCATAACTCAAATCATTTGTCAATATAATTAAAAAATTTATAATCTATTTCAGGCGGATCTTATCTTATTATCACTTTCGCCGAACATAATCTTCCAAAACGCTCTTATTACGCCTACTGGACTCTTTAGCAGGGCTGAAGCTACCCATCACGCAAGCTGATTGTCATTGGCGCTAATCTATCTGGTGGTTCAGTCCTACCCATCTGATTCGGTTTTCCATTTTAATCTCAAATTAACCTTATAGGGCGGTCTAACTATCCCGTCCCCTGTACTTCTTGTTCAAATTGAATTTAGCACATTTTTCAACGGCGATTCTTCGCTTGAACGCAACACGAAATTTTACCCTTTTGCTCTGGATATTTCATTGCGGGAGTGTTCAACTTAGTTTCGTGGACCTATTAGTGTACCACAGAATGGTCTCTCTCATCCAAATTTTTCCTTGCTCTGTATTGCTCAGTCTCATTTCAAAACATTTCCCAAAATCGCAGAATTTGTTGATACTTTCTAGGGGACAGTTAAGGAATCAATCCTTTCCAGAAGATTTCATTTTTAATCGAGAAACGTAAATTAGTGCCCAGCAACAGAGCCTGGTTTATTATAATTATTAAATAAATAAATCCCATTTGCACTTAACTTTTATTTCATTAGTATGGACGGAGCGAAGCACATCGGGTAATTGTTAAGTAAAAGTATAAATTTTATTTTATTTTTCCATGCTTAAGAATCATTTCATTGCAAGGAGTTATCTTGCTTGCCCATACATATTGTATGTACGTAGGAGTATATGTATATCTTATTAAATAAATACAAAAATTCAAAGTACAGTATAATTTCGATATTCCGGACACCTGCAAATCCGGACAACGCGGTAATGAGGACACTTATTTTATTACAACAGTAGACTCTGTAATACGGACACCATCAATTTTTTCTACCTCAATAATTCGGACAGTACTTATTACTATTGCTTTTGCAAAAAAACAAAAGTAAGTAAAAAGATATCTCAAAGAAAATAACTTAACGCAACATGACATCCAAACTCATTAGTAGATTTAAATAACGAAATATGCGTTATGTTTTTTCCACCTAACCGTACAGCACTCATGCAGTCAATGGATCAAAATGCCATTCCTATTTTAAAACTAAACTATCGTAAAAGTTTTTTGGTCGCTATTTTATCAAGTTCAGAAAACCTAATGGATGCTCTTAAAACTTTTTCATTGAAAAACGTTGGCTTTTTAATTGTCAATGCTTGGGATAGAATTGATGCAAATGTACCTAAAAAATGTTTTAATAAAATTTTGTGTGATGAAGAATGGGACTCAGATGATAAAATACCTCTGTTAAGCCTAAGACTCAGCGATTCCACCGAGCTAGTTGATTTAATTGTCAACTTAGCACCTGATATTTATAATTCTAATGAGGTTACTGAATAGTTGAATGATGAAATAGAAACCACTGACGATGAGACTGATGAAAATGATGAGGTTGACTCATTTAATGAAGAATGTTGCAATAATGTTCCAAAAATAGAGATATTGCGTACAAAAAGCAAAATAAAACTAAACTTCATCAGATGAAAATGTCTGACTATTTGTGCAGCAAATAATGAAAATATTGTTTAAAAATTTCAATTTAAAGTGAATATCTTGTAAATAAATATGTTAGCATGCATTTTCTAAATTTTTTCTTTTGTTTCGGAAAATCGGACATTTCGATATTTCGGACACCACATGGTTTTTAATTGTCCGGATGATCGAGATTATACTGTATGTGAATTTTTTATGTTTTTTTTTTATTTTAAAAATTGGTTATTCATGACAAATAAACACAAGTTTTAAAATTGGTTTTGTCTTTCAATTTTGTTTTTAACATTGATTTGGAAATGTCGGTATGGCTTCAAGTACATATTGCAAAATAAAATTTTGTTTTGCATTCGAATGTATTTTATTTATTTAAATTGTTTTTTTTTCGGAATTTTAATTTTTAATTTTGTTATGGTTATAGTTTCTTTTATTTCAGATTTGAAAAAATTAAAGATCATTTGTTGAATATTGCATATTAAAAAATTTTTAATTTGAAAATTGTTTACTCTGAACGATAAATATTTGAAAATGTATCAACAAATTTTATAGTAATAAAATTGTATACATAATAAATAGAAGACGGAAAATAGGAATTAAATTTTGTTCATAATAAATAGAAAAAGGAAAATAGAACGTGTTTAATGCTAGCACTAATACTCATATATTTTATAATAGTTGTTACCTTAAAGGAAAAGTAAATTTTGGTACACTCTCTGTGAGTGTAAATATTCTAAAATTCTGTTCAACTAAACATGCAGATACACACGGCGAAATATCGTTTAACTTTAAAATGAACAAAAGTACACTAACAACATCGACATGAAAGAAAAGGGGATACACAAGTAAGCGAGAACGCGACAACAAACAACGTGAACAAAATACACAAACAACAATGAAGTCACAACAGAACTCTCTAGAAGATGAACGCATAAACGTTCGACTTCAGCAACCTTTATCAGACTGATTACCTGGGTATATAAAAAGGCAAGACAAAGCAGGCAACGCGCAGTAAGAATTCAGTCAGTCTTGTGTGAAGACGCATTGCGTGTGAAAAAAACAGTCGTGGTTTGAAAATCACCGCTGTAAAGATCTGCGCTGTAAGCAAAGAAGAACAGCGAACAAACAATTATTGTTGTATACGTCAAGTTGTAAACCGTGGCATACAAAAGTAGTGTGAACAATAAAGAAATTAATTGAAACTATACACCAATTTATATTTATTTTGTTTGCAATAAACGATCTCATATTATAAGTGTTTTTAAAAAGGTAGAAACGTAACACTATCATCCATTTCCAAATTCTTGTGTGTTAAAAACTTTATGTTGCAAATGTTATACAGTGATAGGGAAAATAATATGGACACTTATGTGAACTAACAGCATTGATGAAAAAGTAATTAAAATGAGAAAATAGTTGATAGGTAAAAGTTGATTCTTAGCCTAGATATCATAAAAACAAATTTCATTGCGGTTTTATAAGATAGTTGCTTTTTTATTTTCGAGATTTTTTTTTAAATGAAAATCAAAATAGAAATTTTAACTTTGGAAAAAATAGCAGTCCCATTTTCTATTGAAAATAGTTGCCAAAAATAATAACACATTTGCACTAATTTAAGTTTTAATCTACTTCCAGCGCGATTAATATTTTGAAGAGACACCGTTGTTGTTACTGATATCATCTGATATGGCCAAGAAGATTTCGGCATTCTGAATCCCGTATATCATGCCACATCCTGACTTAATTCCCAAAGTTTACCACACTTGTGGCACACTTTCTACTAATTGTTGTACTTGCTATATTCTACAAGTTCTCGATCGGACTTGGATCTGCAGATATTGCGGGTCACACTAATACATTGATACTTTGTTATCTTTAAACTACTTATTAGCGCGCTTTATAGTATATTTAGGTTCATGCACTGAAGTCGTATATTTTTATTTGACATAATATAGCATGAAATTTCGAAGTATTACAATAGAATAGGTTACTTTCTAAATGAATTGCACACGACATTGTGACCTAACACCACAGTAGGAAAATTGAAAATATAACGGCCGCAAGGTTTTATGGTCTTAAAGCGGCTATTAAATTAGCGATCTTTGCCTACAGGTAGTGCCTGTTGGCAAACAAACCAGCTCATATAAT